>OY796892.1:15220580-17620580 GCA_963680785.1 Diplosoma virens
TGGTATGTCAACTCGTCATCTGAGCACTAGGCTGGGGGAGCACTTAGGTTTCCATTTGAAGACTGAAAGCTCCGTCAAGGATCATATCATGTCATGTCATAGTTGCTCCAATATAAAATTCAGCGTTAATTCGTTTAAAATAATCAAAAAATGCAGTTCTAATTTTGAAACCAAAATTCATGAAGCGTTATTGATAAAAAAACATAACCCCAAACTTAACCGACAATTATTTGCTAATGGTTCATCATTTTTATTAAATATATTTTAGATTAGTATTTTGTGTTATTTGGTTTTGATGTATCGGTATTGTTGTTGTTGTCATTATGGCGGTCGCATTTCAAATGAATTCCTTTATGTTGAAAAAACGCGTGTAAAAAAGATGTGACAAATAATTACGTCACTCAAATCATTGACTTCGTCTTTTTTAAATTACAGTACATAGTTTTTGTTTTTTTTCTTAAATCATTTATTTATCTGAAGAGGGCTGAGGCAAGCCGAAAACGTTTATGGTTTTTTCTTTGTTTATTTTTGTTAAAAATTTTTTTTTTTTATTTTTATTTATGATGAATACATTTATGCTGCTATATTTTGTCGTTTTATGGATTTCTCGATTTTTATCCCAAAAACATAAAAAAAGTTCTCGCTGGGAACTTGTTTCCGATTTTTCGACCATAACAACTTCATTATACATATTGCATTCATTTTGATTTATGCTGTGTGGCCCACCGGTTGAAAACCCTAGCTAGCTAGAGTATAAAAATGCTCTAGTCATAAAATGCTCCTGCAGTGAGCATAAACTCTATTCAGACTGGGCTTTTTAGAAAAACTTGTACGACTGGGAGGGGAGGCGAAGCGGAAAGTGCCCGCGCTCTTTGTTTGCTTATATTTCGACGATTAGTAGCGCTAAAATTGTCATTCAAGGTGGTATAGAAAAATAATTTCATACTCTTTCGATGGAGATACTTAAATGTTGTATTAAAATATTATTTCGGATTGAAAAAGCGAGTTTTCGAAAGGTTGTCAACTTTAGTAAATTGGCCGAAAAGCAAAGATTGGTTTCTGAAAGTTAACGACTTCCGCGGTTTGATTGATCATATGATTAAAAGTAAAATTCTCAACACAGTTGTAATCCCCTTAGGGAGGTTACTGCAGTTCACAGAAGAAGAAATTCTATTTCAGCAAAATCTGATTTCATTATTAATATGCTTCGATCTTAGCAACAACGAATGTCTTCAAAATTCACTGGACTGTTTTAACAATTTTGAAAATGAACTTTTCATACAATAAAAAGAATTCATTCTAAGAAATTTATACAATTCATTCTAAGAAAAATTGAAATTTTAAGTGTCACATCGTAGGCTACTTTTTTATAATAATTTCAAAATGTTATAATAAGTCTAATTTAAAAAATTTAGTTAGGATTGATTACTTTGATGAAATTAATTTTTTTGGATTTTTGCAAGTTTTTCTTTTTTAGTAGGTTAGTCTAGTCTACATAGTAGAATATTTTATAGTCGAACTTGACTAATGCTCTGGCGTATATTTTTTAAATTTAAATTTACCATTTATTGAATTATTTACATTTCGTCAGAATAAGGTTGCCCAACCTGAGACCCGCAAAGTCTATTGTTGAAATCCTCCAAAGAATTTGTAATTACATAATCGATCAAATTATTGTAATGCTTTGAATCAATTTAATGAAGCGCAGAAAACTCGGAATACGTAGGCTAATTTTCGTCTTAGTAGAGATTTTTCGCTTTATATAAGAATAAAACCCGTAGGTATATCAAACCGGTTAACATTTTTTTTGATCTTAACTAAATTTGTAGTCTGAATTCCTGTTATCAAGGAGGTTCATTACAAAATAACACATTAAAATTAAGTACCAAATTAAGATTTCTGCACCAATTGCGCCGGCAATAAACTTTTCGACAAAAGTTGGACCATATTGGCTAAAAGATCGAGCATCCCTGCGTCAGAGTATAAAACAACTTAACATTTTCCAAAACAGTCATTATCATCGAAATAAATTTCTACCGAGAGTAATTTTGAATTTTAATATTGATTTGATTATAACTTGAAACACCGACATTGTTTCTTTCAGAATTATTCAATTTATAGAAAAATTTTTACGTTAGAATAAAAAATAAAACATCGGTACAACCAATTAATAATATTGCATTCAAGCATAACACAATATATATTTTATTCGAGTGTCTTTTATCCTTGTTTACGTTAATGTTCAATACAGTCCCTAACATAATTCAAAAGTAGGACGGAAGTCCTTTGATAATTTTCGATTACCTCAACCAAACTGCGACAAATATTTCTTAAAAAATTTCACTTTTTAAATGAATCTATATAGTACAATTTTTTGGTCATTTTCATTCCACGCTCAGTGCAACAAAAAAAGTAAGCTATTCTATTTAGAGTTATTTCAAACATAAACTTACAAAAAGGAAAAATGAACACACACCTATCTAGATATTGTACTGTACAGAAAGTAACATACAGAAATAAAATAGTTATTCACGCCAAGTCATTTATGCTAAATTTTAATACCGGTGCGAAGTGTTGTAAAATAATTTCCACTTCTTGTGCTTGCTGCAACGAAAAATATGAGAAAAAACTAGAGCAGAGATCTTTTAACTCTGCTACATTTGATGTGACATTTGCTTGAATAAAAACAAGTCAAATAACCTTTGTTGGTGCGTTTTCCGTTAAGTTCAATATTAACACTTAAAAATGATTGTGTTATTTTTTGTGGTAATTAGAATTTTATTAGTTGATTTCACTTCAGGTTCTGTTTATGTGACTTCCTTTCTTCCTGTTTGCGCTGACTCAAAATTCCCAAGATCTGGAGAAGAGCGCTTCTGGTCACGATCTCAAAACCAGCAAACTCCATGGGGGACCAAAGAGTTATCGACCAATATCTCTGCTCTGTGTCCCCTACAAGATCCTCGAGAGGCTCCCTAAAGAGCAGGCTGGGTTCCGACGCGGGAAGTCAACCGTAGATCAAGTTGTTCTGCTAACCCAGAACATCAAGGATTCTTTTGAGGCTAAAAAGAAGGCCGGTATTGTATTTGTCGATCTGACAGCTGCTTATGACACTGTCTGGCACCGTGGCCTTACCTGCAAGCTGCTGAGACTGCTTCCGGATAAGCACATGGTCAAAATGATCATGGAGCTTGTCCGAAATCGAAGTTTCACCCTTACCACCGATGACAGCAAGCGAAGCAGGCAACGCCGTCTTAAAAACGGCGTTCCTCAGGGATCGGTCTTGGCTCCCCTCCTATTTAACATCTATACATACGATCTTCCTTCCATGATTTCCAGAAAGTTTGTTTATGCTGATGATTTAGCATTGTTGCACTCTTCTGGAAACTGGAAGGACTTGGAGGGGACCTTAAGCCAAGACATGTCCACACTGTCAGCGTATCTCCAGACTTGGAGGTTGAAGCTCAGTCACACTAAGACGGTGACAGCAGCCTTTCACTTAAATAACTGAGAGGCCAAACGTGAGCTAAATGTCTACAACAATGGTAGACTTTACCGTTCTGTCCAACCCCTACTTATCTTGGGGTAGAATTGGACAGATCGCTCACGTTTCGTCACCATTTAGTGGCATTGCGCAAAAAACTATCCTCGCGCGTCACACTGCTGAGGCGGCTCCTGGGCTCAGGATGGGGTACTGGTGCTAAAACAATACGCATAGCCATCTTATCTCTAGTCTATTCAACAGCTGAGTACTATGTGCCGGTCTGGTATCGCAGTGCTCACACTTGCCTCATTGACAGTGTCTTGAATGACGCCTTGCGCATAGTTACTAAATGCCTGCGTCCCACTCCAACGGACCACCTACCTGTACTCTCAGGCATCCAGCCAGCTGAGCTTCGCCGAATGGGAGCGACACTCTCCTTGGCTTACCGTGGATCTCTGGACCCTGATCATATCTTGTATGGTCTTTTAAGTGGGTCCTCAGATACTCGCCAAGTGAGACTAAGATTGTTTGTGCCAGCTGCGCGGAATCTTTTGGACAGCCTTGCCAGACTTGTCATCCATGCTTCTGAATGGATAAATCACAAATGGAAAACAAGCCTACTGTGACAGTGCTTCCAGGCTCCGTGCTTTTGTGCCCTGAACCGGTGCCAGGCCTGTTGGGATGGGCTTACCCCGAGCAGCTTGGGCTAAGCTCAACCGCCTGCGGACTGGTGTTGGGCAATTCCATTTGTCCATGCACAAATGGGGTGTCACTCCTACCGAATTGCGAGTGTGGCGCCTCTGAGCAAACCGCGGACCATGTTCTAACAGCGTGCCCTATACATTGGGCACCACATGGAGCACGGGTCTGACAGTTTTGGATGACAAAATTCAATGCTGGCTTAATAACATCACTGCCAGCATCTGATTCAGGCAGTTCAGCAGTCTGGGGTAGTAAAAGGATAAACCCTCGGCCCCAGTTCTGCTTGTGTCTGACCTGAGTGGATATCCTTCAAACGACGACGACGACTTCAGGTCAGAAAACTCTTTTTATTCTGTTAAAATTGGTCAAAAGTTGGAGTTTGCATAAAGTTTCAAGAAAAGCAGAGATATTGGATATGTACAGTATGTAAAGGTCAAATGACATAGAGCAGTGGTTTTTAACCAGAATTCGATGAAGCTGTTTCTAGGGTTCGGCGCGAACGTCCTGCGAAAGATTATTTTTTGAAAACTTTTCCCAGCCTAAAGTTAGTTTCTATCAAAAACAACAAAGAAAATAGATTAGTTTGACACTGACCATTGGTATACTTTTAATATCGACACAAAATCCTTGGTATACTTTTAATATCGACACTGAATCCTTGGTATGCAGCCCTATAACACTTGACTGTCTATCATCGTTCACAAAGGTCATTGTTCTCATTGTCTTTACAATAGGCAAGTTATCCAAACGTGCCTTTCAGTTTAAAGGCGCCGGTAGCAAATTTGAAGAAGATTTAGTTATTTTGCCGATTAAAGCAGTGAAAATTATAGTGTAGCAACCGGCAAAATATAATTGAAATATGCTTTAAAAAGCTTATTACTTTTCAAGATAAGTTGCACTGTAGTTGCGTTGGAGTTGAATTAGGTCAGTAAGTGCATTTGAAACGGCTTAATAACTGTTACTATTTTCATCATCATTCAAAACGAGAAGAAACTAAGCCGTGAATTATTTTAGGACTAAAAATGTAATTAAAAATTTCAGAATTGAGAATCATAATTTAAGTATTATTTTAGGTCTAAAAAATATTTTTAGGTGTTTCAGAATTAAGAATCATGATTAATAATTATTTTAGGTCTAAAAAATGTTTTTTGTTATTTTAAGTCTATC
Source organism: Diplosoma virens (assembly GCA_963680785.1). Classification (NCBI taxonomy): domain Eukaryota; kingdom Metazoa; phylum Chordata; class Ascidiacea; order Aplousobranchia; family Didemnidae; genus Diplosoma; species Diplosoma virens. The sequence goes on from OY796892.1 coordinate 15,225,931, forward strand.
TGTAACTTTACTTTAACACACCTTCCAAAAAAAGAAGTGGTCAGAGAATTATGCGCGGTACGGTTTCACCTGTGCAACAAAAAGGGATGGAACTCAGTACCCTCAATGCATGCTTGGCAAAGTTAAGTTGAGTAATTCCAGCCTAGCACCAGCTAAATTACGAGAACATTTTACAAAAGTTCACGGTACAGGAAAATATAAGGACACCACACTTACTCAATTCAAACAGAAGAGGACGAGATTTCATGCAATGCTACCATTACATTTTGTGGTTTTGTTTCAGTGGATAAACGGATTCTCACGGCGTCGTATGAAGTGGCATACCCTAATTGCCAAGCATGGAAAACCGCATATCATGGTGGTGGTGGTGGTTTTACCCGACCCATTCCTAGGGATGGGGGCGCGGATCAATTCCGCGGAATCCCAATAGTCGGGCGACTCCCCACGGACGGGACCAGAGGTCCAGAAGAGAAGGGGTGTGGCCGAAAATGGCCCGACGCAGGGGGTCTAGTACAGGGCAGTCGAGCACGAGATGTGAGAGATCCTGTGGTTCAGAACCACAGTTGCTGCATGAAGGAGTCTCGGCTCGACCAACCCTGTGGAGATAAGAGTTGAGGAGAGTGCTGTGCTCGTTGCAGCGTAAATGGGAGAGAGCACAGCGAGCACGAGATGTGAGAGATCCTGTGGTTCAGAACCACAGTTGCTGCATGAAGGAGTCTCGGCTCGACCAACCCTGTGGAGATAAGAGTTGAGGAGAGTGCTGTGCTCGTTGCAGCGTAAACGGGAGAGAGCACAGCGAGCGGAGCGAGGGAGAGTAAGCTCCTCGGGAGATACTGAAGGGATTTGATGTTGAAAGAAACCAGATTGGACACTGCGTCTCCAACTGGTGTAGAGGGATAGCCGTTGGGAGGAGATAAGGGGTGCGAGGGATACTGATGTATTGGAGGGATCAAGAGAGACACCGGCTTTAGCTAGAGAGTCAGCTAGGTCGTTACCTGGGAGGGAAGAGTGACCAGGTATCCATTGTAGATGGACAACCTTGGATTGAGATAGAGAGTTAAGAAGAGATTGAGTATTGGATAAGGATTTGGGGGTTAAATATGGTAGGGAGTAGAGAGAGTTGATAGGACAGATAAAGAGTCGGAAAAGAAGGTGATAGATTCGAAATTACATGTCTTGGAGTGAGAGATACACCACTCAAAAGCATGTAGGAGAGCGAAGGTTTCAGCACTATAACTGGTAGCCCAGAGACCAGTCGAGAAGGAGAGCGAGGTAGCAGTGACACACTTTGTACACTTGATGTGTATCCCTGCACCACCCTGTCCCAGTCTGCCAGGTACCGAACCATCAGTCCAGGCAGAGATATCGCTGTGAGATAGAGTGGAAAGATGGGAGGTAGCTGCAGTGTTGCGAAGGGAGGGGGGTCTTTGCGAGAGCATGGGGATGAGAGGTGAAGTGAGATTGTGTAATTAGATGGGGCAGACCAGGGGGGTTTAGGAGGACAGAGGATTAGAGGTTCACGGGTAAGATGTAGGTTAGGGGTAAGGTTATGTGATCTGGAGAAGGATCTCCATGAGCTCTTCTTGAGACATGTACGGGGGTTAGAGTTCGCAAGAGAGGCTATGGAAAAGGTGGGAGGTAGACGGAGGGCTCGTTCAAAGAAGGACAGGGATTGGTGGGTGAGGGTGACTCGTAGTGGAGGTAGAAGTGCTTCTATATGAAGTAGAGGAATGGGAGTGGACGATAGACAACCTGTGATTACTCTACTGGAAGATCTATGCATCCTCTCCACGGAGGTGATGTGTGTAGGAGATGAGAAGGGAAACCAGCATGGGTAAGCATAGGTGAGAATGGGGCGAATAAAGGCTTTGTATAGGGTACAAAAGGATTCTTTTGATGGACCCCAGGAGGCAGAGGCAATGGAGCGAAAAGCACGGAATCGGCTGTGAAACTTTTTCCGTAAGGATAAGACGTGATATTTGAAAGAGAGAGTGCGGTCGAAGGTTACACCGAGAAAGGTTGGACGAGGGTTGAATTTGAGAGGGGTTTTAAGAATGTGCAGAGATGGTTGTGTACGTGATTGGTAGGGGTCTAAGCTGAAGAAGGATGTTTCACATTTGAGGGGGTTGAGAGGAAGGCGCCATTTTGAGGACCATTCCACCAGTCTGTTGAAGGCAGCTTGTATTACAAAGGTTGCACACTCAACACTCGGGGAGGAGGCCCAGATGGCTAGGTCATTTGCATAGAGAGAGGTCTTGACAGATGCAGGAAGGAAAGTGGGAAGGTCATTTATGTATAAAGAGAAGAGAACTGGTCCTAGAACCGAACCTTGGGGAACTCCTCTTCGGAGACGGAAAGGACGACTGTATGAATTACAGATACGGACTTTCGAACGGCGATCTGAGAGGTAGGATCGTATCCATTCGACAAAGCAAAGAGGAAGATCTAATGAGAGGAGTTTAGAGAGAAGGGCAGAGTGCCAAACTGAGTCAAAAGCTTTCGCAAAATCCACAGTGGCAAGGACTGTACGTGCGCCTGGCTTAGATTGGTGGAAGGAATCTGCGATTGACTGTGAGAGAAGGAGAACCTGGTCTACAGTCGATCTACCAGGTCTAAAACCAGCTTGCACGGGTGAGAGAATGTCTTGTTGTTCGAAAAAATAAGTTAGTCATCCTAAAACCATTCTTTCGAAGAGTTTGGAGGTACATGAAGTGAGAGAAATGGGTCTATATGAAGAAGGTGAGTCAGAGGGTTTTCCGGGTTTGAGAATGGGGATGATTGTTGATTGCTTTCAGGCAGACGGGAAGGTATGTGTTGACCAAGAAAGGTTGAAGATGTATAGAAGAAAGTTTAACGCAGATTGTGGTAGGTGGGATAGAAGAGAGTAGGTAATTTGATCAGGGCCTGAGGAGGTTGAGAGTTGAGAGATAGCTGTAGAGAGTTCAATTGAGGAGAATGGTTAACAGAAAGTGGAATGCAGGGTGTTGCAGTGTGCAGTTCTGATTTGCTTCATTTGGGCTTTCTCGGTGCTTCGAAAGGGTTTTGGGGTTTGGGTAGGGAAATGAGACTGTAGATGTGAGGAGAGATGGTTGGCACAATCTACAGGGGTATGGCAATTTGAGAAATTGGGAAGGTCAGAAGTAGTTGGGGAGGGGGAGCCAGAGATGGAGCGAAGTAGAGAAAAGACTTCGCTGGGACGGGTTTTAGGAGAAAGGCAAGAGCAAGTGTTCTGCCATGACTTGGCTTTAGCCTTAGAAATCACAGTGGAGGTATATCTGGAAGTAGCGATATAGTGCTGACGGTCTTCTTCGGAACAGTGTGCCTTTGCAAATGCCTTTGGTGTTTTGCGACGGCATCTGCGACTTCAGGAGACCACCAGGCTTTAGCAGGGCGGTTGATGCTGCCGAAAGGAATGGCAGAAGTGGCGGCATCATTGAGGAGTTTGGTAAAGGTGTGGGTGGCTTCAGAAAGAGAAAGTGTTGTAAAGTTAGAGGGAGTAGGGCAGTGGGTATCAATATAAGTAAGGTAATCATCCCAGCGAGTTTTATTATAGTTAAATGAGGGGGGCGGTGGAAAGAGTTAATTATAGGGGAAGTGGGAATAGTGATGGAGATAGGAAGATGATTTGAGCCGAGGTCAGGAAGGGTCTGCCATGTGCATTTAGAGGCAATTCGGGCAGGAACTAGGGAAAGATCAGGGAAAGAGCGGTTTCCAGTGGCACGGCGTAGTAGGGTGTGATGTTCGGGGTTATTAAGAGGTAAAAGATCAGAAGAGAGGAGCCAATCAAACAGATCTTTGCCTGAATGGTCTTCTGGTGAGTGGGAGTCCCAGGATGAATGATGGCTGTTAAAGTCGCCAAAGATGTAAGTGGTAGGAGATGATGGTAGGAGAAAGGGTGAGAAGGATTTTGGGCGAGAGTCGGAGGAAGAGGAGCGGATAGGAGGGACATAGACGTTGAAAAGATGTATGGGAGCGGCTCCTTTTATTTTAACTGCGATAGCTGAATAATCGGAGCTGGGGTTGAGAGAGGAGAGGGATTGTGTGGAGAGTAAAGTGTAAGATAGACCTTTTTGACAAGTATCAGTACACCTCCTCCTAGGTTTCCCGTAGAGTTGGTGGTTCGTCTCCTCGTCATAAACGGTTCTTTTGGAGGGTTTTGTAGCCGGGTATACGGAAGGTGGAGTCAGAGGAGAGGTGTGACTCTTGTATGAAGATGAGATCGTACTGATTATGAGAGAGAAAGTGTAGGAGTTCAGTACGACGCGGGCGAATCCCATTAGCATTCCACTGTAGGATTCGGAGGTTGTTTCGAGAGGGAGAGGAAGGATGAAAAGAGGATTGTGTGAGAGGAGAGGTGGTTGGTATATTGGGTTTGAGGAGAAGGAGTAGACAATGCTGAGGGAGGGTAAGTATAAATTAGTTGGGGGTGATTAAGAAGATAGGTGGGTTTATTCGAGGTTGTTTTGGAGGAGGGTTTAGTTTTTGAAGATATAGTTTTGTGGTTGTTTGTGAGTGGAGGTGGGGGGTTTGGAGTGTGAGAGGATGGAGATACAGAAAATAATGAAGATACGGGATTAGAGTTAGGGAGGGAGGGGAGGAGTTGAGAAGAGGATGGGCACATTGGGCAAGTCCAAGAGTGTCCCGGGGAGATTTTGCGGAAGTCAGCGGGAGATAGACCAGAGCAGGAGAGGTGCACCCAGAGAGAACAGCCGGTACATTGTATTGATCTGTTTCCCCAGGTGACTCTACGGGAGCAGACAGAGCAGGGGTCTATAGGGCCAGGGTTGGGGTGAATGCCACCGCTGATAAGGAGAAGCATAGAGATAAGAATCAGCGGTGAGTGGGATGAGTAATGAAGAGGTTTGGGGTGGAAGGAGGGACGAGGAAGAGATGTCCGAAAGAAAATAGAAGGGGTAGGGGGGCGGTCAATTGGGTTTAAGAGTGCTGTCCACATGTGACCGCGCATTGGACAGCAGGGATAAAAAATGAGAAGAGTTGTCCAAAAGAGAATCGCCCGAGGATGAGACCCTCGGGGAATTGACAAGCCATTTCGACCCTCCCCAGTGTAGGGAAGGGGACTGCACCACCACGTTGAGGTGGCTTGTCGTTGGTGCAGACCGCATATCATCGGTGAGACAGTTGTCAAGCCAGCTGCAATGCAGTTAGCCAAGATTATGCTGGGAAAAAAAGCTAAAAACAAGCTTGCTTTAGTACCACTCTCAAATGACGTTGTTAAAAGCCGAATAAATGACATCGGGGAGGACCTTCTCAGTCAGGTAGTAGCAGATTCGAAGGCTAGCCCAACAAAGTTCAGCATGCAACTTGATAAAACCAACGATGCTGCTAATTTAAACCAGCTTATCGCATTTGTACGTTACGTTAAAGAACAAGAAATTAAAGACGAGTTTTTCTTTTGCAAACAATTTATAACAACTGCAAAGGCCATCGATGTGAAAAATATTTTGGATGACTTTATTACAAGCAATGGCCTTTCGTAGAATATGGTTTCTGCCGTGTGCACTGATGGAGCTCCTGCGATGATAGGGTACAAGTCTGGTTTAAGAGGCTTGATCAAAAGTGTTGCTCCACATATTGGATTCATACATTGCATGTTGCACAAACACGCACTTGTATCTAAAATGCTATCTTCATCACGCGTTGACGTTCTCAAAATTGGTGTTGTTACGGTTAATTTTGTGAAGGGTCGAGCTTTGAATCATTGCATTTTTATGCAACTGTGCGAAGAAATGGACTCAAAATTCAAACTCCTTTTGTATGACATTGAAGTACGATGGCTATCGTGGGTGAAAGTGATGAATCACGTTTTTGCTTTGCGTGCAGAATTATTGGAGTTTTTGAAAAGTCACAACCATCGGCATTAAAAACACTTTGAGGACTCAAGTTTTATTCTTACTATCGCATTTTTGGCTGACATCTTTGGTGCCCTCAATCAATTGAGTTTCCAAGTACAAGGAGGCGGTAAAAATGTAATAGAAGCTGAAGAAAAAATGAGTGCTTTTTAGAAAAATTGAAGCTACAGCGACAGCGATTGGAAATTTGCTAACTTTCCGCTTTTGGACGAGGTAGTAAGTAACGGTTCTGCAATTAACGACGAAGTAAGTTGTGATGAGCTTCAGGGCCTTCCGCCAGTATTTACTGAGCATTAGCAGAAATTGCAAAGATCATTTGAAAACTACTTTTTTGAACAAATGCAATATTCTGCATGGGCACGTCAGCCATTTTCTTATGATACTACAACAGCAGATATAAACAGGCCATACACAGATGACATTATTGAGGTTCAAGAAAGCGAGGTTAAAACACATGACTTCGACACAACAAATCTTCAAAGATTTTGGTGCCAACAAATCGAAAGTTATCCTCTTATTGCTAAAGTTGCCCTTGGGGTTCTCCTATCATTCGTCACCACTTATTCACGAGAGTATGTTTTTTCTATTTTAGTGAATTTTAAAGCAAAAAAGCGAAACAGGCTTGCATGTGAAAATGACAGAGAATTGCTGTTTCCGAGACAAAGCCTCGAATTTCACAATTAGTCAACAAAAAACAACACCATGAGTCGCATTGATATAGAATTGTATTACAATTAAATGTGGTTGATTTTTGTTTATGTGACTGAGCAAAAATTTAGGGTTCGACGAAAGCTTGCAAAATAACCTAGGAGTTCGGGAGTTTAGCAAAGGTTAAGAACCACTGACATAGAGTGACACTGGCTAATAAAAAAATGATACAATTAATTACAGTATATAATGTAAAACTTCAAGCGCGTAAGTAATTAACGATCTTTCTTCAATTTAATCAAAACAAAACATGATATTTAAACCGATAAGTTAAAACAATATTTTTTTAACTAATTTTAATTTTGTTTCTTTTTCTATGCACATTTAAATATGATTAAGATTGATGGAAAAATATAAGACAAAATAAGCTTCATACACAAACCCATCATTCGTTTTCAAGATTTAAAATTTTTATCAATTTTTATCGTATTTCAACTCTATTTATCTTTCAGACTTGTACAAAAACGTTGAAGGCGTTGTACTAAGGGCAACTTTTAATCGATACCGTACCTGCTTATTTAATGCTATATATGCGGATCCCCAAGCAAACAGAAGATCTAGCAGATAATTGCCTTCAGAGATGACAAGATATTGTAGTGGGTTGGAATTTTTAATTTACTTTTTTAGTTTTTATTTGAGACATAAATAAAATGCTAGTCTACTCAGATTACCTTACTAGCCTGAGTAACCTAAGGCTAAACAAAAAGTCGCAGAAGAGCTACTGGCTATGGAGTGCGTAAAACGTTCCTAAACCTGACCTTACGTACAATTAATTAGTAACTAGTACCGGAAAGATGGGAAAAGTACCGGTAAACACTTAACTATGACAAATGTCAATTTGTGATAATACTACTGTAAATCTTGAAGCTGCAAGCGATACGAAAAACAAAAACATGTCGCAATCCTTGCAAAAAAAACTTTCAATGACCCTAAAATTAGACGGAGTACCGCGGTACTTTAGTACACAGTACTGCCCACCACTGTATATATAGTATAAAAATCATAAGACTTGTGTAAAGCCAGCGGTGTGATTGGGGAAAGCTCGGAGAGCTTTCCTATAGTTGAAGAATTTGAAGCCAGGAAGATTCGCTGTTCGGTCTATTGTAAGCTTTTAAAATTAACATGCTCTTATAGCAAAATCTGTTTAAATTAGTTTTATATATGTCATAGTTCTGTATAAACAATACAGAAAGTACCCAAATATTAACTTACCTTAATGTATTTTAATCAGTTTTGTTCATGTTTGTTACAACTGAGAGCCATTTTTCATTAAAATAATTATGTAGTTACAGTGATGGCCTTACGAAAAGAAGGGCCTGGTGCAAGAAAAGTAAGGGGGTCACTATTTAGTGTACTAAAAAAAAGGTAGCTGAAGCCATTTTTTTGTGTATGAAAACAAAAAAGTCTTCAAAACAAAAAACTCTGAAAAAAATATCTTCAATTTAGGAGTACCATCATTGGGTGATCTAAAGCGTGGAGAGGCACTTTTTATTGTCTCAAAATATTGTAATCTCTAAAAAAAAAGATCTTTACTTCCAAAAGCACAATTGGCAACAATCTAAAGAGCAGAAGCCGGGCATGTGCTGATGTTGAAAATTTTTTACATCTCTTTCCCAGTGTGCATGTCCACATGGGGCCCATGTGGGTTTTTTAGTGGGCAAGTGGGATGTGGGTTGTTCATGGGCAAATATGTGTGTAAACAAGTGGGGCCCAACTGGGGATAAATCAAAATAATTTTAAGTGTTGTTTTTGTAATTTTTTGTTTATACAAGGTCGCAATAACTTTGTTTTGGTAATTTTTAAAAGTTTTGTTATGATATAACTTTTATTAAAAAAAATATTTACTGGTTAGCCCACAATTATCCCAGTGTCTGCCCAGTTTTGTTTGAAGTGGTTTAAAAAAAAGGTCTTAAAGTGCATAAAATTAAAATTGAAGTAATTGTTGAACTTAATAGGGATTGTAAAAAAGAAAAGAAAAAATTTATTAAAGCCAAATTTATGGGTTAAAAATGGGCTCAAAGTGGGATCGAGATGATAATGATTTGCTGGGTATAAATTGGGAATTTAATGGGGAAAAAACTAGGTTGAAGACGGGCTTAAATTGGTTTTAGAATGGGAATTAAAAACTGGGTCAAAGTTGCGCTTTAAGTGGGAATGGTAACGAGCTTAAACATGGGTAAGAAATGGTATAAAAATGGGAACGACTAAATGGGTTCAAAATAGGCTAAAAATGGGATAGAGCTGGGAATGATTTGCTGAGTATAAAGCAAATTGATCGGAAGAAAAATCGGAAGAAAAAAACTGGTTTGAAGTTGGGCTTAAAGTGGTTTAGGGCGGGAATCATAAACTGGGTTAAAGTTGACCTTTAAGTGAGAACGGTAACTGGTTTGAACATGGATAAGAAATGGTATGATGATGAGAACAACTAAATGGATTTAAAATGGACTTAAAATAGGTTTCGATTAAATTACGCTTAGTTATCAATCAAAGATATAGATTTTTCAAAATTGTGGTTGAAAGAGAACAATAATTCTAAATTTAAATAAAGTTGTTTAAACTGCAAGCAGAGAAAAAGCTTAATATTTTTAACCTTATGTTGTTGTAAGAGTTAACTTAGCTGTTTGAAAAGTATGGCAGTAAAAATTAGCGAACTGGGATAAGAAAACCATATAAAACTTAAATAAAATCTTACTGATTAACTTGAAATGTTAAACGTAATCTTAAAACGAACATGAAATTCTAATCAGTGAATAATGCAAAGTTTGTCAATTATTGTAAGATTTTAAGCTCAATGCTTTTTGTTTTCGTTTTTTCGTTTTACCTTTTCGTTCATTTCCACGAGGCGACCTAAATTCAAACGTATGTCTTTTGATTAATCACAATTCTCATTGTCTTAACTTTTTTTTTCTTTATTCGCCACGAGGCAATTTATATGTAAACTTGCAAGTGATTTGTTCACTGACAAAGTAAACTATATCGTAATTAAATATACAACCAAAAAGTGCTTAAGCAGCTAGCTTCGTTTTAATAGTAAAGATTTCAATTTTCTGTTATACCTTCAATTTTTTAATATGTTTTATGTTTTGGTAATACGTTTTGTAATATTCTATTTGAATAAGTTGAATAAGAGAAATATTTGAATTGAAATTTGGATTTATTTTGGAACTTTACCGTTATCAACGTTATACTAACTACAGCGGTATTGTGGCCCAACAAGCCTGGTAAATTTATTTTTGTATTATTTTGTGAAACTACCAATAGTTAAATAATTGCTCGTTAATAATCGTGGGTGGGTGCGTACTTGTACCTACATACATACTTTGTAATAATAAAAGTCCATACTTTGTATATTGGTGTGTCGCTTCGTTATCGAGTGCTATACACAGTACGCGTACTTCAACAATAAGGTCAGCCGCAGTTCGTGTTGATTAAATTATTATCATTTATTCAAATGGACTCCCTACGATAGCGTAGTTGGGACTTAGGCCATCGCCATTAAAATAGTTCATTTAAAAAACTACAATTACAGTGATTATGAAAAGAAAGATGTAGAAGTATTAAACGAATTCGCAAAAGTGAAAGTTATTTGAAATAATATAGAAACTACACAGCAAATTTGATGTTCTGCCCTTGTAATTTAATTGTCTGTTTATAAGTGTCACAGACTTTGTTTGGGGAATCCTAAAGGACCAAAAAATTTTTTTTTGAGATTTAAAAGTAGTGCTAAAAGAGAAGCTGTTTTAATTAATTTAAGAGCGTTTCATTAGTCTTTTATCCAAAACGGGAACAATTTTAATGAGCAAGATTAACCAACTAACTTATCATGTAGATATATCACATAAATATATTTATGTGCTACACTATTATTTCTATACTTGTGTGAGAGAAATTTTGTGATTTGTATTGCGAGTTTTGGACATTTTTTAACAACTTTTTATCGACAACTTTTAATTCCGAAAGCAAATAGGATATTTGGTAACATTGAATCGGTTTTTTGTAATGCTAAAGGTGGGTCGTGTCTAATTGAACTAAAACCGATTGGAATGAGAGTTAGTTTTAGGGAAATGCACGGTTAGTTTTTGAGAAAAAGAAGTTAGTTTAAATAAAATAAGTTCTTGAGCATCTTGATAAATTAAAAAAATTCCAAAAAATTTGGACCCGCTTTGGGCCCGCAAGAACAATTTGGGCGACGTTTTTATCTCTTAGAGCAAGTAGTTTTGTTTCTTTCTACTCTCACTCCAAACGGTTTTTATTCTAATTAGACACGACCTTAAAAATGCTTGACTGATTCAGCTGACTTTCTAAACTTTAACGTGAGCGACATGATAGAGCTCTTCTGCATTTAACTCGTTATCGCTAGCTAGCGGAATTAATCCGTATTGAAAGAATTTGTTGCTGTGGTTTTAAACAAAGTGTAATGTAAAAAGTTTAGTTCTAATAGTTCTACTAATGTACTCCGCAGGAAAAAGCCTTCACAAAGTTTGTAGAAGAAGCGGATATTTAGAGAAAGCATATATTTTTAATAATCCTAACGTTTGGAAAAGCTGTCTTTGACAAAATTCCAACAATAAAAACTTCCATATTTACCGGACGCAAAAGTTTTATCAAAAACTAATATGCAGCCTCACGCTTGCCCAAGTTTATTTTTGTAATTTGCTATAATCTGTTCCTTGAAGAATATAAGCAAATTGTAGAATCGCTTGCTGGCCATGGGACGATTAAATCTATGATTTTTAAATAGTTCGGAAAAAATTAAAAGCGTTTAAAATTGTTTGCCTAGCTGCAAACAATACATATTTTAAGCCACATATGGCCGGTGACAGTGATTTAAATAATGCTGTTTTATTCTATAAAAATTTGCAACTTTACAGCAAATGATAACACACATAAACTATATATGATGTTTTTAGGTGCTGTAAAAAAAATGCATGCACGTCCGACGTGACGAAATTAGAAATGGAACGAGAACTGATGAAGTGGTTCGTAAATGCTCGAGATCGTGGCGGCAATCGCTCAAAAAGAAGTCAGGCAAAAAGAAGCAAAGTAGCATCTTTTTTAAAGTTTACAAAATTCAATCTTTACCAAGCTTGACTCTTTGTGTGTTTTAATTTCTTTTTATGTACGTATTTTATGTGATTTTTGTAGTTTTAAATAAATTTTGTCATTTTTAAAGGATTTAAAATTAACAGTTTAAAGATGAAAAGAAGCAAAAATGTGTGTTAAGTATAGTAGCAAACAAGCGACGTGTAGGTTTCTCAGCACTTTAACAAAAATGCTTGTTGTTTATCAATTGTTAAGAAACTAATTACTGCAGACAAAAAGACTCAAGTTTTAGCTGTGTAGCTCTAAAACTACTTTGTAAAAAGTTTACAGAAATAAAAAAATATACTTTTAACAAAAAGGATGTACAAACGTTTGTGGGCTATCCTTAATGCCCAGTGAAATACTGAAAACAACAAGTTAGATCTCATGTGGGCGCCAACTGGGGCCCAATAATTAATTCAGAGTGCATATACCTCGCACTACTCATGGCAATGTATACTTTGTGGACTGTCCCAGTTTCTAATTGTGTATTGCAAAAAAACTAGGAAACTTCGGTGAATAGCACACGTGGGTACCAATCTGGACCCAATAAAATTTTGAGATCAGCCCATTCGGTTTCCAACTAGTTACCACAAAAAAACCAGGAATTTCCCAGTGAAAAACACAAATGGGCCCAATTGGGACACATTAATGTTTTTAAATTAGCCCAGTTGGTTTCCAACTAAATACCGCTAAAAAACCAAACAAATCCCACTAAAAGCCAAATTGGGTACCAATTGGTACCCAATCGGGGCCCAGTTGCTTATGTGGGCTATAACACTTGGTGCCCAGTTGGATACCGCGGACAAATACGTGGGTTGCCCAGCTGGGAACCACTATGACAGCCCAGTTGGTTACCAACTGGGACCCAACTTGTTCTGCTCACTGGGTTTTGACATGCCATCGACGTCCTGGTGCTGCCATGAAAAAATAGAGCAATTTTGTTTGGTAGGGGGAGGGGCCTGTTACGGCCGCTCCGTTCGCATCCTATTAAAGCCATCACTGTGTAGTTACAAACCAAAGGTAGCTAATCAAAAATTTTCCGATTAGATCAGGTGTCAAAAAAAATAAAAGGCCTTTTACTTTACACTAGGAATACATCATTGATAAATAAAAAAAATTTAAATGGTCAAGATTACGATTGTGTGATGTTGTTCCTTCAACGAAAATAAATAACATCAAAGCAATATTTATTAGGTCATCCCATAAGTTCTGTCCGAATTTTGAATCAAAAAACAAGTAACTAAAATATATTTAATCAAAATTTAATCAGAATGTACGTTTCCTGATTATATCTATGGTTTCCTTCCATCTATTTATAAGATTAGTAATTCCATTATCGTAAAACTTTTGTCGTAAAACTTTCCACTCTTAAGGCGAAAAGCTCTGCAATGTTAGTTTCGTCCCTCTCATGGGTTTTTAACGTTTGTTTCCTGCACATTACTCTGTATACTACAAAACAAGAGATATTTTGAAAGAGCAAGGTCGGGAGAAAAGGTGGATGAGGAATTTTTTTTCCAACCAAGCTCTTCAATCTTCTGCGATGTGATTTTTGCAGTGTAAGGTCGTTCATTGTCCTGATGAAACATCACTTCTTTTTGATTCACTAAAACGAGTCTTTTTTTCTTTAAAGCTTTGTTCAAACGCTTTAATTGTTGACAGTAGATGTGAGCATTGATTTTTGCATTAGGTGGTACCAATTCAAAGTAAATTAGTTCGACCTTATTAGTACGACCTTATTCAGAACTTTCAACTGTTTAGTGCACCCCAATGTGTGTGTGTGTGTGTGTGTTTTATCTACAATCTTAGGCCTATGTAATATTTAAAAACTAAATCATTTTTATTACTGCATCCTTACATCTAGAAACCAATAAACTCGTAAACATAAAATATTGATCAACTAAATCAAAATCTTGGTAGGCTACATTGCTAGGAAAAGCGAAACAAGTACTAAGCATTTGAGGAGGATCTCTAAAAAAAGACTCGATTATACTCTCGAAAGTACAATAAAAAAATCAAAAATATACGCAAATATAACAAAAATGGTTCTTTATTTTTACAAAAATTATTTCAATATGCTGGTAGATCAGTGGTTCTCAAAATTTAAGTCGTTATACTTCCCTTTCAAGGCTTTTTGCCATTTTCCAAAAGTATACTATGACAAAACTTTTTGGAGAAAAATTTCTTTTTTTATTGAGTGAAAAACTTTTTTATTTTTGTTTTAATGTGAACCATGCACCTGTTCGTTTAACAAAGTTTAACCAATTTAAATTTATTACAATTAAAAATCCTTATTCAAATAGAATCTTATTCAAATAGAATCGGAAAGAAAAAATAACGAATTAAAATAAAACATATTTAAAACTGCAATTTTTTAAGTTCGACAATTAGTACCTCCGGAATTATACTATCAATTAGTAAGTTTTACTTCAAGCTTCTACATCTGCGCAAAAGCATTCAAAGACATTCACCTATAAGAAGCTTTTTCTAAAAAAGGGAACGGATGTTTACGAAGCGAATAATAGCAAGCAAGCGGAAAAAACTGATAAACTTTAAAGCGATTAAGGAGTAGGGGAAGGTAAGGTAGTTTGATACAATTTTGACATTTATGACATTTAAGCAAAAATGGTTAGACTTACACCTCTAAATTTATGTCTATAATAAAGTTTGGTTCTTTCCCGACATTTCAAAAAAACTTTGAGCACTTCACCTTGTCATATTTTTTTGTTATTACTTTTTGAAATTACTCACTCAATCGTATCAAATTACCTTTATAGGAAGGTAATTTATAGGGTTTTTTTGTTTAATAGTTTCATGTTGGTTGTAGCTTTATCCCCAAATTTCAACTAAAGAGATTTTCAAAACTTTTATGCCAAGCTTTATTTGACCCCGATATGCCCAAGATATAGCAAAATATGTTAAAATTGTTATAGTTTGCTAAAAATTTCTCAATAGTTAGAAAATGATAATTTTTAAAGATTGTTACATGTGTAATATTGTTTCAAAAAACAAGTTTTTCATAATCCAAGAAGTTTTAAAGTTAATATTTCATAGTTTAATTTGTTAAGAAAATCCATTTTCTGAAGCATTTGTATGTAGGCTGCAAAACACAGTAACCACTATGCAGTATTGAAATGCGGTTTTAAAAAAAAGCAAATTTATGGGAGTAACAAAATAGGCAAAGCATTGAAGTTCTTGGCACAAGCAATTGATTAAGCTAAATCAAGCTTACTAAAGTCATAATTAAATCGTAGCTGACTGCTCTTTCTGGCTGAACCGCCAATAACAAGTGGAGCCAGAAGTTTTAAAACAATGTCTTGTGGTGCAAATGAAGCACCATCTGCTTTGTCAGTATTAAATATTCGGTCAGCCGTGAAGTGATGTTTATCCAAAACGTTTGCAAGGTTGTTAAAATACTCCTTAACAACAGCCTCATTAAATCCAGATGCTCAACCAATTGATGTTGCTTCAGGTGCACGTATAGACAAATTTTGCCTTTTTTTGAACCCTAGCCACCATGGTGTTCCAGCTTTTTTGCATCTTATCCAAGACTCTGGAACAACAGCATTGTTTTTCACAGCATATTCAAATGCCAACTCTTTGCATTTTTCCAAGGACAAGCCAAAGTACATACCTGTTAAGTAACCAATGTGAGTGGCAAGGTCTTTTTCCATGTCAGGTGAAATAATTCTATTTTTTATGCCAGTTGACTTATATCTAACTGCACAATTTGGATTGGCTTCCTTTTTTTTCTGAAATCTCATTAAAGTCATCTTATCAATCCCAAAATAATCAGCAGCTTTGCGACATGAAAATCCTTCTTCATTAATTAACTTTGTAGCTTTTTCTAAAACATCTTCTGGTGATCGCACACTTCTGTTGGTCTTTTTAATATATTTTGAAGGCATGGTCTACCTATTTGTCTAGAATAGACCTCAGTAATAAAGTTAATAATAAATATTAAAATTTGAAAGCAACAAATAGGAAGGTTTACTGAATATTACAGAATAAATCTGCAGCTGAAAATATAACGTGTTATTAGGCCTATAGCAAACAATTCCACGTGTGTTTATTACAACATCTATGGTTAAAACAATTGGTTTTGTTGCTGCTGGGTGAACTAACTAAGAGTTTGCACAGGTTACAAGTAAAACTTATATGTTAATTAGATAAGAGTATAATATAGCCTATGTATATATCCCTAATGAAACATTATTGAAGCTCTTTATTAGCCTAGCCAATTCGGTCACTAAGCATTAAGCACATACCGGTAACATTTGTTAAATACTAGTTTGCATAAAGCCATTTCACGGAATAATTAAAGTATTCTAACTCAAAAATACAAAACAGGTAAAGCTGTAAACTTACATAAAGTAATTGGATAAGTTTTAGCTGCTTACACTGGTTTGTTTTTTTATTTGAAACTTTGTTTTACCTAAACATTTATGCAAATATGTATTCAACAAAAAGAAGCTAATTTGATACCGTGTATCAATTTACCTTCCGATTGATGTATCAATATACGTATCTTTTTTCTGATTTTCAACTCAAACTATTTTTTTTGAAAAATTGAGTTGGAATTAAAAAATAAAACTACCATTAAAAGAATCTTTCTTTTATGTTCTTACAACTGATAAAAGCTTTTTTTATTTTCCACGCTTTCTGACAACACAAGAAACAACAAAGCGTAGGCCACAACCTTTACAAAAACCTACAAAATTTACACTTTTACTCTTAACAGCTTTTCCAAATTAACAGGCGCTTAGAATTCAACATGGACGTTATTTTTTTGTTTTGTGCAACACTTGATAACGATATTTTCATTCAATTTCTTTTCTGGAATCCTGTAGGGTAGGTGTATCATATTACCTTTAGTATCAAACTACCTTACTGTAGCCTACCCTAAAATAATAAGGTCTTTTGACTGCCTTACAAAAACAACTCGCAAGCAATTCATCAGCATTACGAAGCACGTTACGAAGTTGGGCATCTCTGCTTGAAAGATTTAAACAAAACAAATAAAGAAAACATGGTTATTTCTTCAAACCAAACCCCCTCCTTTGATAGAATCTGGTTCTATCAATAAAAATTAATTCGAAAGGAATAATATGTATCAAACTATTGTCATGGGAATGCGCAAACAAACATATACGAGCTTACGAAAGGATTAAGGAGGCTAATATGAAACAAATTTTACAGTAAAGGCAACAAAAAACATTAAAATTTTCACAATTCCAGCGGGCAAATCTGTGTTATTGGTCGAGTCAATACGCCGTTGCCGATTTGAACAGTCACGACTCTCACACGTCCGTCTCGACCAGGATGCACTCGGAGCACTCTACCTAAAGGCCAATGAGCTCTCGGGGTGTTAGCTGATAAAACAAGAACAACATCATTAGTTTTTAAGTTATTACGTTCAGTACGCCATTTTACTCGAGCATTGAGCGCCGGAACCCACTCTTTTAACCATCGTGCCCAATAATGGCGAATTAATTCTTGCACGCGCCGCCAACGTTTTGTATGATCATTATGTGTTTTATCAATTACGTCAGGGGCATACGCACCACCTAATTGACCAATTAGAAAGTGATTTGGCGTCAAAGGTACATCGTCAGTGGGATCAGCACTTTGGTAAGTTAAAGGTCTTGAATTAATTAAGGCTTCGGCTCCGATGAAAGCCGACTGAAGCTCTTCGTCAGTTATGTCAGCAGATTGAAGAATAGCTCTCAGTGCCTTTTTGGCAGATTTGATCATCGCTTCATGCACTCCACCAAAATGTGGCGCTAATGGGGGAATGAAAGACCAAGTGATTCTATGATTAGCAAAACAACTTTGAATTTTCTTATGATTAATTTTAGACCACAATTCTCTTAACTCCTTTTCTGCCGACAATTTATTTAAATTCTTCCCCAAAAGAATATTTCTTTCTACAGATTACAAATTATTTTCCTAGGCAGCCAAATGGTTCACTATGAGAAATACTGAGCTAGATATAGTTGATTTTAGTTGTAATACAGAGTGCTCAATAAGGTAGTCAGAGATGAATATTTCTAAATCTAACTACCATGCAATTAAAATATAATTTATTAAAAAACCCAATATTCTTTTTTACACAAGTACAATTATCATCTTATTTAAATAGAATTTAATATGTAGCTAAACAAGGTGGATTATTTTCATACTTTTATAGCACTTGCTTTTTGATTGTAGCCATTACTAAAATTGGATTCAATTTGAGCTAAATTAATTCAATTATATCAGTGAGCTAAACACGTGAAAAATTTTATTTATACATGTATTTGTTTCGTAAGACAAATCGCATGTTCGCAAAGACTAACTGCCATAAAGAATTTGCAACCGTCTAAGATGTTTTTGACGTTTTTAAATGATCGATCCATTTGTAGCTTATTTAATCAAGACCACCTAGAGAAGAAGGCTTTTCGCGTGTATGCGGCAGACGCGATGACGTCACGCAGTTAGGCAATTGCTTCGGAAGAGCCGAGCGTTGCTTTAAAAGTCATTTCCTTATTTTCTTATATCAGCAGAATAGAATGATTGCTTGACAATTAGACAGATGTAATAGTGCAACGGTGGGCAAATTGCGTCTCGCGAGCTGCATGTGGCTCACCAAATTTTCGTTTGCGGCTCTTCTAGCTAAACAATAATAACGAAATTGAACAATGCACAATTGTTATTCACCGTAAAATTTGGGTCAAACGAAGATTTCTAATTAGGTGCTAAGTCGGATTATACCGTGGAAATAAAGCATTTCTTTGTTTGTTGTTAGGGACCATTTACATTATAGCAAAAATTTGAACAAAGTGAGCACTATCTTTCTTTTATTTATTTCTCGCCCGCCGAGACAAAGCTGGTAACTTTAGAATAAAAGAAACAAAGATAGTCTTGGTTTTCTGTAAGGAAATTTGTAAAATCATAACATTGTGCAAGTCTAACAAATGAAGATTTGAGAGAATTAATTCACATCGCTTTGCCTTCATAATGTCCATATTTTCAAAAGCTAGCTAATAAAGTCGAAATCCATGGTAGATCTAAAGCTGGTAAAATCTCGAAAAAATTATAAATCGCGTAACGTTGTATTTGTTTTTATTATTTTATTAAAACTTGCTTTGTTTACTATATTTGACTTGACACCTCAAGCAGAATTTGTGGCTCTTCGGCAGTTTTGAATTTTCACATGTGGCTCTTTCATTGAAAACTTTGCCCACCCCTGTAATAGTGCTTGATATCAAACTTACGAACTGCAAAAGTAGATGATAGTAGAAGAGTAGATCTTTGAACTGAACTGAACTGAACTGATATCTTTTTAAGTTAAATTTTAATTAAAAAAATCATAATACAATTACAACACCTCTTTACCCAAATTAAATTAAAAAAATAGATTTGAAAGCAACAAGTTGTAATTAAAGATTAAGTTACATTTTTACGCTAAAGTTTGCAGTTTTCGCAATGTATTTACTGTATCAAAAAGAAAAAATAATGGTCTGGTATGATTACAAGGGTGCGGATAAACAATAGAAAGTTTTTGAGGAGTGACAAAATATTACATAGCTTTTCGATTTATTGCATTACTATCTGTTATGGCGGCAATAACTTTAAACCCTATATCTTCTAAACCGATAATAATTTTTTTCAACATTGCATTTAAATCGTTGACAGATATTTTACAAGTCGGCAGAAGATGAAAAACATCTTTATACTTGGAAAAAACGCTGCTTATCATAATTGCAAAAGCAGATTTTGCTGCGTTGCAAACGTTATTGCACGATGAGCCAACAATAGTTCCCCCTTTGTAATCAAAGTATCGTTTTAGGTAAATCTCATCTACCAGGAGCATGACAGTAAGATCGAATAATTTCAAACATTGGAACTTTTGTTTTATATAAAAAAGAAACGTTTTATCAGTTTGTTCGATCGAAGGGCTCATTGACGACGATAATGTAATTTTTTCAAATTGTGGTGTAACATGGCAGTATGATAGAGCCACTACTTCGCAAAAATCTGTAAGCAAGAGGTGATACGATGTACAGTAAGGAGGAAAACAATAAAAAGCCGTATGAATAACATTTTTTTTCTTTCGTTAACAGGTGAAATTGTTCATACACAAATTTTATAATATTGCAGAATTTAAATGAATCGTCCTGGAGTGGAATCAAGAGAGATAAAATCAAATTTAGACGTAATATAAAATTGATGTCAAGTTGCTTTGGCGCGAGATTAGAGTTTTGGTCAGAAATTAATGATGACAAATCATCACATATATTGGCAATATCCAGTGAAGAGTCAACTTTCATTAGAAAGCGATACTTGCCAAGCGTAGATATAGTTTTACGGATTTTATGTAGGTAGTAAGCGTAAGGTGGTTTTCGATGCATACTGCACTGGATATTGTAGGTCCCGCGGATTGTAGATTGTTCATTGTACAAATATATATACCATGTTCATTTTCCAAAAGTTTCCACGGTGCTTTCACTGTAAATTTTTCTTTTATTTGTTGCAAATTTTCACAATAATTTTGTTGTTGCTTCTTTTTGTATTCTTCTGCGCTAATGCGGATTGCGCTTGCAAATTCGTTCTGCTCCCTGTCTTGCAATTTTATTTCTCGACTTTTTCTCACTGATGGTGTTGGAGCAGATAGATAATCAGGACAATTGGGCATTTTTGAAGGTATACATCCTGGTATTAATCGAGACATTTCCAACTTATAAGTGACAGTTTCCCCTGTCGTAGAATTGAAAACAGATCCGGCTCGTTTGATTTTATGAGCATGCAAGTGGAGCTCTCAAACCTATAAAACAGTGGTTTAAATGTAAAGAGATAAATAATACAAGCAAAAATATCAGCACCTATCCTAGGATGATAACAGTTCCTAAACAAAAGTACAAAAGCTATATTTACCAATGCAATTTCTGTGCAATCAACATTTTGCATCACGAAAAAAAGCAGAAATTACGTTTTAGTACAATCCATACGCAAAAAATTCAAATACGGTACCAAACTATTACCTGTACATATTATTACCACCATACTTCTATAAACTTACTATTTGGAAATATCTTTAATATACACAGAAACTATAAATTCTAGTATTGAGTCTAATCAAAATTGCTTACTTTGCTTGTTTGTGATGGGGAAAAATTTGCTCTTTTGATTGCATGAATCCATTTTCTTTTTACACTTTCATCCCGTGGAAATCCAAATAGTGCAACTTTTGGACCATTGGGATAATTTTCTCTGCACTTTGCGACGCAGCACTTGTAAGACATTACAGTATATACTGGAGAAAGCTATCCAATTAATCATATAACAATACTATCTAGGTTTTCAAATACAAAATATATGTTTTAGTTGCAGTGAAAATATTTTTATGCATTATAGCAAACATTAAAAACGTTGTTGACAATATACACCGCTTATTTTATTAACTAACCCTCGTTTATATGAGTTGTATTAGTAGGTCAGTACTTTCAAAACTTTTTAAATAATTTCTTCATATGCCATTATCATAAGTGAGAAACAAATATTCTTCAAAAAACTGAATGCAAGATGAAAAAGCTCTTTGTTAATCGAATCATGTTTATTTTTAAATCAAGTTTTAGTATTGATGCTGATTGTGCACTGTACACTAAAGGTTTTTGCCTATATGCAATGGATTGAAACATAATAACACATTAATTACAGGTTTGGAAACTTTAGAAAACTTTGCTTATCTGCTATTACAATCACAGTATAATGAGCTTTATTAAAACTGAAGATCTATTTCCGAAAAAGTTCTGTAATTTTTTGTTCCAACAAATGCAATAACAATTCATATTTAATCCTCACTTTCTTAAATCTTTCTTTTTGGTTGCTACTTCCAACCTGCTCATTAACTATCAAACAAACTGCACAAACTTAACATGTAAAATGACTTGCTATAACGCACGTGGACACAGCATAGTCTGTAATCTAATTGATTTAAACAAAGCAGTTGGCAGCCACGATTTCGTCATTGCCTAAGTGCATGACGTCACCAAACGAAGCGAAAGGCCTTCTTCTCTAGGTGGTCTTGGTTTAATACAGATGTGATGACGTGCTCCGCTGTTGATTATCGTGAATGGATCTTTCTAATTGAAAAGTAGCGCTGTGACCTCGCTTTGGGCAGTGATTTCATGTGGTGGGTGAAATTAATTTCCTTAGAAAGTTTGTCGCCTGGGCCATGTGGCCCGATTCAAGTTTGTTATAAATAGAGGGATTGCTCCGGTCGGAGTGGCCATAACTTCGCTCAAGGAAGAGTGACCATTATTTTGCTGAAGAAGTTTGCTGTGTTTTGCTAAGTTGCTGCGCTTGTATTTGAACCGCAGATAAAAAATAAATTCAATACCCATTTCGAAGTGTAACCTACAACTATAGTTTTTCTCGCTAGGCGTCAGAAATACGCATTTCTAAATATAAAGGTAGTTGATAAACTTGGACGTGATTTCACTGATCTTATCCAAGAAGTTGAACACCACGAGGACGGAGAAAACAATCGAATTCCGTAAAAATTTCGGTCGAGCCAGCTTCTTTTAAGACAATCGAATTTACGAATTTCTTTACCAATATTTAATAGTTGTGTTTATGGTTCGGCAAAAAACATCTCATGCATCTACAGGGTGTTCTAAAAAGCGTAATAGATTTATTCTAATTTGGAATGTAAGTTTGAAAAAGTTTTTGGCCCATAAACAGGACAACTTTAAATAATTGTGTTTTCGACTTGCAACCGCCCCCTTTGACAAATTTCTGAGTACGTCACTGTGAGTGACAGTATTAGTAACTACAGTTACTATACCAGAGTTACCATATCTGACTAGGTACAATCCCTAACAGATTTATGTAAGTCATGTTAAATAATTTTTTTGGAAAAAACATTTGTCAGTGTTGTTATAAATTCTGGATTTATCCAAAGCACATTGCCGCCGTCCCTATGATAGATTAATAAGGAAAAAAAACGAAAACAAGAAAATTTTTGAATTTTACTAAAACAAATGCCAGTTCAACAACATCTATGAAAACGAAAAATAGCATAAATCATTATAAAATAGGCAACAAGAAAAATATAAAAAATAAACGTAGTCTAAAATAGTGGAGCCTACAAACAAGAAATACTTTCTCTGACTAAGCATACTTTGTCGAAGATCTGACCTTTAACAAGCTCTTGTTAGACTTTAAAAACACTAAGAATTCTTTACGACATAATCTATCTTTTAAAGTTGTACTGAAGTTGTAAAATTTTTTTCACCGTCTCAACGATTATCTTTTTTTTGTGTGCACTGACTCAGCAGCAGTGAAAATACTCTTTTCAAAATTTGTATTGTGAGACACTGCAGGAAACAAAAACTGTACAATTTTTGGCAAATTTGATGGCCATAAATAATGTTCGGATTATCCAAAATATTTGCACTATTTTTTATGCGTTGGTAGTGCTGTAAATTTTTCATTATTCAAACAAAGTTTTACAAAGATTTTCATACTACAAACTTGATAAAAAATATTTTAATTTGGCAGCGTGGTCAAGTGGTTAAAAAGCATCGTGATTGCATTGATATATCACTGCTCAAAATCTCGCGCCATTCTATTGCGTCCTTGGGAAAGACAAAAAAGGCCAGCAGTCCTAAATTTCAGTCCTATCTCTTTAAAGCTTGTCACACTTCATTCCTAATAATTTTAATCGTGACGATGTAATTTATCCCCGTTAAAAGTAATTCGTAGTTTTATTATAAGATAATAATTGCGTCTCATTGAGCGCTGCTCTCGTAGTATGTAATGTACGTCCGATTCGTTCTCTACTGCTCGATACATGTATCTTTTTCTCTTTTCGCCGACAGAATGACGTAATATGTTTTTCAAGCTTTACTACATAATATGTTTTACAAGCTCTTTACTACAGCTTATTGTATAATGTTCTGGCGCATTCGAGCACAGCGATCTCTCCAGGAAGTTCTGGCTAAATCTCGAATATACGAGCAAATTTGTGTCACGTGTTCTTTTTTCTATATAAAGGCGATGCGTAGCGAGACATTATTATTATTGTTGTGAGGTAATTTAAAGCGACTCGAGGGACGGCTCAAATGAAAGTGATTTTGTTTGGCCACAAGAGGTGGACCGTTAGATTTTGTGTCGGTTGACAATTGTTGAATTTATTTTGCGCCAGTGGTTGGGAGTTGTATTCTACAGAGGTAGAATTAGTTGTGTTGATTGAATCAAGTTATAGTGTTGATTTTCGCTTTGCAGTGTGGCAAAGCGTGGAATAGAATTTCGTCGGTCGTGATTTTTGTAATACATTCGTTCTTATTAGAGACAGTGGTCTCTGTTTGTTGTGAAGATGAGTCTTCAACGAAACCAATCCGAGCTTTCCTTAAACCAACTGTATAAAAACTTCTGGCTCATAGCAAGACTACTTCTTGAGCCGGAATGAAATAAAATTTAGACACAGCTTTGTTTCAGCGCAGGTATTCAGGTTACCTAGCTCAACTGGTCCTTTGGGATTCCCGAACAAAGTCTGTGACAAAGCTAAAAAAAAAAATGAATAAAAAATTTCAAATCTACAGCAATATTTTGGCATCTCCAGAAGCAATTCGGGGTAATTGCTTGCCCTATGTATAACGCCTCAAACATTTTCTTGCGAGTCAGAAGAATAAATAAAAATTTAAAAAATTTACATGTTCGTTTACCTATCAGATATTCTACAAAAGGTGCAATAGCATTTCAAGTCAATATTTCATTCAAAAACATTTGCTTAAAATTAAAAAATTTTTATTGTAAAAATTTTTTGGGTAAAATTTCATAAAACGCATACTTCGAAAATTCTGAACTTATTAAAACATTTTAACATTTATCCCTGACGAAGATTTGGCCACTAAAATCCTGACGTATGGCAACACTATTAAACTTCACATGATGTCTCGTACCCTTAGCCTGGATGTTTTGTACACATCAGTGGCGTGCAGTCAGGATATGCAAGTCATACAATGCATGACCAATGAACTTTTCTAAATACAAAAATATAATTACTTATATAAATAGTAAATATAAATATATATTTATTACTCCGATTCATTACATATTGAGTTTAGTACATTGCGAATTCTAAGGAATGCATCTTCCAACTTACAAACTCAAAAGCAACGTTTAATTAAACATGACATGCATCAAAGGAATTGCATTACTTTACTCGTATAAATAAGCTCTATCGTGACGTCATTTTAAGCACCTTTTTATACTCGCTCCGGCATGCAATTCTCAAATTGCATAGACTTCTAGATAAATCTAGATATTGGTGATAAACAACCCTAAGTACCAGTGCTGTTTAACAAACAGTTATCCCCATAAATTGGACACATGTTTCAACAAACTATATATATACATGTATAACCGAATTGTCTCAAAATGCTGGTAGGGGAGACCGGGGCACGTAGTAACACTTTTTTTTCTTTCTGCTATTTCTCCCATAATATTTTTTTTCAAAATTCCTGTTTAATATGAAAAATTTAGATCACTGTTTTACTAACATCAAAAAAATAAATTAATAATTTTTAAAGCTTAGTGGTTAAAATTACGATTTAAATATTTAAAAAGGCGTTACAATGTGCCCCGTCAATGGGGTAAGTTGTAACCAGGGCTGGGGAGCCGGAGCCGGAGCCGGAGCGGGGAGCCATGGAGCCAGCTAATTTTGGAGGAGCCGGAGCTGGAGCCGGAGCCTTTTTAAATATTTATGCGGAGCCGGAGCCGGAGCTGGAGCCACAAAAATTTTATTAGCTCCGGCTCCAGTAATGGTTCATAGGATCAACTTCATAGAATGAAATTGACTGTTATGGATTTTTAAACATTAATATAACAATAAATTTTGTGTTATATAGATACTTTTTTTCATTTATTAAGCAAAAACATCTCCACAGCCTATTTTATCTGATTAAGAAATTAAGAAATAGATGAAACAGGCTGTCGGGTTGTTTTTTAATAAATGAAAAATCGTTGTATTTGTTCCGACTTTCATTAAGCGCTCTACAAAAACACGTCGATTAATTTTTTCCTAATTTATATATATTACTTAGTTTCATATAATATTACAATATACAGTATGTAGAGAGAGAGTGAGAGAGAGAAAGAGACAGAGAGAGAGCAAGAGTGAATCGATCTTCATTGCAAAGTGCTCAAAGAAAAGATCTGAGCAATTTCGTACAAAATTTATTTAAACTCTATTTTAAAAAATCTCAACAGTCTATTTCATCCAATAAAATCAATTTTTTTTATTCCTATTAAGTTAAGAGAAGGGGAGTCAGGTCATCTTAATATGAATACATAACCTGAGTCATTTTTTCCTATATGACATCACAGGAATTGCATTATTTGCTTTATTAGTTTAACAAATTATTCTTATCAAAAAATCTCAGCTAAATAGTACTCAGCTCTATAAATTTTCGTTCGTTCAACTTCTTCAAATCAATATAAATAAAAAAGAAACAGATGATGATTGAACGTAAAAAATGTTTGGTATTAAAAGATATTAAAAGAAATAAAAAGAATAAAACCTGTCCTTCATCAGCTGTTTAATTAGCTGATTTTATTTATAGTTATCTGAAAAAATTGAATAAAAAGAAGCTTATAGAGCCGAATGGTATTTAGCTGAGATTTTTTGTTTAGAATAATTTTTTAAAATAATTTTCTAAGTCTATGTATCCTACAATAAATATACCACTCTTTGCAAGTTTGGACCTGTTTTACTTTTTGACAGTTTTGAATTACGAGTATTTTTGTAGTTTAACAAACTATATATTTCGAAGCATAAAATTTGAAAAGCTTAAATAATATTTCTATTGTTAAAAATAATTTAAAATTTTGAAACAACCTCTTATAAATTATGTTTTGCAAAGCTACGTATTATTTATCGGATAAGATTGACTTATCGTACTATGCTTTCTTAATGATGTTATGAAAACATAGTACTATGTTTACTAATGATTATAGCATATTCTGTATTTTTCCTGTAAACACAGGAAGATTTATTACAATGAAACAGACTGTTTTGGTTTTTTAAAAAGTAGTTAAATAGATTTTGTATAATATATTTAAATATCGTTTTTCAAATAGAATCTTTCCAATTGAATAAGGATCAAGATTTTATTTAAATAAATAAGCAACAGATGTGTGTGGTTTTTTCAAAACAGTGATTAAACAAATTTTGTATTAAAATATTGCTCTTATTCTTTGCACTCTGCGAGGACGATTGATTCACTTTTTAATATACATATAATCTTTAATTTCCAATGGCTAATGGTGAACAATTTAAAACAATTAAGAAAGAGGCACTGTACATCAATTATGCAACTAATTAAACTAGGTGCTTTTATTGTTAGCCTCATATAAAAAACAAAGTGAATTCTGACTAAGAAGAATCGGAATCGGAAAATGTTGTTGAAATCGGCATTGGAGTCGAAAAAAAAAATTGGCATCATCCCATCACTAATTTAAACACTCAATTGTCGGCAGCGTGGTCGAGTAATTAGAGCGCCGGGCTCGTGACCAACACGGTCTCGGTTCAAAACCCACTCGTGCCATTCTGTTGTGTCCTTGGGAAAGACACTTTACGGCACATTTCCCTGCTTGGTGGTCCTGGCAAGCAGTTCTAAATTACAGTCATATTTCTATTAAATTACAAGCGAACAGGAATATCTGGTATCTCCGGAAGCAGATCGGGGTAATTGCCTATCCTATGTATTAGCGCCGCCGTCGCTTTCCTGCGAATCAGGAGGATAAATAAAGAAAGAAAATAAAAAAAAATAAAAAAATAAAAGTAAATACTGTAAATATCAAAATTTAATATGACTAAAACATAATGTAGCCGTGAGAATTGGATAACTTAAATTTTTTATTTGGTTCAATTTTCGCATGATTGTTACGTCGTAAATTTATCTCTTAAAATTGTAGAGTGAAGATTTGGCTGACTCAATCTTTTTTATTGCCTTAATGTTTCATCACAAAGGTTCTCGCTTATTTCCTCGAGCGTTAAATCTCTTGGGAGTTTCTGTTTCGCGCACATGTGCTTCTAAAGTTTTCCACTAAAAAGATAAAGTTTAGCTATTTGTCAGTGCGGAGTTTGCAATTCATAATAGTTACGATTTAACCTTTTCAATGTTTAGATAACGCCACAATTGATTTTCATTTAGTTATATTTCTTGGTACTCGCTTTTAGATTTGATTAATACAGTATAATTGCAAAGATCAGAAGTCGTGATTCTTGTTAGAATAGAATAATTTATCGCAAAAAAGATTTAAACATCAAATGATAAACTACTTGTTTATTAAAGAGTTGGAGAGCCGGAGCCGGAGCTGGGGAGCCGGAGCCGGAGCTAGTGGATAAGTGCTTGATAGCTCCGGAGCTGGAGCCGGAGCTAGTAAATGAGTACTTGATAGCTCCGGAGCTGGAGCCGGAGCTAGTGCTCTTCTACAGTGGCTCCCCAGCCCTGGTTGTAACAGCAACAAAATCACTAACAAATGTTTAAATGTAAATGTAACTTGAAGAAAATAACAATATGAAAAAGTAAACACAATGAAATCACACATAGCCTGGTCATAGATATGAGTATCAAGCACAAAAAATGAGGTATTTGGCCGTTGCCTAAAAATGTTAAAACAGTTTTTTTCACTGCTGGATTAGCCTAATTATAAATTTCAGAATCAGATTTGTGACCAAAATATGTACTCAAATTTTCGGTACAAGCTAAATGTGACCTCTTTAGATAAACATAGCATTGTACCACCCACTGCTCATCAGGACGATTGTTTAAATAGGGCTCAAAAAATATAATGCAAAACTACACTTTTGCTTATAGTGTTTTTTCAAAAATTGCTTTTTCTTTGTTTGAAGCTGTAACAGATTTCCTTTTCTGGTGTGTTTGTCAGCATGGCACACTTTTTAGACCTTTTCTTGTTTTGCACCAAAGACGCTCTATCTTTAAGTTTTTTTTAGCACTCTGTAGAGTTTTACATGGCCAACACCAATGTTTTGCTACTCCCCTTATTAATCTCTTTTAAATTATAGCAACTGCATGCTGCAGCAGCTCTTAAGTTGTCTTGTAATGATGAGCTGGTGTTCCTGTTAGTCTTTTTTTTATAAATTCTCATATTATTCACAAATGTTGTTGCCGAAGTTGCTTTTAATAAAAGCTAGTTAAACCTATGCACAAAAATATGTGTTACAACTTACCCCAACAGCCTATGTTACAACTTACCCCACCTCATACTTAGTCAAGTTTTTGTTAATATCTTGTTAGGCATATAATAGCCTATTGTTTTGTGTTTCGACTGATATAAAACATTTCAATAAAACCTCACCTGCCACCTCTCAAGAAGACAAAAATTAAACTTGGAAAAATTTACTTTGCCTACTCAAAAAGCTTGTTTTAACCAGGGCTGGGGAGCCAGCCTAATTTAGGTTAGGCTCCGGCTCCGGCTCCGGCTCCAGCTCCAACTCCAACTTGATAATACATAAATAAATTTTGGTCGATAAGAGATAACTAGATAATATATCGAACATCAAAATTTTACTAACTATCCAAGGGCTTAATATTACCCAAGGGTTTAATGAGTAGTGCTATAGTGTATATTATCCAAGGGTCATATCGATTACATATCTCAAACAAAAGAAGACTCAATTATATCAAGCACATTTACATACAAAACAAATCATCAAAACACAATCATTATCGCAGATGTCAATGCTCACTAACAATTAAGGTGCGCACCGACCAAAGACCATAGAGGATAATTGATTAAATAACTAAAATCACATCACATCACAAACGCTCAACACGTCGACCACCCATTCAAGCTTACTTCATCAGACATTACTGCCTCAGCAGACTTTCGTGATTGCATTAGCTGGAAGACTATTTCCTCCCACACATCAGATCATTTATTGTTACTTTCCGCCCCCAGTACGCCTATACATCACAAGACCAAAGCAACTCCATCTCACTTCACTAAAACAACAACAAATTACCAAAAATCTAATTGGATATTATTTAAACATCATGTTGAAGATTTCATCTTCTGCAGACCTCATTCCACAAATGTCTATAAGACGTCCATGAGGCAAACAAACATTTTGTCGAGGCAATACTAGATGCGGACAGACTCTTCATTCTTAAAAAAAAAATTAAAATAGCACAAATTGCACTCACGTGCCAACGCATATCCGCAAGCTTATTCAACAACGCAATCACACTTGCAAGCGAAACACCCCAAATCATTACTTTAACAATCACATAAACAAACAAATACATGAACACAAAATAAATACCCGAAAACAACCGTGGTTAAATTTACTTATGGTGGAATTTACCATGGTAGAATTTACCAGTTACCCCTGAAACACCTAGCGTCACTTTTCATCATATACCTCACAAATATGTACAACACTGCCCCCAAAACTAACACAATATTACATTTTGGAAAAGGTGCCCCAACCATTTCCATTTTAAAACCCAATAAGGACCACAACATTGGCACAAGCTACCGAACGATATCACTTTTATCACCCATTGTCAAAGCACTTGAGAAAGCGTTATTACCATAAATAATAGAAAACATTCCATAAATAATAAATAATAGATTCTATTTGAATAAGGTGATTATAAGAGTTAGTTATTCTATTTGATTAAGTAATTTGAATAAGGTTTGTATAAATTCTATTTGAATAAGATTCTATTTTGATTCTGTGCTTATGGCAAAAATTCTGATTAATTCGCTATTGTGGTACATGAATCACAGATTGAGCTGCTTAACTGCTGACCATCATAAAAATTGTATCTGATTTCTACTCTCTTAAAGAAATTATTGAGGCAAAAACAGTTCTTCACAATAACTATGAAGATGTTGGTAGACTAAAGCTAACACAAGGTGATCAAAAATCTCTCCATAATATTAAAGACATTCATGTGGTGCTTTTGGAGATGCAGAATAACAAAAAATCTGCCCAAGTTCTAGTAACTGCTTCAAGTCACTTTCCATCACTTGATTTAAAAAATACTGATGCTTGCCAACTGATGCAAGATATTAATAACCTACGACAAAAATTTCTGACTTTCAAACGTGAAAAAGAAATGCAAACTAATGCTGTTGTAGACCTCAAATTGACAGTAGAAGAACTTTTATATTTATTAAAGAAAAAAGAATGCCAAACCCCAGAATTAATCAAAGTAGATTCAAATCCTGAACCTACTCACAAAGACTCTTACTCTGAAATATTGAGAAAACCAATGCCTCAACATTAAACACAACTTATAAAAATGACAATAGCTCTGCTGATAATTTTACCAAAGTGGAAAAAAGACGTAGGTCTACTCGAATTGGCAGAATGAAACAGTCAGACTTAAAGGTTGTTGAAAAACCTGTTAATATTTTTGTTTCAAGATTTCATCCAGATGTTTTAGAGAGTGAAATAAAACAATTTTCTCAAACAAGATTTAAAACAGCAGCAACAGTCATTGTTGAAAAATTAAAAACTAAATTTGACTCTTATTCATCTTTCAAAATTTTTATTGCAGGAGTACCAGCTAAAGAATGTCTTGATCTTGAACAATGGCCAACAGGAATACTAGTTAAAAAATTTTTTAACACTTCAAAATCCAAGAATATGGCATCTTTTTCCAAATTTATTGATAATTCCAATGGAGACAACAAATAATATAGAGTTAAAAGTGGTTTCCTTCAATTGTAGAGGTCTTAGTAGTTCACTAAAAGAAATTAAAACTTTATGTAAAACTTTTGACATAATTTTGTTATAAGAAACTTGGCTTGCCAAGCAAAATCTTGATTTTCTGAATTCTATTAACAATCAGCATTATTCTTATGGTATAAGTTCTTTTAGCTATGAAACAAAACTGCATTCAGGCAGACCTTGTGGAGGCACTGCTATTTTGTGGAACAAGCTGCTTCAGGCATCTACATTCTCTAATCATGATAATACTATTATTGGTCTTACAGTAAATCTTTGTACCTCCTCCATATCTTTTATCAATGTATATCTTCCCTATTGTTGCGAATCCAATACAGACACATACTTAGAATATCTTGGAAAGCTTAGTGAGCTATGCGAAGATATTCAACATCCTAATATGTGTATCATAGGAAACTTCAATGCTAGCAATAACAGTATATTTGCAGAGGTGGGAAGTACCGTGTAAAAAAGTACCGCGGTACTTTTTTAATACCGGTACCGTCGTTACTTGGTACCGAGTACCGGTACCGCAGTACTTTTTTTTATAAAATGCCGCGATATTCCGTCTAATTTTAGGGTCATTGAAAGTTTTTTTGCAAGGATTGCGACATGTTTTTGTTTTTCGTATCGATTGCAGCTTCAAAGTAGTTTCTTGATTTACAGTAGTATTATCACAAATTGACATTTGTCAAACTTAAGTGTTTACCAGTACTTTCCCTATCCTTCCGGTAGTAGTTACTAGTTAATTTTAAGTAAAGTCAGGTTTAGGAACGTTTTACGCACTTCATAACCAGTAGCCCTTTTGCAACTTTTTATTTAGGCTAAGCTTACTCAGGCTAGTAGGGTAGTCTGGGTAGACTAGCATTTTAGTTATGTCTCAAATAAAAACTAAAAAAGTAAATTAAAAATTCCAATTCAATGCAATATTTTGGTATTTCTGAAAGCAATTATCTGCTAGATCTTCTAGTTGCTTGCGGACCTGTATATATAGAATTAAATAAGCAGGTACGGTATTGCTTAAAAGTTGCCCTTAGTATAACGCCTTCAACATTTTTGTAGGAGTCTGAAGAATAAATGGAGTTGAAATACAATAAAAATCAATAAAAATTTTAAATTTTGAAAATTAATGATGGGTTTGTGTATGAAGCTTATTTTGTCTTATATTTTCCATCAATTTTAATCATGTTATTAATGTGCATACAAAAAAAAAAATTAAAAATTTTAATATCGCTTTAAACAAAGTCGATTTTATCGGAGCCATAAGCTTTTCGTGACGCTCTCATCAGTGGCAATCGCGTCAAAATGGGACGAACCAGAGAAAATCAAGATATTTATAGTCTCAACAGTTGGGAAAAAGGTGCTGCAGTCTCGGAAAGGAGAAAGGCACAATTGCACAAAATCAAAGAAGTGTGGTGCAATACAGCGTAATCTCGGAAAGGAGAAACGCACTAAGTGCAATTACCCAGGAGAAACACTGTTACTCGCAACTTAGGTTATTTGAAAAGTTTTAATGTGTAAACAAATTCCTTTTGTTTACATAAAACCGGATGTCTGGTTTTGATAAAAGTTGCTTCGAGTAGACACAGATGAAACGAGTTGCGTGCCACAGCAAGAATTTTAAAACGGGAAAGCTTCGTCGTCGTTTGAAGGGCATCTACTCCAGGCCATACACAAACAGAACTGGGGCCGAGGGTTTATCCTTTTACTACCCCAGACTGCTGCACTGCCTGGATCAGATGCTGGCAGTGATGTCATTAAGCCAGCATCGAGTTTCGTCATCCAAAACCGTCAGACCGCGTGCTCCATGTGGTGCCCGATGTATAGGGCACACTGTTAGTACATGGTCTGCGGTTTGCTCTAAGGCGCCACACTCGCAATTCGGTGAAGGAGCGAGACCCCATTTATGCATGGACGAATGGAATCGCCCAACACCAGTCCGCAGGCGGTTGAGCTTAACCCAAGCTGCTCGGGGTAAGCCCATCCCAACAGGCCTGGCACTGATCCCGGGCACAAAAGCATGGAGCCTGGAAGCACTGTCACAGTACTCCGCGTTCATTTGTGATTCGTCCATTCAGAGGCACGGATGCCAAGTCTGGCAAGATTGTCCAAAAGATTCCGCGCACCTGGCACAAACGGGCGTCTGGATCTTAGTCTCACTTGGCCAGTATCTGAGGACCCACTTAAAAGACCATGCAAGATATGATCGGGGTCCAGAGATCCACGGTAAGCCAAGGAGAGTGTCGCTCCCATTCGGCGAAGCTCAGCTGGCTGGATGCCTGAAAGTACAGGTAGGTGGTCCGTTGGAGTGGGACGCAGGCATCCAGTAACTATGCGCAAGGCGTTGTTCAAGACACTGTCAATGAGGCGAGTGTAGACACGGTAGTAGACACTGTAGTAGAGTGTAGACACTGCGACACCAGACTGGCGCAGTACAGTACTCAGCTGTTGAGTAGACTAGAGACAAGGTGGCTATGCGTATTGTTTTAGCACCAGCACCCCATCCCGAGCCCACAAGTCGCCTCAGCAGTGTGACGCGCGATGATAGTTTTTTGCGCAATGCCACTAAATGGTGACGAAACGTGAGCGATCTATCCAGTTTTACCCCAAGAAATGTAGGGGTTGGCAAAACGGTAAAAGTCTACCATTGTTGTAGACCTTTAGCTCACGTTTGGCTTCTCAGTTATTTAAGTGAAAGGCTGCCGTCACCGTCTTAGTGTGACTGAGCTTCAAACTCCAAGTCTGGAGATACGCTGACAGTGTAGACATGTCTTGGCTTAAGGTCCCCTCCAAGTCCTTCCAGTTTCCAGAAGAATGCAACAATGCTAGATCATCAGCATAAGCAAACTTTCTGGAAATCATGGAAGGAAGATCGTACGTATAGATGTTAAATAGGAGGGGAGCCAAGACCGATCCCTGAGGAACGCCGTTTTTAAGACGGCGTAGCCTGCTTTGCTTGCTGTCATCGGTGGTAAGGGTGAAACTTCGATTTCGGACAAGCTCCATGATCATTTTGACCATGTGCTTATCCGGAAGCAGTCTCAGCAGCTTGCAGGTAAAACCACGGTGCCAGACAGTGTCATAAGCAGCTGTCAGATCGATAAATACGGCACCAGCCTTCTTTTTAGCCTCAAAAGAATCCTCGATGTTCTGGGTTAGCAGAACAACTTAATCTACGGTTGACTTCCCGCGTCGGAACCCAGCCTGCTCTTTAGGGAGCAGTGGATCGATTAATGGTTCAACGCGGGCGTAGATAAGCCTCTCGAGGATCTTGTAGGGGACACAGAGCAGAGATATCGGTCGATAACTTTTTGGATCCCCAACGGGCTTTCCTGGTTTTGGGATCGCGACCACAAGCGCTCTTCTCCAGATCTTGGGAATTTTGAGTCGGCGCAAACAGGAAGAAAGGAAGTCACATAACCAGCACTTCAAAGCAGCTCCGGCATGGAGTATAAGCTCGGGGCAGATGGAATCAGGTCCCGGAGCTTTACCTGGTTTTAAGTGCTGAAGGGCAGCAGCAAATTCTCTCTGTGAGAAATTGTCAGAGATATTTACTGCGTCTGGTGTTGTGGCCCTCCAAAGGTCAGACACTTCTTGAAAGACAAGTCGAGATGACTTGCGGTTAACAGCCTCGTATTTCCCATTTCTAACCAACTGAGATGCAATAGCATCGGCTGAAACGGGACAGTGACGAGGAGAGTGTCGTGACCTACCAGTAAGGTTGTTCAAAATACTCCACGCTTTTCGACTAGAGTGTGAGAAGTCAATGCTCCGAACTGCTTCGGACCATCGATCCCTATGCTTTCTGTCAAGCTTGGCAAGCAGAGCTGTAGCAGCCAAACTTGAGTCGTCTCCCTGAGGAGACTGCAGAAAGGTTTTATAGAGGGATTCACACTCTGCATCCCAACACGGAATGTAGGTATTTCGATACCCGCGTGGAATAGTCTTTTTGGCTGCTTTCTTAATGGTGTTACAGAAGTCCTGGCCGCATCCACATCAAGTGTATCAGGCGGCAACAAAGTCTTTGCGAATTTATTCGTCAAAGCAATGTAGTGACTCCATTTGGCCTTGCGGAAGTTCCATCGCTTAACAGGCATGCTTGGCACTGCCATAGCAAACCTTGGCGGTGTAATAAGCGAGGGTCGATGTTGTGACCTGGGAAACTTCTCAAGGACACGTCTATCCGGTAAGCGACTGTTTGGACCTACGCTGGCGAAAGCTAGGTCTGGATTGGTGCCAGTGTTCCAGCGGCCGGAATAAAAACTGGCAGCGTCCTTGGCATTATATAGCAGGACAAGACAATTAATACTTGCCCAGCCAGTCAAGCACTCACCGTCCGGACTGTTGTCATCATAACCCCAGTCAGCATGACGACAGTTGAAATCGCCAGCGTAAAGACAGGGGTGAGGAAACACTGGAAGATCCAGGGTTCGCAATCGCGTTGGCGGTGGTTTGTAGACGTTGACTATTTTATAGCCATCAACGTCCAAACACAACCACTCGATCTCCGATGTCGGTGGAGATTGGTCCAAAAGCGTGTATCTCAGTCGCTCGTGGACAAACGTGGCAAGGCCATGCTTCCTGCTTAAAGAAGACCCAGCTAGTTGGTAGTGTGGTAACACCAACTTCTCTGCATCAGTGCAGTGGGTCTCCTGCAGTAGGATGACGAGTGCCTCAGACTGCATAGCGAGGTGATGAAGAACGTTCATCTTGCTTGCAGTGAGGCCTTCGATGTTCAGCTGAAGAATAGTGGGTCTTCATAACTTGTTGGCAATGTGCCCTGAAAAGGGCAGTTTTATCCTGACATTGCCCCGTCCTGAAAAGGACGTTTGCCGATTAGCAGACCCACACTGAACATCGGAATGGGTGGATACCCTTCCGTTTTGGTAGGTTCGGTTTCGGTCTGTCATTTTAAAATCAATGAGCAGACTTACTCACGGCCCAGGCTGCGTGAAAGCACCTACCATCTGGGCCTTTGTTCTTGATAAAAATGTCAAAATGGCTGTTGAAAGCTGCTATAGCTCCGTTACCACCAGAGCTGTATTTACATCCAAACGCATGTTGCCTGTAGCCCGCAAAGATGTTTTACCTACCACGCTGAAAAGCTCCGTTGTTTATGAATATTCGTGCCACTGTGACAGTAGGTACGTAGGATGAACATCACAGTGACTACAAGATAGAATCAAGCAGCATGTTCCTAAATGGCTACAACAGCAAGCGAGGCGCCCTACACGATCTCAACCTGGCAGATCCTGTAAGCTAAAACGTAACAATCCAGATTGTGACTCTGCCATAAGACAACACTTGCTTGATAACAAGCAATGTGCTGCAAACTATAACGACAAACGTTTTAAAATTCTTGCTGTGGCACGCAACTCGTTCCATCTGTGTCTACTCGAAGCAACTTTTATCAAAACCAAACATCCGGTTTTATGTAAACAAAAGGAATTTGTTTACACATTAAAACTTTTCAAATAACCTAAGTTGCGAGTAACAGTGTTTCTCCTGGGTAATTGCACATAGTGCGTTTCTCCTTTCCGAGATTACACTGTATTGCACCACACTTCTTTGATTTTGTGCAATTGTGCCTTTCTCCTTTCCGAGACTGCAGCACTTTTCTCCCAACTGTTGAGACTATAAATATCTTGATTTTCTCTGGTTCGTCCCATTTTGACGCGATTGCCACTGATGAGAGCGTCACGAAAAGCTTATGGCTCCGATAAAATCGACTTTGTTTAAAGCGATATTAAAATTCTGTACCACAAAGAAGAAATTTAAAATTGGTTGAAAAAATATTGTTTTAACTTATCCGTTTAAATGTCAGGTTTTGTTTTGACTAAATTGAAGAAAGATCATTAATTGCTTATGCACTTGAAGTTTTACATTATATAATTAATTGTATCATTTTTTTATACGCCAGCGTCAGTCTATGTCATTCGACTCTGTGTTTTTCTTGAAACTTTATTCAAACTTCATTTTTTTGACTAATTTTAACAGAATAAAAAGAAGTTACTGAAATTAAATCAACCAATAAAATTCTAATTACCACAAAAAAATGACACAATCATTTTTCAGTCTTAATATTGAACATAACGAAAAATGCACCAACAGAGGTTATTTGACTTGTTTTATTCAAGCAGATGACACATCAAATGTAGCAGAGTTAAAAGATCCCTGCTCCAGCTTTTTTCTTATATTTTTTTTGCAACAAGAACAAGCAGTGGAAAATATTTTACAACACTACGCACCAGTATTAAAATTTAGCATAAATGACTTGGCGTAAATAGCTATTTTATTTCCATAAGTTACTTTCTGTACAGTACAATATCTAGATAAGTGTGCGTTCGTTTTTCCTCCTTGTAAGTTTATGTTTAAAATAACTTTAAATAGAATAGCCTACTTTTCTTTGTTGCACTGAGCGTTTGATGAAAATGACCAAAAGATCGAACTATATAGATTCATTTAAAAAGTGAAGTTTTAAGAAATATTTGTCGCAGTTTGGTTGAGATAATCGAAAATTATCAAAGGACTTCCACCCTACTTTTGAATTATACTGGGAACTGTATCGAACATTTACGTAAACAAAATCAAAAGACATTCGAATAGCATACATATTGTGTTACGCTTGAGTGCAATATCATTAATTGGTTGCATAGGCGTACCAGCGAAAAAAATATGGGGGCAATGACGTTTTGCCCAAATTTCGTGACGTTTGCCCAAATCATAATTTTGTAGCACATTACGGATAGAACAAAAAATTGTCTGAGATTCGCAAACCATGTTTGTCCTAAAATCATGGTGATCTCTAAAAAAAAAGAAAAGTCTTTACTTGAATTCAGTCTCATATTTTTCAATTTTCGACCCAAAAGCAAGGTGTTCTCTACAAAAAAAAAAGTCTTCACCAAAATTTGGTAACTATTTTTTGCAGTTTGATCATTGTCACTGTCCTAAACTTTTTGACTTTGCCCAAATATTTTCTTGTAACTGCCCGAAAAATTTCAATTTTGCCCAAATCTTAGAAACTTGTGTGAGCATTTGCCCTCCCTGCCCCCCCCCCAGGCAGGTACGGCATGATTGGTTGTACCGATGTTATGATACCGATATTCTAATGTCAAAATTCGTACTATAAATTAAATAATTCTGGAAGAAACAATGTCGGTGTCGTAAGTTGCGACAAAATCAATACTAAATTCCCAAATTACTCTCGGTAGAAATTCATTTTGATAATAATGACTGTTTTAGAAAATGTTAAGTTGTTTTATACTCTGACGCAGCGATGCTCAACCTTTTAACCATTATGGTCCAACTTTTGTCGAAAAGTTTATTGCGAGTCGCAATCGGTGCAGAAATCAAAATATCTTCTTTTTTGTCTTTACTTATTTTTAATGTGTTATTTTTGAATGAAACTCCTTGATAACAGAAATTCGGACTACAAATTTAATTATAGACCAAACAAAAAAGGTCACCAGTTTGATATATCTACGTGTTTTATTCTTATATAAAGCGAAAAATCTCTCCCAGATAGCAAAAAAACGTTATTTTAACGTTTGATTTTGGTTTGCAGTTTGGTTAGGTTAACGTTTAAAGTAAACGTTTGTTTTACGTTAGTTTGCTCATTAGTTTAACGTTTAAATTTTGGTTAGCACGGTTAATTTCTAACGTTAGTTTAACGTTTAAATTTTGGTTAGCACGGTTAATTTCTAACGTTAGTTTAACGTTCATTTAACGTTTAAATTTTGGTTAGCACGGTTAATTTCTAACGTTAGTTTAACGTTAATTTTATGTTTAAATTTTGGTTAGCACGGTTAATTTCTAACGTCAGTTTAACGTTCGATTTGGATTTGCGTTTTGGGTTAGATTAACGTTTGAAACCAAACGTTAACTCTACGTTAGTTTGCTCATAAGTTAACGTTTAAATTTGGTTAGCTTGATTAACTTCTGACTTTTGATTTTGGTTTGTTTAACGTTAGCTATGGTTAACTTCTACTATTACTACCCACTTCATACGGTCAAAATATGGTGAACTTAATAAGATTTAATTTAGGTTAATTTCTTAAGTTACTATTTGGTTCGCTGTAACAGTAACTACTGTTAACCTATAACTTTTAAACCAATATTTCAAATTTTCATGTTGTAATTCAGGAGTTATGTTTAAATGAACTTTGCTACTAATAAGCATAAATAAACATGCTTAAATCCTCTGCTTCAGAAGACCACTCACTTCTGATTGCTGCACTTCTACACAAGCTCAAAATTACAATTTTTATCCAAGTTTATTAAAGAATTATTAAATAACGTTCAAACAATATAAACAATTCAAACATTTTGAATTTTTTTCAATTGCTCCCTTTTCTGACGGCCACCATCTCTTTCTGATGCAACTTTTAACCAATTTTTTATTACGGCTTCGATTTCAAAGTCAATGGCGGCAGCCGTCAAAAGATTGTTTTGAACAGAACCTGCAAATAAAAACCATGATCATACAATGTACAAAATAAAAGTCGCCACAGCACATACTAGAATTTATCTATAATGACAATTTTTTATACGAAAGACACCACAAAAATTTGGGATCTTTCAGCCCTTATTAAGTAAACTAAGAAACTTTAGAAATATTAGCAATGACTGAAACAAAGAAATAAATTATTAGCATGATTACCTAAGCATATAAACATAACAGTAAATATGATATTAAAAATTCACTCTTTGGCTTAAACTAACCTGTTTGATGAGTAAATGAGTTTATCTTCTATTAAAACAGTGGTTTTCAACCTGGGAGTCATAACCCCCACAGGGGTTATTTTACCGCGCCTCATTTAAAACTTACCGTAACTCGTCAAAAAAACTAAACCACGCCTGTAAAAAATAAATAAACAAATATTACGCTAAGCTTTACGAGACTGTAGCAATATTGCCAACATAATTAAAAATAACTTAATAAGCAGATTGACTTTTCTTTTAATGACTTCACTCTACGACTCAATTGTACAACTCTTTTTACGACTGAATTTCCAACACGTGCGAGGCAAACTGATACATTATCGCGCTTTAAGACACACTGTTGCGTCATAGTAGACAATAGCTACAAAACCCGTTTTCTTTTTAAACAATTGTTCATAATTTAAAAAGGTCTCGTTTCTAAAAAGATTTTTAATTTTAAAGCTTCTATTTTCTAATATTGAGCAAAATCTTCTTATACTGCAGTTAATTGTGCACTTATAATTTAATTCACGTTACAGCTTTTTTTTAGCTGCAAGCAACTGAACAGCGCAATTGACCTATTTTCTTTTAATTAAAACGCGACAGAAACTTTCTTTGAAAACAAGGATTAATTCTGACGACCACAAAATTGGCGTGAAAATGCTTTGTATAGCTCGGCGGCTGCTGCAACTCGTTTTGAAGCACCACACTTTAAAACAATGCGATGTCTGGTATCAAAAACTTGTGCCTGGATTTAAAAAAAATTTTAAATTTTTTATCGAAACACAATTGAAGGCGCTTCGCGAAAAAATTGAAAAATCATTATAACTTATTGTTTTCAACCGACAAGCAAACAAAATGTATATTTTTAAACATTGAATAAAAATTTTACTATTCTTTTAAAATGCAACCTGTCCTATCAATAGAAAAAGTAACTAACATTTTAACAACGATAGGATTGTTTTTTTAACTTGTCACTTAGTTAGCATGCAAACGTTATTCAAACGTTTGAATGATAAAAGTTCATTTTTGGTAAAAAGCGAACGTTAATTTAATTAACTAAAATATAAAGTTAACATAACGTTTCGTCTTAAACGCTAACCAAAAGTTTATTTTAGGTTAAAAAGCGAACGTTAATTTAACGTTTGTTTGCTAACCTCAAAAAAACGTTAACTAATTAACTAAAATATAACGTTAATATAACGTTTCGTCTTAAACGCTAACCAAAAGTTTATTTTAGGTTGAAAAGCGAACGTTAATTTAACGTTCGTTTGCTAACCTTAAAAAAACGTTTACTAATTAACTAAAATATAACGTTAACATAACGTTTCGTCTTAAACGCTAACCAAAAAACAACTATTTCAACCAACTTTCAACGTTAATTTAACGTTTGTATGCTATCTGGGCTAGTGGGACGAAAATTAGCCTATTTATTCCGATTTTTCTGCGAGTCATTAGATTGATTCAAAGCATTACAATAATTTGATTGATTATGTAATTACAAATTCTTTGGTAGACTTCAACAATAAACTTTGCGGGTCTCGGGTTGGGCAGCCCTGCTCTGACGAAATGTATTAATAAATAAATAATTCAATGTACGATAAATTTAAAATAAAAAAATATACGCCAGAGCATTAGTCAAGTTCAACTATAAAATATTCTACATGTACTATGTAAGCTAGACTAACCTACTAAAAAAGAAAAAAGCTTGCAAAAATTCAAAAAAATTTATTTTATTAAAGTAATCAATCCTAACTAAATTTTTTAAATTAGACTTATTATAACATTTTGAAATAATTGTAAAAAAGTACAATGTGACACTTAAAATTTCAATTTTTTTCTTAGAATGAATTGTATTTCTTTTTATTATACAGTATAAAAAGTTCATTTCCAAAATTGTTTAAAAAGTCCAGTGAATTTTGAAAACATTCGTTGTTGCTAAGACCGAAGCATATTAATAATGAAATCAGATTTTGCTGAAATAGAGTTTCTTCTTCTGTGAACTGCAGTAACCTTCCTAAGGGGATTCCAAGTGTGAAAGAATTTTACTTTTAATCGTACGATCAATCAAACCGCCGAAGTCGTTAACTTTCAGCAATCTTTGCTTTTCGGCCAATTTACAAAAGTTGACTACCTTTCGAAAACTTAATGCTTTTTCAATCCGAAATAATATTTTATTACAACATTTAAGTATCTCTATCCAAAGAGTATGAAATTATTTTTCTATGCAACCTTAAATAACACTTTTGTTGACCCCAGCTGAAATCAGCCGA
This sequence comes from Diplosoma virens, assembly GCA_963680785.1. NCBI lineage: Eukaryota > Metazoa > Chordata > Ascidiacea > Aplousobranchia > Didemnidae > Diplosoma > Diplosoma virens. The sequence goes on from OY796892.1 coordinate 15,268,317, forward strand.
AATCAGCTGGGCTCAGCAACAAGCTGTAGTGTCTTGACGACTCTTAACAAGGACGAAACAGGTCTGTCGGCATTTGCTTGTTGATTGGCTTGACTATTCTTACTTAATGTTAGCAATGGAACTGCACGCAGGGTTTAACTTGACTTTACCCGATTCGTGTTAGCTGACTCGATGATGTGGTCAGCACGAAACCACCGCCAGTATGCCCTTGCGGCTCAGCCGTGCTTATCGTAGTTACGCTGGTAGTGCATTGTTTTTATTAAACTACATACGTTATAACATATACAAAAAAAATTGTACATGTTCACCGCACCAGTTGTGCAAAAAAAAGAGTGATTATCGTGTTTAATGTGCAAATAGTAATTATTGTGCAAAAAAGACATTGTAGCTTTGGAAAAAGTAGCAGTTTTGCGCGCAAATTTGTCAAATCTTTAGCGCTTTCAGCGCTGAATATGGTATATCAAAAATTATAAAACTCAATCTTAGTGTAGTAAATATTTTCTGAGAGTATTGCATTTGCAAGAAATATTCTAGTTGTTGTTATAGTATGTGACGTCATAGCGCACGGCGCTACTGCCTTCTTCTCTCTGGTTTGATAAGTGTGGTTAACCGCGTGATAAATTATTAGTATAACTTACAGATTCAGTCGTATAACTATCGTGTAACTCCGTATAAATAAAAGAGCTAACTGCAGATACTAGCGGAACTCATAACATGGCGTCGTCGACAGTCAGCTTATAAATTTGTGTAAAGAAAATAAGCTTACGAACCATTATAAAAGTATACTGCAAGTTCGTGATCGGAGATTTGTAAAAGATTGAAGATAAAAGAGACATGGCAAAAAATAATCGAGAGCTGCAAGCAGAATTAGAAGCAGCAAACAAACGTATAGCCGAATTATCTCAATCTAATCAAAATGCGAATAGTAATATTAATAATGATGAACCTCCTTCTTGGTTAAAAACTTTTTTAGAAGCACAGTTGTCAATGCAAAGACAAACACAAGAACAGAATGTCGAAAATCAAAGACAAATGCAGCTCGAAAGTCAGCGACAATTGCAACAAATAATCGAAAAATTTTCGCCACAGCAGCTGGCCCAATGCGCGAACAGCGAGAGAAGCGAATCACGTGAGCAAACCATTGACGTCAACAATTCTAACAACGAGGCAAGGCGAACCAAAGCGGACGCACAAAAGCCTTCGACACTGCAGGTGGGAATTTCGTTAGCTGAATTTGCGAAATGGCGTAAATCGTACAACGATTATGCTACGGTCTCGCTTGCAACAGAGCTGCCATTGAGCAGTCAGTTGGCATTGCTTCGCGGTTTTTTTTCGATGGACATGCGAGAAGCCGTAGAACACGTACTTCTTATCCCGGATGATACGACACTTAAACCAGACGAAGTGTTAGACAAAATTAAAAATTACATCCGGAGTCAAAGAAATATAGCGTTAGATTGCGTCGCATTTGAAGAGAGAAAGCAAGCGGCTGGCGAAAACTTCGATTCGTTTTTAATCGCGATTAAAACTTTGGCGAGAGACGCAGACTTGTGCAATGAATGTTTAAATCGTCGTTTAGTCACCAAAATCATGTCGGGAATATATGACAAAGAGACTCGAACAAAGCTCCTAGCCATATCCCCATTACCTGATCTTCAGACCGTCACTGATTTATGCAGATCGGAAGAGTCAGCAAAACTAGACGACGCGCGAATAAGCCGACAGCTAAATGAGAGAAGAGCGTACCAAAGCAAATTTCGCCGAAATTACTCTAAATCTAAAGAGCGCAATAAAAAGCCCTGTACAAAATGCGGTAAAAAGACCTGCCCACCAAAAGGTCAAACCCACTGCCCCGCAAAGGATACAGAGTGCTTAATATGTCGCAAAAAAGGTCACTTTACATCAGTGTGCTTTCACAACAAATCCGGGTTCAACAGACGCGAAGAAACGAAGAAAAAGTTAACCGGACAAATCAAGCGTAGATGCAATGCTAACGCAAATTTCGCTAACTCCGCGGCGCCCAAAATAACTGTTAATCTTTTTTCTCTTAAACATCGTAACCCGTTAGGTTCCACAGAAGCTACACCAGACACAGGTGCTGAAGCAAGTCTTGTTGGGGTAAACATCATTCAACGGCTCGGAATAGACCTTGATAATCTAATGCCGCCAAATCAAGACACTCTTAGTGCAGCAAACCGGCAGACCGTAACATGCGTAGGGACTTTCCCATGCATCATCGAATACTGCGGCCGATTCGTGGAAGAAACCATTTACGTCTGTCCTGAGGTAGAAGATTTTTTGCTTGCTTGGTACGTATGTCAACAGGTTAACATTCTACCTGACACGTATCCTCAACCGATAAATTCATCAAAAACACCTCGAAAATTAGCAAGCATATTAAAAGCAGAGAACACAAGATTCATTATATCAGAGAACCCAACTGCAGCAGAAATTAATAAAATTGAGAACAAATTGATAAAATCGTACAGCGATGTGTTTTCTGAAGACACAACATTACGGAAAATGAACAGTAAACCCATGAAAATTTCCTTGAAAGATGATGCTGTTCCATTTGCTTTACCTGTTCCACGCCAAATACCTTTAGCTTTCAGAAGGATGGTGAAGACAGAGCTTGACCAACTTGTACAAGCCGGAGTCATTGCACCAGTAACAGAAGCAACTGATTGGGTGCACCCTATGGTCGTTGTACAAAAACCCAATGGTGGAATTCGTCTCTGTATTGATTTGCAGAAATTGAACAAATACGTACGCCGTCCATATCATCCATCTAAATCACCTGCCGAAGCTATTTCGAATATTTCTTCTTCGTCTAAATTTTTCTCAACATTAGACGCCACTAAAGGATACTGGCAAGTACCTTTAGAAAAAGAAAGTCAAGACTTTACCACATTCATTACGCCGTTCGGAAGATTTAAATTCCTTCGAGCTCCGATGGGACTAGCTTCTTCTCAAGACGAATATTGCGCAAGAGGCGATGAAGCTCTGCAAGGCATTGAAAAAGTCGAAAAAGTGGTAGATGACATTCTTATTCAAGGCGAAACCGCACAGGAGCACTTGAATACCGTAGTGGCTGTACTAAACAGATGTCGAGAACACGGTATTACTCTTAATCCGAAGAAAGTGCAGTTACTACAAAGTGCTGTGAGATATGTCGGATATATAGTGAGCAGCGACGGTATTAAAGCAGACCCCACGAAAATTGAAGCAATCTCTGAATTCCCTGCTCCAACCAACATAACTGAATTACGATCTTTTATGGGCATGGCAAACCAGCTGGGCGGATTTACTCACCTACTCAGTGAAGCAGCAGGCCCACTTCGGGACTTGCTCAAACCAAAAAATGCTTTTCTCTGGTCACCCCAGCATGAAGAAGCATTTACAAAGACAAAAGAAATTCTTTGTAGCCCCCATATTTTGGTTGCATTCGACCCCAATCTGGAAACGATGCTGCAAACAGATGCATCTCGGTTGAAAGGTCTAGGTTTTGCACTTTTGCAAAAACATCAAGAAACGTGGAAATTGGTTCAAGCAGGATCACGTTTTATAACTGAGACTGAGGCCAACTACGCTATGGTTGAACTGGAATTGCTCGCTGTTGTTTGGGCTATGCGTAAATGCCGCATATATCTGCAAGGTTTACCCAATTTCGAGCTGATAGTAGATCACAAGCCATTAGAGTCAATCCTGAATACCCAGACACTCGATATGGTGGATAATCCCAGGATTCAGAGACTTAAAGAAAAACTCAGCGCCTTTATATTCCACACCACCTGGAGAAAAGGCAAAGACCATGTGATCCCCGACGCGTTGTCACGAGCACCGTGCCGCGACCCAGAACCAGAAGATATCATAAACGTAGACACAACCAGAATGATCTGCAAAAACGTTTCTACAATTCTGAGAGGAAAAGACCCAGAAGTCACAAAAGAAACATTTATCGATCCAATGCTGGAAGACTTAAAAGAAAGTACTCAGCAGGACGAAGCAGCACAACAATTAATCACTGCTATTAAAAGCAACTTTTCAAAAGGAAACGAATATCCATTAGCTCAACCTTTCAAAAAGCTGAAAGATCAGCTTACTTTCGAAGATGGATTAATTCTCCTGAACAGCCATCGCATTGTGGTGCCGGTACAGAAAAGAAAAGAAATACTGACAAAGCTACATGCTTCACATCAAGGCATCGAAAGAACAAAACAAAGAGCGCGTCAAATAGTGTACTGGCCAGGAATCAATAGCGACATCAAAAATACCGTTGAAGCCTGCACGAAATGCCAAGAGCACCAACCAAGCTTGCAACAGGAACCATTACAACGCGATCCCCTCCCATCAAGACCCTTTGAAGACGTATCTGCAGATTTATTTTATTATGCCGGTAAGACTTACCTGGTTTATGTAGACCGTCTGTCGGGATGGATTAAGCTCAGCGAGTTCTCTCATGACCCTAGTTCACATCAGATAATCAGCACTATAAGAAAATTTTTCGTGGACACAGGGGTACCAGTACGAATCAGAACTGACGGAGGACCGCAATTCACATCAAGCAAGTTTCAACAGTTTCTCAAGAAATGGGGAGTAACTTCCACCATAAGTACTCCACATTACCCACAGTCAAACGGACACGCAGAAGCAGCAGTGAAAGCCATGAAGCACCTTGTTACCAAAACTGCTGAGCATGGTAGTCTCGACTGCGATGAATTTAGCAGCGGCCTAATCGAATGGGTTAACACACCCAAGGCCCATGGGCTATCACCAGCCGAAATTTTATACGGCGCCCCGCTACGTTCAATCGTCCCAGCTAAACTGAAATATTTCAAGGAAGATTGGCAAAACAAATTCGACAAGTGGGACGCAGCTTTATCAAATCTACAAGTGGCTGCAAAAACCGAATACAATAAACGCACAAAACACCTCAATCCACTAAAAATCGGACAACATGTTCGAATTCAAGACCATATTACAAAAAAATGGTTGCGATCGGGACTCATCATCGGCGTCGGGAGAAACCGCGACTACCACATAAAACTACCGAGCGGTCGAGTCTGTTGGCGCAATAGACGTTTTATTCGCCCTCTCCCCACCGAAGGGGGAGACCCCAAAGAGGAAATGATGACATCAGACGAACGTCACGTCCATTTTGAAGATGAAGTCTTTCCATCATCTCCAACCTCGCGGCGAAGCGTGAGACAAAAACGCTTTCCTAATCATTTAAGAGATTTTGTATGAAGTAGCGTAAAACTCATAACGCTTGTGCCGTATTGTATATAGTTTGTGCATGTTTATTAATCGGGCTCGTACAACGTACTAATATTTTTCTTAGACAACCTTTTCGCTAAAAAGCTTCTTAAAAGGGGGTTGTTATAGTATGTGACGTCATAGCGCACGGCGCTACTGCCTTCTTCTCTCTGGTTTGATAAGTGTGGTTAACCGCGTGATAAATTATTAGTATAACTTACAGATTCAGTCGTATAACTATCGTGTAACTCCGTATAAATAAAAGAGCTAACTGCAGATACTAGCGGAACTCATAACAGTTGTCTAATTATAAAAATGGAAATATTTTGTATAAAATCAAAAATCCACTAAACACCAGATTTCATATTCATACCAATGCAAAAGGGACTTGATGAAATTTTAATTTTGTTGCTTTGCAAGCAAAAATATAAAAAATTATCATAACAGTTAACGGCCAGCAAAGGTTGAGTAATTTTACTAAATTACCAAAACCAGAATTTCCCAAAATGAGGTCCATGATGAGCGCACAAGAGGTCCGCGACGATATGACAAAATTTGTCAACATATATACCTGGTAAACTAATCCAAACCATGAAATTCGAGACAGATTCGAAGTCATGAAGCTAGATTTTTGATGTGTTTTATGAATCCTACCCGAATTGAACTGACTTCTTGCGTTGGGGGCCAATCCAGTCAACTTTTAATATAATCTGGGTGATCAACTCATCAAAATGAACACGGCCAACAACGATTTCCACTCGGGGATTTCCCAGCAAGGCGCTTTGAATTTCAATTTTGTAAAGATTTTCGATCTGTTTTATGAATCCTACCCAAATAAAACTAACTTTTTGCGTTGGGGGCCAATCCAATCAACTTTTAAAATGATCTGGGTCATCAACTTATTAAAATAAACACCGCCAGCAATGATTCCCACTGGGGGCCGGATTTCCCAACAGAACGCTTTGAATTTTCAATTTTCTAAAGATTTTCGATGTATTTTATGAATCCTACCCAAATTAAACTAACTTTTTGCGTTGGGGACCAATCCAATCACCTTTTAATATAATCTGGGTGATCAACTCATCAAAATAAACACCGCTAGCAACGATTCCCACTCGGAGATTTTCCAGCAGAGCGCTTTGAATTTCGATTTTGTAAAGATTTTCGATGTGTTTTATGAATCCTACCCAAATTAAACTGATTTCTTGCGTTAGGAGCCAATTCAATCAACTTTTAAAATGATCTGGGTGATTAGCTCATTAAAATGAACCGGCCAACAACGATTTCCACTCGGGAATTTCCCAGCAGAACGCTTTGAATTTCGATTTTCAAAAGATTTTTGATATGTTTTATGAATCCTACCCAAATTAAACTGACTTCTTCCATTGGGGGCCAATCCAATCAATTTTTAAAATGATCTGGGTGATCAACTCATCAAAATAAACACGGCCAGCAACGAATCCCACTCGAGGATTTCCCAGCAAAACGCTTTGAATATCAATTTTCCAAAAATTTTTGATGTATTTTATAAATCTTACGCGAATTGAACTGACTTTTTGCGTTGGAAGGCAATCCAATCAACTTTTAATATGTTTTTGTAAAACAACTCATCAAAATAAACACGACCGGCAACAATTCCCACTCGGGGATTTCCCAGCAGAACGCTTCAAAAGATGTTCGTTGTATTTTATGAATCCTACCCGAATTAAACTGACTTCCTGCGTTGGGGGCCCAATCCAAACAGCTTTTACAGTTAGTCAGTTTAATTCGGGTACGATTCATAAAATACAGTGGCAGAACACAGTTATGCCATCCTTGGTATATTCTGCCACACCAGTGATTCTATATTCTGCCACACCAGGGATGGCATAACTGTGCTACCATAATTAACAGTAGCTCTTTTATCTTAATAGTAATGTTTAATATTTTGAACCCTTAATTTTTATGTTTTAAAAATGTTTTGCAGAAAAAGTTCTCGAAACTAATGTTTATTTAAATTGATTTTGCTTTGTTTATTACAATTTTTTATTTCAAAGCTGTTATAAAGTCATTTCAAAAATCTTGTTTTGAAAATAAATTAATGTATAATTATAATTCTTTTTTGATGTTTTAATAATACTGGATTAAAGTTTATTAGAAAAGTATATTTATGTTTGGAACCCATTTTAAAAATTCTTTGTATCCCAGATAGATATTTCTTTTAAGACTTTAATGTAAATTTATAGTTTCATTTGCTTGTTTATAAAGTTGGAGTTAAATTATAAACATCATATTTATGCTGTTAGATTCTTTTGTTTTAATTGTTAGTTTTATAACAAATATTTGAAAAGCTTTGACTAATTTTTAATATTTTTTGAACTAAAACAGCAATAATGACAAGTCTTACTTGTCGTGAGCTGTGTCGTTTGTTTTGCTGCCCACCTTGTCCTGGAAATATTGCTGCTAAACTAGCTTTCATTCCACCAGACCCTACTTATGGTGTGATTCCAACTGAAAATCCAAATAAATTTGTTTTACACTTGACAGAAAAAGCTGAATGGCAATATACAGATAGAGAAAAACAAAATTTAGAGGTAATAATTATATATTGTTAAAGTTATTGATAATACATGGGTGTTTAAATACACATTATGATAAGACTTTAAATGTTTTTTATTGTTGTTGAAACTTAAAGTATTTGTCAATTTGCTAGATTTTTTTATTGCAAGACCTCATTAAATTTATAGAGATGTCAAATTAATACAGATTTTCTAAAATAACAAGAAAAATAGTTATAATTTCAGTAGGTATTGTTAAGTGCAATGCTATTCAACCAGGTATACTGTATACCCAAGTATTTACAGGATCAAAACTAGGCTATAAACTGGGAAGAAATATAAAGAGGTATACAGGTAAGTTTCCCAATTCACAAAGTCTTTTGATGAAACTTACAAAAAAAAAATTAATCCAATAAAGGTTATTAGTTTTAGTTGAATGAAAAATGCAATGTATTAAAGTGTTTTGTTTTCTTGGTCTTCAATTGAATTACTGATTCAAATTCAGGTAAAAAAGGACTTAATAAGAAATGATGCATAAGCTTGAAGTGAAAATCTTTTTTTATGGACTTGAACTAAATTACTAAAATTGAAGACCACAAAAAAAACCACAATTTTTATGTACAATAAAATATTTCTGTTTGTGAGATACATAAAGTTTGTAAAAAATTGTAAAAATCTGTACCAAAAAAGGTTAAAAAGCACCACTTAAATAATTACGGTATAACAATTTTTCTTTTTTAATGAATTACATGATCAAATTCTTCCTGCACAAAAAGGCTTTTGTCTCTTAGCTAAAAATTAATGTGCTAAGGTTTATATTTAACATTAGTTGTCAAAGTAATGTAATGTTAAGTTGTGAAATTAAAGGCAAGAGTCAAGCTGAGATTTCTTTTTACTTTTTCTTGCATCATGGTTGCAAGTTTTAAGCTTGGTTTAGTCTCCAATATACTTGCATGCGGCTTCTGTAGTATTTAAAGTTTACACAGTGGCTCCATGCAGCTCCATGCATCTCTGGACTAATTTAAAGGGTCTCCATACAGCACCTGTTGTATTTGAAGTTTACACAGTGGCTCCATGCGGGTCCATACAGCTCCATGTACCTTCATGCAGCTCTTGTAGTATTTGCAGATACCCATAAGGTAGTCTTGGAAACGACTGTTTTTAAAATATTTTTAGGTTAACACTCTAAGAGGAAATTGACACTGATTAAAAAGCAAGTCATTTAGTGATGCCTTGATGTCTTTTGTGTATGTTGTTTAGAATTTCTTTTTGCAATATTTTTGGGGTAACAATTCGATTGCATTTTAATAAAAGCTCACTTTGGAATGAAATATCATTGCACACTTGGAAGTATGGTTGCAAATCATGACCAACATGCACTTGTGAAGGCCATCCATTTTGACAAAAATTAATCACTTTTATGAACATACATGATCTGATAAAAAGTCATTTTGAATTTTGTGGTGCAGGTTATTTGAAGCAGGTGTAAACAATAACATAAACAACATGATTTTCTACTTTACAAAGCTAATTATTATCAAATGATTCAACACAGCAAACTGGTGATCAAGAAAATGTATCTGTGGTAGATAGTAACTTTCCTGGGATATATACAGGGTGAGGCATAAATACTGTTACAAAAGTTGAAAGAGGAAAATCTCCACTTGTTTTTGTCCCTCAAGGGGTCAAGATAAACAAAAAACATTACATTGAGGACATTCTGAAACATGCACTGATACCATGGTGTAATTCTACATACGGTGATAAAGTTTGGACTCTCCAACAAGATGGAGTGACAAGCCACACGGCTGAAGTAACACAGCAGTTGTGTAGAGATAACTGTCCATCCTGGACCAGCAAAGAGAAGGGCCTCCCTCATCACCTGATTTTAACACTTTTGATTAATCTTTGTGGTCAATTCTGGAGAATGAAGCCTGCTCTACTTCTTGCCAAAATATTGAAGCTCTTAAGAAAAAATTGAACAAATGCTGAGATAAAATATCCTTAGATGTTGTGCGTGCTGCTATAGATGACTTCCCAAAAAGACTTCATAGTGTAGTGAAGGCTCGAGAGAAGCATTTTAAATAAAAGTTATGCCGTATTGTTCCTTGAGCATTTGCTAATCATTTTCTGTAATTGGGTTGTTAAATACATTTTTTTGTCCAAATAAATCTGAGTTTTTTTTTTGTAACAGTATTTATGCCCCACCCTGTATAACTTTAAAACAAAACCACCTTAATCTAATGGAAAATTGTTGGATTCATGGAGGCAGTTCATCTAGGCTCTTGTTACCAAATAATGCAATTAATGGTTTATGATTGGTTCAGATAGTAAAAGGCAAGCCAATCAAATGCTTACAAAAATGTTCACATGCTCAAAGCTTCTTTCTCAATCTGGGCTTACCTTTGTTCAGTACCAATCAAAGACCTTGATACATACAGGGTGCACATGGTATTTAGAATATGAAGTCTGACTTTCACAAAAAATCAATTTTCTCAAAAATGGGTAAACTGATTACAATAAAATTTTAACACATTATAGACTGATGTATAACCTTGAAATTTATTTAATAAAATCACCATTTGCATCAATAACAGCCTCAATGGGACCACCTTGGAACCTCAAGCAGGCCCTCACAACTTGGGTTTTCTTTATGGCCTTGAACTCCTTGATCCTTTTGATCAATTTGTCCTTTGTCTTGCATGGAATCTTGATGGTGCATTTCTCAATCGCACCCCACACAAAAAAGTTTATTGGATTCAGGTCCGGTGAGTTTGGAGGCCAAACGTCAGGGGGAAAAAATCAACGAAGTTGTCTCTCAGCCAAAGTTGCATTTTTCTTGATGTATGGCAGGGTGCTGAGTTCTGTTGCTGCACATATGGCCTGCCAGCAGCCACCTTACATATCCAGAGCAAAACCTTTAGGCACTCCACCGTGTTGACCATCAAGCCCTTCAGGAAGATGTACGGTGGCATGACATGACCCTCAGACGAAACCACCCCAAACACCATCACAGTGGCTGGAAACTTGGTCTGCATGACTTTTGGCACATCCTTGGAGCACGCACCACCCAACGGTTGTTTTGGCTATTTACCACTTAATCCTAGCAAAAATTCTTCTCATCAGGGAAAAACCAAATCATGTTACACTGCAGACGATGTTTGAGCTTGTTGAGAAGTTTTTGACAGTACTTTAATCGCTTCTTGGCCTTGGCTGTCAGTAGTTGGCTTTTTCTCATTTTGTAGGACTTGTACCTCAAGTCCTCTGAGACACATTTTCGTATCATTGGCAATCACACGCATCGACTTGCTCAGATCTTTTTGCCACAGCTTTGTATCACCTCCAGACTCCTCAAGTTGATTTCTGACCTTCCACACCCACATGGTTGTCAGGTCAAAGAACTTTACAATGGTGGCATTGTCATGTCTGGCACGAATGGCAAACAACACACTTTTCCTTTTCCATTCTTGTGGAAAGGTGAATTCTTCTTTTGGCCCCATTTTTTTGGAGGATGTACAGCACAGTGTCAGCTGTCGAAAAAAATAAAATTTTACGCACACAGAGAGCTCGCTTGCTCACCGCACACATTTTCCTGCAAATTCTAAATACCATGCGCACCCTGTAGCTAATAGGTTTTAATTTACCTGCAATCCTTTGCAGCAATACTGTTCCTCCCATATGAAGATAAATAAGCAGTGACAAAACTTTTATGATTGGGATTATAATGTGATAGTACAGGCAGATGGGTCAATGGGTTTTGAATTTCTTCAAAAGCTTTTTGTTGAGCACTATGCCAATAAAATAAAAAAAATTTTTAACAACAATTCATGCAAAGAGTTGGTATGTCAGCAAGCTTGGGTAAAAATTTTGCAAGTTTATTAACCATTCTGAAAAACCACCTAACCCACTTAAACGTCTGTAATCATATACTTGATGGCTGAAACTATGTCTTGGTCAGCTTTAATTCCTTCAAAAGAAATCACTTGATGAAAATACTTTAAGCTATGCTTTGAAAACTCACTCTTGTTCAAGGTCACTCTGGCTTGAGCAAGTCTGTGCAGAACTTCAATTAAACGTTTGTTGTGTTGCTTTTGGGTTTCTCCAAAGATGATCATATCATCCATATTACATATGGCACCAAAAAGGCTTTCTAGGATGCATGACATCAGACATTAAAAATTTTTGCGAGCTGAACAAATCTTGAACAGTAATTTATTAAAGCAAAACCTACTCACAGGTGTTATAAATGTCGTCAAATGTTGAGATTCTCCTGCCAATGGAATTTTCCAGAAACCAAAATTAGCATCCAATTTTAAAATTATTTTAGCTCCCAACAATTTTGATAAAGTCTTGTCTATAGTTGGTATCATATGCAATTCACAGCACACATTTTTGTTTAATTTAGTATAATATACACACATACGTACTTTTCTGTTGATACCAATCTGTTGGCTCTTTGACATGAGAAATGACATTTTGTTCTTTCTTGCTTTTTAATTTTAATCAAGTTCTGTCTCAGTTTCAGTTCAGTTTATTATTTGTCAAGTAATACTGTTACATCACTCAAAATTAAAAATGAAGTACAAACAAATCTATATGAATGACAAGATAACTTGCAGAGCACTTTTTTAAGAAATAACTTAGTAACTGAGCAACCAGTCACTTGATGAGGAGACAGTCAAAGACCATCAGGTCATCTAAATCAGCTGCCACCCCATAAAAATTTAAAAAGAAAAGAATTATTACTACAAATGATTTAAGATTTCACTGAAAGATTATTTAAGTACAGATGAACAAGGATTTGCATATAAAAAAAATAAACAATGAATGGAATCCACTTTGGCATTTTCAGGCAAAATGATTTAGTGTCAGGCTTCAATTTAATAGCGCAATGTTTTCCTAGTTTTCCTAAACTTGAAAATACTTCTGGAAACAAAGCTTTTATCAAATCTTCATTATGAAAAATCATATCAACATTCATTATGAAAAAAAAATATTTTATCAAATCTTCATTATGAAAAATCATGAAATATTCAAAGCATGTATAGCCAGCCGGTTTAATAAAAGTTGAGACATTTTTCACTCTGTAAATATTTTGATTAGAGTAGTGATCTTTTGTCTCTAACTCTAACTTAGCACAATAAATTTTCCTTCAACATTTAATACATCACATTGTGGTCTATCAAAATTTATGATAATGGCATTATGTTTACACCATTGAGTAATTTAAAAATATCATTTGGTACTATGACCTTTTGCACAGGCATTTGGTCAGATGCTTGCAAAGAAAATATTTAATAGACGCACTTTTGGCTCACAACGCCTCTAGCAGTTTCTGCATAACAGCAAAAAACAAATTACACGTTCAAAATTTCACATGCAGAAACAAAAATGTGGTTCAACATAAAAAAGCAGTTAATATTTACATGTCAGTAAAACTATGAAGTCAGAAACAATAAAAAAAAATTGCCAATCAAATTCGTTACAATGACTCACCAAAAATTTTCTTTAACCAAAACATTTCACTACACCAAAATTGTACAATAACTTGCATAGCAAAGTACTTTCACAAAGTCTTTTATCAGTCGACACAAATTATGTACTAATTACAATTACCAATCGTTACACTGATTCTTATTCAAATAGAAAATAGACACAAGGTTAAAACTTTGACTTTACCTATCAAAAACAAAACGACTTATTTCTAAAGTTAAAAACTGTACCTTTTAAAACTTGAGGCTTCACTACAGCTAAGCACAAACAATATCAAGCATTCCCACTAGACAGACATCATAAAGGAAACCAAAGCAACGTTGAAGAAAAAAGAGAAACCCTAGAGATAAGTCTCTAGGGTTTTTCTTTTTTTGACATAAGAACAAAATTAAGAGGTACTAAAGTTACGTCAGCTCCAGTGTCTATTTTAAACTTTACATTTACACCATTCACAAGAATGTTAACCATAGGCTTATATGCATCAAATTTATGATTTGACAAAATTCCCAAAAAATAACTTTTATCTTGTAAGATGCTCGGCTTGTTAATATTTGACCTGCTGTTGTTAGACACAATGCTAGGTGTATTTCAAGCCTCTTCAATAGATTGAACAGCTTGAGCACAGCAAGCTGTTTTGAAATGGCCTAGTTTGCCACATTTAAAACAACTGTTGTTAGCTGCACACCTGCTTCTCTCATGAGCTTTATAACCCTTGCACCATGGGCAATCTTTGTCTTTAGAAGAGCAGCTTATTTCATGTCTCACAGCTTTGATCTCATAGCTCTTTACAGTGTTTCTGATTGTGCCCTGTTGCCTATTTACAAGCTCTTAATTTCTTGCACTTTCAATAGCTCTTTGCAATGTCAAATTAGGGTCCATCTGCAATCGTTCAGATAAGGTCACATCTTGTATCATCTCCTCTTTTGATTCTCCAAATCTGCAATGCTCCACCAAACAAGGCAATGATAGAATAAACTCATCAACAGGTTCATTTGTCATCTGAACCTGTTTATTAAATACAGCTTGTTCATAAGATTTTTTCTTGCTGAAAAAGATTTGTTGAATCTGGTCTTCACTATATTTTAATTCAAAGATTACTCATTATGAAGTTGAAATGACGACATTATATCATCTGCCTTATTTCCTAGCAGGTACATCAAAGTATTTACTTGATTTTTTTCATCTTCTGATAGTTTAGATGTCAAGCAATATTGCTCAAAATATCAAATTTAGACCATTGCTCTGGGCTATTAAAATTAAAGATTTTTGGTGCTGGAATGGAGAACAACATTAATCTACCTTGAATTTAACTATAATATCTCTTTAATCTGTTGCTACAAAGTTCTGTGCTGGTAACACTTATGACAACATGTTGGCTTCGTTGGTTTATTCTCTTATTGCGTGTATATTTGTAATTAATTCAAAAAGCATCCAGCACTTATTTAAGCTAGAGGCAATGCTAATTACACAAGACACAATTTGTATGTTCTACTACATATGGTACCTTCTTTTGCGTGACAGTTTTTGTAACTATATCTAAATTGTTGACATAGAACTACATAAAAAATAATAAAAGTTTACATTAGTTGGTAATATCCCTGTTCCTTAAGCAAATTGTTTAAAAGACTTTGATGTTGCATGCTTGTCAGGAGAACAAATAGTTGATTTTGTTGAAATTGATATGTATTTGTTGAATAATACAAAAAATATTTTATCCGCATATATAACAAATAACTTTTTTAATTACTTCTGATTACAAGACATCACATTTCAAATAAAACAGAATTTTAATGATAAATGCATCATTGAAACTTTTAAGCTTTGCCATTTAGCTTACCATGCTATCATTTATTGACTTGTATCTATTTTTCCATTATTTTGCTATTACAATAATATACCAAATATTTGGCTTATTAAAATAAAACTTCCTGTAACTTAAATGTGTGAATTATCAAATTTTTGAAATTAATATATATGGTTGTGGTGAAGATCATATGTTAAAACAATAATTTTCTTTTTTTCATATCATTTTAACACAGATGTTGACTATGATTGGACATATTCATCTTACTTTTATTAAGCAAAATGTTAAGTGGTCCAAAATTTGAAAATATTTTATACTTATTAACTTTCTATTAATAGTTTAACTACTTTTAACTGGTGTTTTTTAATTTTTTTTTTATAGCCACTCACAAATTATAAGGTACTGTATATTAAATAGTACTTACTTAGAAATTATTTAACTTTTTAAGTTAAAAAAAATAGATATTGATAAAATTATTTTTAATGAATTTTTTTAGGTATTTATGATTAGTACATCCAGAAGAAATAAAATTGCATGCATGTATGTAAAGTATGCCACTGGGTCTCCAACTTGTCGATATACACTTTTATTTTCTCATGGTAATGCTGTTGATCTCGGTCAAATGAGTTCGTTTTATATTGGACTCTCTGCTCGACTCGGTTGCAACATATTCTCATATGACTACTCAGGCTTTGGTGCCAGTAATGGTCAGGCTTCAGAAAAAAATATTTATGCTGATATTGAAGCAGCTTTCAATGCATTACGCCAAAGGTACAGCTTTTAAATTATATTTAACTAGCTTTGTCATTCTTTTATTTGGAATAATTTTTATTAAGTGTATTAAACTTTTATGTGAATTCAAATATTTCTTGTTAGTGATTATAGTTTTATAAAATACAGGGTGTCCATAAATTGTTGTTACAATTTTCAAGGTTTGTCAAAATTTTATTTTTTGAGATATTTTTATTTGATTTGTTATATAGTAAAGAAAATGCTTCAAGTTTTTTCTTTCTTTTCAGGTACTTGTGAAAATAATTAGGTTTAAAATATCAAATTATTTAGTGATTAAGCAGAATATTTTTTAATTTAGTAGCGAAAGTAGAGTTCATGAAAATGAGTACTCTGCAGGAAAAAGCCCAGTGTGTTTCCTGGTTTATAGAGACAAAGTCAGACATCCAAGCACAGCAAAACTTTAGATGCAGGTATGGAAGAAAGCCATCTGCACAACCTATCATTTGAGCATGGCATAAAAAGTTTATGGAGACTGGTAGTGTGCTACAGAGAAAGTGAGCTGGCCAACCTTAAATATTAGAAAAAGAAATTGAATCTGTGCAAGTAGTGTATACCAAAATCCCTAGAAAGTCCATTTGCAAGGCTTCTATGCAGTTACAGATTCCACGCTCCATTATTCTCAAAGTTTTGCATAGAAACTTGTAACTTATCCATTTAAAGTGCAGTTACTACAAGGCCTTAAGCCAGAAGATAAGCCACAACAAAAAGAATTTGCAGTGACAATGCTGGACAGGTTAGATTCTGACTCAGGGTTTTTAAAATGTGTTTGCTTTAGTGACAAGTCAATGTTTCACATTTCTGGATTACTAAACAGACACAATTTGAGAATATGGGGCTCGAAGAATCCATATAATACCTCTAAGCTTGAACAGGACTCCCCTAAACTAAACATGTGGTATGGAATCATGCAGTCCATTTTTTTTTGCTGAGAATCAATCACAGCTCAAATTTACCTTGACATTTTGACAGAATATGTGTCACCACAGCTTGAACAGCATCAACTACAAGTTATTTTCCAGCAGGACAGTGCACTACCTCATTGGGCCTTGAAGTTTATCAATTTTTAAATGAAACCTTTTCAGATAGATGGATTGGACATGATGGTCCCATTCCATAGCCACCCCATTCCCCTGATATTACACCATTGGATTTTTTCCTGTGGGACTATGTAAAAGAAATCGTTTTTCTGAACCAAAGTCAGAGACACTAACCCATTTAACGTCATTGGCAACTTTAGTTGCCAATATCTCCCCCAATAACTTTAAACAAAGCAAAAATGTTAGAAAGAAATTTATGTCTTCAGCTCAAATAGACATTGAAATATCTTATTCAGCATTGCCAGACTTTATTAAGTTTTCTGATGTTTGAATAACAAGACTATAGAAAAAAAATTTTTTTCTTAAATTTTTCAGTGATCATGTTTAAAGTTATTGTTTTAGAGTTTTCGAAAATTATTTAGTTTAGAAATTTGTATTAAAATTTTTACTGGGAATAGTTCTTTTCAACAAAATTAAGGTTATTTAAATTTACCTTTTAGAGACTGAATTATGGAAAGTTTTATGAACTACTTTATTGGTAACTAAAATTGCCAACGGCATATAATGGGTTAATGATTTGCAACATCAAATAATCGAAGCAATTGATATAGTTACCGTATATATGTTAGCAAGAACATGGCAAGAAATTAAATATCGGTTGGATATCGTACATAGAACTGATGGTATACACATAAAAGTATGCTAAAGCATCTAACATAAACTTGAAGCATTTCCCTTTACTATAAAACAAACCGATTGAAAATATCTCAAAAATAAGACTATGGTGAATTTTTAAAATTGTAACAATAATTTATGGACACCCTGTATTATATTGAAGTAACAACGTCTTATATTGATAGGTATGGTGGAACATTAGTGTTTAAATACATGATAAATGATATTGTACTTAGTCCATGAAAAAATAAAATTGTTCTCATCAAAATAGATTGACTTTATATGTAGGTTGTTGTTTTTTAACTTCTCTTTAGTTTAATGGATCCAATTGTTATTTACATAACCTTGTCTAGAGTGAGATAAAATAGGCTACTTTTCTTTGCAAAACCTTTGAATTATATGTTGTCATAGAATAAACAGTGTTGATTGCACAATCAAGATAAAGTTACACTTTAAAAACATTTGAAATTGTTCTATGTTGCCTGCTGTTAGTTAAAATTGTGTTAAATTTGCCAATTTAAGAAACTACTCAATTTGTGAATAATTCTTTCTCACTTAGCAAATATTTAAAATTTTTGTTTTATGTTATATCAAGCATGATTTTAGTTGGGCATTTTATAGCATCCTTTATCCTGTATTGGTCCCCAAATTATTATATTTTTACTAAAAAACAGTCTGTTGATCAAAAAATTTGACCTTCTGGTTGTCAATGCATAATGTGGTCAGGTCAACAACAGGTTTTGCTTGTCTGACTACATATATTTAGAACAGATGTATTTGGTTGTTCAATTTTATAAATACAATATATAAACAGATTTTATTATTAATTTATTTACATCTCACTTTATAAGGTTTTGACACATGGTACATTTTTTGAATATATTTTACTTGGTACATCACCATTCATCAGGTAAATTTGTCAACAAGCTAATTTGGGAGGTTAAGGATTAATTTTGATTTAACTTCACTAGTTTTGTTTTGCTGCTATCATAGTTAATGATTGTGATGCTAAGGGTAAAAGTAAATGGCATAATTTGGCAGAAAAATCAATTTCATATGTATAAATAACCTTTTAGTAATAGAACTGAACAAAACAATTTGTATTATGAATTTAAACTTGCAAGGTTATTTGTCTACAAAGAGTAATGACATGTGGTTTCCTTGCCCTTTGAAATTTAAGCGTTTCCAACATAAAAGCACATTTATTAAACACAACAAATTTGAGCAAATCATTGCCCAGATGAAAAACATCATGTTACTCTACACTTGCATATTACTTTGAAACGTTACATGTTTGATGCAAATGTTAATGTTGGGTTAACATGTAATATCAATATTGTTTTCTCACAACTTTAAATATGTCTTACAACTAATAGTTTAGTATATTGTTTGTTATTTATAGGTACTCTGTTCAACCAGAAAATATTGTACTGTATGGACAAAGTATTGGTACTGTTCCTACAGTTGATCTTGCTGGAAAATATGAATGTGCAGCTGTCATTTTACATTCACCATTAATGTCAGGACTGAGGGTTGCATTTCCAGATACAAAAAGAACATGGTGTTTTGATGTTTTTCCAAGGTAATGGATTCTAAATATTTTTATGCTAGCCAAATTGTTTTGATACATCTTGACCAGGTTTGTGATAATATTAGAGATTAATTGGTATCAGTATTTTTGAATTAGCTAGTCTTATATTTATTCCTACATTTGTTTATTATTTTAAAGTAATAAAGTAATTGTCCCAAGATTATAAACTTAGCCTTAAGCCGCACAATGTATGCATTAAATAAATTAAAAAGCTCTTGTAATGATTGTTTAAATCATTTAATTTTTTTCAGTGTTGAAAAAATTTCTAAAGTCACTGCTCGAGTATTAGTTATACATGGAACTGAAGATGAAGTTATTGATTTTTCGCATGGTCTTGCTATGTACGAACGATGTTTACGACCTGTCGAGCCGCTATGGGTAGAAGGTGATATAGATTATATACTTTTGCTAAGTTTTTAACTTTTATGTCAAATACCGGTACTTATAAATTGTAAAACTAGTTTGCATATTTTAAACACTTAAAAAACTTAATTACTTTGAATTTTAGATTAAACTGTTTGTTTGTGGTCAAGATTTGAGAACTGTGAAATTTGGCTTGCTTTTAGTTATGAACTAGTAACAGTGCATAAACATATTGCAAATATTGAATTCTGTTAACCAAAAGCATTAATTTTAGAATATCAATTTGCTCTTCACTGTTTTGTTAATTATGATCAAGATACTAAATAAGAAAAAAAGATAAATGAATTTTTTTTATTGAGGATTTCAAATTAAACTATTAACCTTTTTTACTAAAAACTTTATTCGTTTTTGTAACAACAAAAAATTGCTATTAAGAATGAGCATCTACTCAAAGTGCTTAACATTTTTTAAAAAAATTAATTTTAGTTATTTGCTCTCGTCGCTTTCAACAGAAATAGAAATGCGACAGTAAATAGCTATTTTCAATTTTTATTAAAAGCGGTAATGAAAATTGCGTATATATATACATATATAGAGGGTGTATATATATATATAGAGGGTGTTTCAAAAAATTTGACATCATTTGACATGTAAATATTACAGAAACTACGCAGTCAAATCAAATGAAATTAAACAGGGTTAATGTTGAGCTAAACAAGATTTATTCCTGTAAATTTGAATAAGAAATTCAAAGGCACATGAATTCCATGAAAGTTTTCGCAAATGTTTAATATGCGCACCGCCTATAACGCGGCACACGTGAAGTCGGTACTCCGGCTCCTCCTAAACATGCTGCAGCATGTCTTGGGTAACAGTCTCCAGTGCGGTGGTGTTTCTTTGTTAATTGCCTGTCTTGCATGAAAGTTAAACTGGAGATTTTTACCCAAAACATGCTGCAGCATGTTTAGGAGGAGCCGGAGTACCGACTTCACGTGTGCCGCGTTATAGGCGGTGCGCATATTAAACATTTGCGAAACCTTTCATGGAATTCACGTGCCTTTGAATTTCTTATTCAAATTTACAGGAATAAATCTTGTTTAGCTCAACATTAACCCTGTTTAATTTCATTTGATTTGACTGCGTAGTTTCTGTAATATTTACATGTCAAATTTTTTGAAACACCCTGTACAGTATATATATATCAAATTAAGTACAAACACTGCAGATAAAATTTATTTATTTAAAATTCGTTACAGTCTGTTTCACCAAAAAAACGTCTCATCAGGCGATTATCTGAAATTAAAAACAAAAATAAATACAATAACCAAAATAAAAACAAATAGAATAAAACCTGGAATTGAAACGGGAAATTAGACAAATTTCTTACAACTTGATAAACTATGAAACAGCTATACCGTATAGAAATAAAAATAGGCGCAACTTTACGAACGTAAGAGGGTTTTTAGTCATCGAGAAGAGACGCGGTATAAATTGTGACTAATGAAAAAAAAGTTGAGAATGATAAAAAACCGGGTTCGATGCTTGGTTAAGATTACGAGAAGTTTTTTAGTTTAAATTTTTTTTTATGGCGACACTTGCCGGTGAGCTCCGTTCTTTTAAGTGTGCTAGGTGGGTCTGCCAGGAGAATGGCTAGCTTTTTATTGAGGCAGAGATTGCACCTGGCGGCACCGGGTTGATAGATGCTAGAACTGGCTGAAATGCTCCATTCAACATGAGGATCCCTCCCATTATCTATGGCTTCCCAAAAGGCTTTCGATAGCTCGGTGGTATATATTTTTTTGCTTGCTTTTGAAAGTCTAGCGATGATTGTAAAAACGGGATTTAATTTCCGTTTCGGAGCATCCATAGTACGATTTGGGAGGATCGTTGCTGTCTGTTGATATGCTAACTTAATAAACGATAGCTTTTTTGCGACAATCGCCATTTAGAGGACATTCTGCCTTGCGCCAGCAGTTGCAAGGAGGATGCACATTGATGTTTTTTGATGCCAAGACGGTCTTGTTCTGCTTTGATAGAATCGCTGCCATGTTCGGCATACAACTATAGCTGATCTTCACAGTGTTTGGGCTGCAGATTTTGTGGAGGCGATGGCGGGGGAAAGTGCTTTTTGAGTAAACTAAGAAAACTCCTTCCAATATTAGTTTTAACATGTTCACTGAAAGGGAGTTGAACCATAAAATTTTTCGTTTTCTTGCCCTTACCTTGCTCTTACCTTGCTCTGATCTTCAAATTGTTGAGCACTGCCGAAAGTGAATTGACAGCACTGACCTTTGTATATATATATATATAAAATATTAATAGTAAAAGTGGCAAGACTGTCAGTAAAGAGCTCAATGAAAACTCTAGCCTGATTTAATATTTCTTAAAAAAACTTTTTAAATTTTATTTTTATTAATTCGATTTTTTAATTTTTAATTTGCAATGCCCTACCCCCTCCTTCCCTGTTTACGCCGTGCTTGCTCATTGTTGTCGTGTTCTTACTATATCTATTCCTGCACCTCCCTGATCTCCTCTATAACCATTTCCTCGCTGTCCGTTTACGCCTCGCTACTTCCTTCTTTCACAATGTTCTTTCTCTCCCACTACCTACCGCGCGTCTGTAATTTGATCGCCAGTTAGTTCTTGCAGCGTCAGATACGCAGATGAAAATGCTTGCTTACAAAATTTTGAGTCTTAAAAATATTTGAATTTCTTAGCTTGTTTACTCGAAAATTTTTAAATTTTATTTTATTCGTTATTTTATATTTACTTTATTCGTAATAATTACTTTTGGCTTTTAATTAATTAGCTTTTTTCGTGCGTTTTACCAAATTAACTATGTACGTTTTTCTGTGTTTAGAATCACCTCCTGATGAGCCGAAAAGGCGAAACAGATTGTTGAGGTTTAATAAAAAATTTTACGTGGCTTCTGTAATTTAACTTATTATATATATAATATATATATATCAAATTAAGTACAAACACTCCAGATAAAATTTATTTATTAAAATTCGCAACAGTCTGTTTCACCGTAAAAACGGCTCATCAGGCGATTATCTTATTCAAATAGAATTTTCTTATCAATAGAATTCAAATAGAATAATCATATTCTTATTCAATGTATTTGAATTATCTTATTCAAATAGAATTTGAATTTGAATAAGATAATCGCCTGATGAGCCGTTTTTACGGTGAAACACACTGCTGCAAATTTTAATAAATAAATTTTATCTGGAGTGTTTGTACTTAATTTGATAATTTTCCTCTGATCTTCAAATCGTTGAGCACTGTCAAAAGTGAATTGTCAGCACTGTCCCTTGTATAATATATATATTAGAACAAATGATTGGACAATGCCGGGAGGAGCTACTACTTGTCTGAACACAACGATTTTCAAAAGCAACGTGTTTTGTGTATTATATGCGATACAAATATTCGACAAGGCCCTGTTTCGTCCTTGAGGGACTCATCAGGAATATGAACATAAAGCATATTGCAGTAAATACACTACGAGGGATGGCAAAAGTTAGATATATGCACCTGACAATGATGGTGTTACCGGGTAGAGAAGCGGACACGGCCATCAACATCGTGACCCGAGATAGAGAACTCGGCACGAAATGACGATTATAATGCGCATAATCAAAATACAATAGTACTGTTATATAACAATTTTAGCGCCTTAGGGCAAAACACTGAAAGCAAAAATGTATCAGTAAGGCATCATGCATTAAAATCATGATCAGTACATATTTAACAGAGCAAGCCTTGCATTCCCGGCACTAAGCTGTTTCGCGTACGCTCATCAGCAATCTAAATAGTAAAGTGCTCTAGCCGTGCGTAACCACCGATGGCGAGCTATATATTAGAACAAATGATTGGACAATGCCGGGAGGAGCTACTACTTGTCTGAACACAACGATATTCAAAAGCAACGTGTTTTGTGTATTATATGCGATACAAATATTCGACAAGGCCCTGTGGGACTCATCAGGAATATGAACGTAAAGCATATTGCAGCAAATACACTACGAAGGATGGCAAAAGTTAGTTATATGCACCTGACAATGATGGTGTTACGGGGTAGAGAACCGGAATTAAACACTACACTTTATTAGTTAAAACCACAACAGTCTGTTTTATCCTATTGAATCGTCAGGTGGTCACTAGAAAATCAAAAATATATAGTTATTTGCGGTAGAAATAATACGCTTGAAATAAATTACACGTAGTTAATAATGCAAATAATGCAGCTCCTGTGACGTCATACAAGAAAAATAACTTAAAAGTACAAAAAAATGCATGTATAAAAATTTGCATCCATTTAAAGGTGAGGGATAGCGAGTTAGGCGTATTGTAAAAAGTTTAAAAGGAAGAAGGGAAAATCTACAAAACAATGAAAAGGTTACGGGAGAGATCATATGGGGTGAAAAAGTTAAGTAAGTGAAGTACAGTGCAAATGATAGAGAGCGGATTAAACTAACGGACAAAAAGGTAATTAAATTAATTTGAATTTGTTCTTGTGGTGTTGTTTTCCGGTAAGCTTCGATCGTTTGTAGGGTGTTGTTGGTATGATAGTAGTGGTCTGATTCAAACACAAAATAATTCTAATATTGAAATAGGTAAAGCCGCGAATAATTATGAAAAGTTTTTTAAATTAAATAAATTTAAAAACAAATTTAAAATCAACTTCTTGTATGACGTCATAGGATTCGTATTGTTTGCTTAATTTAACTACATATCATTTATTCCATAGGCATTTTTTTACCACTAATAACTATATTTTTAATTTTCTAGTAACCACCTGACGATTCTAAGGATGAAACAGACTGTTGTGGTTTTTAAACAGTGATTAAATAAGTTTTGTATTAAATTGCTGATTTTTTTCATTGAGCACTCCGCGGGGAAGATCGATTCACTCCTGCAACATATATATATGCAGTTTTTTTATAATTTAGTACGATCGAACAATGTTAATAAATTAATTCCATCAACTTGTTTTTTATTGTAAAAGCAAAATATTTTCATGGTTTAAACAAAAGTTTAAGTCAGAAATAGCGTTTCGTACAATATGCACTTCGGTATATTTAAGTTTATGTTAGCCCTCACTTCGTTATACACAACTGAATGTTTCAGGTGCCGGACACAATGACATTGAGCTATACAGTCAATACATTGAAAGATTACGTCAATTTCTCAACGTCGAGTTGTCTTCAGACTGAATCTATTCGTTGCAATTTTGTGTTTTTTTTCACTCATCTTAAAAGTTGCTGCTTTTAAAAAAAACACTTAGATCTTGAATCACTATACCAAATATATTTCTACTGTGTAACTTTCAATCTTGTGTCAATGCTAAATTTTTCTTTTTCTATTGTGGAAGTTGTGTTTGTTTTTCAAAACAGACAGCAATATATCCGTTAAAAAATATGTTTCGTTTTAATTTATTCGATAATATAATTTAATAGTTTCTTTTTTGAGAGCCAGCTGTCAATTAGTTAATTTGACAATTTTGTTGTTGAAAAATGTCATACAAAAAAAAATCAGGATTTTTTCATACATCTAACATAATTACTTTTAATAATTTTAATTGCTTAAACGCGTTTAATGTTGCTTGATAGGGATTTGTGGTTTATGCGAATTTTCGCTTATGATAATAAGCAATCCTTTTTTAGGCGTAACCTTGTCAAACAGCTACATCCTCCTTGTCAACTAGTTCTCTTGCGTAGTATTGTGCTATTGCAATGGGATTGTTAATTTGGATTTATGGTCAACTACTATCATAGCTAACTCTTGCTGCTTTGATTTTGCTTTATATAGTATTTACTGTTTGTCACCTTCTCCATCTTTTATCCGATTAAAAGTAGTCTTTTGGCGGCATAGCTTATTTTTCGTATTTAAAAACATTTTTATACTTTATGACTTTTTGAAGATACTTATGTATTGTCAATTCAGCGAGTACTTTCATAAATATTTTAACTTATATATTTAAAAGCAATAACAGAAACAGTTGTGCCGCTTTTTCATAGGGGGTGAGTATCTTGGATGAACTTACGAAGTACTTGCAACCGCACGTAAATTCTGATTTAGCATACATAAACGTTTGTCCTTTAATTATATTAATGATTTAGTCTTGATTAGTTATTTTCAGTGGCTTTACGATTGTTTTTTGTTATTATCCGTATCTCATTTTTTTTTTGTAATTGTTTAAACTTTACTGCAAAGATTCATAGAGCCAATGAAAAAAACCTCGGTAAATTAGTGATGTTTACGAATTAGACATCCAACCTGCGCTTTTCAATAATTTTTGACTCTCTTTTTTGTACTCCTGACATTCTATCGGATCAAAGAAAAATAGATCGAGTAGAATTGAAAGAATTGGGAAAACTGCTATGCCGAAAATACAGCAGAAAAGAACTCCTTTCCAAACTTTGTCGCCGTTTTGTCTTGCAAATCTAAACTAGTCGCATCATATACCTTGTCTAAAACCAGTTTATCAAAACTTTGTCATTTGTTTTTAGCAACGATTAGTATTAAAACCTTCTTTCACTTTTTCATTACTAAAATCAAATGACAAAGCATCTAATTTTTTATTATAATTTTCAAATTTACCTCAAGTTCTGGTTTCAAGTTATAATGTTAGCGAAAGCGACACCGTTACCCCAGATTCGTCTTTTTGTGTTGTTTTGTCGCAACATGCATTACAGCCTTTCTTGCTGAAGCTGTCATCAGCAGTGTAGACATTGGATATTTATTGTCTGCTCATGTTTTTAGACATTAGACATTGGACATTTTACAAAAAAAGTCCCAGTGAACGAGATTTTGGTTTTACCTCTCCCGATAACTTACGTTGCAATCGAGCTTTTAAAAATGATATTTGCTTAATAACTTACTAATTAAGAAAACAATTGAAATGCTGTTTGATCACTAAATGTAGTTTTGGCAAAACAAGTCAAATGCTATTTCATTGCTAACTATTGTTGCTGATATTGGTAAATAAGCAAGTGCTGTTCGATTACTAGATTTTGTTGCTGATACTAGTAATATCGTTGATAAGAACTTTCGAAGGGTTTTGTAATATTAGTGCACTTATCTTTTTTTTTCTAAATGTCATAGATTTTTTTAAATTTTTGTTTAATTGGTTAGTTTAGGTCAATAGTGTGACCGACATTTTGTCTCTTTCACTTGTGGTGGTGTTGTCTTTGCACTTTTCTTTGACTGCAAGTTTCATATTTGCAAATCTTTTACACGTGTTATTTATTAACTAGGAAATTAGTGGTTGTTTTCACATAGATTTTTTGCTTTTTTAAACAAAGAAGATATTTGCTCGTACAAACTTTACTTGTAAGCACTTTATTGTGACGTGTGCACACAGGTAACAAATCAGCCTTAGCCTTGTTCACTACAAACAATTTGCTGTTTTCGTCAATCGGCAAACTTTTGTTTTTTTATGAGTAGGGTTCTCCATGTCAGCAACAGGGCAATGTCTTCGCATATTTTAGACTAATCGCTCAAGATTTTCAATATAAATGAAAATTGAAATCGTTAAAGGCCCGTTTCCACTACGAGCGTGGAAAAGAGCATTCTTTGTCTCTTTTATTGATCTTCGATTGAAGCGAGCGGTTAAAATTGAAGCGAGCGCAAAAAAAAAGCAATAAAACAAACAAAGAATGCTTTTTTCCACTCTCGTAGTGGAAACGGGCCTTAAGTTACGAGTTAGTTTATTTATGTAGATTGGGAAACATGTTTATTTGCAATAAATTAGTGAATAGCATTTGTTGTTTGACATGCCTTATCATTGTACAGGGTGGGCCATTTTCCATACATTTGAGAATGTATAATGTATATTCTTTAAGGAACGTATCACCACCGCCATTACAGACATAACTTCACCTGTGCTAATGCGTGTTCATCAACAGTGGAAAACACGTATCAATATGTGTATTCAAAACAACGATAGAATGTCTATTTTTCCTGTGTATGGAAACTTATGGCCCACCCTGTAGTTTATCCATTGTACTTTTGTGATTTTAAAAAATTAGATATTACTTCGCTCATTCGGTGTTTGCTGTTAAAAAACTTTTAACGAATTAATTTTTGTTAAATCGAAAATTGCTAAATTGCCTTTAATAATTTTTTGTTTGACTAAGTTGATGTGGGTATAGATCTTGATATATTAAAATTGAACAATGACTACGTAACTGTCGTGATTCCGTGATTAGTTTTCTGATTATTTGACACAAATTCTTTTACTACTTTATGATTTGACATGTAGGCCAAGCATTCGTCATTGGTTATGTTTGTATATTTAAGAATAATTTTCATTTGTGCGATTTGATAAACTGTTTTGTCTCGTTTTCTTGTGCTTATTTGTTAAGAAAATTAATGTATTGGTGCAATTGTTTGTGAAGTTGGTAAGTAAAAAATGAGTTTTATATTGATCTGCTTGTTCAGCGTGAATATCTCTTCTCGGCTTAAAAAGTTTTCAATGTGTAACATACATCGTTTTTATTTTGCTACGTCACTTTATTACTTTACGAAATTAGACCCATTGATTAATTATTTTTAAATCAATCAAAATTAACACTTTTACTAAACAAACGCGACATAACTAAATAGATTCAACCAGTATACTTTTGAAATTTGCGTTTTTACCTGTTTTAATGTGGTTTTGTTGCAAATTCGGGGTCTTACTCTTTAAGTTTGGTAACTTAACGAAGAAAAAGAGCTTCGTGTGGGTTTATCTTCCTCTGAGTACTTGTTGCTTGGTTGCCTGGGTACGAGACTGCGATGCTAAGAATTCGGCGCTCAGATTTAAAACGGGGCTTGACCTTTAATTTTAATTCAGACAAATATGTAAAATTTGTTGTTTGTACTTGCTAGTTTGTAAGATTGAGCTTACTTAACAATACCAAAAAATCAAACAATTAAAAAGTAGCTTTTAATTGTTCAAGGATTTTTTTCTGTGATTATTAGTTGTGGCGGCTCCGCGACCACGTTCACAGGTAACAAAAAGGTCTCCCAAAAGACAATAAATGACTTATTTAAGAAAACAATTTGTAGGCAGGACAGTTAATAGGAAATTTCACTATATGTAAGTAATGGAAAATTTTTTCGTGTCATTTTCCGGAACAACAATCTGGCAAACCAGCGAATCCAAATAAATTTTACATAGCCCGATTAAAAATCAAAGTTCAAGCGCCAAATTGTCGCGTCTTGTATGTCGTAAAACGCTAAAAATTAAGGCCAATTAATTAAATACATGTATTAAACATCACTTCAGCTTCTTAAAAATGCACTGTTAAAATCATAAAAAAAAATAAAATAGAACTCACAATATAATTCGACAAGTTAATTAACTGTATAGAACAGTGGTTCTCAACCTTTTTAAGCCTGCAGACCGGGAATATATCAAAAAAAAATTCGGCTGACCGGTAATCTTTTTAATGTCTGAAAAAATTGTAATAAACGCGATAAATGGATAAAAAAAATTTTTTTAAAAAAAAAGTAAGCATTTAGCATCAGAAGAACTCTATTTAATGTGAAACTTGCTGCTGTCTTCATAAAATACGTAGTAAACGTGGGTCTATTGAAATTTTCGAATGGCAAAGTCAGGGCGGCTAGAAGCTGGGGGACAAAATGGTGTAGAAAATTTACAAGAAGGTATAAGGTACTTTTTGATATAATTTCTTCAAAACCAAGCTTTCAAAATTTTCTTTGATTACTACTCATTTCTGATTGTCTTTTTTTTATGACAATGCCGGTATACTTTCCACCTTAAATACTTATATTTAAGTTTGAAATTGTAGATTCTTGGTTAAAATTCCAAATTTTAAAAAAAGTTACTTTCTGGAATTCTTATATTTTCCTGCTTAGTCTTTTCGGATGACTGTCTTACCTCGGTTGAAGGATAGTCTGGCACCATTCCTCTCGATAACTAGAGACTAATTTCTTAATTAATTTTCATACTTTTTCTTCACCACTTTTTTGAAACCATTAGTTTTATTGCACACTGTAAATATATTGATGCAATAACCTTAAGCAGAGCTATTAAGGTCATTCAAGCGGCTGAATATATTCACTAAATGAATGAATAAATAAATCAAACAGTTTACAACATTTGCATAAGCATAAAGCGATTTTTTGTGAGGAAGTAGCGAAAAACCGTTAGATTATCAAAGTCAAGGTGCTCCCTGTAGTACAAAAAATAAAAGAAAAAAAAAACAAAACAACAATACAACAAAGATAATTAAGATGACTGACTTATACTGATAATTACGTAAATGGTAAATAAATAATAGTTAATAGCAGGAACCTATTTTAAGGGGGGACATGTCCTCCCCAATATCTGGGAAGGGGGGATAAAATACCTTTTGTCCCCCCCAAATTTATGGCAAACTCAAGGACATTGTCCTTATTGTTTGAGTTTGCTGCAGATGTTTTTTCAGAGATTATCATTTAGTTAGGACGAAAAGTGGTAAATAGAAGATCGATTTTAGGTGAATACTTTTTTGAGAGAAAAGTGATGAAATCGGAGACGAATTGAAGCGAAGACTTTTTTTTTTTTAGAGATCACTATGATATTGAGAGAAAAATGGTGAAATCGGAGACGAATTGAAGCAAAGACCTTTTTTTTTTTTTTTTAGAGACCACCATGATTTTGGGAGAAAAATAGTGAAATCGAATGAAGAAAAATAGAGAAAAATGCCCGGGGCTTCAAAAGTTTGACTGCCTATAGGCTCCAGGGTGCTTAATCTTGCACTGAATTTATTAGTAATCAAATATTGAACATGTCGTAGTCACACAAAATTGTCCCCCCCAAAATTTTCTAGCAAACTAGGTCCTTGGTTAATAGACCCGTTCCCTGTGTAAAACGAGAATTCTCGTTGTGCGATCACATCTTTTCATGGCGCGAGGTTTTCTTTTCAGAAGTAATTTGATAGCACACTAGTTTTGACTGTACGGATTGTTAATTACGCTTACTCAAAAAGTTTATAGCAATAAACCGCTTTGAATGTTATTTCCGAGGGACGTATTACATTAAACTGAAATCTTTTTAGTACGTACAATTGTAACACAATAATTAAGATCTAGATCAGTTATGCATTTTATTGTACATGAGACTTAGCCAGTTATTAATAAGTGCTTAAGAGTGCGTTTTTATACTGCTTATTAAAAGGTAGTTTCTTTAAATTGGCGTCAATTTCATTCCAAATTTTGACACCGCTATATTCTAATTTGTTATGTCCTGCTTTGTTTGATGCACGAGGGAGGTAATAATTGGCAGTTATATTATTTCTTGTTTCATAATTATGAGCATTTCCAATTTCGGTAAAGCTATTTTGAAACATCTCTGGTAATTTATTATTGAATAGTTTATGCATAAATTTAGCCAGTCCTAATTTATACACATCTTTTACTTTTAAAACATTTAATTTTTCATATAATTCAGTGACGTGGGCAAATTTCTTACTACAGGTAATTGTTCGTATGATGTTATTTAATCGCACTTCAATTTTATGAACTTGATTTTGTGAAGCCGTACCCCATATGGTAATACCATATTGGATACGGCTGTATGCAAAACTGTAGTAGAGCATGTGAAGAGTCTCAGTTGGTCACATATTCACGTAGCTGATACAATAAAGAGCAACACTTAGCCAATTGTAAGGAGAGTTCTTTGATATGTGCCGACCAGTTTTAATTTTCATCAATGTAAACTCCCAAGTATTTTATTACTTTATTTTTATCTATTTGGATATTATTTATTAGTACTTTAAAGTTTGTGTTGATTGAACTAGGTAGATGCTTGTTGAATAGTAGATATGTTATTTTTGAGTAGTTAAGTAATAACTTGTTTTGGCACATCCAATTATTTATATGATGCATTTGAATATTAACTTTTTTTTCGAGTTCCAACAAGTTATTATGTGATAGGGTTAAGTACGTATCATCGGCAAATAATGTAGTTGAGAATTCAGACACTAGTGGCAAATTATTAATATATAAAATAAAAAGTAGTGGACCTGAAGAGGAACCTTGAGGTACACCACATTCAATTTTTCTCATTGTAGATTTTGACTTGGAAATTTTGGTGTATTGGTATCTAATGTTAAGACTTTGACAGGTACCTCACTTAAAGATGTTTTTCCGCCAAAGGCTAACCAGCCTAATGGAGAGAGTAGTGCGTGCGGGTCAGTTTGCCTCTTGCCCATTCGTTCTTGCTTGGCATACATAAGGTGGGCATTCTCATTGCCCAGTAACACATTCACACTGTGGCAATTATCCAAGCAAAAAATGCCAATATCACTAAAGTGCTCATACACACTCAAGTCCTGTTTATGAGGCAAAGTATTTTCATCATCACTCCAAGGTTCATTGACAACCGACACCACATTACAAAAGATATCACCAGTATGCAACGACTGCACATTAAAACTTAACTATATCTGCCGTGGTAGCCTTGCAACTAGTCATTGTTTGCATTTCAAAAGAAACATTATCAAATGCAGTAAGACCTAAATCTTGTATCAGCTTGTTTGAGACCAGAGTAACCTGTGACCCTGGGTCATGCTGTACATACACCAACCTGCTTTTACCATTTACAGGGTTCATTATGCGGGCAGCTGTGACACGACTAAAGGCAGCCTTCACACTCCCAATACCAACTTTGCGTACAGTAACTGAAGGTTCTGAAGTGTTATCACCACTCTCATGTGCTTGAGATGGTGTGACAAAAGCATCATGCAACAAGAGAGAGTGCTTTCTACTATATGCAGCTCCACATTTTCTACAGCTAGTGGGGGCAAAACAATCTTCAGACAAAGAAAGATGCAGACAGTACTGTCTCCACCTTCTCTCAAATTTACCTTTGAGAAAGAGAAAAATAATTGTTTACCGTTTCTCGACGTTAACGTGGAACGAACAGCTACCGGTTTTGAAACAAGTGTGTATAGAAAACCTACCTTTACTGGACAGTACTTACGTTGGGAATCTTTCAGTCCCACTAAACAAAAAACAAACCTTATATCAACTTTGGTTCACCGGCCACTAATGATATGCACGAAATCTAAACTAAACGAAGAAATTAAGCATATCAAGAACATTCTATTGGACAATGGTTATCCTGAATCAATTATTGACTGCAAAATTTCCAAGAAAATTGCTCAGTTTTCTATGCCCAAACGATTTGGTCCTGAGAAGTGTCCCGTACGTTTGAGAGTTCCTTGGATAGGGAAAGCTTCCATTGGTCTTGATAAAAACGTCAAAACGGCTGTTGAAAGCTGCTATGGCTCCGTTACCACCAGAGTTGTATTTACATCCAAACGCATGTTGCCTGTAGCCCGCAAAGATGTTTTACCTACCACGCTGAAAAGCTCCGTTGTTTATGAATATTCGTGCCACTGTGACAGTAGGTACGTAGGATAAACATCACAGCGACTACAAGATAGAATCAAGCAGCATGTTCCTAAATGGCTACAACAGCAAGCGAAGCGCCCTACACGATCTCAACCTGGCAGATCCTGTAAGCTAAAACGTAACAATCCAGATTGTGACTCTGCCATAAGACAACACTTGCTTGATAACAAGCAATGTGCTGCAAACTATAACGACAAACGTTTTAAAATTCTTGCTGTGGCACGCAACTCGTTCCATCTGTGTCTACTCGAAGCAACTTTTATCAAAACCAAACATCCGGTTTTATGTAAACAAAAGGAATTTGTTTACACATTAAAACTTTTCAAATAACCTAAGTTGCGAGTAACAGTGTTTCTCCTGGGTAATTGCACATAGTGCGTTTCTGCTTTCCGAGATTACGCTGTATTGCACCACACTTCTTTGATTTTGTGCAATTGTGCCTTTCTCCTTTCCGAGACTGCAGCACCTTTCTCCCAACTGTTGAGACTATAAATACCTTAATTTTGTCTGGTTCGTCCCAATTTGACGCGATTGGCACTGATGAGAGCGTCACGAAAAGCTTATGGCTCCGATAAAATCGACTTTGTTTAAAGCGATATTGAAGTTTGTCTTACTGGGCAAGCATTTTTACTTTTATCCTGGTGCCTTTCGAATTTGCGCAATTCACTTGAAGCATTTAAAAGCGAAATACCAAAGTCTGTCGACTTGTAAGATTCTTCTTCAGTTATAAATTCAAATAAGCTTTCAAAATTAGGTTCATTTGTGTGTCCAAACCGATTTGCCAAAAACTTTAAGAACTCTTTTTTAGTTTTACATCCGGCAAACGCTTAGCCAAATCCAATACAAAAAGACCTTCTACTTTATCCGGTTGATTATAGGCTTTGGCGTAGAGCAAACATTGAGACAATTGGTCTTCAAAGTTTTTTAGAGCAAAGGCTGAATCCGATTTTAATTTATCACCATAATGAAACTTGCGGATTTCCGGTTCGGCATAAAAACCACCTCTAACACCAAATCTCTGCGACAATCTTTCAAGAGACATTTCAATGCACCTAGCCTCAGACAGGCCAGGTGTGTCGGCAACCAGATTAGCGATATTTTGGCCAGTAAGTCTGATACAAGCAGCTTGCAACAAAGTTAAACGTGAATTTTCAAACGGACAACTATCCATTAAAGCCTTAATGCGATTGTGAAAGAAAATATATGACATATTACTTTCGTTGTAGTTAATCAAAGACGCCTTATGTATGAAAGTACGACAATTTTGATACTGAAAGAAACTGTCCTGCTGAGTCAAGCCTGACTGCGCATGTGACAATCCATTATTCCAATTTGAACCATCAACATTCCAAGATCTAGCATTCGCAGCAGCAGGTAAGGCAGCACTAACACCAGATGGACTACAATTTTTAGGGTATGTCTCTGCCCAACCAGTCGGCACACCAGGGGAAACTACATAGTTCTCAAAGTCAGGAGGCACACTTCGGGCGGCCCCAAAAGCCACATTGCCTCGCAGAGACCTATCATTGCTACCTAGCAAATTATTTGAGTCAGAAAACTTCTGCGAGGTTAAATTCTCCCGGACAGCAGTCTTGGGGAGCAACACATCAGCAGCAGCCTCACCACCACCACCAGAGATCACAGCTTTAGTTTGCTGACTATTAGTATTCAAATACCCACCATGGGTTTCAAGAAGTAAATTGATTCTGGTGTGGGCTGACCACCTTGAACTGACTTGAGAACCAGACCGTGACTTACGGTATTCCAAGCCTTTCTTTAAAAATTCAGCCTTTAATGCTGCCTCTTTTAAGGCCAGCTCCACCTTGAGCTCTGCCTCTTTCTCCTCCCGGGCCAGTTGTGCCTGTCTCTGCTTTTCCTCTCAAGCCAGTTTGGCTAACCTTAAATCAGCCATGATTCGATTAGTCTCTATCTGCCTTTGAATTTCAATTTGTGCTTCAGACAAAACAGAGGTACATAAAGCTCTGGACCCCAAGTTGGAGATACTATCCTCTGGGTCAATACTCCCATCATTATCTACCCCCCTGGCCATAGATCTATGTGGTTATACCTAAACGAGTACCAACCTGCACCCCCCCAGGACAACTCATCTAACCCCAAACCAGATGGGCCAACATCGGGCATCCCTATGTTAATATCTTTACTAGACATGGCTAAAAATCTTAACAAATAAATACACCACCAAATGAAATAAAATCACAATTGCCACAAATTAATAAAGAAACAAACTACCAGTTCACAGCTTAATTAGAAAATCCAAATTCCACAGTACCTTTAGTTGTGAGGAATTTGCTTGCAATTCCCCTCTGGAGTCTTCAAATTAAATTATTCCTTCCACACAGTTCAATTAAATTAAGCAAATTTACCAACAGTTTATTTCAGGGTAGGCTATTCAATTTAACCAACTCTTCTTATTGTAACAAATTAATTTGATCTTCTTAAAACTTTACTTGTTAAGCTTGTGAAAAGTTTTTGAAATTTTTTGTTCCGCTGGTAAATAGTTTTTGAATTTTGTAGCAAATTTTTTAAAATTTGTTAAAGTTTTTAAATTTTTTGTTACTTCCACAAATTTAGTTTTCTGAAATTTTGTAGAAGTTGATTCGGTAACTCAGTACGTTTTTTAATCTTCCAACCTTTCGGCGCCTGTAAAGAAGGCCGATAACGCAAACTTGGCCGCCTACCAAAAGACAAAAGTCTTAAATCTTCTTACTGGACCTGCCCAAGGAACCAGTAACAGCAAAAATATAGTCTAGCTAAATCACAGCTCAGACTACAACAATAACTTCTTTGTTAAAAATATGCTCCAATCCACTTAGGAGCCCACAATAGTATAAATCAACAGCAAATACAGATTCAGTAGCTTAATTCTTCACAATAACGTAGGCAACCAGAGACTTGCGTTCAAAAACTATGAATTTACACAGCTAACAATTTTCCAATTCTAAGTTACCACAACGAATCATCCAATCATAATAATGCTTCCGAGCGAGCCTTATTTATACCAGTCGGTCGTGAGTATCTCGAAAGTTCTGAAAGTTACTAAAATCCAGTTAATCACACAATCAGCATTATTGCGTCACTGTGTCACAATAGCGAACCAGTCAAGCGAATAGTTCTGGATCTTTCTCCAAGACTCAAGAAACTAAGCAGTGTTGCCATTTTTTTATAAGTAAATGTAAAATATTTAAATTGCTTATAAAACCGTTATTTCTTAAGCTATTTGAGCCGGACCAAAGCGAAATCAAAGAGATTTTTTATGAGATTGTGAATATACATAGTGTGGGCGATTTTTAGGAACGAAACAGTGGTGCTTAAAAGTGTTCGAGTCCCTGCTCAGTTGGCAAGTTCAATCAAACTAAAAATCACATAATTGTAGTCTGTGGAAAATGTTAGCAAAACAGAGACTCAGAAGACAGAAAATTGCTATCAGAAAAATACCTTTTAATTTTAGTTATAGAGCAAACAGACTAGGCTACTAAATAAATGATTTCAAAGTCAATTTTTATACTATTAAAACTAGGAAAATATTCATTCATTCATTCATTCATTCAGTGTTTTTATTCTCGATCATTATTAAACAGTTTAACACAAAAATTATAAACATTAAAAAGATCAAGAAAAGGAAGAAGCAGCACAACGTCAGACGTTAAAACATGCATATGATAAATATAAAGTACAAGATAGTATAAAGCAAGGCTGCAACACCTTAATCATATAAAGATATGAGAAGTGAAAAAAGAAAAAAAAACAAAATAAATAAATAAATACGTAACAATAATATTATCAAACAAACTGAACGATTAAATAACCAGTGCATGACTAGGCTGCGTAATGATGATGGGTGGCACAGCTAGCCAAGATGGGAATTTAGCTCAACTGATCAAGGTAATATAGTAATTACAATTTCAATATAGTCTGTATAAGGTCACAATAGTAGGGTTCAACCTGATTCAGGCAGTGCAGCAGCCTGGGGTAGTAAAAAGATAAACCCTCGGCCCCAGTCCGGTTTGTGTCTGACCTGAAGTGGATACCCCTCAAACGACGACGATGACGACGAAGTAGGGTTCATTGTATTGATCTGTTTATTCCTTCCATTATCCATCGATCGACTGTAGACCAAGTTCTCCTTCTCTCACAGTCAATCGCAGATTCCTTCCACCAATCTAAGCCAGGCGCACGTACAGTCCTTGCCACTGTAGATTTTGCGAAAGCTTTTGACTCAGTTTGGCACTCTGCCCTTCTCTCTAAACTCCTCTCATTAGATCTTCCTCTTTGCTTTGTCGAATGGATATGATCCTACCTCTCAGATCGCCGTTCGAAAGTCCGTATCTGTAATTCATACAGTCGTCCTTTCCGTCTCCGAAGAGGAGTTCCCCAAGGTTCGGTTCTAGGACCAGTTCTCTTCTCTTTATACATAAATAACCTTCTCACTTTCCTTTCTGCATCTGTCAAGACCTCTCTCTATGCAGATGACCTAGCCATCTGGGCCTCCTCCCCGAGTGTTGAGTGTGCAACCTCTGTAGTACAAGCTGCCCTCAACAGACTAGTGGAATGGTCCTCAAAATGGCGCCTTCCTCTCAACCCCCTCAAATTTGAAACATCCTTCTTTAGCTTAGACCCCTACCAATCACGTACACAACCATCTCTGCACATTCTTAACACCCCTCTCAAACTCAACCCTCGTCCAACCTTTCTCGGTGTAACCTTCGACCGCACTCTCTCTTTCAAATATCACGTCTTATCCTTACGGAAAAAGTTTCTCAGCCGATTCCGTGCTTTCCGCTCCATTGCCTCTGCCTCCTGGGGTCCATCAAAAGAATCCTTGTGTACCCTATACAAAGCCTTTATTCGCTCCATCCTCACCTATGCTTACCCAGGCTGGTTTCCCTTCTCATCTCCTACACACATCACCTCCGTGGAGAGGATGCATAGATCTTCCAGTAGAGTAATCACAGGTTGTCTATCGTCCACTCCCATTCCTCTATTTCATATAGAAGCACTTCTACCTCCACTACGAGTCACCCTTACCCACCAATCCCTGTCCTTCTTTGAACGAGCCCTCCGTCTACCTCCCACCTTTCCCATAGCCTCTCTTGCGAACTCTAACCCCCGTACATGTCTCAAGAAGAGCTCATGGAGATCCTTCTCCAGATCACATAACCTTACCCCTAACCTACATCTTACCCGTGAACCTCTAATCCTCTGTCCTCCTAAACCCCCCCTGGTCTGCCCCATCTAATTACACAATCTCACTCCACCTCTCATCCCCATGCTCTCGCAAAGACCCCCCTTCCTCCGCAACACTGCAGCTACCTCCCATCTTTCCGCTCTATCTCACAGCGATATCTCTGCTTGGACTGACGGTTCGGTACCTGGCGGGCTGGGACAGGGTGGTGCAGGGATACACATCAAGTGTACAAAGTGTGTCACTGCTACCTCGCTCTCCTTCTCGACTAGTCTCTGGGCTACCAGTTATAGTCCTGAAACCTTCGCTCTCCTACATGCTCTTGAGTGGTGTATCTCTCACTCCAAGACATGTAATTTCGAATCTATCACCTTCTTTTCCGACTCTTTATCTGTCCTTTCAACTCTCTCTACCCCCCTACCATATTTAACCCCCAAATCCTTATGCAATACTCAATCTCTTCTTAACTCTCTATCTCAATCCAAGGTTGTCCATCTACAATGGATACCTGGTCACTCTTCCCTCCCAGGTAACGACCTAGCTGACTCTCTAGCTAAAGCCGGTGTCTCTCTCGATCCCTCCAATACATCAGTATCCCTCGCACCCCTTATCTCCTCCCAACGACTATCCCTCTACACCAGTTGGAGACGCAGTGTCCAATCTGGTTTCTTTCAACATCAAATCCCTACAGTATCTCCCGAGGAGCTTACTCTCCCTCGCTCCGCTTGCTGTGCTCTCTCCGGTTTACGCTGCAACGAGCACAGCACTCTCCTCAACTCTTATCTCCACAGGGTTGGTCGAGCTGAGACTCCTTCATGCAGCAACTGTGGTTCTGAACCACAGGATCTCTCACATCTCGTGCTCGACTGCCCTGTACTAGACCCCCTGCGTCGGGCCATTTTCGGCCACACCCCTTCTCTTCTGGACCTCTGGTCCCGTCCGTGTGGAGTCGCCCGGCTATTGGGATTCCGCAAAATTGATCCGCACCCCCATCCCTAGGAATGGGTCGGGTAAAACCACCACCACCACCAAGTAGGGTTCAACCGATATCCAGCGCTATCCAAAGTGTTAATGCAGACTCGAGTTCAGTCGAGGTTAGATTTTTTAACCAAAATTGATTTTTCCACCAATGCCTTTAAGTCAAAGCTGCTTCATTTTCGTTGCCTTACGTAATTGTTTTCGCTGTTTACATCATCTAAAGTTGTCTTTTCCCGCCAATATCTCTTAGATCATAAGTTGTTTTATTTTTGCCGTACGTAAGTATTTTCGACAATAACATCATCAGAAGTTAGTTTTTTCCCGCCAATACTTTGTAAACCAAAAGCAAAAGTTATTTTATTTTTTATTGCATTACCTAATTCTTGCCGATAACGACATCATTTAAAGTTGTTTTCTCGTCCCGCCTCTCTCCACGTGTTATTTTAGTATAAATAGTCGGACCCTCGTGGGCCATCTTCAAATCAAACGCAAACGTCATTCTTGTTTGAAGATAGCGAAGCGGATTTCAGTTAGTAAGTGTTCGTGTGTTTTGTTAATTTTTGAATTTGTATTTATCGTAAATTCCGGCGTATAAGTCAAAAATTTGACGCTAAACTTCAAGTTTAAAAACCCATCCTCTATTTATACAGCGGTGACGTTTTTCATAACATGGTACATATTATTATCAGGATTTTTAGGTCAAACTTATAGACCTTGACTTATACGCCACGTCGACGTATACGCCGGAATTTACGGTATTTCTGTTTAATAATTTTTAATGTATAAAACCGTATTCATCCAAGGTACGCGTATTTTCATCCAACTTCACATATTGCGACAAGTCAATTTCGCCGCAATAGTAAGAAGGACGTTTGCTGAAAATACATGTACATAACCAAATAAATTTTTTTGTCCTGTTGGCTGTTGTCAAAATTTGATAGCTTGCTAATTTAATATTTTTCTGATCATAATCAAAAAATTGTCTCCTGATTTGTAACCCAGCGTAACCTCTTTATAAAAATGTGTTTCTTAAATTCAATGCTTTTTAAATTAGCGACTAAATTGACAAATGGTTTTAAAATTTTCGACTAGGCTTCCACAGGGTTTCTGAAAATTGTTATTCAATTTAATAAAAAATACCATAAGCCCGTCGAAGAAGGTACTAAACTATCTTATAGAAACAATGTTTAATGATTAGTAATTTATAGTTGTAGATTTAGCAATTCTCGGCATCTCCGAAAGCTGGTCGAGGTAATCGCTTGCCCTAAATATAACGCCTCCGCCGTTGTCTACCGAGCTAGGAGAATAAATAGAGATAAAAATAAATAAAAAATAATAAGAAAATATAAATTTACTCGCTATTACACACATAGGCGACGGCATGAAGGACAAAAAGCGGCCAATGGATCTTTCTAAAATGACAGTTAAGATGTGACACGTACAATCAAACTTTAAGAGACCCAGGCGTTTACGAAGAAAGAAAATATAGTTTCGGTAGAGAGGTTATTTTTTTTGTACCATAAAATTGCTACTGAAAGCAGCCATATTGGATTTAATATCTTTTTTGAATAATTTATTTATTTACATATTGAAGAGAAAATAAAAAATTAAAGTAACGTTTTCGGCTAACTTCAGCCTTCTTCAGATTTTCATATTAAATAGCCTATAGTCTTCTAGACTTTACTTCGATTTAAATAGAGGAATAGTTTGTTAACGCTGACAAAGTAATTTTATACACGACGAAGATAGATTTTTTCAGAACTGTAAACACATTAGCGGTAGTTAAATGAAGCAGAAAAAAAAACAAGTGATTTTTGAGACTGTAAACCAGGGCGTCGAACCGGACCCGAACCGGATCCGTAAACCCGTATTAACCGTTATTATTTTTTGAACCCGAAAAAATAAAATTTGCTGAACCTGAACCGGAGCTGAACCCGTAGAAAAAAAAGTGCTGAACCCGAACCTGAACCGGAACTTTATTTTAAATGGATCCGGTTCGACCGTTTGCTCAAATTTTAATTTCATAGTTATTTGTAGAAGAATCAGAATCACAATTTTGTCTTTGAAATTGCCGCAATTTTTTTGGTTGCGATACAGAAACGTTATAAACGACTTTTTGAGGCGAGAAGTTAAAGCAAAAACATGTCACTTGCTAGATCAGTGGTTTCCAAAGTGGGCGCTACCGCCCCCCAGGGGGCGGTAAGAAGAAAAGGGGAAGTTAGGGGGCGGTAAGAGAACAAGGGGGCGATAGGAAACAATGAGAAGAAATATACATGAAGGACGATTAAAACCTTTTATAGGTGATCTTGCAGCAGTGTTTCCCAAAGTATTCAATACAAGATCGATTCAGGGTAAAGACCTTTATTTGTTTTAGACATCACAATGAATTTGGGAAAAAAATAGCAAAATTACAGATGAAATCAAAGTGAAGACCTTTTTTTTTTAGAGATCACCATAAATTTTGGAGAAAAATAGCAAAATTACAGATGAAATCAAAGTGAAAACCTTTTTTTTTAGAGATCACCAAAAATTTGGGAGAAAAATACCAAAATTACAGATAAATATTCTGTCGAACATTCTTTTCACTTAAAAAAGAAGCGAGGGGGCGCTGGAAATCAAGCTGAAAACCAAGGGGGCGCTTGACTGAAAAAGTTTGGGAAGCACTGTGCTAGATAAAGAAAGCGAGATTTTAAATATATGCTAAAGCTGTTGTTCTTAAGCTTTCTACAGTGCCATACTTTTAAAAAAATACATATTAACATAGAGACGTAGCAAACATAGTGAAACCATCGTTGGTGAAACCAAATCATATAGGACGAAAATCACATCTAGATTATGACTCTTATTTTTAGTGTAAGTGTAACAACTAGTTAAGTTATTGGAATAAACTAATTAAAAAAAAACTTTAAGGTGTCTTTCGAACAATTTTTAAACTAAAAAATCTTAATTAAATTAAAATTACACGTAGTCTTAGTCTACGCAACAAAGCAAAATTATTTGACGCCATTGAAAAATCAAAGTTGCAGAGTGCAAGCTGTTGGGGAACCACTCGACTAAAATTTAGTTACGTGGTGAAGTTTAATAAAAAAGCAGTGTAAACTTATCTAATGATTCGAGTTCAGTGTAACTTATAGTTGCCCCAAATGGTTTTCACTAGCATGATGGTATCCCTAACAGTCGAGATTGAGTGAAAAATAATGTCGAGCAAGCAATGCAATAAAGTTAATTAATTTTTGATTTTTCAAAAAAACAAAATTTGTTAAAGAAAATTTGTTGAGATTAGGAAGAGAAGTTATTAACCTTCGCCTTGTAGCGTGAAGTTTAAATAATATTTTTTAAGCTAACTGCTTTTCCCTTATTTCTCAGCTTCTTATTAGGCTCAAATTTGCATGTTGAAATCTAAAAAGGCCTTCACTTTTGCGGTAAGGTTGATTCGAGATGAGCTGTTTATAGTTTTTAGGCTTATTTGAAGATACTACAACAGTGAAAATTGGATTACTTAAATTTTTCATTTGCTTCAATGTTCGCTTCAAATTTACGTCAAAAATTTATCTCTTAAAATTGTTTAGTGAAAATTTGGCTGACTCAAACTTTTTTATTGCCTTAATATATGTATTTCGTCATAAACGTTTTCATAAATTACCTCGTGCGTTAAAACCTCTTGGGAGTTTTTTTTCGCGCACATGTGCTTCTAAAATTTTCCACTAAAAAGATAAAGATTGAGTTGTTTGTCAGTATGGAGATCGCAATTCATAATAGTTACGATTTTATAATACTTTTCATTGATTAGATAACACCAGATTTGATTTTAATTCATTTGTATTTCTTTTTAGTCTTTTGTTTATTAAAACTTCTTCAAATACCATAAATAAAACCCAAAAACAGATGATGATTAAGCGCAAAAATTTTTTTGCTATTAAAAAATATTCGTTTTCAATAACAAATATTTTTTTGTTTGACCGTCATCGGTTTTTGTTTTTTATTTATAGTATCTAAAGAAGTTTTAATGAACAAAGCTTATACAATTGGATGATATTTAACTAGAATTTTTGCATTAATAATGGCTGTTTTTAATTGCAAAACCACCAACCTTTTACTTTATTGATAAAATTTGGTCGCACGTCTCAACGCCTAGAAGAGCGAATTAAACAACACGTTCCTAAATCCATCGCCAATCCTCCAGCCTCGCACAACCGCCAAAGCCTTTCCCGCTCTTGCAAGGCCAACATACGCCCACAACAATTTCACGAATCCGCCATTGGTCAACATCTTCTTGACAACGCCCAATGCGCTCTTTATTACAACAACAAACAATTTTTTATTCTCGCTCGAGGTCGCTCTTCTTTTCACCTTTCTGCTCTTGAAGCGACTTTCATTAAATCTCTCAAACCCCTTTTGTGTAAACAAAAAGAATTCGTCTACTCTTTGAAAATTTCTTAATCTTTTTTCTCATTGGAACTTCTTTCAATCAATGAGAACTCTGCTTTCCCCTTTATAAATCAGTTCGGTTTCAATTCTGCTTTATTCTGGCGATTTCCCCTGAAGAGTTTCAGATTAAAAGCTTTGGGAAGAAAAATCTTTTACTTCACGCAATCTTTAATGACGTTTCATAACTAGTATACCTTCTGCGTGAGGGCCGCCACTAAAAAATTATCAAAAAATTCTTAGACAAGTGTATCAGTGGCTAGTCAAAGAAAGATTTATATAAACTCATATAAACGCAATCTATAAGAAAGTTTTGAGATCACAAAACAACAAAAAAATTCCGTTTCCGCTTTTGGCGCTCGCAGGATCATTACTATAAATTTATTGGTAAGACTTGGTTTTTACAACCAAGACCCATGCCGGTAAATTAGTTTAATTTAATTTTTTTAAAACCTGTCCCAGAATTTTTTAAAAGCCCTTTTTAAGAATATTTTTTGTGTTTCCGAGTGCATGCCATCACTCCTCCAGGAAGCGCGTCTGCGGACGCCCATGATAGCATGAGGTAACAAATTGTGTTTACAGTCCTAATGCTTGTCAGAAATAGAGAAAAAAGATATATTCTGAACCCGAACCGGAGCTGAACCAGAACTGAACCCCTAAAAAAATTTTTTGTTGAATCTGAACCGGAACTAAACCCGAAAAAAATTTTTTTGCAAAACCCGAACCGGAACTGAACCCGAAAAAAAATTTTTTGCTGAACCTGAACCGGAACTGAACCTTTAAAAATAAAATTTGCCGAACCTGAACCTGAACCAAAATGTTATTTT
The DNA here is from genome assembly GCA_963680785.1 of Diplosoma virens. Classification (NCBI taxonomy): domain Eukaryota; kingdom Metazoa; phylum Chordata; class Ascidiacea; order Aplousobranchia; family Didemnidae; genus Diplosoma; species Diplosoma virens. The sequence continues at coordinate 15,312,714 of OY796892.1, forward strand.
AAACGGTTCGACGCCCTGCTGTAAATATTTGGCGGTGAATGGAATTACTTGAGCAGATTTTTTGAAAAATGTTTAGTAAGAATGATGTTCCATTGGCATATAATTGGTGATTTAAATTAGGACTGGGCTTTCTTATTATTAGAGTGTTGTGATATTGTGCAATAGATGACGTAGTGTTTTCTGAAACGCTCTAATCTTAATCAGCGCCTTCTGCTCAAACAATTATTGGACGCGCGCGTCTCCAGGCATAGTTGTTACTACTTAAATATGCGCCTTTATTTTGGTTTAGCAGTCAGTTCGAAGTATCAAGCTACTACAGCAAACGAACTAAAAAGTATTATCTTTCAATACGGTTGTTTTTTGGCTAAGTACTTTTGTGAATATTTACTATTGTTTTTTTAATAAACCTGTGTATTCGTGCAAAGATACAACAGGCAAAAGTGGCGACGAGGATTCAAGGAACTCAACTGCGTCAAGAAAGAAAAAAGAAAATTTGTTGAATTTGCATTACAGCTTGAATTGTCGACAATGAGTGAAATTTCTGAACTGATTTTGTTGTTCAACAAGCAACACCAAGAGCAAATGACAGTTTTACGCGACGAGCAGAACAAGCAACACCAAGAGCAAATGACAATGCTTCAAGAGCAGATAAAAATTTTACAAAGCAGCTTGAACAAACCGCGAGAAAATGTTCCAACACCGATGGCAAGTTTTCAACCATTCGATTCCACATCTGAGTTATGGACTGATTATTTGGCAAGGTTCCGAACATTCGTCACTGCTAACTCTGTTCCCGACAACAAGCAAGCACAAATTTTTCTTACCAACCAATCTAACTCCGTTTACAAAATGCTTAGCAACTTAGCGGCTCAGCAACAACCTGTCAAAAGCATACATGAGCTAACGATGAATGATATTCAGACGTTTATGGCAGAGCAGTTTGACCCAAAACGATTTGTTGTCAGAGAACGTTTCAAGTTCTGGTCTGACATGAAACGCAAACCTGGCGAAACTATTCCTGAACTGGCAAGCAGAATACGACAAGATGCAGCTACATGTGATTTTCAATCCATTAAAGATCCTTTAGATGAAGCCTTGCGAACTAAATTCATCTGTTCAGTCGACAACGAAGCAGTTTTGAAGACACTCTTCAAGCTCAAGGACGATGAACTGAAGTTTAGCAACGCCATCAGAGTGGCTCAAGAAGTGGAAGAAGCAGCCAAAGTAGCAAAGGAAACCGTACACGGTCAACCTTCTACGTCGGTGCAGAAAGTTTATCACGCAAAGTCCAAAACTTCCAAAACGCAAGTAAAGAAAACCGCCTGCTTCAGGTGTGGAAATTCTGGACATTTTAGCAAAACTTGTCCCCACATTAAAGCTATTTGCAGCTTCTGCAAGAAGACAGGTCATCTGCAATCTGTATGCATGTCTCGACTAAGAGATAATAAGCTTGTGAAACAACAGATGAAATTGGTGCACAAAATCCAATGTTCTGTTTCACCCATCTATCAAACTATTAGACTTAATGACCGCAGAATTAAGTTTGAAATTGATAGCGGAGCCAGTGACACATTTTGCTGTGAAGCGACGTGGCAAACGCTGGGTAAACCCATTCTACAACCTGTATCAGTTCAATATCAAGTTGCTGAAGGTAGCCCGCTACCCGTCGTGGGACAATTCCAATCAACTGCAAGTATTGATGGAAAATCACCTGACGTGACCTTTCCTGTAATTGTCACTAAGGTGCCCAATCTAAATTTACTAGGTCGTCTGGCGATGATGAAGTTGAAACTCACCAACTTAACTGATCACTTCAGAGAAAACCTAAGTTGTGCTGAATCTACTGCAACGATAGAGCACGTCACTACAACTGGTCCAGAAAACTCTTTAGATGCGGCATGTATTCAATTATGTGGAGAGTTTCCTACTTTATTTGAATCTACATTGGGTTGTCTAAAAGATTTTTCGCTGGACATACGGTTTAAACCTGAAGCTAAACCTATTTTCAAGAAGCCAAGACCTGTTCCGTTCTCAATCCTACAAGATTTAAACGAAGCATACGAAGCAGGAATTAAGAGAGGTGTATGGGAGCTTACAGATTTTAACTCGTACGGCACCCCCGTGGTTCCTATTCGAAAATCTCCTTTGCCAGGTCAAGCAAAAGCAAGCATCCGAGTTTGTGGAGATTATTCGGTGACTGTAAACTCGCAACTGGAAGACCATCGTCAACCAATCCCTCTCCCAGAAGATCTAATGCGCAAGCTAGGACGTGGTTACTGCTTTAGTAAGATTGATCTAGCTAATGCATATAATCAAATCTGTCTTTCTCCTGACAGCCAGAAGAAGCTGGCTCTCAGCACTCACAAAGGGGTTTTACTGCAGAAAAGACTTCCTTTCGGAATTAAATCCGCACCAGGGTATTTCCAAGAAATCATGGAACAGTTAACGCAAAATTTGCGAGGAGTTGCCGTGTATTTCGATGATATTTTGGTAAGTGGTGACAACGCAAAAGATCATTTGATGAACCTGCGAGCTTTGTTCAAAAGACTAGAAGAAAAAGGTCTTCGCTGCAACCGTGAGAAATGTGTTTTCGCCCAAGTATCAATTGATTACCTGGGTCACACTTTATCAAGTCGAGGAATTGCAAAAGGGTCCAAAGTTGATGCCATACTAGAAATGCCTACACCCAAGAACATTTCTACGTTAAAATCTTTTTTAGCATCTGTGCAGTTTTATTCCAAATTCTTACCTCCATATTTTTCGGAAATCACCGAGCCGTTGTACAAGCTTACACGCAAAGGACAACAGTGGAATTGGGGTGAAGAAGAAGCGACATCTTTCAAAAAGATCAAACGGTTACTATGCACAGAGACTGTACTTGCGCACTATGACCCATCTCTTCCGTTGGGTTTATCTTGTGACGCCTCAGAATGCGGAATTGGAGCGGTATTATTTCATCGCTTTGCAGACGGAAGCGAGCGTCCGATTCTCAATATTTCTAAAATTCTATCGGCAACACAAAGACGCTACAGCCAAATACAGAAAGAAGCACTATCCTTAGTGTACGCTTTGAAGAAATTTCATCAGTTTCTGTACGGTCGTAAGTTCATTGTGGTTACCGATCACAAACCTTTAGTGACCTTGTTTGCCCCTGATAAAGGTACTCCTGCAATGGCCGCGAATCGACTTGCACGATGGGCATTACTAATCCATCAATATGACTACACGGTGGAATACCGTAGAAGCAAGGATCATGGCAATGCCGATGCTCTTAGTCGCTTGCCATTTTCAAATGACACAAGTTTTGATGGGGAGGAGATGGAAGATGATGTCGATAGCGTTTGTTTAGTTCGAACAATCAGTCGTCAAATCAATCCTGACAATCCATTGCTTGTGGTCAGAGAGACTGCCAAGGATCCAATTCTTTCCCAATTAATGCGATTTGTGAAGGAAGGATGGCCGCATGCATTTTCGGAAGAGCTTAAAGACTTCAAAAAGTTAGAAAATTCGTTGTCAACAGAGAATGGTTGCGTTTTTTACGGCTTACGGGTAATAATTCCTTCAACCCTACGTAATCATATTCTTAAATTATTACACCTTGGACATTTCGGCATGCAACGGATGAAACAACTTGCCAGGTCAACTGTCTATTGGCCAAGAATTGACTTTGACATCGAGAACTTATGTCGCAAATGCACTTCCTGTGGCCAATTTCAAAATAAGCCGGCTAAACCTTCAATCCATCCGTGGATGATGCCAGAAAAACCATGGTCAAGACTCCACTTGGACCATGCGATCAACTTTCTGGGAAGAAACTGGTTAGTCCTTGTAGACGCTTATTCAAAATATCCTTGCATTCATCCAACAACCTCAACGTCTTCGAAAAGTACTACTGCTATACTTGAACAAGAATTTGCTCATTTCGGATATCCCCACACGTTGGTGACCGATAATGCCACAACATTCATGTCTCAAGAGTTCCAAGCTTGGTGCAAACAACGAGGCATTGTACATCTCACCGGAGCACCTTATCATCCAGCAACAAACGGTGCTGCCGAGCGTTTGATACAATCGTTCAAACAGGCATTGAGAAAATCCTCGTTACCTCCAAAGGAAGCTTTGCAAGAATTTCTAATGCAATATAGAAGAATTCCTTTTGCATCGGGACTGTCACCAAGCGAATTGTTGAATGGAAGAAGAATTCGCACCAAAATTGACACTTTGGTTCCATCCATTCCGCATCTCCTGCAGGGAAGACAGTCAAGACAAGCGAGCAAGCATTCAAATGCTGAAGACTCGGAAGTGGTTTCGAAAGTCGAACATCATTACTCACTAGGAGACCCTTGTTACGCACTGTACTTCGGCCCTAGAAGAGATCGTGACCCACGATGGGTGCCTGCGATAGTTACGAAAGTCCATGGTACACGAAGCGTCAATGTACGAGTCATTCCTCGAGGACCAACTTGGAGAAAACATCTTGATCAACTTCGACCTCGATACGGTTCGGATCAAGATGATGATCCCTGTGACATCCCAAAGAGCGTTTTGTCTACAGAAACACTTCCAGCCGGGACTGACCACGCATCTAGTTCTTCTTCGATGAACCAACGCAACAATCCGAGACTACCAACCGGAGACGAGTACGGGCGACACAATCTACGACGATCAGCGAGAACAAAGAGACCTCCAAAAAAATATTGTTGCTAAAATGTATATATATTTTTTTGTCGTAGTTTATTTGGGGAGGTGTTGTGATATTGTGCAATAGATGACGTAGTGTTTTCTGAAACGCTCTAATCTTAATCAGCGCCTTCTGCTCAAACAATTATTGGACGCGCGCGTCTCCAGGCATAGTTGTTACTACTTAAATATGCGCCTTTATTTTGGTTTAGCAGTCAGTTCGAAGTATCAAGCTACTACAGCAAACGAACTAAAAAGTATTATCTTTCAATACGGTTGTTTTTTGGCTAAGTACTTTTGTGAATATTTACTATTGTTTTTTTAATAAACCTGTGTATTCGTGCAAAGATACAACATAGAGCTTCATGTATTCTGGTGTGAAATTCGGATTTACATTTGCGCAATATCGAAAAATTATTTAAACCAAATTTAACGGTCGAACAGGAATCACATGACAAAATATGATTTTTTTATGGCACCCTCTTGAATACTTTTGAAATTCAAATGCTCCCAGACTCTTGTGATCAAATGTCTCGATGACATATGAATGTATGTCATGTTCATGTCACACGAACCTGTGAATTGATAGATGACATTTGAACACAGAGCCTTAGGAGTTCTCGCTTTTAACAAAAAATAATTGTTTACTTTAAAAGTTTTAAAAATTAGTAACATGTTGGATTGATGATGATGATGATGATGATGATGATATTTTATTCACGCTTAGTAACAATATTTAAGTATATGCAATATACATTAAGCAAAGCATGAAAAGGAAACGCGACACAACGACGAACGTTAAACATGCATAAAGTATAGAGAGGGGGTAAGAAAGAGAAAAAATAAGAAGCACGGCCGCGTTACCTAATTCAAACTAAATATTATTATTTAAAAAGACAAAAAAGACACAAAAAAATGACAAGACAAAAAAAAATGACAAAAAATGTGCAGTGCAGGAACGGTTATGTAAATCATTGGGAGGCACAACCGCCCTATATAGCTAACTATAAATTTAGCTCAACTGAGCATGGTGAGTAAAGAAAACCTCCCGAAAAGAAACCTCACCAGGTCCGGAAACCTTTTCTGATCAAAGCCGAAATTCGCTTATTAAATCGATTACTGATCAAAGACGAAATTCGCTTAGCAAAACGGTATGAATCTTTTCCAATGTACTTTGTACTTTGAAAAGAATTTTATTTTCTCAAAATTCCAGAACTTTTTTAGTGACAATTGATTTCCATCTTTATCATGACTGGCGCTTTTTTGCTCCCTCCCTCCCGTAAAATCGGTCTTCCCGGCGTATTTCGCAAGTGAATATGGAGTTTGTGACCTGCTGTAGAATTAATTGAATATAATCCTACATTATCGCTTTTTTGTTTTACTTCTTTGTCAGATGGAAAACTTTGTGCAAATTAATACGTTAAAAAGATTATTAATGAATCCAGCAAAAACAATGAAACAGGGTGTCAAAATGTTTTTGCTTGATTCGGGCCCATGACTCTACATTGACAAATATTATAAATTTGCTTCTCGAAAAGAAGGTAGCGACACCCTATATTTTGAATGTTAAATGTCCTTCCACGGAAAAAAGTTGTTGCCTGCACAAAAAAATCACGAAATGTTTGAAAAGTCATTGTAATCGATTTCACTCTTTGATTTCAAGCGAATTTAAAAAATGTCTAACCGATGGAACAAAAACTAGCCGAAAACGACCCTACCATCAAATTGATGAAGAAGCTATAATTGGATCGACTGGTTGCTCAAAAAAAAAAACGAAGTCAGTGCAACCAACAATACAGGAAACGCTTTCGCTTGGACCTAAAAAATTCTCACAGTTGTTTATCGATGAAAAGGTCAGTACAGTATTTATACTTCTTTTAAAGAATTGTTTACGCTATAATTCTTTGCAAAAAAATTTTTACGTCAATTTTGCTGGTAACTCATAGCAAAGATTAAAACTTTAAGTTATTTTTGTTTCTAGATTAGTTTTTAAAAAAATACTTTGTTTCAAGAGGTGATTTTATTTTGATGTAGGCCAGTGTTTCCCAAACTTTTTCAGTCAGATTCAGTCAGGCGCCCCCTTGGTTTTCAGCTTAATTCCCAGCGCCCCCTCGCTTCTTTTTTAAGTGAAAAGAATGTTCGACAGAATATTTATCTGTGATTTTGCTATTTTTCTCCCAAATTTTTGGTGATCTCCAAAAAAGAAAGGTCTTCACTTTGATTTCATCTGTAATTTTGCTATTTTTTTCCCAAATTCATTGTGATGTCTAAAACAAATAAAGGTCTTTACCCTGAATCGATCTTGTATTGAATACTTTGGGAAATACTGCTGCAAGATCTTTAATCGTCTGCGAAATACTTGCTGCTGCTTTGGGAAATACTGCTGCAAGATCTTTAATACTTTGGGAAATTACTGCTGCAAGATAAAAGATCTTTAATCGTCCTTCATGTATATTTCTTCTCATTGTTTCCTATCGCCCCTTGCTCTCTTACCGCCCCCTAACTTCCCCCTTTCTTCTTACCGCCCCCTAAATCTCTCCAACGCCCCCTGGGGGGCGGTAGCACCCACTTTGGGAACCACTGATGTAGGCTATTTAAAATATTTTATACAGTAGATTACCGATTTTGTTGTCGAAGACATGCAATTCATGAACGTAGTGCAGTCGCCAGCATTTAATGCGCTGCTTAACCTTATTCCTGGCCACACCCCCGATTCAATGTCAAGAAAAAAAATCACTAAACAAATCGAAACGAGGTATATTATATTGATTTATTGAGGTGGTTCGGCTTGGTGTTCCCTCACGCAACAATGCAAATACAACATTCGCCAACTCGTGGCTTCTGAAATGATTTTTAAGCAAATATATAAGAAATGTTTCTGATTGGGTGATAATCAAAATATAAGAAATATTTGTGATTTGATTTGATGATTATAGTGAGAGTGTACGAAATATTTATTTTTTCACAAAATGCATTTATCATTCAAATTAACTTTTTTAACTTTTTTTTACAGCTTTGAATTGCAACAAAAAAAACTCAGAAATGACTTAAAAACCTTGAAGTACGTGGCTACAACTGCTGCGCCTGGACTTGCCGCAACAGGTTTCTTAATCTATGATATAAAGAAAAAATGCTAAAACAGTTTTTGAATAGAAATGTATGTTTTATAAACAAGGAGGTTTTTCATTTTACGTTAGCTTTGATGATGGGATAAATATTTCTCCCAGCGCCGGCAATAGATTGTTTTCAGCTATTTCAGTTTATGTTTTTTATTGAAAAATTTTCATTGTATTTTTTTATTTCAATTGATTTGAAATATGAACCTCGCATTGCGATGAGTAGAATAGTGGCTAGTTAAAATTTTTGTTAAAATTTTTTCCTTGCGAAAGCTTCTGATAGTTATTTTCGGAGTAAACTCAAGTTTGATTTTTTTACATCTTATCTTGAATGACAGTTTATTGGATTAATCCCGATACCCTTAATCGATAACAAAAAATGTTGGCATGCAAACGCTTGTTTGGAAAACATACATATGACAACTTGGCAAAAGCTGTTCAAGGTGTTCATATGACATTTGGAATAACAGACAAAGTTGTCGGGACAACGACGGACAACGGAAGCAATTTTGTTAAAGCTTTTAAGTAAGTTTTGTTTTTTTACTACACTCAACTTTCAAAATGGGTAACACATTTAGAAAAAACTTATATTTTTCATCGTTGCAGAAAAAAACTTTAAATATTTTTTTCACTCAGTGCATTCGGCGAACCCTTTCAAGAATGGATTCAAAAAAGTTTAAGCGACGATTCCGACGAAAGCGACACCGACGAAGAACCGTGCAATAAGACTGAAGTACACAGTGTAACTAAGATATTGGCATCTGTGGAAGATCACTTAGAATACGAACTTCCAAAGCACTGGAGATGCGCAGCGCACAAATAAACTTGATTGTAAGTGTGGATTCAGAAAAAACTTTTTCCGACACAAACTACAAAAAAGCCCATGGATGTGCGTTCGAAAAAGCCGTCGCGCTGTGGAACAAGCAGCAAAGGCAGTACATATAATATATATACAAGTATACATAACCAAATTGTCTCACAATGCTGGTACAGTGCTCGATAACCAGGTTACAGCAATTTAACTATGTATTATTTTTTACTAAAACTAACGGCATTTTTAATTTTCTAGTAACCACCTGACGATTCTATATGATGAAACAGACTCTCGTTGTTTCAACTTTTTTGTTGTAGTGTTTTTAATTTAAATACAAGTATACATATAAATATATATAGAAATTTTTCAAAATTTTTTTGGTCGGTGTTCATCAGGAAAGCGCTCAATGATGTCGAGTCAGAGCGGTTAGATAATTAACTTACAGAGCACAAAATTTTTTATTTTAACATTACAGTGTTTTTCGATCTACTTTAGTCCTATACCAATCAATTTTAATCATGTGTCGATCAATTTTAGTCACTATCGATCAAATTTAGTTCTGTGTCGACCAATTTTAGTCATGTGCCGATCAAATTTAATCGTGTGTCGATCAATTTTAATCGTGTACCGACCAAAAATAGTTATGTCGACAAACTTTATTTTTATTGGTAAATACATGTAAGCAATTTTGAAATATAATTTTTACTACAAGTTTTTTTGTTAATTAAAGTTTTACAATTACTGCATTTTCAAAAACAATTACTGTAAGAATATCATAATTTTGTAGAATACCTCAAAGAATTTATAGGGTTTTTTCATCTAATTTGTTTTTGCAATCAAATTCGTTTTTTTTTTGCAATCAATTTTGTTTTGCAAAAACTTTTATATATATATATAGTATCTTTGTACAGGGTCTCCCGATAAGGTCTATAAACATATATAAATAATATGGGGTCTCTGTATTAGGTCTCCATAACCTATAGTCTCTATAATTATGTTTCTATAATATAGTCTCCATAATGTATATATAGATAGGTATATATACCTATCGCAGATTCTATATGGAGACCCAATATTTTTGGTTATTATATTATGAAGACCATATTATGGAGACCTAATATTATAAAAACTATATTATAGAAACCTAATTATGGAGACTATACACATCGTGGAGACCTAATTATGGAGACCTGATATTGTGGTGACTTAATACAAAGACCTTATATTATATATCTATATATTTGATTATATAGAGTCAATATATTTGATAATATAGGGTCTCTGTATTAGGTCACCACAATATTAGATCTATATAATTAGGTCTCCACGATGTATACAGTCCCCATAATTAGGTTTCTATAATATAGTTTCCATAATATTAGGTCTCCAAAATTAGGTCTCCATAATTTAGTCTCTATAATAGATACAATATTAGGTGTCCATAATACGGTCTTCATAATATAATCTCCATATAGGATCTCCGATAGGTATATATACCTATCTATATACACATTATGGAGACTATATTACTTGTATAAAAACATAATTATAGAGACTATAGGTTATGGAGACCTAATACAGAGACCCCAGATTATTTATATATGTTTATAGACCCTATCGCGACACCCTATACAAAGATACTGTATATATATATAAAAGTTTTGGCAAAACAAAATTGATTGCAAAAAAAACGAATTTGATTGCAAAAACAACAAATTAGATGGAAAAACCCTATAAATTCTTTGAGGTATTCTACAAAATTATGATATTCTTACAGTAATTGTTTTTGAAAATGCAGTAATTGTAAAACTTAAATTCGTTGCGTTTTTTATACGAAGGAAATCGCACAATTATTTGTCTAGGTTTCGCATCAGCTGTTTTCTTTTTTTTGCCAAGTCTATGAGCCCTTTGTATACCGCAACTCTTTAGATCAATATTCAATTCCTTAGCTAATTCAAAAACAATATTTTCGCCGTCATCTTATTTTTCTTTGCTTTCTGGGCTGCCATGTATGCGAAGATTTTCTCTCCTACCATATTATTATTCAAGGGCATCAACATTGAACACATTTAGAGAAAGTGCCTGCTTTAGCTTGATATTTTCTGCTTGCAACTTAAGCATTTCTTCGTTGTTATCGTTTAGCTTGGCTTTTAGCTCGTGCACCTGACTTTCCAATTTATTCATACAACTGTATATTTCATGCAGTTTTTCTCGATCATCACTATTAAAATTTGCTGCACTACTAGCAGAAGATCCTTCGCTGTAAACGGCTGTAAACGCGCCTTTACTTGCGTATTTATCTTTTTTAATATTTCGACTCATTTTTAAAGCTTTTCTGACTACGTAAGGAGAGAGAAATTAGAATGTTGTTACGTAATAATTAATTTTTTTTTAAAATGACTGTCAGTAACTGAATCACGAAGACAAAAAACTAGTTATAAGAAAGTTGTTTAAATAAATATTTTCAAATTGTCTCAAGCTATTTAACTACCACCAAAATATTTATCGAGTGCTGAGAAAGAATCAAGTTTACTTATGCACATTTTATAGGATAAAAATTTTTTTAATAGGGAATGTTCATTCACGTAAAAATTGATTTGCTTCTTCCCGTAACTCAAAAAGATGCGTAAGAACGCGTCCTCTCGAAAGCCATATCACTTCTGCATAAAAGATGAGATGGCGATTTTGCTCAGCCATACTCACACACAGTGCCTTAAAAAGCCTTAATAATGCAATACTCGGTCACGAGTAATTGATAATCTTAACTGGTCTGATCATAACATCATTTAATTCAGGTGACAGTTTCTGGGAAGCTATATGTTCACAGCGATACATGCAATGTGTAGATAGCAGATTTTTGTTTGCAACTTTTTTTTATTTTTGCGGTTGCACCTGAGTGACAACCGGCCATGCTGGCAGCTTGGTCAGTACACAACCATACACATTTTCCCCATCTAAGTCTGGATCTTGCATTTAGTTATTAAGAAATATCAATAATTACTGTTTCTTCTGACATTGTTTTACTTCTGAACTCGTAAGGCCTCCTTAAAGAATAAAATTGAAATAAATTGTTGCGGACCGGAAGAAAAGCTAATGCAGACCGGCGGTTGAGAACCACTGGTATAGATGTCTTTTGAAATCTCTTAATTACTGTAATTCTATTGTTTACAGTCTCTGTTTTATGGCAGTGTTCCCTGTGAAAATAATTTGTGCTTAACGGTAGGCCTCGTGCAGTGATTGTAATGAAATTTGGTTGGTTCACTTACACGTGGCGCGCACACTATAAATTAAGATCTTGGTAGATTTATTTTCTTTCAGTCGTTTAGTGATCCAGTGGTTCGGTGATTTGGTTCAGTGTTGTAGTTTGAAAAGATCGCAAGCGAAACTTGGGAAAATTTCGTTTTGCGATTGCATCGTTTTGGCTGCACCGTTTGGGCTGTATTTTCGAGTAAATAAATGTGGTCGTTGGCTTGTAAAAGCCTGTGACAAATTAATATGTCAAAATTTCGACTTAAATATATATATTATAAAAATCATAAGATTTGGTGTAAAGCCAGCGGTGCGATTGGGGAAAGCTCGGATAGCTTCCCTATAGTTAAAGAATTTGAAGCCAAGAAGAGAGGGATTTGCTGTGTGGTCTATTGTAAGCTTTTAAAATTATCATGCACTTATAGCAAAATCTGTTCAAATTAGTTTTATATAGGCCATATTTCTTTATAAACAATACAGAAAGTACCCAAATATTAACTTAGCTTAATGTATTATAACCAGTTTTGTTCATGTTTGTTACTACTGAGAGCCATTTTTCATTAAAACAATTATGTCCTTACAGTGATGGCCTTACGAAAAGGGGGGCCTGGTGCAAGAAAAGTAAGGGGGGTCACTATTTAGTCTACTAAAAAAAAGGTAGCTGAAGTTAGCTAAAAAAATTAATTAAATCGTATCTAAATGATAGAGTTCAATATGTGCAGATAAATAACCTTATTTTTTCAAATAAAAAAATATTGTGTGGAGTACCTCAAGGTAGTGTTCTTGGACCACTTTTTTTGTTATATGTAAATGATATTCAAAATGTTTCAAATTTTAATATAAGATTATTTGCAGATGATACCCTGTTATATTTTTCAAAAAAAAAAAATTTTATGATTTTATAAATCTGGTTTTTATAAAAATTTTATGATTTTATAAACTCGAGTCTGGTGCTTCTCATTTTTAAGCAGTTTGGTTTCAAGTAAAAAAAAAAAACTATGCGATCCAGAAAAACATGTTAATATTGAACTTGATGAGATACAGCAGTGGCTTGATGTAAATAAATTATCTCTTAATGTTTCCAAAACCAAATAAATTATCATATCACCTAAACTTAAAGAAAGATATAAATTTCAAATCAAACTTTAAGAGCATCTGTTGTGCCAAACAGAAACTCATAAGTACTTAGGTATCATTATAGATGAAAAATTATCGTGGAAACCACATTTGTCAGCTGTTGCTTCTAAACTAGCAAAATTATCTGGACTGTTTCATAAATTAAGATTATATGTGGATAAGCAAATACTTAAGAAAGTTTACTACACCCTTATATATCCGATATTACTTTATGGTATAATTTGCTGGGGTATAGCTGCTCAAAAACTGTTTCTAAACCTATTGAAGTTGTTCATAATCGAATACTAAGATGCATAAATATGGTGGAAAAAAGGCAAATCCACGTAACATATCTATATGCTTTATCTAATGTACTCAAAATACATGATATCTATATGCTTGAAATATGTAAATTTATGTTTCGTTTTAAATATGATCTGCTGCCAAATGATATAAAAAGATATAAAAAGAAACCTTAAGTGTGTCCTGCTCCATGATGGTAACCAGTATGGATCCATCCCTATAGGACACTCTGTCACTTTGAAGGAAAACTACGAAAGCATCAAGGTTGTGCTTGAAAGACTGAAGTACTGCGTTCACCAGTGGTTGATATGCGTGGATTTAAAAATGGTAAATTTCCTATTAGTGCAACAAGGAGGTCATACCAAATATTCTTGCTTTTTATGCTACTGGGATAGTAGAGTTAACGAAGAGCATTGGGTAAGAAAATAAGGAATACAATAAAACCTGGAGAAAAGAATATTGTCAATAACTCCCTTGGTTGATCGGAAAAACATCATTTTGCCGCCACTACACATCAAACTTGGACTAATGAAGATCAGAACGTTGCTCAGGGACCAGTATTGCGTGACTACAATGACTGTCGTTGAGGCTCGAGCTTGGAAAGCATTTTCTAAAGTGGTCCATAACTTTCTTGGTAATAAGAGAGCTGACAATTATATAGAGTTGGTGGAGGAGCTTCTTCTCAGCCTACAAGACCTTGGGTGCCGAATGAGCATTAAAGTGCACTACTTGCACAGCCACCTCAGCGAATTTCTCGCGAATCTTGGCGACGTTAGTGAGGAGCAAGGAGAGCGTTTCCATCAGGATGTCAAAGTAATGGAAGAACGTTATCAAGGTCGATGGAACTGCAACATTATGGCAGATTACTGCTGGAGTTTGATGAGAAATGTCCCTTACGCAGTTCATAAAAGATTAGCAACAAAAAGAAAATTTTTGATGCCATAATGTGATTTCGTTTGTGTTAAACTATGCGTTGGATTTGTGTACAGTCGTACTGATTGTTGCGATGTGACAATGTAACTTTTTCGTATATTTTTTGCATGGTTTTGCTTAAACCTGCTAATGTAATTTTGTGAGAATGACACAAAACGAAAAAACTTCGATCTTCATTGATGTCGTACCTGTGCTGAGCATAATGCTCCAGATTGTGTATTTTTTAATATATTTCATGTATTTTCTATTTATATATGATGTGGTAAATAATACACAAACACGGTTTAAGATTACAAATAGCTTTGAAAAGTCATTTTAAAGAAGATGCTCCCTTCCATTGTAAACATTGTTCCACTTTTAAAGGCACTTAAACGCAACATAAATTTTTTAATTTTTTGGAAAAATTAGAAATTTTTTAAAAGTTAAGTTTTCATATCTCAAAAACGTGAGGTGATGAGCAAAAACTAACACCAAATTTGGATTCAGCGCCCCCAAATTACCCAAAATCAGTTGAAAAAGTCCATGCAAGAAAAATCGTGTTGACCAGTGTAATGCCCACAATAGTCTTGTCTGTATGGTAGTATAAAGATATGCGTAATTGTGTATTATTATGTTTGTGTGCTTATTTAGATTTTATGTAAACCTATTACTGTGATTTATGTAAACATTGCTCAATTTATAGTTACTCATTCTAATTCATGCTTACACTTTTAGTTATTCAACCATTCAGAAAATTAAACTTCAATTTGTAATCGTTTATTGTTTACTGCTTGATTGATAATAAACAGGGAGCATCTTGACTTGAAAACCTTAGGGTTTTTTGATGCTTCTGGCCTGAATAGTTCTCTGTTGACGTCGATTGTGTGTTTATTTTCGGGCAAAGCAATAAAAATTCTGTTCTGTTCTGAAGCCATTTTTTGTGTATGAAAACAAAAAAGTCTTCGAAACAAAAAACTTTGAAAAAAAATCTTCAATTTAGGGGTGCCATGATTGGGTGATTTAAAGTGTGGAGAGGCACTTTTTATTGTCTCAAAATATTGTGATCTCAAGAAAAAAGGGTCTTTACTTCCACAAATCGTCGTCGTCGTCGTTTGAAGGGTATCCACTCCAGGTCAGACACAAACAGGACTGGGGCACAAACAAAAAAAAAGGATAATGACTTCCACAAGCACAAGTGACAACAACCTAAAGTTTTGGTATTTAAAACTCAGTCTTTCAAAGACGGTAAAAGCAGCCTTTCATTTAAATAACCGAGAGACCAAAGGTTTATAGCAGCAATAATAAACGTTTACCATTTTGTTTACATTACCATTTTTTCCTGACTTATTTTGGGGTAAAACAAACAGATTGCTCACATTCCGTTATCATTTTGTAGCATTGCGAAAACAATTGTATCTTTTCGCGTCACATTGCTGACGCGACTATTAAATGCCATTGAATGCCATGTCTAATGTCATTGAACTAACCGCAGACCAAGTCTTAACAGCGTACCCCACAACTTGCATTGTGTATGACATGGAGTATATGGTCTAATGGTTCTTGATAACAAAACCCGATGCTTGCTCAACACCATTGCTGCCAGCATCTGTCCTGGCAGTGCAGCAGCCAGGTGTCATACAAAGATAAACCTTTGGTCCCAGTCCTGTTTGTCTTTAACCCAGAGTTGATAGCCTTCCATACTACAACAACAACAACAACTTTTTACCGGTCTTTACTTAAGCAAATCAATTTTTATGAATTGTCAAGGTGCAACTATAAAAGAGGTGCCAGTTTATGTTATCAGTTAATATTTTATAATCAACTCACGGGTAGCCTACAATTTATTTAAATTCTTCCCCAAAAGAATATTTCTTTCTACAGATTACAAATTATTTTCCTAGGCAGCCAAATGGTTCACTATGAGAAATACTGAGCTAGATATAGTTGATTTTAGTTGTAATACAGAGTGCTCAATAAGGCAGTCAGAGATGAATATTTCTAAATCTAACTACCATGCAATTAAAATATAATTTATTAAAAAACCCAATACTCTTTTTTATACTAGTGCGATTATCTTCTTATTTAAATAGAATTTAATATGTAGCTAAACAAGGTGGATTATTTTCATACATTTATAGCACTTGCTTTTTGATTGTAGCCATTACTAAAATTGGATTCAATTTGAGCTGAATTAATTCAATTATATCAGTGAGCTAAACACGTGAAAAATTTTATTTATATTTGTTTCGTAAGACAAATCGCCTGTTCGCAAAGACTAACTGCCATAAAGAATTTGCAACCGTCTAAGATGTTTTCGACGTTTTTAAATGATCGATCCATTTGTAGTTTGTTTAATCCAGATGTGATGACGTGCTCCGCTGTGAATGCATCTTTCTAATTGAAAAGTAGCGCTATGACCTCGCTTTGGGCAGTGATTTCGCGTGGTGCGTGAAATTAATTTCCTTAGAAAGTTTGTCGCCTGGGCCACGTGGCCCGATTCAAGTTTGTTATAAATAGAGGGATTGCTCAGTCGGAGTGACCATAAATTTGCTGAAGAAGTTTGTTGTGTTTTGCTAAGTTGCTGCGCTTGTATTTAAACCGCAGATAAAAAATAAATTCAATACCCATCTCGAAGTGTAGCCTACAACTATAGTTTTTCTTGCTCGGCATCAGAGATACGCATTTCTATATATAAAGGTAGTTGATAAACTTGGACGCGATTTCACTGATCTTATCCATGAAGTTGAACACCACGAGGACAGAGAAAACAATCGAATTCCGTAAAAATTTCGGTCGAGCCAGCTTCTTTTTAGACAATCAAATGTACGAATCTCTTTACCAATATTTAATAGTTGTGTTTACGGTTCGGCAAAAAAACATCTCATGCATCTACACGGTGCTCTAAAAAGCGTAATAGATTTATTCTAATTTGGAATGTAAGTTTGAAAAAGTTTTTGGAACACAAAACAGGACAACTTTTAATAATTGTGTTTTCGACTTGCAAACCCCCCCCCTTTGACAAATTTCTGAGTACGTCACTGTGAGTGACAGTATTAGTAACTACAGTTACTATACCAGAGTTACCATATCTGACTAGGTACAATCCCTAACAGATTTATGTAAGTCATGTTAAATAATTTTTTTGGAAAAAACATTTGTCAGTGTTGTTATAAATTCTGGATTTATCCAAAGCACATTGCCGCCGTCCCTATGGTAGATTAATACGGAAAAAAAACGAAAACAAGAAAATTTTTGAATTTTACTAAAACAAATGCCAGTTCAACAACATCTATGAAAACGAAAAATAGCACAAAATTATCATATAATAGGCAACAAGAAAAATATAAAAAATAAACGTAGTCTAAAATAGTGGAGCCTACAAACAAGAAATACTTTCTCTGACTAAGCATACTTTGTCGAAGATCTGACCTTTAACAAGCTCTTGTTAGACTTTAAAAACACTAAGAATTCTTTACGACATAATCTATCTTTTAAAGTTGTACTGAAGTTGTAAAATTTTTTTCACCGTCTCAACGATTATCTTTTTTTTTGTGTGCACTGACTCAGCAGCAGTGAAAATACTCTTTTTGAAATTTGTATTGTGAGACACTGCAGGAAACAAAAACTGTACAATTTTTGGCAATTTTGATAGCCATACATAATGTTCGGATTATCCAAAATATTTGCACTACTTTTTATGCGTTGGTAGTGCTGTAAATTTTTCATTATTCAAACAAAGTTTTACAAAGATTTTCATACTACAAACTTGATAAAAAATATTTTAATTTGGCAGCGTGGTCAAGTGGTTAAAAAGCATCGTGATTGCATTGATATATCATGGCTCAAAACAAAAAGGCGATCCTATTGCCTCATTTGTTTGTATGTACTGACAATTATCAATGTATACAAACCCCCAGAAACTGACTGGCTTGATCCCCCTACCGGATTGCCAACAACCAGCACTAATAGCAGGAGATTTTAACAGCGACCGCACAGAGTGGGGCTACCGCAAAAATGATAAAGTAGGAGAAAAATGAGCAATTGGGCAAATCGAAAAAACTTTTACCTCTTATATAACCCCAAGATAAAGAAACTTTTTTCTCTGCTCGATGGCAGAAAGAATACACACTTCACCTGGTATTTGTATCAGGACAAGAAGAAAAAAGTGCAATGCAAGCAAGACAGGAAGTACTGAATAACTTTTCAAACAGCCAACATCGACCAATTATAATCACCATCGGACTAAAAATACCAGTCATCAATTTATTACCCAAATCGAGATAATATTTCCAAAAAGCAAGCTGGGAACAATATAAAAACTACATCAAAGCAAACTGCAACCGGATTCCTCTCAGGAAAATATCAAAAAATTCACCAGCTTCATGCTAAAAAGTGCCAAATTAAGCATTCCAAGAGGACGTAGAAAAGATACATCCCCTGCTGGACAAAACAATCTCAAGAACTACTAAAAGAAAATGAACAAACCCAGGACAACAAAGTCGCAGACAAACTCCAGGCATCCCTTCAAGAAAATAGACAAAAAAGAAGGAGAGAAACTATGGAAAACATGGACTTCACTCGATCTGGCAGACACGCTTGGAATTGATTAAAAAATTAAACCTCGACAAACTCAAGAAAACAGCCAAACGAACAGTAATATCAGCAGACACAGTAACTAAGCAAATAAAAGAATGAAGAGCGCATACACCGATACACAAGCTCGAACAAAATGTCAGACACAAATTTATTTATTTTTTTTTTTTTATTTATTTTCATTTTTACTCACAATCAACTTGAAATTAATCATAGTGCATGTAGAAATAAAGATTGTAAATAAGGAAGCAGCGACTAAGCGAAGTACGTTATTACGCCGTAGCTTTTATCTCAATTTAATTTCAGAAGCTTTATCTCGAAAGTCCCGATGCCGACCCCTATTGACAGCCCCAATCGGGACAAATGAAATAAAACGAGCAATAAATGAAATCAAACAAGGAAAATCCGCAGGGACTGACGGCATCTACCCCGAAATGATAAAAAGTCTTTGGGAAAAAGCTCTTGCCTTGCTCGCTGCAACAATATCCGACATAATAAAAACTTCTAAATACCCAGAATCCTGGAAACATGCGAAGATAATTGTAATACTCAAGCCGAAAAAACCAGCTACAACCCTAGTAGCTGCAGACCCACTTCTTTACTGAGTTGCCTATACAAACTAACTGAGCGTATAATCCAGAGGTGGATACCTCGAGCATGTCTCAAGACACGTTTTTCAAAGTCTCAGTCTCGTCTCGGTCTCGTGACCCCAAAGTCTCGTTTTGGTCTCGGTCTCGAATCACTGTGTCTCGACTCCAGGTCGAGACATTGCAGCGACCAGTGAGCAAAGCTCACAGGTGCTGTAAATATGTCATGAATTTTGGTACAAATAACAGTTTTTCTAGACATTCGGGCGTCATATGGCCCTCTTTAAATTTCATATTAATCACAATAGAATTGAACCATGCCAATCTTTATGCATGGCAATCAAGAAGCCTGTGCAGCGCATAAGGTTCTTAATAAATTATAGACCTTCTTTTATCAACATCTAAAAGTTTTAAATTTTATAATTTTATAAAAAAATTTGGTATCTCAAAATGCAGCGTCTGGTATATTACGATGTTTTTAATTGTAGTCGATACTGTTCTACAACATTATAATAGGTTATTTTTTTTATTTTTTTCTCTATATTTATCCTCCTGACTCGCAGGAAAGCGATGGAGGCACTATACATAGGGTAAGCAATTAGCCGGACCTGCTTCCGGAGATGCCAAGATATTGTTGTCCGCTAGTAATTTAGTAGAGATATGACTGCAATAGGGGAAAGGGGAAAGTGCCGTAAAGTGTCTTTCCCAAGGATACAACAGAATGGCGCAAGTGGATTTTGAACCAAGACCATGCTGATAATCAGTCCGGTGCTTTAACCACTTGACCACGCTGCCGACAATAGGTTACATGTATGACCATTAAGCAATTGACATGATTGCGGTTCAAAGCCTACTTGCTTGGTTCTATTGTGTCCTTGTGGAAAGACACTTTACGGCGTTGCTTTTTGGTTTAAATCTTAGTCAATATTACAAAGTAAAAATTAAAAATATATGTATAATGTATATATCAAGTTATAGGACACACCGCGCTAAATAGTATCATCTGTGGCATTTTACTGAATCCGAACCCGAGACCTTAGTTTCGAGTTTTAAACTCTCATTAGGGCAGTCAGCTTTCCCAGGCTTTGTCCCAGAGCTGGTAATATATAGAGAGAAAAATTTAAGACTTGTGGGATTCCACCAGATGCATTGTGCATTACTCATGCCGATGCAGATGCTAGGAATACATTGAGTTATAGGACAGATGATATTAAAAAGTATCTGTGGCATCATACATCACGCAAGCCAAACCCGAGATCATAGATTCGAGTTTTAAACTCTCATCAGGGACAGTCTGCTTATTCAGGTTTTGCCGCTTTTATCAGTGCAGCAATGCATCTGATAGAAGCCTACAAATCTTAGATTTTTCTCTTTATACATGACCAGATTTGCGACAATACCTGGGTTTCAGTTAATAAGAACTTTTAGTTAGCAAAGTTTAGCTGGCTTGATGCCTAAAAAAATTGGTAAGTGGTCTGTTGGAATGGGACGCAGGCATTCAAATGTTTAAGGCGTCATTCAAGACGTTATAGGCGAGAATGTGCGCCGCAAAGTACTTAGCTGTCAAGTAGACCAAATAGAGGACGACAGGGTGACACGGAAAGATATTTTTTGCGCATACCACAAGGTTGTGACGAAACGTGAGCGATTTTTTCAGCTTTACCCCAAGATATGTAGGGATTGAGCAGAATGGTAAAAGTTGATTTTGTTGGCTCAGGTTTGGCTTCTCGCTTATTAAAATGAAAAGATGCCGTCACCGTCTTTGAGTGATTGAGCTTCATCCTTCAAGTTTGGAGAAAGAGTGAAAGAGTAAATCTGTCTTGATATAAAGTCCTTCCAGTTTTGATAAAAGTGCAACAACACATGGTAGTCCGCATAGGCGAGCTTTTTGAAGATGGTGGAAGCCAAATAGTACGTATAGAGGTTAAAAGAGAAATGAGTCTAAACCAATCTCCATGGAACGCCTTTTCTCAGACATCTAAGCTTGCTTTGCTTGTTACCAAAAGCAAAGGAAAAATTTGGTTTCTGGTAGGTTCCATATTTTAACCATGAACTTATCTAAAAGAAATCTTAGGAGCTTACAGATAAGGTCACAATACCAGGCAGTGATAACCTTCTGTCAGAGCAAAGATTATAACACCGTCCTTCTTCTTAGATTCAAAAGGATCCTCGATGTCTCCAGTATTAAACAATAGAACAAAATTGATCTACGGTTGACTTTCCGCGTCGAAATCCGGCTTGCTCCTTAGAAAGCAAGGGATGAATATTTGGCTTTTCTCAATGCCGCCCTAGTAAGGTCTCTCGAAAATCATTTAAGGGAAAGAGAGGAGAGATACTGGGTGATAGCTCTTCGAATTCTCTTCAGGTTTTATCGGTTTTGAAATCACGATTACAAGCGCTCTTCTTCAAATTTTGGAAATTTTGAATGGGCGCGAAGAAAAAAAGGAACTCATCTAACTAGGAGTTAAAAATAGCTCCCACATTGCGAATAGCACATACAATCAGGGCTCGAAGCTTTAGGTCTATCTGGTCTTAAGTATTACAGAACAGCAAAAATTCTTGATACAAAAAATTAATTTTTACAGATGGTTTGGGTGTTGATGCCCTCTAAAATTCAGACAACTTTTTGAGAAAGCAGTCGAGTTGACTTGCAGTCAACAGCCTCATATCTCCCGCTTCTAAACAACAAAAATTATATACATTCTAATATACCCCATGCTTTTTGACGAGAGTGTGAAAATGAATGCTCTGATCAAAACCATCCATCTCTTATCCATTTCTTAAATTTCAGTAAACCCATATATGTAGCAGCCAAAGTAGAGTCGTGTTTCATTTTGAGGCACTGCAGTACAGTTCTATAGAGAGTTTTACACTCTGCATAGCAATACGGGATAGCCTACGGTTGTTTTGGTGACCACGTGGAATAGTCTTTTTGGATGCTTTCTGATTGCGTTAAAAAATTTCTGGCAAGTCGCTTCCGCATCAGGTGAATACAGCAGCAACAAAGTCTTTTCGAATTTGCTCGTTAAAGTAATGTCTCTCTACTTGATGCTGCAAAAATTCCATCGTTTAACTGGCATGCTTGCACTGACAAAGCAAAACTTAGTAACGTGGTAATGTAAGCCTAAATAGGCGAGGGTCATGGTTTTAATTTAGAAATATTTTTTGTAATTTATGTTGAAAATTTTTGATGTGGAAAAGAGTTGTATACTATTGTACTAATTGGTTAAACTAAAGTTGTGGAGTTGGCGAAATTATTTTTCAACTGCACCAATTCAGAGTTTTCTAATTCGAACTCCACGAGATCTAATAATACGACTCCAACTTCAGAACATGTAAAAAAGGAATCCAACTCCACCCTAAAATACATACCTTCACCAACTCCAACTCAACAATATACAGTATTTATAAGCAGGGTTGTGGAGTCGGAGTCTTAGAGTCACATGTTTTAGAGCAGAATCGGAGTACTGTACTTTTTTTAAATTTAATGAAGTTGGAGTCGTGAGTAAGAGTGGGTTTTTAGATTCGGAGGAGTTGGGGATCGGAGTCCTTATTGTTTTTTGAAACTTCGATTGACGCTAAATTAATGTACATTTTTACATTTTATCTCTATATTTATCCTCCTGACTCGCAGGAAAGCGACGGAGGCGCTATAGATAAGGCAAGCAATTACCCCGATCTGCTTCCGGAAATGCCACAATATTGGTATCTAATAAAAATTTTTATTTCGTTTTTTAATTTTATAGAGATATGACTGAAATTTAGAACTGCTTGCCAAGACCGCCAAGCGGGAGAAAGTGCTTCAAAAGTGTCTTTCCTAAGGACACAACCAAATATTGCGAGCAGGTTTTGAACCGAGACCATGTCGATCACAATCACAGCGCTTTAAAGCACTTTAACCACGCGACAATTAGGCCTCCAAGGTTTTCTTCAAAGACTTAAGCATATTTAAAAAACTACTTTGACTCCATCCAAAAAACATGTGGCTCCAACTTCCCTGGCTGAAACTAAAGCAACTTATATAAAGTTGTTACAAGATTTATTTTATAAAAACCAAACTAAGGCTTTATTGAACTGAAAAGAAACCATTCTAAACAAAACAAAACAAACATTAGTATAAAGAAATAAGATTACATAGGGTTTAACATAACAAGTGCTTTGAAGCGCAACTGAAACATTGTGCAATTGCAAACCATTTTATTACTTTAGTTATTTTTTGCGGCGATTCTTGGTCGATTACTTTGAACAGTTGAAATAACATTTGAGTTCGATACTTCAATTGATTTGTATTACATTTTCCCCTCCTTAAATTGTAGACATATTGCTTTGAGTTAATTGTATGGAACAGCTCTGTATCTATCCACTGCTTTTCTTATACGAGTAGATCTTCTTGGCACTGGAGTTACATCAGAATTAGAATTCAGTGATTCTTCTCCAATAATTTTCTCTTGGTCATGGCATTCAATAGAGGAGAGTGGGGTACAGTGAATCACAAAAGTTAATTTTTGTATTTATTCAAATATGGGGTAACATAGAAACATCAAATTTTGGTGATCCAAACACAACTGGTCTAAGCTACATTTCACACTGATATAAAGTTTTTGTGATTTTTGATCATTGAGTTATTTTGTATTAAAGGTGAGCAGAAAATTGATTCACTGTGTACAGGTACCGGTTCACAGTGAATATAGTACAAGTACACAATGAATCAAGACTACAATTGGCCTATTAACATAATTACTTTTTTTAAAGTAAGACATGTCTTTTATTTTACAAACAAGAGTTATTAGTTCAGTTGTGAAGATTAACTTTAAAGTTTAATCATTAAGGTGTTAAATAAAATAGGCTACTAAAAAATGGCTAAATACCAATAAATTAATGCACAAAGCCTGCACAACTCGCATCAAAAAACTTTAGAAAATAGAAACGCAACGAAATTAATGAAATTTATTTACATAAAGAAAAAATTGTTTAGTTTGAAAGAATCGATGAGACATTTGCTTAACAAAAGAATTTTTTATATGCAATTAAGTCTACTAAAAATAATAGTTGTCTCCCTGCCCTTAAAATTCCTTCAGAAGTTTGTGAACTTGGCAGTTTAAGAACCACATCGGTTTTTGCTACAACACATATATCTGCCACATTAGGAAACGTAAAGCCACCCCAATACAACTTTTGTAGAAATTTTACTTCGTATTCCACACCAACGCTAGTGATTATACCAACATACATTGCAATTCACCGTTTTTCCGTAGAAAATTTGCATAGCACAAAATCGCTAGTTTGCAGCTCCTTTGTATTGTAATCATTGGCATTGCGATCCTCAGAAAATCGTCTCGTAATATTAGCAGCAGATATTGACAAAAACTCAGATGCATTTTCGATTCCGATGCCAGTAGACGATGCAGATGAATGGATTAATACGTCTTCTGTCTTAGTTGTTGTATTGCAATCATTGGTGGTACAGTGGGGCCTGTCCAAGACATATGAGCACAAAAATTCATCTTCTCCAAATACATCTCTATTAAACGGCCATATGCCAGTTATGCCACTGGCAGCAAATCCTGATCTAATAGTCCTGGGTATTAATGCTTGCTCATCTGCTTTGCCAACTAGCTTTGCCACATCATAAATGGTAATAGTCTTACCAGGATGACTAACCATAAAAGCATTTGCAGCTTGATTGTAACACGTTTTAAAAGGATCATAGACCGATCGATCAAGGGGTTGAAGCTTGTGGCTACAATGTGGTGGAAGCGTAAGAAGAGTAACACCGTTCTCCTTGGAAAGATCTATTGTTTCTGTGCTGATATGGCTATCATGTTTATCCAAAATTAGTATGACTGGGCGATCTTTTGAGCATTTTGTGTGTTTAATAAAATGCTTTATAAATTCTGTAAAGCATGTAGCAGACATCCATCCTGACGGATTTGCTACACCAATCAAATCTGGAGGAGCACTCTTCATCATGTGATCTCTCAATTTTACTCGGGGAAAGACAAGCATTGGTGGAACAGAATTACCAGCTGTACTAACTTCATACAATATACGGTAACCAAAGCCCCTCTTTCACCAGATGTCAGCTTTCCAACTTGCTTTTCATTACGACAAGCAATCGCTTTTGCATTTCTTACCGACTGCACAGTCGTACAGCCAGTTTCATCAGCATTATATATGTCTGACGGACTGTAGGGAGCCGTTTTCAGACATTCCTCTAATTTGTCAAAAAAAGAGGACAGATTAGTCTTGTTAAACAAAGTTGTCTTTGCAAGACTGGTTACCTCTGGCTTCCGTAAAGAAAGTTCAGGAAATCTCTTCAAAAAACCCGAAAGCCAATCTTTCCCTGCAGATTTGTTCTTTTTCCCAATTGGATGGGAAGGATTTATTTACTTTTATTGCAAATTGATATGCTAATTCTCAAGCAGATTTTGCAGACAAACCGTGATGAATTTTTGATGCTTTTATAAAGTAGTCCTTTAACATAGTTTCTTCAGCATCCGAAAATACTTTCCGGCAATTGTATTTTGGTTCAAAAACAACGTCGGTAGAATGCTCGAAAGATTTATACTTATATACATAGCGCCACAATGTTGTAAATGGCATGGCATATTCTTCAGATACATTGCGGATTGATGCTTTATTTTCAATAATTTTTCTATAGCTTCTTTTATCAATCCCGAAGGAGTAGCACCAATTTTTCTTGACTTATTTTTAGCTCTAGGCATTTTTAACATTTGTTTATAAACGTAAGTAGTAATATATGATCCATTTGGCGTCATTTTCCGCTAGTGGAAAAAGGATTCGTGTTTTTATTTTTTCGAAAATGTGATTATTTTTAACGGTGAAACGTGTGAATTTTTGAAAATCAAAAATTAAAAAATGAACTAAAAACAGACACTTGAATGTCAACAAAAATAAGAAAAATAGTTATGAAATTATGGGTTGATGATGACGACATGGAAAAAACACAAGAAAATAATCAAAAATGACAAAGATAGTGTTGAAAACGAGAATAACAGGAAGAAGAAGAACTGTGATTATGACGCAAAGTTCAACAGTTGACTTGAGAAATAGATTTATTGCTGTTATGATACAAAAAACTTGGTAAAATAGACAACACTGTGGTTTAAGTAAAGCTTTTCATGACGATCTGTATATTTTTCAAGGTTTGTGCATGAACTTTTGCTTACAAAAGCAATAAAAACACTATTATCAAAATTTTTCCAAATCATAACTTTTATCTAATATCTTACCATCCAACGAACTTATAAATGATGAAAAAGAAAATTTTTAACAAATTATGATAATTTTTTCATAAAGACAACAACACGTAAAGTCAAGAGAATTTTTTTAAATAAAAATGTAACAGACCAGTTGAAAACATAAAAATTGATATGCTCTACAAGTTACGTGCATAATAGTTTAAAAAGAGTAGGTTTGTAAAACAAAATACACAAATTGTGATTTCAAATTGAAAAATAAAAAAGATTTTTAGGTTAAAAAAAATTCTAGGTAAAATTCCTATTGAAACGTGAACAAAGTAAAATGTAGGTTTGTTTCGAAAAATTTGCTTATAAAAAAGCAAAATTAAATCATGCTGAAGGGTAATGTTTCTGATTTTTTGAGGCACAAACGGTTTCAACTAGTTAAAATTTGTAAGGTTGACTGATTTTTATCCTAAAATTAATTTAAAGCATCACATTTAGGTTACATAATGAATAAACAGTTGCTAAAAACAGATATTGATTTGCAAATCGAACAACTTTTAACGCCAAATTTGCTATTTTTCAATCAAGACGGTTTCAACTTGAGAAAATCTTGTGAAATTTTGTCATGCTAAACACCTTTTAATACAAAGTAGATTGAAAAAACTCTTAAGTCAAAAATTGATATCTTTTCATGAAGAGATGAGTCTAATAAACTTGATTAGTCAACTTTTTGTTAGTTTACTTTGAAATGTTTGTATTGTTACTTTGTATTGAAAACAAACGAATTGATATTTAGTTAAAACCTTTCATGCGACTTTTTTCACTTTGGAAAGAAAAAACTAAGTAAAATGAGAACCGTGCAAAAATCGAAATATTTGCCTCTGTGCAACAATTATAACAAAGAGTTTGACAAAATTATAACATTTGCACAATTAAGAAAACAATATTGTGACAAAAAATTTGAGATTGAATTGTTGATATGCATTGAAAAAATGTCAAAAATCTAACATAAAGTAGAATTTTTTAGGGTTTGGTTCTAAAAACTAACAAACTTCTGCAACGAAGAAACGTACACTTTTCAGGAAAAAATTTTTTTAGATTTTTTAAGCAAGCTAGTGTTTTTGTAACTTTAAAATGTAAGACACTTGAAAGAAAGATAGCCCTTTCAAAAAATTAATTTTTTTTCACGTAAAAGGACTCTACTGTTTCCATACTAAAATCTTTACAATGTGAGGCTCTTGAGAGATTTTTAAATAGGGACAGTTAGGCTTAAAGTTTTTACAATTTTAAGAACCTGACCAGAAAATCTCCGTGTGAAAAATGTATAAAATTATATTCGTGGATCAATTTTTAATATCGATTCATGAAATTTTTGGTTAAAACATTTATTTGGAAAAAGAAAAACTAAAATATTTTCGGTTTAACTAGCGTCAAGCGGTCATTTTCTAAAAAATTGATGTTTCAAAGATTTATTAAGCTAGTAAAAATAAAAAATTTGATTTAACTTAAATCATTTTTACTCGGTTTGTCCTAATGATTATCGTTAAGTTTGGGATATGATGACTGATCGTAATTGGTTGTTAATCAAGGCCCCGTGTCTAATTCAATAATTTTAAAATTTTTTCTTGGAATTAACCAATGAGTTTCTGCATAGCATTTCTTTTTAAGAAGTCGAACAATGTTACGTTGGAATAAATTAAATAAAAAGTTAGAAGAATGAATTAAAAATATTAAAAGCGAGTTGAATTTTGTTTAAAATGTAAAAACGTTGCTGTTACACCTGACTAAAATCGAGTTAAAATTATGTGTGAAAGAAGTCTTACACTTTATTGGATATTTTACATTTTCGATTTTTAAGAGAATTGTTAAAAAGTTTTCTACAGTACTTTAAAACGTTGGTGTAAAAAACAGAAAATAAAGTTAAAAAGTCTAATTTTTAATATTCATAGGTGGTTTCTTTTACAAGATCACTGTTCAAACCTTTTTTTTTCAGGGTGTTAACGTGAGATAATCTTCCCTTTTTTCTTTAAACGTAAGCGAGACTGCTTCGAGACTAAATGTCTTTGTTAGGATCGTGGCGCTTTGACAACGTGCTGCTTTATTTTTGAGTTGCCGGCGTGGTCGGTCGGCAGTAAGTTGCGTAATGTAAAGGTTGGTCGTAATTGCATGGTTTTATGTTCACTTATTTTGTGTTTATAGGGTGATCGTCCGACCGGTTTAAAGTTAAAATTAATCAAATTTAAGTTAAAATAAAATTGAAATTCGTGTTAAATAAAAAATTAAATTGTATTGGAATAAATTTGAATTTTAAGCTTTCAAACAACGGTCACTACTCAGATAGAACCGCGGAAAGATTTTGACCGCAACATAAGTTAAACCGGTCCAATTTGTTGTTGGAGCTTGCGGAACTTACTTGAGGTTTAATTGTCGGTAGACAGTCATAAGTTAAATCGGAGGCGGTTGGCATTAGATACAAGCATGGAAGGAAGCTCGGAATCACTAAGTTTAGAGTTAAAGCCGCAAACTTTGATGGCTAGAAATTATTCGGAACCAGCCACGTTTAATGAAAAGACGAAGTCCAGCAAAGAGAAATGTGGGCAGAGTGAGATTGGTGTAGCGTCGATGACTTCCACTGCGAGATGTCGCATGGAGGCAAAATTGGCCCAACTTCGCTTGGATCGCGTTCGCAAGGAAGAGGAGCTCACGCTGGGGGTATTGGCCGCAGAGCAGGAGAAAAGGAGGCTGGAGTCCCAACGCAGAATGCTGGAAGCAGAGGCTGAAGCAGCTGAAGCTGCTATTATCGCTGATGCTGCGTCATCATGCGGAGACCGTATGTCGCAGGTAAATGACGTCGCTCCATCCATGGAAAGCCGTGAAAAGGTTGATGCCTTTCTGAATAGCATCACTGGGAATAATGATGAACCAGATTTTGACCAAAACCATGGTGCGCCAGCGACAGTTGCTCAAGAACGGGTTTTGGATAGACCTTTTCCACCGCTGGGAGGCGCAGCAGGATCGGCAATTTCCTCGTCATCATCGAGAGCTGATGGGCCAGATTTTTCGAGGTTTTCCTTGGGTCCAGTTCCTCAACAGTTGTTTCATGGGCCGGCCGTTTATCCAATTGGTGCTGCGAAGACGAGACCTTTGAACCCTCCCGAGAGAGAAAGATACAATCCGAGATTAATCACTGAAGCTCGCTCTCCAGGTAGGAAACGTGACACTGGTTCCCAATCAGCAGGTGAGTCATTTACATTGTGTGATGTAGCTAAAATGTTGGTTCGATGCCGGGGATCGGAATCAATATCGCAATTAAATAAATTTTACGGAGATCCGCTAGAATATTTTAAATTCATTCGGCATGTTGAAGATAGAATTTTAAGTATCTACGAGAAGAGCGACCCAGGTCACGCTCTTTATCTGTTGCTTGAAGCTACTGGTGGGCAAGCGCATAAACTTATATCTAGTTGTGTGATGTTGGCACCCGAGAGAGGTTTATCAGAAGCATTGCATCTTCTTCATAAAACATTTGGCAGCCCTCAAGTGGCTGTTCGGTCATTTATAGAATCGGTGTGCAATGGAAGCCCTATCGTTAACACGGAAGTGGGATTGCAAAATTTTTATTCGGATTTAATTAATTGTAAAATAGTTTTAGAAGCTGTAGGGGCTCATAACCTTTTAAATGCTGCTTCAACAGCAGAGAAAATATTTTTGCGCCTTTCTCATGCTCTTCAAGAAGGCTTTGTTAAGCTAGCTGCGGAACGTGGTTTTGACTTGGATGTTGTGCCGTTTGACCTATTTATCGAATATGTGGAGTATAAACATAAACTAATGTGCTCTAGATTTGGACGATTATTGCAACCTCATAATCATAAGAATTTACCACGTGTTAAACTTGGTCATAAAGTTAAAGCTAATTTCGTTCAAACTGCCCAAGGAAGTAAAAAATCGTCACATTGTTTTTGCTGTGGCTCTGTGGAGCATCGTATCGCTTTGTGTGAAAATTTCTTAAAGCTGTCGCGACCAGAGCGTAAAGGTTTGGTATGGCGGAAGCGCTTGTGCTTTATTTGTCTTGGTGGTAACCATGCGGCAAAGGACTGTCAAAGTAAATCGAGATGTCAATCATGTTCGGGAAAACATCATTCCTTGCTCCACCTTGAGGCCACTGATTCAGAGAAGGATAAGTCGTCGTCAGAGGCATCGGTCGAAGACAAGATATCGACTTCGGTTTTGAGCAGCGCTTCTGTTCCTCGGTCGAGGACACGACTTCAGGTACTGCCTGTTTGCATTATAAATAATGTTTCCGGAGTTTGTAAAGATACTTTAGCCCTTCTAGATAGTGGGGCAGATTGCCATTTAATATCTAGAGATTTGTACGACGAGTTAGCTCTAGATGGTAGACGTGCATGTTCTGAAATGCAACTGGCCAATGGTAGAGTAGAAAAATTTAACACTTACTTAGTGGAATGCGCTATACGGGGCACAGCAGAGGTCGAAACTTTCTCTCTGGAGAACGTGCGTGTCATCAACCAACTTCCTGATCTTGCTGGAAGTATTCCACGTCAGGCAGACATTACAAAAAATTCTCACCTAGCTGGCGTGGAAATACCGGACTTGGGGATAGAAAGCAAAGTGCAGGTGATTTTAGGAATGGACTCACCGGCCTTACATGTGTTTTCTGAAATACGTCAAGACGGCAATTGTAGCTTGTGGGCTGGAAAGACTCCACTAGGGTGGGTTTTGCACGGCCGTGATTTAACCGGGACAGAAGAATCTTGTCATAAGGTGAATCTTTTACTGAATAGTGAAGCGGGCACGGCTCTTAACTCTATTTGCCCTTGTCAATTTGATTATATCGATAGATCATGTGATCCAGATATTTTGTTGCCGTCTCTTGATGATAGAAGGGCAGAGAAGATCATGAACGAGTCATGCATCTTAGTTGACGGCCATTACCAAATTGGCATCCCTTGGAAGAAAAATTGTCCTCATCTTCTGAACAATTATAGCATGGCGTTGTCACGTCTTCGATCTTTGGGCAAGCGTTTAGTCGCAGATCCGGAGTTGTTTGATAGGTACAAAGGTAAAATTCGGGATATGATCTCTCAGGGTCACGCCATTGAGGTTCTAGATCAAAGCGAAAAGGATCAAAGTAAAGTCCGGTATATACCTCATCACTGTGTTACCGAAAAGTTTCGTGTAGTTTTTGATTGTGCTGGACAATTCAAAGGGACTTCATTAAACCAACAGATTTTGCAGGGTCCAGACAACACAAATAATCTTGTTGGCGTATTGACTCGATTTCGCAAGCATCCAGTCGCAGTTGTTGGCGACGTGCGAGCGATGTTTATGCAGGTGAAGGTTGACCCAATCGATCAAAGTGCGCTTCGTTTCCTGTGGTGGACGGATGACGACCCGACTAAAGATCCCAAGGAGTATCAGCTGACGGTTCACTGCTTTGGTCTGACCAGTTCTCCGTCTGTGGCGGGTTTCGCTCTTCGACGTACGGCTGAAGATAATCGCTCCCAATTGGAAGATGAAGTAAGACAAGTAGTTTATAAAAATATCTATGTAGATGATTTACTTGTGTCCACTCCGGACGAAGACACTGCAAAAACGCTAATTAAGGGGTTGGTTTCATTGTTAAAGGAGGGAGGTTTTGAGCTGGCAAAATTTTCAAGTAACAATGTGTCTGTTTTAGAAGCGCTTCCTAATGATTGCTTGACACCAGCTTTGACTGAAGTAGATTTTCGGGTAGAAGAGCTTCCGGGTCATCAGGCGTTGGGGTTAGTATGGGAACCTCAAGGAGATTATTTAAGGATAAAGGTTGCGATGTTGAGTTATCCCTCAACTCGAAGAGGCTTACTGTCACTCGTTATGAGCCTCTTCGATCCTTTGGGAGTAGTCTCTCCCTTTTTGCTGCCGCTAAAGCTGCAACTTCAACGGCTTTCTAAATTGGGTCTTGGTTGGGATGCACAAATACCTGAAGAAGAACGGGTAGTCTGGGAGAGACTAATAAAGGGGTTTTCTAAGTTGAGTCAAATTTGTGTACCGCGGACTTTTCAAGGTCTAACTAATTCGGCTGAAAATCAACTTCATGTGTTTGCGGATGCATCAAATAGCGGTATTGGCGCTATTTGCTATTTACGTACTCGCATAAATAATACTCATTTTATTTCGTTTGTAATGGGAAAATCTCGTGTCGCTCCTATAAAGCCCATGTCAACTCCTCGTATGGAGTTAAGTGCTGCTGTGATTGCTGTGCGTTTGGCTAAATTTGTGCAACGTGAACTCGATTTATATTTAATGGAGACGGTTTTCTGGTCTGATAGTACCACTGTATTAAGCTATTTGCGTAACACTTCCAAAAGAAGACCAATATTCGAGACCAATCGTATCAATTTAATTCGTGAGTTTTCTTCGGTGAATCAATGGCGTTGGGTTGATACTGCGAATAATCCAGCCGATTTATACTCAAGAGGTGTCGCCCCTTCACAAGTTTACAAATCTGAGAAGTGGCTAAAGGGACCCACCTTTTTGCTTGATCCTGAATGCACGTGGCCAGCAAAGAAATCATTTGTAGAACAAGCCTTAGATGAGGACGCCAGCGAATTGCCGCCAATATCCGAAATAAATCTTTGTGTAAACTCGTCACGGGTGGTTTCCTTGAAAGAGGGAGCAATTGGTCGCCTGATAACTCGATTCAGTGAGCTTAGCCGCGCTGTTCGTGTGGCAGCGTGGCTGCTCCGGCTTAAGAGTGAACTTCGTCGCCGAGTAGAGGGAGGAAGCCGTCGCCCAATCTCTGATGTTATCGATGCAAGAGAATACGACGTGGCCCTTCTTTCCTTGATCGCTTTGGTTCAACGACAGGAGTTTCCTGGATTGGTTGAAGTTTTAGCGTCACATACCTACTATGAACTGGCTGCCGGAGAACGTGGAACTGAACTGCAAGGGCAACTAAAACCAATGTTGAAATGTTGTCCCTTTGTTGAGAATGGGCTTTTGCGTGTTGGGGGGCGTTTGCAGCGATCAAGTGAACCACATGATGTCAAGCATCCAATCATACTGCCCAAAAACAGTCATCTGACAGGATTAATTATAATGCATGTGCATCAAAGGTCTGGTCATTGCGGAGCAACGTATGTCACCAATGAGCTTCGTCAAAGATACTGGGTGCTCGGGCATGAAAGAACTGTGAAACATTTTATTAAAGAATTGTGCATGGCTTGTCGAAATCGTCGAGCTTCGCCTGGCTCTCAAATTATGAGCCCTTTACCGTCGGCGCGGGTTGAGAGTGACAGGCGCTTGTTCACTGCCACGGGCGTTGACTTTATGGGCCCGATTGCGGTGAAATGTCGACGCAATGTACTAAAGCGTTACTGTTGCCTTTTTACATGTTTAGCGTCTC
Organism: Diplosoma virens; assembly: GCA_963680785.1. Taxonomy (NCBI): domain Eukaryota; kingdom Metazoa; phylum Chordata; class Ascidiacea; order Aplousobranchia; family Didemnidae; genus Diplosoma; species Diplosoma virens. Next base: position 15,346,697 of record OY796892.1, read on the forward strand.
GGGCGTCACATATTGAGGTCGCTGGTGACTTAACAACGGGATCCTTTCTTATGGCTTTGCGCAGATTTTTGGCGACGCGAGGTGCATCGACAGAAACTATTTATTGTGACAATGCCACCAATTTTGTTGGCGCACGGACAGAATTACAACGCGGCCTGGAACGACTAAAGCGAAAGGAAATCATGAATGAGCTAGCGCCTCGAGGAATTGAATTTCGACATTCCCCTCCACTGGCGAGCCATCAAGGAGGTGTTTGGGAAGCGATCATCAGGCTGGTTCGCAAAGCGCTGAACGCAGTGATGACGGACCGTTATTATCGCAATCCCACCGATGAAGAGCTCTTGACGTTTCTTAAAGAAGTGGAGTTAATACTGAACTGTAGGCCCCTTACGAGAGTCAGTCCCGATCCGGAGGATTGGCGTGCGTTAACTCCAATGACTCTTCTTAATGGGTGCATGGACGCGGCATTACCAATGGACGTTTTCGCGAACTCGGACGGTTTACGCGCCTCGTATCGAGCGACCCAACGGCAAGCGGACTTATTTTGGCAGCGATGGAGATCGGAATATCTTTCGATGCTGCAAAGGCGCCATAAGTGGCTGGTGCCGCGTGTGAATATTAAACCAAATACACTTGTTTTGTTATGCGACGATGCCGCGCCTCGTGGTCATTGGTCAAAGGCTATCGTAACTTCGGTTATCTATGATCGTGATAAAGTTTGTCGTCGAGTTGTTGTTCGTACACCAAACGGAAAGGAATGCGTACGTGATATAAGAAAAATTTGCGTTCTTGAGTGCGATGTTTAGTTAAGCATTTGTGATCTAGTGTGTAGTGTATAGATTTTTGCGTTCAATTGTTGTTGCTTATCCGTTGTTTTGTATCAGTTATTCTTGTTGTCCGTATCAGTTATCTCTCGTCGTTAGAAAATCGTTCATCCCCTTTTTTGGCTGCTCGATTTTGGGCCGGCTATGTTAACGTGAGATAATCTTCCCTTTTTTCTTTAAACGTAAGCGAGACTGCTTCGAGACTAAATGTCTTTGTTAGGATCGTGGCGCTTTGACAACGTGCTGCTTTATTTTTGAGTTGCCGGCGTGGTCGGTCGGCAGTAAGTTGCGTAATGTAAAGGTTGGTCGTAATTGCATGGTTTTATGTTCACTTATTTTGTGTTTATAGGGTGATCGTCCGACCGGTTTAAAGTTAAAATTAATCAAATTTAAGTTAAAATAAAATTGAAATTCGTGTTAAATAAAAAATTAAATTGTATTGGAATAAATTTGAATTTTAAGCTTTCAAACAACGGTCACTACTCAGATAGAACCGCGGAAAGATTTTGACCGCAACACAGGGGTTAGCAACGCTCAAGATAAAAGAATGAATTTATTGGTTTCTTTATTTGTGTTCGTTACCCCGAGCAAAAGCGTATCCTGAAAGTAAAATTTTTAGCTATTTTTTAAAAAATCCTGATTTTTCAAAGGTTTATTTTCAGATTTCGAGCTAGTCAATAAATTTATTAAATAATCTCAGCTTGGTTTGTTTTCATTTAGACATAAGAACTAACTGCGGTAGGACTTGATAGAACAAATCTTATTATAGCTTCAAAAAACAACTGATTTTTCTTGGAATTGATCTTACTTATACAAAACTTTTTAAACTTACGTTGGTCTTATTTGATTTCAAATTTTATGTTAATTTTAGAAATTTTAGTTGGTAAAATGAATTAAAATGTTCAGTTTTATGATGAATTTCTTTAGTAAAAGTGAAAAAATGTAAAACTTTTTAACATAAACGGTTGCAATTGACTGGGGATCAAACTTAAGTCGGTGTTTTGAAATCAAATTTTTTGGGTCAAGCTTGTAATGAAATTTCCTTTTTACTGAAAATTGTTAAAAACTATAAAAATCAAGGTGCATCATAGAAAGTTTTCGCTTACTCTATTTTTACTCTGGAAATTAAGGTAATCAGATTTTCAAACTTCGATCATGAATATGTCAGGAAACGCAATACGCTATGAACAGGATACGGCCATCTTCTGTGTAAGAGAGAGAATTTGACGCAATTATCAAAAGCATATTGTCACGCTTACAGATATTACGGGTAGCTTTTTTGTTATTAAAAGTTTATAAAACGACTAAAAGGTTAAACGTAGTTGGAACTGAATTCATTTTTGAAACAATTAAAATGTTAACACTAGAAAGCGAATTCGTACTCCATAAAAATAATAACTATGTTTGAATTTGATTACAAAAGTGGAAAAAAGACGACTTTTTTATTATGAAACATCTGCTTATTGAACACGAATAACCTATCAATAAAAATTTTTTGTTTAAAACTTTTAAGAATTACTTTGAAAGCGAATAAAAATCAAGGTTGTCAAGAAAAAAAAAATTCAACAAGGGTGTAACAAAAATCAAGCTTGTTTAAAAAAAAAAAGTTAAACATAGGTATAATAAAAATCAAGGTTGCTTAAAGAAAAATTGAGATTGGGTATAACAAAAATCAAGGTTTCCAAGAAAAAATTAAATAAAAGTACAAGGAAAATTGAGAATGTCAAGAAAAAATTGAAATTAGGTATAACAAAAACAAGACAGTTTAGAAAAAATGGAAGATAAGTATAATAAAAATCGAGGTTATCAAGAAAAAATTAAGCAAAGGTATAACAAAATCAAGTTTGTCTAGAAGAAATTGAGGCTAGGTATGACAAAAACCAAGATTACCAAGAAAAATTAAACAAAGTTATGACAAAAATCAAGGTTATTTAGAAAGAAATTGAGTTTAGGTATGACAAAAATTAAGATTATTAAGAAAAATTAAAGATAAGTGTGACAAAAATCGAGGTTGCCAAGAAAAAATTAAACAAAGTTATGAGAAAAATCAAGGTTACAAAGTAAAAATTAAACGTAGATATAGCAAAATCAAGATTGCCGAGGAAAAAAATTGAAGATAGTTATAAAAAATTAAGTTTTTCAAGAAAAGTTAAACAAAAGTATAACAAAATCGAGGTTGTTAAGAAAAAATCGAAGATAGTTATAACAAAAACCAAGGTTGTTTAGAAAAAAAATTGAAGGTGGGTGCAACAAAAATCAAGTTTGTCTCGAAGAAATTGAGGTTAGATATGACAAAAATCAAGGTTACCAAGAAAAATTGAAGGTAGATATGACAAAAATCAAGGTTGCCTAGGAAAAATTAAGCAAAAGTTTGACAAAAAACAAGGTTGTTTAGAAAAAAATTAAGCGAAGGTATAACAAAAATCAAGTTTCTTTAGAAGAAATTGAAGTTAGGAATGACAAAAATCAAGGTTACCAAGAAAAATTAAACAAAGGTATGATAAAAACCATGATTGTTAAGAAAAATTAAACACCGGTATGACAAAAAATCAAGGTTGACAAGAAAAATTAAGGTTAGGTATAACAAAAATCGAGGTTGTCAAGAAAAAATTGAAGATAGATATCAAAAAATCGCGGTTGACTAAGAAAATGTTTGAAGAATTAAACAAATGTGTGACAAAAATCAAGGTTGTCTAAAGAAAAACTTTTAAAATTTCAACAAAGATATAATAAAAATCATGGTTGACAAGGAAAAATTTTGAAAAATTCAACAAGGGTGTAACAAAAATCAAGCTTGTATAGGAGAAAATTGAAGATAGGAATGACGAAAATCAAGATAAACTTTTAAAAATTCAACAAAAGTATAATAAAAATCATGGTTGACAAAGAAAAGTTTGGAAAAATTCAACAAGGTTATAGCAAAAATCAAACTTGTTTAGAAAAAATTAAAATAGGTATCTAAAAATCACGGTTGACTAAGAAAATGTTTGAAGAATTAAACAAATGTGTAACAAAAATCAAGGTTGTCTAAAGAAAAACTTTTAAAATAAAAATCGAATTTGTCTAGAAAAAATTGAAGATAGTTGTAACAAAAACCAAGGTTGTGTAAGAAAAATTTTTTTAAAAATTGAGCATAAGTATAACAAAAATCAAACTTGTTTAGAAAAAATTGAAAATTGGTGTGACAAAAATCAAGTTTGTCTAGAAAAAAATGAAGAAAGTTATAAAAATTTAAGATTGATTAGAAAAAAAATTAAAGAGTTATAACAAAAATCAAGGTTTTTTAGAGAAAAAAAAAGTTTTAAAATTGAATAAAAGTATCTAAAAACCAAACTTTTTTAGGGAAAAATTGAGAAATTGAACATAGATATAACAAAAATCAAGACTAAGTTTTGTAATGCACAAAGAAACCTATACAAACAAACCCGGTAAAAACCTAGGAAATTCCCCATAGGAAAACTTTGTATTGACCTGACTTGTCCAAACTTGCCCTTTGTGGAACATATTTTGGCAGGTGTTTTTCTATGGAGCGCTTAAAAACAAGAAAAGCTTTGACTTTATTGCTTTAAAATCTTGCAGAATGTCTTGAAATAATCTTATGTCTTGTTTTGAAGTCTTGGGTAGAAATCAAACTCGGGATTACCTACTTTTATAGAGTTAGGCTTTATATTATCTTGGGTAGGAATCCAACTCAGGACCACTGTTTTTCTTAAGATTTAAATTGATATTATCTTGGTTGGGAGTCAAACTCAAGACTATATCTTTCTTAGGTTTAGGATTTATATTGTCTTGGATAAAATTTGAACTCAGGACTTTCTTAGAGTTAGGGTTTATACTGTCTTGGGTGGGAGTCAAACTCAGAACCTTTCTTAGGATTAGGATTTACAGCTTTGCTGTCTTGGTTGGGAGTCAAACTCAGGACTATTGTATGTCTTAGGTTTAGGTTTTAAATTGTCTTGGCTAAGAATCGAACTCAGAATCATCGTTTTTCTTAGGAATAGGAAAAAGAATAGAAATAAGATTAGAAATAGGAATAGGATTAGGAATAAGAATAGGATTAGAAAAGGATTAGGAATAGGAATAGGATTAGAAATAAGAATAGGATTAGAAAAGGATTAGGAATAAGAATAGGATTAGAAAAGGATTAGGAATAGGAATAGGATTAGAAATAGGAGTAAGATTCGGAATAGGATTTAAAATAGGAGTAGGATTAGCAATAGGATTAGGATTAAGAATAGGATGGGATTAGAAATAGGATGGGATTAGAAATAGGATGAGATTAGAAATAGGATGGGATTAGAAATAGGATGGGATTAGAAATAGGATGGGATTAGAAATAGGATGGGATTAGAAATAGGATGGGATTAGAAATAGGAGTAGGATTAGAAATAGGAGTAGGATTAGGAATAGGAGTAGGATTAGGAATAGGAGTAGGATTAGGAATAGGAGTAGGATTAGGAATAGGAGTAGGATTAGGAATAGGAATAGGATTAGGAATAGGAGTAGGATTAGGAATAGGAGTAGGATTAGGAATAGGAGTAGGATTAGGAATAGGAGTAGGATTAGGAATAGGAGTAGGATTAGGAATAGGAGTAGGATTAGGAATAGGAGTAGGATTAGGAATAGGAGTAGGATTAGGAATAGGAGTAGGATTAGAAATAGGAGTAGGATTAGGAATAGGAGTAGGATTAGGAATAGGAGTAGGATTAGGAATAGGAGTAGGATTAGGAATAGGAGTAGGATTAGGAATAGGAGTAGGATTAGGAATAGGAGTAGGATTAGGAATAGGAGTAGGATTAGGAATAGGAGTAGGATTAGAAATAGGAGTAGGATTAGAAATAGGAGTAGGATTAGAAATAGGAGTAGAATTAGGAGTAGGAGTAGGATTAGGAATAGGATTAGCAATAGGATTAGGATTAAGAGTAGGATGGGATTAGGAATAGGAGTAGGATTAGAAGTAGAATTAAGATTAGGATTAGGATTCGGAATAGAATTAGGATTCAAAATAGGATTAGGATTCGGATTAGGATCCGCCACTACTCTCTAGCGCCACCCTCCGCCACCGCGCCACTGATAACGTCAGTGCGCCACCTGCTCTCTAGCACCACTAGCGGAAAATGACGCCAAATGGATCATATATTACTACTAACGTACAGTATCAAAAAAATAAAGTACTAGAACCCAATTTATTTAATCATAAAATCCGGTACGCAGTGAATCACTTGCGTCACTGATCCACTGAGGCATGATCCACAGTGTACTATCATCGGTCTAAGCAAAAGTAATAAAAACATGCCGTTCTACAGCAAACTTTGCTTCACATTTTATTAATATTTATCCCCATATAAAGCTCTTATTTTTCATAAATACAGCTTTGCCTAAGTTTAACCTTGCGCTAAAATATAATCAAAAGTGATAAACTAAGATTTTTTTTACTTTTTACCACCAATATCAGTTATTTCTTTCCTGAAAAGTAGTTTTAACTTTGTGCTACCTGGAAGTTTCTTTGTGAAAAGAAAGCTTTACTATCGTCATGCAACAGTGATTATTGTAAAAATATATGAAATATTTTTTTAGATTGGGTGATTCACTGTACCCCACTCTTCCCTACTTTCATTTTGCATATTCGAACCATTACTAACATCATTTAAGTTAACATTTACATTTTCCGATTCTTCGTTTTCATTGTCAATATTAACGATATCATTACCATTGGCATTAGTACACGGCGCCACATCTTTTAATGAAACAGTTGTTTTTCTCCCGTTTGGTAATCTCACAGTCGCATAGTTTGGGGTGGCACGCAAGAGATTTACTTATCCACTACAGGGTAGTATTTACTGGTGCGAATATGGCGCTTCAAGTACACCGGTCCTGGTGACCTTAACCAAGTTGGTACTGACGTGCCAAAGGTTGATCGACGTTTAAATAAAAACATTCGCTCGTGGGGCGTTTCATTAGTTGCGGTGCATAGCAATGAACGTACAGAATGAAGAGCATCTAATAAAACAAGTTGCCAATGATAAACATCTAAACATCAAGATTTTAAAACAGACTTTATGGCCGACGAAATAATATCATTATAGCGTTCACACTGGCCATTACCCGGAGCATTATAGACTGAAGTTCTACTACACGCTACACCACGTTTTTGCAAATAACTTAAAAGTTTCTGCGAGATAAAAGCGGTACCCCTATCGGAATGAATATAAGCAGGCATACCAAACATTACAAACACTTGGTTTAAACAAGATATAACTGTTTTCGCGTTTACATTAGGGCAAGCAAACCCAAACGGAAATCGAGAATACTCATCAATAATAGTCAATAGATAACGGTTTTTGGATGAAGTTGGCAAAGGACCTTTAAAATCTAAGGAAAGCCTTTCGAAAGGCTGGGTTGCTTTAATTACGTGTGCCACTTGAGGTTTATGAAAATTGGGTCTTAATTCAGAGCAAACTTTACACTTTTAAAAAACAATACGAACTTCGTTAACAGAATACGGTAAATTTTTTACACGAACAAAATGATGCAAACGTGTAACGCCCGGATGACACAACGACTCCTGCAATTTGCGCAGCGTGTTATCGTAAATGTTAGCGCAAAATGCTCTGGAAAGAGCATCGGAAACAGAACTCATTTTTCGGGATCGATAAACAACATCAAAATCATATTCGCTTAGTTCCATCCGCCATCGCAAAATTTTGTTATTTTTAACTTTGCTATGATTTTTGGAATTGTACATATATGCTACGGATTATTGGTCAGTAATCACTGTAAAATGTTGACCGCATAAAAATTCTGTCTATTTACGAATTGCTTCCACAATAGCTGTAGCTTCTTTTTCCACACTGGAATGGTGCCCCTCATTTTTGGTCAGCATTCTAGAAAAAAAGGCAACTGGTCGGTCATGTTGATTTAATGATGCAGATATGGCATTGTCTGAAGCATCAGTTTCCACAACAAAAGGCACATTTTCATCAATAATTTGAGGAGCTGCTGAAACTAATTTATCCTTAAGTGACTTAAAAGCATTCAGAGCTTTTTCGCCCATAGTAAATTGTTTTTCTAATATCAAAGGTCTTACTTTTTCCGAAAATTGCGGCAACCATTGTGCATAATACGAAAACATACCGATTACTCGTTGTAGCTCTTTTATTTGTGGGGTTTGGCAAATTAGTTATCGGTTTCACTCGCTCCAGATCTGGGCGCATGACTCCATCGGATATATAGTATCCAAGCAATTTCAACTTTCTGGTAGCAAAGACGCACTTATTTTCATTCAGAGTTAAATTACAGTCAGAAGCAGCTTTTAAAAATTGTTTTAAATTCTTGTCATGTTCTTCTCTTGTTTTACCACTAACTGTTATATCGTCAAGGTATGCAAATGTCCCCTCACATTTATAGTCAGATATTATTTGATTTACCATTCTTTGAAAACATAGGACTGCATTCTTTAAACCGAAAGGGATACGCTTGAATTGATATAATTGTCCGACGGCCTCAAACCCGGTGTAAATTCGTTCCTCAGGTATCAACGAAACTTGATGATAAGCGCTTTGAAGGTCTAGTTTCGAAAACCATGTATAATGTGATACCTTCCTTAAAACACAGACGGGGTTGTGACAAATACGGCGCCATATTTACATGTCGCCATGTCTTAAAAAATTGCCGGCGAATTTTTAAGCAGTCGGCGACTGGTCAACGACATATGGCGGCAATCGACGACTATTTTTGATAAAACAGCCGTCTGTTAATAAAAACTATTGGGTGCCGGTTTAGTATGTGGCCTACCTTTCGAATGTGGCCTACAAAATTCTATCTCTCAAGCCAGGTAGGCCACATACCAAACCGGCACCAACTATTGCTGCCTCTTTTTTTACACTGTCTACATAAAAGCTTATTGTACTTAACAGTTTAAATAGAAAGACTTAAACATCATTATTTTTGTAGAAACACTTTCTTGTTTGTATTTCACTTTTTCTTACAATTGCGCAAATACTTTTGCGTGCACCTTTCCAATCTACCTTAGAGGCGTACACATGCGATCGTTTCCTTTTTATTTAAGGACAGAAGTTTCGCCAGTAGCCATATTTTAACTGTCCTTCTAACATCAATACTTTGATACCAAGGGGTTGGTTCAAGGTTTTTCAATTTTAAAATTGCTTTGTCACATTCGAAAATTTATAGGTTGTCACAGAAAATTTGTATCATGAAACTATTTATTTCTACAATGAAATAAGTAAAAACAAAAGATATTATTGTACAATAAAGATCAAGATCACTGTGTCATTCATTTAAATTAGACAATTGTTTTACGAGTAATCTAAAAAGTGAACGTATTATTTACGACCCATAATTGAAGCTATGTCTTTACCTAATGGTATTCATTCCGAACACAATCGACGTCTATGCTTATGTAGAAATTTTTTAAACGCAAAAAATACTTTCCAGTTTTGATAATACTAAAACAAACAACCTGGTTTAAAACCCAAAGTTTTAACAGAATAGTACATATGTGAACGGGTTGAAAATGCTTTTTGCTCATTTTGTGTACAGCTTCGTACGCAGACGATTCTCTACTCCTTCCTCGGAAAGGTTGTTCAAAAATGTAACAACGTCTTCTTCAAAAAAATGCAGCCGCTAGTCAATAGGTGTTGATTTCCCACATTTTTAACTTTAAAAGTTTTACTTTTAAAATAGCATAGCCAAATTTGAAAAATTAAAAAAAAATATTGAATAAGCTATTTTCTTGTTTTTTTTAGGAAAAAAACACTGTCTGTCTTCGTACTGTAAACGGCTGTAAACGCGCCTTAATAAAGAACAAAGTGTTAATTTCAAAATTTACTGTAGACCGCACAGCGAATCCCTCTCTTCTTTAGCTCCAAATTCTTCAAACTATAGGAAAGCTATCCTAGCCTTCCCCAATCACACCGCTGGCTTTCCCACACGTCTTATAGCTTTACAATATTTATTAAAGTTGAGATTTCGATATGAAGGTATAACAGGCTTCCACAATCCAACGACCACAATTATTTTCTAGACAATACTGCTTAAACGATGCAGTTAACTATACAACCAACGTGCCGCCAACGTGCTCTTAACGACGCAGCCAACGATGCTATCGCAAAACGAAAGTTACCCAAGTTTCGCTTGCGATCTATAAATTCACTCTACAAACTCAACCACCGAACCACTTGATCACCAACGACTGAAAGAGGAATTAAATTTACCAACATCTCAATTTATAGTGTGCTCGCCACGTGTAAGTGAGCCAATCAGATTTCATTAAGATCGCTGCACGTGATCTACCTATAAAGAAGTAAACGCAAACAATAGAATTAATTAACACGTTTCAAAAAAAGACTTCTATGCAGTTAATTAACTTTTTCAATTTCAGTGCGAGTTCTATTCTTATGATTTTAACACAAAGGCATAGCGATCATTGAAGAAAGTAAAGAAAGTAAACAACTTTTAACGCAAGCCGCACTCCCGAACGCCGAAAAAAAAACGAAAACCATCTATTTTAATAGAAACAGCAGTCAATCGTACAATTGCAATATTAAAGAATCAAACCAAAATAACTCGTAATTAAAAATTTTTGACTGTTTACATTATTAACTCGACAAGAATGCAAAATAAAATGTTAAATGTACAATCTAATAACTTTTTATAAACCAAAGGGAAAGAATTACCGTCGTTTGTGTGTATTACATTCGATTTTGAATTTATAATTCAACTTTCTACGAACAATCTTTTACTATACTCACAATCAGGTTCATCGTTTAACCAAACCCTGTCTTTGCAAAAACATTGGTAATTACTTCATTTCTTTAAATAATTTTCTGGAATTTCTACATTTTTTCTAATTTGAATTGCTGAATAAGATGGTACTATTTTTAGACGGCCCCGAACAAGGTTTATCGGCTAAAATAGATTAGATCTCTTTCAGCAAATTTGCGTATTTTGGTTGCTATCGCAATAAAGCGGGAATTTCAATTTGAAGCTTTTATTAAATGACATAAATTTTACCCATTTATCGTATTTGCTTGACCAGCGAATTACGTCTTTTTCAGAGTAAATTGCATTTTCTTTTTCTGAGCTTTGGGCGATTGCTTGGAAACAGTTTACATATTTACGTTCTGTTACATAAAACAATTGTTTTTTGACTAATTAAAACAAAGGTTCCTTAAATATCAATTGAACGACAAAATTCAAGCTTTACATTAAGCATTTTTTAATGAACATTCTTATACTATTCATTTATGTGCGAAAAAAATTAAATAGACTACTGCACATATTAGGCCTAAATGCTCACGCCTTCAAACAGTTAAACAAGACCTGACTCCTTATATTTGCATTTAGCCTACTTAAATTTTACATTTGAATTTTTTTCTATGTTGAAATTTTCCAAAACTCCCCTCCTTAAACTTCCACATTTGATTCTTTTGACTTCAAATCTGCTATGATTTTCGCATGTATTTTCATCACTACTATTTAACATAAAAACCCTGAAGCAGTTTTATTTCTTAACAATAGCTCACTGTCTACGCATTAAAAATCATAATTGAACTACTGTAACCGAAAAAAGGTTTTTGTGCTGTAAAGAATGGCTGTAATACTCCATGGCATTGAGAACGTGCAAAAATAATCGAGGTCTCAAGTCATTTTACGGCAGCTGTAAGTTAAGGAGTTTTTAATAACAAAAGCAGTTGAAGCGATCATAGGCGTACGCAAGGGGGGGGGGGTTTCAGGGGTCAAAACCCCCCCTTGAATGGTGTTCAGCCATATATACATGGTAATAAATAGGCTTCAATAATAAGATTTTGGTTTCTATTGTTTGCCGTACTTTAAAACTTAATTACTGCTTGCGCATCAATTTTTTCTATCGCCTAAATTGCGATTTTTTCTTTTTGCAATTTCTTTTTGCAATTTTTTCTATCGCCTAAAGTTAGCTAATGTACAGCTGCCACTGTGAAGAAAACTTTCAAACTTGTAAAATATTGAAAGTTAAGTATGGGAATGGAAATGAACTGCATGGAAACAATAGCTTCAGTTCACAAATTTTTTAATGCTTCACAACGTCAAAACATTTTTACGCAACTCCATCAACACGATTTCGTCAACAACAAAAGTTCAAAAACTTGTTCAAATTTGTGCCATCAGATGGGTCGATCGACACGAGGGTGTTAGTACTTTTTCAAATTTACAATTTACCGTTGTAGAAGCTTTGGCAGAAATTTCAGCGTGGCCAGACAGAGAGGAACTTCATTACGAGCTTTGCAGTTGCTTTCGACAACTACGCAAAGTGAATTTTGCATGGCTCTCTTAGTTTTAAAAAACGTTTTTGGATACAGTGTTGTTTTGTGCAAAGTTAAGCAAAAAAAGTTGATAAACTCTTTTGCGGCTGTCAACATTGCACATGATATTGCAAATGAATTGAAATGTCTTAGAGAAAAAAACGAATATGAATTTCACTAGTTCTATATTTTTGCGCAAAAAAACGGCCAAAGCCGAAGGTTTTATTTTGGAAACACCACGCCTTACTTCAAGACAGACCAATCGATGCAATATTGCTGCTGAACAGATGAAGAATATTTTAGAGTAGGGATTTTTATGTCATTTCTTGATAACATTGTTGTCACTCTCGAAGCAAGATTTACAGCCCACAAATCGATTATTGATGAATTTCAGTGTTTAATTTCTTCTGATCCAACTAGTGGACCAACTCCTCAACAAATTAAAAGTATTCAAGTTTTGGGAAAATTTTACGAAAATGATTTAACAAAATTCTTGGGAGAACTAGTGCCTGAACTAATATTATGGTACAGGAAGCTTTTTCGGTTGAACGCAGCAGAAAGACCAACTAATCCGTTGAGCAGCATCAAGGAATGCAGTTCCGGTGCTTTTCCGCACATATATTTACATTGATGACCATTTTGTTAACTCTTCCAGTGACAACATGCACTAGTGAACAATTGTTTTCCACATTACGCAGACGAAAAACGTGCTTACGAAACACAAGTGGTACCACTCGAATGAATCGACTTGCATCACTAAACATTTATAGGAGCCACACGCCTTGCCCTGGTGACGTAATTAACAAATTAAGTGAAAAAACAGACGTTTGAATATAAGCCTTTAAAAAATTTTTAAATATTTGTTAAGTAATGAAGTTATTTTTTTTGTTCGTTTGATTTTTCACCTATTGTTCTCATCATTTAAACGAGTTGCTTTTATTTTGAAAAGTTTCTTATGATAATTGAATTACCTGCACATGCCTTTTCGATAGTTAGTTTTGCGGTTTGGTAAAAAAAAAATTCATGCTACTGCAAGACGGTCTTAAAACCAAAACACTTTATTTTTTAATGTAGGCCTAATTTTGGAAGTTTTTGCCCATTACCAGGACCACTTAGAGCAGGGTTTCCCAAACTTTTAGTTGATCGGTACCCTTTGAACACTGTAGCAGGTTTGCATCTACCCCCAAAATGTTGTGACGTTTCTCTAAAACAGGGTGGTCCAACTTCTTCACTCTTGCGGGCCACTTTTCGAAATCGTTCGAGTTTGTGGGCCTCAGCCGGGTAGATATTATTCCAAATCATGGTGTCCTGTAATAAAAAAAAAAAAGGTCTTCACTTTGAATCAGAAAATTTTCCCAATTCATGCCGAAAATCAAGGTGATCTTTAAAAAATGAAAACTCTTCCCTTTTCAGCAGCCACAAATTTTCCCCATTCAAACCCAAAATCACGATGATCTGTAAAAAAGTCTTCCCTCTTAATTGTCCTGTTTGACGTAATTATAATCAACCGGATTCGAAAATTCTAGACATTTGAGTCCATTATTTCTTCCGGACACGGAATTTAACTTAAATAAGGATATTCTTTCTGATAATGTACCTTTTGAGAAGCCTAAATGTACCCCAGTTTGGGAACCCCTAACTTAAAACAATCGTGTTTTTGGCTCCAAAACCCCCCCTTCACAAATTTCTGCGTACGCCACTGGAAGCGATATAAAGAGATGTAGTAGGTTTCATTTTGCTTAATATATGAATCGTTTTTAAAGTATAAAATTAGAATCACATGTCAGTTAGTCAACGACTGTTTTGATTTGAACAGCCGTCTGCTGATTTCTCGTGCCGTCGGATCGTTCACACTGTAGAAATGTCAGTTAAGTAAAAAAGTTATTAAAGTAATTTAAGCAAAATGAAGATGTAGTAGGCTTGCATTGAATTAATATAAAAACAGTTGTTTAAACTATAAAGTTATAATCTTTGATTCAAATAGCTGTCTGTTCATTTTTAGTGCCGCCAGGTCGTTCACGCTGTAGGTATATAAGTTTGGGAGTTATTAATATAGAAGCAAGTTATAAATTAAACAAAAGTAATTGAAGCGATTAAAAAGGAGATGTAATAGGTTTCATTTTGCTTAATATATGAATCGTTTTTAAAGTATAAAATTAGAATCACATGTCAGTTACTGGATTGCTGGATTGCTTACTCTTACTTACTCTGCATTGCTGGAAGCGGATAGGCATCCAAACGAGTAAACTTGTTGATTGTTTGACTATAATCAACACACATACGTTTTTTATGATTTTCGCTTTTCGTTATCACAACCTGAGCCCGCCATGGTGAGTAACTAGGTTCAATAATATCATCAGCAAGCAGTGTTGTGCGTTGACGGCGTCAAATGTCGGCGACAATTTTTTGTTGACGATGACGCAAACGCCGTAAAGATATTTTTCGGTTGACGGAATAGGTGTCGCCGACAACTTTTTGTTTTTTGCGTCAAGCGTTAAGCGTCAATTATTTTTTGCAAGGCGAAATGCCGCATTTTCATTTAAGAGACCTAGGCGTTTACAAAGAAAGAAAATATAGTTTCGGTAGAGAGGTTATTTTTTTTGTACCATAAAATTGCTATTGAAAGCAGCCATATTGGATTTAACATCTTTTTTTAATGATTTATTTATTTACATATTAAAGAGAAAACAAAAAACAAAAAATTAAATTAACGTTTTCTGCTGTCTTCAGCCCTCTTCAGGATTTTATATTGAATATAGTCTTCCTGACTTTATTTCGATGTAAATAGAGAAATTATTTGTTAACGCTGACAAGTAATTTTATACATGACGAAGACAGATTTTTTCGGAACTGTAAGCACATTAGCGGTAGTTAAACGAAGCAGAAAAAAACAAGTGGATTTTAAAGACTGCAAACACATTGGCAGTGAATGAAATTACTTGAGCAGATTTTTTTTTATTTTTTAGTAAAAATGATATTCCGTTAGCATATAATTGGCGATTTAAATTAGGACTGGACTTTCTTATTAAATATATTACCACAATGATTCGATCGATTACCACAATACACGCTAAATTCCCATCTTGGCTAGCTGTGCCACCCATCGTCATTACGCAGCCTAATCATGCACGGGTTATTTAATCGCTCAGTTTGTTTGATAATATTATTATAATGCATTTTTTTTTCTTTTTTACTTCTTATATCTTTATCTGATTATAAGGCAGTGGTTTTCAACCTTTTTTGGCTATTGGCACCCTGTAACCACCAAAAAAAGTTTTGCGGCACCCGGTTGAACCTAAGAGCTTCCGATTCTAATAAAATCAATTTTAAGAGTAAAGTTTGCATCAAAACACTATATTGAAACAGTTTTGATTAATAACAGCTAAACAGAACACTAAAAATGTCATAAAAATGATTTAATTTATTTTAAAAGTGAGTGCGAAATTTGTGCTGGATTTTTAGAGCAATTTCTCTCAATGTTGGGGCGCACATTCGATAATGCTACTCGCATTTCTTCCTCCACAACAAGTAGCCTTTCTCTTTTTCTTGTTTTTAGGTTTGTTAAAACGGAAAATGCGGTTTCGCATAGGTACGTTGTGGAAAATTGAAGTAAAATAACCAATGCCTTTTCTCCAATGTTAGGGTATTCATTTTGAATTTTAATCCAAAATTTATCCAGAGGCATCTCCCTGTGCAACAGCTTAATGTTACCGTTGTTACGTACTGTATGTCAATAAGTTCTTCTTCTTTCAGATTCAAAATACAATGGGTATCCAGGGGTAAAAATGGATTTCTTACCCATTTATAGTTTTCAGTGGACACTGTTGGAAAATATTTCTTAATTTTGTCTTGCAAAGACTTGAGATGTTTAATAACCGATGAAACCATTTCTTTGTTATTCGTTTTCGAAAAATGAAAAAACATGTCAGAGTTTCCTTCCTGTATTCGTAATGACCACACTTTCAATTTTTCTTGTAGAGCTCTCATTTTGTCTGCTGAAGATAAGAGATTTTCATTCTTGCCTTGCATATTGGAATTTGTCTTATTTAAGTAGTCAAAGATGTCTACCAAATATGCTAATTTGGACTTCCAGCTGTCATCGCAAAGCAAATTACAAAATTGTCCTTGTCTTTCAAGACTAAAAAAGCTAGCATCTCCTCTTTCAGCTCATATACTCGTGACAATGCTTTTCCACGTGAAAGCCATCTTGCCTCGGTGTGTAACAGAAGATTTTCATAATTTGCTTCCATTTCTTTGCAGAGCTTTGTAAATAATCGTGATTTAAGTGGTCTAGCTTTGATGTAGTTTACCATTTCTATAACTTCTTTCCACACTTGTGTTAAGTCCGAGTTCAATGTTTTTCCAATAAGCACTTCACGATGAAGAAAACAGTGGGTTATTATGATTTCACTATTAACTTTTTTTACAAGTGACACAAATCCTTTGATTGACCCAATCATAGATGGAGCTCCATCCGCTACACATTCTTTCCATGTTAATTCATTTTCTTCCAAATACTTACTAAGAGTATCAAAAATATCTTAATTAGTCGTTCTTTCTTTAAGTTCTTTACAATAGAAAAATTGGTCAGATATCTTTCCATCACTGACAAACCGGATAAAAGCTATTAATTGAGCTTTTCCACTGATGTCAGTTGATTCGTCAACTTGCATCGTAAACATTTTGCTTTGCTTTACAGAAGAAATAACAGTATCTTGTAAATCCGTTGACATGTCACAAATACGTCTGCGAATGGTATCACTTGACAAAGGAATCTGTCTTAGTTTTTCCTCAGCTTCGGGCCCAAACATTGTTTTCACTATCGCACTGCAAGCAGGAAATTACTTTTTCTGCTTCTGTATGAAGCTTTAAATTTTTAGCTATTATTTCTGCTACCAAATAGCTGGCATGTTGACTTTTCGTAGAAACTTGAAAAGTTTTGGTAAATGTCACACTTTGTTGCTTTCGTTTTTCCAAAAGTCTTTTGAAATAGCTTGCCGGTTTGTCAGAAAGATTTCCGTGCTTTTTTGAAAAGTGTCTACTCAATTTACTTGGCACCATAGCCTCATTTGACAATTTCGTATCACAGATAAGACATTCTGGTAGGGGTTGTTCTTCGTCGCTGCACCAAATAAAGCCAAAATTCAAATAACTATTGCAATATAGCGGTGTTTCTTCTTTTTTTCTAATGTACCGGTACCCTTACCTGTACTTTCTGTTTCAGCAAATGAAACTGAAACCTTACCAGTACTTTTACTTTCAGCAACTGCAAATGCGCTTTGATCAATGCTTAACTTTCTTTTCCTCGTGATAAATTTCTCCATTGTATTAATGCAAAAAAAACCTTAAACACTGCGTTTTGTTTCTTTCTCTATCAAACTATTCATTTTCTTTTCAGTCAGCAAATTAATCTTTCTTGAATGAACTTATCTGATACAAGCGGGAGTATGAATGAGATAGTATGAAACGTCATAATGAGGCTTCATTGTTTTAAAATTTGAAAAGAATAGTATGATTTTGAACAGTAACTGACTAAACTGAAAAGTTGGTATGGCGTCATCGTCAATGTAAAGCAATTATTCGAAGCCATCTCAAATTTTCACCTAAGCATGAAGTTAAAGGTCACTTTTCTATCAAAATAAATTGAAGTTTATACCTTAAAATAACATCACAGCATTCATCCTTTTTCCTCGACAAATAAATAATGTGCAATTGCTCTCGGCACCCTAGCGAATCGCAAATGGCACCCCGGTTGAGAACTACTGGATTAAGGTGTTGCGGTCATGCTTTCTACTGTCTTGTACTTTCATTTTCTAATTATCTTATACATATTTTAACGTCTGACGTTGTGCTGCTTCTTCCTTTTTTTGATCTTTTCAATATTTATAATTTTTGTGTTAAACTGTTTAATAATAATCGAGAATAAAAATGAATGAAAGAATAAATGATCTAAATTATATTAACAAAGAACGTAATTTTACTGTTACTTCTAACCTCTGTGCATTAAACTCAGATATATTGTCTGCAGATGTAGGGAGCTGTTCATGCACAACACTGAATTTTGTGGAGAACCATAAAAGAAAGGTCAATAATAGCGAATCGATAGCATATTGTAGTTTTTGTTTTAACTTATAATGTAAATATTTAGAAACTAGTCAATTGAAAATTTGAAGTTTTCTGCATTAAATTATATCAATAGCCAATTGTTTGGGTGGCTGCTTTGTCTGGTGGCAGGCACAGGTGGATTGATAATTTTGGCGCAGGTACAAATTGCCGTTAAATTAAGGACACTTTTATTCAGATAGAGTCACTGTAGAAAGTCATTTTGGATCTTTCGTTACACCATGACCTTTATAAACAATTCTCGCCTTGAAATTTGGTGAAAAAATGGGCGATTAGAAAGTGAAAGATTTTAGAAGAATTTTATTTTCTCAAAATTCCAGAACTTTTTTAGTGGCAAATGATTTCCATCTTTATCATAAATAGTGCATTTTTTCCCCCTCCCTCGCGTAAAATCGGTCTGCCCGGCGCATTTCGCAAGTGAATATTGAGTTTGTGACGTGCTGTAGAATTAATTGATTCTGATGGTTTATCATAATATTAGGCTATTACTTTTTGATGCTGTTTTAAGAAAAAGTATACGTTCACTTCCATAAATTGTAGTTTTCAGTCAAATAATAATTTCATTGATAGTCTTGTAAACTTAGATGTTCTTTTTAAATCCCATTTTTATGGCTTTTATAAAAATCTGCTGTGTATCTAAATTATTCAGCCCATGTTGTACTGTAGATTCGTGAAATAGTATTTATTTCAATGCAACTTTTTTTTCATTACTGTTGTGCTTAGTTGTTATGTTTTGTGTGCCATTGTTGGTATGGGCTCTAAACCTGAAGTAAATAAATGAATAAAACAAGTGTAACAATGATTTTGTGACGCATATCTTTTGAAATTAAAGCATTTTATGACAATTCAGAAATTTCTAAATTTTCTGCCCTACAACATAATCAATGATTTTTTCGTAACAGTATTTTAATTTGTGGGATTGACGCTAATCTTGACGCTGACGCCGCTAACATTTTTGAGTGTTATCGGCGTAAATGACGCCGATGACAATTTAAAGAAGTGACACTGACGCTAACGCCGTCAAGATTTTTTGTTGACGGGCACAACACTGTCAGCAAGTAATCTTGTAATTTCACTACTAATAAAACTCAAGTCCGGACTTGAATAACTGCGCCTCCTGGTTGCTATAGGGAGAATGTTAGGGCTAAAATATTCAAACAAACGCACGGGTTTTATACCTCGAAACGTACTCAAGGCTCCTAATTTTAATGATGATTCAGGTCCACCAAAATAAATTTTCACGCTTTTATGCAGACTTAAAAATTCACAACCAAGAATAACATCCCACAACAAATTTTCTAACACTAAAAAATTTACGTTATTATAATCTCGTCTTTGAAATTCGACGGAAGTGGAGCACAACCCTTTAGTTTTTATGGCCGAATTTTTCACAGCTAACTCCAATTTCAAAATGTCACTATTTTCCTCGTAATTTAATTTAGCCCGTTGACAAAATTTTGAATTTATATGGTTGAATTTTGCACCAGTATGAATTAGGCAATTAGCTCGTACTCCATTAACCAACACAATAACATTTACAGTACCTTTTTATCGGCAAGCAGGTTATTTAATGCACTGATGTACGGGTGCTCTTCTTCGTCTTCGCACACTGTCGCAAGCGTCTTCGGGATTTTCTTAACTTTTGATAGACAAACTTTTGCGAAATGGCCCATGCGATTGCATTTGTAACAAAGGCATTGGTTTGCTGGACAATTAGCACGTTTATGCCAAGAACCACCACAAAACTTGCAACTTTGATATTTAAAGCTGGTGAATCCGCTCCGCCTCTTCTCGTTCTCTTTCTGTGGTTGACCAATTTCGGTATTACCAAATGAGACTTGCAATTCTCTCGGCATGTCGAACTTCATAGGATTCAGCATTTTTCTGTGCTTCATGTAGGGACCTTGCCTTGTTGAATACGTGGTTTAAACGCAATTCGTTATCTTCAAGAAGTCTTTGCCTTATGTATGGTGAACCAAGTCCGGTAATAAATGCATCTCTTATAGCAGCTTCTTTGCATTGCGACGCTGTAACATCTATGAAATTGTAATCATTACTCAATATCTTCAGTCTTTGCAGAACGTCTTCAAGAGATTCACCTTCGTTTTGTCGTCTTGTATTGAGACGATGTCTGGCATAAATTTTGTTCACTGGTTTGACATAAGCATATTCTAGCTTGTTCAAGGCATCTCCGTATGTAGTACATTCAGTAATGTATGAATAGACATCTGTGTCAATAAAATTAATCAAAAGGTCAAGTTTGTCTCTATCAGTTGCTCCATCAATTCTTCTAATAAAACTCTCAAATGTCCTTTTCCAATGAAGCCACTTTCTAGGACCTTCTTCCGACTTAGTATCGGTATCAAATATCTGAGGCCTAAGACACATATCCATTTTTCAGTTCAATAAATTGTTATAAGATTTATTTTATAAAAACCAAACTAAGGCTTTATTGTTTATTGAACTGAAAAGAAATCATTCTAAACAAAACAAAACAAACATTAGTATAAAGAAATAAGATTTCATAGGGTTTAACATAACAATGCTTTGAAGCGCAACTGAAACATTGTGCAATTGCAAAACATTTTATTACTTTAGTTATTTTTTGCGGCGATGCTCGATTGATTACTTTGAACAGTTGAAATAATATTTGAGTTCGATACTTCAATTGATTTGTATTACAAAAGTCTCGTGTCTCGTCTCGGTACTCCAAAGTCTCGTCTCGGTTTCGGTACTCCAAAATCTCGTCCTGTCTCGTCTCGGTCTCGCTACTCCAAAGTCTCGTCTCGTCTCGTCTCGTCTCGTCTCGGTTTCGAAGCACCGTGTCTCGACTCCACATCTGGTATAATCTTCTTTCGCATTGGCCCAATAATCGACAAAAAACTACCAATAGAACAGGCAGGTTTTAGACCTGGCAGAGATAGCATTGAACAAGTCTTGGCACTTACCTCTTTTATAGAAACTGGCTTTGAAAAACGTCTTAAAACAGACACCGTTTTCTTTGACCTGTCTGCTGCTTACGACACTATATGGCACAACGGAGTAATACTTAAATTAATTAAAATCAATAAATGCAAAAATACTATAAAACTGCTAAAGCACATGACTGGACCAAGAAATTTTACTGTACTACTGGGAGGTGACCTAAGCAAGACGAGAATGATTAAAAATCGTGTTCCACAAGGATCAGTGTTAGCTTTTACATTCTTCAACGTATACACTGCAGACATTCCAGACACAATCTTCCGAAATTTACTTATACTGACGACCTAGCTGTAGCATGCCAGGCTCGAGATACAGAGAAAATTGAAAAAATACTAGAGGCTGATTGCCCACTAATATGTAACTATTTCAGGAAATGTTATCTAAAAATAAAAACAGTAGCCAATCTCTTTCATCTAAACCAGGGTTGTTCAACCTGCGGTCCACTACTTACTCAAATTTTTTAGTTATATTTTTATAATTGCATCGAATTTGATGCCTCTGCTTTCATAGTAACGTATAGGGAAGCAAACTAAATTTGTCAATTGATTGTGGCGTCGAGCGACGTCCAATAAAATGATCTATAAAAACTTTTGTGCGCAAAGTTTATCATAACGACACTTGCCCCAAGCATCATTTTCAGTATTCACATTGTTTTGCGATTAAAATAATATTGAATATGTTATTTCCAAATATTTTTAACAATATATAATGATAGTTGCTAATAACTTTAGTGGTAGTAAAATAGTAACTTTGAACCAATTCGGAATGGTTTGAAATGAGATTACTGAAGTAGCAGCGATGTTGCTTGTAGTAAAAAGAGAATCGTGTAGATTTATTAAGAGGGCAGAAAGATGATCAGATATTTTTAGAGACTCTAGGTCCAATCTAGGAATTTAACGTTGGTCGTGGTCCAGGGTTGCACCATTAGCCAAACAAAGTGTTGCTCTTTATAGTCGGCGAAGTTCAGCTGACTGGATCCATGAAAGTGTTGGTAGGTTGTCAATTGGAGTGGGATGCAGGCATCCAGTGACAATGCGCAAAGCATCATACAGGACACAGTCTATGAGACGAGTGCGAATAATTACGAATATGTTTTTTTAATTTAAATTTGTTTTTTTGACGGCATTTCCCATTTAGTTCCGATTTCGGAGTAGTATAAAGAAAAAGATTATCAAACTATTCCACCAGCACGGCTTAAACATCCCTGCCGAAACCAGAATAAAAGATTGGAACTAAATGGGAAATGCCGTCATAAAAACAAATTTAAATTAAAAAAACCTTTCGTAATTATTCGCGGCTTCACCTATTTCAATATTAGAATTATTTTTGAGTTTGAATTAGATCACTGCTATCAAACCAACAATGTTCTACAAACGATCGAAACTTACCGGAAACATCGCCACAAAAACTAATTTAAATTAATTAAATTACCTTTCTTGTCCGTTATTTTAATCCGCTTACATATCTCACCATCATTTCCACTGTTTTTCACTTACTTAACTTTTTCACTTTATACGATTTCTCCCGTAACCTTTTTATTGCTTTGTAGATTTTTCCTTCCTCCTTTTAAATTTTTTACTATACACCTAACTCGCCTTCCCTCACCTTTAAATGAATGCAAATCCCTCACCTTTAAATGAATGCAAATCTTGCATTTTTTATATTTTTGAGTTATTTTTCTTGTAAACGTCACAGGAGTTGTATTATTTACGTAATTAACTACGTATTATTTTTCACCACAAATACCTATATATATTTTAATTTTCTTGTAACCGCCTGACAATTTGATAAGATGAAATAGACTTTTGTGGTTTTAACTGATAAAGTGTAGTGTTTAAATAAAGATAAATATACTTGCTCTTACCGTGTGTTATTGAGCACTGTATCGGCAAGGTGAAATATTACTGGATTGTACATATATAAACGATATTCACTTTGAATCTGTCTCGGATTTTATGATTTTTGTCTCTGAAAACTAGTGATCTCGGTAAAAAAAAAGGGGGGTCTGCACATGGAATCTGTTTTCGATTTTTCGCTGGATTTTTGCCAAAATGGGCGAGACAAAGCCCTAAAAATCGGGACTCTCCCGCCCAAATTGGGACTTCTGGTAAGCTTACTTATAGCCTCTGATTCCGAGGAAGATCTTGAGAAAATTTGTTGATACTTTACAACAGTTCTTCAGTTCGGAAACTTATTGTAGTAAAAGTTTTTTCGAAGGTCAATCATGACCAGGAACACCAGAAAAATTTTTGGTTAAGGGAAAAACTTTAGAAAAATGAAACGTTTTTTAGTTGAAAGGACACTTTCAATAATCGCAAATTTTAGCGTATAAGAGAAAATTACTAAAAAATTTAATGAAGAGCAAAAGAAAGTCTTAACTTGTAAAAATTGGACGCGGGATTTTATTTACTTGGCCCACAAATATTTTTCGATAAGCCAAAATGGCATGTAGCTCAAAAAAATTAAACGCTCTTGATGCAAATCTTTTTTTTTTGAGATCTCCACTTTCATATAGTAATCCACGCTAAAAAATACTTTTACCTTCATTCTTGAGTAAAGACGTTTTTTTGGTCTTCACTAAGATTTAATAAAAATTTTCTCCCATGCGCTAAAATTTACGTTTTAATTACTGTAATTGTTGTGCAGCTCTTTTCGAAAAAAGTTTGGTGGCGCCTTTAAATCAATATTATTCAAAAATAAACTTGTTGATGTTGAAATTAATTTGAGCATGGGTATAAACTTGTAAAGACAGGCCGATCAAAATGCTATTGTCTAACTACTCAAAGGTCGTGATCTACGCACTGTGCCCCTGTGCTTTAAAGCTATTGCAGGGCAAGGACTAAGTGTCAGAATTATTAGGGTCTAACTAGTACAAAATTTGAAAAATTTGAATTAGTTTTTGCTTTTTTCGTCTTCACTTTTACTGTTTGTTTAATCTTCGAAAACTCATCAAATTTAACGTGGCAGTTGACTTGATAACCGTGTGGTTTTTTTGCTGTCTCGTACGTCAGCACAGCTAAACATATTTGTCGTCGTCGTTTGGAAGGGTATTCACTCCAAGTTAAACACAAACAAAGCTGGAGCCGAATGTCTATCCTTTTTCTACCCCAGGCTGCTGTATTGCCCGGACCAGATGCTGGCAGTCGTAGTGTTGAGCCAACATCGAGTTTTGTCATTCAAAACCGTCAGACTTCGTGCTCCATGTGGTGCCCGATGTATGGGACACGTTATAAGAACTTTGTATGCGGTTTAATCAGAGGTGCCGCACTCACATTTTGGAGAAAGAGCGAGCCCCATTTGTTCTTGGACGAATGGAATCGCCCAACACCAGTCCGCAAGCGGTTGAAGTTAACCCAAGCTGTTCGGGGCCAGCTCACTCCAACAGGCCTGGCACTGGTCCAGGGTATGAGATCACGAAGCCTGAATGTATTCCCGCAGTACTCCAAGCTCCATCTATAGTCGTCCACTGAGAAGCGTGGATGCCAAGTTCGGCAAAGTTGTTTAATAGATTCCTTGCAGCTGGTACAAACGAGCGTCTAGATCTAGTCTTTCTTAGCGAGCATCTAAGGACCCACTTAAAAGGCCACGAAACATATAGTCAGGGTCCAGGGATACACGGTAAGCCAAAGAGAGTGTCGTTCCTAGTCGCAGAAGCTCAGCTGGCTGGATGCCTATATGAGTAAGTGGTCCATTGGAGTAAGACGCAGGCATCTAGTTACTATATGCAAGGCGTCATTCAAAACACTGTCTATGAGGCAAATGCAAGTACTGCAACACCAGACTAATGTGCAGTATTCAGCTGTTGAGTAGACCAGAGATCGGGAAGCTGTGCGCAGTGTTTTGGCACCAGCACGCCATCTTGAGTCTACAAGTTGCCTAAGCTGTGTGCGTGGAAGGATACTTTTTTAGCAATTCCACTAGATGGTGACAAAACGTGAGCGATCTGTCTAGTTTTAACACAAGATAAGAAGGGGTTAGACGTAACGGTAAAGTCTATTGCTATTATTGAATTTTAGCTCATGTTTGGTCTCTCGGTTATTTAAATGAAAGGCTGCGTCAACGTCTTATAGTATGACTGACTGAAGTCCTGGTTACGTGACTTCCTTTTTTCCTGTTTGCGCCGACTCAAAATTTCCAAGATCTGGAGAAGAGCGCTTGTGGTCGAGATCCCAAAACCAGCAAAGCCCTTGGGGGACCCAAAAAGTTATTGACCGATATCTCTGCTCTGTGTCCCCTACAAGATCCTCGAGAGGCTTATCTACGCCTGCGTTGGACCTTTAGTCGATCCACTGCTCCGACGTGGGAAGTCAACCATAGATCAAGTTGTTCTGCTAACCCAAAACATTGAGGATTCTTTTGAAGCTAAATGAAGGCCGGTGCCGTATTTGTCGATCTGACAGCTGCTTATGACACTGTCTGGCACCATGACCTTACCTGCAAGCTGCTGAGACTGCTTCCGGATAAGCACATGGTCAAAATGATTATGGAGCTTGTCCGAAATCGAAGTTTCACCCTTACCACCGGTGACAGCAAGCAAAGCAGGCTACGCCGTCTTAAAAACGGCGTTCCTCAGGGATCGGTCTTGGCTTACCTCCTATTTAACATCTATACGTACGATCTTCCTTCCATGATTTCCAGAAAGTTTGCTTATGCTGATGACTTAGCATTGTTGCATTCTTCTGGAAGCTGGAAGGACTTGAGGGGACTTTAAGCCAAGATATGTCTACACTCTCAGCGTATCTCCAGACTTGGAGGTTGAAGCTCAGTCACACTAGGACGGTGACGGCAGCCTTTCACTTAAATAACCGAGAAGCCAAACGTGAGCTAAAGGTCTACAACAATAGTAGACTTTTACCGTTCTGTCCAACCCCTACTTATCTTGAGGTAAAACTGGACAGATCACTCAGGTTTCGTCACCATCTAGTGACATTGCGCAAAAAACTATCATCGCGCGTCACACTGTTGAGGCGACTCGTGGGCTCGGGATGGGGTGCTGGTGCTAAAACACTACGCATAGCCACCTTATCTTTAGTCCACTCAACAGCTGATTATTGTGCGCCAGTATGGTGTTGCAGTGCTCACACTCGCCTCATCGACAGTGTCTTGAATGACGCCTTGCGCATAGTTACTGGATGCCTGCGTCCTACTCCAACAGACCACCTACCTGTACTCTCAGGCAGCCAGCCAGCTGAGCTTCGCCGAATGGGAGCGACACTCTCCTTGGCTTACCGTGAATCTCTGGACCCTGATCATATCTTGTATGGTCTCTTAAGTGGTTCCTCAGATACTGGCCAAGTGAGACTAAGATCCAGACGCCCGTTTGTGCCAGGTGCGCAGAATCTTTTGGACAACCTTGACAGACTTGGCATCCGCGCCTCTGAATGGACAAATCACAAATGGAAAACGGAGTACTGTGAAAGTGCTTCCAGGCTCCGTGCTTTTGTGCCCCGGACTGGTGCCAGGCCTGTTGGGATGGGCTTACCCCGAGCAGCTTGGGTTAAGCTCAACCGCCTGCGGACTGGAGTTGGGCGATTCCATTCGTCTATGCACAAATGAAGTCTCGCTCCTTCACTGAATTGCGACTGTGGCGCCTCTGAGCAAACCGCAGACAATGTACTAACAGCGTGCCCTATACATCGGGCACCACATGGAGCACGAGATCTGACAGTTTTGTATAACAAAACTCGATACTGGCTGGGCTTAATAACACCACTGCCAGCATCTGATTCAGGCAGTGCAGCAGTCTGGGGTAGTAAAAGGATAAACCCTCGGGCCCAGTTCTGCTTGTGTCTGACCTGGAGTGGATATCCTTCAAACGATGACGACGACGACGACGAGTATGACTGAACTTCAACACTCCAAGTCTGGAGATACGCGGAAAGTGTAGTTATGTCTTGATTTAAAACTCCCCTACAGGTGCTTCCAGTTTCCAGAAGAGTGCAACAATGCTAGATCATCTGCATAAGCAAATGTTCTGGAAAATGTGAAATCCAGTTTGTATGTATAGATGTTAAAAAGGAAGGCAGCCAACACCGATTCCGGAACGCCGTTATTCAGACGTCATATAAAGCTTAATTTGCTTGCTGTCACCAGTAGTAAAAGTAAAACGTCGGTTTCGGACAAGCTCCACAATCATTTTGACCATGTGTTTATCCGGCAGAAGCCTCAGCACCTTGGAGATAAGGCCAAGGTGCCAGACAGTGTCATATGCCGCTATCAGATTCAAAAATACGGCCCGGTTTTCTTCTTTGCCTGAAAAGGATTCTCGATGTTTTGTGTCAACAAAATGAATTGATCCACGGTTGACTTCCCGCGTCAAAATCCAGCCTGGTCTTTAGAGAGCAGTGGATCAAAGTGGATTGCTTCGACGTAGGGGACACAGAACAGAGAAATCGGTTGATAACTCTTTAATTAAGTCTCTTATTGGCTTCATCGGCTTGGGGATCTCGACTGCAAGCGCTCTTGTTCAGATTTTGGAAATTTTGAATCGGCGTAAACAGGAAGAACAGAAGTTACATAACCAGGACTTCAAAGCAACTTTGGTATGGATTATAAGCTCTGGAAATGAAATCAGGGCCCGGAGTTTTATTTAGTTTTACGTTTTGGAGGGCAGCAGTGAATTCTCTCTGAGAAAAATTCTCAAAGATATTCACTGGATCTGGTGTTGTGGTTCTTCATAAAGTCAGACACTTCTTGAGATACAAGTCGAGATGACTCGTATCTCCCGTTTCTGACCAGCTGAGATGAAAGCATCAGCTGAAACGGAAGAGTGACGAGGAGAGTCGTGGCCTACCAGCAGCAGTATATTTAAGGGAGGCATTGCCACAACCGCCCTTTTGGAGATTATTGATATGAGAAATCAGAGACAGATTTAAAGTCAAGACCTTCTTTTACAACTTGAAAAAAATTTTCTATTAAGCATATTTGATTGCGGATGTATGCCCTCCCTTTCAAAATCCTCCGTACGCCACTGCCTATGAGTAAGCTTGTTTAAAATACTCCATACTTTTCTACTAGAATGTGAAGAGTCAATGCTCCGAACTGCTTCGGACCATCGATCCCTCTGTTTAGGCTACTTGCCAAACTTGTAGCAGCCAAACTTGAGTCGTCTCCCTGGGAAGACTGCAGGAAAGTCCTGTAGAGGGACTCACCCTCCGCATCCAAATACGGAATATAATTGTTTTGATAACCGCACGAGATAGTGTTTTTGGCTGCTTCCTAGTGATGTTACAAAATTCTGGTAAGCCGCAACCACAGCAAGTGAATCAGGCGGCAACAAAGTCTTTGCAAATCTGTCGTCAAAGCAATGTTGTAACTCTATTTGGCCTTGCGGAAGTTCCGTCGCTTAACAGGCATTTTTGGCACTGACAAAGCAAACCTTATCTTAGTGGTGTGATAAGCAAAGGTCGATGTTGTAACCAGGGGACCTTTTCAAGCACACGTCTATTAAATAGGCGATTGTAAGGATCTACACTAGCGAAAGCTAAATCTGGATTTGTGCCTGTGTTCTAGCAGCCGGATTAAAATCTGGCGACAACCTTAGCATTGTAAAGGAGAGCAAGACTATTAATAGGCCTACTTGCCAAGCCAGCAAAGCACTCACCCTCGGGCTGTTATCATCGTAACTCCAATCAACGTGGCAACAGTTGAAATTGTTGATATCTGGCATAGAGACAAGAATACGGTAACACTGGGAGATCTAGGGATTGCAGTCAAGTTGGTGGAGGTTTGTAGACGTTGATTATTTTATAACCATTAACGTCCACGCACAACCACTCAATTTCCGATGTCTGTGGAAATTGGTCCAAAAGCGTATACCTTAGTCGCTCGTGGACAAACGTGACAAGACCATGCTTCCTGCTTAAGGAAGACCCAGCTAGTTTGAAGATTAAAAGTAGTAATTCTTCTGCATTAATGCAGTGGATCTCCTGTGGTAGAATGACGAGTGCTTCAAACTATAAAACGGATAATGAAAAATATTTATCTTGCTTGCAGTCGTCGTTGTTATCGTTTAGAACAGGGGTTCCCAAACTGGGTTACATGTACCCCCAGGGGTACATTAGATCAAGTGTAAGAATATTCTTTCCATAACTTGTAATCTGCAATAAAATATTTTTTATCACCTGATTTTAATAATTTAAAGACGTAGTTTAAGAACTCTTGAGGAAGTCAGATTTTCACCCCAGTAAAAACTTTAACTACAACTACAGTAACTAACAAGTCCACTTTCGCAGTTCACATGACTTATTTTGTCCAATGACGGCACGCAAGACAAAACAGCTGATTGATTGCTGCAAGAACCGTAGTTACAAAGACTAGAAAGCAAATACAGTCGACCCCGCTTATTTTAAACAACATTTACGTCTTTTCGCCATTTTGAAAACAAAATCAAATAACAGCGTAATGAAGTGTGAAACCGTCAAATGCAAGACAAAAAGTGTGGGTTATTAAGCGAGGTTTTGGGTTTATAGGGCGAGTTTTTTTATTACAGGAATAAATGTAGTTGTCACAAATAAGGCCCTTTTTGAAACGCAAAATACTCTGAGAATCATAAGATTCTATTTGAATAAGGTTGAGTAATTGTACTAATTTGGTAAAATTTGATAAAATAAAAAATTGTAAATATGTCAAATAAAGAAATCAAGGAAATGTTTAAAGAATTGGAAACCAATTTGAAAGCAGAAATCAAAAAACTAATAAAAAGCGAAATATCTTATTATATAAAAGAAATAAATGAAAAACTAAGCAACTTATCATCAGAACTTAAATTGCAGAATCAAGAAATTCAAGAACTCAAAAATAGTCAAACTTTTATTAACAAAGAATTTGAAGAAATTAAGAAATCTATGAGCATAACAAAAAAACATGAGAAAGAACTTCACGTTAGCATGAAAATCAATGAAGATAAGCAAATTTTAACAAACAAAAAAATTGAAAAGCTAGACTTGACTCTTGAAAATCTAGAGCAATATGGAAGGCGTGATAACTTGGAGTTCATTGGAGTTCCTAAACATCCAAA
The DNA here is from genome assembly GCA_963680785.1 of Diplosoma virens. Taxonomy (NCBI): domain Eukaryota; kingdom Metazoa; phylum Chordata; class Ascidiacea; order Aplousobranchia; family Didemnidae; genus Diplosoma; species Diplosoma virens. The sequence goes on from OY796892.1 coordinate 15,376,948, forward strand.
TGAAAATACAAACCAAATAATCAAAAACTTGGTCAAAAAATTAAACATCAAACTTAATGACAATGATATCTCCATCTCACATAGATTAAAAAGCAATATTTCTTCAAGGAACCAAGAAGGCATTAATCATCCCCCAATCATTGTACGTTTTACTAATAGAGAAATCAGAAACCAAATTTACAAAAAACGAAATTGCATAAACCAAATATCTGACTTTGGAATCCCAGGAATGGAAAAAATGTACATTAATGAAAATCTAACAAGCTATAGAAAATTATTGTTTAATAAAGCCAAAAAATTACAAAAAGAAAATGATTATAAATACTTGTGGACCAATCAATGCCAAATTTTGACTAGAAAAAATGCAGAAGCAAATGTTCTAAAAATCAGTTGTTTTGAAGATCTTGACAGAATGTGTTAAATTTATCCAAAAAATAAATGCTTGAAATTTATTAATCAGAAATAAAATGCCAAGCCTCAAAAGACCTTGCAACTTATGTCAAAAACCCTGCAAAAACAATCAAAAATGCATCCAATGTAATATCTGCAACTCATGGATACACCTGGTTTGTAGTAAACTAACAATTAATCAATTAAATTACTATACTGTTTCTAATGACTGTTATTATTGCAAATTATGCATGGATTCTATTTTGCCTTTTCAATCTTTAGAAAACTTAAAGATGGTGAACTCCAATGAAACAAAAACCATCACAAAAAATTTATTTTTACCAGATTTTGTTTATGATGAGACTAACAAAACAAAATATTATGATACAAGAGAAACTAAAAAAATATTTAGTAAAATCAAAAGAAATGACTTAAGTATCTTTCATTTTAATGCCAGAAGCTTAAAAAAAAATAAAGACAAAATTGAAGAACTTTTCAATGAAATTAATTACCTACCTGAAATTATTGCTATTTCTGAATCAAATATTAAGAGCACCACAGTAGATAACCTGTCTCTTACTGATTATGCTTTTATACATAATGACTCTACCACAAATGCAGGTGGTGTTGCTATATATATAAAAAAACAAATTAGTGTTTCTGTGCGAAATGATTTAAATTTTAATATAAATGGATGTGAAGACTTATGGATTGAAATTGAACAAAAATCTGTTAAAACAAAAAAAATTGCTGTTGGGGTAGTATATAGGCATCCCAAACAAAATTTTCCGGAATTTCAAAAGTGTGTTTCAGACACCATATCAAAGCTTGAAAATGCAAAATATGAATATATCATTTGTGGAGATATTAATATAAATTTACAACTTATTAATTCCAACAAAAATATTGCTACCTATTCTGAAATGTTACAATCTATTGGATGTGAAATTCTTATTAATAGCCCAAAAAGATTTTCTTTAAATAGCAAACCATCTCTACTAGATCACATTTATACCAATAATGTAACATGTGATAAAATTTGTGGCATATGTTTGTATCATGTATCTGATCACTTACCTGTGTTTGTAATTATGAAAAAATGTAATTATGCATATTCAAACAATTCTATGGCATATGCTAGATGCATGAGAAATTTTAACTCAGAAATATTTTTGGAAGACCTTCAAACTATATTTGAAACTGAAGAAAATAATCTATTACAAAATGATCTAAATAATAATTTTGAAAGCTTTATATCCTCATTCTTAGAAGTATTGAATAAGCATGCACCATTAAAACAACTCTCACGAAGAGAAAAAAAACTTTCTTTGAAGCCTTGGATAACCAAAGGAATATATAATTCCATTAAAACAAAAAATAGATTATTTAGAATATGTTACAAACATGGAGATTTCAATAAAATAGCCTTTTACAAAACTTACTGCAATAAATTAACACATTTAAAGAGAACTTCCAAAATTCAATATTATAACAAACTATTTAATGAATGCAATAACAATAATTCAGAAACATGGAAATTAATTAACACACTAATAACCAAAAAAGCAAAATCCGCTCATAAAATTATTCCTGATAAAATTTCAATCAATGAACAGTTATTTAAAACTAATAGTAATGAATTTGCTAATGTAATAAATGATTATTTTACAAACATAGAAAATAAAATGGCTGCTAAAATACCTCCTTCAAATGTTAATTATACAGATACATTGCAACAAAATATATTATCTAGTTTTGTAATTGATGACATTGATGATGTAGAAGTAATGAATAGCATACATTCTTTAAAAACTAAAGCAAGTCCTGGACTACATGGCATAAGTGCCAAATACTTTAAGATATCTAATACAGTTGTTAGTCCTGTGCTTGCAAAATTATTTAACAAATGCCTCCAAGAAGAAAATTTTCCTGATACACTAAAACAATCACAAATCATACCAGTACCAAAAATAAATTCTCCAACTGCCCTTACAGACTTTAGACCTATTTCATTGTTATCTACAATCTCCAAAATTTTTGAAAAAATTTTATATAACCGTATGATAAGCTATTTAACAAAATACAAAATTTTAAGTCCATGTCAATATGGCTTTCTAACAAACCTTTCAACTGAATCTGCAATTACATCAATATATGACCAATTACTGAATAATTTGAACGAAAATAAATTCACATGCTCAATTTTTTTGGATTTAAGTAAGGCATTTGATACTGTGAATCATGAAATATTACTTGGAAAGCTTTATCGATATGGATTTCGTGGTAAAATATGGAAAATGTTACAATCCTATTTATCAAACAGAAAACAATGCACAAAAATTGGACAAGCAATTTCAAGATTTACAATTGTACAATGTGGTATTCCACAAGGGTCATGTCTTGGTCCATTGTTATTTTTAATTTATATTAATGATTTACCAAATGCCACTAAATGTCAAACTACATTATTTGCTGATGACACTAACCTTCATATTTCAAATAAAGATCTAACTATTCTTGAAAACAAAGCAAATAAAGAACTTAAAAAAATAGATAATTGGATGAAATGCAATAAACTATCCATAAATTACTCCAAAACATCATATATGATAATCTCCAATAAATGTCTAAAATCTTCTGCTTTCAAAATCAATATCAATAATACTGAAATTAAATGTGTAGAATATGTAAGATACCTTGGAATCTTACTTGATAATAAACTGAGTTGGAGATCTCATGTATCTAGCTTATGCAATAAAATTTCAAAGGTATGTGGTGTTTTTTATAAATTAAGATATTATGTTCCTTTATGTACCTTAAGAATTGTGTATTTTTCACTAGTACAGTCTTATTTGCAATATTCTTTAATTAACTGGGGACGTGCCAATAAAAGTACGATTAGTCCTTTAGAAAAATTACAAAAAAAGATTATTAGAATTAGTTTGTTTTACCATAAAAGAAATGCAATTGGAAATCTTTTTGCCAAATTTCATGTGCTAAAACTTACAGATTTGTACAAATTAGAATGTGCTAAATTTATGTACAAATTTGAAAATGGTTTATTACCTATCTCCTTTAACAATTATTTTACCAATTTAAAATCTATTCATCCATACAATACACGATATAAAGTAAAAAGTAAATTTTTTCTTCCAAGATTCCGCACAAACTATGGTAAAAAAACACTTCAGTATGTTGGAATACAAATATGGTCTGAAGTTCCTCAAGAAATTAAATCTCGGACTTATGTTTTATTTAAAAAAGAATTCAAAAAACTATTAATGAAGTCTTATGATATATGATGAGATTAATAAATGTTTACTTATTTGTTAACCCATAAAAAAATTTTTTTTTTTTTTTTTTTATACTTTTTTATGTGTTGATATAGATTGTAAAATATAGAATTTGGATTGCTTTTTTTTTATTTATTTATTTATTTATTATTATTATTATTTGCTTATGTTTTTTTTTTCGTTATTCTTTTTTTTCTTTTCTGTAATTGTTTATTCATTAGTTTAAATATAAAATTTGGGTTGTGGCTGACTAGGTGACCTTTGATGGTCTTTCGCTGCAACCCTGTTGTAGTATTGCTCAATATTTTTATTATTTTGTGTTTTTTTGTTTTTGTTTTGTATTTAAATGGCAATCTACAATGAATAAACAAAGATTGATTGATTGATTGATTGATTGATTATATTAATGCTAAGTCAACATAAGAAATATTCGGAATTTTGATTGATACATTCATTTGCTTGTGACGTAATAATGTTAATTATTTTGCTTGTTATTTTTCAAGTAAATTCTCATTGTTCCTCATTTAATTTAGAATTTTCTAGCTCTCTTTCGTTTTTACTATAAGAAAAAAAGTTCTAGAATGTTATGAGAATTGTATAAAAGGCGATAATTTTTGAAGTTATTTATTCGAGAATGTAAATTCGAAATTCGAGATTTGTGATTGAGTGTAAAGTTGTAATTGTGAATTAGTGATTAGTTATAATTGCCGCTTGATAGAAGTTGGAGTTTTCTTCATTGCTTAGCAATAAAGTTGAGATTTTATCTCTCTGTCTGTGAGTTCAGACAGCGGTTGAATTTGCTAAGTTAGCGTAACAAAAATTAGATAACCTGCTATCACTATTATTTGGCAAGATTAATCGTCGTAGCAAGGTTGAAGATGATTGGTTCGATCCGCTGCTTTAAACTATTCGAATTGAATACGCGACAGTAGCAATTCTGAACCGGACAGTTTTGGGCTTGTTAAGTGGGTGAGCTTATTAACCGTGGGCTTAATAAGGGGAAACTCTGTACAGATAATAATTGCAAAAAAATGGAAAGAAAGCCTAAGGAGCGAACTGGAAAAAAACTTGAAGACTGCATGAATTTCAAGTGTAGCCTAAGCCTACCTTAGGATAAGACTGAAAAGATTTAACATGAGATTGAAGTAAGTTTGCAATGTTTTTCAAAACTTCAATTTTCTTTTATTCAAAAACTTTATTTTGTGATTTATTTACAGTGTGTGAATTCATAGCTAAAGTCAAAGCATTTCTGGCCAAACTTCGGTTGTGGAGGGGAAATATTTGCTCTGGCACCTTTTCCATGTTTAGTACAGTAACAGAATTTCTGTGTCAAAATCCTCAAATTGAACATCTTATGAACTTGGAAAAAGAATTTGACGGCTATTTTCCAAGTCTTGGTGAAGACGAAGTTGCATATCTTAGGAATTCTTTCACCGCGAACGCTCAGACACTGCAGCCTGGGACAGGTATGCAAGAAGAACTGATGGAATTCAACATGATGGGTCTGCATGCGATGTGTACTCTGAGAAAAATTTGAGAGATTTTTGGTTTACTATTGCAAGTCGTACAAAAGAATTGCGGAACCTGCTATTCAAGCATTGTTGTTGTTTCCATCAACATGGTTGTTTGAATCGACATTTTCAGTGATGCTTGGAATCAAATCAAAGTACCGATCACAGCTCAAAACGTCTGAACATGATCTTCGCTGTGCTGCTAATGTTTCAACGCGTATTAATGAGCTTGTTGCTAAAAAGCAGGTTCATCCATTACATTAGCTAGGACTGCTGGGCTTATTCAGTCGATATATTGTTAGTTTGATTGTAGTGTTTGTTTAAGCTTAGATTACATTGTTATAAATAACTTTGTGTGCTTTGATTAGTAGGCCTACTAATCACGCAGCTTTTTCGTTTTAAACTAAAATAATCAATTTTAAAGATTTAGCAAATTTAGAGGGAGTATAATGGGTTGCTTAGCTGTAGAGAATAAGTTGTGCGTTAAAGCAAGTTGAGCTTTGCAGCTAAAAATATGAGAAAATTTTGGGTGTACACAAGCAAATCTATAATTGTCCAAAGGATACCCATAAACAGAAAGTTTGGGAAACCCTGGTTTAGAAGGTCAGACACAAACAGGACTAGGGCCGAGGGTTTATCCTTTTACTACCACTGGCTGCTGTACTGCCCGGATCAGATGCTGGCAGTGATATTGTTAAGCCAACATCGAGTTTCGTCATCTAAAACCGCCAGACCTCGTGTTCCATGTGGTGCCCGATGTATGGGGCACGCTACTAGAACGTGGTCTTCGGTTTGTTCAGAGGCGTCGCACTCGCAATTCGGTGAAGGAACGAGACCCGATTTCTGCATGGACGAATGGAATCGCCCAACACCAACAACGAACGGTTGAGCTTAACTCAAGCTGCTCGGACAAGCCCATCCCAACAGGCCTGGCACCAGTCCTGGGCACAAAAACACGGAGATTGGAAGAATTTTCACAGTACTTCGCATTTCATTTATAATTTTTCCACTCAGAAGCGCGGATGCCAAGTCCAGCAAGGTTGTCCAAAAGATTTGGCGGGGTTGGCACAAATGGGTGTCTAGATTTTAGTCTCTCTTGACAAGCATCTGAGGAACCACTTAAAAGACTATACAAAATATGATCAAGGTCCAGGAATACACGGGCCAAGGATAGTGTCGCTCCCAGTTGGCGAAGCTCAGATGACTGGATGCCTGAAAGTATGGGTAAGTGGTCCGTTGGAGTGGGACGCAGGCATCCAATGACTATGCACAAGGCATTGTTCAAGACGAGTGTGTGTGAGCGCTGTGACATCAGACTGGCGCACAATACTCAGCTGTTGAGTAGACAGGAGATAAGGTGGCTATGCGTAATGTTTTGGCGCCAGCACCCCATTCCGAGCCTACAAGTCGCCTCAGCAGTGTGACGCGCGAGGATAGTTTTTTGCGCAATGCCACTAAATGTTGACAAAATGTGAGCGATCTGTCCAGTTTTACCCCAAGATATGTAGGGGTTGGACAGAACGGTAAAAGTCTATCATTGTTGTAGACCTTTAGCTCACGCTTATTTAAGTGAATTGGCCTATTTGGCCTCTCGGTTATTTAAGTGAAAGGCTGCCGTCACCATCTTAGTGTGACCAACGACATACATACCATGATGAGAAACTCTTTTCTCTCAGTTTGTTTCTTTATTAAGAGAACGCTGACAGGAGCATCGGCACTCGTACGCTTGACTGCATGCTCTTTTGGACGACTGAGTGGTCAAAAAATACATTTATTTATATATCGAACTACGTAAAAGTTTGGTTTGTTTTTGCAAAAGCGTGAGCATAAATTGGTCAAATTGTTAATGATGCAATTGTTGAAAATAACAAACTTTTTAAATTAAATTGTAAGGCGTGATAGAGTGTAAGTTTTCATTAAATTTTAGCTTAATAAATTAATAGTTATGCCAAGTTATTGAAATTAAATTGAACTACATCAAAGTTTGTTTTGTTTTTCCAAAATCGTGAACAAAAATTGGTCAGATTGTTGATGTAGCTATTTTTGAAAAATAACAAACTTTATAAATTAAATTATAACATATGATAGAGAGTAAGTTTTGAATAAATTTTAGAATAAAAACTATAGCCAATATATAAGGACGTACGATCACGACCATGAAAAGTTATAAAGAAGCACGACCACGTAAAATTATAAAGAATTTTACGCAGTTGATAATGGAATGAGTAATAATTCCGTAACATCCTTAATAAACTTTTTTTATTAAATAATTTTATTTTGTGTATATAAAATATATATCATATCTTTAATATAAAATATAATATATATCCTTAATATAAAATTATTTTAATATAGATAAGTTTATGACGTAAGATTGAGGCAAATAAAAAGTTTAAATCATCTAATTTTCACTACCGTACTTCAGTTGTTATAGCAGTGCTTCTCAACCTTTTTTTGTGGCGACCCAAATGTTAAGCGGAAATCGAGAGTAAAGTTTTGGCGACCCAATATTTTTTATAGACGTTATTGCAAGTATAACAAGGGAACTAAACTTATGACCTCTGAGGCTGGTCATGCAATTGACATGCAATATATTGCGGGTAGGACGAAAAATTGTGTTGGGTTCTAAGATGTAGACCAATTTTTGTCCCCAAATCAAGGTGTTTTCTAAAAAAAAAGGTCTTTCTTTGAATTCAGTCTCGGATTTCTGATTTTTCGTCTCAAAATCATAGTGTTCTCCAAAAAAAAGTCGTCACTTGAATAGTCTCGGATTTCTCATTTTTTGTCCCAAATTTTCGTTCTTTATATAGTAAAAATTTTGGGTCAACCCTAGGTCGCGACCCAAAAGTAGGTTCAAATTGACACAAAAGAACAAAAATGGTTTAATTGTTACACAACTAGCCTACACTTGTCGGAGACCCAATCAAATTAAACGGCGACCCAGGGGTTGAGAAGCGCTGTGCTATAGGAAGAGATTTTTTTTTTTTTAAAGAATATTTTTGTTTTGGGATTAAAATCAACAGAGGTGGGCAGAGCGCAACTTAAAGCGCAAAGCGCAACTTGCGCAATTGCGGAAGTTGCGTTGCGCTTTCATACTTTTTTGAAAGCGTTGCGCTTTAGTGCGCTGCGCTAATCATAAAAAAATTTTAAGTTGCGCTTTATTGCACTGCGCATTAAGGAATAAACAAATCAATTGCGCTTTATTGCGCTGTGCATTAAGGATTAAACAAATCGATTGCGCTTTATTGCGCTGCGCTCTTATTTCGGAAAAGCGCAATATTTTTTCTTGTTTTTTAATGTAGACGACGCTTAGCGAACTTTATTGCAGGCATTTCATTTTGCATATCAGCGAACTGACAAAGAAATGCTATTGGTTCTCTAAATTGGTAAAACGAAAAGCGATTGGTTTTCTAACTCGGTATACGCCCTTGTCTCAAGACCCGACGATGGTCATGAGATTGCACGAGTCATCAGTTACTTAAACCTCATATGACATCATAAGACCTCATGTGACTTTTGATATACGGGCCGAGGTGGAAATCGGCAACTCACGTAAGTCGTTGCCAGTGAACGACAAAGTCATTGTGATTAAGCAAGTTATTGAAGCTTTTAAAGAGTACCTCTGTTTATTAAATGTGAAATAATTAATTAACGTACGCTCGGCAAATGTATTAATTTTGTCATAACTTTTAGTTTATTTAGACAAAGCATCAAATCGAATTTAATGCCTTTTTAACGCCTATTGACAAGCTTTTAGCAGTTGCTTCCATGAGCGCTTTATCTCCGAAGATGTCTGTTGATTTCTGACCGACAAAAACGTCAGTTTAAATAAAAATACCTTGCTAAATTTTGGTATTATCACTGTTAAATCAGTTTATCATCGATTCAAATGATGAGCTTACATAAAAAATTAAAATTTTAGCTTTTAGGCGAATTTATTTTATAAAATATTTCGAAATTGGCAAAGTGGTCATATACTCATAGATATTAACAATAAAAGTTATAAAAGTTATGCATCATTAAAGCTAAATACATATTTTTTTCCAGTTAATTAAACCGCTGTAAGAACAAAGCGTGGCTGCTAGTTGTCGCACTAGGCCGTCAAATTACTTGTGAACAGAAAAATTTGTGCCATAAAAGATTGCAGAAAACGAGTAAAGTGAACCATGAGAGCTAAATTGGAAGTTGCATTTACATTAATTTGCTTTTTAACAATAACATTGTTTTAAAAGATGTACCCAATTTGGAATAGTTGGTACATTGTAGACCACAGTTCCAACATTAGTAAGGTATAAACTTATATTTTATATTAATTTTTATTTAGTGTAAATCAGTAAAGTGTTTAGTAAAGTATAGTTTTTATATTTGGTTGTGTTATACTGTAAAATTAAAGTGAAATCATGGCTGAAAAAGTTGTCGACGATGTGGAAGCTCTTTCTACTTCAAGTGATGGTGATACAACAGGTAATTTTGTTATAAGCATTAGGACTCGTTTCTACAACGAGTGTGGAATGAAACATTCTTTGTTTCGTTTATTGATCTTTTCGCGCTTAACCCTATTCCGACTGGGCTTTTTGAAAACTTTGTACGACTGGGGGTAGGAAAGTGCCCGCAGTCTTTGGTTGCTTATATTAATATCTCAACAATTACTAGCCCTAGAATTGTTATTTAAGTTTTTATAGAAAGGAATTTCATACTCTTTTGATATAGATACTTAAATATTGCATTTAAACATTATTTGGGATTAAAAAAGCAACCAGTATCAAAGGTAGTCAATTTTTGTAAATTGGCTGAAAACGAGAGAGCGGTTTGAGAAAATTAATGACTTCGGCTGTTTTTCGAATGTCATAATCCGTAAAATTAGAAGTAGGAATGGTGACAGCTGAAATCCACTTGGCAAGATTATTACTGTTTACAGAAAAAGAAAGTTTTCACCCGAAAATCTGCTAAAAGCTGGTTATATTAGTGTTTACAAAGCTTCGATCTTTGCGATTTATCAAATGATTTTTTAAATTCACTCACTTTTGTTAAGAATTTAGGTAAGAAACTTTATACATAAAAAGAAAGGCAAATCATTACACAAAAAATTATGTTTGTAATTCCACATCGCAGAAAACTCACCTTAATTTTTTTCACTGTAAAAAAATATTTCAACTTGACTAATTTATTTAGAGTTGATTGCTTTTGATCACATCGATTTTAATTCTACAGAAATCTTTTTTAGTTCGAATATTTTCTTCTTTTGGTGAAGTACGCTAATTCATTAATAAAATATTTGCTTATTAAATTTTGCTAGCGTTTTCTAACGTAATTCTTTAACGTTTAATTGCTGTAAGAGTTTGTTTTGTTTTAGTGATGTTGACTATTTGTTGGAAAAATTTTACTTTTGGGTCGAGAGTTTTTTTGAAAATTGTAAGAATTTTTGGGTATTTTTTTGTTGATTGTGTTTGATTATTTGATTTAACTATTTTGATTATTTGATTTAAGTCTTTATACTTCTTTATTCTCTCTTCATAATGTATATATATATAAGTATATTTTGTTTTCTTTTTATGTTTGTATTTGCAGTGCATCCAGAAAAGGTTTCCGGACCTGGTGAGTTTTCTTTTCGGGAGGTTTTCTTTACTCACCATGCTCAGTTGAGCTAAATTTATAGTTAGCTATATAGGGCGGTTGTGCCTCCCAATGATTTACATAACCGTTCCTGCACTGCACATTTTTTTTTTTTTTTTTTTATTATTATTATTTTTTTTTTTGTCATTTTTTTTTTTTTGGCTTGTCATTTTTTTGTGTCTTTTTTGTCTTTTTAAATAATAATATTTAGTTTGAATTAGGTAACGCGGCCGTGCTTCTTATTTTTTCTCTTTCTTACCCCCTCTCTCTACTTTCTGCATGTTTAACGTTCGTCGTTGTGTCGCGTTTCCTTTTCATGCTTTGCTTAATGTACTGTACATTGCATATACTTAAATATTGTTACTAAGCGTGAATAAAATATCATCATCATCATCATCATCAAGTGAAAGTTGTGCCATATTCAACTGGGTCTCGAGTAAAAAGTGTGGTTGTATGTTTTGTCCCGTCAATAAGTTTTCAGCTTGGGTTTCAAATTACGTCACATTGGGGCTTATCATACTTAACGTTCTCAAAAACTGCTCCAATGAGTGTAAAAAAGGTCGAAGTTGGATTTTATGTAACTTTTCTTGTTTTACAGGACTTAAGAACAACACCAACGGGAGGTGGGCAAATATCTTCTTTGGTCAATAAAACTATAGAAGATTGGATGGCAACAAAGCCAACATGGAAGACACAATTCCAGTTGGAATCTTTTCCTGTGTTCCACCGAAGAGCTTGGATTGAATTTTTTTTAAATACAACACTGGCATTCCAAGCTCTGCGGCAATAGAACGTGTCTTCTCTGTTAGATCCGATGTGATGAAACCAAAGAGAGCGACGTTATCGTCAGAAAACTTTGAACGAATGGTATTTATTTGAGAAAACGAAAACTGCGCGCTTCCATTAAAATAATTAATTAATTTATTTGGGTTGTTGAGTTTATTTATTCCGTTTTGTGTTGTTGAGTTGTGGAGTTTATTTATTATTTATTTATTTTATTAATTTATTTTATTTATTATTTTATTTATTTTGTGTAAGTCGAATGAATAAAAAAGGAAAAGTCGTTCAACTATCGCAAACAATCAAAATCGAAAAAATGCTTTTCTATTGACTTTGTTTTGTAATCTATTGATTACTTCAAAAGTAGCGGTATAAAAATTTGATGCAATCGATGAAAACAGTAGCTCACGAATGTTTGAAATAAAAAGCAAATTCAACAAAAGTTTTTTTTAGTTTCTGATTGGAATTTGTAAATACAAATGTCTTTTTGTTTTAAAGACAAAGTTGGGTTGAAAGTTTAGTTGAAACTTAAAAAGAATTTTTATATGTGCCCTAACTGAAATTTAGAGCTCTGGTTGAATTGCGCTTATGATTTTGACAAAATATTGCGTCTCATGTGATTTGAAAATCTTGATGCGCTGCACGGTCTTTGTTCAAAACCCACTCGCGCCATTCTGTTGTGTCCTTGGAAAAGTTACTTTACTCATATTCCCCTGCTTGGTGGTCTTTACAAGCAGTTCTAAATTTCAGTCATATCTCTATTAAATTACAAGCGGACAGTAATATCTTGGCATCTCTGGAAGCAGGTCGGGTTAATTGTCTACCCTATGTATTAGCGCCTAGGTCGTTTCCTGCGAGTCAGGAGGATAACTATAGAGATAAAAAAAAATTAATATAGTCTTTTTAAATAAATTAAACATATAGCGCATTACGCATAACATAATTTATTTTAATATCTAATTTAATTAATAATAACTTAATTTAAAAAGACATTGCGCTCTGCTTAACATGATTTGTAAAAGTTTGTAAAACAAGATTTATAAATATTTTTTTGCATTGCGCTTAACATGATTTAAAACTTAAATTGGGGGCGTGAGCAACTGGCTGCAAATAAAATTTTAACTCCTAAATTTTTAAATTTAAGGGTACGCCGCCCTGGGGGTGGAGTGAAAGGTTTACAGGGGGGCACGAATAACTAGGTACAAACTAAATCTTAACCGAACCTGGTAGCTTTTTTTGGAGAACACTACGATTTTCGGAAGAAAATTGAGAAATAGAACATTAAATCTAAGTGAAGACTTTTTTTTTGATGAACATGATTTTGGGACGGAATTTGTTGGTATGATAGAAGGGGACGCGATTTTTGTTTGCAGGACAAAAAGGGGGCACGGTCTCAAAAAAAACCCTGGTTTAAAAAACATTGCGCAAGTTGCGTTGCGCTTTACATGATTTATAAAAGCGCATTGCGCAAGTTGCGCTGCGCTTCGCTAATTTCAGAGACTCGTTGCGCTTTAGTGGGCTGCGCTTCACTAATTTCAAAGACACGTTGCGCTTTAGTGCGCTGCGCTTTGCTAATTTCAAAGACTAGTTGCGCTTTAGGGCGCTGCGCTTCACTAATTTATGAAAAAATGCCCACCTCTGAAAATCAAGTAATCCGAGACTAATTAAAAGTTCTTCGGATGAAAACCAAGAAATCGGAAACTAATACAAAGTGAAGACTTTTTTCTTTTAGAGAACATTTTAGTTTTTAGGGACGAATTTTTTTCTATTAACTAGTGTCCTGGTTTGCCGCTCCCAGAATAAAAATATTGGGGGGCGAAACAATCTTTGCTGGAATTTTATGCGACGAGTGCCCAAAAACCAAAATTATAGGCTTCCACTTTTTTAAAAACTAAATCGTTTTTTTCACAATAAAATGAAAGTAATTCTACTCAAAAAATACGTACAAAAAAAACTTCTTTCATCCCAAATAACGCATGTTCAATGCTGGAAAAATTGTAAAATTTTTTAGCTATACTTATTTATAAGCTATGCTTACATAACTATTTACCTCTATTATACGTCAAAACATTTCAACATTCTATGGATGTGAGAATAAACTACATCCGGTTGTGAGCTTATCTTCGATATGTTAGGAGGAATGAGTATACCCTATCACAACTTCTTCCAGGTCACCCTTGAGAAAGGTGTAGCACCTATGAGCCTCCCTAAACATGGGTTACTAAAATTTAATTTCCCTCATAATAGACTTTAACTGATAGAATTTCAGGGTGAAAAGTATTAAATTTAAGAGTAATTGAAAGTGAAGACCTTTTTTTTTTTAGGGAACGCTACAATTTTGGGACGAAAATCGGTTTAGAACACCATGATATTAGGACTAAAAATTTGAATTTCACAAACAATTTTTTTCTACCCGTAAAATATTGCATGTCTTGGTCTACAACGCCACGATCTTAAGACTAAAAATTAGAATCTCACACAGAATTTTTTCGTACCCGTAAAATATTGCATGTCTTACTCACTAACTACCCATAAAATACCCGATTGCATGATCAGATTTTGGCATGGCAATTGCATGACCAGTCTCAGAGATCATCGCACGCCACTAAACCGTTGATTGAACCTAGGCAACGTTGGCTAAATAAATTAGTGAGATTTAAATTTTTTTAAATAAATCTAAATGGAATCTAATCGATGAGCTATTTGCATCAATCTGAATAACTTGAAAGAATTCGATGATTTGTTTGAAAAGAAAACAAGGAAGAAATAGTGTCACAAACTGGAACCGATTATAATAATTTTTTCCCAAGTATGAAAATATTTCTTCCGATACCATAAAAATTTGGTGGCGACAAGTCGGTGGCTCACTACAAAATTTAAATAAAACTGCTTTAGTTTATTACACAAAAACTTTAAACAATTAACTTTAAATAAATAAATTTAACAAACTTTAAATCAATTAAACCAAAAAAAAGATGCAGTAATTTAAAAAAAAACAAGTTATTTATTTAGTATAATGAGAATGCAGAACAGCTATTTAGATTTAAAGTTTTTATCAAAGTTATTAATATTTTTAAAAAATGTATCAAATTATTTTAAACGTAAAAATATTACAAATGAATTCAATTGAATAAATATAGTCAATTAGCTTATTAACTCTTTATTTTCATTAAATTTTTTTGTTAATATTTTAGTTTATTAATAAATTCCTCACATTTTATATTTTTTAATTAATTTATTGAATTATTAATTAATTCAAAAAGTGTATAAGCCGTTTGGCTAAATTGGATCAAACTGAATTTAGGTTCGTGCATTTAAGCGTTCAACGGGCGATACAAAATCAGGTCACGTGATGTGAGTTTCCAATCATGGAGTGTATGTCATTGGTGTGACTGAGCTTTAACCTCCAAGTCTAGAGATATGCTGAAAGTGTAGACGTGTCTTGGCTTAAAGTCCCCTCCAAGTCCTTCCAGTTTCCAGAAGAGTGCAACAATGCTAAATCATCAGCATAAGCAAACTTTCTGGAAATTATGAAAGACAGATTGTACGTATAGATTTTAAATAGAAGGAAAGCCAAGACCGATCCCTGAGGAACGCCGTTTTTTACACGCGTAATCTGTTTTGCTTGCTGTCACCGGTAGTAAGGGTGAAACTTTGGTTTCGGACAAATTTCATGATCATTTTAAACCATGTGTATATCCGGCAGAAGCCTCAGCAGCTTGTATGTAAGGCCACGGTGCCAGACAGTGTCATAAGCAGCTGTCAGATTGATGAATATGGCACCGGTCTTCTTAGCCTCAAAAGAATCGTCAATGTTTTGGGTCAGTAGAACAACTTGATCTATGGTTGACTTCCCGCATCGAAACCCAGCCTGTTCTTTAGGGAGCAGCGGATCGATTAATGACTCAACACGGGCGTTATAAGCCTCTCCAGGATCTTGTAGGGACACAGAGCAGAGATATCGGTCAATAACTTATTTGGTTTCCCCACGGGCTCCATTGCTTTGTGATCGCGACTACAAGAACTCTTCTCCAGACCTTGAGAATTTTGAGTCGGCGCAAGTAGGAAGAAAGGAAATCACGTAACCAGGACTTCAAAGCAGCTACAGTATGGATAATAAGCTCTGGGCAGATGGAATCAGGGCCCGGAGCTTTACCTGGTTTTAAATGTTGGAGGGCAGCAATAAATTCTCACTGTGAAAAAATATCAGAGATATTTACTGGGTCTGGTGTTGTGGTCCTCCAAAGATCAGAAACTTCTTGAGAGACAAGTCCAGATGACTTGCGGTTAAAAGCCTCGTATCTCCGTTTCTGAACAGCTGAGATGCAATAGCATCAGTTGAAACGGGACAGTAAATAGAAGAGTGTCGTAACCTACCAGTAAGGTTGTTCAAAATACTCAATGCTTTTCGACTAGAATGTGAAAAGTCGATGCTCCGAACAGCCTCGGACTATCGGTCCCTCTGCTTCCTGTCAAGCTTGGCAAGCCGAGCTGTAGCAGCCAAACTTGAGTCGTCTCTCTAAGAAGACTGCAAGAAAGTTCTATAGAGGGATTCACACTCTGCATCCCAGCACGGAATACTGTATAGTTGTTTCAATACCCGCGTGAGATAGTCTTTTTGCCTGCTTTCTTGATGATTTTACAGAAGTCGTCAGCGTGGTCGAGTGGTTAAAGCGCCGGGCTCGTGACCAACACGGTCTCGGTTCAAAACCCACTCGCGTCATTCTGTTGTGTCCTTGGGAAAGACACTTTACGGCACATTCCCCTGCTTGGTGGTCCTGGCAAGCAGTTCTAAATTAAAGTCATATCTCTATTGAATTACAAGCGGACAGCGGTATTTTGGCATCTCTGGAAGCAGGTCGGGGTAATTGTCTACCCTATGTATTAGCGCCTCCGTCGCTTTCCTGCGAGTCAGGAGGATAAATATAGAGATAAAATAAAATAAATAAAAAATTCCAGGTAAACCTCATCCACACCAAGTGAATCAGGCGGCAACAAAGTCTTTGCGAATTTATTCGTCAAAGCAATGTAATGGCTCCATTTGGCCTTGCGGAAGTTCCATCGCTTAACAGGCATGCTTGGCACTACCAGAGCAAACCTTGGTAGTGTAATAAGCGAAGGTCGATGTTGTGACCTGAGGGAACGTTTCAAGTACACGTCTATCCGGTAAGCGACTGTTAGTCCCAGTGCGACTGTTGGTCCCAGTGTTCCAGCGGCCCGAGTAAAAACTGGCGGCGTCCTTGGCGTTGTATAGGAGGGCAAGACAATTAGTAACTGCCCAGCCAGCCAAGCACTCACCGTTCGGACTGTTATCATCGTCACTCCAATCAACATGACGACAGTAAAATTGTCAGCATAAAGACAGGGTTGAGGAAACACTGGGAGATCCAGAGATCGCAATGGTGTTGGAGGAGGTTTGTAGAAGTTGGCTATTTTATAACCATCAACGTCCACACACAACCGCTCGATCTGTGATGTCGATGGAGATTGGTTCAAAAGCATACCTTAGTCGCTCGTGGAAAAACGTGGCAAGGCCATGCTTCGTGCTTAAAGAAGACCCAGCTTGTTGATAGCTTGGAAGTACCAACTTCTCTGTATCAGTGCAGTGGTCTCCTGTAGAAGGATGACGAGTGCCTCAGACTGCAGAACAAGGTAACGAAGAACGTTCATTTTGCTTGCAGTGAGGCCTTTGATGTTCAGATGAAGAATAGTGGGCCTTCGAAACTTGTTGCCCTACAAATACACCACGTTGAATTCACGTGGAATCTACGTGGAATCCACGTTATGTGCTTTTAGGGTGGCAATGTGCCCTGAAAAGGGCAGTTTTTTCCAGCCATTGCCCCGTCCTGAAAAGGACGTTTGCCGATTAGCAGACCCTCGCTGAACATCGGAATGGGTAGATACCCTTCCGTTTTGGCCGGTTTGGTTTCGATCTGCCATGTTTGAGAGCAATAACAGACCTGGGTTAGGGTTAGGATTAGCTATTCAGGCTAGCCCAGGATACGAGAAAGCACCTGCCATCTGGACCTTGCTTGCAGTCAGGCCTTCGATGTTTAGCTGAAAACAGTGAGTCTTCGGAACTTGTTGGCAATGAGCCATGTAAAAGGCAGTTTTTTCTAGACATTACCTCGTCCTGAAAAGGACGTTTGTTGATTAACAGAACCTCGCTGAACATCGGGATAGGTAAATTCCCTTTCATTTTTCAGGTTTGGTTTCGGTTTGTCAATCTGTCATGTTTAACAGCAAGAACAGACGTACTTACAACCCAGGCTGCGAGAAGCACATGCCACCTGCTGAACATACTGTTTTAATAAATATTTTATTGGTATTTTTATTGCTTACCACAAATAAATAAATATAAATTTAAATTTAAATCAGTCCGAAAACAATAAACCTTCACGCTCGAGTCCTTGGGAGTCGGTACTCCAGTCGAATCCCAGTCCCTTGCTAAGTTGCGTTTGAGGTTTGAGTCTACCACAGTTCAAGTCTTTTCGAGTCTAAGTTTTTAATCTCTAATTCTCTCGAATTCGAGTACATAAACAAATATTTACTTTATAACATTGATTTTACATTAATATTCTTTTCTTTATAATAAACCAAACTTGCTTTTTAAATAAAGGCTGAACTCTCTTTTTTTAAGTGAAGTACTGATTGTTTCTTAAGTTTTAATTGCATCCCGATCAACATTATGGAAACAGAAAAAAGTCTCCAAAATGGTTTTGCAAAATTAACTGTTTTTTATGGCTGTGGTGTAAAGTCATTATGTTTTTAAAAGTTTTAGATCTCTTAAAGAAGTTATCGTGAGCGATTTTTGTTCGTGAAATTAGCACAGATACCCTGTCGTTACTATCGCTTTTTCAAGAGATCCTTTTCCTCTTGGTTTCTTTTTTGTTACACGCTGTTGCTGCAAGGGGGGTTCCGGTTAGCGGTTAGCTTTACCGTAAAAAAAATCGCTCACAATGACTTCTTAAGGAAATACAAAATATGTTTGTTATTGCAGTCTTTGTGCTAAATCAAAATTTATTTTGACCCCAGAGCAAATTGGGTTTGAGACTCTTAATTTAGCATGTTACATACTGGCGATATATAATCATTTGCTATTCTTTGGCCCACTGCTTCAATTTTTAATGCTGAGAAAATGTTTGTAATCAAATCAGGGTATTGCATTATAATTTTTTACAATTTTACTAATATGTAGTTTTAATAGAGTTTTTTTTAAATTTTTTGAAATAACTATGCGCATAAAATCTGGATTTTTATTGAGAGGTTTTGTATTAATTGTTCTGTTATCTTCTTTATATTTCATTGGAACCCAATATTTTAAAAGCAAGGTAATCATATGTATTCTTTTAAATCAACTTCAGATTTTTTAATAATTTTATGGGCTTTGAAAAATGATTTGTATAAAAACAATAAAAGTATTTTTTAATTGTAAAAATACTTTTTGGCTTGTTTAAAAGTCTTAAAATACAGTTTTAAAGTGCTTGGGTTTATCAATGAAATGTCTATTATGCATGTTTGAAAATAGAGCTCAGCAATTCCCACAAACTATTATATTTGCATAAAACATTAGATGTAACAACATTTGCTACAATTAGAACAACACATAAAACAAACACATAATAGAACAAACACATAATAGAACAACACATGATACCACATAATCAGGTTAAAAGAAAAGAGTATATATTTCTAAAGTCACTTAAAAATGTTTGGAGTAATTTTGTTTTTTACAGTGTCTTATGTTAGTGTCTGCAAACAAAAGATCAACAAAAATTGGGTCTCTTCAAGAAGTTACCATTTTTTTGGTGAAACTAACCTAGAATCTTCCTTACAACAGCAGGATAGAATAAAAAAGAAACCAAGAAGAAAAAATTTTCTTTAAAAAGTGATAGTAACTACAAAGGGATTTGAATTAGTTTCATAAACAAAAAAATTGCTCACAGTGACTTTTATAAAGAGACCCCAAAAGTTGGTCATCATGGTATGGCTAAACTTTTTTTAATACCTTCAATTCATAAATTATTCAATTGCGATGCTATTTTTGTGAAATCTTTTTCTGTGTTTGTCACTAAGATCACTGAAGTTGTCAGCAAAAAAATCCAAATTGAGATGCAAGAAATGCATTTTTAGTGACATTTGAGCTCCCATTTTCTTTTAAGCTTGTGACATTTTGTGAACAATTTCTTTATAATTGGTTGCTTTGTACTTTCCTAAAAAGTTTTGAACTGCTAATGCTAAAGCTTCAAAAGCAGCAAGAACATTAAAAGTTAATTTTATTGAAAAAAATTTATCTTCGTACACTTTGCAAATATTACCTTAACAAAAATTTCTTGCTTCAACTTAGCTTTAGACTTTTTAGGAAACAGTTCACCAGTATGCTCGAAATCTACTCTCTTCATATTTGTAATTTAAGGAAATCGTAAGACCATGTATATCCATACAGTAGAAAATATCTACCTAATGAAAAAAAATACAGGAAATCAATGGTATCAATGGCTTTGATGGCATCCAAAACTAAAAAGGAAGAAAAGCATCTCATGGCACAATTAGATATTGACAGTGACCAGTTAAGCATATATTCATGTTACCCATTAATTTTAAACATTGTGTCCCCTGAGCAGGGGTGCAACCAGCCTCAAAAAAAAGGGGCTGACACAATTTTAATATTTCAAATGTGGGGGCTTTGGCCCCCAAACCCCCTTTGGCTTTTTTAACAACCACCTAGTTAAATAAGCTCTGCGAGCTATGCTTTGCACTGTTGCATTCTTCGACATTGTATGATGTCGTCATGTGTTGCATGGCCCCAATTTTTTCTGCAGGTTTAAAGCTCATTTCCACTGCGAGCGTGGAATGGAATATTCTTTGTTTGTTCTTTGATTTTTTGCTTCGCTTAGCACTTTTTATCGTTTTAAGCACTGAAAGAAGTAAAAAAATCAATGAAACAAAGGAATAATACTCCATTTCATGCTTGTAATGAAACAAGCTCTAAACTTAATATCTAAAAGCCAAGTAGTGCTACTAATCATTCAAACGTTTTTTTAAAAAGGCAAGTAAAAACTTAAGATTTGTTTTTTCATTAGTCTTATTTCTTATTTCGTTTCACAAAATGAGTTCTGGACAGGACCAATGTCAAAGAACTGTAGGCTCAGTAGCGTATTTGGGGGGAGGAGGCATTGTGCCATGTACCCTTCCACTTAGAGATCACTAACACGAGAAATCAAAGACAGATTGACGAAAGTAATGAACATCTTTTTTTAGCTATCACTTGAAAAAATTTTTCCATTAGGCATATTTGATTGTAATTGTATGCCCTCATCCCTTTCAAAAATCTTTGATATGCCACTGTGTTGGGTACTTGAAATTTTACAGAAACGAAATCTTGATAATAGTGTTATATTTTAGAGTGAAAATTAATATAAGCCCTGTCTTATTTTTGGGGAAACACTATAAATTCTTATTAAATAAAAAAATTGGAATAAAATGACTGTTGCCTAGGCTTCGATAATGAGCATCCGGTATGTAAACAGCAAATTTGACTGAAGTTTCAAGATTTCCATTTTCTTTTTAAATCCAGTAAAATCTAAATAACTGTTTTCGCTATTGTTTTGGCAATTAAAACTTATCCGCCGTCTTTTGATAGATGTGTCGGACATAGAGTGAATGATGTTTAGTGTATAGTTAAAGCAGTGGTTTCCAACCTTTTGTATATGGCGACACACTATTCAGCTATTTAAATTTTTGCAGCACACCCATTATATTGGTTAATAATAAAAAGGTCTTCACTGAAAATTTGTCAATGATTTCTCAATTTTTGTCCAAAAATCATAGTGATTTCTCAAAAAAAAAGAAAAGGTCTTCACTTACATTCAGCTTGAAATTTTTGCATTTCCTATCCCAAATCAAGGTGATCTCTAAAAAAAAAGGTTTCCGCCTGAACTCACGCTCTTTTCTTTCCTCCGAATCTCACGTACAAAAACTGCAAACTTTGATGTCCCTAAACAGTTTTTTCCAAAATCTTTCGTTGTGTCGTTACACACCGGTTGGAAAACACTGAGTTAAAGCATCACCAGAAATTTTTGTTGAACATAGCAGTTGCTAAAAACAGCAAATCCAATTATGGATTAAACATTTGTATAAACCATTTAATTCTTTTTTGGACATCTTGCTGAAATTGCTTTAAATTTTTTAGGATATATTGCCAAAAATTCAGACAATGTTTGAAAAAAAACACTGAAAGAGCATAGCAAAAACGCATTCGTCTCTATTTCTTGAGGAAAGAAAAATGAAAACCAGTTAATGTAGTCAAATTGGCACAAAATGTCACTAATTAGCACTAAAGTTTTATCTTGTTTTGCAGTGATGGCATTACAAAAAGTTGGGCCCAATTTAAAAAAAGTAAGGGGGGCCATTATTTAGTGTACTAAAAAAGGTAGCCACAGCCATTTTAATGTATGAAAACAAAGTGATCTTTAAAAAAAAGTCTTCAATTTAGGGGGCCACTAATGAGTGATCCAAATCATGAAAAGCCACTTTTTAGTGTCTCAAAACAATGTGATCTTTAAAAAAAGAAAGATAACATCTTTATTTTAACAAGCACAAATGACATAATCTAATGAGCAAAAGCTGAGTATGCTGCAACCACTGATTCAACATTTTTTAATTTTTATTTTGACATTTCATCAACGTCCTGGTGCTACTATGAAGAAATAAAGCAATATCTTGTGTAGGGGGCCACTTTTTGATGTGTTTCAGAGGGGCTTGGTGCAGCTGCACTGTTTGCACCCCATTAAAGCCATCACTGTTGTTGCGTATCAGCACACAAAGGGGACTGACATCAGGCAAAAAGAGGGCTGACAAAATTGTTTAAAAAGAGCTGACATGACCTTCAAATCAGCCCCCTGGTTTTGCTTCTGTCACTGAGGCATATATTAGATACATATCGGACTTACAAAATACTACTGGGATTAGCATAATAACATTAGCATTAAAGAGCATAATTAAAAACATAAATAAATTATCTATTTATGAGTTGAAATTATGAGTCCATGAATTAAAGATCACACATAGTTAATTAACTGTAATGTCACATAATCAGGGTCAGTATTTACAGTTGCTTATGAAGTATTTTCATTCATCTGAGGTAGTTGCTCATGCAATCACCACACATAGGCTTGGCTTTACAAACATAACATTAATCACTATAAAATAATATACAATCAAGCAATAAAAACTAAAAAGCAACTATTGTACATATATTGGTCTTAAATATCAAAAAGGTTATTGTACACAATAAAAAATCATATTTACAAATAGTAATAAGACGATTAATCAGAATCAAAAGAATCAAAGAATTTCTACAAATTGGCATCGAATCCAAAAGATTTTTAATGAAAATTTTGGTTCTTAAAAATGATTTCTAATTTATGTATTTGCTTTTTTTTTTATATACCTCACTATCATTGAGCATGTACATATATGGAAAAAGACATTTTTTTAGAACTATATACATATTTATAATAATTATAGTCATGGGTTGGTGGTGAATTGTTTGTGGCAAATTGTCATCAACCATCACTAACTGGAAAGGCTTATTTCCACTATAAATGTAGAACGGAGCATTCTTTGTTGGTTTAATTGATTTTTTTAGTTTTTTTCATGCTTACAGGCTTGTTTCCATTATGAGCATGGAAAAGAGCATTCTTTGTTTCTTTTATTGATCTTTCCGCACTTAAAATTGAAGCGAGCGCTAAGCAAAGCAAAAAAATCAATAAAATAAAAAAAGAATAATCTTTTCCATGCTTATAGTGGATACAAGCTCTAACAACACTATCTAAAGGAATGGAACTCTAACAACACTATCTTGTAGTGGAAACAAGAACTAACCTTGCCTGAATTGACAGTGGCCAACTGTCAGCAGCAAATCGGTGGCAGCAAATGTTTTTATCCTGTAAATATTTATATATATTGCAAGAGTGAATCAATCTTCCTTGTGGAATGCTTGATAAAAAGATCAGAGCAATTTAAAAATGTTTAAAAAACCACAACAGTCTGTTTCATCCTATGGAATTGTCAGGTGGTTACTTATTCAAATAGAAATACAGGGTGTCCATAAAGTCTCTTTACAATTAAAAAAAATTATTACAAAGTGAAATGATGAGATATCGCAATGAGGGTTGTTTTATGTTTCATCTAATAATAGTCTGTCACTGCAACAGTGACCACAACAGTCTGTTTCATCTAATAAACTCATCTGTTTCATTTAAATTAAGGTAAGAGAAGGGGAGTCAGGTCACTTTAATATGCTGTACTTGCATTTACTATATTTTGAGTTATTTTTTTTCCTATTTGACGTCACAGGAATAGCATTATTTGCTGGATTAATTTAACAAACTGCATATTTCAAAGCATAAAATTTAGAAAGCTTAAAAAATATTTTTAGTTTTAGAAATGATTTAAAATATTGAAACGGCTTTTGAATTATGTTCTGCAGAACTACAGGGACTTCAAACTGTTGCCGCAGCTAGGTTTTTAATTAAAAGGACATAAAACAATCAATTTTAAAGATATTTGTTTCAAATAAAAGATAGAATAAGAATAAGGATATGATGTGAGAAACACATTCTACTCAACATAGTTGCCCTCATTCTCGATGATGCACTCAATTGTGGTCCTGAAGCTCCTGCAGGCCTTCTTCACCATCTCCCTGTCTATGGAGATGCATTGCTCCTTGATGGAGGCAATGAGAGATGCCTTGGTGGTATGAGGGCATCGGTTAGTTTGATTTTCCAAAACACCCCAAAAGAAATAATCCATTGGGTTCAGATCCAGGCTACTGGGAGGCCATTTGTCCTTGGTTATGAAGTCATAGAGCTCAGTGCTCCTCCAGCCAGGGGAGGGAGCATTTGGAGACATGACAAGGTGCACTGTCTTGCCTTGCTGCCATACCCAGGGCCCATCCCAGGTCACCTGCTTGATCCAGGATAACACCACAGTCTCCAAAACCTGTGGGTAGATCTCAGTATCGACCCTAAGACCAGTCTCAAAGATGTGCGGCAGCATCACATTCCCGTCGGAGCTGATCACACCAAAGACCATGACCATGTTAGGGAACTTGGTCTTCATCACTCTGGGCACATTGTTGGGGCACATAGCAATCCATCAATGGTTCTGCCTGTTGTGGGCCTGGTCCTGGCAGAAATTCTTCTCATCAGAGAAGAACCACAGCATGTTGGACTCCTTTGAGTGCTTCAGCTTGTTGTGGAGCTTGGTGGAGTTAAGCAGCCTTCTGTCCTTGGTCGCCTGGGTCAAAAGCTGGCCAGTTTGCATTCTATAGCTTTTGCAGCACAAATCCTTGTCTATACATCATTGAATTGTCCTTTTATCAACCCCCAGTTCAGCAGCCATGGATCTCATGGACTTGGAGCAATTAATGTCGATCATGGCCTCAATCCTTTTGACAAAATCTGCATTTCTCAACTTCCGGCGATCGTCCAGAGACTTTGGAGCTCTTGTGATTACTCCACAGGGATCTTACTCTCCTCCAACTTTTTATGAGTACGCTGGATGGTTCTCATGTTGACCTTGAGGGTGTTGGCGATGGTTCTGTTGTCCACTTCACCATTGTTGTAAACCAGGGCCATGACCATGGCACATCTCACTTCTGCTTCAGTTAATGATATTTCTGATAACTCTGCATATGCTCTTTTTATAGTGTCAAACTTAACACTGGTGATTACCTTATTTTTATAGCTATCCAACGATATATTACACTTATGTAATCTGAAAAGTAAAATAGAATATATCATGAATATATATGAGGACAACAATTTGAAGTCCCCACCCTGTATGTATTATTTGTTGAAATATGATTGACTTAGCATACTATGTTTTCATTACTAATGATCATATTTTTTATTTTTCCAATAACCATCTGACGATTTTATTAAATGTAACAGACTGTTTTGGTTTTTTAAAAAGTACTTAAATAAATTTTGTACGACATATTCAAATATCTTTTTTTAAATAGAATCTTTCTACTTGTATAAGGATCAAGATTCTATTTAAAGAAAGGGGCAACAGATGTTTGTTTGTTTTTTAAACAATGATTGAACAGATTTTGTTTTGAATTATTGCTCTTATCCTTTCATTGGGCACTCTGTAAGGAAGATTCTTTTTAAAAAAAATTTTGTTAGTTAAAATTCACAAAAAACAGAATTATAATTGGCAGCAGAATCAGAAATTTTTGTTGGAATTGGCATTAGAATTGGAATTGAAAAAAAAATTGGCACCATCCCATCATTAATTACAAGTACTCTGATCTACCATAATGGGAAATAGAGAATCTATAGGCTTGCACCCTTGACTGTAGCCATGTACAAGACATCATGCATGACAGTCTCAAATATTGCATCAGTACTGTGATTGTCCCTTTTAATAATAGCCATCTTTACTCTTCTAATATATTTTCTTCCATTACGTTTTTGACCAAGCGTTTCAGTGACCTGACCTACCCAATAATCACCCATAATAGGCCAGTCTTTAAGATCCCACACTAGGACGAGGTCTCTGGGCTTCAGGTTTGGTCTCTGCTCTTCATTTACCTCTTTCTTGAAGCATGGGTAAATAGGCTTTCCTCCAGTTGTTTCAAAAAAATTGATGCTGGCTTTTCAAAAATTTGATAATTTCTACAAAAAATGTCCTTGAGCTGTGCCTACCCAAAAGGTATGTACACATCATGTGAGGGGGCCAACAGTGATGCTGGTTTCATGACCTGGGTGTCATCTGGGATGTCACTCACTGTAGTTATCAATCTTTTTTTGGGGATTTGTGTTGCCCTGAAAATGAAGGTAAGTAATTATACATAACTTAGCAAGTTAGCACAAGTTTGAATTGTTTCACCATAGATTTCCATCCACTTTCCTGAGAGGGCATCTAAACTGGAATTTTACAGAGCATTACTCCTTGCCCCTGTAGTGCATTTTCAAATTCTACTCAGTGCAAAAGCTACCTCAATAGTAAGAAAAGAAATTATCCAGTTTGTGCATTTTCTCAATTGTTTGAATATATTACAAACCAAAAAAATTTTGATCATATTTATTAAAGCATTGGCAGAATTAGAAGTGATTCCCTACTCACTTTTCTATTATTATCTTTGAAAATGTGTTTTATTTATTGTATTTAAGTAATTTAAGTAACAAATCTGTATTAATTTTTATTGACTTTTGTCTTTATTGAAATTAGGATAATCTGTTTAATCACGAAAAATGAGACAATGTTGTGAATTAATGGTGTTTGTGAACCAATCTGAAAGCTTAACTACTTATGAGCACAAAAAAATTAGCTTGTAATTTATGTCTTATTACCTGTAATTCAAGGGTAATTTTTATAAATTTTTAGGCTTCAACCTTCAAAAAAGATTACAATGATGTATTTCCTGTTTTACATCAAAACAAAAAACATAAAGTTAATTCACAATTAGAAGAAAATGCTTTTCCTGATGTCAAAGGTATTGAAGTAAATTTAAAAGATGGTGGTGGACAGAAAGTTGAGAATGAAGTGAAACAGTTTCATAAAAAAAGCTTTCATGATAGTGATCATATAGATTTTAATAAATACAGTGAATATCCTATATTAAATTGGAGAAAACCTGGAAATTATGAAGAACTTAATTTGCCATCTCGTGTGGGTCCTGGAGAATATGGTGATAAAGTGACTGCATTAAGCAGTGAAAAAGAAGCTGTTGACGCTGCTATCAAAGAGTTTGGATTCAACATGGTTAACAGTGATAAAATATCACTTAATCGCTTACCCAAAGATTTACGTCACCAAGAGTAAGTTTTTTATTAACATTATATATTTGTCATGTGAACAAAATTATTTAGTTTAGAAAATTGATACAGCTATGGGGTTCTAGTATTGCAGCAGTTACATTTTAAATTTTTCCTGTTTTTCAACCTTTGTTTAAAATGCATACTATTTGGAAGTTCTTCGAGCTGCTGCAAACCACCTACTTTTATTAAAAATGCATTTTTTTCTATTTACTCAGTTCACCAAAAGAACAAAACTGCATTTTAGTGAAAACAGCTAACAATGCATAAAAAGTCATGCTCAACTGCAGTATATCAAAAATCAGACACAGATCATTAACACTATAAATTTGCATTTTGGTTATTTAGTTCTTGGGACCCATATAAATTTAAAACAATAAACGCATGAAATTGTAAAATATCAATCAATTCGAAGTTTCCCCATTCATTTATTGCTGTTCCATTAAAGCTTTTTGCTTTTTAATTGTTTATAGAAAAAAAGTAATTTAGAACTGATTGTTAATCACCAATTATTTTAGAAAGAGCCAAAATTACAATCAAGAACATGACAAACTTGAGGTAGGAGTTAAACTGCCACCATGTCAATTATGGTTGCCTCTAAAACATCACCTTTTACCAATTAGTGCACAAAATAGCATAAATTTGCTTTTAAAATGCAATAGAATTTGGTTAATGTATTCATGGTTAATATAACCAAACGTTTATTACCGTACATCTAAATTGGTTGGAATGGAATTTTCCTAATTGTTTTTTATATTAAAAACTTAAGTTAATCCATCCAGCTACTGCTTCATCCATTTACACCTAACGTCCTACAGTGTACTTATTTAAATATGCATTAAAACTTCTGGATCAATAGCTTAAATTTTTTTCAATCTTTTTTAATCTGATATAAGATGTAGAGTAAATTTACCTGAAGGTTTATGTATTGAGCTTTGTTTTTTTTCATGACAATTTGAAACGACTTGAATATGACCAATCATTCAATTTCACATTTTGCTGAGTGTGCTTTGAAACAACTATCTGTAATTGTTTGTTAAACTGATATATTTCGATGGCTATAATTATATTGTAATTATTATACATTTAATCTTTTATGAGAAAAATTTAAATGCCATGATTTAATGGCTTTGGCAATTTCACAATTAGTGGCTTCATCTTAAATATTTTATGATGAATACATTTATAATGCTAGCTGTTTTAAACTTTTAAACTTTTTCAGCTGAAGTCAACAACAAGCTGTAATATCATTATGAGTCCTAACTAGGACAAAACAGGCCTGTTGGCACTTGCTTGTTTATTAACTTGACCATTCTTAACATAGTTTTTATAGTTAGAAACTGTGGGTTTTTTTTATTTGTAAAAAGAAGTTTTCTTCTTTTGGCCTTTCCCTTTGATCTGGGGTAGCCACAGCATATAATATTTATCCAAAACATTCTGCTTTCAATCTCCTTCTCCCTTGTACCAACCTTCCCCATATCTTCCTTCACTACATCTAAAAATCTTCTCTTTGGCTTCCCTCTTTTTATCTTTCCCAGCAACTCCATTTCCATCACCATAATTTTCAAGAAAACAATCTTTTTAAAGACTACTGAAAATTGAAAGAGTTAATGGTTCTGTTCATTCCATTGGTTACTTTAAAAAATATTCTGTGCTAAAACTGCTTGTAACCCAATACCAGCACTCAAGTAAAATGCAATCATATTAATTTTATTGAGCCCATGGTTTTTTATATCCCAACAAGCAAAAGGTTCTTTATCAGAATAACTTTCCTCTTTGATCTAAGAAAATAGAGCACTTGCTTAAGTAAATTAATATGTCAAAAAAGATTAAGCGTCAAAATCTATAAGTTGCCAAACTCAAATGAGCACCAAAATCTTGTTTGTCATTTAAGTGCTAAAATCTCGGGACCCCACCATGTTAGTGGCTGTTGTGTTGCTTAGATGCAATGTAGTGTAAATAGTACTTCTGCAAATATTGCAAAGTAATATTGCAATGTAAATAGTGCAATGTAATAGTACTTCAAGCAAGATATTTTAAATAAAGAATTTAATAAGAAAAAAGTATCTTGCTGATCTTGATAGGTGCTACTGTAACTTTATTTCATCTGATAAAATTGCAACTAATACTTTGTTTAAATGTATTCCTTTTAAAAAATAATTACAGTAAATTGCATAAAAAGGATTGATAAATTGACAATGCAGTTAATTGAATTTGTCTGCATTGGTTTTAACCAATGCCATTTATGCTGTTAGTTAGCTCAATCTTTACTTTAAATCTAAATTGATATCATATATTATAGGTGTAAACACTGGGATTATCCAGAAGAACTTCCAAAAGTATCTGTTATAATTGTTTTTCATAATGAAGGATGGTCAACATTTGTAAGAACTATTCATTCAGTTATTAACCTTACTCCCAAACGTTTATTGGCTGAAATTGTTCTTATTGATGATCACAGTAATAAGGGTAATATTTTGATTATTTGAACTTTTTGTAATTTTATTACATATATATTATTTAGTGTAGCAAAATTTATAATTGTATTTATTTAGTTATGGTTTTGTTAATGTGCTGTAAAGCAGTAATGGTTTGTTTTAGTTGTGATATTTTTTAAGCAGGTGATTTTTGCATTATTTTATGCTTACTCCCTGACTAGTTAGATAAAAACTTCTATTACTTGCTATTAATAAGTTATAATTGGAGAAAAATTTTGCATATACATATGTGTAAGCACTTATCATATTTTTAGCATACAGGTTTACACACCAAACAGAACAGTTTCATTCTAATAAAATGAGAAATTCATCTTTACTTGAGATAGCCAGTAAGATATCAGGTTCATGTAAAATTATTTGTAAAGATTTTCAAACAATTTTTTTTTATTTTACAAAAAATGTTTTCCTTGTGTAATTATAAACAAATAATTTGTAATACTTAATTGATGTACATCAAATTATTAATTTTAAACATCAGAACATAGGGGTCCATAAGATTTTGACACTGTTAGTTTGGCAAACAGGATTTCTGTGCACACTGAGTTTGGTAATGTAGAGACTTTGACACCAATTTTTATTTGTTTACTTATTTACTTAACTGAGTGTTCTACTTTCTAAAACCAGAGAGACAAACTTAATCCAATATTAACCCTTTTGTTTGTTGAAATCTCATACTATTAAATTTATTAAACATTCTGCTTGCTTTTATCCTTGCTGCATATTCATAGCAGGAATATATATAAACTACTTCAAAGTTTTAAATATCTACAGTATTTTAAAAATGATATTAAATTTTTAAGGACATTGATGTTTATTAGTGTCTTTTTTTATTAGTGTCCTGACAAGTCCTAACAAGGACGAAACACTTGCTTATTAATTGACTTGTCCATTCTTACTTAATGTTTGCAATGGAACTGCAGGGCTTAGCTTGACTTTACCCGATCCATGTTAGCTGACTCAATGATGTGATTAGCATATCAGAACCACCATCAGTATCCCCTTGCAGCTTAGTGGTGCTTATCGCAGTTACACTGTTTAGTGCATTGTTTTCATTAATGTTTATGCTATATAAGGAGTTGTTGATAATGTGTTAGGTGCTCTGATCCAGGCAGTACAGCAGCATGAGGTAGTAAAAGGATAAACCCTTGGCCCCAGTTCTGTTTGTGTCTGACCTGGAGTAGACACCCTTTGAACAACAATGACAATGAGGTACATTAATGCTGCATGCTTGAACTAATGTTACAATTTCCTATGGAGCAGCATAGCATTACTAAAACAAAGTTTAGTCAATGGTAGACAAATAAACTGTTATAACATCATTCAAACAATACTAGTAAAATCTGTAGATATTGTTGCAAGTGCAAGTTCTTGCATCATGAGCCAAAGCTAGAGTCCAAGCTCATTGAAATTAAAAGTTGCAAAGTCCAAGTTAGTGTTCTCAAAAATGCAAGTCAACCTCAAATTGTTTCAACTCGGGCAGCAATTTTAACCATTTTTACCTACTAAAATCTCTAATGCAAAAGTTGCTAAATCAAATAAAAATTTCTATGATCACAAAAAATGTTCAGTGCTAAAACTGCAAGTGTCCTGATACAGACTCTCAAGTAACATGTAAACAAATATAAATTTTTTTGAGCTTGTATTTTTTTATATCCTGGCAAACAAAAAGATATTATCAGATTGACTTTGCCGTCCAATCTAAGAAAATAGAACACTTGCTTAAGTAAATTTGATAAATATTGATTTTTTTATAAATTATACAATTTATTATTAGATAAATTAGTAAATAAAGATTGATAGAAATGGAGTTACCGGGAAAGAGGAGAAGAGGGAGACCAAAGAGAAGATTTTTAGATGCAGTAAAGGAAGATATGCGGGAAGTTGGTGTGAAGGAGACGGATGTTGAAGACAGAAAGATGTGGAGAATGATGATACGCTGTGGCCACCCCTGACTAAAGGGAAAGGCTGAAACGAGAAGAAGAAGTAAATAAAGATTGAGTACCAAACTTTTACTGAAATTTTGTTTGCCAAACTCTTGGAGCTGAAATCTTTCAACCCTGAACAGGGGAAGTTAAAAAAGTTTAAAAACACCTTACAGGTCTAAAAAAACAGTACTCACAGAGCACAAATTTAAACTGAATTAATTTCAAATTTAATATCAACTATTCAAATCAATTACACTTTTTACATAATTCATAGTCAAGGTCTGAATGAAAAAGGTCAGTCATAAGCTGACAAAAAATAGGTGTATTGACAAAAATTTAGCAAATGAATTTTCTTTGTAAATTTATTATAGCAAAGCATTTTAATGGTTTTGCATACCAAAAATTATGGATGTTTATTCCAATGTTGCATTATATTTTTCATTACTTCAGTTTTCACTTTTTTGTAACTATGGCATATTATTCTTTTTTAAAAAATCTGTGTTGCCAAGAACTTTGCACCACTAACTGAAGCAGCAGTATATGACTTTTTGTGAAAACTTTACAAAAAGTAAACTTTTTATTAAATTTTTAATATAAATTAAATTTATAATTTTGATTTACCATATTTATTCATGTATAATGCACACATTAATTTTCCATTTAAAATTGATATAAAATTTTGTTTTACTTTTTCTCAACTCAAGAGCTAAGGCATAGCTGAGGAAATGACACATTTGATTATGGAATACCATTTTGTTAGCTAGCCCAGCCCTTGTATATAATCTGCACCCAGACTTTGATTTTTGGTAGAAAATTTTGCGTGTTATACTCGAATAAATACAGGGTGGCCCAAAAGTAGGTATACAGTTATCAAATGTATGGTTTAGATTCAGAAGTAGGTTTGTAGTTTTCATGTAGGCATTTTTTTAATTTAAGAATGCTAGTAATATATTAGACAGAAACTGTTTAATCTCTCTGGTGCTCAAAATGTCCTCTGGCAACATTGCAACATTCTTCACACCTGTCCAAAACACTCTGACACACAGTGCTGCACTAATTTCAATTTTTATCAGTTTCTCTGAATTGTCATAAATGTAATCTTTTAATTCATTTAGTGTTTTGGGATTCTTCTCATACACCTTGTTCTTTGCAATACCTCTTCAAAAAAAGAAATCCATTGGTGTCAGGTCAGGGGAGCATAGTGGCCATTTAATGCTACTTCTTCAAAACCAATGCAGTGGAAAGACTTCGTTAAGGTAATCTCTTACTCTTAGCACATAATGTGGAGATGCTCCCTCTTGCTGAAAGAACAGTTCATAAAAATTAGGTTTGGTTTGGATTTCTGGCACAACTACTTTATGAAGCATTTCCAAGTAGTTCTCACCATTCACAGTCATCTATGAAAAAAATAGTTTATAACTGTATATCTACTTTTGGGCCACCCTGTACAGTAAGCTAATTTGTCAAAGGCTTGCAATCTTATTTTTTGTTGGGCATTGAATTATTAAACAGTTTTTCTGAAGATCTGGAAAGTTCTATTTGTGTCACTTCTAATATGTTGGTATATTTTATCTTAGCTGATTGTAAACCCTTTAGAGATATCTATAAGATGACAGACTTTTAAAGTATATTTTGCTAATTGAATGTTTTTAATTTATGGTATTTTTATTATTTAGAACATCTTGGAAAAAGACTTGCTGATTATATTCAACAATTTAATGGCCTTGTAAAATTGTTTCGAAACAAGAGAAGAGAAGGACTGATTAGAGCACGAAGCATTGGAGCTCAACACTCCACTGATGCTCCAGGCATAATTCTTGTTTATTTAGATGCTCATTGTGAAGTTGGATACAATTGGTTACCTCCATTAATAATGCCAATTGTAAAAAACAGGTAAAAACTGTTTAGAACATTTATATATTCAATTTTCTCTGAAAATTTATTTCTCAACAATTTTTTTTTGCATGTAATGTATAGACTAAATTGAATTATAGTATACTTTGTCAAGGCAATGGAGCCCTTTGCCTTTTCCATCATCATCATCTATTGCTTTTGAAAGGACCAAGATACATATTTGTTTAGTAAAACTATTTTGATGAAAACATTCATAACCACTTTTTCAGTGAAATTTGAGAACTTTTTTGCTTACTGCTTTTGAAATTACGTTTTACCTCACTTTTAGAGAAGTCTAATCTTAGAGAATGTAGTAATCCTTTCAGAGATAATAAAAAC
The DNA here is from genome assembly GCA_963680785.1 of Diplosoma virens. Taxonomy (NCBI): domain Eukaryota; kingdom Metazoa; phylum Chordata; class Ascidiacea; order Aplousobranchia; family Didemnidae; genus Diplosoma; species Diplosoma virens. The sequence goes on from OY796892.1 coordinate 15,411,020, forward strand.
ATTGCTTATTTTTGAAGCAGTAGTGTTAAGCTGCTGGACTAGAGGTTTTTTTAATTAATAGTTTTGCCTGATTTGGTAATAATGGATGGCTGCAATACTCCAGTTTTTGCTCTGAGAAAATGGTATAAATATAATACTTTTTTCTGCCTTTGTAAAAGTAAAAATCAAGAGATTTCAATTATTAGTTTTAAATAGTATTTTTGAATTGACATTTAAATTCTGGATTTGTGTACCCTGGGATTTTGTCCAATCCTGAAATTGATCCCTGGATTTCAATTCAAGGATTCTTTCCTAGTTTTTATCCTAGCAATCTCTCCATGGCTTGTTTTGCTGTTTTTCAAATCAGTCAGAATTTTTATACACAATTATTAAATGTGCACAAAAAACTGCACATATATTTATATATTAAATTAATCTGATTCAATGTAATTTAATACCCTATAACAGGGGTGTGCAATCTTTTTTAATGGCAGGCCAAATACCAATAAGCACAATATTCTGCAGGCTACACCTTTAAATAGAATAATATTTTACTGATTATTGATATTGCCAGCGATAAAAATAAAACTGCAATAATATCAAAAACAGCAATTCCAGTATTATTCGGAAAAAAAATTGTTTAGTTAAAAAACAAAAAGACGTAACTCTATAATCAGAGCATAGCAATATGATTTAATCTTTGTACAACAATTCAGTGAGAAATATGCACCTGGCTTTTTTTCTGAACCACTCTATTCAAATTTACTTTAATTGAAGTGCTGACAACTCTAAGTCCATTTTCCAAGTGTTCATTTGCCATTACTGATCAATAAGGAGATTTCATGAAACCCATTTTAGAAAAAAATGATTCACACTAATAAGTTGAGCCAAAAAGTGCAATTTTAAAAGCCATAAACTTCCTTAAATTTGGGGACTTATCTTGGTCAAGATATTTCTGGCAAAAATCACCAAGATTCATTTTCACATACTTGGCCTTCAGGTCAGTCCTCTCCTAAAGATCAATCAGTTCCATTTAAATATCAGTGGGGGCTTTGTCAATGTCTTTGTGAAATGGTGAAAAAATTATTTCAAATAAATGTTTATGTGATTTAAAATCTTTGAAGCGAGCTGAAAATTCATTAAACAATTTTTCAAGTTGATCTGCAAATTTGGTCTTCTCTGGGCACATTTCCATTTCTTTTAAAGTTGGAAAGTGAGAGAGATTCGCATTCTGTATGTGTGCATGCCAAAGTCTCAACTTATTCATAAAGCCTTTTAGGTGCCCGTATATTTCACTCGCATACTGCACTTTTTGTTGCAGCCTTGTATTGAGTTCATTCATGTGAGTAGTAATATCAACCAAGAAAGCTAGATTACACAACCAACTTTTGTCTTCCATTTCAGCCATTGGTTGCCCTTTATTTTTTTTTGATAGTGCAAACTTTTCGCAGTTTAGAAAATCGTCACAACATACTACCCTTGCTTAGCCAACGCAATTCAGAAAAGTAAGCTAAATCTTGATGTTTGGTGGCAAGATCATCCAGAAACTTCTGGAACATCCTCAAGCTCAATTATAATTTACTGCCTTATGACTGGGCCCATGACATGTTTGAATTTCAAGGATTTTGCACATAGATTTTGTTGATGAATGGTATAGTGACAAATGCTATATTGTCACTGATGTTTTCTCTTTCAAAACAGATTTCAAGAGACCTACAAATCCAATGTCAGTTCTGGACATGGCTCAAGCACCATCAGTTGCAATGCATAAAGTGGATAGGTCCAAACCAAACTTGTCAAAAGCATTGCGAACTTCAGAAAAGATATTAGCACCAGTTGTAGTGACAGAAGTTCTTCGGTTTTATTCAACTCCTTGTCCACTCCTTTTATAAATATAGCCAACTGTGCCACATCCTTCACATCAATGCTTTCATTGATTGTGAAGCTCCACAATACAAAGTTTTTCACTTTGTCTTTGAGAGTGTCACAAATATCACCAGCAAGTTCGATGTGCCTTGCTATCAGCCAATGTGATAAACTTATTTTCTCGAACAACTGTTCCATTTTAGAATACATTTCTTCTGCGACATCAGTAAGGCACTTTTTTTACAAAATCATTATCAGAATACAGCTTCATAGTTTGAGCTATTGTTTGTGTAATTAAGAAACTGCATCAAACTGTTTTTTCATTTTTTTTAAACATGAAACGCTGGCTCTTCAATTGTTCCTTCAATTGCTTAACTTTCAATTTCCTCTCATGTCCTTTTAGCTTTCCATAAACACCGTCAGCATGTTTTGAGTCATAATGTTGTTTAATGTTGTTTAATGTTGTACTCTTTCTTAACATTTACAGTTTGATTGCAAATCAAACACAAGGGTCTACTGTCTGCATTTTCAATGAAAAAATATTCAGAAGTCCATTTTTCATTAAATTTTTGCATCTCTTCCTCCACTTTTCTCTTTCTTGTCTCGTTCGAATTTGTGAAACTTGCCGTTGTAGAGTGATGAATTAAGTGAAACCAAGGTTTAAATCTGCTAAACTCTTGTATATAGGTTTATTAGAATTAGACAAACCAAACTTCACAAAGTTAAAAAAATTAGCTACCACTTGATTTGCTAGCACAACTATTAACCACAAATTAGCTATGCACTAATTCCTCAAGCCATGAATGTATGAATCTAAACTAAAAATTAGCAAATTGTCAAAAGGATGGAATCTCTCTGATTAACTAAAAATTCTATACAAGTCTCACTAGATTCTGAAATTTTTCCCAAGAGGCGAGAAGAGCAAAATTAACCAATTACAATACATGGAACATTCTAGCAAAAACACATGCAATAGTATTGTCTATAACATCACAAGCACACAACATTTAACTAAAAAACTTGTTTCTTTATTGTCTTTGCTGTGCGGGGAGCAGCATTCAATTGAAATATATTCTTTGAAAGCAGTTAACTTTTAAATTATTTAACTTTATCGATTTAAGACTTACTCATCAAATTATAAACGTTATATTCATTGCAATAACTTAAAGATATCTTAAATATTACTTATTGAATTATTTATTGAATTATCAAATCAAGAGCACTGTATTTATAACATTAACTTATAAAAATAGTTATGATATTTATTCAAATCCAAACCAAAACGCTTTATTTGTGACATTGATTTTATCAAGCACCTCAAAAAAACGTGTGAAACGTTTGCAGGCCACACTCTATTTAAAATCCGCAACCCTCCGCCAGCCGCACAATTTCTGGACACAGGCCACAGTTTGCACACCCATGCCCTACAATATTTATAAGTGACATGTAGCAGATTCCATCTGAGGTATTATTTCTAAATTTTGAATATTAAAAAATTAATTAATGTGTTATATACCTCTTTTTTAATAAAAATTATTACAAAGCTGAGTTTTTACAGAATTGTCATGCTCTTTTTACGCTAAATTTTGAAACTTTATTCTTGCAGAAAAAAGGAAAACAGCTAACTTACTCAAGGGTGCTTATCAACAAAAGAAAGCAGTGTGATTCACTGGTGCTAAATGGTTGCTTCACTAAAAAAATCAAGAAAGACTTTTTTGTTTACAATTGCTCAAATTTCTTTCAAAAAGTTAACTTATTATAATTAATAGTCAGCCCAGATTCTAACCTATAAATAAATTCAAATGTGTTAATCAGTTCTATGGTACACGATTCTCAACTTCAACACTGTTGTTTGACTTGGATACTGTTGCCATGATCTCCAAATTTTTCTCTTTCTCTCACAGCCTTTATCTTGAGCCCTTTGTCCAGTCTCAAAATGTCACTCTGTCTGTGTATCTATCCATGCTATGGAGTGCAGCAAAATATTTTCAGTGGGTAACGTTGGCAGACAAACAAAGAAAATTAAAATAAATGAAAGAAACTAAAGCTGAACTTTGATGTCCCAAAACCAGAGCAAGACACAAAGAAATTCACCAAATACAGCGTAATTATTCCATGCAATTAACCTTAATTTTGTGATGTTTGGAATGATTATAAAAATTAGCAATCAGTGTTAGTAACAATAAATTGAGTCAATTATAACTTATTAAAAGTGCAATTGATAATATGTCAAAGAAAAATGCAAGAATGGTAATCAGGAAATCCCAATTAATGAAAAGGGTTAAACTAAATTTTGTAAAGCCATGACCAGACCACAATTAAGATGCAAAATGTGAAATACCTGATTGATGTTTTAAAACTAGAAATTAAGGTTAATCCCAATGTTGCAAAATTCAATAGACCACAAGCACTGCAAAAATATTAATAAAATCAAAAAACAGCTCCAATACTTTTGCAAGAGATTTAACACATAATGAATGAGTCTGTTGTAGAATGATTGTTTAATATGTCAGTTTTAGCAAACTACAGGGTGTCAAGAAAGTTCCCGATCGATTTTTAAATTTAATGTAATTCAAAAACTTCAATGAATTATGATAAGTTCTGTACGTCATTTTTCCACTTAATCCTCCTTTTCAATGTTTCAGATACACTTTTCAAATTTTTTTGGCTAAAATAATAAAATGAGTAAAAGAGCTGCAATCATTCAACTTCATCGTGCGGGACATTCAAATTCTAAAATTATGAAGTTGCTAAAAGCACCAAAATCGACTGTTCGCGATACAATCTTGCACTTCCAAGAACTTGGAACCATGGAGGATCGGGATAGGAGTGGACGACCTCGATCCGCTCGCACTCCAGCGAAGATCAAGGCCCTCAGGGAGAGAATTCGGAAGAACCCCAAACGATCCTTGAGGAAAACGGCTAAAGACATGAATATCAGCCATGAGTCTGTCAGAACAATTGTTGAACAGGATCTCAAAATGTCCCCGTACAAAATCAGGACAAGACAACTCCTAACTGACCTCCAGAAGCGAAAAAGAAAGGAGAGGGCCAAAATTCTGCTGAACCGTCTGAAGGGAGGCACGGAGAAAGGCAAAATCGTTTTTTCAGACGAAAAACTCTTCTCGGTGGAGGCGAAGTTCAACACCCAGAATGACAGGATTCTCGGAAAGTTGCCCAAGGACCTCCCTGATCATCTTCGATTCGTTTCACGCTGACAGAAACCCTCGTCTGTGATGGTATGGGGTGCGATCTCCAAATCTTGGAAATCTCCCCTCATTTTTGTTAAAGAGGGGGTCAAAGTGAATACAGATTCGTATGTCAATGATATTTTAACCCCTGCCCTCGCATCGATGAAGGAAAAGTTCAAAAATAAGTCCTTCACCTTCCAACAAGACGGCGCGCCTTCTCACACATCAAAGAAGACGCAGAAGTGGTGCGAAGAGCACTTTCCTTCATTCTGGACCAAAGATTTGTGGCCACCATCTTTGCTCGATCTCAATCCTATGGATTTCTGTGTGTGGGGTATTCTGGAAAAAGAAGCCTGTTCTTCACCCCATAACAATCTGGAGGATCTTCGAGCTTCCCTGAAACGAGCATGGGAGAAAATTCCTCAAGATGCCCTTCGTGCTGCTTGTCAGAATTTCCGACAGAGGCTCCAACGTGTTATTGATACAGATGGGGGTCATTTTGAATAAACCAGATTTTTTTATGTTCATGGAGCTTTGTTCTATCACCACAATAAACCTTTTGTTGATTTAACCTTCTGTCATTAGCCCTATATAATTTTGTTTAGGATCGGGAACTTTCTTGACACCCTGTATATATTCTGGAGCTTTGTGATCTATTTGGGTACATATTCTAGTAAAGAGTTTCAGGTAATAAATTGTCCTTGACTTTGTTTGAGTAGCATTTTTAAAGCTTTAATTTAATATTCACAGTATTGTCATTGCTTGAGATTGGTCAAGTTTTACAAATTTGATGGATTATTTATCAAGGTTTTTGTCAAAGCAAACATTTGTATTCAAAATAAGTCCTAAATTTTTATCCAGTTTAGTGATGATAGTATTTTCATTGAAATGTAGGCTGTTAACTTGCTTGAGATTGGTCAAGTTTTACAAATTTGATGGATTATTTATCAAGGTTTTTGTCAAAGCAAACATTTGTATTCAAAATAAGTCCTAAATTTTTATCCAGTTTAGTGATGATAGTATTTTCATTGAAATGTAGGCTGTTAACTTTTTAAAAACATTTTCTCTTAAGAGCAAATTGATTGATTGTGAAGTGATTCATTTTCACTGTGTAAGTACCAAGGCTGGTGAGTAGGATTAGGAGTAAGGAGTAAGAGAAGTCAGAGTTTTTCCAAGGAGTAGGAGTAACAAAAAGTATTTATTATTCCTTACTCCTTCAATTATATTTCACATACAAACTTAAAAATTATTATACTGCAGTACTTATAAATTGTTATATTGCACTATCTGATTTATATCATAGTTGTAACCAAGTAGCCTGATGCGTCATGTGGCAATGTGAAATAAATTTATGGAGGAGTAGGAATAGGAAAAGGAGTAACATTAAGAAAAAAATCTTATTCCAGAGTAGGAGTAAGAGTAGCATTAAAAAAGCATCTAATTCTGGGGTAGGAATAGGATTAACCCCCAAATCACCACTACTCCCCAGCTCTGGTAAGTACAGATGGACAATAGGGTGGAGTGAAAAACTTTTTTTATTGAAATTAAATATTTCTGGGTTCTGGATACTTGGCAAATGTTATAAAACTCACTTTAAAAATATTTTCAATTTGCAGCTTATATTGGTGGCCATGCTGCTCCCCAAAATTGTACTGATTCTCTCCAAAAATTCAGAAATTTTCTTTAACTTCTACAGCCTGGGACAAAAGTTTAAGACCACTTTTGGAAAAACGCACATTTTAGAAAAAAGCTTCTTAATCACCTAATACTAAGTATTTTTGTGTCAAAATCCATATTTAGGTTTTGGAAGTAAACCTTATTACATATTAATTTTTAATTTTTACGTTCGATTATTATTTTAAACTTTAAGCTTAAAATTACAAAATTTTAAACCCCGAAAATTGGAAAAAAAACTAGCAATCAGCGTTAAAAAATGCATTCAATTTACCAGTCTTTGCACAATGAAAGTCTCAGAACGTGAAATATCAAGGCAGATGAAAGTTAGCAAAACTGCTGTACCTAACATAATCAAAAATTTCAAAAAAAAGTACTTTCAAGGACAGCAAAAAAACAGGCCGTCCGAGCATTTTTAGCAGTGGAAATAAACGTTTTATCAGGAAGAGTGAGTCAATCTCTTAAGAACTCTGCTGAAAAAAATACAAGCTAAAATGGCATAAGAAAACTTCAAAACTAGTAAAATTGTTTTTTCACTAATTTTGAAGTTTCCTTATGCTGTTTTAAGCTTGTATTTTTTTCAGCAGAGTTCTTAAGAGATTGACTCACTCTCTTCCTGATAAAACGTTTATTTCCACTGCATAAAATTCTCGGACGGCCTGTTTTTTGCTGTCCTTGAAAGTACTTTTTTTTGAAATTTTTGATTGTGTTAGGTACAGCAGTTTTGCTAACTTTCATCTGCCTTGATATTTCACATTCTGAGACTTTCATTGTGCAAAGACTGGTAAATTGAATGCGTTTTTCAACGCTGATTGCTAGTTTTTTTTCCAATTTTCGGGGTTTAAAATTTTGTAATTTTAAGCTTAAAGTTTAAAATAATAATTGAACGTAAAAATTAAAAATTAATATGTAATAAGGTTTACTTCCAAAACCTAAATATGGATTTTGACACAAAAATACTTAGTATTAGGTGATTAAGAAGCTTTTTTCTAAAATGTGCGTTTTTCCAAAAGTGGTCTTAAACTTTTGTCCCAGGCTGTAAACTATTGGAGGGCTAGAATTTTGATTTTGGTATCAAATAATTCAAAAGGGATAAGTTTCTATGTGACTTATGAAAGTTTTTTTCTGTATCTACGACAGGAAAAGAAATAAATCTCAAAAAGCTGTATTTTATTCAATAAATTGGCTAGCTTGCGATGTGCATAGCTTCAAAATCTTCATCTTTGCAGTGTATTTGCTTGTGCTAGCTGTATATTTGTAGTAAAAAAGCTGATTGAGCTGTAAACTGCTTTGAATTTCTTGTGTTGAAACCAAATCTGCACTATAGCTGATCATGAAACAAATCTAAACAAAATAACTTAGCAAAAATGTTTAGCTCTGTAGCCTCATGGTAAAAGCTATATTTACTGTGAGAGTAAAAACTATTTTTAATGATTGAATAACTTTATCATTTATCAGGTCTTTATGCTGTACATCAGGGGTGGCCAACTTGTCTGCTGGTACCTGTAAGTTCAACTTTAATTTTTTTTAGAAACTCATGATTGACCACTATGAAAATGTGATCCTAAAAAGGAGTGATCTCTAAAAATACGAGGGGCGTACCAAAAGTTTTGCACAATAGCCATTAATGTTTTTATTATTTACTTTACATGTCATCTGTCATAGCTATTAAAGATCTTAGGCTTTTCACTAATTGTGCCTAAAATTATGTGCTAATATCTTTATTTTCACTGATTATTTTTTTTAATTTTAGATCATATAGTTTTTACAATGTGTGATTTTAAGAAAAATGAGTGGCGTGCTATTATAAACTTTTTGCAAAAAGAGGGATTATCACCAACTGAGGCAGGAAAGAAACTTAAATTGCATTATGGGGATTCTGCTCCTGACAGATCAACTGTTAGCTGCTGGATGAGACGCTTTACATCTGGCAGACAGTTCCTGGAAGATGACCCATGCAGTAGTGCTCCAACAACTGCAAAGACTTGCACAAACATCGATGTTGTGAAAGATCTTCTTAATGCAGATAGACGGGCTACATATGATGAGCTAGAGGAGCAATCAGGCTTAAGCCGTGGGACATTGCAAAGGATAATTCATGAGGAGTTAAAAATGAAGAAGGTTTGCACAAGATGGGTTCCTCGCCTGCTGACAGAAGAACAACGACAAAGTCGCCATGATCTTTGTGTCATGAATTTGAATATGCTTGAGGAGCTTGGAGATGACTTTTGGTGTCGAATCATCACAGCTGATGAGACTCCTCTTCCTCACTTTATGCTTGAAACCAAACGCCAGTGCATGCAGTGGGTAGCCCCTGGAGAAAGCAGGCCAGTCCATGCCAAGTCAGCTCCATCAGTTGGCAAGTTTCAGCTTACTGTATTCTGGGACTGTGATGGAATAATCCATATGGACTACTGTCCTCCAAAGCAGACAATCAATGCTGCCTACTGCTCTAGTCTACTTCAAACAGTCCACTCCAAACTGCCAAGAGTGAGACCTGGAAAGATTCACAAACGCCCACTTTTTCTGCAGGACAATGCACGGATTCACACTGCAAAAGTTTCAATGAATAAATTACGCGAACTAAAGTGGCAATTACTCCCTCATCCAGCTTATAGCCCAGATCTTGCCCCTAGTGACTTTCACCTATTTGGGCCACTGAAAGACCCTCTTCGCGGTAGAAGATTTGACAGTGAAAGTGAGCTGAAGTCTGCTGTGAATGCGGTGGTTAAGACTCTGTCAAAAGACTGGTTTGAAGAAGGAATGAAAAAGGTTGCAGAGCGATGGAGAAAGTGCATTGACTTACAGGGAGATTATGTCGAGAAATAAACTTTGTTTCATTATTCCATGATTGTTTGTTTTAAAAATATAACAGTTTGTGCAGAACTTTTGGTAGCCCCTCGTAGTTTTCACTTTGAATCTTTTTAAATTTCTTGATTTTGTTCTCTAGTATTGGATTTTTTAAACATGGTCTTTACTTTGAGCCTAAAGTAAAACATTCTAAGTTTACTGAAAATTAGAAGCAATTGACCCACCAAAAATGTCATGATTGACATGTCTGCCATCCCTGCTATACATTATTTGTAATTAAAGTGATGATGAGTGGTTAGTTACTACCAGCAATAGTTAACTGGTAAACTTGATTGATGGAAATCTGGAAGCAGTCTAGTAAAGTTGTTAAAACATTGCATAGTGGAAGACTTTTTGAAGCACTGAAGAATTTCCTAGGAAAACAACCAACTGTAAGTGATGTAATATGCAGAATGTTAAATAAAGAGCTTAAAGGTGCAGCAACAGTTGCAGAAGAGTTGCACAATTTATTGATTTGGTTTAATGGTTATCAATTTCATATCAAAAAATTGCAAAATTGTAATGTATAAAAGCAGATAACAAATAAATTTAAAAAAAAAGTATGTTATAGTAGGTGAATCAGGAGACATCTATTTGAATCATGTAACACCCTATAATGAGCAAGAAAAACAATTGCCAATGCTGTTTTTCAATTTATCAAAAGTTAATCTAGTCAGAGCTGATGGCACTATTGTCATTGCTAGCCCATTTATATGGTTTTATAAGAAGCCTAGAAGAATTACTTGAAAAACCTCTGCAGTGGTCTATTTGTTTGCTTCACATTTAATTGAAGTGCCTTTGCGACACATATTTATGCCTGGCAGCAACGTTTCCTCTAAGCTGCACAGCCGTGCAGTACTTTCGTTTTGCTGTACACAGCATAAGTATTGGCAGGACAAGCTAACAGAAGCAAGATCCACACAGTGATGATATTCAAATAGCTTTCATTTCACCTTTCAGTTTTTATTCCAAAAATCATGGTGATTGCTAAAAAAAAAGGTTTTCTTTGCGCTATCATCTCTGACTTCCCTATTTTTCTCCCAAAACCAAGGTGTTCTCTAAAAAAAAAAAAGATCTACACTTCGATTTCATCCCCAATTTTCCTATTTTGTTCCCGAAATCAAGGTGTTCTCTAAAAAAAAGGTCCCTTGAAAAGTCACGATAAAAATTGGGAAATAGAGAGATCAATTCTAGGTCAAGACTTTTTTTTATTTTTTAGAGAACACCTTGATTTGGGGAACAAAATAGGGAAATCAGGGATGAAACGGAAGTGGAGACCTGTTTTTTTTTTCTAAAGGACATCTTGATTTGGGGAACAAATTAGGGAAATCAGGGGTGAAATCAAAGTGAAGACTTTTTTTTTTTTTTCAGAGAAAACCTTGATTTCGGGAATAAAATAAGGTGATGAGGGATAAAATTGAAGTGAAAATTGAAGAGAAGTGAAGAACACCTTGATTTTGGGAGAGAAAACTCAAAAGACATGATCAAAACTGCTTTTCTTTTTTACTAAACCTCAATTTCTTAAAATCCTTGCCTTAGGTCCCTAAATTTGAGGGATAAAATTGAAGTGAAGACCTTTTTTTTTTAGAGAACACCTTGATTTTGGGAGGGAAAACTCATAGACAAGATCAAAACTCCTTTTCTTTTTTACTGAACATCAATTTCTGAAAATCCTTGTCTCGGGTCCCTAAATTTGAATATTCACCATTGCTCACACAGCCTTTCATTCCATGCACACTAAGCAAGCTCTTAGAGGGAACGTTGCCTGGCAGTATTAGAAGATGTCTTTTCTAGACTAATTGAAGAACAAATTAAAGGCACTGTCTCAGAATTAAAAAAAGTGGCAAGATTTGAAACTACAACTAATTCAGAGTATTTTTTAATGTCAGGTGATATCATTGATGACTTGAGTTCAAATCAATATTATGCCTTCAATAAATTTTGTCTGTTGTTATATTAGGCAAAATGAACTCTGATTTGGTACTGCTTGAAGTTGGTCTCATGGTTTGCTCAAAATGGTTGACTTTTGCTTACAAAATGTAAAGATAGTACACATCTCAAGAAAAATCATCTCACAGTTTAAAAATTCTTGCTGCATTTTGTGTAATCATTAATTTTCCAACTTGGTTTCAGATAAAACTTCAAAGCATATTAACAGAGGGCTCAGAACATTTTTTTTGATTTAATTAAATGCATCAACAATTTCTTTGGTAAAAACTTCACAGAAATATTGTTAAAAGAAATATATTTTGTACACATCCAGAAAATGTTTTTGCAATGCTTTTGGATAGATTTGAAGTTATCAGAAAAATTGTAGTTAAAAAAATAATATCAATTCAAAATAACTCTCTTAAGATCATTTAACGCAGAAAAAAAAACTTTCAGCATTTTGTTCTGCCAACAATCAATGTTAATGCAAAAATGTATTATGAAATAACTGACTTATCATGTGAGAGCATAACTAAACCATCACTGATTAGACATATGATTATGTTTGAACCTTTACTTTTTTTTACATCCTTGCCATGATCAAAATCTTGAATGCCACATAAAATTTGTAACAGAAGCACATTAATCACTTACTTGGTATGACAATCTTGAGGGTGTAATTTGAACAAAAATTAAATCCTGTCAAATGATGAAAAAGCTTAACTCTATTTATCAAATTTTTTGCTAATTTTGAAACTTGTTCTTAATATTTTATTCTCAAATACCTCATATTGTGCTGTATTTAATGCTTAGAGATATCTTGCACATCACTGTTTTTGACATTGCTATTAACGTAATTAATATTACAAACATAAAGTAAGAATGGTCAAGTCAATCGACAAGCAAGTGCCGACAGACCTGTTTTGTCCTTATTAGGACTCGTCAGGACACTACAGCTTGTTGTTGACCCCAGCTGAAAAAGTTGAAAACTTAAACAGCTGGCACAACTTTCTGTTTGTGGTTTTTACACCTCAAACATCCAGTTGTAGACCTGAACGCTGGGTAGTTGGCTGGGCAGTTGCGCTGGTGGAACATTGTTTTCATTGTACTACCTACCCAGTGTTCAGGTCCACAACTGGATGTTTGAGGTGTAAAAACCACAAACAGAAAGTTGTGCCAGCTGTTTAAGTTTTCAACTTTTTCAGCTGGGGTCAACAACAAGCTGTAGTGTCCTGACGAGTCCTAATAAGGACGAAACAGGTCTGTCGGCACTTGCTTGTTGATTGACTTGACCATTCTTACTTTATGTTTGTAATGGGAACTGCAGGGTTTTGCTTGTCTTAACCCGTATCCGTGTTAGCTAACTCGATGTGGTTAGCATATCGGAACCGCCGCCAGTATACCCTTGCGGTTTAGCAGTGTCTTTTGCAGTTGCGCTGGTGGAACATTGTTTTCATTGTACTACCTACCCAGCGTTCAGGTCCACAACTGGATGTTTGAGGTGTAAAAACCACAAACAGAAAGTTGTGCCAGCTGTTTAAGTTTTCAACTTTTTCAGCTGGGGTCAACAACAAGCTGTAGTGTCCTGACGAGTCCTAAAAAAAAAAAAAAAAAAAAAAAAAAAAAAATAAGGACAAAACAGGTCTGTCGGCACTTGCTTGTTGATTGACTTGACCATTCTTACTTTATGTTTGTAATGGGAACTGCAGGGTTTTGCTTGTCTTAACCCGTATCCATGTTAGCTAACTTGATGTGGTTAGCATATCGGAACCGCCGCCAGTATACCCTTGCGGTTTAGCGGTGTCTTTTGCAGTTGCGCTGGTGGAACATTGTTTTCATTGTACTACCTACCCAGCGTTCAGGTCCACAACTGGATGTTTGAGGTGTAAAAACCACAAACAGAAAGTTGTGCCAGCTGTTTAAGTTTTCAACTTTTTTAGCTGGGGTCAACAACAAGCTGTAGTGTCCTGACGAGTCCTAATAAGGACAAAACAGGTCTGTCGGCACTTGCTTGTCGATTGACTTGACCATTCTTACTTTATGTTTGTAATGGGAACTGCAGGGTTGTGCTTGTATTAACCCGTATCCGTGTTAGCTAACTCGATGTGGTTAGCATATCGGAACCGCCGCCAGTATACCCTTGGGGTTTAGCAGTGTCTTTTGCAGTTGCGCTGGTGGAACATTGTTTTCATTGTAATTAATATTCTCTAAATATTTCAGATTGACAAGAATATATTGGTTATGAAATTACATCATACTAGAAACACTGTCTATTCTTAAGCAAAAAAATGTTTTTTTACAATATGTCGTTTTTTGTTGCAGGTTGAGAAAAAAGTTTTTAATGTTAGATAGAAACTTAGATCTTTAGCACCATTTGATAACAAAATCAACATTCCAGCCCAAGTAACTTAAAAGTTTTTAAAAAATTTGGAATTTGGGTTGGCATCACTACAATTTTGAGGGTAGCATAGCCATCATTGTAAGCTACAAGTTGAAAATAGATTCAGAGTGAGTTTTTATAATATATGCCAAGTATCCAGACCACCAAAAAAGTTTTTCCCTCCACCCTAATGGACAATTCTGTTTTTCTAACTTTCAAAGAAGATTGCTCATTATTAGTTAAAGCTTTGTGATGCTGTAATTGAGCCCAAAAAGATTCAAATTCTCCAAATATTCTCTGCTTGGTGGTTTTGGTAAAAAGCTGAAATTAAGATCATATGATAGAACAAAGTTTTCCATGTCTGATAATTGCTATTTTAAAAGATTCAAAATCTGTTTTTGCTTGCAATTTGCCATGTTTTCAGATTCTTCTCATTTGTAGTGGTGAGCAAATGCTCTTTTTTGTTTTTAAATTTTCCACTTCTTTTTTCTCAACCAAACCAAAATCTTGTATAATCTAATCTTGTCAAAAAATTGTAGTATTGTAAAAGAAGGACTTTTTCAATTTATTACAAGTTTTTTAATTTTACTGCTTTTATTGATTATTTAAATCAAGCAACCATGTAATTTTGCAAAATTGGGACCTGCAACCCTTGAAAGAGGTTTTAGAAGCTCAAAGTTTTCCTTAATTCAACCACATTATTTAAAAGAGCTAATTATTGTTAGTACTAAAAAATGGTAATAGTGCAAAACCTTAAAAGGGTCATTGTTGTAGTGAAAAGTGCATTGGGCATTGTTAAGAAGCTGTTGATCAATGGCGGATTCGTGAAATTGTTGTGGGCAAGTGTTGGCCTTGCAAGAGTGGGAAAGCCTTTTGTGGTTGTACAAGGTAGGAGGATTGGTGATGGATCTTGGAACATGTTGTTTGATTTGCTCTTCTAAGCATTGAGACATGCGACCAACGTACCAACTATCGCAGTGATGATGGGAAGGTAACAGCTTTTATAATCTGTTCAAAAAGCAAACTGGATCCAGAGCTTGGCAAAATTCGTTCAATTCTATTAGAAAATGGCTGCATGGAAGCAATTTTCAATTTTGTAACCAAGGACCCAAGGAATCTACATATTTTCAACCGATCAAAAGTCCAAAATTTTTTTCTCTGTTCCAAAAAATTCTGTCACTCAGCTCTTGGAGCAATCAAGGAGCACTCCATGTTAGTTGTCATGGCAAAGCTTTTTTTTTAGCGACTTAAGATAATAAACAAACCAATCTGTTTCATATATAGTGTTTCCAAATGTACCAAAAAATAAATATGATTGATTTGCAAATGTACCGAAAAATAAATATGATTGAACTGTAGAGAGCTGAATGAGAATTTTTTGACCAGAAAAAAAAATTTAGATTTTTTATGGATTGAAAATATTTATATTACAATTCCTTGGGTACAAAATTGAAAATTGCTACCCAGAACATGCAATCAATTTGGCTTTCAAACAAAAACTTCAACAACTAAATTCTAACCCGGTTCACACAGTGGAAAAGTGCCCTGTCTACCTATACATCCCATGGATTGGAAATGTCTCAATGAAGTTCGAAAAGCAGATTACATCTGCTGTGAAACACTGCTTTTTCTCTGTCAAACCACTTGTTATTTTTACAACCTGACAGCTCTTACCAGCAATTAAGAAAGACATGTTACCTTCCCATCATCACTGCGATAGTTGGTGCGTTGGTCGCATGTCTCAATGCTTAGAAGAGCAAATCAAACAACACATTCCAAGATCCATCGCCAATCCTCCTGCCTTGCACAACCACCAAAGGCTTTTTCGGTCTTGCAAGGCCAACACTTGCCCACAACAATTTCACGAATCTGCCATTGATCAACATCTTGACAACACCCAATGCGCTTTTCACTACAACAACAACAAATTTTCTATTCTAGCTCAAGGTTGCTCTTCTTTTCACCTTTCTGTTCTTGAAGTGACTTTCATCAAATCTCTTAATCCCCCTCTATGTAAACAAAAAAAATTCGTCTACTCTTTGAAAATGTCTTAATTCTTTCTCTCATTGGCTACCTTTTTTCAGCCAATGAGAACTCATAATCATATTGGTAGTTGAATTTATGAAAATATTTTGAAAATTTTGTTTACAATCAATTAAAGCAGGGATGGGGAACCTAATTGCACTCATGGGTCATACCCCCAAATTAGAAAATTATAAAAATTATGTAAACTTTTGATTTGAGAAAAATATAATGATTTGATAAACCATGTTTTATCATCTGGCTAGTAATGTAAAGACTTTTTTTTAATCTTGTATTAAACAAATAGGCTCCTTCAAAGTCAACTAAAGGCCAAGAAAAGTTTTTACATAATGAGCAAGATAAAAAATATGGGTTGTCCATTCACCAGCTTTTTTGATGTTTTCTTATTAGGATGATGTTTAATTTTCTTTCTAGCAGGCCAATATTTCTATCATCAGAAAGATTGTTGTTAATAAAACTCAAAAGCATCATTTTAATCTGTGGAATTGACATACTTGTTCCCAATCCTTCATGGGCACATTGAAATATCTTATGGCTTTGTTTGGCCTGCGGGCCACAGGTTTCTCACTCCTGCATTAAATAAAGTTTTATACATTTTTTTGGGATATCCTGTACAATACTTGTTGCAAATCAAAAACTCACTAGCTTTTTTTGTCAGACCCAGAGACAATAATAAAAGAAATAATGTTATAATAATACAGGATGGTTACCACTGTTCCTTTGATTGATGTCATAAATGGACAAGATTACACGTTCACTTCTCAAGCTGGAGGAGACTGGAATGGTTTTGCCCGTGGAGCCTGGGATTGGAGTATGTTATGGAAAAGGATTCCTCTTGACAAGAAAGAACAGAAACGAAGAAAGCACACAAGTGACCCATACAGGTTTGCTGTGTGATTATATTTTTTGACAAGTACAACCAATTCAGGAACGTTATACTTTGCCATATATCTACTTGAAACACTGTTGTCCTAAAAAATTTTTGATTTTACTAAAAATGATGAGTTTTAAATCGAAAATGTTCTTGTATTGCCAACATCTGAGTTTTGTTATGTTTTTTGGGTTCTTCTTGAACACATTTTGAAACTGCAACCTTGAAATTCCAAATTTACACAAGGTTTTGACCAATACATCTGGTTTCTGACTAGTTGCACTCTATTTCCTTAAAGACTTTACTCAAGCATTATGGTTAGATTTTGCAAAAAGAGTTAAAATTATTTGAATATCGTCAGTGTATACTACTCACATTATACCAGCATACTGCAAACTGCGACTCACCACACGACAAAATAGATTTTTGAAGTTGCGTAAACAAATTATTTTTAATATTTATATGATTTTTATTTGTCTCTGACTAAGTGGAACAATCATAGACCACCTGTTATTGATTAATTCTTGCTTTTTTTAAAAAATGCCCTGATGTAAAGTACGTATTTGGAAACGGCAAAAAGGCAGATTTTTTCGTAACCGTAAACTCATCAACCAAAATATTGCCAAGAAAATTTAAAGAACTTCGACAAGTTTTGAAAGTGTTTTAATTTTTATGCCTGTATGCTGTACATTTTATAAAATAAAAATTCATGGCAATTTGGTAAAACAGGTGGTTTTAAAATTGTTCCATTCGACTTGTAACAACAAAAAACAGATTGATGCTTAGCTAATTTACATAAACAAATTTTTTTCCAAATTTTGAATATTTATAATATAGAGTGTTTCAGAAAGAAGACTCCAAAATCATCATCTGATATGTTAAAAACGAAAAACAATAAAAAACTTTAGCTTGAACACATGTGTTGTACATACCTTCAAGTTTTGTTTCATGTTTTACAAGTGCTGAATGTGGCCACCACCGGCAGCACCCACGACATCGAGTCAATTGAGAATTTATCGCAAACGCGCCTCAGCATGTCGCGGTCCATCGTGTTGATTGCAGTTGTTATTCGATCTTTCATGTCATCAATATTTTCGTGAAGTGGTAGAGTATAAACTTTGTCTATAACATATCCTCACAAGAAAAAGTCACACACAGTGAGGTTACCGGACTGATATGTGTGTCGATGACGTGAAAGATCAAATAACCGCTGCAATCGACACACGGTGGACCGCGACATGCTGAGGCGAGTTTGAGATAAATTTTCAATCGACTTGATGTCGTCGGTGCTGCCGGTGGTGGCCACATTGAGCATTTGTAAAACATAAAATAAAACTGCAAAGTATGTAGAACACATGTGTTCAAGCTAAAGTTTTCAATTGTTTTTTGTTTTGGACATATCACGTGATGGTTTTGGCGTATTTTCTTTCAAACACCCTGTATTTATACTTGTCGCTATTTTGTCTACAACTTTAGGTTATGCTAAACTAATCACATGCACCTCCTCAAATTTGTATTTTTAGCTGATCTTTCGACAACTAACTGTATTTTAGGTTTTTTTGTGACTTTTTAAACTTTGTAAGTCAATTTTATTCTCAAGCAGTCAGCCTGTTGTTTCAAACAATTGACTTTTTTTAGTTGAGTTTATTGCCTATCTATCAAAAATATTTCTGATTAATTTGAATATGTTCAAAATTGAGTCCAGTTCTGATGATAATTGAAGAAAACTGAAAGAAATTTAGAACTAGAAGAACGATAGTTTTTTTTTAAACAAAGACATTGTGCAATTCGTTAGCTCACAATTACCTTGCATACATTCATAATCATACAGAGAGTGTTAATTGAAAGAAAAATTAGAAGCCCTCAATTAAAAAATTTTCGGTCTACTCGATGCTGTCTTATTGTGGACACAATATATTTACGCGTTGTGCTTACTATTGAGATAAAAATATAATTTATTGATTAAAATTTTGGAAACAATCTTTATCAAAGGCATAACGGAAATCAATGAGATAGACCCTTAGGGTCAAACTTTGGTTCTTTTAGTAAGTCAGTGTCCGTTTAAAAGAGCTAGTTACAAAACAGCTAGCCGCAAAAGAGCTAGTTACACAACAGCTAGTACCAAAAAAGAGTTAGGGTTAGAGTTAAAGTTAGTGTTAAGGTTGGGGTTAGGGTTATAACCTAACTCCTATTTTTTGGTACTAGCTCTTTATGGTATAATCTAGTAAGTCAGTGCTGACTCATTGAGCTATCTTTTAATTGTTCGTACTAACTGACCATTTCAAATCGAGTCAAAATCTTTCATTTTTATCGCTTGTAGCAATTATATAATGTTGTCGCATAAAAATTTAATTTTAAAGGTAAGGTGCAAAAGCAATGCTTAATTAACAAATTATTCAGAAAAAAATATTAATAACCTCACTGGGTGGGTACTGCCTATTGGAGAATATGCTTAGAGTAAATAGTTTTCTTTATTTGCTTATGAAAACTTAAAACTAAATTCCTTTTTTTTCATTTCATCTCTATATTTATCCTCCTGACTCGCAGGAAAGCGACGGAGGCGCTATACATAGGGCAAGCAATTATCCCGATCTGCGGTTGTAATTTTTTGTTCAGTTTTTAGAGATACGACTGAAATTTACAACTGCCTGCTAAGACCGGCAAGCTGGGGAAAAAGCTGTAAACTGTCTTTTCCATGGACACATAGAATGGCGCGAGTAGGTTTTGTACCGAGATCGTGTCGATCGCAATCACGGCGCTCTTAACTACTCGATTTCGCTGCCGACAAAAGTGTTCTCATTAAAAGTTGTTTTTTTAGTTAAACATCAATTAAATTTTCTTTTAATCTTTACTTAATGGTTTCTGAGTAAAACCAGTTTTAAAACAACAATATCTTGCAAGTTTTGGCCTTTCCTCTTTTTGGATAATTAGCCGTACTCAATTTAAATGGTAACCCTGCTAAAAGCTTTGCAGTAAATTTTCTCTATTTTTGGTAAATTTTTACTTTAAATATATTACCGACTTGCGTAATCTCTGTAACATGCTATTTAAATTGCCTAAAGTTTATGCTAAATAAAATAAAATAGAAAAAATTTATTGCTTTACCTTTTTAATAACTCAGTAATTCTACTTTTTAAACTGTGCCTTTTCAAAGATATTTTAGGTGAGGTATGCAAGAAAGGTTATATATCCTTAAAATTAAAAGAACTCTTGTATAAAAGTTATATTAAAAGTGCAATAGGCGACAGTAGTGAAAGTAGATGATACGAAGAGAATGGAGTCTCTAAAATAACAATGATACTTTGAATGATATGTCTCAAAGCACTTTAATGTTTTGCCTAAGTATCTGCAGTCACCGATTCCATGTCGCTGTCGTGCTATAAAATATGAACCTATTGTAATATTTCCTAATTTTTATTGAATCATTAAGCAAATCAGAATGCGCACTTTGTCGTAGCAAAAAGCGTTACGTTGATGATGTACGAGGATATTTTACACTGTTTAACGATACACGCATTTTTTTTAAGCAATTTTGACACCATTTTGCTTCTTCTGGCCACGTTTTTTTGTTTTTAACGCTAGGAGGCGGCACGTGCCATATCAAGCAATCTGTTGTGCTAACTTGTTCTTTTTGTTTTAATAAACTGGAGTTGGTTGGGCGTTGTGTTGCTGATAATTCCTTGTTTAACGTCATAAGTAACTTGTCGGTAGGTGACACTGTCGAGCTATGGCTTGCATTATCTGGCGGCGTGACAGATCGTTTGACGTTGCCTGTATAATTGTCTAGAATCTTCCATCTTCCTCTGTACTTTGTATCGCAGCCTATTTCAGTCTCACTCAAGCTCCCGGATGTGGAGGGTGTAAATCCCAGCCAATTTTTTTTTGGTTTCTTTTCTTCGTTAGACATCCAATAGTTTTCTGTGTCAGACATGGAAGGAATACGGATCTGGGTGATTCCCGGACACAAAACGGCGCCATTTTCTCCCAACATTCGTGAAACTGCTGTTAAAACTTTTTGTTTGTTTGATAGCGGCCCTTGTTCGATTGTATGCGGCAGCACCTGCGCATAATAGAAACCATAATTGCTTTATTTTTAAACCGTACATTTAGAAAAAATTAAATTTAGTTGTTGATTATTTACCTGTAAACGATAAATTCCTTTTTTCTTATCCAAAATAATTCGAAGTGAGGTGTTAAATCTTATTAAATCAGAATTGCTAATGTAAGTAGGTTCAATTACAACCAATCTTTCTGTTGGTTTTATTGAAGTATTTGCCGCAGAAACTTCTCGAATCGTTACACGGTCCTGATACATCTGCAAAAAGATCGTAACGTTAGTATTTCTCCAATCTTATAATGGGCGCACGTGCTATTTTAGTGAATGATGGAATTTGTTGACTATTTAGATATAAATAGAGTTTTATGTTAACTGTGCGACGTGGAGCGGTATCTAATAGCTTTCGTGTTGCAATTATTCTTCGATCAAATCTTTTAAGCTTTATGTAAAGTTTAAGACTTGATTTATTTTATAGTTATGAGGATTTAGAATTACCTAGAAAACAAGCCGCTTAAAAGACGAGAAGCACCAGACTCGAGTTTCGCTCTAAAGAATTGTTTGCTAAAGAATTGACTCTAAAGAATTAATCTACAACTCGAGTCTGGTGCTTCTCGTCTTTTAAGTGCCTTGTTTTCTAACTTAGTTCCATTTGTGTAGCTTGTTCGACTTGTAATTTTCTAACTCGTTTTACCTTAGATGTCAAACCGGCGACCTCTTTACTGCTAGTTTTGTAACTCACAGTATTTTGCCTCTTCTTTAACCGACAAAATTCTCTTTTTCTCTTACAAATTTTATTTAAATCTTCGTTAAATAAGTTGACCTTATGGCAAAATCAAACTGTTTTAATCTTTAAAAAATGGTTCTTGATGTGTTAAATATGTTCTGATCAATTTTGAATATTAGAAAAGGTAAATCACGTTAGTTTCAGAGTGCGTTTATATAAACAAAAAAATTACGTTATCATTATTTTTCTGTTCAGTGACTAACTGCTCTCAATTAACAAAGTAGGCCGACTTTTTTTGTAAGCAACAAATTTTGGTGAAACCCTATAAAACGTTTACCTCTTAATTAAAAAGTGAACAAATTTTTTTTAGGCCAATATTTTTTATTTTTTTACACTTGAAATACGTACTTGTGTTATTTCGTTTTCCAAGCGGTTGTGACAATACATTCGCTTTCTTTTTCCGGGACCGTCAGATTCGTCTGAAAAGTCGTGAAACTTCCATCCTCCTTTGCGCTTGCAAGGCTTAGATTTGTTTATGATTGAATTCGAAATAGTTTCATTATTAGTAGTTTGATGGCTAAAAGTTCCAGTACGGCTGTTAAACGTACCACTCTGTTTCAATTCGGTTAACCCTAAAAGATAGGCAAGCGTTCAGTTTTTTCACAGGTGAATGCGCTTAAGCCACGTAATTCAATTTTTTTTTTTCTATTACAACTTACCCTTAGCAGCTTCGATCATAGGTTGGCTAATAGCAAACTTCTCATTGCTGTTGTCACTGCTATTGTGACTCCTTAATCCACCGTTCGCACCAGTCGCGTGCTCAAGTACCGCTGGTTGGGAGTAGTTTTTATGATGTGAAAACAAACTCTCCAGCACCACCAGCTTAGCCATCGGATCCAGTGGTAAATGATTTTCGCTACTGGCCAATGCTAACGAAAATGGCAGAGCTGTTGATTCAGATACAACGGCGTTTCTCCAATGATGACGAAAGTCTGCCGTGTAAGGAAAGCTTTTGTCGTATAATTGTTGTTGATCTGTTGGGGTCAACGGAGATTGTTTGAATTCTTTATATTTTGTATTGAGGCAGCCTTTCAAGCTCAAGTCGGTAGGTCGCAACATTCCATCGCTGTTTTGGGTTTCTACTGCAGTCATTTTCACAACTAGTTATAACTTTTGAAACAATCTACAACACAAGAACTCATCAATATTTAAGTACAAAACTTTTCTTTTTCAAAAAAAGATGTCTGCGTTAGTTATTTAGGTGCGAAATGTTTTTCGTTCTTTGCCGTATATAAATATATTGCACAATTATTAACCAATGGAAAGTTTTTATTTTAGAGTTGATTTTTTGTTGCTTCTGCTTTATAACCATAAACACTTCCTTGAATCTCGCAAAATCCTCGCCTAACTCATAGCCTTGCGTCTGTAAACTTCCAATATGATAATCGTCTTTGTGAACGCCTTGCTTACATCAGTAAAATTGATGCCTTTTTTCTTTTTAATTTCAGGCACGCATTTGCGTGCATCTTTGCGTGTTTGTGCCTGTCTTAATAAGGTAGTTATCGAATCGTGCGTATGCACTCTGCTGAAATATTTAGAACCGAAATAAAATTACGCATGCCTTTATTTGGGCAACCGTGGATTTCAACCTGCTTGTATATTGATAGGCTGTGGTGAACTATTGATAAACTCATTAACTTTTTTTCAAGTGGAAAGCTTTGGCAAATACTTGCAAATAGTTTTAATGATTTTCCAAAAAATAGGTTTGCTCAGCCTAATTTGTGGTTTTTAAATGATTGGTTAAAAACTTCGTTGATAATTACTTCAAGCTATATTAAGTTTAATTTTACTTATTTTGCTTGATTTCTTTAAATGATAATCAGATGATTGACCTCATCAAAAACGCCATGATGAAATTTGGTTAATTAAAGTTAATGTTTGCATTGCTACAATATGTAAATACTTCGGGACGAGATGTTTTTGTTTGAACATTCATAGATTTATTGGTTTTGGGATTGACTGCTCTTCCTACCAAAAAAATCATAAATTTCATGCTTTGTTTTATTATTATTCTCTTAATTGCAATGATTTTTTGAAGTCAGCAAATTTTGAAATAGTAGATCGTTGTCTTTCCTAAAAAAGAATATTTAGAGGAATACATGAAATGAAGCTTGTCTAAATTAGCTTAACCAATTTTTAAATTGTGCGAACCGTATATGTGCTGTAGATTTTCGTTAAGAACGCATACTATTGACATGGAGGTTTTCAGCGATGCTATAGCCGGAAACTGCGATTCTTATTATTTGAAACCGTCGCGCGATTTTGATCTGTACTAGATTTGTAAGCGAAAAAAACTTACTTATTTGGTGAATAATGTTCAAAAAATCTCAATTTTCTTTGCGTCATTTTCAAATCATGTTTGAAGATTTTTATGTTTGACTTAATGTAATTAAAAAACTTTCTACTTTTATGGGAAAAAAGTAAAATGTATTGAGCGAAATTTTTCTGTTTTGTTTACGATATTTTCATTTTGTTGCACATATTTTTTTAAACGTAGTATGTTATTTATATTGGATCTAAATTTTTTTTAAATTAAACAAAAATAAACCCACTAATAAGCCATTAGTCGATTACTCCCAATAAATTTATTAAAAGTTGTTTTTCACAATCACTCGACTCCACCAACATTGGAGATTGAGTGGTTGTGCGTGGACGTTGATAATTATAAAATAGTCAACGTCTACAAACCTCCATCAACGCGACTCCGATACCTACAAACAAATCTCCTCCACCAACCAGTGTTTCCTCACCCCTGTTTCTACTCCACCAGTTTCAACTGTCCCCATGTTGATTGAGGTTACGGTGATAGCAGTGCGGACAGTGAGTGCTTGGCTTGCTGGGCAAGTATTAATAGTCTTGCCCTCCTGTACAATGCTAAGGATGCCGCAAACTTTTACTCTGACCGCTGGAACACTGGTACCAATCCAGATTTAGCTTTTGCTGGCATAAGTCCTACTTGATAGACGTATTCTTAAAAGGGCCCCAGGTCACAACATCTACCTTTACTTATCACACCACCAAAGTTTGCTTTGTCAGTGCCAAGCATGCCTGTTAAGCGATAAAACTTCCACAAAACTAAATGGAGTCACTACATTACTTTGACAAATTCGCAAAAACTTTGTTGCCGCCTGATTCACTTGACGTGGATCGGCTCACCCGGATTTTGTAGCATAGAAGTACTCAAAAAGACAACCCGCGCGGTTACCGAAACAACTATATTCCGTGTTGGAATGCGGAGTGTGAACACTCTACACAACGTTCGTGCAGTCTTCTCAAAGAGACGACTCAAGTTTGGCTGCTACAACTTTACTCGCCAAACTTGACAGGAAGCAGAGGGATTGATGGTCCGAAGTAGTTCTTTTCCCTCTCTAGTCGTAAAGTATGGAGTATATTGAATAACCTTTTTGGTAGGTCGCGACACTCTCCTTGTCACTGTTCCGTTTAACTGATCCATTTATATGTCAGCTATAGTCAGATTATCACTGCTCTGTGTCCCCTAAAAAATCCTCAAGAGGCTTATCTACGCCCACGTCGAATCAATTATTGATCCACTGCTTCCTAAAGACCAGGCTGGGTTTCGACGCGGAAAGTCAATCGTGGATAAAGTCGTTTTGTTGAAACAAAATATCGAGAATTCTTTCCAGGCTAAGGAGAAGGTTGGTGCGTATTTGTCGATTTTTCAGTGGCATACGACACTGTCTGGCAACCTGACCCTATCTGCAAGCTGCTGAGGCTTCTGCCGGATAAGCACATGGTCAAAATGATCATAGAGCTTGTTCGAAACCGAAGTTTCATTTTTACTACCGGTAACAGCGAAGAAAGACCCTCTGAAAAACGGCGTTTCTCAGTAATCGGTCTTGGCTCCCTTCCTTAACATCTATACCAGAGGTGACAAACTTGCGACCCGCGAATCGTGACTCTGAACACCCGTGGCGCCCTGCTTAGAATTTTCTCTCAAAAGACTAAATGAAGACGTAAAAAAGTATTTTCATCCCCGACATCAACCCCAAACCATTGAAAAATGTATTTACCCAGACAATCCTGGGTTAGGTTAAACCGCCTTCGCACTGGCGTTGGTTTGTTCCGTTCGACAGTGCACAGATGGGGTATGGCCCCCACAGCAGTCAGTGAGTGTGGCGCGGAGAAGCAAACCGCTCACCACATAATAACATCATCCAAGCCCCATTTTCCATCATCCAAGCAGGGGCTTGGTCTAAAATTAATTGATGAAAAGACAGCGGCCTGGCTGAACAATACCTGCCCTAACATCTGAAGAGTCTTTCCGAAAGGAACATATACTCCATACGAAGAAGAACAATTTCTTTTTTTATTTCTAAAACGTTAATAATTTTTTGTTATAAAGAGGGTACGAGACCGACCCCCAAGGAGGTCACGAGGCATTTTTCGGGAGGCCACAAGCAGAAGCCTTTGCTGAAGATCTTTTTTTTAGTCTTCACTAATCTTTTGGGACAATATTCTAAGCAGGGCACCACGGATGTTGAGAGCCTCCGGAAAGTGGCCACGATCTATAAAAGGTTGAAGACCAATATGCCAATTGTTTTATTTTATCTCATGCCATGCCTTACTAGTTTTATCCAGTGCTGCGAACTCGATAGGTTTTTATTCGAGTTCAAGTTCAAGTACGGGTTTTATTCTATGCCGTTAAAATCAAAGCTCGATTAAGCCTATTTGCACAATAACTTCAACTTTAAAAAATTGAAAAGCTACCACAAAGAATAAATAAAATAGAAAAAATAATAAAACTGGCTGTCATTAACGTAATAAAACAATCTATTTAATAGGTTCAAGTTAAACAGAGAATGAATATTAATTGACAATTGAGTTGGCCAATTGAAAATAAATGTACAACTCGGTTGTATTTGAAATTTAGCAATATAATATCAAAAGCAAAATCCAAATATTATTCATTCTCTTTTCAAAATTCTTCAATTTATTCATTCTCTTTTCAAAATTCAACTTTAATTCGAACATATATATATATATATATTTTGAGCTCAAGTTCCGCGATTTTATTTTTTCGAGTTCAAGTTCGGCCAAAAAGACCAAGTTCATCGAGTTCGAGTTTGCATTCCTGCTTTTGACATAACGTATAAGGGCCGTTTTGGCTTTTTAAATTATAAAAAAAAAAGGTTATATAGTATGACTAAAAGCTTCTGCAGCCCGCTCACTCAGCTGAAAGTGACAAAGCGACTCTGGACAACCAGTAGGTTCGTCACCCCTGATCTGTACGTACGACCTGCACTCCACGATTTCCAGAAAGTTTGCTTATGCAGACTAGCATGGTTTCACTCTTGTGGAAATTGGAAGGAATTGGAGGGCACTTTTAAGTCAAGACATGACTACACTTTCAGCGTATCTCCAGACTTGGAAGTTGAAGCTCAGTCATACTCAGACGGTGACGGCAGCCTTTCATTTAGATAACTGAGAGGCCAAACATGAGCTAAAAGTCTACAATAGCAATAGACTTTTACCATTTCGCTTAGGTCCTGCTTATTTTGAGTTAAAGCTGGACAGATCGCTCACATTCTGTCACTATCTAGTGGCATTGCGCAAAAAACTAAGGCGTCACACCGCTGAGGCGACTTGTAGACTCAGGATAAAGTGCTGGTTCCAAACACTGCGCACGGCTGCCTTATCTTTGGTTTACTTGAGAAGTACCAGGCTTGGTATGAGCTTGTCCCAAACAGCTTGGGTTATGCTCAATCGCCTGCAAATTGGTGTTGGACGATTCCATTCCTCCATGCCCAAATAGAGCCTCGCTCCTTCATCGAATCGTGAGTGCGGCGTCCCTGAACAAATCGTAGACCACCTTCGAACAGCGTGCCTCATATGTAGCGCACTGCATGGAGCACGAGGTCTGCTATAGTTTTTTGAACAACGAAACCCGATGCTGGCTCAACACCATCACTGCCAGCATCTGATACCGGGTAGTACAGCAGCCTGGGGTAGTAAAAGGATAAACCCTCGGCTCCAATCCTGTTTGTGTCTGACCCAGCGTGAATACCCTTCCAAGCCACAACGAACTTAAAACAAAGGTATTGCATTTTATTGCAGTTGGTTATGAGTATAGCCATTTTTTGTTTTGACCTAAAAAAATTTTTTACTTTGTATTTGTCAATTTTTGACTTAAATTTGGACTTAATAATTTTTGCTTATTATTGAAATTTTTATTCACAACTTTTGATTAAAATGTTGAAAAAACGGCAATTTTCATTAGTTTAGAGAAGCTGTAATCACATTTTGTTCTCCGCTATTGGATAAAATCTCCCTTTACCTTGTAAATATTGCGATTGCGATTGCAACAAAAAAGGGTGCGAATGAATATAAAAATTTCCTGCATGCATGTACAAAACTACATTTATGAATCAACAATAAAGAACAAGTTAGAGTTAGCACTTTTATAACAAACACGCATAAAGTAAAACGCTTCCAGTTAAATTACGCGTTTTTATTATGAAGAGAATGTTTTAGCCGAATTTCCTAAAAATCAGGGATTATTAAGCAATTTAAAAGTTTCTATGAGAGCCGCGTAGCTCGTAGAATGTTCTAAAACATTGAATTTGTAGGGTGAAACTTAGTTTTAACGCGATCGTCGGGGTGCATAACACGTCATCGCGTAAAAAGCGGGGTCGCCTTGTATCTTACGGTTCGTTGTATCGCGTTGTATAATTTCCAATCCAAGGTTAGTTAACGACCCCCCCCGCTTTCTCGATTTTCGGCGCAAAAATCTGGTGCTCTCTAAAAAAAAAAAGGTCTCTTTCTTACTCAATTTTTTGTCCGAAAACATAATGGTCTCTAAAAAAAGGTCTTAACTCGGAATCTGTTTCTCATTTCTCGATTTTTTCCTCAAAATCTGGTAATCTCTAGCAAAAACAAAAAAATAATTTCCAAAGACATTCTTCACTTTAAATCAAAAATTTCGTTTATCAAATGCTGCAGCTGCGCTAGAGGCATCTGCATCAGTTAACCTGGCATCAGATGCATTAGTTGGGATTCATCGATTGGTCGCGTTAGTTAAATCGTGGCGCGTTATAACAAAGTTTCACTGTATTTGTTATTTCATTACAAAATTCTCAGGACGTCAGGAGGGCGCAGCCCAAAAAAATGATGAGAACTTCTAATACGCTGTAGATCGTAGAAAGAAAACATTCAAAGTACAAATACCTCCAAAAGTCACAAACTTTTTTTTGGGAAAAAGTTTTGGTTTTATTCAAATTTTTAAAATTATTTTGACTCGTTGTAAAACTGATCAAAGATTCTTGACCAGCCGAAACCAAGGTTAATGTAAGTTTGATGATGTAACAAAATCCCGAAATAATTTTAATTATATTGACACCAGCGAGTCGTTGTATGAGAATCAATGAAACAAACCCAAGCAAATGTACAAAAAAAATGTAGTAGTTGGCACGAATAGATGACCTTTTGCAATAAAATCTGCGTCATGGCTCAATAAAATTTATATTGTTTTATAGTTTCCAGGTCATGGGTTCACTTCTCGGACACTGATCATTTTGCTACTTATCAAAATTATATCAAGATGACAAAGTTGTTTTTGCTATGGTTTTTCTTGAGTGCATTTGCTAATAAATTTTTAGGGTATTTTTGCCGTATTTACAAAGCTCCTTTTTTAAAACTATTTTTAGAAAGGTACCTATTGAAAGGCGTCAACCTTAGCACTTTACTGCTATTTCAACGTTAAGAGTGTCTTGCTAAACTTGTAAGAATATCAAGAATTAATTCATTTTAATGTTCTTCATAATCTTCTACCACGAAGTAAAGATAATTTAAAAGAGCATAATGAAAAAGCTCTTACACGGCATAATCAATTGATAAGCTTGGTCATTCCGATGATAATTTTTCTAACTTTTTTTCGCCCAAAAAAGGTTACTTTGTATAGATTGAAAGTGCAAACAGCAAGTGAATGTCGTACGGGTTTGAATTGTAATTAGCAGCGTCACGTTTCCAAGCTTCCTAAAGTAGCGGCTGCTTTGTTTAAGCTTGTCACACTCGATTATAAACTACGTGATAAAGCAATAAAGATTACAGAATTTCTTATCACGTTGACTGATATCAATCCAACTTACAGCATTAATTTAACGGTTTTACCATGTAGGGTCTCTTAAATACTGAGCCCAAAGCTGTATTTGCATACTTGATAATTTGTGATTTTTATGCGAATACGCTTTAGTTACAAGTTTGTTGTTGGTTTCGTTGAATTTGGTTAATTTATTACATTTGGTCCACAGATACACAAATACGAAAAAAAATTATTTGTGAAAATTTGTATAAACCAACAAAAAGAACTCGCATGTTTTTTTGCAGAATGTTTTCTCGAATTGTGAGCTTACAACACAATTTAGCATTGTACATTATGTCATTTAAGGCATTGTACATCACGCACGCCGAACCTGGGCTCACTGTCTGACGATGGCTTCAAGGTTTGAACTCTCATTAAAGACAGTATGCTTGCTTAGGTTATGTCGCATAGTCGTAATATGTTAAGAGAGAAAATTCTAGATAGTCGTTAACATGAGCCACTAACCTTAAAAATATTTTTAAATTAAAATTTTGTTTTGACTTTTTTCTTTGATCATTTCTCTGAAACAAAGAGATCTGGGTTCAATTCCCAGGCTATTCGAATCTGACACAAAGTTGCCAACGTTTAGTCATCGTCACCGGTGTGATATTGCATGTAAGTGACAGTTCTTGAGAAGCGGACTGCGAGCTCATAAATAAGCATCATATTTTTATATGCTTATAGGTTTTGTGGCTCACAGCAATGGATTGTTGCGCTAAAGAATGGACATTGGGTATAATAAACGGCTAGCCCCAGCTCACTCCCTTACCATGGCTTCGGATTCAAACCTCCGAACAATCCCAGAATAAGCAGACTGTCTTGGATGAGGACTTAAATCCTGAATCCAGAGGTCGGTCTACGTGATTTCTCATTTTGGTGCACCATTGCATGGTTAGGAGCCTCAAACCTCAAATATCTGTATTTTTTTTTTTTATTAGCATCGTTGCTATTTCTATTAAGGAGTTTAGTCTTGAAACCATGATCAGTCAGTAACTCGGGGTCGTCCTGCGTGATGCGCAATTCCGCACACGGCACTTTTTATTTTCGTCTGTTCTCAACTGCCTACACCTATTTATATTCCTGACTTGTAAAACAACTTCGGAAACGTTAAAGTTAAGGAAACCGTCAAGCGATTACCCCGACCTGCTCAGCAAATAGGAAATACAAGGTGACCCAAAAAAAACAGACCCATACAAATTTTATTAAATCTCATCAACATCAATAGAATTTCAAAAAACTTGGTCGACTTAAATATCAATCTTTGCACCATCATTCCTCAAAGTTTCAGTTATTTTGGTTGCTTTACATTAAAGTTATGTATTATTTCAAATATGCTCCAAAGGGGCGCAACAGCATTGTAGGCAAACTTGTAGATGTCACGCAAAATTGTCACTCACTCAAACAGATCGCTCTTTTGAGATTTCTCTAATTTTTTGCTGTATTTAGTGCCATTAGTTTAAACATTGATAAATTAAGGACATTAAATACAGCAAAACTTTGAGAAATCCTAAAAGAGAAATGTGTTGGAATGATTGACAATTTTGAGTGACGTCTACAAGTTTGCCTACAATGCTGTTGCGCCCATTTGGAGCATATTTGAAATAATACATAACTTTAATGTAAAGCAACCAAAATAACTGAAACTTTGAGGAATGATGGTGCAAAGATTGATATTTAAGTCGACCAATTTTCTTGAAATTCTATTGATGTTGATAGGATTTAATAAAATTTGTATGGGTTCTGTTTTTTTTGGTCACCCTGTACCAAGCAATGACTGCCCGTTTCATGCTTTTTTTTCGGTTTTTAGCCATTTGTGTTGTGATATGTCTGTAATTGACAGCTACTTTCTAAGACTGCCTAGCAGAGTCAGGAAAGTGATCTAAATACCGTTTTATAAAGATACAGCAAAATGACAAGAATGTGGGTTAAACCGAGACCTTATTAATCGCAGTCTCCGTCAAAACGCGCTCCTACCCACTCAATCACGCTGTCAATCAATTCCTTACACTCGTCGGCGTATGAAAAGAGTATTATGAAAATAAAATATGCTCCTAGAGAATTGCAGTTGCTCAGTATGCTTCCACACGTAATTTTGTCTTTTCTTTTGCTATTTAAATTCTGGCTATTGAAGAGTTCCTTTGACCATTTTAGCATGTTTTAGTTTTGTCGCGTCATGGCTAATATAGTTTAAGCAGGGTTGTGGAGTCGTAGAAATTTTTTCCGACTCCAGAACATTTAAAAAAACGACTCCAACTTCGACTTCACAACCTTGAATTAAGTCACTTTTAAAAATTTGAAGAAAAAGAGGAAACCCGACTCTCTTTTTCAAAATCTGTAGCCTGCAAAAAGCTGATAATGTTAAGATTTGATATCAGTTCTTCAAAAAAGTGCGTGATAAAAACATCCGAGCAAAATATTTTAAATTACAAGTCACAAAATAAAACCAAAAAATTTAATAATTTAAATCCCGACAGACTATATTTAAACATACTCGTAGAGTACAAAATTGAATACAGAAACACAAAAAATGTAAAATAAAAAATGAATCAAAAACTGTACTTTTTATCTACTACTATATGCAGTATATGCCGGCCCGCAACCAGGAAGAAACCAAGAAAAGCGACACAGTCCCTAACACTTTCAAAATTGCTATTGTTTTAACAATCAAATGGTAAATTCCAATTTTATCACAATACAGATTGCTTTTATTTTGTCGATCTTAATTGCAATAACCTCAATCTTGCATGCACAATTATATATTCCTGGAAAAATTTTTAAGAGATTTCCATTGGATGCCTGTAAGAACATCCAATTGATTACGTTTGCCTGTTGCCATTGTTTTTTTTTTGCAAGAGCAAAAAGTCGTCGATTTCGGTCGATTTCAATATCTAAGGAGTAGAATGGGGTTCAAAGGGTTTACCCGAGCTATAAAGCGACAGTGTCAAAATTTTCAAAAACGTATAGCTGTCAAAGTGAAGACCGTTTTTAATTCTTGCTTACGCTCCCATTTTATGTAAAAAAACATAGTTGCTTGTGAATGGAGATAAAAAAAAAAAAGGAAATATTTGCATTAAGTGATTAATAGTGTGTACTTGATTAAAGAGTTGATAAAGTATTTTTTACTCGTTTTAAAGACGAGGTGCAGAAAAGTTTGTCCGAGCCAAGCTTTTTTAATGACAAAAGCACAGCTTTATCACTTGCTTGAGCAGGCCTATCGCTAGCTGACACTTTTTTTAACCTGAAAAAAAAAATTGAAATTTTTAAGGCTTTGACCATGGTTTAGTAGGTCTAAGCGCTTTAGAATTTATGCTAGTGCTGGAATTCGATAGATGATTATTATTCAACTTCTTATTGGAACTCACAAAAACTTTGCAAATTCGAGTTTTTCATCTTTAATTTTTCGAGTTTAGGAAAGGGTCATTTTAATTTTCGTATTAAATCTCATTTTCATTATTAGTATGTGCAGGGGCGCCGGAATCAAGGAGGAGTGTAGAGGTCAGGGGGACACCCCCCTACCCTTTGGACCCCTTCAAATTGCCCCCTTCTCATTTTAAAAGGTACAAGTGGGCAGATACAGAAGCATTTGAAAACTAGACCAAAATGTCAGATCAATTGAAGGTAAAGGCTTTTATTTTGGTTTTTATCTTCATCTTAAATTTAGGGCAAAAGTAGGGATCATTCTCTCGACTGAAAGTGATGGCTTTATTCTTTTTTTAGTAATCACTAAAATTTTGCGCTGGAAACAGTCGCGATGCGGAATGGCATGGCAACCGTTTTTGGTGCAAACAATTTTAATTGTCTGCCTTTTTAAAAAAATAAGGTGCTTTTTTTCTTTAATTTTTGTCCCTCTGACAAAATGACTTTCGGGCGTCCCTGAGTATTTATTAAGTTTAGTTTTCTTAAAAAACAGTTAAATAATGAACAGGATTGAATTTTTTAAAATTGTAGTTCAGAAATTTTTATTTTCTGAATTCAAGTTTAATGCTCCAGTTCATCATGTTATTGTCGCCACACATACAAAAAGATTGTTGGAAAAAACCACCATTCAATGAAGTATGCATTTCTCATCAGCAATAGCGACTGGCAAGTAAAAAACGAAGAGTTGCCGCAATCAGGGGCACCAGAAAAATTTTGAGCAGCAAGGGCAAAGTTTAAAAAAGGGCTTTTTTTGGTCAAGAAGACACTCTTAACAAATGCAAATTTTAGCGTTGTACAAATTTTTACTAAAAAACTTAATAAAGACCAAAAAAATAAATGCAAAGACCTTCACTTTTTGGCCGCGGTGTTTTATTTACTTGGCCGGCTAATATTTTTGATTTAGCATACTCATAAAGGCAGAACGTTCTTGTTGTTAATAAAGACCTTTTCTATTTTACCGGCCTTCACTTTGAACTAAAAAAGATTTACATTTTTAAACTCAAACTTGCTGGGTATAGGTTATATTTTTTTCATGGCTTGACTTTTTCTTATGGTCGAGCTAAGAAAAAATTTAACCTGCCCAATAAATCATATATCTTAAATGGGAAAGCATATCTTAAACTAGGGAAGCTTTTTATACCATACAAGCTGAAGCTTATTATGCCTGCCACGACAAAAGTTTTTTATTGATCATTTTGATTTCAAAAATTAAGTCTAGACAAAAAATTTTTCACATCAATTTAAAGGTTATTTTGTCAACAAATAAATGTAAAAGTAATTTCTTAAATTTCAATTGAAATTTGAAGAACAGTCATTGAACCGAAGATAAGTTTACATTTTTTAAAGAAAATATAAACCCTGGGGTCTGTTGATTTAAAACAAAAACTATTATTTATTCATTTTAAATTTAGGGCCAAAAGCGACACCGTCTTCGGAAAAAGTATTCACCGTGTAAGCACATGCTTGTTTATTGGTTTGATACATTTGACTAGCCGTTGCGGAAATGTAAGCTTAATTTAGCCCAAAGCGGAGTCAAAGTCGTAAAAAAGCGACTCCAGCTCCGACTCCGCCCTCAAACATACGACTCCGATTCCCGACTCTACAACCCTGGGTTTAAGACATCCATGTCTTTTGTCAATCTAATTGCTGTTATTGCTGTTTATTGATCTTCCACACCAATTTTCAAGTTATTTGACCGAGAATCGAATGCCTCTAAAATGGAATGGATGTTGCTTATATGTAATTTTTTATGATATTACAGTGTTCTGTATATCAGGACTTGCAACAACAAGTTATCCGTAAATAATTGAAGCATGTTTTATGGGATTCCTTCTCTTACCAAACAGGAAAAGTCGCAAATTAATATAGGAACCTACTTATACAGGGTGTCCATAAAGTCTCTTTACAATTAAAAAAAATTATTACAAAGTAAAATGATGAGATATTGCAATGAGGGTTGTTTTATGTTAATCAGTATTTCATAAAGTTTTTATAAAACTAAAATTTATTGTTTCAGATAAAATTTCTTATGTTTTATGATTGAGTTATATGAACTGAACCCCCATAAAATGACTACTCCTCAAGAAAAAGTGCAATGTGTATCCTGGTTCATTGAGACAAAATCAGATGTTTAGACCGTTCTTACTTCTTACTAATCCCCAAATTCTTACATTGTGTTTGTGTAACTTTCCTGAGACATGAAAAGTTGCCTCATAACAAACTCGCTTGAGGAATGCTTCATCCTCAGAAATTCGTTGCAACATGTTTACTGCAAATTCTTTTCGTCTTGGCATGTCGTTTGGCTGAAGTGCCTGTAACATTTGCACTTTGTAAGCATACAATCTTAAATTCTCGTGTAGAACTTTGTGCACTGTTGAACGTGGTAGTTCCAATTGTCTGGCAGCAGTACGGATGGACTTCATAGGAGAACGTTGAAAGGCTTGCCTTACACGCTCGATGTTTTCTTCAGATGTTCTTGGTCGCCCACTCCTCGTTGTATCGAACACTGTCCCTGTCTCCATAAATTTTTTGTGCCATAAACGAATTGAAGGACGTGATGGTGGGTCTCTTCCATACTTCTGTAGTTTCGCTGGGTCTGAACATCTGATTTTGTCTCAATGAACCATGATACACATTGCGCTTTTTCTTGAGGAGTAGTCATTTTATGGGGATTCAGTTCATATAACTCAATCATTAAACATAAGAAATTTTAATTAAGAAATTTTATCTGAAACAATAAATTTTAGTGTCAATTAAAACTTAATGAAATACTGATTAACATAAAACAACCCTCATTGCGACATCTCATCATTTCACTTCGCTTGTCCAGTCGAAATATCGCTCCAGTTAAATACACTATCGTACGTGTGATTGTTCTATCTTTAGATTTAATCATTTAAAAGTAGAAACTTTATTCAACTATTGAAAGTTGCAAGCAGATTTACTTTTCGTTCCTGTATTTTTCTATTATTATTGCAGTAATACGTGGCTGTTTTGAATTTGATACTTATAGACTTAATAATCGTGATTCATTAATGATTATTTTTCGCTGCTTTATCTTATTAATAAATTTTTTCTATTCTAAATAAACTACAACCAAATAGTTTCTGACATATATTATTTTAAACTGTAGTTATATATACCAAAGCGTTGTTCACGACAGCGTTATGCAGTAAATTTAGACGCTGATTTTACTGCGAGTTATTTTTTGATGCAAAATTTTGCTTATCTTCAATAACAAGAATTAACAATAAAAAGGGTTGAGTCTTGTTAGGAGGGAATAAAGTCATAAAAGATTTTCTGTATGGTTTCATATCATATAATATTATAGTGGCATTAAATTAAATAAACCTCGCCGGTTTCGATGCTAATTTGTCTAATTTTTTTTATTGGTTACCAATCGTTTTCAAGGTTCAACAAATACAAGTTGAAACGGACAAAATTTTCAACAAAGTTGATTATGAAAGTTGGAGAATCAACGTAATTAAAAAAAAAACAAATCATTTGAAAACTAATTTTTTATCGATAGCAAATGAAATGTTGTTTATTATAAATTTTATTATTTTTAAAAAATTTGCCACAATTTCAGCACTAACAAACGTTTTGTATTTTCCTTTGAAGTTTTTTTTAAAAAAACCGAAATTGACCTCAAGTTTTTGCGATCTGCAGTTTTTAACTAAAAATGGATTGCTTGAATATAAGGTAGATGCTTTGTTGGTAACGTTGCGGCCCAAGCATTAAATTCCCGAAATCAGCACTGCAAACTTACCAAAGACTTATGGAAATGAGTATGATGAAAAAGAAAGTTTTGGTTTGTTCAATTTTCTTTATCCTGCATCGTCTGTAAATCACTACCTTTACCAAAATTGTGTTTTTATTTTTAAGGTTTTCGATTTCCAATGTCTATATGATTTCGGTCGAACTGTGTTATTCGTATCGTTGAACTCAACTTTAAGCGTGAGGAATTTATCATTCAAAAAAAGAGTCAGGAGCCTACTATTTGCGTACTTCATAAAAAGATTCTTTTTTTATTACATCTTACCAGATTTGCACTCGTTGAGCTTGAATGGATATTTCATGAGATGTCCCTCCTAAGTCTCTGCCTGCCCATTGGCGACATTTCTATGCTCCAAGAACATTTTTCTCGTTGGTCTTAGTGTCGTTTTTTGAATTGCTTTTTGTATCAGTGGATTTTTTCTCTCTGTGACCGAGGACGATTATTTGTTTGTTTTTTTTGTACATTCATAGTCTAATTAACATAAAAAAAAAGGTTTAAATTTCAAAGTTTTGCCATTTTTTTTTTAATTTTGCTTTTTTTGAAGTTGTTGAAAATTGTGAAATTTCTCGTTTAAAGAGCCAGCATTATTTTTTTTATTCAGCTTCATACAAATGCAATGCACACTTAACAGTTGGAATTATTAATGTGAAAATTTGCATTATAATTTTTTTAACAAATTTGAGATAAAATTTTATTGTAATAGATTTTCTAAAGCTTTTTAATTTTGCAGATCACCTGCTATGGCCGGAGGATTATTTGCTATTCAACGGGACTATTTTTTTGAGATTGGTCTTTATGATTCTGGTTTGGAAATATGGGGAGGAGAAAACTATGAATTGTCTTTTAAAGTAGGTAAAATTTAAGTTATCGGTAATTTGTATTGATGTTTTGTAACGTTAGCACTTTACTTGCATTTGTATTATTTGTTTTTCTATACAATTCGATTTGCAGAATAAGTTCCTTATTTTTAGTCAATAGTTTCAAAACGCTAAACTCTAATTACTAGCTAATCCCAAAAAGCTCCTCTATTTACTGTCTAAACAGATCTGGATGTGTGGCGGAGAAGTTTTGTTCGTTCCTTGTTCCCGTGTGGGGCATGTCTATCGGTTGCCGGGGTGGAGTGGAAACCCACCGCCCGATTACGTCCCGTCCAACCCCAGCTTGAGAGTAAGCATCCCAGAGTAGTAGCTAATTGTAGTTGTATGGCTTTGCGTATTTATTTCAGTACGTAATCAAATACTCACGCGCATGGATTGCAAGTTGGGTTCATGCACTCAGGTCACGAAAAGTTTGCTCACGGATTTTTTTGTGTACGTTACTTAGTAATTTTGCTAAAAATTTGGCTTATAACAACTAAATTGATTTGTTTTCTAGTTTTTTTTTATGTATGTTGTTTTCCCCTCAAAAAAGAAACAGATTATAACTTTAAAACTTTAAATTTTATTCAAAAATTATTTAACTTACATACATATGCATGCATAATATATACAGGGTGACCCAAAAAAACAAAACCCATACAAATTTTATTTAATGTTATCAACATCAATAGAATTTCAGGAAACTTGGTAGACTTAAATATCAATCTTTGTACGATCCTTCCTCAAAGTTCCAGTTATTTTGGTTGCTTTACATTAAAGTTAAGTATTGTTTGAAATATGCTCCAAATGAGCGCAACAGCATTAGAAGCAAATTTTTAGACGTCACTCAAAATTGTCAATCATTCCAACACATTTCTCTTTTAGGATTTCTCAAATTTTTGCTGTATTTAATGTCTTTAATTCATCAATGTTTAAACTAATGGCACTAAATACAACAAAAAATTTGAGAAATCTCAAAAGAAAGATCAGTTTGAGTGAGTGACAATTTTGCGTGACATCTGCAAGTTTGCCTACAATGCTGTTGCGCCCATTTGGAGCATATTTTAAACAATACATAACTTTAATGTAAAGCAACCAAAATAACTGAAACTTTGAAGAATAATGGTATAATTGTTAAATATTTTTAATTTTGTGCGATGACCTTCCTGGTTGATTATTTTTCGCAATCCTATTAACTCATCATTCTTGGAATAGCTAGGTTGAAAAGTACAGTATTTTTCTAAAAATACAGGTCCTGTCAAGGCACAGCTTTTATTTGCGTCAAAGAAGCAAATAGTTTATTATTAGATTTGTTGAAATTCCGCATTTGACCTTATGGAGTTTCCGTTTAGGATAAAGTAACGGAACAACACTTGGTTGCTATATTTAAGGATACAGTAGTGTTGCTTTTTATTTGTATGTAACATTAATTGCTTGACT
Source organism: Diplosoma virens (assembly GCA_963680785.1). Taxonomy (NCBI): domain Eukaryota; kingdom Metazoa; phylum Chordata; class Ascidiacea; order Aplousobranchia; family Didemnidae; genus Diplosoma; species Diplosoma virens. Next base: position 15,450,234 of record OY796892.1, read on the forward strand.
TTTATCGAAGTCTCTTGGAAACTGTTTGAAATTTCGACTTATTGATTAATATCAATCACAGTTATCGGAACGTTTTACCGAAAAATTCCCGCTGTCTTCATTTGTATTAATATGTAATTCGTGCTTTTTAATCATTAGATCTGCGTTTTTTAGTTATAGCACCATTTCAATTCTTTTGAAATCGCTATATATAGTTAATAAAACTCCGTGTTTAAAGTACCACTTTTCTTTTGACCTACTTTTGTTAAGTTGAATTCATCATCCTGCTTGAGACATTTGTTTATTTGATTCAATAGTTCCAACGCTTATAATTGCAAAAGCGATTAACAACTTGTAGGTGTTGCGTACGAAATCGCCGCAAAATTCGCAACGTTTGAGTTTCTTATTTGACTGACCACGAGAGTTTTTTAAAAATTCCTAAATGCATGATTTAAATGCGTGTAAGCATATACAGTAGTTCGTCGCTTAGCTAACGATTTTTGCATTTAAAAACGACTAATTGCCATTAACCGTTAATTTTCATTTTTCTGTCGACATTCACGAGAAGAATCGCATCCGCTTTTAAAAAGTCATAAAACTTACGTCGTTACGTTGCTGCCTTGCGCAAGAACTTATACATGGAATCGAGAATCGAAGTTCATTTTTAAAACTTTCCTTTTATGGTCATTGTCGTTGTTTTGAATCAAAACAGATTGAGTCTGTTTTGATCTCTCGGATTAATCATAAATTTAAATAAGCATCAAAAACATTTCCATTTTAGGTATTTCACATGTTGTTGTTTAGATTTTTTCACCTGTACCATGCTGTTTGATAAGCCTGTCATTGAATAATTGCGTAGTTGTTAATTCGTCTGCTACAAAGTGCCGCCCTTTTCGTTTGTCAATTTATCCTTATATATTAATTTTCAAACCAATGTTTAATGTTGGACAACGCTAAATTTTTCTTTCATTGCTCCGATATTTTAGTTAAAACGTTATTTAAGTGTATTTTTAATAAACTGGAGACTTATTGTAACGTAGATGTCCAAGTAACTGATCAACGATTAGAGTGAAAGGATGCGCTGTTTTGAACCCTTAGACGCAGTCCATTATGCTCTTTACTAAAATGCCCGATTCAGTGTAAGGTTGTTAAAATTGTCATTTAAGCGATTCCTTATTCTTTTCCTTGAAATTATGATCGACATTTAGGCAGCGCGTATATGCTCTAACAAACCGATCAAAAGATCGCGGCTTTTCGTCGTGCAATCGATCATGCGCGGTCCGAAAATGTTTCTTTGAAGTGAAACTCCTCGGTTTGTCATCGAGATTGATTGCCAGCGTGTCACTTACCAGCACCACGTGCACTAATCCAGTCATGACTCGGCAATTTCGATGTTTTAGAACTACGTCCGAGTGGTAGAGACCTGGTGGGACGAATACAAGGATTATTTTTACGCGAGCCGACCCGAAACGATCAACCTGCCCTATGGTGATATATCAGCACAGGTAAGCTCGCAGCGCTGCTTATAAGGTGTTTTTTATTGTCGTGAATCAGCTGCTGGACGCGCGCGCACAATGAGAAAGCACGTTGCCTTAATATAGACAGTTAGACGTGTTCTGGTTTGGGTGAAAATTTGAACTTTCACTATCGTATGAAGTTATTTCGTCTAGAACTAAATATAATGAAGATGGAAGTGATGAAGTTTGGCATAAGAATAGTCTGCTTATCATTATGAATCGATCTGATAAGATATTTTTAAGTATTTTTAATGGCGAAATCGAGTCATAAAATTATCCTTTACCGACAATTTATTGGCATTACATTGCCAGACAACCTTCTTACCTGCGCTTTATTTCAATTTTTGCAAGGAGTTACCTCAATGCACCCAAGTCCCTTCCAAGTGAGCGACAGATCAAACAAAGGCTATTTCACTGTTTCGCCATTTATAGCTATTTTTTCCCACTTATGCAGAAGCCAATGCTATCGTCAATAATGCTTCGTTTTTATACCCGCCTTGTTTTTATTAATATCCATGCACGGGTTAGAATTTTAAAAAAGGTTTACATAAGCACTTATTTTTAGAAAAGTCGTAAGCTTTTGGCTGATAACTTAGAACTAAACTTGTTTAAAATAAGATCGTGTTGACTTTCACCCGTTTACGTAATTAACGACATCGTTTTTAGTGAAAGAAGCATGTAGTTACTTACCCTTTAATTCCTGACATGAGTAAATTTTATCCCTACAATTTTTTTTGTATCGTACAAAAGCAATTTTTTATCCTATTTAGGTCGAAAAAAATAGATTGTATTCATTTGCAATTAAGAGTCGTTGTTATACAGTAAGTGGTGAAGGTCCTTTATTTCTATGAGCACTTAAGTTTTGAAGACTAAAATCTACGCGTGATATGATAATTATTTCGATCAATAAGAGTTTAGTATTATGTTTCTCTTGAAAAAAGTCAGTATGCCAAAAAATAAATAATTTACGTGTGTATGCTTAAAGTGCATTAAAAAAAGTAGAGTGGAAATATGGGTACATCTACTTTTTCAGTGCACTCAAAGCAGTTACGCCTTTAACTTTATAAAATATGTATCAAAAATTTTTTCAAGTTTTTAATTTACCTCCTTTAGGTAAAAGCAGATGATTTTTTAGTTTTGTTTTGATATACTGTACCTGTGAGTAAATTTTTAAAACTACTTAAGTTGATTTAATTGTATAAATAAAATTGCTCAATTTCTTTTGTTATTCTGAAAAAAAGTAGGATGGTCAACTCCTTTAGGTAAAAGCAGATGATTTTTTAGTTTTGTTTTGATATACTGTACCTGTGAGTAAATTTTTAAAACTACTTAAGTTGATTTAATTGTATAAATAAAATCGCTCAATTTCTTTTGTTATTCTGAAAAAAAGTAGGATGGTCAACTCCTTTAGGTAAAAGCAGATGATTTTTTAGTTTTGTTTTGATATACTGTACCTGTGAGTAAATTTTTAAAACTACTTAAGTTGATTTAATTGTATAAATAAAATCGCTCAATTTCTTTTGTTATTCTGAAAAAAAGTAGGATGGTCAAATTTTTTTCGTCGTAAGATTAGTTGTCTTTGTAATCATGCTAGGAATTACAGATTAATAGGCCTACTGGTTTCTTTCATACGATTTTTTTTTTTTTGGTACAACATTTATACGAATTTAAAACCGCTAAAATGTTTTTTCACTGAGCGAAAATAATTTTTTTTTGCCAACGCAGCAGGGTGACTGCGATCTTTTCAATATAATGCGTTTTTGAAATACGTAAACAGAACGATTCTATGTATAAAAAACTCTTGCAAAATTATTTTTGGCGTCTTCCACGTCATTTTTCGAAGTTTTTTATTAGAACATTCGATTTAAGAATTAAAAACTGAATCGTTCAGTTGTGGTTGCACTTTGATCTTTGTGCTTACTATAAAGACCGAAGCAAAATTTTTACATGACCGATCAGCGCTAGCTGAATTGATTAATTATTTCGCCTACTGTAGTTTTGTTAACCAACTTTTAATTTTTTTACCTGAAATAAAGTTTTGAATATTGCTATGTAAAAAAACTAAGCTTATCGCTGCCATATTGTTGATAATTCAGCAGAAAACTGTCGACAGTACAAGCGTGCACGATTATTTAGTGCAGCGTTATGTGACCGAGTATGATATAACAAAAATTTAACTGTTTTTATCGATTTCGGTTACAGAAGGGCGTTGGTAGTCACGTGACCGCTCGCTGGTTTCTTGAAAGCCGCGGGTCTTCTGACCGCGTTGTAATAATTCTTGGTAATTTCGCAGTTCTTCCTTTTAGCGATAAAATGATTTCAAGAAAATCCAAAATGGGAAGATGTGGTGTTGACTAACTGTGTTTTATTAAATTGAAATCCGCTTCTTGGAATCATGTTTTGCCAAATTACAAAATTTGATTTTATTCTTATCAAAATAGAAGCAATTACGCGGCGATATTAAATGAACTTGCAAAAACTTGAAAACTTAGAAACCAGACACAGTAATTTCAATTCAAAATATTTTTGATTGTTTTTAAATACAATTTTCCGTCTGCTATTTTTTAATTACGCCAACTTTTTTGGCTATATTCTGGAACGCGACATGGCCTTGTTTTGATCAACCAAGCATAAGACTGGTTGTAGTCGGCTTTTTGATTGATTTCAATTGCTAAAAAAATTCTAGCCTAACATCATTTATCTTAATTTAAAAAACCAGAAATACCGTCGACTCCTTTAGCTGTGCGACCGGTAAGCCGTTTAATTGTGATTAATTATGGAGAATAGAATTTAATTTTAGTCACACCACTACTTTAAACTGACTTGTATTATTTTTGTTCCAAAGCTTAGTTGTCAATTAACATAAGTTGATATCACCTAAACAATTTTGTTATTTAGCTATTGATCGCGACGTAAAATACGAGGTTTAATCAATAAATATTGCACACAATTTATTTATTTTAATGCATGTTTATTTTTATTTTTGCAAATCACATTCACTTTCCTTCAGTATAGTCTCCGTGCTTCTCAATTACCGAATCCCAGCGTTTGGAAAGTTTCAGTATTCCATCCAAGACACAATCTCTGTTTATCTGTCGAACGACTCGGGTACTGGCGGCAGAAGCTTTCCAAGAGAGGAAAAACGTCGTCCACGCATAGGCTTCTTTAGCTTCGGGAATAAGTCGAAGTTAGGTGGACTCATTGTCTGGACTGTAGCGTAGATGAGTTAACACTTACCAACCATAAACGAGCAGCTTTTCAGTTACGACATTAGCGCGTTGTCGTGGAGAATAAATAGCCCGGTTTTGAGCAGTTGAGGTCGAACTTTGTGTATCTTTCTCCGAAGTCTTTGCAGAAAACCATGATAGCAAACTCCTGTAACACTTTTTCCGCATGGAACTTTAGCAGTCATGATGATTACTCGATGATCATAAGCAAAAATCATCATTTGTGGACCTTTGTTTGGGCTCGTCTAAAATTTTTTGGTCGCGAAGAATCTGGACATCTCCAATCTTTAGACTGCGATTTCAACTCTAGCTCAAAGTCTTTTACCCAAGTTTCATCAAGAGCAACAATTCGATTCAAGAATGCTAGACCTTCAATGCCAAATCTTTGTTTCAACAAGGTTACAACATCCAGTCGTTTCCGTTTCTCTTGAGCACTTAAACTGTGGAGAATCCATTGCGCAGAATTTTTTCTCTTCAAATCGTTCTTCATAATTTGGAATATTGATGTTGCTGATATCCCTGTGGCCTTAAAAAGTTTAACTAACGTCACGAAGGCTTTTTTTAGAGCATCTGCTACAAGTTTCACACTTTCCTCATTTGTTGCTGTTTTTGGTTTTCCTGGTCTTGAATGATTGTATATGCTCTCGCGGCCATCACGAAAACGGCTAGCCCGACGAAAAACTGTACTACGGTCTACTGTTGACTCACCGCAAACTTCAATTAAAGCTCTGTGAATTTCTGTTGGGTTTTTGCCACGTAAAGATTTTAATATAAGACCTTTGATCTTTATCAGATATTGTTTCCGAGGCCTCTACAAATTCTATTTCTGGCTAGCGTTACTGAAAAACAAAACACGTTACAGATAAAACAATTTACACACTTTGATCTTATGCCTTAAACTGCTCTGGCGCAATTTTTGCACTTGTATCGTCAGACATTTTGTAGTGTTGCCAAACTGTGCATTATTTATTGATTGACTTCGTACATAACCAATTTTGACAGTGTAAATAAGACAGTTTTACAATATTTAACTTTACATAATCTGACCCAAAAGGCGATCTTCATGTGTGTCAATAAAGCAAAATTTATTGTATTCTAAAACAATACTTATCTTTGTGCTCAGATTCTGTGTAAAAAAATTGTTTTTGCGATAAAAAATTAAATTTTCAGGGATTGGCCAATTGCACGATTTAAGACCAGGCTGCCAAACCATTTGATCGCAATTCGATCGCTCTTTGATACACTAAAGTTAGACTGACCCGCTTTTCTTCTCGTCGATTCGCATCATCATACGTCCCACATGATTTATGTTTTTACTGGTCTTGCAGGTTGCTTATCGACAGTCTCACAATTGTAAAAGCTTTAAATGGTTCATGGAAGAAATTGCTTATGACGTGGTAGAGCATTATCCCCTTCCTCCGAAGAACAAAGAATGGGGAGAGGTGAAATATGAGAAAATGATAATTAGGGTTTATCATTATATTTTCGTTCACCGAAAGATTAAAACGCTTGTGGATTATAGTTTGATTAATCTGAGATTCATGCGGTATTTCGTAACGTATAGAAACTTATCTTAAGTTAAATGAGTTGTGCTTGATATTTGATTTAGTGTCGGAAATCAACTGTTTGACTGATTGATGGACCGTGTGTTTTGTAATTAAGCGTTTGCTCGGCCACCCAATTTATTTTGAAAAACAATTTTGAGAAAAAAATAGCTTTATACACGTGTTTGCATTTCAAAAAAAAATACAGTACGCACAGTATAAGCGCATATGTATTAGGGAGTTCTTTAGGACACATATAATAAACATAAATATTCTGCATATTTTTGACAAAACCAACTTTTTAGGATCGTTGATCAACAGGTTTGAGGATTTTTTTACAAAATATTTTTTAAACTTCCGTTCGGTCGCACGTGTTTCGAATAAATCTGAGTCATTTAGCATTTGCTTTAGATCAGTGGTACCCAAACTACGGCCCGCGGGCCGGATCCGGCCCACGAAGACTTTTTATCCGGCCCGCGGAGCTCTTAAAAAATATATGCACTCACTCTGAGCCACAATTAGATAGAATTATGTCGGGAATTTTGGGAGAAAAATAGTGAAATCAGAGATCGAAGTGAAGACTTTTTTTTTAGAGATCACTATGATTTTGGGAGAAAAATAGTGAAATCAGAGATCGAATCGAAGACCTTTGTTTTTTTTAGTCTTTAGCTTTGGCCAGAGGAGGTCCAAAAAAATCTATACACAGCCCCCTGCTTGATTTAGATGGTGGTTTAAAATATAAAATGCTTTTTGATTTTTACCAATCGTGCAATGTCATGAAAGCCTTCGTCTTGAATCCAGTGACACCGCCTTTTGCTTTATTTTGTTGATAAAGGTGAAACGTGTTGTGTATTTGCAGATCCGGGCCGTCGGAACCACACAGTGTCTTGATAGCATGGGGCACAAGAATGGGGCCGGCCCGCTTGAGCATGGTTATTGTCATCGGATGGGAGGCAATCAACTGTTTCGTTTAAGCGAAGCAAATCAACTTGCTCAATATGACCAGTGTGTGGCGCTTTTAAATGGAAAAATAACAGTAGACCACTGTGGCGTGGAGGATTATCGAATATGGGAACATAATCACGTGAGTCAAATATTACTACTTGGTTTTCGACAGTAATTAGTTAAAAAGCTTTTTCACGCTGCTTCCTCTTAATTTTTCATCTAATAATGCGTGCTTATAACAATTTTACTTTTGGTCATTTCTCTGTTTGAGATAGAAACAATGAAATAGAAACAACTGTTTCACACCCAAAAACGTTTTGATTCTAAGCTAATGTGTGTCGGATACGAGAGTTACATTACGTTATGCAGTTTATTAAATAAGATTTCGATGTTTTAATGGAAACGTAAGGCACTAGCAAGTAGAAAATTTTACTTAATGTTCCATAAAATGGATCGCTTTGCGCAGAGTGATAAATCAATTCGTCATAAGCCTTCCGGAAAATGTTTGGATAGAGGCGAACTTGTTCACAATGTGTTTCTTTCTACTTGCGACGCTTCCAAGGACACCCAGCGGTGGGAGATTAACAAGATTAAGTCTGTTTAAAATCTTTATATTCTTTGTTTTGGTTAATCTAGAAGGCGTTTTGTAGGAATTAATTGTATTAGAAAGCGTAGATATTTCGATGTTTTCGAAATTTTTCTGTTCTACAGTGTCTTCGTATGTTTTTACTTGCAATTGAATTGCATACTAAGATTTGGGGCCTAAATTGCCGGTGTGAATTGATAAATTAAGATTTCTAAAAACGTCATAGATTGATTTTCGCACTTATTAACGAACAATTATCTTAAGTAAAAGATTGATAACAACCGGCATCTACTGGCTCACTACTGCTTTCGATCTGGTGCATTCAACACAGCGGAAGACTGGTGGCGTTAGTTAAGGTAGAAATTTGAGATAAAGGTGGGGGGTAGGCATTAAAACTGTATTAAGCGTTTTATTTCTTGTTGCAAGAACTCATTGTTACATTCTATACTATTGCTATGCGATTTGCAATCAAATAAGGGCTCGTTTCCACTGCAAGCGTTGGCTGGAGTATTCTTTGCTTTATTGATTTTTTACTTTTTCCGCGCTTAAGCGCTAAGAGAAGCAAAAAAATTAATAAAACTAACAAAGATTACTCTTTAACGCTAACGTTCGTAGTGGAAACGAGCCTTAAGAGCTTCGTGGGTTGTCAAAGATAAGTTACTTTTCTATTCCACTGTTATAAAGGCTAGAAGTACATCTGTCCACTTCTCGACATAAAATAATTTTCAAGTTAAATTTTGCACGCCGAGCGTGTACACTAGTGTAGACCAACTCTAAAAGCTAGTCGCTTAGGTTTGACTTCTCCGTTTTTTGTAATGCAATTGTTGCTGACATTTTATAGTTTTGTAAGCGCTGTTCCTATAGGTTGTTTTTGCGAAATATACCAGCTTCTTTAAATAAAATCAAGGTGTTAATTGAACAATGGCACTGAACAATTGCACCAGGTTATACTAGTATACAACAATAAAATGCTACCTGATTCATATAGGTAACGATCTGAGTGTTGTTGAGTTGCTTTAATACGAAATAAAGCTGCGTTTTACGGGTTGTACGATTTGACATTGAGCGTTTTTATGCCAATTTTTTATATTCTTGGTTGTCATTATTATATTTTTGCTGTTTTAGTGTGTACACATCGATTCCTGTAATTCAATATGCTGAAACTTTTGTGCAAATCACTAATTATACTGTTAAAACATTGCTTATCCCACTTTAGACACTTAAGCCTGGTCTACACTTGACGTATACCGGCTCTTAATCAGATTGCACAAGTTTGTTAAGTGAACATTCTATTTTCTACTTTGTGATAAGTTTAAAAAAATATTAAAAAGGATATTTGTTAAAGAATACATTGAAAAAGCTGTTTGCTTGTAGAATGTCGACCTATACATTATTTTTATTTATAGAATAGGCACAGAAGTTTTGTTGTTTAATACTTTTTAAGATCGTCACTCTTAATTTGTACCGTCCTAGTAGAGTTAGAGCGCCGCTGTGTGCATAGATTTACGTGCCCTTTAAACCAAATCTGAAAAGTTTCTCAGAGTAAGAAGTTCTTAATACAGTTTAAATCATATTTCGATTTTTTTGTGTACTTTTTCTAAACAATTTTTTTAGAAGAAAATTTTAACATGGCCTTTCTGTTGTCAAACATGACGCGGTAGGACTGAGCAAAAATGTCTTTGCCTTCGTAGATTATACTGTACCTGACTCATTGTCATTGTACATATATTATTCTTTTTCGTATTTGTTTCAAAAGGTTGATTTTTTTTTGAACTAAATAGCAAAACCGCCGATATAACATTTTTAGTATTCATCGCTTCAAAGTAATAGCTCAGTAGCTCGTGGAAGAGCTTTTTTTAAACTTAGTTACATTAACCGATTCTTGACTGTATTGCTGAAAATTATTATGAAATTGCGATTTTAAGGCGTTATAATTCTGTTCTTGATCGATCAGAGAGAATTGTTGACATTGCAGAGGCTGCAACTGTCCTGTTCCACTTTGACTTCCATACAACACCGCAGTGATTTTCTTTGTTAAATTATACAATTTTACGAATGCAGTTTGTTACGAATTCTAATGTGTTTTTGCGTGTTTCGTAGCAATCAAACCAGAGAGATTTAGTCTTTTAAGTAAGAACTTGCTCCTAAAAAAACTAAAGTTTTAAAAAATGATTGGGCAGTTAACGATACTATTTCGCGTTTGCAACCGTACGTTCTGTGCAATTTTTTGTTTGACGCTTGTTCTTGTATACGTAAGTCGTTTGTTGAAGTTTATTTATTTATTTTGCTTTAGTCATGATGCTCTCCTTATTCTTATCGAAGTAGAACTTAAAAAATTAAAATTTGTATGTTTACGTCCTCATTGTAATTCTCCTATTAAGAGAAAGCAGCTAAGCGCAATTTTTCTGACTAATCTAGCTCTGCATTAACTGCAAGCAAATATTCCATTCTCAGTTTATCCGAGTAATTACGCCAAATTCCTAAATGGTGTCCTGCCGACTCCGCCAAAACAGAAAGCAGCCATCAGGTCAGTATCAAATGGGCCATACTAAGAATAATCCAATGCAGGCAAGTTTAAAAATCAAATCAGACTTGCACTTAGTGCGTACCGAGAATTTTTGAAAGGGGGAGAGGGCATGCAACCACAATCAAATATGCTTTGTGGAAAAATTTTTTCAAATGGTATAAAAAGGTCTTCACTTTAAATGTCTCGGTTTTGTCGATTTTCTCAAAAACAGTAATCTCTGTCTCTGATTTCTCGTATTAGTGATTGTTCAATACGCCTGCCCCCCACCCCCCAAATACGCTAACGTTGGCACTAAATTATTTTCACTTTTGAGAAGTATTCCTGTACAGATTCTTAGGCCTACATTACGAAAGACAAAGTATTGTGTAATTAATCAAGTACAATTTTTCATGAATTTATAAGCACCACTTTAATCTCTAGCTCTAGAGTAATATTTGGTTCATTTCGTTCTGACATTTAGATTTTTCCAAAGGTAATACACACCATCGGTTACGAGTTAAAAATCGTTAAAATACTACACACATAAGACTTTGAAATCGCAACAATATGTGTCGCCAAAAACAGCTCTCAGGCGATTATCTTATTCAAATAGAAGTGATAAAGAGAGTCGCCTGAAGAGCCGTTTTTGTGTAGTGTTTTGGCCATAATAAATATTCTGCCCTGATTTGCTTATTGAGCACTGTGTTAGCTCCATTGAAAACACTAATATTTGTAAACGATAAAGCTGTGAAACTAGAGATTTCATGTAATTCCTGAAAATGTTAGAAAATTTGCATAATCACTGAGAATTTCATGAAATTTCTAGTTTAACAACTTCATTGTTACATAAACAGTATGTATATGCGCTGAAACTTCACTAATAAGACCCAAAGGCTGCTAAGAAATAAAAACTGTCCATCAGCAGCAGGGCTGCGAACTCGAACTCGAAGAACTCGGCAATTTTGGCCGAACTCAACTTGAAAAAAGTTTGTGGAGTTCGAGTTTATTTAATGAGTAAATTTGACTAACATTTCTCAGCGATGGTGCCAAATTATAATTTGCTACCTTCTTTTATTTTGTTTAATACTAGATTAAAATTGGTAACAATGATGACAATGCATTTTTAACATGTGCTCAGTTTTTCGCGATTAAATTATCCTCTTAACTCTATTCCGACTGTATTTTTTCAACTCTATTTTGTGAACTCGAACTCGAAAAATTAAAATTTAAAAAACTCGAACTCGGACTTGCAATTTTTTTGTGAACTTGAACTCAACTTGAACTCGATTAAAAATGCTTCGAGTTCGCAGCCCTGATCAGCAGTAAACTACGTGACAGACAAACTGCTGCTCTGCTGATCATCATTACTGTTGGTCGTTAGAACTTCTGAGTCGTCAATCATCAAAAATCGAATTCAATGAATTCGCTCGATGAAGCCGTCTATGACGTCTACTTTAGTTTATTATTGAAGACAGTTTAAACTAATACGTAATGCAACAGCAACTATAATTTAAAAAAGTTCTTAAAAAAAATAAGCTTTTATGAGATTGTGTGTCGCAATCACCTGAGTAATTCTGTATAAGTAGAACCCCTTTAGAAAAAAATCCAGTAGTATTAAGCCAGGGATGTCTAACCTTTTTTTATAATGGGCCAAAGTTATAAATTTAGTTATAGTCGACGGGCCGCAAAAAAATCTCTCAGACTCTGGTTTCTCGATTTTCCTAAAAAAATTAAGCTCACGAAGCACAGTTTTATGAAACGCTGCGATACAGCTATGAAATATAAGTAAAAATTTTTAAGTAAGCAATTGGCCGCAAGTTAAACATTTCTTTATTAAGTCAAGGATAGTAATCTAGCTACTGCAGCATGCTGTTCAGTGCCATTAGTTATGAACGCAAAATAAACAAAGAAGGGCATCGGCAGTCAACTTATAAAAAATAGAAAACAAATTTTGTCAAAATGCTGCTGTCCCATCGAGCTCCTCAAGCTGTTGTGATTTTGAGAAAATCTTTTTATACATTCTTACCATTCAGTAAAAAAAAAATAGTAGGCTGTATAATAAATTTCAACACGACGGACAGCAATATTTATTTAACGAACTAATTGTTAGAAGATTGCCCTGAATTTTGGAGATGGCAACGACAAGTAATCATCTTAGTTTCAACAGGGCTGGGGAGCCGGAGCCTCGGAGCCAGCCAATTTTGGAGGAGCCGGAGCCATCACAATTTTTGCTTGCTCCAGCTCTTGACAATATATCGTTTACATTTAAAAGTCACTTAATTAATTCGTGGATCAAAATGTGCATCAAGGTGATTTAAAGGGTGTGTTTAAAGATGCTTAATATTTTTACCTGCTTTAAAATTTGCTTGCCTGAAATGATCAATAAACTGATTGCTAAAGGTTAGATTATGTGGCAGCATAAATCTAACACAAATTAAGCAAATAGTCAGGTAGATTCATACTCAAATTTTCTAAGAATTCTTTAAACTGTAATTTAATATAGTTTGTTTGGTTTTGGAAACTTTGATGAGAATAGTTCTGGGGTTTACACCAAACATGGTTTAGAAAAAAAATAGATCACGTCCCAATCCCGATAAAAAAAACTTGAATAAATCGAATGTTGGATATATAAACTATGAATTAAAGATTGGTGGGGAAAAGCTAATTGGTTAGGGAGTTTTTTTCATGAAAAAGCCAAGTAGCATGATTTAATAAGTTAAAGCCAAATAAAGAGTTTAAAAAATATCACAAAACCAATCAGGATGTGCCAAAAAAATACTTTTCTAGGAAAGCTCACAAAATAAATAGACAAACGTCAACTTGCTACTTGTTAAGAAAACAACGAACGTTTTTAACAAGCTTGATTTGAACATAATTTAAATTTTAGAACTCCAAAAACCAAACTTTTCTTTCACGAGCTTAAGTTCGCAAAAGTGCAGACAATGACCATTGTCAGTGTCACGTCCAAAGGTAAGCAGCAGCCTACCGTGTACTAAAGCAGGGTCCGCAAATAATGGATCGCGAGATCGCGAGACATTCCGAGTCGCGAAATAATTTAAACTATTTAAACCTACTACTTTTTTTATACTTTTTAAACCTACTAAACCTACTATATATATATATAAGCTTTGCATCTGCGTAATAATAATAAACATGACCATTCTAAACCTATAATTATTATTGCAATTGATCACGTAATCGAGCAGAACACGTGTTAAGTAGTCATCGACAGGGGCGGATTAGCAAATTCAACCGGCCCGGAAACTTTGAAATAAAAATGGCCTATTTTTGACAACTAATGCAAATCTTACTAAAACGTTACACGTTTCATCTTACAAACTACATCATATTAGCCCATTTCAAAAAAGAATATTTAGAATTAACAAATAAACATTATCAAACACTATTTATAGCGCAACAGTCTTCGCATTTCTGCGTTCATTTGTGCTAGTTCGTCGATGATCGTATCGTTCAAAATGCATAACAAAAGGTCTCGTTCGATGCACATCAAAAGAAGGGAATCCAAGCAATCTTCGCTTTGCTGATTTCTTAAACGGTTCTTTACATATCTCAGCTTGCTAAAGATTCCTTCACAACCAACTTGTGTAACGAAAAGAGTAAGGATTACTTTGTATGTCTGATATAGAAGAGGATAACTTCTGCAGTACATTTTATATCTCCGAATTGCAGTATAACAGTATAGAAAATAATTTTGGCATCGACATTTTCAAATGTTGGGGCTTTCGCATCTTCGTCATCTGTTTTTTAAAAACAAATTAAAATTTAAGTTGTATGAAAGAAAATTTATTAGTATCAGCACAGTTGACCTGCGAAAAGTGCTGGATGATAATAACAGAACAAAATTTTGATAGAATAATAATATTTCCATTGGTACGAAAAAAGGCATCAAGTAACTATGGGCTCGGATTGTATCATACAGTGAGATAAAAGGTCAAAACCATAACCTGTAAATAGTTTATCAAAAATAATATCAAAAAAAATAATCATCTGTTTCATCCAATTCAGTGCAGTGCTCAGGTAAAATCTTTTTAATTCCGGCCATTTGTGATGCGAAATCTAAGAGCTCTTGCCGAAGATTTTATTAAACAGAAGCATCTGAACTTTTATTTGGAAAAAGGTTGCATATCATATTCACAGGTGAGATAGGAATCCCATGAAGAACTGTTTCAGAAAAGCGTTTGGGATCGAACTAACTTAAGTCAGCATATAACTTTTTATGCGTAGCAAATCTTCTATGCAAACTTTGAACCACTTGATCTAGAATTCTGTTATGTACATCGACCTCCAACTTTTTCATTGAGTCTGAAAGACATTCATCCAAGAGTTCATTTTTACTTTTTCGAACTTGTTTAGCAGGAAAGCTGCTTTCAATCAAGACATCACATCCACGTTCTTTCAAAACTTCATTGGCATGACGAACAAAATGATCAGTTTTGGTTACAACCATTGCGAAATTGCAATGAATCTGTTGAATATCCTTTTTTGTAGCTTCCACCATATTAAAAGCATTAATGAAATCCAGTCCAGAGGTCTGCAAGTACTTTGAAAGTGCAGAGGTTATCTTCATAATGCGTAGATAAGTAATGGCTGTCAAACATATGTTGGTATCGAATTATATTATTTAACATGACACTGGCATCAAACCCTTTAAGCCACGCGCTTTAACACTTAACTTTTCAGAAGTAGAAGTGCAGTACAGAACTTCAATTACATCTCAGAACATGCCGCTGGAACCATCTTCACATGAGCCGAAAATTTTTCGAAGACTTTCGTGCTTAGACCACTATCTAGTTGCTCCGATTAAGTTTAACCTACTCTGAATATCATGACCATGTCTTTGGCTCATCTGCTCTTTCCACATGTCCATTCGGAAATATGATTCCCGAAAGAACACTCCAACCTTTTGAACTACTATGGATGATAGAGATATGGATGATAATCATGCATGATTAGTCGTAGTAGCATCACAGAGAACCAAATTGAAAACGTGCGCATAGCACCATGTGTGAATGTGACAGGAGATTCTTTTTCAAAAAAAGCTGTAAATCCATTATACTGCCCCGTCATGTTTGATTCTCCATCTGTACTGTCGGAGATGCATTTGGAAACGTCTATGTTTGCTTCTGCAAAACCTAGATATCCCTGTGCAAAACTTCTTTCAACAAATTGCACAGGTCTGCTCCAGTTGCCGAATGTCTGTCAACAACGGGAAGAAGTCGTTCTTCGACGTTTTCCCTAACAAAGCGTAGAATAACTGAACATTTGTCTGTTGAAGTTATATCTTGAGTTGAATCGATTTGAACTGAGTAAATGCCTGCTTCCCTAACCGAGTATGAAATTTCTTCTTTCATTAGCTTAGATATAATAGCAATGATAGAGTTAACAGTAGTTTTGGAGATAAATGTATTTCTGTTTGCACGGTTATGCTTGTGCTTGTCGGGTTTGTTTTGCGAACATTTTTAATAACATTTTCCAAATGACACTTTAGAATGTTATCGTACTTCGCAAGAAGAAGTACAGTCTCTAAAAATGTTCCGTGATCAACTTTTTCATCACATAAGGCAGACACCACTTCCGAACTCCCTGTTCCCCTATAGCTCGTTCCCCGTTTTCCAATCATTTTCACAATGGAGACGACTCTGTCGAAAATTTGCCTTCTTTGCATGACCTATTTGTTGTGTAATGATGTTTGACTGACAGTAAGTAGGTCTACCACTGTCTTATTACTGCTAAATCGTATGTGAGCTTCAACACATGCCTTGTGTTTTTGAGAACTTTCGTGTTCATCAATTCTTTGGTAAATGTGTTTCCACGAATTGAAACCCGTTAGAAATTTGCTGGGGTTTTGATTGCCTACTAGTAGTAGTACCATATGTAATGCAAAGATTGCAAAATAGAGCTTCTTTTTCTTTACAATACGAGAGCTATATTTGCTGCAAACGACCTTCAGAGTCATCAGGTCGGAAGTACACATTTGTAGCGTTGAATTTGTTTGTTTCTGGTTGATGTAGGTGAAACTCGAAATATTTGTTTAATTTATCTCGTTTTGGTTTTACAAACCACGAGTGATACGCTGTCACAGAAGGAATTACAGACTGATCTCGTTAAACTTCTAAAACTTGCGTTAGGAGAGCAGAACATACTTTAGGATTATCTTGGCTGAGGCTGTCTAGTTCTGGTTTATCAGTATATATAATCTGGACTTCGCTTTCTGATACTGGCGGAATAGATATGTCAGAGCAATTTTGATTTACTAAATCTGATGCTGGTACATCATGATAACTTACAGACTGATGCCGATCTTGATGTTCTAATAGCAAAGAGGGATTACCTGTCGTTTGGCTTTCCGTTGAGGTGCTTGCTCTTGCAAATGCTTCCTGAATGTTCATACATTTAGCAGCAATTTCTTTCAATTTTTTTTTACGCTCTTTCTCAGCTCCACCTTTCCGCTTTTTGTTTCTTTTTCCATTACTTAAAATTTAGAGAGGCCTGGAGAATGGATGGTAAACAACTATGTGGCATATGTGATATTAGCTCTTCTGCGGCTCTTTATTACGTTATAGTTCTGCAAATTAGGGAAAGAAGTTACCACTGACGCTTTATTTATTACTTTAACTGAAGTCACGACAGTCACAAATCACAATAAGAAAATTATAGATACGGTAGGCTATACAAAATACTGTTACTGAAAAATAATTGCGAAATCATTATGTATGGAATTGGTTCATATTCTTGATTATTTGTTAGCTTCTTAAAGTTAGTTTTGAGGCAGCCCAGTGAATCGCTGGACCGGCCCCCAGTCGAGCGGCCCACCGGGAAACTCCCGAATTCTCGCCGGGCTAATCCGCCCCTGGTCATCGAGTAATCATGTTGTTTTGCTACTGTTGCGCAATGCGAGATTAGCAGCTGTGTGGAATTGCTTGATAAGACAAACAGTAAAATTTGCAGCGGTGGGCAGTCCGTGTACTAAAGTACCATGGTTTTTTTAGTACCGTTACCGGTACCGTCGGTATTTGGTACCGAGTACCGGTACGCCGTCTAATTTTAGGGTCATTGAAAGTTTTTTTTGCAAGCATTGCGACATGTTTTTGTTTTTCATATCGATTGCAGCTTCAAAGGAGTTTCTTGATTTATTATAGTATTACAACAAATTGACATTTGTCATAGTTACGTGTTTACCAGTACTTTCCCATCTTTCCGGTACTAGTTACTAGTTAATTTTAAGTAAGGTCAGGTTTAGGAATGTTTTACGCACTTCATAGCCAGTAGCCATTTTGCGATTTTTGTTTAGGCTTAGCTTACTCAGGCTAGTAGGGTGGTCTGGGTAGACTAGCATTTTAATTACGTCTCAAATAAAAACTAAAAAAGTAAATTAAAAATTCCAACCCACTACAATATCTTGGCATCTCTGAAAGCAATTATCTGCTAGCTAGATCTTTTGGTTGCTTGGGGGCCCGCATATACTGCATTAAATAAGCAGGTACGGTATCGCTTAAAAGTTGCCCTTAGTATAACGCCTTCAACGTTTTTGTACGAGTCTGGAGGATAAATAGAGTTGAAATACGATAAAAATCAATAAAAATTTTAAATCTTGAAAACAAATGATGGGTTTGTGTATGAAGCTTATTTTTTCTTATTTTTTTCATCAATCTTAATCATGTTTAAATGTGCATAGAAAAAGAAACAAAATTAAAATTGGTTGAAAAAATATTATTTTAACTTATCGGTTTAAATATCAGGTTTTGTTTTGATTAAATTGAAGAAAGATCGTTAATTACTTATGCGCTTGAAGTTTTACATTATATAATTAATTGTACCATTTTTTTATATGCCAGCGTCAGTCTCTGTCATTCGACCTTTGCATACTGTACATATCCAATATCTGTGCTTTTCTTGAAGCCTTATTCGAACTCCAATTTTTGAACAATTTTAACGGAATAAAAAGAGGTTTCTGAAGTGAAATCAACCAATAAAATTCTAAATACCACAAAAAATTACAATCATTTTTAAGTGTTAATATGGAACTTAACGGAAAATGCACCAACAGGTTATTTGATTTGTTTTTATTCAAGCAGATCACACATCGAATGTAGCAGAGTTAAAAGATACCTTCTCCAGCTTTTTTCTTATGTTTTTGCTTGCAAGAAGAACAAGCAATGGAAACTACATATATTTTACAACACTACGCACCGGTATTCAAATTTAGCATAAATGACTTGGCGTGAATAACTATTTCATTTTTACATGTTATTTTCTGTACAGTACAATATCTAGATAGGTGTGCGTTCATTTTTCCTCCCAGTAAGTTTATGTTAGAAATAACTCTAAATAGAATAGCCTACTTTTCTTTGTTGCACTGAGCGTGTAATGAAAATGACCAAAAATCGAACTATATAGATTCATTTAAAAAGTGAAAATTTAAGAAATATTTATTGCAGTTTGGTTGAGATAATCGAAAATTATCATAGGACTTCCGTCCTACTTTTGAATTATGTGAGAGAGAGAGAGAGAGAGAGAGATCTGTTTATTTGCATCAAACCTTTTCAATAAATTACCGCTTAAAAACTTTTTTTTCTCTAAACAACCTTGATTTTTGTCATAACTCCCTTCAATTTTTTTCTTAACAACCTCGATTTTTGTCATAACTTTGTTTAAAATTTTCTTGAAAACCTTAATTTTTATAACTATCTTTAATTTTTTTTTCTCGGTGATCTTGATTTTCTTATATCTAGGTTTAATTTTTTCTTGGTAACCTTGATTTTTGTCATGCCTTTGTTTAATTTTTGTCGTAACTATCTTCAATTTTTTCTTAACAACCTCGATTTTTGTTATTCCTTTGTTTAATTTTTCTCATAACTATCTTCAATTTTTTCTTAACAATCTCGATTTTTTTGTCATATCTTTGTTTAATTTTTCTTGAAAACATTAATTTTTATAACTATCTTCCATTTTTTCTCGGCGATCTTGATTTCTTTCATACCTTTGTTTAGTTATTTCTTGACAACTTCGATTTTTGTCACATCTATCTTTAATTTTTCTTAACAATCTTGATTTTTGTCATACCTTTGTTTAAGTTTTTTCTTATTAACCTTTGTTTTTATCATACTTTTGTTTAATTTTTACCGTACATTGATCGGTCTCGACTCTTACATGGATGCCTACTCCTAGTCCATAACTATCAAAATATTCTCCTCGACCGCGTTTGTCAAAATAAACCGCAACCCAATGTTCTCCAGGTTCACTACTCGGGTCCGAGTTGATGACGTAAGCAGACGGAAAAGTAGGTTTTTCCAACTGATCCAAAGCACAGACTTTTTTAAAGATGGTTTTGCTTTTCAAACCCTTCTTGAGCAAGCGTTCGATTTGCAATGTGTTCATTCATTTAGACATAAGAACTATCTATGATAGGACTTGATAGAATAAATCTTATTATATTTTCAAAAAACAACTGACTTTTCTTGGAATCGATCTTACTTATGTTGGCCTTATTTGATTTCAAATTTTATGTTAATTTTAGAAAATTTAGTTGGTAAAATATATGTTTTGAAATCACAGTGTTTTGAAATCAAATTTTTTGGGTCAAGCTTGTAATAAAATTTCCTTTTCACAGAAAATTGTTAAAAACTATCAAAATCAAGGTGCATTATAAAAATTTTCGTTTACCCTATTTTTACATTGGAAATTAAGGTAACCAGATTTTCAAACTCCGATTATGAATATGTCAGGAAACGCAATACGCTATGAGCAGGATACGACCCAAGCTTTTGTATAAGAGAGAGAAATTGACACACGTTGTCACGTTTACAGAGATTTTGGGTAGCTTTTTTATTATTAAAAGTTTATAAAACGACCAAAAGATTAAACGTAGTTGCAACTGAATTCATTTTTGAAACAATTAAAATGTTAACACTAGAAATTAAATTCATACAACATAAAAATAATAACTATGTTTGAATTCGGTTTACTAAATAATAAAGAAAAAAGACGATTTTTTTATTATGAAACATCTGCTTATTGAACACGAATAACCTATCAATAAAAATTTTTGTTTAAAACTTTTAAGAATTACTTTGACTGTGAATAAAAATCAAGGTTGTCAAGAAAAAAAAAAAAAAAAAATTCAACAAGGGTGAAACAAAAAAAATCGAGCTTGTTTAGAAAAAAAGTTAAACATAGGTATAATAAAAATCAAGGTTGCTTAAAGAAAAAATTGAGATTGGTTATAACAAATATCAAGACTGCTTAGACAAAAAGTTTTAAAACTGAATAAAGGTACCTAAAATCAAGCTTTCTTAGGGAAAAAATTGAATGTAGGCATTTAAATATCAAGGTTACCGAGAAAAATTAAGCATAGATATAACAAAACCTAAGGTTGTTTAGAAAAAAAATTGAAGGTAGGTGCAACAAAATCAAGATTGTTAAGAAAAAATTAAACAAAGGTATGACAAAAATCAAGGTTGCCAAGAAAAAATTAAACAAAGGTATGACAAAAATCAAGGTTGTCAAGAAAAAATTAAGCAAAGGTATAAGGAAAATTGAGGATGTCAAGAAAAAAATTGTAATTAGGTATAACAAAAATCAAGGTTGGTTAAGAAAAACTTTTGAAAAATTGAGCATAAGTATAACAAAGTCAAAATTGTTTAAAGAAAAAAGTTTTAAAAATTGAACAAAGGTATAACAAAAATCGAATTTGTGTAGAAAAAGAATTGAAGATAGGCAGGGCTGCCATCGATATGAACTCCAAAATAAGGACGACAGAGAAACATAATAAGATAACAAATAACGGAAAGTAATGAACAAAATGTATTTATGCTAGTGCGACTTATATCTAATCATACTTCAGTACCACTTGAATGATTCAATTATTTCCGTTAGTTCCGGAAACAATGCAGTTGTTTCTTGCAAAAGTAGGATTGTTTTTTAAACAACAAGAGAGCACTGTGGAGGAACGTTACGACAACCAGAGACTCCCCTGATTTAAAGAAATTCATTAAGATTCGTGGTGGATGTTTGAGCGACAGAAAATGAGCTTTGAGTGGCTCCCAGAGATCGATCACCCGCTCAAGGACAGAATTTAGTGTAATCCATCTGGTCGGAGTGTGAGTGGGCAAAGTTGAGTAGTTATCAAGTTTTTCGCAAAACTGCTTGAAGCTCACTGCTCTACTGGTTTGACTTTTGAAATGGCTGCCAATTTTCATAACGATTGTCTCTATATCAACTGTCAAGGGATCTGATCCCTTCTCGGCTGCATTGTGCAAAATATGTGCAGGGCACCCCACTGGAATAAGTTAAGTCGCTCACTGTTTGAGTCGATAGAATACGTTATTTTGTCCATTCAGCTGCGAAACGCCCGAAGTTTACGGGTGCGTTGTCGGCACAAAAAGATGTTAGTCGCTTTAGATCTAGGTCGATAGGTCGTTCTCCTGCAAAAATGTGTGTATAAAGTCTATAATTTATTGTGAGGTCTCACTTGGCATTGATCGCAAGTTAAAAGACATACTTGCACATCAACTTTGGCGTTGAAAAGTCTGATGACCAGAGGAAATTTTAACTGATTGTGATTTTAACTGTTTTAACTGATTGTGATTTGAAGCATCTACTGAGACTGAGAAGGCTGTGTTCCTAGTTTAGACAATAATATTTTTTGAGGATAAGGACCTAAAACTCTAGTGATGATGCTTTTAGTTTTCGTTCTGGCCGAGGCAAACTTTTTTGCAATGTCAGAGTCAGTGAAGAGTGTTTTGAATAAATGTGACCTACAGTCGTTGGAGAGAAATGACTGCTGATGCTTCACAGTATGGAAAGCCCAGGTACCTTCTGCAGCAGCTGTTTCGTAGTCCAGGTTAGTTGGTGCAGATTGGCTCTTAAAAAAGGTTTTTACAGATTGGTTTTGGTTTTTAGTTTGTCGAGAAGAGTTCTTGTGCTTTTGAGTTGCATTGTGTGCAGAAATAGCTGCTTTACCCATGGCTTCCAAATTAATGTCACCCTTACGATAGCTGCAGTGCGCAAAACACTAGCCCTTTAAGCTTCTTTTGACGTTGTTGAATTCTTTCTCATACTCATCACGATAAGAGTTTTTGCGTTTACTCATTTTATCTCTTGTGAAGTTCCAGATCTAAATGAAATTTATATTCGTGTTTAGTCTAAAAACACTGATTCTCAACTAGTATGAGGTCGAATTTAATACAAGCTGAAATGCTTGGAGAAAAGACAATCGCTCAAAACTTCAGAAACTAAATCAGTAGGCTACTGCTAAATTATCAAATCTATCAGATCTTAAATAATACTACTAGTCAACTGAAAAATTCTGATTAACTACTGTATTCTAATTGCACTTAAATGGACTGATTTTGATGTCATTAAGGAAATTAATTTTGCTGGTGTTACGTCATAAATGCACATAACAAAAAAACTTGAAAGCCAAGCACCAAATTAAGTTAACAACAAATTAAGCAACAAATTAAGGTGTTGCTTTCTACTGTTTTGTACTTTCACTTTCTGATCATCTTATGCATGTTTTAACGTCTGACGTTGTGCTGTTTCTTCCTTTTCTTGATCTTTTTAATATTTATAATTTTTTGTGTTAAAGTGTTAATAATGATTGAGAATAAAATGAATAAATGAATGAATGAATAAATGAATTTATTCAAATTGACCAATGAAAGTGCCCAGTATGAGAACCTCTAACCCTAAAATAAAACAAAAATAAGGACACAAGTCAAAATAAGGACATTTTTTAGGAATAAGGACAAAATATTTTCCAAGACACAGACCTTCAAAAAAAGGACAAATCTTAGAAATAAGGACATTATGGCAGCCCTGAAGATAGGTGTAACAAAAATCAAGGTTGTCTAAGAAAAATTTTTTTTATAAATTGAATAAAAGTACAAAATCAAGCTTGCTTAGAAAAAATTAAAGACAGTTATAAAAAATCAAGATTGATTAGAAAAGATTAAACAAAGGTATGACCAAAATTGAGGTTGTTAAGAAAAAATTAAAGATAGTTATGACAAATGTCAAAGTTTTCAAGAAAAAATTAAACAAAGACATGACAAAAATCAAGATTGTTGAGAAAAATTAAACAAAAGTATGATAAAAACAAAGGTTAATAAGAAAAAACTTAAACAAAGGTATGACAAAAATCAAGATTGTTAAGAAAAATTAAAGATAGATGTGACAAAAATCGAGGTTGTCAAGAAATAACTAAACAAAGGTATGAAAGAAATCAAGATCGCCGAGAAAAAATGGAAGATAGTTATAAAAATTAATGTTTTCAAGAAAAATTAAACAAAGATATGACAAAAAAATCGAGATTGTTAAGAAAAAATTGAAGATAGTTATGAGAAAAATTAAGGTTTTCAAGAAAAATTAAACAAAGGAATAACAAAAATCGAGGTTGTTAAGAAAAAATTGAAGATAGTTACGACAAAAATTAAGACTTTTAAGAAAAATTAAACAAAGGCATGACACAAATCAAGACTGTTAAGAAAAATTAAAGATAGATGTGACAAAAATCGAGGATGTCAAGAAATAACTAAACAAACTTATGACAAAAATCAAGGTTACCAAGAAAAAATTAAACCTAGATATAAGAAAATCAAGATCACCGAGAAAAAAAAAATTGAAGATAGTTATAAATTAAGGTTTTCAAGAAAAATTTAAACAAAGTTATGACAAAAATCGAGGTTGTTAAGAAAAAAATTGAAGGGAGTTATGACAAAAATCAAGGTTGCTTAGAGAAAAAAAAGTTTTTAAATTGAACAAAGGCATGACAAAAATCAAACTTTCTAAAAGAAAAATTGAGAATTTGAACATAAATATAGCAAAAATCAAGGTTACCAAGAAAAAATTAAACCTAGATATAAGAAAATCAAGATCGCCGAGAAAAAATTGAAGATAGTTATAAAAATTAAGGTTTTCAAGAAAAATTAAACAAAGTTATGACAAAACTCTAGATTGTTAAGAAAAAATTGAAGGTAGTTACGACAAAAAATTAAGGTTTTCAAGAAAAATTAAATAAAGGTATGACAAAACTTAAGGTTCTTTAGAAAAAAATTGAGTTTAGGTGTGACAAAAATCAAGGTTACCGAGAAAATTAAACAAAGGTACGACAAAAACCAAGGTTGATAAGAGAAAAAATTTAAACAAAGGTATGACACAAATCAAGATTGTTAAGAAAAATTAAAGATAAGTGTGACAAAAATCGAGGTTGACAAGAAAAAATTCAACAAAGGTATGACAAAAGTCAAGATTATCAAGGAAAAAAAATTAAACCTACTGTAGATATAAGAAAATCAAGATCACTGAGAAAAAAAATTGAAGATAGTTATAAAAATTAAGGTTTTCAAGAAAAATTTAAACAAAGTTATGACAAAAATCGAGGTTGTTAAGAAAAAAATTGAAGGGAGTTATGACAAAAATCAAGGTTGCTTAGAGAAAAAAAAGTTTTTAAATTGAACAAAGGCATGACAAAAATCAAACTTTCTAAAAGAAAAATTGAGAAATTAAACATAAATATAGCAAAAATCAAGGTTATTAAGAAAAAATTAAACCTAGATATAAGAAAATCAAGATCGCCGAGAAAAAATTGAAGATAGTTATTAAAGATTAAGGTTTTCAAGAAAAATTAAACAAAGTTATGACAAAAATCTAGATTGTTAAGAAAAAATTGAAGGTAGTTATGACAAAAAATTAAGGTTTTTAAGAAAAATTAAATGAAGGTATGACAAAACTTAAGGTTCTTTAGAAAAAAATTGAGTTTAGGTGTGACAAAAATCAAGGTTACCGAGAAAAATTAAACAAAGGTATGACAAAAACCAAGGTTGATAAGAAAAAAAAATTTAAACAAAGGTATGACAAAAATCAAGATTGTTAAGAAAAATTAAAGATAAGTGTGACAAAAATCGAGGTTGTCAAGAAAAAATTCAACAAAAATATGACAAAAGTCAAGGTTATCAAGAAAAAAAATTAAACCTAGATATAAGAAAATCAAGATCGCCGAGAAAAAAATTGAAGATAGTTATAAAAAATTAAGGTTTTCAAAAAAAATTAAACAAAGTTATGATAAAACTCTAGATTGTTAAGAAAAAATTGAAGGGAGTTAAGACAAAAATTAAGGTTTTCAAGAAAAATTAAATAAAGGTATGACAAAAATTAAGGTTCTTTAGAAAAAAATTGAGTTTAGGTGTGACAAAAATCAAGGTTACCGAGAAAAATTAAACAAAGGTATGACAAAAACCAAGGTTGATAAGAAAAAAATTTAAACAAAGGTCAAGATTGTTAAGAAGAATTAAAGATAAGTGTGACAAAAATCGAGGTTGACAAGAAAAAATTCAACAAAGGTATGACAAAAGTCAAGGTTATCAAGAAAAAAGTTAAACCTAGATATAAGAAAATCAAGATCGTCGAGAAAAAAATTGAAGATAGTTATAAAAATTAAGGTTTTTAAGAAAAAATTAAACAAAGTTATGACAAAAATCTAGATTGTTAAGAAAAAATTGAAGGGAGTTATGACAAAAATTGAGGTTTTCAAGAAAAAGTTAAACAAAGGCATGACAAAAATCAAGGTTCTTTAGAAAAAAATTGAGTTTAGGTATGGAAAAATTAAGGTTATCAAGAAAAAATTAAGTGAAGGTCTAACAAAAATTAACGCTTAAACGTGCACAAGTATTGCCTTTGATATTAAAGTTAGAAAAAAAAAAATTAAATCACTCTTTGAACGTAGTTAGAGTTTACTTAAGGTCAATTCAATACGATTCAGAACAGGAAACGACGTTCACGCTTCAGGAAATACGTCGTAACTATCTAGCGCATAAAATCATTTTCAATAGAACTTATTAATCTTATTATTTCTTTTACAACTTATTAATCTTATTATTAATATTAACTTGAAACTAAATTGATTTGAAACGTATAGTAAATGAATGGCCTACTGTTATAAACACTAGAAAATAAAAATGAGTGGTCCACTGTTGTAAACACTAGAAAGTAAAAATATACAAAAATCAAGATAAACTTTATACTGTAAAACCGTTTTCAATAAATTTTAAAGCTGCATAACACTAAGACTAAAACCAATCTTTAAATTTGAAACTAAATTGATTTTCGATTAGGGTTTTTGCTGACTCGTGGAGTCTAGGGTTCGGAACCGTAAGCGGGATGATGACGTCATCGCTGGAGTGCGCTCCAGCGCTCCAGCGCCTGCTCCACCGGACTGTTACCAAATGGATCATATATTACTACTCCTGTATCATCAGCAAAAAGAAGAATTTTTTAAGCTTGAAACATTTGGAAGATAATTTATCTATAGGAGAAATAAAATAGGGGCAAGGACACTACCTTGTGGGACACCATGATTTATTAAATTTTTATCTGATTTAGTTGAATTTATACATGTGAATTGATATCTGTTTGCTGGATATGAAGAAATTAAATCAAAAGGTAGTCCCCTAATATCCATTGCAATTAATTTTTGTTTTAAAACAGTGTGGTCTACTGTATCAAAAGCTTTTTTCAAATCAAGAAAAATTCCAGAAGTAATTTTACTGTTTGCCTGTTGATAACGCAAGTAATTTTCTACTTCAATAAGTGCATCACTAGTGCTTTTGTTTTCCTAAAAACCATATTGATTTTCTGATATGATTTTGTACTTATTAATAAAATCAGTTAAATTATGTTTAAGAATTTTTTCAAAATTTTTTGAAAAGTGGGGTAAGATGGAAATTGACTTAAAGCAATGTCTTTATCATCCCCTTTATAAATTGGTAATACTTTGGCAATTTTTAATGCACTTGGGAAAACACAATTGTTGATTAAATAACATAATGTAGGTGCTATTACGTTTTTACTTAATTTAAGAATTTTTACAGGTATATCATATGTATCATCACATTTACTGTTGTCTAATAAATTAATTTCTCTTTTGATATCTTCATCAATTACTGGTTTAATAAATAATGAAGAGCAAGTGGAAACGGTATTTAATGATTTTGAAGGACTTGCTTTTGGAAGAGAATTTGTAAATTTTGATGCTATTGATGTAAAATAGTTGTTTAGACATGAAGATATGTCTTTACGTGAAAATAAGTCTTTATTAGACTTTGGACACTTAATGTTTGTAATTATACTACCACTGGCAGGTTTTCGTATTATGTTTTTAATCATTTTCCATGTATTTTTGCTATTGTTTTTGTTGAGTTCCAACTGGTACTAAAAATTTTTTTTTTTTATTGTTGTTTTACATGTGTTAGTATGTTATTGTATTGTTTGTATTTTTTGTAATGGATATATGTATGTGAATGTTTACAAGAAATTTAATAAAGTCTATTTTTCTCTTTTATACTTTTTTGAATACTTTTTGTCAGCCAAGGTTTAAAATAAAATTTGATTTTTTTTCTAAAAAGTTTTTGTTTTGGAGCATGAGTCTTGAGACATTTTAGAAATATACTCAAAAATTCTGAAAATTCTGCTTTTGGGTCTGAAAAGTTATTACCTAGGTTGCTTTTGTCTAAACCCTTTGTTAAAGAATCTAAAAACTCAACTTCAGAAAAATTTGAAAAATCTCGTTTCAATATTTCACATAGTGGTCTACTTGCTGGTAAAACCTTGTTTTTGGGTATCATCACAAAAACTGGATTATAATCACTTATATCATAAGATATTGAGCCAGAAACAATATTACTTGAGGAATTATTACAGTATAAATGATCTAATAATGATGGAGCTTGCATGTTCATGTACTTTGTAGGACAATTTGTAAGATTAATTACACCTAATGATTCAAGAGGTTCTTTATATTGAATTATTGAGGAAGCATTACTTAATAAATTTACGTTAAAATCACCCAGTATAAAATAGTTTAATCCTTCTAAATTTATTTTTTCTATGACACATTCTAATTTAAGTTGAAAGTTAGATATTGATGAATGAGGATGGAAGTAAATCCCCACGACAACATAAGCTTTATTACAATTATTAGATTTAATTTCAACCCAAACATCTTCAACTAAGTCTTCATTCAAGCATAAGTCAGGACGAATTTTATAATTTAATGGTGTTTTTAAATATATGCCAATACCTCCACTGTTTGTTGGAGAATTTGATAAATGAAAACGATAATTTTCAATAGATATGATATTATAGTTTATATTTTTAAGTTTTGTTTCACGAATTACCCTCACTTCTGGAGAGCAGGGTAACAACCCAAGTAGTTCATCAATTTTATTTATGTTTTTATTAAGACTCCTTACATTCATATTAAGAAAAATATTATGTTTTGTGTAACTTGTTTCCATAGGTGGGCACGAAAGTACCGCGGTACTTTTACTCGGTACTTTTGAATTATCCAATTTAATAGTAATAAAAAAACTATTTTTGAAATTTTTTTTTATTTTTATTTTTGAATTACACTATTTTTGAATGTCAATTGAAATTTAATGTATGATAGAGAAGTTAATACTTATAACTATTAAATTGGATTATTCAAAATTACCGTGCCCACCTATGCTTGTTTCACAGAGTAATTTAGAAAATTTAGAAATACTCAAATTTGGTTTGCATACAGATTCATGTTTGTTGAACATTGAAAAAGAAAAAAACAACTAAACACATGTTTATATTACATTAAGAAATTAGTGACTTAGAGAAGTTGATCGATATCAAATTTGCAGGTGATTTTGATTCTTTCACTAGTGGTGTTTTTTCTGATAAATATATCACCATTTGTTCCGTTCTTAAAAATCGCCCCATTATGTATATTTACAATCTCCTGAACAATCTCTTTAATTTCACTTTGGTCCGACTCAAATAGCCGAAGAAATAACGTTTCTATAAGCATTTTAAATATTTTACATTTATTTACAAGAAAATGGCAACACCGCTTAATTTCGTAATTCTTAAAGTAAAATCCAGTATATTCGCTTGACATGTGACATGGGGACGTAATAATGGTTATTTGTGATTGGCTTAATCTTAGTAAGTTTCAGAACATTTGAGCAACTTATGACCGATTGATATAAATAAGGCTCGTTCAGAAGCGTGATTATTATTCATTTAGTAAAGGCCCGTTTCCACTACAAGCGTGGAAAAAAGCATTCTTTGTTTGTTTTTTTGCTTTTTTTTTGCGCTCGCTTCAATTTTAACCGCTCGCTTAATCAAATATCAATAAAAGAGACAAAGAATGCTCTTTTCCACGTTCGTAGTGGAAACGGGCCTTAACTCAGTATTGGAAATTTATTAGCTGTGTGAATTCATAGTTTTTTATCGCAAGTCTCTGGTTGCTTACGTTATTGTTGGAGAATTAAGCTAGTGAGCTTAACCTGCTGTTGATTTATACTATTGTGGGCTCCTAAGTGGATTGGGGCATATTTTTTAATAAAGAAGTTATTGTGGTAGTCTGAGCTGTGGTTTAGCTAGACTATATTTTTGCTGTTATTGGTTCCTAAGGCAGGTCCAGTAAGAAGATTAAAAAATTTTATCTTGTAGTAGGCAGCCAAGATTGTGTTGTCGGTGAGAGTCTTCTTACAGGCACCGAAAGGTTAGAAGATTAAACAACGTACCGAGTTACTGAATTAATTTCTACAAAATTTCAAAAACTAATTCTATGGAAGCAACACCATTGTATGTCCAAAAAAATTGATATTTTGAAGTAATTTTTTTTTTATATGCTAAGGAGAACAGTTTTTTCCTTCTTGGAGTTAAATTTTCGTTGATGAATAGGTTTTTCATGCCATCAATGCCAAAGTTTCGTACTCCAATTAAATTTTTTCTTTTTTGAAATATTAAATTCCTTATGTCTCTGTTTGTAAATCTGGCAATTATAATTGGAGGATTATTTGACGAAGATTTTGGAAGACGATGGGAGGTTGAAATGTCATTTTCTTTTAAATCCATGTTTAATTTTTTTGCCATGGCTTTGATGATATGGTTAGTATTTTCATTTGGATTTAGGGGGATGCTAAAAAATTCTAAATTTTTTCTTTTGTTGTACTGGTCCATATCATCTTTCATTTTTTCCTCTTCAATTAAGTGATTTTTGAGACATTGGTTTTCTTTCATTAAATTATCGGTTTTTTTTTGTAGGTCAAGTTTCATAAATTTTGACACATAATTTTTTAAATATTCAAATTCATCATTGAAAAACTTCTGACTTTTTATTACATCTTCAATTTTTTTTCTTGATTTTTTAGTTTTGAAAATAATTCATCAATTTTATTATTAAATTTTATTTCCTGTCTCTTCAATGCTTCTTCGATTGTTTCTTGTATATGTGTCTTTATATTATTTTCCATTTCTTTCATCATGTTGATAATTTCCCTGGTTCAAGCCATAACTTCACAATTTTTAAATAAAAATTTATACTATATTATACAACAAAAAAAATTTAATTACCAAAACCTTATTCAAATACAATGGAAGGAGGATCGAACTGTATCGACTGTATCGAACATTTACGCAAACAAGATCAAAAGACATTCGAATAGAATATAGGCCTATATTGTGCTATGCTTGAGTGCAATATGATTAATTGGTTGTACCGATGTTTTATTATTTATTCTAATGTCAAAATTCGTATTATAAATTGAATAATTCTGAAAAAAAAATTGTCAGTGTCGTAAGTTATGATCAAATTAATACTAAAATCCAAAATTACTCTCGGTAGAAATTTATTTCGATGATAATAACTGTTTTAGAAAATGTTAGGTTGTTTTATACTCTGACGCAGGGATGCTCGATTTTTTAACCATTACGGTCCAACTTTTGTCGAAAAGTTTATTGCGAGTCGCAATCGGTGCAGAAATCAAAGTATCTTCTTTTTTGTCTTTACTTAATTTTAATGTGTTATATTTGAATGAACCTCTTTGATGTCCTCAATGTGTTGTTTGCTCCGAGGTTCTTGCCAACGAGAGCCTGAAAGCAGAGAAATTGAAACGCCATCTTACAGCAAAGCATTCGAAATTCATTGACAAACCATTGTCTTTTTTCCACCGATTAGAAAAAGAATTATTAAGTCAAAAGAAAATTAGGACAAAGCAAGTGCTTATAATCTTAGAAAAAGCTCAAAAAGCATCGTATGAAGTTGCATATTTAATCGCAAAAGATAAAAAACCACACAGCATCGGAGAAACCCTCATCAAACCTGCTGCTATTGCAACTAGTCAAATTATGAACGGAGACAAGGTAACCAAGAAAATAAAAGAAATGCCATTGTCTGCTGATACCATTTGCCGACGTATTGGTGAAATGAGTCAAGATATTAAGTGCCAACTGATTGATAGAGTTAAACGAGGAAATTACGCTTTTAATAAAAACCAAACTGCTTAAAATGAGAAGCACCAGACTCGAGCTTATAATATTATTGAAATTACGCTTTGCAATTGGATGAGTCTAGGGAGTGTCTGGTTTAGCGCAATTGATTGTGTTTGCTAGGTATGCGAGTAAGCCAATGGGAAGTTTAAAGAAGAATTACTCATGTGCGTAGCGCTATCTGGACATGCACAGATGAAGACATATTCTCAGCAGTTGATACAGGATTACACAATTATGGATTATCATGGGAGTGTTGTATTAGCATTTGTACTGACGGGGCTGAGGCTATGGTAGGAAAACATAAAGGCTTTTTAGCAAAAGTGTCACAAATTGCACCCCATATCAATTTTACGCATTGCATTATTCATAGAGAAAATCTTGCTAGCAAAACATTGGACTAACAATTAAAATATGTTCTCGATTCAGCAGTAAAAATTGCTAACTATATTAAATCAAGATCGCTCCAAACAAGAATTTTTACCATTCTCTGCGACAAAATGGGATTGCAGCATAAAACTCTTCTTCTTCATTCAGAAGTGAGATGGTTACCGCGAGGAAAAGTTTTCACCCGTTTGTACGAGTTGCAAAATGAAGCTTATTTATTTCCTACGGAAAGAAGACACGAACTTGCTGCAAATCTCACCGACCCTGACTGGTTGACAAAACTTCTGTACTTATTTCGTATTTTTGAAGACATAAATAGTCTCCGTTACGGCGGCCAGTAGAAAGTTCGCCATACAGGGCTATCTTGGGTAGTCGATGATCGTCCATTCTGGAGACGTGCCCTGCCCAACGTAACTGTGACTTCAGCAGTATGGCCTCAATGCTGGTGATCTCCGCCTGTTCAAAGACCTCAACATTTGAGACGTAGTCGCTCCAGTGGATGTTGAGAATAATGCGGAGACAGCGCTGATGGAAATGCTCCAGGAGTCGCAGGTGGTGACGGTACGTTGCCCACAAATCAGAGCCGCACAGTAAGGTGGTGAGTACAACGGCTCTGTACACGATGATCTTGGTACCCTTCTTCAGATGCTTGTTTTTCCATACTCTGTTGAACAGTCTGCCGAAAGCGCTGTTTGACTTGGCCAGTCTGTTCTCCACTTCCCTGTCGATCTTGGCGTCTGATGTGATTGTACACTTCAGGTAAGTAAACTGGTGAACAGTCTTCAACACAGTCTCGCCAATGGTGATGTGAGGAAGGCAGTACTCTTTTAGGGGTGCAGGCTGGTAGAGGACTTCCGTCTTTTTCAAGCTGACCTCAAGTTTGAAGAGCTGGGCAGCTTCTGCAAAGTAGAATGTCAGGCGCTGCAAGGCACTTTCGGTATGGGCAACAAGGGCAGCGTTGTCCGCAAAGAGAAAGTCTCGAAACAGCTGCTCAAGAGTTTTTGTGTGGGCCTGCAGTCTCCTGAGGTTGAACAGGCTGCCGTCGAGACGATAGCGGATGTAGACAGCATTGTCACCATCAAGGCCTTCCATGGCCTGCTTGAGCATATACTAAAGAAGATGCTGAACAAAGTCGGTGCCAGGACGAAACCCTGTTTCATGCCGTTAGCAATTAAAAAAGGTTCAGAGAGGTCGTTGTTTAACCTAACTTGGCCGTGCTGGTCTTCATGCAGCTGGATGACCATACTGAGGAACTTTGGGGGACAGCCGAGGCGCTCCATGATTAGCCAAAGACCCTTCCTTCTCACCGTGTCAAACGCCTTGGTTAGATCAACAAATGTTACATCAGTGGCGTGCGGTGAACTTTAAGACTAGTCATGCAATTAGCATGCCAAAACCGGGTCATAAAATTGGGTTTATTCAAGACCAATTTTCGTCCTAGATTCAAGGCTATCTCTAAAAAAAAGTCATTACTTAAAAACCTTCCAAGGTAATGCGGTTTTCGTCCTTCAAATCCAGTTATCTAAAAAAAGTCATCGCTTGAAAGCGTTTCAGGTAATGCATCTTTTGTCCTGAAAATGCAGTGATCTCTAAAAAAAAAAGGTCATCGCCTCAAATCGTTCCGGGTAATGCATTTTTTTTGTCCTGAAAATACAGTGGTCTCTAAAAAAAAAAGGTCATCACTTCTAACCAGTCTCCAATTTCTTACTTTTTACCCTAAATTCTCTAAAATAACACAAAAAAAATAGGTCTCCGTCTCGGATCGGCCTCATATTTCATCCAAAACAAGTAATATTTCTTATCCAATTCAACAATATCCACCTCATCACGTATAAACGTTTGTCATGCAATTCCTAAAAATTTGGTCATGCAACGCATGACTTGCATGCCCTGACCGCACGCCACTGTATTACATACAGTCCTTTGTTCTGCTCTCGACACTTGTCTTGGAGCTTCCTGAGGACAAAGACCATGTCTGTGGTTTCCCGGTTTGCTCGGAAGTCACACTGGGTTTCTGGGAGGTGGTCTTTTGCAATGATAGGTACTAGCCTGTTCAGAAGCACTTGAGCGAAGATTTTTCCTGCAATGGAGAGCAGAGTGATTCCCCGTTAGTTAGAGCAATCGGACGTTTCCCCTTTGTTCTTATATAAAGTAACAATGACTGCATCGCGAAAGTCTCTTGGCAGTTTGCCCTGCTCCCAACAACATACAAGGAGTTCGTGGAGCTTGTTGTGCAACGCTGGGCCTCCATTTTTCCAAAACTCTGGTGGAATTCCGTCAACTCCTGCTGCCTTACCACTCTTCATCTGCTCTATGGCTTTGATAAGTTCTTGCATAGAGGGCAGTTCGTCCAGTTCCACCTTGACTGGTAGCTGGGGGATACGGAGGAGCGTTGAGTCCTGGACAATTCAATCAGCACTGAAGAGTTCCTGGAAGTGCTCAGACCAACGGCTCAGGATAAATGTCTTGTCTTTGAGGAGCGCCCGTCCATCCGCACTGCGCAAAGGATTCCGTGCCTGGTGCATCGGGCCATACACTGCCTTGAGAGCCTCATAAAAGCCTTTAAAATCACTAGCATCTGCGCACTGCTGAGTTCTAACTGCGAGGTTGGTCACCATTC
Source organism: Diplosoma virens (assembly GCA_963680785.1). NCBI lineage: Eukaryota > Metazoa > Chordata > Ascidiacea > Aplousobranchia > Didemnidae > Diplosoma > Diplosoma virens. The sequence goes on from OY796892.1 coordinate 15,484,869, forward strand.
GTTTTGCATCACTTGAAGTTTGAGCTGGAGGTTGCTGCAGATGTGGCGAAAAGCAGCCTTCTGCATAGAACAAGACGGCTGGGCCAGGTGGGCCTGGTAGTCTGATCTCTTCTCCGCCAGCAATTTCTGAATCTCTTCGTTGTTTTTGTCAAACCAGTCTTTATTCCTTGTAGTGGTAAACCCAAGGACTTCTTCAGATGTTTGCAGGATGGTGGTTTTCAGTGTGTCCCAGTGTGTTTCGGGAGAGGGATTTTTTAGGCACCTGTTGTTTCCAAGTTTGTCCTGTAAGTCTGCCTGAAAGTCAACTTTTACTTCAGCTGACTGCAGCTTGCTGAGATTGAACGTTTTCTTGGGGGGCCCTCCCTTCCTTGGCTTAGGTTTGAAGTAAAACTTGAGTTTGAAGCGCACTAGGCAATGATCAGTATGACATTCTGCGCTGGGCATCACTCTGGTGTGCAGGATGTCTTTGAGGTCTCTTTGGCGCACTAAGACATAGTCAATTAGGTGCCAGTGTGTAGACCGAGGATGCATCCAGGTTGTCTTCAGACTTTCCTTTTGTTGTTGATAGTGTTGGTGATGACGAGTTGTTGCTCCGTGCAGAACTCCAGCAGGAAGCGCCCGTTGTCGTTGCAATTTCCAACGCCATGTCTGCCAAGTATTCCTTTCCAGGTAACTGCGTCTTGGCCCGCTCTAGCATTGAAGTCGCCAAGAATTAACAGTTTGTCGCCTGCAGGGGTGCTTTGAAGAAAGCTGCGGAGTTCTGAGTAAAACTTATCTTTTTCTGCTGGCTCAGCTTGAAGAGTCAGAGCATATACACTAAAAAGCGTTGCATACTACTTGTTCTTCAGAGGAAGGCGCATGGACATGATGCGGTCGGAATGGCCGGTTGGCAAGTCTCCCAGCTTGGAGGCGATGGAGGTTCTGAGCATAAAGCCAACGCCAGCGAGACGCCTTTCTGTTGCAGGTTTTCCTGATCAGAAGAGGGTGTATCCAGCGCTATGCTCCTGTAGGCTGCCTTCTTCTGAGAATCGAACTTCACTGAGGGCAGCAATGTTGACATCAAGCCTGGACAGTTCATGCGCAATAAAAGCAGAGCGACGTTCCGGTCGATTGCTATCAGTTTTGTCAAGCATGGTTCTGATGTTCCAGCATGCCAGTTTTAGTGCTTTTACACCCTTACAGGTGGGTGTGTACCTTCCTTTCTGTGTTGTAGTTCGACGGCATGAGAAGATGCTCATTGACCGCAGTTAGCCAACTGGGGTATAAGAGACAAGCTTTGGTTAGGCCACCTTGTCTAGGCCCTTCTCCATGCAGTGCTGTCCCTAGATAAGGCTGCTTGGTCGTTCAGGGTGCTGCCGAGTGATGCTGTCGTCTCTGGGTCAACATCAGGCGACCAATATCCTGAACTACCTGCATGCAAGATTGGAACTGCGGCTTCCAGTGACATCTTCCACCTGCCGTTTTCACTTCTTTCCCGTCGCTACAGAGCTTGGTTAGTTGGTGGCGTCGTGGACGTGAACATGTCCTTCAAGCCTGCGCAATGAAGTTTTAAGGTGAAGTATAGTGTGCGCGGTCTAGGTCCCACCCTTTACATCCGGGGTTCATCTGCCATGGCCTAGCAGGCTGGGACAGTGACAGCGAGGTCCTCGAATTGTAGGTTTTACATCAGACTGTCCTTGTCCTAGATGAATAGCCTGTCAAGGCTATCGAGTTTCATTCATCTACCCTGGTTTATCTGGATGGCCACTGTTGGCTCTCCTGAGCCAGCACCTTAAAAAATGGATTTTGCTTTTCATTCCATCAGGGTGTCCAGCCACCCTCCACACCATTTAGTTGCCGTCAACCCGACCCTGAAACAGGTAGTATTGGCTTACAGGTTACCAGTAGCAGAGGATTTACAACCTCCTGACCTGACAGTCGCTCAATTATATCATGTCATTATTATAATTATCATCATTGTCATCTTCCTATTTGTTTATCTGACTTCTTCTTCTTTGGGCCTTTCCCTTCAGTCAGGGGTGGCCACAGCGTATCATCATTCTTCACATCTTTCTGTCTTCAACATCCGTCTCCTTTGCACCAACTTCCCCCGTATCTTCCTTCACTACATCTAAAAATCATCTCTTTGGTCTCCCTCTTCTCCTCTTTCCCGGTAACTCCATTTCCATTATCTTTCTTTCTACATACTCTTGGTCTCTCCTCATGACATGTCCATACCACCTCACCCTGCTCTCCCTCATCTTCATTCCTAACCTTTCTACCTTAATTGTACTCCTGATGTACTCATTTCTAATCTTGTCTTTTCCCGTCACTCCCATAGCAAACCTCAACATTTTCATCTCTGCCACTTTTATCTCTTCCACTTGTTTCTTTGTGACTGCCACCGTCTCAAGTCCATATGCCATTGCTGGTCTTACCACTGAACTGTACACTTTTCCTTTTACTCTAGCTGGTAACCTCCTGTCGCTCCCGATACTCTTCTCCATTTGTTCCATCCTGCCTGAACTCTCTTCTTTACCTCCCTCTCACAACCACCACTTTCTTGCACCGTTAATCTCAAATACTTAAATTCTTTTACTCTTTGCATTTTTGTATCCTCCATCTTCACTGTTTGTTTCTCTGACTTGCAGAACAAAATTAGGACAACTGCTAAGCGATTAGCCCACCCTTTTTCCAAATATGCCAAGATATTGCTCTTTGATTAAAATTTTTTATTCAGTTTATTTACATGTTCATATGATTAAAATTTACAGCTGCTTGCTATGGCGCCACGTAGATAAAAGTGCCGGAAAGCGTTTTTTCCAAAGACGTAACAGCATGTGAGAGTAAGATTTGAATCTAGTGTTTATCAAGTTCGCCTCAATTACGGTGCTTAAGTTATTCACAAATTGATAAAAACAGCATACCAATTTATGCAAAAGAGGCACAAAGAACAATTTTCACAAATTTTTAATAAATTTTACGGTCAGATTTATAAAAATTAATTAGAATTTTGTAATTGGAGCGCTTCAAGTATAGAATACAATTATTTGCTATTGCCATGCTAATTATAAAGGTCATGAGATAAATTTTGGTTTACTTTTATATTTTTTCTATATCTGACTGCAAGCACAATATCAAGTCATTCTATTTAAAAAAATTTTTGAATATAAACAAGAAAAAAATTGTAATGTTTTAGCGTATTTTTCCAGTAAATTGGGTATTTTGAACGATCGATAAAAATAACGTAAGCATGACTTTACAACCCTGTCTGGGGTAGAGATTTTTAGAATTATCTATACAAGAAATGTCATATTATCAAATTTTAAAGCTCTGTAGCACTGGTTCTCAAACTTTTTTAGCAAGCGAACCCTTGTAATTTTATTAACTCAACTGTGGACACCAATTAATTTTTAAAGCCAAGAAAATTAAGAAAATGTGGAACAAAATTTAAACAAATAAATTGTCACCAAACTCGGAAATGTTTCAACAAATTTGGTAGTTCAGTGGACCTTTGAAAAATTGCTGACGGAGCTCCAGAGTACACGGACTCCCGCGTGAGAACCATTGCTTTACAGTGTTTCCGACTTAATTTCGTTTGCAGTATTTCTTGTGTTTTTGGCAAAGACACTTTTACTCTGCTTAGTGACTTAGCAAGCAGCTCTAAATTTTAGTTATGTCTCAAATAAAAACTAAAAAACTAAATCAAAAGTTTCAACCCCCTGTAATATCTTGGCATCTCTGAAAGCAATTATCTGCTAGATTTCCTGGTTGTTTGCGGCCCAGCATAGAATAAGCAGGTACGATATCCCTTGACGGTTGTCCTAAGTATAACGTCTTTAACGCTTTTTTACGATTCAGGAGGATAAATAGAAATGAAATAGGATAAAAATCAAAAGAAATTTTAAATCTTGAAAGCGAAAGATGGGTTTGAATATGAAGCTTATTTTGGCTTGTTTCTTTCAATCATTCTTAATCATGTAATTAATATGCATAGAAAACAATAACTTAAAAGTGGTTGAAAAAATATTGTTTCAACTTATTGGTTTAAATATCAGGCTTTGTTTTGATTAAATTGAAGAAACGTCGTTGCGCTTGAAACTTTACGTTATATAATTACTTGTATCACTTTTTACGCCAGCGTCGGTCAATGTCTTTCGACCTTTACAAATACATCCAATATCTGTGTTGTTCTTGAAACTTTTCTCCAACTACAATTTTAACAGAACGAAAAGGGGTTACTGAAATGAAATCAACCAATAACTACTTTTTTTTGTTGCGTTAAGCGTGTAATGGAAATGATAAAAAAATTAAAATATGTAAATTCATTTTAGAAGTGAAATTTTAAGAAATATTTGTCATTGTTTGCTTTAGGTAATCAAAAACTATCTAAAGACTTTTGTCCTACTTTTGGATTACGCTGCGGACTGTATCGAACATTTACGTAAACAAGGTCAAAAGACATTCAAATAGTATATATATTGTTCTATACTAGAGTGCAATATCTTTCATTGATTGTACAAATGTTTTATCTTTTCAATCTTATAACAAAATTTGTTCTATAAACTGAATAATTTTGAAGGAAAAAATGTCGGTGATGTAAATTATAAATGACGTAATTATTAAATCAATAATAAATCTAAAATTACTCAAGGTAAAAATTCATTTCGATGATAGTAACTGTTGTGAAAAATGTTAGGTTGTTTTAGACCCTGACGCAATAATGCCCAACCTTTTAACCATTATGGGCCAAATTTTGTGGGAAAGTTTATTGCGGGCCGCAATCGGTGCAGAAATCAAAATATCTTTTTTGTCTTCATTTTAATTTTATTGTGTTATGTTTGAATTAATCTTCTTGATTACCAAAAATTTAGTTGAAGACCATAGAAAAGGTCACCAGTTTGATATACCTACGTGTTTTATTCTTATACAAAGTAAAAAACTTCAACTGAAAAGAAAATTATGTATTCCGAGTTTTCTGCGTGTCATTGGATTGGTTTAAAGCACTGCAATAATTCGATCGATTATCGAATTAGAAATTCCTGGGCAGGCTTCAACAAAACGTTGCAGGTCTCGGGTTGGGCAGCCCTGCTCTGACCAAATGCAATTAATTCAATATACCGTAAATTCAAAATCAAAAAATGTATGCCTGAGCAGTAATGGCTTTAATAGGGTATGAGCGGTGCGGTTGCACCGGGACCCCCTAAAATAGATCAAAAAGTGGCCCCCCTTACACAAGAAATTGCTTTATCTTTACCAAGGAGCACTAGGACATTGATGGCAATTTGAAAAAAAATGTCTCCGTAACCTATGTAATTGATGACATTTTACACATTATATACTACAACAACTCGAAGTGAAAGTACATCACATACTACTGCTACTACAAAATCGAAGACCTTTTTTATCAAGAACATTATGATTTTCGGAGCAAAAATGGAAAACCTGAGATGAATTTGAAGTGAAGACACCATGATTTTTGGAAAAAAATTGGGAAAGCGAAGACCTTTTTTTTAGTGATGACTGTGCCTTCATTACTAAAAACTGCTTCAGATACCTTTTTTTGGAACACTAAATAGCGGCCTCCCTTACTTTTCTTGCATCGGGCCCCCCTTTTTGTAAGGCCATTACTGGGCCTGAGCATTAGCCAAGTTTAATTATAAAATATTCCACTATGTACACCAGGTTAGACTAATTTACTGAAAAAGAAAAAAGCTTGCAAAAATAAAACAAATTTAATTTCAGTAAAACAAGTAATCAACCCTAACTGAATTTTTTTAAATTATAGCCTAACATTTTAAAATGATCATAAAAAAAGTACAATGTAACACTAGTTTTATTTTTTTCATTGAATGAATTGTTAGCCTATTTCTTTTTATAGTATAAAAAGGTTTATTTCCAAAATTGTTCAAAAAGTCGGAAAAATTTTGAAAAATATTTGTTGTTGCAAAGATCGAAGCGTCGTATAAAGAAATCGCAAAGATCAAAACAAAGCAAATCAGATTTTGATAAAATAAAGTATCTTTTTCTGTGAACTGTAGTAACCTCCCTAATCGTATTTCAACTGTTAAGAAATCTTATTTTTAATTTTACGGTCAATCAAACCGCCAAAGTCTTTAACTTTCTCAAATCACCCTCACGTTTTCAGCCAATTTACAAAAATTGCCTACCTTTTGAAAACTCGCTTTTTTAATCCGAAATAATGCTTTATTATAGCATTTAATTATCTATATCGAAAGAGTATGAAATTTTTTTTCTACCCAAACTTGAGTGACATTTTTAGCGCAACTAATTGTCGAGGAACGCGGCCACTTTCCACTCCCTTAACCAGTCGTACAAAGTTTCCAAAAAGTCCAGTCTGAATAGGGTTAACTCTAACAGCGAGAATTTTATGACTAGAATATTTTTACACGTTAACGCGTCCAGTCATAAAATCGCGTATTTGCATTTTTTCCTCTGCTACCTGAGACAGGTGAAAAGCGTATTTTGTAATACCACTCAAACAGCTATAGTGTAAAAATAAAGTGTTTTCTGTTGTAAGTTACATTTAGTTACAATACAGATTTCATTGGGATTTGCAATATTTTACTAGCAAAAGCAGTATATTTTCTTTCGCATTTGGTTACTGAAATATGCAGATGTATCGCAGGTGATTTTTCCCAATTTTATTTTCCAACATACGTCTGCATATTTAGAACGTAACAAAAACAGAAAAAAGTTTGTTTATTTTTTTTAACATGATTCAAATAAAATGATCAACAACTTGTTCTGCGGCTGCAGAAAAAGTTAAGTAAAAATAGATTAGGCGATTTTACGTACTGTTGAATATTAGGAGTTTTATCTAAGTGTAATGGTCCTCTTTGAATTTGTCGTAATTATATTAGAATGCAACTGTGCCAATCTTTACTACAAACCTGAACACCGTATGAGGTGCTCGAGAAATTGTGGGCACATTTTAATCAACATCTAAACATCTTTCATTTCATATTTGTAAACAAAATTTTGTATCCCAACATGCGACTTTATCGTGAGGTTTTTAATTGCAGTAATATTCCTTTATGACATTGTAATATGCTACCTGTCTTTACATTATAATTGAAGAAATTAAAATAGTTTCGGTTCAAAACCTTTTCGCGTCGTTCTGTTGTGACCTTGAAAAAGATACTTTATGGCATTTGAACCTTAAACTAACCCAAACCCTAGCTGTAACTGGAAACACGAGTTTGATACCCAATCATAGCCTCGCAGTCGCGTCTAGTCACAATCCTATGCTGAGCAACGAAGTTGCGTTCACCTGTGAATTTCAATCCCAAAGCAACGATGTTGCGTCTATCTACGAATTTGATTACCAACCAAAGCAACGAAGTTGCGTTTATCTACCAGTTCGATTCTCACCCAGAGCGACGAGTCGCGTCCAATCACAGTTTTCAACCTGACCAACAAAGTTGCGTTTATCTGCAAGTTCATTCCCACCCAGAGCGAGGCAGTCGCATCTAAGCACGGGTTTAATCTCTAAGCGGAGCAACAAACCTGCGTTTTTATCTGCAAGTTTGTTTGCAGAAGCAGTCGCGTGTAATTACATAGTTTTCAAGCTGACCAACAAAGTTGCGACATATTGTGATCTCAATTCACACCCAGAGCAGCAAAGTTGCGTTTACCTAAGAGTTTGATTCCCAAAGCGACGCATTCGCATCTAACCATGTGTTCAATCACCATGCTGAGCAATGAAGTTTTGTTTATTTTTTTTGCTGTTCTTGATACCAGGTATATTAATGAAATCAAAAAGAAGTTTTGTTCATTTATGAGTTCGATTCCCACCCAAAGCGACGCAGTCGTGTTTTAATCACCGATTTAATCACATGATAAGCAATGGAATTGCGACCAACCACAAGTTTGATTCCCACCTTGAACAACAAAGTTGCGTTTAATGAAAACAATGCACTACCAGCGTAACTGCGATACACCGCTAAGCCGTAAGGACATACTGGCAGTGGTTCCGATATGCTGACCACATTATCGAGTCAGCTAACACGGATCGGGTAAAGTCAAGCTAAACACTGCACACTGCAGTTCCATTGCAAACATTAAGTAAGAATGGTCATTGGTCAAGTCAATCAACAAGCAATTGCCGACAGACCTGTTTCGTCCTTGTTAGAACTATATTGTCCTGATGAGTTATAACAAGGACGAAACAGGTTTGTCGGCAATTGCTTGTTGATTGACTTGACCATTCTTACTTAAAGTTGCGTTTATCTGTGAGTTTGATTTCTCTGAAATGTAGTCGCAGTCGAGTGTATGGATTGGTCATTGGTCAAGCTTTACTATTACATTAATTTCTTATTATTTCAACACCGGTATTAAAAATCTTAAACCAAATTTTGTTTTTCAATATTTCTGTTTCTTCTAATTCAAAAAAAATCAGGTGCCGGTATGTATTTTTTTGAATTGCAGTTGCTGTGTTTAAATTTTCAAAAAAATCTAGTGAAATCATTGACTCTTATGAATTGCGTTATTTTTATCACTTCGTTAGGGTACTTTTAACTTAAATGTTCTCTTTGATTTGCAGGATAGTAGGGGGCAAGGTTACTAAACAAAGCTTTGACATATTTTTAATTGAGTTTTTTTTTCCCTGCCAAGTTTTAAGATGAAATTTTACCAAAGAGGAATATATTTGGAGCTTGTGTTACAAGTCTCGGAGGTTTTCGGTAATCTTCTTTCAGCATTAGCCAGTCAACTTATCTCGGCAATATTGTAGTCAAGCTTTGGCACACAAAAGATAAAAATTCCTTATCTCGTTTTCATTTTAAACGAACTTCCCAGCAAGTTTCTAATAATACAAGTTTAACCAGACCAAAAATATTTGCGAGATCAAATTAATTTTTCGCAGTTTAACCTTCATAAACTAAAGTACCGGTGCAGGTAAATTTTTATTCTATCTTTATATTTATTCTCCTGACTTGCAGGAAAGCGACTGAGGCGCTAATACATAAGGTAAGCAATTACCCCGACCTGCTTCCGGAGGACGCCATACTGCTGTCGGCTTAAAATTTAATAGAGATATGACTGTAATTTAGGACTGCTTGCCAAGACCATCTATTAGGGAAATTAGCCGTAAAGTGTCTTTCCGAAGGACACAACAGAATGGTGCGAATGGGTTTTGAACCGAAACCATGTTGATCATGAGCACGGCGCTTTAACCACTCGACCATGCTGCCGATTATTTTTCCATAAAACGATACATTTCGACTAAATTTCTAGCTGATTTATTAGCATGACAACGGTAAAAACCAGTCTTGGTAAATGTGCTTTAAATTTATTTCTATCTACTTAGTGCTTTCCACAGCTTGTAAAACCAAATAAAAAAAGCTTACTGTAGAATACGCTCGTACACTATATATCGTCGGCAGGGTAGATCACAGAGATTTTGATCGTCTTGGTGGCGCTACTCGCGCCTTTCTATTATGTTCTAGAAAAAGACACTTTACGGCACTTTTCCTGCTTGGTGGTCCGGCAAGCAGTTCTGAATTACAGTCATATCTTTATTAAATTTCAAGCGGACAGCAGTATTTGGGCATCTACGGAAGCAGGTCAGAGTATTTGCTTACTTTATGTATTAGCGCCTCCGTCGCTTTCCTGCAAGTCAGGAGAATAAACATAGAGATAAAATAAATAATGTGGGCGCGTTCAACGAAGGCAACTTATAAACTCCAACAACTGAAATGAAACAATTTATAGCATTGGGATGAGTTAACAGCAAGTTTTATGCTTCTAGAAAAATATCGAATAAACTCAACATTAAAATAACGACAACTCGAGAAAACGTTGTTAGCTAGTGTAACTTAATTCAATTACGTTAAAAACGAAAAAAAATGGAAAAACAATGGTAGATCAAAAAAAGAACGTGTAACGGCTGTGAGGTCGAATGAATTGAAATACGCGGACAGGCGGCCTTCCACGCCGGCGTTACAGATATATCATGCTTGACGCACAGGCTAAACAAAGCATTCGAAAGAGAACATAAGAGACATCAACTGGGCTGATGTACTATTGAGTAACATGCACCTGGCAGTTTAAATGCTCTGCATTTTCTTGTAGGGAGTAAATCACTACCCCCGCAAAGATGACTTAAAGAATGAGACAATAATACAGCACGGACATGACTGCCGACGACAAAGGAAATGCAATGGTGTCACGTGACGAAGAAAAAACTAGTCGCGGTCGGATCAGACACAAACCAACAAAGATCAACGAAAAACGAAAACTGCATTAATCAAGTTTACGTGCGGCTAGTATTGGCGCAAGCTAACAAAAAAACTCAAAGTGGTTAAATAACGGAAACTCAACATCAACAAAACGTCCAAAGAGAAACAACAGTAAACTAAAACGAACAAAAAAACAAGCTGAAGAGAGCAGCTACTGCAATATTAAATAAGGAAAGCTTCATCACGGCAATCCGCTTCAGCCTTCGTTGGATAGAAGCGAGTTAGCAGCTGTTGCACTGCTTGACGATCGATTCAACTGAAAGCCCTGCAACATAAATCAAATATCGACTCATTGGTTCGCTTTAAGCCTCGCTTGCTAACGCTGTATTTTTTAGCGAATCATCTCAACACTGCCACGAAGCGTCAAGATATCGTGTTATCCAGTCGGCAAGGGTTCGTTAACATGCAATGACGAAGTTGAGAGTTGCAAAACTTTTCAAGACGACAATCAATCTCTTGCTTATCACGCAACCTACCATGGCATTGTCAGAGGGACCGCGAGGTTGACGTAGCACTGTTACAATCGAACCATTGTTTGAATCGCTACGAAGGCGCAAACGCTCCGGACGGGGAGGTTTGGGGGCGCTTTCTGCCAAGCGAACTTTTAATGCTGCAAACTTTCCTGCAGACAAATGAATTGAGAAGATTTTACAAAAGTATTTGAACAATCAACTCAAATTTGTAAGAAAATTTTTTGTGATAAACTCTTTCACTTACCGCTCCTCTGGTTGTATACCACAGAGAACTCAACCATGCTACCAGGACCAATCTGCTGGTTCGGCTCTCTAACTTCAGACATGTGAAAGAACAGCTTTCCGTAGCCACTGTTGCTACCGCTCCTTTTAACTTCATAATTGATGAAGCCGTACTGGAACCAACAGAAGATTGTTTCAAAAATCGACTCGGTATTATGCCGTCATTGCAAACTTCGCATGTAAAGCGACGCGAAGGAAATTCTAACCTCTCCTTTGATGCTTTCAACCGCGGCACGCACAGTCTCTTGCGTGACGTTGACATTGATCGCGCGTTGCAATTTGCTCTCGACGGTCGTGCTTATCTGCAAAGTTAAAAGCAAAAGTTCAGATCTCGCGACTCGTTTTATGGGACTATCGGCGAACCGAACCTGAAAAGTAACTTTGTCGCCAACTTGGATAAAGTCTCTACGATCGCACAAGCTCAGTGGACTGTAGGGGATGGTCTTGATGATGGTCGTTTGTCCTGAAAGTCAAAAGCAATAATGTAGGCAAAGGTTCAAACGAAAGCAAACATGACGTTCTCACCAGCATCGCTCGTCTCTTTGTATTGGATTAAACCTTGCTGGTAGGTGCTTTGACAGGGTTTTACTGATTCCAATGGCTTAAGAACTTTTCCTGCGTCATAATTTGTACTTTCAAGTGATTCCAATGGCTTAAGAACTTTTCCTGCGTCATAATTTGTACTTTCAAGTGTGACACAATAATGGAAATTAGCAACAATTGTAAATATTGTTCTACTATATTCTGTATAAAAGTAAAAGTGTTAAAGCATAATGATTATCTTATAGCTATAAACTATAAATCTTCATTAAACAAGATTACGATCAAACCTTTCACAACCTTGGTCGAAATAATCGACTTAGCAGGCAAATCTTCTTCAGTTATTTTTTGAACCTTCATAGCACATGGTTTTTCTTCTAAAATGTTGCCATCATTTAAATAGTTAACACGCAGAATTACACTAATTGTTCATCGTACCTTTTATTCCCATTGTAAAACAGACGGGAGTGGAGACTTTGTAGCTTTTAAGAGGTGCAACAAGTTCGATAAAATGAAAAAAAATTTCTGACGTGTGATCGAAGGCTTCAATAAATCCGAAAGTATCTTTCAAAGTGCTGATCCATCCGTAAGATGCATCTGCGCCTTTTCCATCAATCTGAAAACAATATCACAACATCTTTCACGTATCATCGCAACATTGCAGAAGGAAACGCGGCAACTTATTCATACTTGAACCGAATTTTGTGACGAATTGGAAGCGATTTCAACGTGGTCTTTATTCGACGATACATCGAGCAGGGGAAACGCTTCGACAACTTGCTTGCATGGGTCCTCAGAGTCCTCGTTGGTCGGATGATCTGTCCGCTTGCTTGGAGACGGCGACGACAACGACGAAATATTCAATGAACTAGAGTTCGAGCTGATCCTAAAAAAACACGTCATCAAGCAAAAAGGCAATTGTTTCAAAATTGGCAACACTGGTATTGGAGGAAACTGTCGACGTCGAGCAAATTCTTATTGTTACCTCTGCGATGGAGACTTCCGGGCAACATCCGTTGTTTGCTGCGGTTTAAACGGGACGCTGTCTACGGAGACAGTGGATGGAAGAGGAGCTTCTTCGGGAAGAGGGGCCAACTTCAAATGACTCAATGCGTTTCGCTTCTTCAGAGCGAGGTACTTCGTGTCGTCAGTATCAAGCACTAGCAGCTTTATGTTGACTGCACTCTTTGCACCGGTTCGTTTCACTTCGCAAACTTTAAACTCAACCTGAAAAAACAACAATTGCTGAAAAAGCGATTCGGAAACCTAAACGCACGAACATACAGCACTTCCGACTTTCAAATTAAGTGCATCCTTCCATTCTTGAAAGTCCTTTGTCGCGTAAGGTATTTTCACTATGCTTTCAGCGTCTTCGCCGGCGGTTATGTCGGGGCAAAACAGAATGACTCCTGGATTAGGGCCCAATCCCGGACTGTACAAACATTCTGACGGACTGAAATATTTACAGAGATGAAGTAAATACAAATAACAAAAAGCACAGAAAACTTTACGTTTTTGAGACAGAGTTAGAAGCAGTTCCAGCCACGGTTTCAACGATACCGACGTAGGTTTGGTCAGATATAATGTGAAAAATCACTGTTCCTCGAGGCAAAATCTTTATTCGTGTGGCATGCATTCTGAGAAATGAGAAAACAAATTATCCTCACAAAAAAAATAGTCTGAGAGACAAAGTAAAGCAATCCCAATTAGTAAAAAGTTACTTAATGAGTCAATAATTATATTGCAAATGCTCGCCGCTTAAACGCTTTTCTCCAGCTTATTGAAAGCACAACACTGCAAGAAGTACAGAACATGTAATCGACCCACTGACCTTTGTTTTTCGGCAACTGGATCAAAAAGAACAGTGAATTCGACCTCGTCAGACATTCGGATATAATAAATGGGATTGAGCAGCTCGCAGCAATGAAAGAAAAGTCGAGAATTTCTCTCGACACATTTAATAAAACCGAAGCCTTCTTTTACAGCAGCTACAATACCCTGCAAAGATAAAGTAATGACGACAGCAAACAACGGGAGAACGATTTTGTCAGCAATTATCTGCAGCTGCGATACTCTGTATACGAGTAAAGTGGTGGCGATGGTCCTGAAGGCAAAAATAATACACGTCTAGTTGGAGAATCATTTTAAAAATTACGTGATGGCTCCTTCATCATAAAAAAAAATAATTAAATTTGCTCAAACCGATGTAAACTTTTTATGCGTGTTAGGCAAAATGAGAACAAAGAAATCATAAAATAAAATAAAAACGTGGTTACGTGGTAATTAATTAATTAGTTCAAAATTCAATCTTTTGCATGGAGTTCTCACAAAATCGTTAAGTATTTGTTTTAATAAAAGTTTTGTATTGTTTGAATTTTTTTGTTTTAGTTAACTGCATCAAATCAAAACATCGGTTGCAATTCGTACAGTCTGGATTCAAATAACTCCTTCTCAGAAGAAAGATTTTAACGGAGTAGGCCTACTTATAAATTCACATAGTAAAGTAAGAGCCCAAATTGATCTTAAAATTGCCTTGTACACATACAGAAAAACCGCTTCAGTTTTATTCATAAAAATACGTTCGAAAATCGACTGCATTGATTCGCGAAATGTAAACAATCAACGATTTATAGCTGATGTTTAAAAGTTTAAAACACTTTTCTAAATGTAGCGAACTTGGCTAAGAAACAAAAGAAAAGCACGTGATGTCGTCTTCAACACTTACTTGCTCTCGCTTTTCTTTTGTAGCGGCCAGTGTCTTATCCAAAAGCAAAGTGACACCAGCAGCTCGTTGCAAACCATTGCGCTTATCAGTGATGGTCAAGAACGACACCTGTCAAACACACTTTCACCTTCACGTTCGTTCTAGCACGTGCGCTCGACTGCTCACCTTATCGCCTTGGCAGAGTGTATGCAAGCAGTTGGCGGTGCGATCCTTCTCGCCGAACGGGATCTTATCAAGTTCTCCCGATTCGTTGACGTACGATATTAGACCGGCGAGAGCGAGCGACGGTTGAGGCGTGGCGTTGTTGCCACTCACGGCTGCGATTTTTACAGTTTGATTCGGCGACGTTGCGTCACCGCCAGCGATCGTGGCCTGTGATCGTTTTACAATTGAATAAATGCAACGAGCTTGTCGATCGAGGAGCAATCGATGTACCTCATTAACCACTTTATTTGAAGCTTTGGTGGGAAGTGGCTTCTCGATGGTGCCGATGTAAAGTTGGCTAGAAACGTCTTCAAGTTGCACGCTGCCCATGGGTAAAAGACGAACTTCGATTGCAACATCCTTGCTCTGTATAGACAAGTGTGCGAATAAAATGATAAAGACGGTGAAGCAAACCGGAATTCTACAGTCTTTATTAAAAATTAGAAAATCGGTAACATCGGAATTTACTCGTGAGTAGAAATCCTTTGTTTTTTTACCAAAAAAGGAAATTTGAAATGGCAGAATTTTATAAGCAACTGCATAGCAACCATTGCTTTAACTCTGAAAGACTTGAGGACGACTTACGTTTCTTACTTGAATGCTGAATTCCACATGATCACCAACGTGAAGATCAGGCACGTTAGCATGTACTTCGCTGTAGTGGAAGAATATCTGAAAACGATTGTGTTTAACCAATTTCGTTTATTCACATGCAAACTCGACCGGCAAGTGTGATTCAAACAAACCAAATCTTAAAAGCAATCTGATCGAGCAAATCATCAATTAAAAAAGTTCTTTTTTGGTTTATTGTCATCTATGTAGCTTTAAAGTTAAACAAACATTACATGCGAGACGCTGACTGAAAGAGTGAGCGCATGACCAACATTACTAGCGGTGAATAAACACGAACCTCTTTTACACGATCGGCTCGTTCAATGAAACCGTAAGATTCTTTCATGGCAGTGACAATCCCAGTACACTGCTTCGGTGAAGCTCGTTCGACTAAAGTAATTTTCCTTGCTCTCATTACGCCAGTCCTGCAAAGCCATAACATGCGGTTACAATTTAAATCGTGACTTCGCAATAAAATTACAAGCAAACAGCAACGTTTGACAGCATTGAAGTCTTTTAAATAGATAGTTGCAGTGGTGGATATTCCAATTTAGGGGTCCGAGGCAAGAATTTTCAAAAATTGATGTTGTCTGAGAAAAAAAAGAGGTCTGATCTGGGCTTGCATATTTTTCTCCCAAAATCAAAGTGTTCTCTAAAAAAAAAAAAAAAGTCTTCACTTCAATTTCATCTCTAATTTCCCTATTTTTCTCCCAAAATCAAGGTGTTCTCCAAAAAAAAAAAAAAAAAAGTCTTCACTTCGATTTCATCTCTGATTTGCCTATTTTTCTCCCAAAATCAAGGTGTTCTCCAAAAAAAAAAAAAAAAAAGTCTTCACTCCGAATCGTCCTCTGAGCAAACATCTGCAGCGAATCCAAAACTGTATATGCTGTTTTCGAGGGGGGGCTCTTAAAATCGAGGGCGGGGCCCAAAAAAAGGGGGGGCCTGAGGCGACTGCCTCATTCGCCTCACCCAATATCCACCACTGGATAGTTGTACCTTTTTTCCGTAGCAATATTGAAAGAAACTTTATCACCAGGTTGTAAGATATTGTTGGGATTGGTGAGATCATTGGCAGAGTAATGGAGAAAGAAGAATTCCTAAAACAATGTTTGTCAACGATTAAAAACTCGACGTTTTGAATCCCACGTCATGCGCACTTCTTCAAGTATAAACCATAGCATTGAAGCAGTTTTGTAAACATTTTATTACTTATTATTTATGGTAGAAAAAATAGCAAAATTCACCAAGTTTTCACTCTAAAAGATAAGTAACTCGGTACGTAGTTGCAAAAATATAAAAACAACAAATTTAGTAATTCATATTCTGTATTTTTATGAAATATCGACTAATAATGCGGATTTAATGAAAAAAACTATACAAAATTTAATATCTAATTAATTGATTTTATTAAAATATTTAAAGTTTAAGTTTAAATTTAAAGCTATATATCTTCATTTTATTCTTAAAAGTTTTTAAAAATGAAAATATTGATTATTTGCTAAATTATGCACAGAATTAAAACTGTGCATAATCTAGCAAACAATAAATATCGATTTTTGAGAACACAGAAGAATTCCGCTATTTACACAGCTTAACGGAACAAAACACAGTTTGAAAAGTGTCGTCATCATTATAATCACTCACCCCCATTCTTTCATAGGACAAACTGCCAAGCTTTCCAGACACGACTGGCTCGCCTTTTTCACTCGGTTGATATCCAAAACCATCGTATCTTGTCGTTCCACCCGGAACAGCGTTTATCGAGCTTTGGTCAGGTACGAGAGATAGCGGAGGGGCAGGGTTTGTAACCTCACCAAGAATTCGTTCATCACTCAAAACTTCAACGACGACAGTTCCTTTTTGAAGCCTCTTAACGTGCGCCGCAACAGGTTTGCCAGTGCGAGTGTCCATCAAAACTTCAAACTCTACTTCATCTGGAATTCAAAACAAGGTGTTGCAACCAGAACTCAAGCAAACAGAAATATTAACTTTTAGCCTAAATAAATTGAAGAAAAAGCTAAAAACGCGCATGAAATATTATGAAGATGATGTACTAAAAAACCTGCCGACACAAACATGCTGTGTAAGTTTTTTTCTGAATTGTTTTTTAATTTTTCTGAATTTCAAAAAGTTAACTTATTACTTTGTCAGCATAACTTACTAAAAACTTATCAAAAGACAGCAACGTAGTGGTATAAAGTTGAAAATGCTTAATGGATTTTAATTGAAAAATTGATTGAAAATACTGCACGCACTATCGAAGTAATCTTTTGCAATAACACTTGTAAACCAACAGCGAAGAAAAAAAGCTCATTTTTACAATTTACTCGAGTCACTTCATGAAGTCTACAGTCATTTGCAATAACTTGCATCGATATACTAAGTAATCATACCACAAACCATGCACAAACTTTTGAGTATAATCATAAGCTTTTCATAGTATTTTTTTTCTAGTACTTTTTCTAGAATTTTTCTAGAAATATTTTTTAAGTATTTTATAGTATTAGTATTAAGTTTTTCATAGCATTTAAAAAAAAAAAGGCAGTTTACAAGTTATGTCAATACCGTTAATGTTCAAAGTCTGAGCTTCCCCGTGAAACAGATTATAATGAAAGAACAAACGCCCTTCTCTGTCAGCACACTTGATAAATCCATACGAAACAAGCAGCTTGTCAATTACGCCGGTTTCACGACTTTGATATCCATTTGTAGACAATCCAGGAGTCGAACCACTTGGAGACAAAGGATTGGACAAAGTTATTCCCGACAATGCTGCCATTAGTGTTATGGACCCGGCTAAAATCTGGTTCGAATTGTAAGTGGTTGATCTCTGTAATCAGCAGTTTGTTATCATTAATATATTAAAAATTGAAAAAATGCAAGACGAAAAATTTCATACTTGTAAAGCTCGATGTTGATAAAAATTTAGAACACCATTTTGCGGGTATACACCACAACTAGCTGTTCTTGCCAGTGATCGGCAATATAATTAAATTGATAAAATATAATTAAGTTGATAAAGTTAATAAAATTCAGAGTGATTTTGTTGATTAGAAAAAAATTGTGCTAATCATGAACAAATCAGGGTTGCCGGATGCAGAACTCGAAAGTAAGCCAATTAAGGTGAAAAGTACCCAAAAGTACCAAAACTAAGCCAAACAAAATTTAACTTTTTTTGCTAAAAAAAGTATTCTCTAAAAAAAAGTCTTCACTTGGTTTCTGTCAATGATTTCTCAACTTTTTATCAGAATCATGGTGATCTCTATAAAAAAAGATCTTTCCTTAAAATCTGTCTATGATCTCTCAATTTTTCTCCCAAACTCATGGTTGCTTTGCAACAGGAAGCCATAAAGAAAAGCCAAACAAAATTTTTGATGCCAACCACTATGAAAAAAACCCAGATTTCGCAAATTTGGCGTCAAAAAAACCCAAACAGGCAACCCTGGAACAAATAAGAAACTCTGAAATAACTTAATAAAACACATTTTTAAAAGTTTTAATATTTAAAGCAAATATCAAAAATATGGCAAAGTTATTCTGTAAACCAAAGACGTAATCTAGTATAAAACAAAAATGTTTTTAGTCTTGCATTTACACAACTTCTTGGTACATCTAGATGTTTGTTTTTTAATACTAGTTTGAACACAAGATCAGTGCTGCATACCAGTACATGCCAAGAAAACTGACGTCTCCAGCTGCTGAATTTAAGCTAAAATAGGCTAAGTATAGGGAAGGCGGAAAAAACATACAAAATAAAGTCTAATACTGCAAGTGATATTTTTATTTATTTTTTGTAAAATGACAGTTTACTCGATGACCGCATAATATCTTTCCCGTCTCTTTGTCATACATGTAAAATTTGTTATATTGTCTTTTTACGTGATAAAATGCACTTCGAGAAAAATTTCTATAGAAAATATTCTAGTCTGTTGGCGGTCGCTGGTACCTGCAGGAAAAGGTTATACGTTTCCACGCTTAAACCAAAACAATTTAAGCTGGTACTGCCTTGAAGTCCTGATGATGGGAGAATCGGTTATTATATAACTCGATTTCAGGCGGATTCGAACTCAGCTTAGATTCGGCCTTAACCCTCTGTTATTATCTTAATTGGTTCTCTGTTATTCTTGGTTGAAGCAATATTTGGCCTAATGGTAAATTTGGAATTGTTTTGTTTGTATTTGCTTTCAATTGAAAAATTAGTTTTTGATTTGGTTGCCGGGAAGAGCCATTCATCTATTTTGCTGCTCTCTATCAACCAGAAATTTATTTTGCTGGCTGTACTTTGTGCTGACTGGTACTAAATTGGATTGAATGGTGTTGAACTTTATTAGTAAATTTGGTGTTTCCAGTTTTGTTTGAAATAAAAGATTTTAGTTTTTGGTAAAGTTGAATTTTACTAGGAAGTGCTGTTTTTGAAAGCTTTGGAGCTTCCCCGGACCCATTTGTAAAGTCAATTTTACTGATTTTAACATACGCCAACTCAAAATTTCAAGGATAGAACTAGAAAAGATTGCTGGTAGTCACCAAGGTTTAGGGAATCTGTGGAGGACCCTCAAAGCTATCGCCAATTTCTTTGCTGTGAGTCCCATAACAAGATCTTCTAAGGCTTGTCTACACACGTATAAATCCAATAGTCGATCCATCGCTCCCTCGGGAACAAGCTAGATTTTGTCGCGGGAAACCAACTCTAGGTCAAGTCACTCTCCTAACTCGGGATATCGAATTCGGGACCAGTTTTTTTTTTTTTTAGTTTCACGGTAAAACAAAAAGCTGGTGCCGAATTTGCGGACCTGATTGCGGCATATGATACAATCTAACACTGTGGCCTAATCTGTAAGCTCTTTTGACTTGTTCTAATTTTCTCTCTCGTATCCCGCTCTCGTTTTTAATTTTTTCTCGTATGGCGCTCTCGTTTCTAATTGCGACGCGACTCGCTGGTTAAATATTTATTGCTCGCTTGCAATTTAATGCCGGCCCGCAATTTTCAATTTTGTACCCATGGAATTGTAATCTACATATTTTCAATCTATAAAAAATCCCAATTTGCTCAAAAAATTCTCACTCAGCTCTTAACAGTTTAATCATATTTATTTTTCGGTACATTTGCAAATCAATCATACTTATTTTTCGGTACATTTGCAAACGCAATATGAGAAACAGATCGGTTTGTTTATCATCTTAAAAAGTCGCTAAAAAAAAGGCTTTGCCATGACAACTAACAACATAGAGTGCTCCTTGATCGCTCCAAGAGCTGAGTAAAAAATTTTTTTGAGCAGAGAAAAAAATTTTGCATTTTTGATCGGTTGAAAATATGTAGATTACGATTCCATGGGTACAAAATTGAAAATAGCTGCCGGTCCTTAGACAAAGAGTTGCTGTGGATTCACGATATTATATTCTTTTAAACTAAAACAAAGTTGATGACTGTACACGACGTACATAATTATATTAAGCCAACATATAAAGACAAATTGAAAATTTTTTTGTTAGTACAAAACTTTAAAATAGCTCTTAAAAACTAAAGATTTCATATAAAAAAAACTGTTTGGAAAATCTCTAACGTCTTCGTCGCCTAGCTCTCTTCAGGATGTCTCGCTAGAATGAACTAAATAACTGAAGGTAGTATGAGAAAATTCAACGACTGGTTTTGATTGGCTGAAAATTAAGGTTAATAACGGTTATCTTAATGCAGAAACACCACGTTTCGTCGTCACATCTTAATAAAGTAACACAAGATCCTTTTTGATAAAAAAAGAAACAAAATTTTGCAATTTTTTTTAAGTTAGCGACAAAAAAAGAAAGATTTTCCACTTATACTAATAATTTATGTTTCTAAGCAAATTCTTTCTGTCTACATACGTTATACAGGGTCGCCAATAAGTAACCCGACAGTTAGAAGAGCAAAATCAGATCGATAATCACTCATGAAAATAGCGTTAAATGTACTCAATTTAATCATCCAACAAATTTATTCATCTAAAGCATTAACATTTTAATCATTCTACAAATTTATAGAAAGCGCCACAACAAGAATACGTGATTATAATAAATGTTAAAACTGCCAACTATTCTATTTGATGCATTTGGTCATACGGGAAATAACGGATTTACAGACTCGGGCGCATAACTCCTTGTTTGAGTTAATAGTATTACACTGTGTCGTGGATAACCATTTTAAGATCATCCAAACTACGGGGTTTGCTGTTGTATATTGGATCTTTCATAAGACCCCACAAAAAATCCATGGGCGTAAAATTGTGTAATCTAGGGGCCAAGTTGATTGTACCACGTCTACCAATCCAACCACCAGGTAGCATATTCAGTAGATTTCTTGCACTATTGGCGTAATTTGGAGGAGTCCTATCTTGCACCTTGTACGCTACGCGTGTGCACACACAAGCTGTTAGGCTACTTATTGATTATCTTTCATCTCTCATCTAACTGTCGGCTACTTATTGACCACCCTGTATATCATACATACATACGTAATTTAGGTTTAAGGAGATTAATAAAAATCGATTTTAAGACGGATAAACGGAAGTCGGATCATGCTTTAGAAAGAATAGAAAATTGGTTGTCGTTGTAGTGGGATGCACATTTTTCGTTTTATAACAAATCATTTCCAAGTGACGAATAATAATGAGGTATAGAATTAGCTGATTTATTTTGACGTTCTGGTTGTTTTTGTTCTTGACCAGTTCTGTTCAGCTTGGACTTGGGCACATGCTGGCGGATTCTGTTCTGCAAACGTTGATACGTTTGACCCACGTACCGACTATCGCATTGGCACACGTATTCGTATACGACATTACTTTATTCAAAAGTGGGAAGAACGTCCTTATATATTACAGGTAAAACTCGTTTGGTAGAAAAGACCACTCGTGGTTGGACCGCTCCAAAACAATTAGTTATAGATGATTTTATCTTTCTATGAAATGTCAGGAAAATTTCACCAATCCATGGTAACTTTAAACAGGTAAGACATTTTTTGGGGCCTTTTTTAGCATCCTGTTGGAAACGTAAAAGTTTTTTGGAAATTCTGGAATCAATACGGAATTCTGGATAACCATTTTTCACAAGGATTGAACGAATATTGTCTAGTTTATGTTTTCGGGCAGATATAGAGCAAATTTTTAAGGCTCGATGTGTTAACGAATCAATAATATTTGTTTGATGTTGTTTTGGTCCAAACGAATTCCAATAAATATAGAGACCTGTAAAAGTAGGCTTTCTATAGACTGAAGCAGTGGTTCTCAATCTGTGTGCCGCGAAACTTTTTACAAAACATTAGGCTATTGCACAGCAACCTTTTTTTTAGTGGACATTACTTTTTAGAAACAAAAATCAAGAAATTGGAGACAGATTCAAAGTAAAGATCTTTTTAAATTCAATGCTTTTTAAATTAGCGATAGGCCAGAATAAATTGACAAAAGGTTTTATTGCCTTCGATTAGGCTTCCACAGTGTTTCTGAAAATTGGTATTCAATTTCATAAAAAATATCATAAACCCGTCTAAGAAGCCACTAAACTATCTTATAGAAACAATGTTTAATGATTAGTAATTTATAGTTGTAGATTTAGCAATATCTCGGCATCTTCGAAAGCTGGTCGAGGTAATCGCTTGCCCAAGTATAACGCCTCCGCCGTTGTCTAGCGAGCTAGGAAAATAAATAGAGATAAAAATAAATAAAAAATACGTAATAAGAAAATATAAATTTACTCGCTATTACAGACATAGGCGACGGCATAAAGGACAAAAATCGGCCCACGGATTTTTCTAAAATGACAATTGAGATGTGACACGTACAGTCAAACTTTAAGAGACCCTCGCGTTTACGAAGAAAGAAAATATAGTTTCGGTAGAGAGGTTATTTTTTTGTACCATCAAATTGCTATTGAAAGCAGCCATATTGGATTTAACATCTTTTTTAAATGATTTATTTATTTACATATTAAAGAGAAAACAAAAAATTAAAGTAACGTTTTCTACTAACTTCATCCCTCTTCAGGTTTTCATATTGAATATAGTCTTTCTGACTTTATTTCGATTTAAATAGAGAAATTATTTGTTAACGCTGACAAGTAATTTTATACATGACGAAGACAGATTTTTTCGGAACTGTAAACACATTAGCAGTAGTTAAACGAAGCAGAAAAAAACATGGATTTTAAAGACTGCAAACACATTGGCGGTGAATAAAATTACTTGAGCAGATTTTTTTTAATTTTTAGTAAAAATGGTGTTCCATTGGCATATGATTGGCGATTTAAATTAGGACTGGACTCTCTTATTAAATATATTACCACAATACACGCTAAATTCCCACCTTGACTAGCTGTGCCACCCATCATCATTACGCAGCCTAATCATGCACTGGTTATTTAATCGCTCAGTTTGTTTGATAATATCATTATAATGTATTTTTTTTCTTTTTTACTTTTTATATCTTTATCTGATTAAGGTATTGCGGTCATGCTTTCTACTGTCTTGTACTTTCACTTTCTAATTATCTTATGCATGTTTTAACGTCTGACTTGTGCTGCTTCTTTCTTTTCTTGATCTTTTCAATATTTATAATTTTTGTGTTAAACTGTTTAATAATCATCGAGAATAAAAATGAATAAATGAATGATCTAAATTATATTAACAAAGAACGTAATTTTGCTGTTTTTCCTAACCTCTGTGAATTTAATTCAGATATATTGTCTGCAGATGTAGGGAGCTATTCAGATGCACAGCACTGAATTTTGTGGAGAAGCTTAAAAGAAAGGTTAATAATAGTGAATTGGTAGCATATTGTAGTTTTTATTCTAACTTACAATGTAAATATTTAGAAACTAGTCAATTGAAAATTCGTAGTTTTCTGCATTAAATTATATCAATAGCCCATTGTTTAGGTGGCTGCTTTGTCTGGTGCCAGGCACAGGTGGATTGATAATTTTAACGCAGGTACGAATTGTCGTTAAATTGAGGACACCTTTATTCAGATAGAATCACTGTAGAAAGTCATTTTGGATCTTTCGTTACTCCATGACCTTTTTAAACAGTTCTCACCTTGAAATTTGGTGAAAAAATGGGCGATTAAAAAGTGAAAGATTTTAGAAGAATTTTATTTTTTCAAAATTCCAGAACTTTTTTAGTGGCAATAGATTTCCATCTTTATCATGACTAACGCGTTTTTGCCCCTTGCCTCCCGAAAAATCAGTCTGCCCGGCGCATTTCATGAGTGAATGTAGAGTTTGTGACGTGCTGTAGAATTAATTGAATCTCAGGTCTATCATAATATTAGGCTATTACTCTTTGATACTATTTTAAGAAAAAGTATACGTTCACTTTCATAAATAGTAGTTTTCAGTCAAATAATAATTTCATTGATAGTCTTGTAAACTTAGATGTTCTTTTTAAATCCCATTTTTATGGCTTTTGTAAAAATCAGCCCATGTCGTACTGTAGATCCGTGAAATAGTATTTACTTCAGGGGTGTCCAACCCGTGGCCCGTTAAACTTTCTACATTGGTTAGTTAATTCATCCTTACGTGCTGACACGATATTGTGAGTTACAGATATAAGTCTTTAAATAGCATGTGGTAAGGTGTCCCACCAATACAGCATGTGCATATACACGCGAAACTACGCGAAGAGCGAAAAACTAGATTGTTTTAATATGACGCAATGTAGCAGCTTGGAGTTCTGCGTAGTCAATCAAGCCTCCTCTGATTCAAATGATTTTTCGCTTCGTAGCGATTCGTGTCGTTTGCCTCGGCACGGCAGAGCAAACAACTGAATGCTAAGTAGAGCATGACGTGAGAGTATTTTCCTGATTGGTGCGGCAATTTTTTTTGTGGTGATATAGAAAATCGTTGCAATTGAAAACACTTTTCACTTGGATTTTAAATTTAGCATTGAGTATGGCAAGCAAGAAACGAAAAATTAGCTTGTGGCCGAACATTTCAAGAGAGATAGACAGAACAATATTTTTTTGTGCAAGTCAGTAGCAAGCCGATCTGCTTAATTTGTAACAACGCAGTATCAAGTTTAAAGGAGTATAACATTAAACGCCACTATGTCACAAATCATGCACCGGCGTATGACAAATTTAAAGATTAATTCAGAAAAGACAAAGTTGCGGAATTGAAAAACGTGCTCGTCGGACAACAGTCAGTTTTTACAAATCTTTCCTTACAACAAGAATCCGTTGTTGCAGCTAGTTATATAGTGGCAGAAGTGATCGCAAAGAAATCCAAACCGTTTTCGGACGGAGAATTTGTGAAGGAATGCTTACATCGCGTTGCAGATGTCTTGTGTCCCGAGAAGAAAGAACAATTTGGATAAATAAGTCTTTCTAGGCAAACCATTGCACGTCGTATTGAAGAGTTAGGAAATTCCATAGAAGTGAGTCTTGCATCAAAAGCGGGAGATTTTACATTTTATTCGTTGGCACTTGATGAAAGAACGGACATCAAAGACATTGCTCAGTTGGCCATTTTTGTGCGCGGAGTTGATGAAAGTTTTTGTGTTATTGAAGAACTAGCTGCCCTGGTCCCACTTAAAGGCACCACCAAAGGTAGTGATTTATTGGAAGCTGTTATGACAACGTTAAACCGTCTGAAATTTGATTTGAAAAACATTTCAGGTGTAACAACAGACGGAGCCCCATCAATGTGTGGAAGTCGACAAGGATTAGTCAAGTTATTACAAAATGAGACAAGCAAAGTCGGAAATAATTCCGTTATGCAGTTTCACTGTGTACTTCAACAAGAACCTCTTTGTGCAAAATATTTGAAGATGGAAAATGTAATGTCTGTTGTAACAGAAACGGTAAATTTCATCCGTTCTAAAGGCTTACGTCACAGACAATTTCAAGATTTACTACGCAGCTTGGAAGCAGATTTTGAAGATGTTCCGTACTATTGTGAAATACGTTGGCTTAGCCGCGGAAAAGTGCTCGAGCGAATTTTTAAGCTTAAGGACGAAATACAACAATTTATGGAAGGATAAGGTAAGCCCATTGCTGAGTTTAATGATGCGGAGTGGATATGCGATCTCGCTTTTCTTGCTGATATAACTTCCCATTTAAATAAACTTAATTCTCGTCTTCAAAGAAAAAGACAGCTAATTAATTGCATGTTCGACCATGTCAAAGCCTTTCAGGTAAAACTATCTCTCTGGGAAAATCAGATAAACAACAAAAACTTTACTCATTTTCCTACTTTGTTAAACTGTAAAGATCAAAATACTCAGAAGTATGCAAAACTTATTTCCGAACTGAGAGAAGAATTTGAAAACAGATTTCATGACTTCAAAGAAAATGCATCAAGTTTTGAGATTTTTTCACGTCCTTTTTCTATCAAGCCAGATGATGTCCCCGAAAACCCTCAAATGGAGTTAGTTGACTTTCAGTATGA
This sequence comes from Diplosoma virens, assembly GCA_963680785.1. Classification (NCBI taxonomy): domain Eukaryota; kingdom Metazoa; phylum Chordata; class Ascidiacea; order Aplousobranchia; family Didemnidae; genus Diplosoma; species Diplosoma virens. The sequence continues at coordinate 15,511,352 of OY796892.1, forward strand.
ATCCAGCTTAAAAGATAAATTCAATAGTAGTTCATGAATTATGTATCACGAGAAAAATATCCAGTTATTTGCAAGCATGCAATGTTTATGATTTCGCTATTTGGAAGCACCTACTTATGTGAACAAGTTTTCTCCAGGATGAAATACACTAAATCTCCCACGAGATCCCTTCTATCTGACAGTCACCTAAAGCAGTGTTCTTCAAACTTTTTTCATCGAGACCCATTTTTCAGACAAATTTTTTCGCGACCCCTAAAAAAGGATCTTTACCTAGAATCGATCTCTGATTCCGCTATTTTTCCCCAAAAATCAGGGTGTTCTCCAAAAAAAAAAAAAAAAAAGGTCTTCACTTCGATTTCATCGCTGATTTCCCTGTTTTTCTCCCAAAATCAAGGTGTTCTCTAAAAAAAAAAAAAAAAAAAAGGTCTTCACTTCAATTTCATCTCTGATTTCCCTATTTTTCTCCCAAAATCAAGGGGTTCTCTAAAAAAAGAGGTCTTCACTTCAATTTGCTGTTGCATTTCGCTATTTTTCTCCCAAAATCATGGTGACCTCCAAAAATTAAAATCTAAAATCCCGCGACCTCCAGTTTGAAGAGCCCTGACCTGGAGGATTCTCTGCGTGTTGCCACAACGACATTCGAGCCAGATATCATGAAACTTGTACGTAATAAGAAATGCCAAGTATCGCATTGATGTTTGAATTGGAAATAAACCATGATTTTTCAAATTGTTTTTATAATCGCTTTATGTCGCCATGGTACTAAATTTTGGCCCGCGAAAATTTTTAAAAAGCAGATATGGCCCGTTACTCAAAAAAGTTGGACGCCCCTGATTTACTTCAATGCAACTTTTTTTCTTTTACTGTTGTGCTTAGTTGTTATTAATGTTTTGTGTTCTTTGTTCGTACGGGCTCTAAACCTGAAGTAAATAAATAAATAAAACAAGTGTAACAATCATTTTGTGACGCATTTGTTTCGAAATTAAAGCATTTAATTCAAAAATTTCTAATTTTTCTGCCCTACTACATAATCTATGATTTTTTCGTAACAATAGTTTAATTTGTGGGATTGACGCTAATCTTGACGCTGACGCCGCTAAAATTTTTGAGTCGTTTACGCCGATAAGAATTTGAAGAGATGACGCTGACGCTAACGCCGTCAAGATTTTTTAGTTGACGGGCACAACACTGTATATGTTATACAGTAAGGTTTTGTGAAGCAAGCTAAAATGTAAAAAAATTAAACGTCACTAAATTAAGCACGAAAACAAAACAAATATGCTTTTGAGTGTTATTAAATTAAAGATTGTATAAATATTTTTTGTTGTCACTAATTTTTAAAAAAATCTTTGTTTTCGAACCAAGCCATCTTGTGATTAAAGCAAAAGATTACATGATCAATTTTTTTATCTGTAACTAATTATAATATTTTTATGTATCTTTCTGCTTCACATTTTTTTATTTGGTTGTAGGCACTTACTGATGATGAAGAATTAAGCTGCAACTATGAAAATTCTGTTTTCATTGCATCTAAAAACGACCATAAAATGATTTGTAGTCCTATTATTTTTTTAACTTTACCTTTAAAATTATTTGTTATAGTAAAAGTTTACTCCTATGCAAAAAATTTACTGCTCAAATCATTAGTGATCCGAATATTAATAGAGAATATGAACTAAAATTTTTGAAATAATCTCATCAAATAAGAAATAAGTTGTGTTTGCTGAGAAAGATGATTTTGCATAGGTCAATCATGATGACATAATTTGTTTTAGAATCCCTCTTACCAGCAGCTAGCACATTCAAATTGTCACATGTTTTAAAATTTATAGAAAATTTTTTTGAATTCGATGTATGTTAAGTCCAATTCAAATTTATTGTAGTATATATAAACTATTAATTTAAAATCACTTTTGTGGGATTTTTTTATTGCTAAAAATTTTTCCCAAGTTTGATTATTTGATTTTGTTTTTGTTGTAATTGCTGTTTATATTATGTCTTGATTATTTTTTGGGCAAAGCTTAATGATAATTTATCAGTTTTGCAATATAGTGTTTTGTTTGTAAAGGTCCCTTATGCACCCCTGTGGGACCAATCAAACAATTTTTAAATTATTCAGCAAGCAATAAATAAGGTTCAAAAAATGATCAAACGTTGTAATTGATATCAATGAAAGCTTTACCTGAGTAAAGTGTTTTATCAAAGTTTTATAAAAATCACTTGAATATCGGAGCAACTAGGCGCAAAAAATAAAAATTATTTCAGTGGTTTCACATCTACCCTTCGCAACAAACTAATAAACCCATCCCATACAGAACAAGAGAAGTCAATAATTAGACGAAGATTCCACAAGGATTTAAGCAATTTAAGTCAATAGAAGATCTTAATAGAATAGTAGAATAAAGTAAATAAAATTATGCGTAAAATGGCGATAAGCGAAAGCGATAAACAGGCAATTTCAAACGATTTTGCACAGTACTAAAAACTAAGTTGATAAAATAAGCATGCAAAAAACCAAACAAATGTTTTCTTACCGTCAGAAGTAACTTAACATAGATAGAATACTCCAAAACGACGGGCGACGAAGACAGCAAAGATCTTAACTTTAAAACGTCTAAGCTTAGAATGACCATGTGGCGAACGCGCCTGCCACATGGCGAAAACAAAAAAGAAACACGAAGAAGGAAATTGGGCGCAAATAGAGCGTGAAAACTAAGTCGAAAAACACAAAAAATTTGATGGCAACGTGGAGCTTGTTCTTAACAGAAACTTCACTCAAACCACAGATGACTGTAAGCGAAGAAGGTTACAATGCTTTAAAATCAGCGTCCTCCAAGGATCTGTCTTAGTTCTCTTCCTTTTTAACATCTACATATATGACCTTCCAACGTTGACCTTAAAAAAATATGCATATGCCGATGACTTAGCATTGCTGCATACTGCTGGAGACTGGATGGTAATGGAGGGAGTTCTGAGTCAAGACATGTCTACTTTTTTTGAGTATTTCTGAACTTGTAGGCTGAAGCGCAGTGAAGTGAAGCAACGACATACATTACCATGATTAGAAACTGAATCACGTGACCTAATTTTGTGTCGCCGGTGAACGCTTGAATGCACACATGTAACTTCGGTCCAGTCAAGATGAGTTGTATTCCTTTTGATTTAATAGTTCAATAAATTACATAAAAAGAATTAAAAATATAAAAACAGTAAAGAATTTATCAATAAAATAAACTATTAACAAAAAATAAACAAAAAGTATTTCAATGAAAAACGTGAATGCAGCGTAATTCAAAAGTCATCGCTTTGCTGAAAAAATAATTTCATAAACTTTCTCAAGAAAAAGCTAAAAAAATTTTTACATTAACTTTGATTTTTGCTGCTACAGTCTCAGTGACTTTTAAAAAAAAAACTCACGACACCTATTGGAAACCCCTAACTTTATAAATTTTGAATCATCAACCAGACCACAATTTTGAGAAGCAAAATTTTCACATCTCATGTTAATCTAAAAATTGTCAAAAATGAAACGTAGCGATCGAGTTAAATCTAATTTTTTGTGACTGTATTTCCTCGTTAAAGTTCTTAGTTGACATTGAATTAAGTTTTTTATTAACAGATTTTGTTTGCGCTTGGCGTGTAAAAGCAAAGCAATTTGTAAGGAGTTGTGATCCAGTAGCATTTTGCCCTTACCAAGCTCAAGGACTTTTTTCATTATAATCACGCTTCAGATGAGGAATGGGGAATCTTCGGCCGACAGGACTTATAAACCCTGTTAGAAATTTGTTATGAATATACATGATTATTAGGCAACAATTTTTATTGTTCTATTAACGCCACGTAACGCCAATGTTTTCATCATAAAAAACAAACTAATAAATATTTGTATCCTTGTAGACTCCCCTACAATTATTCAATTGTATTATTCAAACAATTTTATTTTTAAGTTGAATCTGACAATGTGTTTTGCTTTACGGTAAATTAAGTTAACTTGCTCACCAAAAAAAACTTTTACCAATCTTAACTTAAAAAATTATTTTTTTGGACTTTACCGATTAATTTTATGTATATTTTCTATTTTTATGTGGTATTTAAAAACTAAATCTTTATTGCTGCTTTAGTAATTAGGATCACAATATTCAATTATTGCTAGTTTTACTTATGCTTGTACCCGTTTAAAAAAAGAATAGTTTTGTGTTTTTATTTCTACTACAGAATTACCAACGATAATCGTTGGTAGGGGAGACCGGGGCTAGTTGGACCACGGGGTTAGTTGAAACATTGCTGTTTTTTGCTCCCTCAACATTTTCTAAAATATTTACTGCTACCTAGTGATGTATAACATTGATTTACATCCGCCATGCTAATTTCAAATGGCTTGAAGCAAAAATGTAAGTAAGGTGTAAGATTTTAAAAATTTTACAGTTTGAAGTAAAATTAGATTGTCTTAGATAATTTAATGTAGAAATATGCTTGAAAAAGATACGCTAAAGTTATTTACCATATGTTGACAGTAGATATAATATAATACCATATGTTGACAGAAGACTAAGTAAATTATAATTGTGGCAAAAGCGTTTAAATTTAATTTTGTTAAAAAACACAATTTTTAAATCAAGGTTAATAACATTGATAATTGTAAATTAAAAAAATTGCTAACCTATAAATTTAATACGATACGATATATTGAAAAAGTAAAAATGGTATATAAATGCGCAGCTATTAATTGCCGATCTGGTTACAGAGGAGAATAGCAGGATCAAAAAGTAATTTTTCATTCTTTTTCTTTAGAAGACGAGCACCTTCTTCAAACTTGGCTCAAACGACTTGCAAGAAAAGATTATGTACCTACAAAACATTCTAAACTTTGTTCTCTTCTTTTCAAATTCGAAGATTTTGTCACTGACTCAACTGATCAAAAAGGATGGTGAAAAAAAAGAGAAACGACAACTTTAACAAGAAAGCGACTAAGAAAAAACATCTTCTTCCCGTTTTAAAAATGAAGCAGCACGACTCGAGGAGCAAAACGAAGTTTTTTAAATGCAGATAAAGTTGAAAGCTTCAAGGATTTAATAGAAAAACAGCCAGAAGAGCTTTATCGCCAAAGATATATACTCCATCGCACAGAAAACGGAGCCGATTTAATTTGTTTATCCGATCATCGGCCATACACAATATTATCAGCAGTTTTTACTAATATGGAAATGGAGGTGACTGTTTATAATAATGAACAGATCGTGCCCTCATCTTCTTATAACGACATCATGCCTACCAGTAAAGTGACAATAGTTCCCAAGTATCAAATCTTTTAGCTTTCGCCAAAAACTTGACTTAAAAAAACCAGCGGCTGAAGAGCAGTTTAAAGCAAATATGTTTCAACTAATTAACAGCTTTCTTCTTGAAAGTGAAAAAAAAACAAATTTCTATTTTAAAATTCTTTATGGAACAGATTGATTCGGCTTTCAGCGACAAATACAGCTGAAAGTATTCTCCGATTTGTTGATGATGGCTTATGTCATTTTTGCTACTAGCCCAAGAGCATACGAGCGACTTGTCGAAGAGAAAATTCTTATATTTTCTTCATTAAAAACTTTTAAAAAGATTACTTTGAGTTTGGACAGCAAAACCGGAATTGATGACAAGCAATATTTGACACTTCGCTTTTCACAACTTAAATGCTTTCGATAGAAACGTTATCATGATGATCGATGAAATTTATCTGGCAAAACGAGTTGAAGCTTCTGGAGGACAATTATTTGGGTTGACTGACAACCGTCAAGTAGCAACTACTGGTTTGTGCTTTATGATCAAATCTCTTTCAAGTTCATATCAAGATATGATTGTTATAAATTCTGTGAGAAGTCTTAAAGCGGAAACGCAAAAAAATGCTTTGACAAAATTATGTTGCTTCTCCATGAGGTCGGCTTTAATGTGATAGGAATATGCGTTGATAATGCTGTTGCAAATCGAAAATTTTGCAAAGAATTTTTTTGTTGGCAAAGCTGTTGAATTGATGTTGGCAAAGCTCAATCAAAAATAGATTCAGTGGAGAAAGAATTTTTTTATTATTTGACCCAACCCACATTGTTAAAAATATTTACAACAATTTTCTAACGAAAAAAGTTTTTTAAATGCTTATGCTATCACCAATTTTGTCCCAAAACCTTACAGCTAAGTTTTTAATTGAATTTATTTTTATGTTTATGCGATTAAATGCATTTTTTATAAATTAATAAGCGTTTCTTTAACACTAGATTATTTGTTTGATCTTACGGTATTTTATTGTTTAAAAAAGCGGTTAACGATTTTGACTTACAAAGCTGCACAATAACTAAGCATACTCAAAATATTAATATTCATAACAAGATTTGTCATTTCGAGAATTGCTATCATGACGACTGGCATTGTAATTATTACACAAAAAAATATACAAAAAGTAAACTTTTCTACAATATGCTAATGCAATGACGCGCCGTAAAGAGTTACAAAACACATCGAAAGTATTCGCTTGGGCCAACTGTTGGTGTGTGCGCTAATCCGGTTTCCAGTCCAGGTACTACTATTTAGAAGTCCATGATTTCAGTGAGAGATCACGTGATCTTAAAGAGAACTACAAACAAAGCATTATTGTTTCTTCGCATTTGCACGGTTTTTAACAGCTGTCAAGTCGTTGTGAACTGGTTTCGTGCTGGCTCGTAAAAGCTTTATGATGCTAATACAGTCGTTTGATATCACAAACGCCAGTGTCACTTAGGTTTTTCTAATTGATATTTTATTAACGAATGATTACGAACAAACATTTTTACAATAGTACGTTATTCTAATACACTTTATAATATTTCTTACTTGTTTGAGCAATATTACACAAACATTACTTTGTATAAGTTATATTTAATTGCAAATTTAACGCAAAGACAACACAGCAAAGAGCATTGCAATATGCGCTCGAAAAAGAATCAATCAGAACAAAGGCAAAGTTGCATGTTACTCAAACAAGCAGCGACATTAACCGCAGCATCAATTGTTGACAAAGTGTTCATAGAAATGTTTCCTCGAAGCACCTGAAACTCTTTTAATCTTCCTATAGCTCGCTCCACAGCTATACGAGCTCGAGCAATGCGTCTGGTTAGCGTAGTTGCATGCATAGACAACTGCTTTCCGTGTGAAAACGGTGGAATGTTCAAAGTTGCACCACGAATTGCTAGCAAGTCTCTAATAAGAAACCCACGATCTACAACCACATTGTCTTCTGGCTTAATTAAGTCAAAAAATCCAGATTTAGACACAATATTTTTATCACTGATGTTTCCGGTATATAATTTAGATACAAAAGTAATTGTGCCTGACGGCGTACAAGCTAAAAGCAATTTCAAAGTATTTTGGTGCTTGTAGCTGCTCCAAGTTTTTCTCTGAGCTGCAGTTGAGCTTGCTCGTTGCACCTGAAATTCCGTGCAATCAATAACTGCAATCGTATTTTTAAAGTACTTGAATGCTGCAACAGGTCTATTTTCTAACAATTCACGAGTAGGCCATTTAATCAAAAAACTTAATTGTTTTTGCAAAAAATTTAACCAGGTTGTTGCGACCCTGATTGCAGTTGTTGTAGATACTCCAAAAAGCATTCCAAGATGCTGCTAGTCGAATCTTCGTCGCAAACGCATAAGTGTAAAAAGAAATGCTTCTCGTGGTAGTAAGGCAGTCAACTTGGAATGTCCACCCTGAATGAAAACAGTTTATGGTTACATAAGTTTGAGGTAACTAAGACAGGGGTGTGAAACCTTATTGCACTCACGGGCTATATCCAAAAATTAAACAATTGGTGCGGGACCCATAAGATTGTGAGCAATATAGTTTTGCCCAAATTTGATACGTTTGCACGAATCAGGACCTTCTAGCTTTCTAGCACTTCACGGATACGCGAAAAAACTGAAACCTAAATTTTAGCGAAGACCATTTAAAGGTTATCACTAAGAATCTGTCTTTGATTTCTCGATTTTTCGTCACAAAAACTAGTATTGGCTTAACTTCTTCCCAACCGTACGCGGGCCGTAGATCCCCACCCGTGGTTTAAGACAATGGTGTAGTTCGAATTTTACGGTTGGCATGAAGTATAAAACTATATATACAGTATTACAGTAATGGCCAAAAGTTTAGCATCACCTAAAGATTTTTAAAAAACAGCATATAATGAATTCAATTTTGTTTGATTAATAAAAGTAACACTCTTTCGCGACGTGTGGACCTATATGAGATTGTCTGACGTCACTCAAGTGAGCACTCGGTTTCAGTTTATTTGTTAAAATTTCCAAAAAACCTCTGACATCACAGTAATCACAATGCTCAAGCAAATGCGCACGTCCGTTAATATTGCTGCGCTTTGATGCGAAATAAGAATTTCAATCGTCAGCGAAAAAGCTTTTATATTGAATAATTATTTTTTGTGAAATTTATCCTTTTGACAAAAGTAAAGGATCACTCAAAGTAAAGCATTTGTGCTCTTAATTAATTTTTAACGTCATATCAATATGGTGGTGGTGGTTTTACCCGACCCATTCCTAGGGATGGGGGCGCGGATCAATTCCGCGGAATCCAAATAATCGGGCGACTCCCCACGGACGGGACCAGAGGTCCAGAAAAGAAAGGGTATGGCCAAAAATGGCCCAACGCAGAGGGTCTAGTACAGGGCAGTCGAGCACGAGATGTGAGAGATCCTGTGGTTCAAAACCACAGTTGCTGCATGAAGGAGCTCGGCTCGACCAACCCTGTGGAGATAAGAGTTAAGGAGAGTGCTGTGCCCGTTGCAGCGTAAACGGGAGAGAGCACAGCGAGCGGAGCGAGGGAGAGTAAGCTCCTCGGGAGATACTGAAGGGATTTGGTGTTAAAGAAACCAGATTGGACACTGCGTCTCCAACTGGTGTAGAGGGATAGTCGTTAAAAGGAAATAAGGGGTGCGAGGGACACTGATATACTGGAGGGATCGAGAGAGGCACCGGCTTTAGCTAGAGAGTCAGCTAAGTCGTTACCTGGGAGGGAAGAGTGACCAGGTATCCATTGTAGATGGACAACCTTGGATTGGGATAGAGAATTGAGAAGAGATTGTGTGTTGGATAGAAATTTGGGGGTTAAATATGGTAGGGGGGCAGAGAGAGTTGATAGGACAGATAAAGAGTCGGAAAAGAAGGTGATAGATTCAAAATTACATGTCTTGGAGTGAGAGATACACCACTCAAGAGCATGTAAAATAGCAAAGGTTTCGGCACTATAACTGGTAGCCCAGAGACCAGTCGAGAAGGAGAGCGAGGTAGCAGTGACACACTTTGTACACTTGATGTGTATCCCTGCACCATCCTGCCCCAGCCCGCCAGGTACCGAACAGTCAGTCCAGGCAGAGATATCGCTGTGAGATAGAGTGGAAAGGTGGGTGGTAGCTGCAGTGTTGCGAAGGGAGGGGGGTCTTTGCGAGAGCATGGGGATGAGAGGTGAAGTGAGATTTTGTAACTAGATGGGGCAGACCAGGGGGGTTTAGGAGGGAAGAGGATTAGAGGTTCACGAGTAAGATGTAGGTTAGGGGTAATTAGGTTATGTGATCTGAAGAAGGATCTCCATGAGCTCTTCTTGAGACGTGTACGGGGGTTAGAGTTTGCAAGAGAGGCTATGGGAAAGGTGGGAGGTAGACGGAGGGCTCGTTCAAAGAAGGAGAGGGATTGGTGGGTGAGGGTAACTCGTAGTGCAGGTAGAAGTGCTTCTATATGAAGTAGAGAGATGGGAGTGGACGATAGACAACCTGTGATTACTCTACATAAAGATCTATGCATCCTCTTCACGGAGGTGATGTGAGTGGGAGATGAGAAGGGAAACCAGCCTGGAGAAGCATAGGTGAGGATGGGGCGAATGAAGGCTTTGTATAGGGTACATAAGGATTCTTTTGATGGGCCCCAGGAGGCAGAGGCAATGGAGCGGAAAGCACGGAATCGGCTGAGAAACTTTTTCCGTAAGGATAAGACATGGTATTTGAAAGAGAGAATGCGGTCGAAGGTTACACCGAGAAAGGTTGAATGAGGGTTGAATTTGAGAGGGGTGTTAAGAATGTGCAGAGAGGGTTGTATACGTAATTGGTAGGGGTCTAAGCTGAAGAAGGATGTTTCACATTTGAGGGGGTTGAGAGGAAGGCGCCATTTTGAGGACCATTTCACCAGTCTGTTGAGGGCAGCTTGTACTACAGCGGTTGCACACTCAACACTCCGGGAGGAGGCCCAGATGGCTAGATCATTTGCATAGAGAGAGGTCTTAACAGATGCAGGAAGGAAAGTGGGAAGGTCATTGATGTATAAAGAGAAGAGAACTGGTCCTAGAACTGAACCTTGGGGAACTCCTCTTCGGAGACGGAAAGGACGACTGTATGAATTACAGATACGGACTTTCGAACGGCGATCTGAGAGGTAGGATCGTATCCATTCGACAAAGCAAAGAAGAAGATCTAATGAGAGGAGTTTAGAGAGAAGGGCAGAGTACCAAACTGAGTCAAAAGCTTTCGCAAAATCCACAGTGCAAGGACTGTACGTGTGCCTGGCTTAGATTGGTGGAAGGAATCGGCGATTGACTGTGAGAGAAGGAGAACCTGGTCAACAGTCGATCTACCAGGTCTAAAACCAGCTTGCATGAGTAAGAGAATGTCTTGTTGTTCGAGAAAATAAGTTAGTCGTCCTAAAACCATTCTTTCGAAGAGTTTATGGGTACATGAAGTGAGAGAAATGAGTCTATATGAAGAAGGTGAGTCAGACGGGTTTTCCGGGTTTGAGAATGGGGATGATTGTTGATTGCTTCCAGGCAGACGGGAAGGTGTAAGTTGACCAAGAAAGGTTGAAGATGTATAGAAGAAAATGTAACGCAGATTGTGGGAGGTGGGACAGAAGAGAGTAGGTAATTTGATCAGGGCCTGAGGAGGTTGAGGTTGAGAGTTGAGAGATAGCTGTAGAGAGTTCAAGTGAGAAGAATGGTGAACAGAAAGTGGAATGCAGGGTGTTGCAGTGCGCAGCTCTGATCTGCTTCATTTGAGCTTTCTCGGTGCTTCGAAAAGGTTTTGGGGTTTGGGTAGAGAAATGAGACTGTAGATGTTAGGAGAGATGGTTGGCACAATCTGCAGAGGTATGGCAATTTGGGAAATTTGGAAGGTCAGAAGTAGTTGGGGAGGGGGAGCCAGAGATGGAGCGAAGTAGAGAAAAGACTTTACTGGGACGGATTTTAGGAGAAAGGCTAGAGCAAGTTTTTTGCCATGACTTGGCTTTAGCCTTAGAAATCACAGTGGAGGTATATCTGGAAGTGGCGATATAGTGCTGGCGGTCTTCTTCGGAAAAGTGTGCCTTTGCAAAAGCCTTTTGGCGTTTTGCGACGGCATCTGCGACTTCAGGAGACCACCAGGCTTTAGCAGGGCGGTTGATGCTGCCGAAAAGAATGGCAGAAGTGGCAGCATCATTGAGGAGTTTGGTAAAGGTGTGGGTGGCTTTAGAAAGAGAAAATGTTGTAAAGTTAGAGGGAGTAGGGCAGTGGGTATCAATATAAGTAAGGTAATCGTCCCAACGAGCTTTATTGTACTTAAATGAGCGGGGCGGTGGGAAGAGTTAATTAAGGGGGAAGTGGGAATAGTGATGGAGATAGGAAGATGATCTGAGCCGAGGTCCGGAAGGGTCTGCCATGTGCATTTAGAGGCAATTCGGGCAGGAACTAGGGAAAGATAAGGGGAAGATCGGTTTCCGGTGGCACGGTGTAGTAGGGTGTGGTGTTCGGGGTTATTAAGAGGTAAAAGATCAGAAGAGAGAAGCCAATCAAACAGATCTTTGCCTGATTGGTTTTCCGGTGAGTGGGAGTCCCAAAACGAATGATGGCTGTTGAAGTCGCCAAAGTGGTAGGAGATGATGGTAGGAGAAAGGGTGAGAAGGATTTTGGGCGAGAGTCGGAGGAAGAGGAGCGGATAGGAGGGACATAGACGTTGAAAAGATGTATGGGAGCGGCTCCTTTTATTTTAACTGCGATAGCTAAATAATCGGAGCTGGGGTCGAGGGAGGAGAGGGATTGTGTGGAGAGTAAAGTGTTAGATAAACCGTTTTTGACAAGTATCAATACACCTCCTCCTAGGTTTCCCGTAGAGTTGGTGGTTCGTCTCCTCGTCATAAAACGGTTCTTCTGCAGGGTTTTGTAGCCGGGAATACGGAAGGTGGAGTCAGAGGAGAGGTGTGACTCTTGTATGAAGATGAGATCGTACTGATTATGAGAGAGAAAGTGTAGGAGTTCAGTACGTCGTTGTCGAATCCCATTAGCATTCCACTGTAGGATTCGGAGGTTGTTTCGAGAGGGAGAGGGAGGATGGAAAGAGGATTGTGTGAGAGGAGAGGTGGTTGGCATATTGGGTTTGAGGAGAAGGAGTAGACAATGCTGAGGGAGGGTAAGTATAAATTAGTTGGGGGTGATTAGGAAGATAGGTGGGGTTATTCGAGGTTGTTTTGGGGGAGGGGTTAGTTTTTGAGGATATGGTTTTGTGGTTGTTTGTGAGTGGAGGTGGGGGATTTGGAGTGTGAGAGGATGGAGATACAGAAAAAGATGAAGATATGGGATTAGAGTGTGAGAGGGAAGGGAGGGGTTGAGAAGAGGATGGGCACATTGGGCAAGTCCAAGAGTGTCCCAGGAAGTCAGCGGGAGAAAGACCAGAGCAGGAGAGGTGTACCCAGAGAGAACAGTTGGTACATTGTATTGATCTGTTTCCCCAGGCGACTCTATGGGAGCAGACAGAGCAGGAGTCTATAGGGCCAGGGTTGGGGTGAACGTCACCACTGATAAGAAAGAAGCATAGAGATAAGAATCAGTGGTGAGTGGGATAAGTAATGAAGAGGTTTGGAGTAAAAGGAGGGACAAGGAAGAGATGTCCGAAAGAAAATAGAGGGGGTAGGGGGGCAGTCAATTGGGTTTAAGAGTGCTGCCCATATGTGACCGCGCATTGGACAGCAGGGATAAAAAATGAGAGAAGTTGTCCAAAGGAGAATCGCCCGAGGATGAGACCCTCGGGGAATCGACAAGCCATTTCGACCCTCCCCAGTGCAGGGAAGGGGACTGCACCACCACGTTGAGGTGGCTTGTCGTTGGTGCAGTCATATCAATATCGTCATTAACGTCACATTTAACATCACAAAACCATATAATTATAAAACATAGCAAGTAATACATGTAATACAATTGAAATGTTAAAGAAGCAAACCAAACTTATCACTTAAGTGAAATTGTAGCTGCTTAAACCACACCTCAAGAAAGGCATAAACCGAAATATTTAATCATAATCAAATAATTACAGTATTAGAAATCACCCATATTTGCGATTCTCCTCTCAAGTAATGTATTTCCTTCGTTTTCCCGTGAACAAAAATTGAACACTAATCCGAGTTTTTGAACTGATAAACCTGTATATACACAAAATTGATTATTTATTCAATATAAGTACGAGTACTTGTAATAATAACAGGGGGAGCTTAAAATTTAAATTAATATCAAGCTCTTTAAAAAATATGGTATTGATAGAAATAAACATGTTCATAGTATCAGAATAAAAAGGATAGCCAATATATGTTTATTAAGGACGTTTTGATTCTGGGAGGCAAGGATGGGTTACCTGATGATTGATGAGTGGGACAAAACAGCAGAAATGCTAAGAAAAACAGCTGAAACTGTACTGGGAGTGACATTTGGGAAACGAAAAGGAGACAGGGAGACATGGTGGTGGAATGAGAAAGTTCAGGAGAGCACAAAAGGAAAGAAAGAGGCAAAGAAAACATGGGACAAAATAAGAAATGAAAATTCTAAAAAGATATACAAAGAAAAGAAGAGAAAGGCAAAGAAGGCAGTTGCGATGGCAAAGGGACTTGCGTATGACAATTTGTATGCTAGATTGGAAACAAAAGAAGGTGAAAAGGAATTGTACAGATTGGCTTGGCAGAGAGACAGAGCAGGAAAGGATTTACAGCACTTGAGAGTTATAAAGGATGAAAATGGTAATGTGATGGTAAATTCGGAGACAGTGTTAAAGAGATGGAAGGAGAAACTGATGAACAAGGAAAATGACAGAGACCCTAGGAAAGAGGAAGCAGAAGTGGTTAATGAAGAGGTAAATTGTGTCAGTAGAGAAGTGAAGAATGCACTAAGAAGGATGAAAAAAGGTAAAGCTGCTGGGCCAGATGTAAATTGTTCAACAGTCTAGTAATGGGTGAAAGGAGCCAGAAGAATGGAGAAGGAGTGTGCTTATCCCAATCTATAAACACAAAGGGGACGCACAGTGCTGTGGAAACTACAGAGGAATAAAGCTAATGAGCCACACAATGAAGATATGGGAAAGAATTATTGAAGCCAGATTATGGGATAGAGTGGAGAGCAGCAAACAGCAATATGGATTTATGCCAGGAAAGGAAACCACCGATGCCATGTTTGCTCTAAGAATGTTGATGGAAAAGTACAGGGAAGGTCAAAGAGAGCTACATTGTGTATTCGTGGACCTAGAGAAAGCTTACGACAGGGTTTCATGGGAAGAGCTGTGGTACTGTATGAAAAAATCCGCAATAGTGGAAATGTATGTGCAACTAGTACAGGATATGCATGAGGGATGCGAAACAGTGGTGAGGTGTGCAATAGGAACTACAGAAAGTTTCAAGGTTAAGGTTGGACTGCACCAGGGATCAGCGTTAATTCAATTCCTGTTTGCAGTGATAATGGACAGGCTAACGGATGAAGTAAGGAGAGAACCACCATGGACGATGCTGTTTGCTGATGATATTGTGATTTGCAAAGAGACCAGGGAAGAAGTGAAGCAGAAATTAGAATCCTGAAGATGTGCATTGGAAAGAAGAGGGATGAAAGTAAGTACGTCAAAGACCGAATATCTGTTCATAAATGGAGGAAATGACGACGAAACAATAAAGATGGAGGATGCAAAAGTGCCAAGAGTAAAAGAATTTAAGTATTTGGGATCAACAATGCAAGAAAGTGGTGATTGTGAGAGGGAGGTAAAGAAGAGAGTACAGGCAGGATGGAACGGATGGAGAAGAGTATTGGGAGTAATCTGCGACAGGAGGTTACCAGCTAGTGTAAAAGGAAAAGTGTACAGTACAGTGGTAAGACCAGCAATGGTGTATGAACTTGAGACAGTGGCAGTCACATAAAAGGAAGTAGAAGAGATGGAAGTCGCAGAGATGAAAATGTTGAGGTTTGCTATGTGAGTGACGAGAAAAGACAAGATTAGAAACGAGTACATCAGGAGTAATGTTTAGGTAGAACAGTTAGGAATGAAGATGAGGGAGGGCAGGGTGAGGTGGTATGGACATGTCATGAGGAGAGATCATGAGTATGTAGGAAAAAAGATGATGGAAATGGAGTTACCGGGAAAGAGGAGAAGAGGGAGACCAAAGAGAAGATTTTTAGATGTAGTACAAGAAGATATAGGGGAAGTTGGTGCAAAGGATTCGGATGTTGAAGACAGAAAGGTTTGGAGAATGATGATACGCTGTAGCCACCCCTGACTGAAGGGAAAGGCCAAAAGGAAACGAAAGACGTTTTGAAGTTATAACTTATTCCATTATAAACTTGTAAAATATTATCAATTAAGAGTATTACAAGTTGATAATAGAATAAGTTATAATTCCAAAACGTCCTTAATAAACTATGTTTTAAAATATATTGGCTATTCTTTTTATTCTGAAATCAGTCAAGTGTTCCAAATTTTATGCTCCAATGTTCATAGTAAAAAAATGTTTTTTTTTCAAAACCCCCAACCCATATCATGGGTGTAGTAAATTTCAATGGGGGCGCCAAATATGAAAAAACAACAAATTTAATCATTTCCGTAGACTTCGATATTGACAGTTTTTTTACTTGAAATACTTTTTTAAATTTTTTACTGTACTAGTAGTTGCAAATTTAAACAAACATTTTGCAAACCATTACTATACATTGATAGTCGATTTGTACGAGTGAAAGCAAATTAAATAAGTACGGTAGTCCATATATAATGATTCCATAACCGATTTAAGAATATTTTCAAGTTTTCCGTGTTGATAAAATTTAAACTTGATATATAATTCATTGTCAAAACCTGATAAGGGCATAAGTAAGCCGAAAACGTTCGTTTTCTTTGTATTATAATTCTTTTTAAATATTTGGTTTATAAAAAGAATAAAGAATGTTGAATCTAATATGACTGCTTGTTGCAATTGTTTTATAACATATAATCATAGCCATACAAAGCTGGAGGGCAAGGGCGGCAATTGCCACCCCGACACGCCTCATTGGCAGAATCAATTTCAGCATTGAGTTATCCAGACTTTTTACACTTGGTGTCAATTAAAGAAATGTTTTTCTTGCGTTAAAACCCTTTACGCCCTGCTGTGACAAATTTGTCACATAAAAAATAATGGTTTATAGCGCGAATAATTGCGTGCGTTGAGTCATGGACTTCCAAATAGTAGTACCTCTAAATACTGCTATTTAGAAGTCCATGGTTGAGTCTAACAAGCGATTGTGGCAATTACGACACATTCTGTGATTTCATTAAGGGACTTCGTCATTTTTACTTTTCATTTTTCAATAGCTAAACAAACAATTCTTCAGGTGACATGTGACACAATAGCTTTTCTCTCCGTTAAAAAATAATTCCGGGCGTAAAGGATTAGAAATACTTCATGTATTTTGAAACAAAAATAGACCTAGAACAATAAATTTTAATTTATTAAACTAAAAATTAATCAAAACTTACACTCTATCATGCCTTACAATTTAATTTAAAAAGTTTGTTATTTTTCAAAAATAGCTACATCAACAATCTAACCACATTTTTGTTTACGCTTTTGCAAAAACAAAGCAAACTTTTATGTAGTTCAATATATAAATCAATGTGGTTTTTGTTGAATTAATCGTGGATATGTGGGTGCAGTGAACCGTACGAGTGACAATGCTATTGTCGGCGTTTTCTTAATAAAGAAAAAAACTGAGAAAAAAGAGTTTCTTATCGTGGTAGTGTGTGTCGTTGAGTGAAGACAGTGACGTCAACCTTCCATTTAAACAATCGTCAAGCTAAACGTGAGCTAAAAGTTGACATTATTGCTATGGTTGTGAGCTTATCTTCGATAAGTTGGGACGAATGAGGAAACCCTGTCATAACTTCCTTCTGGTCACCCTTGGGCAAGGTGTAGCACTGTGAGCCTCCCTAAACATGGGTTACTAAAAATTAATTTCCCTTGTAATAGAATTTGGTTGAAATTGTTAAAAATCGACAAATAGAACAGAGTTGGGCATTTTTTCTTTCTTTAGGAAAGCGCAGCCCAACTTGCCCAATACGTTTTTTAAATCATGTAAAGCTCAGCACAATAAGCGCATTGAAAATTATGTTAAGCGCAGCGTAATTAGCGCAATGTACTTTGGTTTCATGTGAAGCGCAGCACAACTTGCGCAATGCGATTTTGAAATCATGTAAAGCGCAGTGCAATAAGTGCAATGTAATTTTGAAATTCATGTGCAGCGCAATGTAAATTGTTTTTAAAAACTATATTAACCGCGGCGCAACCTGATTTTTAAATCAATTAGAACGTGATGTACTTTTTTAAATCATAAGCGCATCCCAGTCGGTTTTTGAATAAGCTACATTGAAAAATAATCAAAGTAGATTGCGCTTTAGCAAAATAGGACTACATAAAGCGCAGGGCAACAAGTGCAATTGATTTGTTTAGTCTTTGATGCACGGCGCAATAAACCACAAGTAATCTTTTTATTTTTCGGTGCGCAGCGCAAATAAGCCCAACTCATAATTTTTTAACCAAGAACGCAGTGCAAAGTGCGCAACGCTTTAAAAAAAAGTGTGAAAAGCAGCACAACTCCCGCAATTGCGCTTTGCCCACCTCTGAAACAGGATGATGGCATTCTGCCTCATTTCTTCATTCGACTAGCATTACCTTGGTGTTTTGCTTTTTTATGATTGTTTATTGCTTGTTTTGTGTATATTGTGTGTAGGTGTGTGTGTTATAAGTCAGCAACCATGCATTTTTAAATAAATATATTTGTAACCTTTTTATTGGCGCATGTTTCAACGTATATCGTTTTGTCGCTAATTCCTTTTTTTTCGACCATATGTGTGAGTTTTAATATGAATATTTGCTGCGTACTAAAGGAAAAAATAAAATCTTGATTGATTGATTACCATTTTACCATGCACCAATTTATCTTGGTGTCAAACTTGACAGAAAATTATGTTCCGTTATGTTAATTATGTTCCGTGATCAGAAAATTATGTTCTTGAGGCATTGCGCAAAAAATTATCTTTGCGTGTCACACTTGTAGGATCAAGATGGGGGCTGGTGCTAAAACACTGTGCATAGCCGCCTTATTTCTCTAGTCAAATGCTCTTCAACCTGAGTGGAGGGTGCACTTAAGTAGATGCTCTTTTAGAAAATCTTTTTGTTAGCAAAAATAAACTTTTAATTAAGCAATGATCTTCAATATTTAACTTAGATTCAACGCATTTTGAAGTTTGGGAGCATAAGCATCAGACTATGTCCAGCTATATGTTTTAATCGGTTTATTTGTGATTCAGAAGCAACAAACAATAAGTCTTTTTCTATTGAATTACCTAGCTGCGTTACTGAATTAGGGTACTTGCTTCGCAGTTATCTTGCGGCGACACTAATTCAAGACATTTGTACGTAAATTTTTAATAAAATAATTGGCAACATTTTTTGCAGTTTTGCGCGCTTTGAGGTTCTCTACTTCATTTGTTTTGCGTCCAATTAGAAAAATCATAAAAATTGTAATTTGTGTTAGATTAAAGAAAAGGTTAGCTGGCTGAAGTTAAAACTGTAATAACAGACGATCATTCTCTAGAATAAATTGGTGAAACTTATTATTTAGTGACTAAATAACTGCACTCGTATTTTCACAGATCTGGGGTGTCTTTATTTAAATATTTTACAAAAACTTTATGTTCTGTAGCAGTAAGTCAGGAAAGTGTTTTTCAGCCTAAAGGTGATCAAAGCTAAACTACAGAAGTTGACTTGAAACTGCCGTTGTGTCAATTGCCTCAAAAAGCGGGAGAAATTTGAAACGCAAAAGCGAAATTCGTCCAGCCTAAAACGTAGCAGCTAATTTTGATTGTGTGACGTATGTTTTCTATCGTGCAACAGAAGATGAACACAGTAAGTATCGGTCTACTATTGTCTGTTTTGTCCAGTCAAGTGTGCCAACTTAAATTTTGTTCCTTCCAAATTCGACCTACATCTTAAAAAACAACTTCCCGAACACCAAATTAAGTCCAAGGAGTTTTTGAGTCTCACTTATCTGCATTTGGTAGGCAGCAAAAATCCTTTAAATAGCAAATAATAGATAAAGAAATCAAAACATCTTTTGTTAGCTTTGTTTATGATGACTCATGTTGTACTTAATAGTAAACGTCCTTACACAAAGTTGGAATCAGTAGTATTACTATGTCTTAAAGTAGCAGCTGATTGATTTATCTTTGTAAAGAAGCAGTTGATGCAGTTTCAAAAAATTTTCTTTTGGTTACCACAGCTGATCCCCGATGTCAAAGTGTAGCACCGGACTTGGAGGAGCAGTTGATACAAAAGTTGAAGAAAGCACCCTCATTTGCCATTTAGTTAGATGAAACAACTGATGTCTCTTCACAAGCTCAACTAATTTTGTTTTATCGAATGTAAATTCGCTAATATTGCAAGTAAAAGAATTACAAAGCATTACTTATTCCGTGAACCGCTGGGAGTGGATACAAATACAAATTCTATTTTTGGGAATCGAATGATTAGGTGAAGGAGAAAGTATTCTTAGGGGAAAAATGTAAATCAATTACCACTGATGGTGCAGCTGCAATGACAGGATCCATCAACAATGTTGTAAAAAAAAATTAAAGAACTTTCTCCTGAATGCGTTTTAGTTCATTGCATTCTACTTCGTAAAGCTCTGGTTGCCAAGAAAATTAAAAGTGGAAGAAATTGTAAAAATGATACCCCTTTTGCAAAGATACTCCAGGAAGTTGTTGGTATTGTTTACTATATTCAAAGCCATGCAAAAAAGCAATACAAATCCATTTTAAAGTCAAGCGCTTTTTTGCACTTTACTTTAAAATGCATTTGCATTTGCTCTTGCATTTGCTTTAAAATGCACACGAATTTAAAAGGAAGTTGATTTATTAGATTGCGACTTGAGCCAAATTATGCGATTCAAAGTAAGTGAACTATGTAATCAACAAAGTTCTATATGATGTTTGCCACACATTGCCCCTTTTCTCCAACGCGCTAATTTCTGTCGTTTCTGTTATTTCGCATTCCGTTTACGTTTTGGTTTTGTCAGTTGTTGTTTTGTCGAATAGTTGAAGGTCGTTTTTCAGGTTGTTCATTTAAATTAATTCCTGTAATCGTCTTTCGTTTTAGAGTTTAAGCGTATTTAATTTTGGTTTTAAACTTTTATTAAAGTCTTGTTAAATGTTGTTACTTCAGTAAGTTGATTCAGAACGATGCTTGCATACGTGTGATCCAAATAATGCGAAGTGATACGATGCCATGCGGTTCAGAACGATGCGATGCGGTTCAGAACGATACGATGCGATTCAGAACGATGCGATTTTAAATTGTTTTACTCCAAATATACGTCTGCTGCTATAACAAATAAATTCAAACAGTGTACTTCGTAACAGTTTTTTACGAATATTCACTTACAAAACCAATTCTTATCTATCAATAACTATCTGGTCGTTTACAAAAACGATCTTTTATAAATAAGGATAAAAAACGTTGATTGAAGATAATTATGACAAAGAATGCGACGCGGAAACAAAAGAATCAATTACCGCGAACTGAAGGTTTACTAAATAACGAAAGAATCAAAAATAAAAGAAAGCGGTTCGAAACTCATGCAAAGCTTGCTGTAACACGCAGGATATTCATAAAAATATGTGAACAAATGGATGAATCATTCTAAGAATTGCTCTTGCATACAGAAATATTGTGGCAATCCAGAGGCAAAGTTTTTAACCGAATCTTCTTGATTTGAGAAGAATTGGGAGTTTTTCTTACGGAGAAACATGACCAACAACCCAGAAAATTTTACGACAATTTTTGGTTGGCAAAAGCTGTGTATTTGGCCTCCATTTTTTAACACCTTAATAAATTAATGTGAATTGCAAAAGAAGAAAACAGATATTTTCGATAGTATGTACAAAATTAACGCTATAAAAAAAAACTAACTCTGTGGTAAAACAGAGTGGTATGAAACAATTTCTCTAATTTTCCCCTTTTTCATGACTTCATGAAAGAACATGGAAGCAATTTTCAAGAGAAACTGCTTTTATTTATTGATGCCCATCTTAATTTGTTGCAAGAAAATTTTGAGAAATATTTCGCTGCTGAACAAAATGACGCACTTAATATCAATTCTTGGATATATCCCTGACAGTCTTACCACAGAAGCCAAAGATTTATTTGATCTCCAATCAAAGTTTGGCATAAAAGTGTTATTAAAAAAGGCATTATACACTGGGTTTTGGGTGCGCCTACTAAACGTGCCAGAATATAGACGCATGGCAGAAAAAGCAATTTTCATTCTTATTCAAATGCCCACGACGTGTTTATGCAAAAATGGTTTTTCTTGTGTGAGTGAAATCAAATTTCGAAAGAGAAATTCAATCACTTACATCAATTCGTTGATGAAGGGAGGAAGTGAAAAGGTGATAATTCCTCGGCTTCAATCGTTGGTTGGTAACATGCAACAAGAAAAAAATCATTAAAAAGTATTTTCTTGATTTTGTTTGTGTACTGTATGTTATGTGATATTAAAGTTTAACAGTCTCTTTGCAGGATGATTTTAATATAACTTTTAATATGTAATATAGCCGCGGTTTAAATTTTAAATCGGGTGCATCAGTTCGTCACAACATCTTTACGGGTGCAACATAGCTAAAAAGGTTAAATGCACTGCTCAACCCTACAGAGGACTACTGTGCACCCGTTTAGTGTCGCAGTCTACTCATAAGTTTTATTAACATTGTTCCTAATAATGCTGTGCGCATTGCCGCTGATATATGCCTGCGTCCCATTCCAACGGACAACCTGCCCATCCTTGCCGGTATCCAACCAGCCGGGCTTCGTTGCCTGGGAGCCACTCCTCTTTTGGCCAACCGCAGCATTTCAGACCCTGACGACCTTTTGTTTGATTATTTGGTCAGGCCATGGGATGCACGGCAAGAGAGATTAACATTCAGACGCTCATTTGTGCCTGCCGCACGAAAAATATAGATAATGCATTTCAATTAGATATCAGTGTTAGTCAGTGGACCGACTTTACTTGAAACATGTAGTATTTGAACTGCCCGTCTAAACTTCATGATTTTATCCCTAGAGTCAATTTCAGGCCTTTTGAGACGAAAACGAAATGAACGCCTAATTCAACAGGACTCTTCGACTTAAAATATTTTAAAATATTTAGATCGCCGTGACAGCGCTGCTTGAAATAAAACCTCAATGTTGTTCTAAAATCATTTGTCTTCTTTATTCGTGATTTGAGAAAATTGAACAAATGCTTAAGTAATTCAAAGGGTGTTTGGTTGCTTTTAGAAGGGATGAGACGATTGGTCCTGCCGTTTTGGCGCCAGCCATTGTGGCAGTGTGTCGTTTTCTTATTCGTAAAATCTCAAAAATTTTAGGGTTTAGGGTTGAGGGGTTAGGTTAGGGGTTAGGGTGATTAATTATGCTGTTTTATTCAAACCTTCCTGCTATTTCAAAAAGACTGGCGCCAGAACGGCTGCGCCAAAGAGTCTCCTACCCGCTTTTAGATGGGCGTTGAGCTTCAACTGTGAGGTTTTCTAGATCTCTCTCTAGTTCTTCATCTACCTCAGGGGTGGTCAACCTTTTTTCCTGAACCGCCAATTTTATTTAAGCCCAGTTCATATCCCACAATTTCATAGCGAAACTAAGCTGTTTTCTAAAAAAAAAAAAAAAAAAAAAGGTTATCGCCGGAAATCAGGGTGCAATCCGCCAGTGTTTTTTTTAAGGCGTTTTGAGGAACCGAAACGGTCTCTCAAAATTGTCCAGCGGTCTCTCAAAATCTGCTTCTACAATAGTGTAAACAAAGCTAAGTACGCTCAGGAACAATAGGAAAAAAATTAGCGGTCTTTCAAAATTGCTTAGAGGTTCCTCAAGCCAAACCTTAAAAAAAACACTGCAATCCGCCACAGGTTATATAGCTAGATATAAGTTGTGGAACATTTTTTATTTGAAATATTTTCCCCAACTGCAATGCGCCACCACTAACCGTCCAATGCGCCGCAGGTTGGCCACCCTTGATCTACCTCAACTTCATTAAATCCTAAAAAATATATCATAATCGAGGTTCAACTACAGAATCATCATATGATATATCCATAAATGACAGCTTAGAAATTTAATCCAGTTTTTGAGTTCTTCAACTGTCATTTTTCTTTTCTTGTTTTTCCTTCATCTCCTTCGATTTTTAATAGTATCAAATATACAGTATAACGATTACTTATGTACATAATATTTATAATAATTTAATACCATTAGTGCTAGTTTATTATTATAAACCTACAAAATTACATTATAAACCTAAAAAGAAAAAAAATGAAATAAAAATTATATCTGCAGCAGGCTCTTATATGGTGACATGGCTGGTGACCAATGTTAAAATCTTTCATAGCTTTTAAACGGTATATGTTATAAAAGTAATATACATTTTACGCAAAATATTGAAATAAAGTAAAAAAGAAGCATAAATATAAAAAATTACTTATCATGACTCTGTAGTGACATCTTCTTCTTCTCCTTTCGGCCTTTCCCTTCAGTCAGGGGTGGCCACAGCGTATCATCATTCTCCACATCTTTCTGTCTTCAACATCCATCTCCTTCGCACCAACTTCCCCTATATCTTCCTTCACTACATCTAAAAATCTTCTCTTTGGTCTCCCTCTTCTCCTCTTTCCCGGTAACTCCATTTCCATCATCTTTCTTCCTACATACCCTTGGTCTCTCCTCATGACATGTCCATACCACCTCACCCTGCCCTCCCTCATCTTCATTCCTAACTGTTCTACCTAAACATTACTCCTGATGTACTCGTTTCTAATCTTGTCTTTTCTCGTCACTCACATAGCAAACCTCAACATTTTCATCTCTGCGACTTCCATCTCTTCTACTTCCTTTTATGTGACTGCCACTGTCTCAAGTCCATACACCATTGCTGGTCTTACCACTGTACTGTACACTTTTCCTTTTACACTAGCTGGTAACCTCCTGTCGCAGATTACTCCCAATACTCTTCTCCATCCGTTCCATCCTGCCTGTACTCTCTTCTTTACCTCCCTCTCACAATCACCACTTTCTTGCATTGTTGATCCCAAATACTTAAATTCTTTTACTCTTGGCACTTTTGCATCCTCCATCTTTATTGTTTCGTCGTCATTTCCTCCATTTATGAACAGATATTCGGTCTTTGACGTACTTACTTTCATCCCTCTTCTTTCCAATGCACATCTTCAGGATTCTAATTTCTGCTTCACTTCTTCCCTGGTTTCTTTGCAAATCACAATATCATCAGCAAACAGCATCGTCCATGGTGGTTCTCTCCTTACTTCATCCGTTAGCCTGTCCATTATCACTGCAAACAGGAATTGAATTAACGCTGATCCCTGGTGCAGTCCAACCTTAACCTTGAAACTTTCTGTAGTTCCTATTGCACACCTCACCACTGTTTCGCATCCCTCATGCATATCCTGTACTAGTTGCACATACATTTCCACTATTGCGGATTTTTTCATACAGTACCACAGCTCTTCCCATGGAACCCTGTCGTAAGCTTTCTCTAGGTCCACGAATACACAATGTAGCTCTCTTTGACCTTCCCTGTACTTTTCCATCAACATTCTTAGAGCAAACATGGCATCGGTGGTTTCCTTTCCTGGCATAAATCCATATTGCTGTTTGCTGCTCTCCACTCTATCCCATAATCTGGCTTCAATAATTCTTTCCCATATCTTCATTGTGTAGCTCATTAGCTTTATTCCTCTGTAGTTTCCACAGCACTGTGCGTCCCCTTTGTGTTTATAGATTGGGATAAGCACACTCCTTCTCCATTCTTCTGGCTCCTTTCACTCATTAATAGTCTGTTGAACAGTCTGGTCAAAAACTTTATCCCCATCTTTCCCATGCACTTCCAAACTTCTACTGGCAACTCATCTGGCCCAACTGCTTTACCTTTTTTCATCCTTCTTAGTGCATTCTTTACTTCTTCTCTACTGACACAATTTACCTCTTCATTAACCGCTTCTGCTTCCTCTTTCCTAGAGTCTCTGTTATTTTCCTCGTTCATCAGTTTCTCAAAGTACTGCTTCCATCTCTTTAACACTGTCTCCGAATTTACCATCACATTACCATTTTCATCCTTTATAACCCTCACGTGCTGTATATCTTTCCCTGCTCTGTCTCTCTGTCTAGCCAATCGGTACAATTCCTTTTCACCTTCTTTTGTTTCCAATCTAGCATACAAATTGTCATAGGCACGTCCCTTTGCCATCGCAACTGCCTTCTTTGCCTTACTCTTCTTTTCTTTGTATATCTTTTTAGTATTTTCATTTCTTATTTTGTCCCATGTTTTCTTTGCCTCTTTCTTTCCTTTTGTGCTCTCCTGAACTTTCTCATTCCACCACCATGTCTCCCTATCTCCTTTTCGTTTCCCAAATGTCATTCCCAGTAAAGTTTCAGCTGTTTTTCTTAGCATTTCTGCTGTTTTGTCCCACTCATTAGGTAATCTATCCTTGCCTCCCAGAACCCTGGTCACCTCTTGTCTAAACGCTTCTTGATAGCTTGTCTCCTTCAGTTTCCACCATCGTATCTTTGGCTTTACTTTCTCTGCTTTTTTCTTTTTCACCATAAGAACCATTTTGCATACCACCATACGGTGCTGCTTTGCGACACACTCATTCAATATTACCTTACAATCGCACATTTCCTTCAAGTTTCTCCTTCTCTACATCACATAATCTACTTGGGTACTTTCTCCTCCACTCTTAAATACGTCACCCTGTGTTCATCTTTCTTCTTGAAATAAGTGTTGACAATCGCCAAATCCATTCTTTTCCCAAAATCCACAACCATTGATCCTTCCTTATTTCTTGTTCCAGCACCGTACCTCCCCATTATTTCCTCATCCCCGATGTTTCCTTCGCCCACATGTCCATTAAGATCTGCACCAAAAACTATCCTCTCTTCTTTTAATATATTTTCTATCAATCCATCCAGGTCTTCCCAGAAATCATTTTTCTCCTCCATGCTGTTGTTAACCTGTGGAGCATATGAGCTTACTATATTTAGGATGGACCCATTTACCTCCAGCTTCATGGCCATTAGTCTGTCTGAAACCCTCTTAACTTCCAGGACACTTTCAGCCAGCTCCTCCCTCAGCACTATTTCTATCCAAATTTTTTTTCCATGAGCTCCGTTGTAGAATATTTTGCATCCACCGCCAATGTTCCTTGTTTTACTACCTTTCCACCTTGTTTCCTGTAGACACAATATGTCTACATTCCTTCGCTCCATCATATCTGCCAGCTCTCTTCCCCTTCCAGTCATCGTTCCAATATTTAAAGTACCCATGAGTGAGAGTCTTCCTTTCCATGCTTCTCGCTGCTTCTTCACTCGCTTTCCTCCACTTTTTTTGCTCTTATTTTCACTATGTTTAGCAGTAGCATAATTTCCACACGTGCCCTGCTGTGCGACACCTGAGGCGGTCGTTGGTAACCCGGGCCTCGACCGATCCGGTATGGATTGATGATGATTACGCATTTGTCTGTTTTGGCAAGAAAAAATTTTATGCCGGACGCCCTTCCTGCCGCAACCCTCCCCATTTATCCGGGCTTGGGACCGACATCAAGAGACACAGAAATGTACCTCCGATCATTCTATAGTGACATGGCCATCAGTAATGTGCAGTTGTGCACTAATAAAAAGATAAAATATATTAAAAAAAGAAAATTGGCTTGAATCATGTTTATTATTTATATAAATCAATTTACAATAAAAAATAGTAATCATTTTTTTGGGTTCCGAGTACAATTTCTTAAAAAGTGCAGTAAAAACCGCTTTTTGAGCTAATTTGTTCACAAAAATTCAAATACAATACGATTTTTTGGGCTCTGAGTATGTTTTTCGAGGATTTTTGAAAGGGAGCGGCATACGACCACAACCAAATGTAGTTAGTGAAAAAATTTATCTGAATGATAGTAAGAAAAAGATCTTCATTTTGAACAGTCCCGGATTTCATAATTTTTGTCCCAAAAAAGAAGCGTTCTCTAAAAAAAGAAGGTCTTCAAATCAGTCCGGATTTCATGATTTTCCTTCCAAAAAGAAATGTTCTCTGAAAAAAAGGTCTTTAATTTGAATTGGTCCTGAATTTCGTGATTTTTATCTCTGAAGTCAAGTGATCTCTGGAAAAACAAAAAGGAGGTCTGCACATGAAATCTATTTTTGTTTTCTAGCGGATTTTCTGTCCTAAAGTTCTCCAAGGGGGAAGGCCATGGCACTGAAAGTACTGTCAAACGTATGCTAAGCCTACATATTAATTATCTTCAAGGGGGTTTGGCACAGTAGCCTCCCCTAAATGCGCTACTGTTTCTGAGGTATAAATTATACCGGTAAAAATTGTAGTTGAACAAAGAAAAATTGATTTTGACCTATAAAGGTCATCATCAGTTTCTTGTTCAAATAGATTCTATTTGAATCGGTTTTTCGTAATGTTACAGTTAGTTTTACATTTTTAACTTTTATTTTCTATATTAAATTGAAAGTTGACCGATTTTATTAATAAATTTATGCATCGCAATTTGATCAGTTAAATAAATTTGTTAATGTAATTTTACTGGAAAAAGGGTAATAGATTTCTGATAAAAGACTTTACTTGAACAAAGAAAGCTATTTTATGCCTAAATAGTTTTAAATGTACTACTCGCTAGATTTAACAATAGAATTATTTTGCTTCGTAGGTCTATAAAGCAGAGCATAGTGAATCTAAATATAGAAGTTTTCAAAAGTTAAATGTGTTTAAGTGGTTAGAGCGCCGTGATTGTGATCGACATGGTCTCGGTTCAAAACCTACTTGCGGAAATCTTTTATGTCTTTGGGAAAAGACACTTTACGGCGCTTTTCCTTTCATATCTCTATAAAACGAAAAAACCTAAATAAAAAAATTTCAACTGGATAGCAATATCCTGGCATCTCCGGAAGTAGGTAGGGATAATTGCTTGCCCTCTTATTAGCACCCCCGTCGCACTTTTTTCTTTGTCAATTGTGATGGAGGCCGGCAAACCTATGCTACCATAAAGATAGAAGCAACGGATTTGTTCGTACACCAAACAATAGCTTGGCGATGTCTTCTTCGATTTAGTTTTTAAAAGTTGGCATTATAGCCAAGAGGAATATATTGAAGTCTTGGAGGTTTTCGGTAATCTTCTTTCAGCATTAAAATAATCTTTCCTGTCTCTACAACTATTGTAGGTAAGCGTCAGTACATAAAACTTTTCATCTGTTTTTCGCTTTAAACGGATTTCCAAGCGAATTTCCCCATGATAAAGCATGATTAGCTAAACAAATACTGGCAAGCTCAAATCAATTTTACGCGTTTTAACCTTTATATACTACTACGAGAAAGGTTTTCACAAAACGATACATATTCACTAAATTTCTAGCAAAGATTGTTGCCAACCATTTGACTACGCAGCCAATTTTCAATGAACGAGTTTATATGTTTTTAGCATAACGCGAAAAAACAACCAACCTTGGCATAAAGTGCTTTAAATTTGTTTCTTTATTTCTACCTATTTAGTGCTTTCCAAACTGGTAAAACTAAATGAAAAAGCTTACTGTACAGTAGAATACACTATGTAATAATAGACCAAATTTTGAAAGCAGCGTTTAATTTCAACAGAAAACGATATTTATCAAAAAAAGTCAAACATTTTTTGTTTTGTTTTGTATAAAATATGGGCGCGGTCAACAAAGGCAACTTATAAACTCCAACAACTGAAATGAAACAATTCATAGCATTGGGATGAGTTAACAGCAAGTTATATGCTTCGAGAAAAATATCGAATTAACTCAACAGTGGAATAACGACAACTCGAGAAAAAACGTTGTTAGCTAGTGTAACTTAATTTAACTGCGCCGAAAATGAAAAAAAAAAACAAAACAATAGCAGACCCAAAAAGTTAGTTCTTATTACTTTTTAACACAAATTGCATGGAATGGGAAGACGAATATGACGGATTTTGACTTGTATATGACGCGACAAGCAGCGAGCACAGTGAAAACGTAACAAGTTGATGGCGAAGGATGTTCCGGTTTGCCCAGCAATGGCCAAGTCGATGTGGAAGCTAGTTCTGTGAATGATCTCAGGACTTGAAAAGGCGTTCCTTGAAAGTGTGATTTGAATTTCATTAAAAAAAAAAAGCGAGAGAGATGCTGTTCATAGTGGCATTACCTTAGATAAATTAAAACTAGTTTTTGAATGTAAAAAAGCAAAAAGACTTTGTTTGGCAATAGAACGTGTAACGTTTGTGAGGTCGAATAAATTGAAATACGCGGACAGGCGGCCTTCCACGCCGGCGTTACAGATATATCATGCTTGACGCACAGGCTAAACAAAGCATTCGAAAGAGAACATAAGAGACATCAACTGGGCTGATGTACTATTGAGTAACATGCACCTGGCAGTTTAAATGCTCTGCATTTTCTTATAGGGAGTAAATCACTACCATCAGCAGAGATGACTTAAAGAATGAGACAATAATACAGCACGGACATGACTGCCGACGACAAAGGAAATGCAATGGTGTCACGTGACGAAGAAAAAACTAGTCGCGGTCGGATCAGACACAAACCAACAAAGATCAACGAAAAACGAAAACTGCATTAATCAAGTTTACGTGCGGCTAGTATTGGCGCAAGCTAACAAAAAAAACTCAACGTGGTTAAATAACGGAAACTCAACATCAACAAAACGTCCAAAGAGAAACAACAGTAAACTAAAACGAACAAAAAAAACAAGCTGAAGAGAGCAGCTACTGCAATATTAAATAAGGAAAGCTTCATCACGGCAATCCGCTTCAGCCTTCGTTGGATAGAAGCGAGTTATCAGCTGTTGCACTGCTTGACGATCGATTCAACTGAAAGCCCTGCAACATAAATCAAATATCGACTCATTGGATCGCTTTAACGCTCGCTTGCTAACGCTGTATTTTTTAGCGAATCATCTCAACACTGCCATGAGGCGTCAAGATATCGTGTTATCCAGTCGGCAAGGGTTCGTTAACATGCAATGACGAAGTAGAGAATTGCAAAACTTTTCAAGACGACAATCAATCTCATGCTTATCACGCAACCTACCATGGCATTGTCAGAGGGACCGCGAGGTTGACGTAGCACTGTTACCATCGGACCATTGTTTGAATCGCTACGCAAGCGCAAACGCTCCGGACGGGGAGGTTTGGGGGCGCTTTCTGCCAAACGCACTTTTGATGCTGAAAACTTTCCTGCAGTCAAGAAAATTTAAACATTAATCTAAGACTTTTTGTGATAAACTCTTTAACTTACCGCTCCTCTGGTTGTATACCACAGAGAACTCAACCATGCTACCAGGACTAATCTGCTGGTTCGGCTCTCTAACTTCAGACATGTGAAAGAACAGCTTGCCGTTGCCACCGTTACTATCGCCCCCTTTAACTTCATAGTTGATGAAACCGTACTGGAACCAACAGAAGATTGTTTCAAAAATCGACTCGGTATTATGCCGTCATTGCAAACTTCGCGTGTAAAGCGACGCGAAGGAAATTCTAACCTCTCCTTTGATGCTTTCAACCGAGGCACGCACAGTCTCTCGCGTGACGTTGACATTGATCGCGCGCTGCGAGTTGCTCTCGACGGTCGTGCTTATCTGCAAAGTTAAAAGCAAAAAGTCAGATGTCGCGCGACTCGTTTTATGGGACTATCGGCGAACCGAACCTGAAAAGTAACTTTGTCGCCAACTTGGATAAAGTCTCTACGATCGCACAAGCTCAGTGGACTGTAGGGGATGGTCTTGATGATGGTCGTTTGTCCTGAAGGTCAAAAGCAATAATGTAGGCAAAGGTTCAAACGAAAGCGAACATGACGTTCTCACCAGCATCGCTCGTCTCTTTGTATTCGATCAAACCCTGGTAGGTGCTCTGAGTGGGGTTCACTGATTTCAATGGCTTAAGAACTTTTCCTGCGTCATAATTTGTACTTTCAAGTGTGACACAATCATGCGAAATTAGCAACAATTGTAAATATTGCTCTACTATATTCTCTGTGAAAGTGTTAAAGCATAATGATTATCTTATAGCTATAAACTATAACTTCATTAAACAAGATTACGATCAAACCTTTCACAATCTTGGTCAAAATAATCGACTTAGCAGGCAAATCTTCTTCAGTTACTTTTTGAACCTTCATAGCACATGGTTTTTCTTCTAAAATGTTGCCATCATTTAATAGTTAACACGCAAGATTACACTAATTGTTCATCGTACCTTTTATTCCCATTGTAAAACAGACGGGAGTGGAGACTTTGTAGCTTTCAAGAGGTGCAACAAGTTCGCTAAAATGAAAAAAAATTTCTGACGTGTGATCGAAGGCTTCAATAAATCCAAAAGTATCTTTCAAAGTGCTGATCCATCCGTAAGATGCATCTGCGCCTTTTCCATCAATCTGAAAACAATATCACAACATCTTTCACGTATCATCGCAACATTGCAGAAGGAAACGCGGCAACTTATTCATACTTGAACCGAATTTTGTGACGAATTGGAAGCGATTTCAACGTGGTCTTCATTCGACGATACATCGAGCAGGGGAAACGCTTCGACAACTTGCTTGCATGGGTCCTCAGAGTCCTCGTCGGTCGGATGATCTGTCCGCTTGATTGGAGACGGCGACGACAACGACGAAATATTCAATGAACTAGAGTCCGAGTTGATCCTAAAAAAACACGTCATCAAGCAAAAAGACAATTGTTTCAAAATTGGCAACACTGGTATTGGAGGAAACTGTCGACGTCGAGCAAATTCTTATTGTTACCTCTGCGATGGAGACTTCCGGGCAACATCCGTTGTTTGCTGCGGTTTAAACGGGACGCTGTCTACGGAGACAGTGGATGGAAGAGGAGCTTCTTCGGGAAGAGGGGCCAACTTCAAATGACTCAATGCGTTTCGCTTCTTCAGAGCGAGGTACTTCGTGTCGTCAGTATCAAGCACTAGCAGCTTTATGTTGACTGCACTCTTTGCACCGGTTCGTTTCACTTCGCAAACTTTAAACTCAACCTGAAAAAACAACAATTGCTGAAAAAGCGATTCGGAAACCTAAACGCACGAACATACAGCACTTCCGACTTTCAAATTAAGTGCATCCTTCCATTCTTGAAAGTCCTTTGTCGCGTAAGGTATTTTCACTATGCTTTCAGCGTCTTCGCCGGCGGTTATGTCGGGGCAAAACAGAATGACTCCTGGATTAGGGCCCAATCCCGGACTGTACAAACATTCTGACGGACTGAAATATTTACAGAGATGAAGTAAATACAAATAACAAAAAGCACAGAAAACTTTACGTTTTTGAGACAGAGTTAGAAGCAGTTCCAGCCACGGTTTCGACGATACCGACGTAGGTTTGGTCAGATATAATGTGAAAAATCACTGTTCCTCGAGGCAAAATCTTTATTCGCGTGGCATGCATTCTGCGCAATGAGAAAACAATATTATCCTTACAAGAAAAATAGTCTGAGAGACAAAGTAAAGCAATCTCAATTAGTAAAAAGTTACTCAATGAGTCAATAATTATATTGCAAATGCTCGCCGCTTAAACGCTTTTCTCCAGCTTATTGAAAGCACAACACTGCAAAACGACACAACATGTAATCGACCCACTGACCTTTGTTTTTCGGCAACTGGATCAAGAAGAACAGTGAATTCGACCTCGTCAGACATTCGGATATGATGAGTGGGATCGAGTAACTCGCAGCAATGAAAGAAAAGTCGAGAATCTCTCTCGACACATTTGATAAAACCGAAGCCTTCTTTTACAGCAGCTACAATACCCTGCAAAGATAAAGTAATGACGACAGCAAACAACCAGAGAACGATTTTGTCGGCAACTATCTGCAACTGCAATGCTCTGTATACGAGTAAAGTGGTGACCACGGCCCTCGAGGGAAAAAGAATACAATTAAATACACGGCTACTTGGGAAATCACCTTAAAAATCATGCGATGGCCTTGCACACATACATAGAACCGCTTCAGATTTATTCATAAAAATACGTTCGAAAATCGACTGCATTGATTCGCGAAATGTAAACAATCAACGATTTATAGCTGATGTTTAAAAGTTTAAAACACTTTTCTAAATGTAGCGGAACTTAGCTAAGAAACAAAAGAAAAATACGTGATGTCGTCTTCAACACTTACTTGCTCTCGCTTTTCTTTTGTAGCGGCCAGTGTCTTATCCAGAAGCAAAGTGACACCAGCAGCTCGTTGCAAACCATTGCGCTTATCAGTGATGGTCAAGAACGACACCTGTCAAACACACTTTCACCTTCACGTTCGTCCAAGCACGTGCGCTCGACCGCTTACCTTATCGCCTTGGCAGAGTGTATGCAAGCAGTTGGCGGCGCGATCCTTCTCGCCGAACGGGATCTTATCAAGTTCTCCCGATTCGTTGACGTACGATATTAGACCGGCGAGAGCGAGCGACGGTTGAGGCGTGGCGTTGTTGCCACTCACAGCTGCGATTTTTACAGTTTGATTCGGCGACGTTGCGTCACCGCCAGCGATCGTGGCCTGTGATCGTTTTACAATTGAATAAATGCAACGAGCTTGTCGATCGAGGAGCAATCGATGTACCTCATTAACCACTTTATTTGAAGCTTTGGCGGGAAGTGGCTTCTCGATGGTGCCGATGTAAAGTTGGCTAGAAACGTCTTCAAGTTGCACGCTGCCCATGGGTAAAAGACGAACTTCGGTCGCAACATCCTTGCTCTGTATAGACAAGTGTGCGAATAAAATGATAAAGACGGTGAAGCAAACCGGAATTCTACAGTCTTTATTAAAAATTGAAAATCGGTAACATCGGAATTTACTCGTGAGTAGAAATCCTTTGTTTTTTTACCAAAAAGGGAAATTTTTAAATGGCAGAATTTTATAAGCAACTGCATAGCAACCACTGCTTTAACTCTGAAAGACTTGGCAATGACTTACGTTTCTTTCTTGAATGCTGAATTCCACATGATCACCAACGTGAAGATCAGGCACGTTAGCAAGTACTTCGCTGTAGTGGAAGAATATCTGAAAACGATTGTGTTTAACCGGATGCTTGTATCGACAACACTGCGGCCCATATAAAGGTTTTGCAAATTTATTGTCGTTTATTCACATGCAAACTCGATCAGCAATTGTGAAAATTATATTCGAATGAACCAAATCTTAAAAGCAATCTGATCGAGCAAATCATCAATTAAAAAAGTTCTTTTTTGGTTTATTGTCATCTATGTAGCTTTAAAGTTAAACAAACATTATATGCGAGACGCTGGCTGAAAGAGTGAACGCATGACCAATGTTAACTAGCGGTGAATAAACACGAACCTCTTTTACAAGATCGGCTCGTTCAATGAAACCGAAAGATTCTTTCATGGCAGTGACAATCCCAGTAAACCGCTTTGGCGGAGCTCGTTCCACTAAAGTAATTTTCCTTGCTCTCATTACGCCAGTCCTGCAAAGCCATAACATGCGGTTACAATTTAAATCGTGACTTCGCAATAAAATTACAAGCAAACAGCAACGTTTGGCAGCATTAAAATCTTTCGAATAGATAGTTGAACCCAGTGGCAGAGTGCCCTCCCCCACCCAAATACGCTACTGGCTGCACCTTTTTTCTGTAGCAATATTGAAAGAAACTTTATCACCAGGTTGTAAGATATTGTTGGGATTGGTGAGATCATTGGCAGAGTAATGGAGAAAGAAGAATTCCTAAAACAATGTTTGTCAACGATTAAAAACTCGACGTTTTGAATCCCACGTCATGCGCACTTCTTCAAGTATAAACCATAGCATTGAAGCAGTTTTGTAAACATTTTATTACTTATTATTTATGGTAAAAAAATAGCAAAATTCACCAATTTTTCACTTTAAAAGATAAGTAACTCGGTACGTAGTTGCAAAAATATAAAAACAACAAATTTAGTAATTCATATTCTGTATTTTTATAAAATATCGACTAATAATGCGGATTTAATGAAAAAAACTATACAAAATTTAATATCTAATTAATTGATTTTATTAAAATATTTAAAGTTTAAGTTTAAATTTAAAGCTATATATCTTCATTTTATTCTTAAAGTTTTTGAAAATGAAAATATTGATTATTTGCTAAATTATGCACAGAATTAAAACTGTGCATAATCTAGCAAACAATAAATATCGATTTTTGAGAACACAGAAGAATTCCGCTATTTACGCAGCTTAACGAAACAAAACACAGTTTGAAAAGTGTCGTCATCATTATAATCACTCACCCCCATTCTTTCATAGGACAAACTGCCAAGCTTTCCAGACACGACTGGCTCGCCTTTTTCACTCGGTCGATATCCAAGACCGTCGTATCTTGTCGTTCCACCCGGAACAGCGTTCATCGAGCTTTGGCCAGGTACGAGAGACAGTGGAGGGGCAGGGTTTGTAACCTCACCAAGAATTCGTTCCTCACTCAAAACTTCAAAGACGACAGTTCCTTTTTGAAGCCTCACAACGTGCACCGCAACAGGTTTGCCAGTGCGAGTGTCCATCGAAACTTCAAACTCTACTTCATCTGGAATTCAAAACGAGGTGTTGCAACCAGAACTCAAGCAAACAGAAATATTAACTTTTAGCCTAAATAAATTGAAGGAAAAGCTAAAAACGCACATGAAATATTATTAAGATGATGTACTAAAAAAACCTGCTGTGTAAGTTTTTTTCTGAATTGTTTTTTAATTTTTCTGAATTTCAAAAAGTTAACTTATTACTTTGTCAGCATAACTTACTAAAAACTTATCAAAAGATAGCAACGTAGTGATATAAAGTTAAAAATGCTTAATGGATTTTAATTAAAATACTGCACGCACTATCTAAGTAATCTTTTGCATTAACACTCGTAAACCAATAGCGAACAAAAAAGCTCTAAAGAAAAACATTTCACAATTTACTTGAGTCACTTCAGAAAGTCCACAGTCATTTGCAATAACTTGCATCGATATACTAAGTAATCATACCACAAACCATGCACAAACTTTTTTTTGAGTACAATCATAAGCTTAAGTTTTTCATAGCACTTAAAAAAAAGGCAGTTTACAATTTATGTCAATACCGTTAATGTGCAAAGTCTGAGCTTCCCCGTGAAATTGACTATAATGAAAGAACAAACGCCCTTCTCTGTCAGCACACTTGATAAATCCATACGAAACAAGCAGCTTTTCAATTACGCCGGTTTCACGACTTCGATAGCCATTCGTAGACAATCCAGGAGTCGAACCACTAGGAGACAAAGGATTGGGCGAAGTTGTTCCCGACAATGCTGACATTGGTGTTATGGGCCCAGCACCTGCCAGCCCAGCTAAAATCTGGTTCGAGTCGTAACTCGTTGATCTCTGTAATCAGCAGTTTGTTATCATTAATATATTAAAAATTGAAAAAAATGCAAGGCAAAAAATTTCATAC
This sequence comes from Diplosoma virens, assembly GCA_963680785.1. Taxonomy (NCBI): domain Eukaryota; kingdom Metazoa; phylum Chordata; class Ascidiacea; order Aplousobranchia; family Didemnidae; genus Diplosoma; species Diplosoma virens. The sequence goes on from OY796892.1 coordinate 15,548,192, forward strand.
TTGTAAAGCTCGATGTTGATTTAGAACAGAATGTCGAATTACACCATTTTGCGGGTATACACCACAACTAGCTGTTCTTGCCAGTGATCGGCGATTAACCATCTGACAATATAATTAAGTTGATAAAATTTAATTAAATTCAGAGTGATTTTGTTGATTAGAAAAAAATTGTGCTAATCATGGACAAATAAAAAACACTGAAATAACTTTAATAAAATACATTTTTCATAGTTTATATATTCAAAGCAAATATCGACAATATGGCGAAGTTATTCTGTAAACAAGGGACGTAATCAAGTATACTAAAACAAAAATGTTGCTAGTCTTGCATTTATAAAACTTTTTGAGTACAACATCTAGATGATTGTTCTTTAAAACTACAGGGTGCGGCATAAGTACTGTTACAAAATATAGAAATTTATAAGAGCAATTAGAATAACTGCTGAGATTGCGAAAAATGAAGTCATTAATACTAACATTCGTATTTTCAATTGTGGAAAACAAGTTATTACAAATTATTAAAAAATGTGTTTAAAAACATCAGAATAGCTATAAGTGAACTCCATAAAAATGGTGTAAAAAACACGAAGATAGCTTCTCTCCTCAAAGTTCCTCGTATGACCGTCTGGAGAGCTATAAAAAGGTTTAAAGAGGTTGGTAGCTATTCTAACCGTCTAAGAATTGGCCGCCCGCGTACTGCGCGCTTTAAAAAAACTGTTAAAGCCGTCGCCGAAAAAATACGCAGATATCCAAATCGGTCAATGCAAAAAATGAGTAACTTTACTCAAAATTGGCTAAAGGATAATGTTGAAAAATTTTGAAAACAATGTAACCACCCTGTTCTCCCGACTTTAATCCCATGGATTTTTTAATTTGCGGGATTTTGCGAAATGAAAAAACGAAAAAACCCTGCAGATCGGTTGAAAGTCTGAAAAAAACTCTTGAAAGAATGAGAAAAAATCCCCAAAACTAAGTTGCATGAAATTTGCTAACTTGTTGAGGGCAAATTAACATCTGTAATAAAAAATAACGGAGGCCATATAGACTAAAACGGCGGTTCCCAAACTTTTTTTGTTGACGGCGCCCTTCGAAAACTTACACTAGACAACAAATTTTTTGAAAAATTGTGTTTATCACAATATTATGATGTTTTGCAATCAATACTCGCGGCGCCGTAATGAAGCCAAAATTTGCAAATTTCAAGTTATAACAAAAAATTGTATTTAAATCACGTTTATTATTCAAAAAGCACAAAAATGTCAGTATTATTCGCAAAATACTAAAAAACATTTAATGTAAGCAGTGAGCTTGTTGCTCTATACACATTTTATTAAACCGCGGTGCAATGTTTGATATTGCAACACACATGTCGCGTTCAATCTTAACCTTATTGCGATACTTCGACTTGATTACTGCTACCGCAAAAAACCGGCTTCACAAAAGTATGACATTGCAAATGGCACAAGAACAACGGGAGCTTTACAGCCTAGGAGTGGAAATTCAGATCGAGCCTTAAACTCAGAATGAAATGAGTAAATTAGGGTTGTATATGCTTTTCAAAAATGAGGTCAGAAGAAAGACCCATAAATTGTTCAGCTTCCACAGATGTAAACCCTGAGGCGCATTTTGCATTATCAGCAAAAGGATTTCTTATCCAATTGTGCTTCTTCATGTCTTCAGAAAAATATTTCTCAAAAGATGAGATTAGAGCATCCAAATGCGAACACATAACAGTCTTCATATCACACTCATTGGTATTCTGCAGGGAGAGATTGCCAGATTGCAAGTTTAAATGGGATTTAAAAGTGGAAAACTATCACATTGCTCGTTATTTATCAGCAGATCAGTTTTCCATAACTGTAGTTTTCTTTTAAAGCCTGTAATTTTGTCATGGAGTTGCAAAAGGTGAGTGACTTTTCCTTGGAGTGAGATGTTTAATTGACTTAATTTGGAAAAAAATATCACACAGATACGCCAACTGAGTCAGGAAAACTTCATCCTCAAAGGTAGTGGCAAATGTATGGTTTTCTTCTTTTAAAAATATGGAGATTTCGTTTCTCCATTCGTACACACGTTAAAAGAACTTTGCCTTTGAACAGCCACCTTGCAATACAATCAAATGCAATAGCAGCCTATATTGTGAATTTAGAACGGACAAGTTCTCTCCAATCACTGCCCGTCTATCACGCATCAACTAACAAGCGGCTCCACACAGCTGCTGCTAACCACACACTGTAAAATAGTAAAAAGCTGCTAACAACTTTCACATTGTAATTTTTGTGAGGAAAGCAGTAAATGCAACAACTTTTGCATGCTTTCGCGGCGCCCCTGACAAAGTCTCACGGCGCCCAGTTTGGGAACCGCTAGACTAAAAGATACTGATTCTTCTTGGTATAGTTTTAATATATCATCATGCAAACTTTAAAAAATTTTGTAGTAATTTCAAAAAGATAAGCAGTATTTATGTCGCATCCTGTAGTTTGAACACAAGATCAATGCTAGATACCAGTACATGCCAAGAAAACTGACGTCTCCAGTTGCTGAATTTAAGCTAAAATAGGCTAAGTATAGAGAAGGCGGAAAAAGAAACAAAATAAAGTCTAATACTGAAAGTGATATTTTTATTTATTTTTTGTACATTGGCAGTTTACTCGATGACCACATAATATTTTTTTCCCGTCTCTTTGCCATATATGTAAAATCTGTTCTATTGTTTTTTTTTGTATGTGGCATACTGCGCTTCGAGAAAAAAATCTGAATCGGAAAAAATTCTGATCTGTTGGCGGTCGCTGGTAGCTGCATAAAAAGGTTGTACGCTTTAATAGTGATTCAGTGTAGTTCATGGTTTTTTTACTTCCTAATATTAATTATTTAAGAATAAAAAAGTGTAGCAGGGCTGACGGGTGTGAAAAACGAAGTCTCAAGACTTAGCAGTATATGCTGTTTTACCAGAGCAGTCAGTCCAGATTTTACAAATTTGAAAACAAATCCAACTATCCGTGAAAACATGATTTGAGATTGAAACGCAAATGTAGTTCTGGAATAATTTTTAGTTCAAGTTTATTTAATTTCAATAGATTACTACAAAAAATTGCCGATGAAAATATTGTGAAGACAAAATTTCGGGAAAAAGGTTTTAACACCTTTTTCAAAAGAAAAAAAATTTGTCAAAAAATATTGAGCAAAATCTACGATGTAAGAGCCACAAGTTTTTGGCTGTAAAAGTGTCGTATAAGGGCAAATAATAGTTGTCTGGTGGCTCGCCTGACGTTCATAAAAAGTAAAAATATAAAATAGTTGATAAACGAAATAATTGATGAGCAATGGGCATCGACTACAAAAAACTTTAGAATAATCAAAGATCATCGGACACATTCTCGTGGACACAAAAACTAGCTAGTACAATAATTAAAATCATATGGCAATAAAAATAAATGATAAAAAGCATCTAAAACAGTGAAAAATGTAAAAAAGGCTCGAAACAGGCTGTATATCTAAAAAAACAGCCGTCAAGTCTGTTTAAAAAATTTTTTTTTAAAGATAAAATCAGTATGAAAAAAAAGGAGATCAATTTTTTTCAAAGAAATATGCAGCAAAAACCAAATTGCATCAAAATATATTCTTGAAAACATCAGCTCAGACATGTGCAACAAATGTATAAAGATGCAGTGGAAAAATTAGTATCAGAAATCTACACAACTGCATGGTCAAATAGGGTAAAGCAGGACTGCACAATATTAAGACAAAATTGAGAGGTCACAAAAAATGGCTGGTGTGGAATCAGAAAAGGAATTTTTAAGAAGCTAAAGATGGAGGTGGGTTGGACACAATAAAAAATTTCCCATTAATGAAAAGATTACTGTGAAAAAAATAGGAAGATTGAAAAAGTGGTGGTAGGAGGTGGTTTAGATACATGGGTGCAACAAAGAAAATGGTACAAAAAGAGAGTGGAAATAAAGGTATAAACCAATGGTTCTCAAGCGTTTTGCGCCTGCAGCACACTTTGGGACTTTTTCAAAATTTGCAACACACTTGGACCAGTGTAGATCTTGATTTTCATCCCTAAAAGTAGTGTTTTCTGAAAAAGGTCTTCACTTTAAATCTGTTATGGACTTCTTGATTTTCGTCCCTAAAAAGTAGTGTGCACTACAAAAAGTTGCAGAGCAATGGCCTAATGTTTTTTTAAAAAGCTTTGCAGCATACAAGTTGGAGAACCTCTGGTGTAAACTATAATTAACCTCTGCTAGCAGAAAAAACAAGTTATATCTCTGACTTTGCAACAAAAATTGATGAAGACAAAATCTACTTCAATTATATGTCCCACTTATAGTACATTAAAAAGGAACATTCCAAAATAAAAAAATGTAAAATATCTTAGGCTCATACTGGCGTAAAACAATACCAAAGCATTAAATTAAATTATTTAATGGTTTCAAAAGTATTTTGTAAGAATGATATGTTACAATTTATAAGAAGCCTATAAGTGAAAAGCTTTTGAAGGTACAGGGTGATTCAGCGAAGTGTGCACAAATAAAAACTCATCTTTCGGACTTATAATTAGGTCAAATGAAACAAGTTATATGCTGTGAAGATAGTAAATTTAATAAGCTTTCAGAAAATATACAAGTTATTCAATATAACCCCCTTTGTTTTTGATTACTTTCCGAAGTCGTGGCAGAACCTGGGCACATGTGGCACGCACCACTTCTGGGTCAATTTCGTCCCATGCCGATGTCAATTTTCGCTTTAGAGAGTCCAGATTTGGATGAGAAGTACGGCAGGCTTTTGTCTCTAAAATAGACCATAACCCAAAATCCATAGGGTTCAAGTCTGGTGAAGACGGCGGCCAAAGCTCTTTCTCCCAAAAACCTTTGAAATTGCATCGACACCAAGCTTGAACTGAGTTGGCTGTGTGGGAGGTTGCACCATCCTGTTGAAGAGTAACTCCTTGTTCTCCGACTACTTCTTGGACCCAGGGAAGGACTTTCTCCTCCAGCATTCGCCTATAGACGGTCTGGTTTATCTTGACCCCTTCTTCAATGAATATGAGAGGAGTTTTCAGCCCTTTTGATGTTGCACCTGCCCATACCATTACGGAGGCGGGTTTTTGTCTTCTGAAAGAGCTGCGACGCTCAACTGGGACCATGTTTATGTCTGGAAGCCAAATCCTGTCATTTTGATGGTTATGGACAGCTTGAACAGTGAAAAGTTTTTCGTCTGTCCATAAAACTTGAGGCTGCGTGCCATCGACAAGTTTCTTGACCAAAACCTTTGCTCTATCGAGCCTTTTCTTCTTAGTGGCCTCCGACAAGAGATGTCTTTTGGTGAACTTTAATACCAGATTTTAAATTTTAACTCTTAAATAATAAGAAACTGAAATGTTAATAATTGAAAGTTAATAATGGACGAAATACATGTACATAAAATTAAGAAAAGTATTTGTGCACACTTCGCTGAATCACCCTGTAATTTAGAAAAATTAGATTTTGTGTTTTGTGCACACCTGTCTATCTTTTGCTTCTAATTGATGTTGCTGCAAAGCAGCAATTCCGCCGCTGACTAAAACTTTTTGCTGATCAGAAAGACTTAAACCATTTCCATCTAAAAAAAAATTTGTAAAAAGTAATTCACAGAACAACACAAAAACTAATCGTTATAAAACATTAAAACAAAGCAGTAGTTAAGCATCATAACTACTCGAAATTCTTTTGAAATGTGTGAAAATGACAACAGCATAAAACTTAAAAATAACAAGTTTCTTACAATACTAAAAATTGCTTTTATATTTTTGTTTTTAAAAAGTGATGATAATTGAGCTACATGATAATAAAGTCAAGCAATTGTTATTTAATGAGCTTTCCAAGCACACAACATAAAAAACAAAAGCTAATCATAATTCCCTTCTAATTGATTTTAATTAATAGAATCATTTCATTTCAATAAATGCTTAATACCCTTGCTATTAAAACAAACCAATGCCACAAATAAATTTTATTAGTAAAAATAGATTAAATAAAAATCTTACTGCTTTGCATTGATACTTGAGGTCTAAAAGGGGGTGCTCCAAGTAGATTGCTAAGAGAATTATTTACGGACATTCCTCCAGGCTGCAATCCATTTACTGAAGGACAGGTAAATGGAGCCCTAAACAACATTTTTTTATTTTGTTTATTTGTTTAAATTTTTTTAATATTTGGCACAAGTATGTTTTAAATTGCACCATATCCATCATGTTTCTCATTAAACACAATGCTCTTAACCAGTTGACCACATGGCCACCAAATATCACATAATCACACATTAACAAAAATAACAATATCATGATTACTATTAATGCTATACTACCACTACAACAAAATATCTTTTCAACCCTCTGGTTGCATGAATGTCAAAAATTTAAAACTCTAAAAACATTAAAAATGCTTCTAAATATTTATTTACACCAGGGGTTCTTAAACTTTTTAAGCCATGCCCCACTTTCATCATGCAAACAAAACTTGCAACCCACTTTATGATACCAATAAAACCTTTCATGTTGAAAAATCTTACAGCATTAAACAGAACAACAACAACTAAATTTTGTTAATAAGAAGGATGCAACTATTTCTTGAAAACCAAAAGTTTATTTCGTGAATTTGTAGCAGATGAAGCACCTCAAGTTGGCTTCAAAATGAAGTCTGTTCCTGTGTGATGTCTTTTCACCTAGGAAAAACAGCCACTTTTGCAAATTTAACTCTAAAACTGGAAGCACATGTGTAACTACAGCACCCACACTCTTATACATATGCACATATTTTGCCCAGAAATCAATCAGTGACATAGCTTCAAAGTTGTTTTTTGCAGTCAAGTTACACTCTATTTCCAAAAATTCCTCCAGCAAATCTTTCCTGTTTTAAAAGTCACAAATGATCCTTTACCTAGACCAGTGTTCCTCAAGCCTTTTTTTCTGAGACCCAAATTCACTAAAAACAACAATTTGCAAAGATGACTGCAACCCAAATAAATTTTGACTGAGCATAGTGAAAACATAGTGATCTCTAAAAAAAAAAATAGTCTTTGACTTAAATCTGTTTCCAATTTCTTAATTTTCATCTCAAAAATCTAGTGTTCTCTGAAAAAAAAAAAAAAAAAAAGGTCTTCATCTTGAATCTGATTCCGATTTCTTCATTTTTTCTCTTAAATTTGTAATGATATCTCAAGAAGGTTCTTCACTTTTCAAATCTTGTGTGCACATATCTTTTCTTTTCGTCCAGTAATTTACAAGCCTTTGCAACCCATCTGCATAGTCTTGGCAATCCACTTTTGGGTCACAACTCATGGTTTGAGAAACACTGGCCTAGACTGTCAGCTCACCCTTAAGTTCAATTTGGTTTTTCTCAAGGGCAATATCTTGTTGAGGAAAGTTACATTTTCTTCTTAAATTTGACAATGCCCACCCTAGTTTGGCCATGAAAGCATTGAAGGAGTTGTAATCTTTGGTACAGTACAGTTGATATTCTTGCATTGCAAAATTAGTTTTAAATCATTTAATGCTTTGAAAATATCTAGGAGATTTGCTGACATCAGATGAAACTCAAGATTTTGATTTGATTGACAAAAGAAGATCTTGTGTTCCAATGAGCTCAAAAACAACATCTTTCATTTCATACACACAGACTAACATGCTAACTTTTGATTACCATTGAACATAGTCTGAAAAAGCATAGTCTCATGATTGAAATAGTTTCATATTAACAGCTCTTGCTTCAACATAGATGACAGCTTGTACGATTGCTGCAAGTTTATCTTTTATAGCAATAGGTAAAGTACTGGAGCCCAAAGCCTCTCAGTGAATGATGCAATGAGATCCAACTCCATTGAAGGTTTTCTTCTTTATCTTTGCAATAAATTCATTTCAAGATCCAAACATTGTCAGACTACCATCAATGCAGACCACCCACAAATTTTTTTCCAAGTTATTTTATTGTTAAAATAAATGTGGAGACAACTTTAAATACATCTTTTGCTTTTCAGGGATCTGCAAAACAGCATATCCTTTTTAATTGAAACTAACTACTGCAACAATTAGGCAATATCAGTTGTTTCATCATAGTCAATAAAAAAAGTGCGGCTTGTAAATTTTTTTGAAAACTTGACACTATATCTTTTGCCAGCTTATCAATGGGTATTTTACTCATACAATTAAAGAGTGAAATCTTTGCCATCTCTTGCTGTATGTTTTTCCCAACATTAAGAACAGTTGCTTTTACAATCTTTCTTGCTTAGAAAAAAGCTGAAAGCTTATCTTTACGGCCAAGGTGTTTTTTCTGGAGATGACAGTGCAAACAATTTGGTCTCATTGCATCATTGCTCAGATTTTCATAGCACATCATACATTGTGGTACCACTTTACTATTCAGTATTAATCACGGAATCTATAAAACCATACTATAAATAATTACTGTCATGCCTTCTCTTTTTTTCATTTATTTTATGTCAATGCAGTTATCTATTCAATTTGCAGCCAGTAGCTCACACCCCTTTATGAACCTTTCATGCCCTACAGTTTAAGAACCGTTGATCTATACATATACTTTAAATTTTGTCTAAAAAAAAAATTCAATATTTTTATCTACAGGGTTGCTCAAATTGAAAAATACCATTTTCACTATTATAAGTATGTTCCATATAATTCTCTAGTCTGATTTTATTTCAAAAAGCTTTTCAAAATCTTTTATTTATCATCACTAATCCATGAAAAATATGTAGATGCATTATCAAGTCAAAAGAATCAAGTGACCATGAGTCTTTTAGCAAGGTAGCATGTTTTTCTAGGGATGCACAATGTATTGGCACTTCTTTCTTAAGGTACATTTTTTCCAAGCTGAAATATCAGCTCTGTATAGCCAAAGGGTTAATGGCAGGCTCTTATTGGCAAAGCAATACAATTAAAAGTTTTCTATGAACTTATATAAGATTGTCATTAACAAGAGAAAAGACTTTTGCTACAGTCTAATTGTTTTATGCCTGAGAAGAAATCTGTATTGATGCTTCACTCACCAGGTACCATAACTATGTTATTTTTGTTTATATATTTTAGAAATTAATAAACTAAAAAACTATTTTGCTTAACATAATTATTATGTAAAGACTTTACCAACTAAATTTTTTGATCAAAATTTGTAATTGTACTTGAAACAATTTAAGGGAAAATTCTTTTGAATTGGTTTCAATTTTGGATTTTTATTAACTGACTATTTCTAAGTCATCATTAACCAATATTGTATCAGCAATTTTTATAGCATTGGCTTTATAAGCTTTTATTTTCTGTCTTACCACAATTTATTAGTAATGTTATGGTGCAGTGGTTAGATCATTGAATCATGAAAACAGTCAAGAGATTTTATTGAATTTTTTAGATTAACATATTTTTGTGAAGTGAGCATTACAATTTTAGTTAGATTAGATTTTTAGCTTGGAGCTAGCTTTAGTTAAGGTTAATTTAGATCAGTGGTTTTCAACGTTTTTGCATCCTACAAACCAGTTTCCAACTAAAAGTAACTTAACAGCCCCCTTCAGCAAACAAAATTTTAATTTTGTCTCAATATTCTGGTGATCTCTAAAAAAAAAGGTTCTCACTTTGGATCAGTCTCAAACACTTTTGATTTTTGTCTCAGAAAAATAGTGTTCTCAAAAAAAAAAAAAAAAAAAACAGTCCTCACTTGAAAATATCTCAGGCTTTTTTATTTTTGTTCCTAAACAAAAGTCTTTACTTGGGATCCATCTATGATTTCTTTGTTTTCGTTGCAAAATTAGGGTAAGCTCAAAAAAAAAGATTTTCTGATTTCTTGTATCCAAAAAATGTCTTCACTTTAAATCAAAAATTCTGTTCATCAAATGCTTTCACAACCCCCAAAAAATAACCAAACGATTTCCTCAGGTCACAACAAAGTCGGCAGCATGGTCGAGTGGTTAAAGCACCAGGCTCGTGACCAACATGGTCTTAGTTCAAAACCCACTCACGCCATTCTGTTGTGTCCTTGGGAAAGACACTTTACAGCACTTTCCCCTGTTTGGTGGTCTTGGCAAGCAGTTCTAAATCTTAAATTACAAGCGGACAGAATATCTCAGCATCTCCAGAAGCAGGTCGGGGTAATTGCCTACCCTATGTATTAAGTGCCTCTGTTGCTTTCCTGCAAGTCAGGAGGATAAATATAGAAATAAAAATAAACAAATAAACCTCCAGGTTAAAAACCACTGATTCAAATAAAAAAATTGTTTATTGAAAAAATCTAAATGCATGAAAATTGGCAATAGCCAGTAGTAATTATTTTCAGTTCTACAATAATAGCCAATAAAAAAGTTGTTATGGTCTCATAAAAAATAGCCACTGCCTTTAGATATGTTTGAGAGATATAAATTTTAATATACTATATTAATAATTCAATTCTACATTTTAACATTACAGTTAAAATAAAAACTTCAACTCTCTATTATGCAATACAATTGAAAGTTTATGACCAGGTAAAAATATTGGTTTTTCTGTCGAAATTAACTGAAATTAGTTAAAAGTAATTTAAAAAAACATCAATACTTCATGCTGAAATTTTAAATCTAAACATTTTGCATATGAACTTTTTTTACTCCAAAGCAATCTAAAATTTACACAAAAATCATTAAAGGTCAATTATGTTAAGAGTTTTGTGTTTATTAATAGTGAAAAATAATTTTCAGTCATGTTATATTTATTAAAACCACCATGAAATATTTTATTTGTTTTTTTTTGCAATTTTTATTCATTTTTTTTTATGATAAAAATATAGCTGATTATTCCCAAGATAAAAGTAGGTAAACTAATTGATCATTAAAAAAACAAACCTATGTACTTTGGATGACTTATGGAGTGCAGCAGGGTTGCTGAAGCAAAAAAATAGAAAAGCTTTGCTCTAGTTTCTAAAAAACTATAGAAAAAAATAGCAAGCAATTTCACAAACAATAAAATCATCTAATTAAACTTTCTATATGCTTGACAAATATTTCAACAGCACACTATCACAGTTTTTCATTAGCTGTACTTAGTAATGATAAAAATTTTAAGCTTTCATCAAATTATTAATGAAAAAGCAAGCTATTTTTTGATAAATTTTGTCTTTTGCAACAAGATAAAGGAAATTGGTTGTCCACAAAGCTACCAGAATCTTCAAATCATCTCTATATTTATCCTCCTAACTTGCAGAAAAACATCAGGGGTGCTATACATAAGGCAAGCAAATGCCACAAAACTTGCTTTCAAAAATAACAAGATATTGCTGTCCTGTTGAAAATTTTTATTTTGGTTTTTAGTTTTTTTATAGAGATATGACTGAAATTTAAAACTGCTCTAAGACTGCTAAGCAGGAAAGTGTCATAAAGTGTCTCTCCCAAGGACACAACAGAATGGTGCAAATAAGGTTTTAAATCAAGACCATGTCAATCATGATCATGGCACTCTTAATTACTCAACCATGCTGCCAATAATCTTCATCAAGTCCAAGTGTGTACTCCTGCATGCATAATAAAAACAAGTTTACAAGTTTCCTAATTGTATTTTGGCATACCATAGGAGGACTACTTTGCCAATAATATTGGAAAAGTTGGACTACAAAGAACATAAAACATATGTATTAATTTAAAAATGTTCAATACTTTATTGAAGTAATACAAATATTTTGGTTTTGATTGTTTGTGATCAGAGATGATGTGCACACTGCAAAAAAAAGATTCTCCTCTACAGATACATTTTTAATGAGACAGAAAAACATCACCTATTAACCACTGGTTTATTGTCATTAGATCGACCTTTCACAACAATACATCAAGCTTGGCTTCCTACAGCAGTTTTGATAAAATTGAAACAGTTAATCATAGAAGTTACTTCAAGTGATGCTAACCAACTTCCATGGTTTCAAATAAATATATTACTTAATGACCCAATTTGACTGGGCGTGAAAGTGAAAATGATGACAAATTGTATTAAGATATCAAATCAATCAATAAAAGGTATAAATAACTTTGGCACAATCACTGAAGCCAAATTACTGCTATAGTCTTATGCTATCTTTTATTTCACATTAAAACATCAAAATAATTTCATCCAGACATAAACAAGCCTACAAGACTGTGAGGTATGACAATGTGAAAACTCATTTAGTTATTTTTATATTTGCAGTAGAATAATAGACATTACATTAAAAATTTATATTTCTTTGATTACTTTGTAATGTACAGACAGCACTTAATGCAATGCAAAAAAAATTTCCAGTTTATATGCTGAAACATACACTCAAATAGCTATTTGCTGGTGGGCTTGATCATTATAGATCAGGCATCTTAGATCAAACCAACCTAACATACTGTATATTTCTGCATATATGGCGACCGTCAGATAAGATGAGGTACAAAATTAGAGCAAAATTTCATAAATTTATCATATGTTTCTATTTTATAAATTATATCGGTTGTATAAGGCGACCCCTAATTTTTAAGGGTGGTTTTTGACTTTAAGGCGCGTCTTACACACCGAAATATACAGTAGATCTGGCAAAACATTGCAAGCATGCCAAACAACCCTTTACTAAGAGCAAAATCTTGACATTTTAAAATCATGACATTTTAAAATCATGACATTTTAAAATCATGATGAAGCAATATTTTATCAAGTTTATTCCAGGTCTGGTTCAGATTTTGTGGCTATTAAATAAATACCATAAAACTTTAAAAATCAAAAGCAATAATTAAAAACAAGATAGCCCAACAACAAAATTTTTTGTTGGCCTGTATTATTATTAATTTAAGGCAGTAAGTTACTATATTCAAATAAGATTCAGGCAGTGCAGCAGTCGGGGTAGTAAAAGGATAAACCCTCAGCCCCAGTCCTGTTTTGTGTCTGACCTGTAGTGGATACCCTTCAAACAACAACGACAAGATGCAAGCCACTTCTGTTTACACATTTTCAAGTTTGTTATCATGGTTGATGCTTTGATGGTGGAACTACCAATGAACTGCTTGTAAATAGTTTAGCTAAAGTCTGCACCTTGATACTTTTTTTGCTATTTATAAACGCCATCGCTGGGCATGAGATATCTTTAAAATATTAAAATGCAAGTGACACTTGCAAAATAGGAAATAAAAGTGCATTCACTTGACTAATAATCAAAAGGTAAATGCACAATTCTTTTAAGCTAGAACTGTTCTTATCATTACAAATAAATAATCACCAATATTAAATATTTTTAAAAATTTCCAATGACAATTTCAAAGACATCAGATGTTCACAGTAACAACTGCTAAATGCTTGTCATCACTGATCACAGAGATGCAACCCACATCAAACAACTAATAGGACCTGCTGTACATCTCTGCAACCAGTGATGATGGGCTTCTAATGGTTGTTATCAGGGATTTAAACATGGGCCTCAGAAGCAGTTTATTTGGTGGAATATAGCTAGACTCAAAACTTACACCTGCCAAAAAAAGTAGTGAGTTCAGCAAGTCATACATCTAGATTTCATGCAGCATCAACAATTTGTAGGTTTTGCAGATCAATGCTAACAATACTTCTTATGAAAAAAATTGCTAAGCCTTGAATGAAAAATAAGAAATTAAAAAAAATGTTTTTCAAATTATTCCTTTTCACTATTTTAAATTTTATAACTGTTTCTTGCACTGTTGCGCTCAAGGGTGTCACTTTTTTTGTAATAACAAGTGTTTAACATAGGTGCCAAAAAGTCATTTTGTCAGGGGGGCAAAATCAAAAAAAAGGCAGCTTTTTCTTTCAAAAGATTTTATAGAATTGTTTTTACAGAATCGCTATTTCATATCACCATTGTTTTCAATGCAAAAAACTGGTAAGGCTAAAAAAAAGTCATTACTTTTAATCAGAGTACAAATTTTCATTTTCCTCTCATATTTTAAGATTAAAAAATAAAAATAAAGTTATCACTTTCAATAACTGTCCAAAATTTTCACCTTTGTCCCAAATTTTAGGCTAAGACCAAAAAAAGGAAACATGATCCATACTTCATCCTAATTTAAGGTGCAGACCATAATCACACATTTTCAATAGAGTCCATAATCTCTGCTCTAATCCTAAATTTAAGGTGCAGACCATAAACCTAAATAACAGCATTCACCTTCAATCAATCTGATACTTTGGTCAAGTTTCTATGGTCAAATTTAACCCAATGCTTTTGTATCTGTGCACCTGTACCCTCCCTTTTTGAAGAGCACAGGAGGTGGCAATTTAAAAAGGTCAAAAAGGCAGGAAAACATAACCCCTTTATCCTTGCTTCTGGCACCCCTGGTGTTCAATACTTGTATGAAACAAAAATATTGCCAGTCAGATTTTTTTGCAACTTATATCAGTTTTTAGCTGGCTTCTTCCATAGAAGTTAAAAGGATAATTCTTAGCTGTTAACATTTCAAAGCCTGAAAATGTCATTTGGTTGAAGACCAACCACAAAATACCAGTTTAAATAAAAATACCTTGCTAAGTTTTTGGTTTGGTATTATTTTTAATAATACAGGGTGACCCAAAAAAACAAAACCCATACAAATTTTATTAAATCTTATCAACATCAATAGAATTCAAGATACTTGGTCAACTTAAACATTAAACTTTGTACCATCATTCCTCAAAGTTTCAGTTATTTTGGTTGCTTTACATTAAAGTTATGTATTGTTTAAAATATGCTCCAAATGGGCACAACAGCATTGGAGGCTAACTTGCAGACGTCATGCAAAATTGTCAATCACTCGAACTGATCTCTCTTTTGAAATTTCTCAAATTTTTTGCTGTATTTAGTGCCATTAGTTTAAACATTGATGAACTAAAGGCATTAAATACAGCAAAAATTTGAGAAATCCTAAAAGAGAAATGTGTTGGAATGATTGACAATTTTGAGTGACATCTGCAAGTTTGCCTCCAATACTGTTGCACCCATTTGGAGCATATTTTAAACAATACATAACTTTAATGTAAAGCAACCAAAATAACTGAAACTTGGAGGAATGATGGTACAAAGATTGATATTTAAGTCAACCAAGTATCTTGAAATTCTATTGGAGTTGATAAGATTTAATAAAATTTGTATCGGTTTTGTTTTTTTTGGGTCACCCTGTATTAATGCCTGGTGAGGAAATATTAAATATGGTACTAACAGGCGCTTTCATCTTTATTCTTACTTTCCCATTTTACTTTTCTCCATTTATAATTTTCTCTTGTATTTAATTGCAATGCAATGTTTTTTTTTTTGATTGTGTCTTGCCAGCATTTACCATCCTTGATTAGATTCAGGGTTGCCAGATTGACTTTTTTGACACCAAATTTGCAAAATTTGGCTTTTTTTAGTGTGATTTGCATCAAAAATTTTGTTTGGCTTTCTTTTGGTTGGCAAGTGCAAACAAGCAATTATTTTGGATTGAAAATTGAAAAATCATAGACAGGCTTTTAAGTGAAGACCTTGTTTTTTTAGAGAGCACTTTTTTAGCAACCAAAATTAAATTTTGTTTGGCTTAATTTTGGTAATTCTGGCAACTTTTTCACCTTAACTGGCTTATTTTCAAATTTTGCATCTGGCAGCCCTGGATAGATTGAAGAAAATAAGAGTATGTCATTCTTTTTTTTAAATATACAGTGGGAACAAGTATTCAATACATGCTGAAAAATTTAATTTTTTATTATTTCAGATACTTTCAAAAAGAATTTCAAAACCAAATTATACCAATATGAAGCTTGTATTGTGGCAAGTATTTTACTACTTGAAAAGTTAACAAAATCATTTTTGTAAAAAAATTTACAAAAAATATGAAATTGCTAAAATAAAAAGTATTCAATACATAATATTAAATGAATGTGTTAGACAATAATTGATTCTGATTTCTGCATTTTCTTCTTTCTTTTTACAAAATTAAGATGGTGTAAAAAATAACTAGAACATTTTATTACTGACCTGATACATGTACACGATGTATTATGCCTATTTGCAGTGTTTTGCTGTTATTTAGCTTTTTGGATTATGCATAAGACCAAAGAACTTTGTATAGACATTCGAAACAAGATTGTAAATTTCCATATGAGAGGTAATGGTCACAGATCTATTGGAAAACAATTTAATATGCATCCTTCAACAGTAGGCTCAATTATAAGAAAATGAAAAAAACATCATTCCACTGTCAATCTTTGAAAAACAGGAGCTCCAAAAAAAATATCAAATCAAGCATTGAATAAGTTGACCAGAATTATCTCAGATAATCCTCAAGTTTCCCGAAAAGAACTGTTACATGAATTAGAAACAGTGGGAATCAATGTTTCAAAAGGTACAGTGAGTAATGCATTGAAAGAATGTGGTGTTCAGTCCAATAGAGCAAGAAAAACTCCTTTTCTGGCCAAACGTCATGTCAAAGAACGACTTGAGTTTGCAAATAATTTCTTGCTCAAACCTGCAAGTTTCTGGGACAACGTCATTTGGTCTGATGAAACCAAAATTGAGTTATTTAATCATAGTTACTGACATCAGGTTTGGAGAAAGAAGGAAAAGAATTTAAACCAAAGAACACCATCCCAACTGTAAAATTCTGGGATGGAAATGTAATGATTTGGGGCTGCTTTTCTTCCAGGAGAACAAGCATGATTCGCATAATTAAAGAATGTATGAATGGTGCCATTTATCGGGATATTTTAGAGAAAAATCTGTTCGAATCTGTTAAAATGTTCAACTTGGATGCAGACTGGGTATTCCAACAAGGTAATGACTCAAAGCATTTTGCAAAAGCGATGAAGAGATGCTCTGTAGAACATAATGTGAACATGTTGCAGTGGCCCAGTCAGTCACCCAACCACACCCCAATTGAAAATTTGTGGAGGGAGCTAAAAGTCAGGATCAGCAAACAACAGCCCAGAAATTTAAAAGAATTGGAATAAATTTGTGAGAAGGAATGGCCTAAAATTTCTTTGAAGATGTACCATAATCTCATATCAAACTATAGAAAACGCTTGCATGCAGTAATAAGCAACAAGGGATACGCAATCATTTAATATTATGTATTGAATACTTTTTATCCTAGCAATTTCACTTTGTTGTGAATTGTTTTACAAAATGATTTTGTTAACTTTTTAAATAGTAAAATACTTGCCACAATACAAGCTTTATATTGGTATAATTTGGTTTTGAAATTCTTCATGCATGTGTCCGAAATTAAGAAAAATTAAATTTTTCAGTAGTATTGATTACTTATTGTCCCCACTGTATATAAGGCAAATAATATAAACTGTAAAAATTAAAATATTTTTTAGACAAGTTTGTGATAAATATTCACACTAAAGCAGTGTTTCTCAAACCTTTTTTTCTGCGACCCAAAATCACTAAAAACAATGATTTACAAATGTGACTGTGACCCAAATAAATTTGAGTGAGCGCTTATTTTGATTAGAAAGAAATGAAATTGTTATGTAAGCCAACAATGGTTGTCTAATTTTTAGCTGTAAATGAGTCGGCAGAAATTTATTTGTGAGCAAACTTATTTCGATTTCTTGATTTTCGGCTGAAAAACGTAGTGATCTCTAAAAAAAAAAAAAGTCCTCACCTTAAATCTGAGTCAGATTACTTGATTTTCGTCTTAAAATTGTAATGATCTCTTAAAAAGGTTCTTCACTTCTAAAATCTTGTGTGCGCAGATCTTTTCTTTTACGCGCGGTAATTTACAAGCCTTCACGACCCATCCACATAGTCTTGGCGACCCACTTTTGGGTCGCGACCCATGGTTTGAGAAACGCTGCACTAAAGCATTGCCTTGATAGATTAAGTAGAAATGTTCTAGCTTGTTTGATTTAATTGATTTAAAAATTTTTTACATTTATTATATATTATTTGCTCAATATATTTCAACTATTTCTTTAGAAAAATACATAATGTTCTCAACATAAGATATTGTCAGTAATGTGGTTGAGTAGTTAGAGTGTCAGAATTGTGATCATCAACATGGTCTCAGTTCTAAACCTCTGACATCATTCTGTTGTGTCCTGGGGAAAGACACACTTTTCCTTGCTTGGTGGTTTTTGGCAAGCAGTTCTAAAAGTCACTATTAAATTTCAAGCAAACAGCAATATCTTAGCATCTACAGAAGCAGGTCAAGGTAATTGCTTACCCTACATATTAGCACCACCATCATTTTCCTGCAAGTCAGGAAGATAAATATAGAGATAAAATAAAAAACATCACCAAATTCTTGATTTCCAAACTCTTAAAATGAATTCCCATGTACCAAGAATATGTGCCCTTCAATCTTGTTTCTAAATGACTTAAAGCTGAAGTTTTTTTAAATTTAATTTATACTCATAACTCACAAAAAAGTGTCAGAGATGCTTATACTTAAAGCATCCAGCAATTACCGCAACCTGCTTTCAAAGATCCAAAGATATTACCGTCCAGTTAAAATTTTTGGGTCTTCTTAATAAAGTTTCATTTGTGAAACTAACCTGAGAGAGTTTTTCTAATTTCACCTACACTGCTTACTTTTTTGTTTCTAGTTTTCTCTCATATGATGCTCTCATTTCTAATTTTCTCTAATCACTTCTCACACAAATCATGTTGAGTCAATGTGATCCAGAGCCAAACAAAGAAACAAATGTGAATGCAAAACTCTCTGCACACTTTTGTCAATTTATTTAGTTCAATTTTGGAGAGACAAAGTTTGGAGAGGACCTATTTATAAATCTTGTAAAGCATAATGCAGAGTTAATTCTTTACAATAAAATTGTTTTTAATGCTTTAGTAAGGCTACCATATATCCCCTTTTTTCCAAAAAAATAAATGGTCCTCTGAGAACATTCAAAAATAGCATGTCCTCTTTTTTACCATTTAGATTTTTATTTCTTCTACTGCAGTATTTCTTTTTTGCCATTTAGATTTTTAACAAAGATTAAGGAAGGTGCATATAAAGTAAATAAAGCTACGCAATAATGCCAAAGAGAAAAAGTGTGTTTTTTGATGAACTACAGCATAAGTATCCTTGTTTCAAAAAAAACATAGCAATTTTGAAGCTGAATGCATTACTTGTGGATATGGAACATTTATTTTTGTGGCAAACAAAGGCAGAATTAGCCTCGATGACCATATTAAAACCACAAAACACAAACAGGCTATTAGAGGTGAAACCTCATCTTATAAGTGACTTGACTATTTTTGTGAACCTGGCATGAAGTCAGAAGATGAAGTTGCAGCTGCCAAAACCACCATGGCATTTCATACAGTAAAGCACCACTACAGCTATAAATCTAATGACTGCACATCTACTTTGATCGCAAAGATATTTTCTGATTCCAGCACTGCAAAAAAGTTTTCTTCTGCTCGCACAAAGATTGAAGCTATCGTAAATAACATACTTGCTCCAGCGTATGTTTAATGTGTGCTGAATGATATACAAGAACATGAAATCATGCATCTTGGAGTATCCACTGATGGCAATAATCACAAATCTACAAAACTTTTTTCCTATTGCTACACAATATGTTGACTGGAAAAATGGAGGCATGCAGTCTAAATTGCTTGATGTCAAAAGCCCTAAAAACAAAACATCTTTGACTATTGCAAATAAAGTTAAAGAAACACTGAAGAAAAGGAGACTCTTTGACAAATGCATTTCCTTTACTGGTGATGATTGCAACACCAATTTTGGTGGTATACAACAAAGAGGAAACAACATTTTTTACTCATTTGAAAATTGAAGTACCTGGTTTGGTTAATGTTGGTTGACCAGCACATATATTGAACAACTATTTACACCATGGTGTAAATCAAATGATTCTTGATCTTGAAAGTATTATTTACAAGACCTATCAGCATTTTTCCATTTATATTGTTCGTACAGAGGAGTTGAAAGATTACTGTGTATTTGTGAAAATTGAGAACAAGAAACTCTTTTCCCACAACATGACCAGATGGCTTTTACTTTATCCAAGCCTTTCTAGAATGATCCAAATGTACCCTGCTATGCAGTTATTATTTCTTATTCATTGACAAACCACCTGTTCTTGAAAATTTGCTGAGTAAACTTTATTTGAAACATCTGCAATCCTTTGTAGCTGTTTTTTATAAACATGTCCAAAATATTGAACAATCAAAGGTATCTCTTGTTGAAGTTGTTGCTAATCTTAACTCTGTCATTCTCGAAAGGAAAAGTCAGATGTTTGTATCTGTCCAAGTTAAATCAAAACTGGCAGAACCCAGAGAAGAGGGAAAAGAGCAAGAGTGTGATTTATTCAAGTCAGATGCATCTTTAGAGTACGATTCCTGTGTTGCTTACTTGGATGAATAAACTGCTTCATTTGCTGAATTCAAATGTTTTCACTGGATGCTCTTGTCCAAAATTAAAGAATGGGATAACATTGAACCATGTATGAGGCATCTGGCAGAGAAAAACATTGACATTAATGATGCTTGAACTGTTTGATCAATATCAAAACTTGTGCAAATTTGTGCAAAGACGGTTTGAAACTGATGAAGTCGCATTTTCTGAAATGACAGCCCATGAAAAACGGGCAGAATATTTCAAACATTGCAGAACCATAGAGTTTTATAGTGAATTGTTAAAAATCACCCAATTTTTTTTCTGCATTATGGCTCATAATGCAAATGTATAACACATATTTTCTATGATGCAGCCACAATGGTGAAGGAAAGAGACAGCCTTTTAGTTGAGTCTGTTTCTAACATAATGGTTGTGTACAATTCCAACCATATTTCATGTAAGCAATTTTATAATCACGTTAAAGCTGATCCTTATTGAAAAAAGTTAAGGGAGCCACAAAATATTCATGGGCTAAATCTGATGAATAAAGTTGTCTCGTTTTAGTGTTTATTTTTTTGCTGTAATGTTTGCTGAATATAGCCTAATAGGATGGTCTCTTCCTACTTGCATTTTACTTGCTGGCAAAACCTGTCCTGGGGTAACGAAAATATGGTAGGTCTATGCTTTAGTCTATTTGCCATGAATTCATTTTTGCTTGCTTTAAAAAAAGAAAATTAGTGAAAATGATTAGAGTATAGTCATCAGCTTTGCTTTAGTATAGAAATATAATAGTAATTAATTTATTTGCTTTTATTTAGTGGCACATATATATAATTATGTATGTTGTGTATAGTCATCAGCTTTGCTTTAGTTTAAAAAATATATTAACATGGATTTAGAGCAACTTGCTGTCAAGCACAATACAATAGATATGAGAAAGAAAATGCAACATGAAATGCAATATGAGAAAAATTTGAAATGAAGAAAGCAACACAAAAGAAAATTAAGAGAAAAAATTAAAAACACAACCGTGGATGGAATCAGAAAAGCAGTAACCCAGATCCCCCTGTGGTTACTATTGCTTCTCTAAAAAAATCACCTTCCTCTTAATTTATTTTTTCTTCCATCCTGGTGCTGTAAGGAGGGATTCTGGGTTAGGTTTTCTAATAATTGTCAAATATGTGATTGTTATATATATGACAAAACTTAAAAATATAAACCTAATACACAAAACATGATACAGTTAAAATTTCATTAGTTTAAAAACATTTTTAACATTAAAAAATTGGGTCTCTTAAAAAAAGTCATTTTTTTGGTGAAACTAACCCATAATCCTGTCTACAGCTCTAGATTGTAATAAAAAAAAAACAAGAGAAAAAGGATCTCTTCAGGAAGCAATAGTAACCATACTGATAGTCTGGGTTAAACTCACATACAAAAATGGCTTAATGTGACTTCTTGAATAGACATAAAAATTTATTGTATCTTTCAAAAACATTACATTTATCAAATCATATAGACTGGAAATACTTGCCTGTTCATTTTGAATCAGGAGGAAAGAAATAGCTTAAAAAGATTTTAATTGCACTTAAGTTTAATTAAAAGTACTAAAAAAAAAAACATTTCATTGTTAAAATTAGTCCAATTTATTAAATATTAGCAATTATTACAAGTACTATCAATAAAATTTTCTAACTTACAAACACTGTAACAAAAAATTAACTAATAGCCTATCTATTGCTTAAAGCTGCATTATTTTTTTCATTGGTATAAAGAAAACTCGATTTTATAATTCAATAAAAAAAATTCTTTTAAAAGTCAAAACCACTGCAGTAACCAAATAAATTAAATTTTGAAAAATTATAATTATCGGAAAAAGTACAATATGGCAACTTGGATCAGAAAATTAACAAACTAACTAAGTCCTTAACATCAAACAACTTTTTTAATATTTTTAACTTTTTCAACATAACAGAAAAGTTAAATGAAAAAATTTTAAAACTGCGTAATTCATATGAGAGTCTATGGTTAATTAAATAGTTACTTACGACTATTTCACCAAAGTAATCAGACAATTTTATGATAGAATCTGATCTACAAAAAAAAAAACAGCTGAGATTATCCAATTTTTACATCTAATTATAAAACTTTTAAAAAATTTAGCCAATCAACTCTACACGTTTGTGCATTCTTTTACCTATTGGGCAATATATTTAAAGATAAGTAAAAATTGACTGAATTTTTTCATAATTAAACAAACAAATGTTTAAAAGTTGAAACTTTGCCACGATGCCGATCCCAATTTAAATATAAAACAATCTCCAAACTTCTGCAACAATAGTTTGCAGATCGCCCAATCTAAAACAGCTTGGTGTTTATGATCCACAATTTGAATAAAAGTGCTTTATTACTTCATAAAGCCCGTGGACAAATAGTTTCAAGCTAGCACTTAATCAAGATATTTAAGCTTTTGCAAGGAATTCATGTAGAAAAACAAAACGGGAGAAAATAGCATTATTTAATTATATCAGCAATTGAAACTTTTTTTAAAAACAGAAATTCACATGAAAAGGCTGAAATTTTAATCAAAATTTAAATCATTTTTTATTTTTAAGCAATAGCTCTGATATTGTCCGGAAAATAAGACAAAAAGTAGTTGAAAATGATATTAATAGCAATTATGAATTAAAAATCTGACGTTTAAATATGTAGATAATCGGCATCAATTTGATTAGATATTAAAACAATTAATATTTTTTTGTAATTGTTGTGGTTTTTTATTAATTTTTAACCGCTCTGATATTATATGAACTTTTTAATTAGGCTACAGAGCAGTTTATAAATGCAGTCATCTGCGAAAGTATAGGACCATTCTACAATTTTTTGAGTTTTTCAAACTACGATAGGACCAGGGGTTTTGAAAAATGATGAAAAAGAAGCTTTAATCATTTTCTGTGTCTGAACAAAGGCGACTTTATTGACTGCACTTAGTATGAAAAAACATTAAAATGAGCAAGTATAGAAAATGTATGGAAGTATGGAAAATTTTTTTCATTCTATTAAAGAAATCTTCATTCTATTCCATACTTTAACAATTCCATATTCCATACTAGAATTTTCCTTCCAATCCGTTCCGTTTCATAACATGCCCTGCCCAGCAAAGGGAGGCTATACGGTACTACAGTACAAATTGCCCAAGGGTGACCTGGAGGAAGTTGTAATTGGGTATCCTCATTTATACCGACTTATAAGTTGATAGGCTAAGCTTACAACCGGATGCAGTTTACACCAGAAGTGGAGTCGAGACACGGTGCTTCAAGACCGAGACGAGACAAGACTTTGTAATAGCAAAATCGAGACGAGACTTTGAAGTACCGAAACCGAGACGAGACACGAGACTTTACATAAGTTATTTAGTTTAAGCCAGGGTTGTGGAGTCAGAGTCGGAAGTCGCAACCGAAGTAATTTTTTTAAATACGCTCAAGCTGGAGTCGCTTATTTAGATGTGCTGGAGTTGATGGAAGATTCTTATTCGTCTTTGGCCACTCCGACTCCTATTTTCGATAAATTGCTGAAAACTATAGTCATATTTATGACCTAATTCAGTGGTGTGCAACCTTTTTTAATGGCGGGCCAAATACCAATAAGCACAATATTCTGCAAACCGCACCTTTAAATAGGATAATATTTTACCGACTATTGATATTGCCAGCAATAAAAATAAAATTACAATAATATCAAAAAAAGTAATACCAATATTATTCGAAAAAAAATTGTTTAGTTAAAAAACAAAAAGACGTAATTGTATAATCAGAGCATAGCAATACGATTTAATCTTTGTAAAAACAATTTAGTGAGAAATATGCAGCTGGCTTTTTTTCTGAACTACTTTATTCAAATTTACTTTAATTGAGGTGCTGGCAACTCTAAGTCCATTTTCCAAGTGTTGTTTATCATTACTGATCGATAAGGAGATTTCATGAAACCCATTTTAGAAAAAAATTGTTCACACAAAAAGTCAAGCCAAAAAGTGCAATTTTAGAAGCCATAAACTTTCTTAAATTTGGGGATTTATCTTGGTCAAAATATTTCCGGTAAAAATCATCAAGATTCATTAACACATACTTGGCCTTAAGGTCAGTCCTCTCCTAAAGATCAATCAGTTCCATTTGGATATCAGTGGGGGCTTTGTCAATGTCTGTATGAAATAATGAAAAAAATATTTCAAATAAATGTTCATGGGATTTGAAATCTTTGAAGCGAGCCGAAAATTCATCATACAAATTTTCAAGTTGATCTGCAAATTCGGTCTTCTTCTCTGGGCGCATTTCCATTTCTTTTAAAGTTGGAAAGTGAGAGAGATTCGCATTCTGTATGTGTGCGTGCCAAAGTCTCAATTTGTTCATAAAGCCTTTTATGTGCCTGTAGATTTCACTCGCATACTGGGCTTTTTGTTGCAGCCTTGTATTGAGTTCATTCATGCGAGTACTAATATCGACCAAGAAAGCTAGATCACACAACCAACTTTTGTCTTCCATTTCAGCCATTGGTCGCCCTTTATTTTTTAAAAATAGTGCGACTTTTTTTCGCAGTTCGTAAAATTGTCGCAACATACTACCCTTGCTTGGCCAACGCAATTCGGAGAAGTAAGCTAGATCTTGATGTTCAGTGTCGAGATCATCCAGAAACTTCTGGAACTGCCGGTGGTTAAGTACTCGAGCTTGAATAAAATTTACTGCCTTAATGACCGGGCCGATGACATGTTTGAATTTCAAGGTTTTGCGCATAGATTTTGCTGATGAATAATACAGTAAAAAATTGCTATATTGTCACCGATATTTTTTTCATTTAAAGCAGATTTTAAGAGACCTACAAATCCAATGCCAGTTTCAGACATGGCTCGAGCACCATCAGTTGCGATTCCACATAAAGTGGATAGGTCCAAACCAAACTTATCAAAAGCATTTGGAAAACTTCAGAAAAGATATTAGCACCAGTTGTAGTATCCTTCATACACTGTAGTGACAGAAGTTCTTTGGTTTCGTTTAACTCCTTGTCCACTCCTTTTATAAATATAGCCAACTGTGCCGCGTCCTTCACATCGATGCTTTCATCGATTGCGAAGCTCCATGATACAAAGTTTTTCACTTTGTCTTTGAGAGTGTTACAAATATCACCAGCAAGTTCGATGTGCCTTGCTATCGGCCAATGTGATAAACTTATTTTCTCGAACTACTGTACCATTTTAGAATACATTTCTTCTGCGACATCAGTAAGGCACTTTTTTTACAAAATCACCATCAGAATACAGCTTCATAGTTTGAGCTATTCTCTGTGCAATTAAGAATCTGCATCGAACTCTTTTTTCATTATCAGTATGCATTTTTTGAAACATGAAACGCTGACTCTATAATTGTTCCTTCAATTGCTTAACTTTCAGCTCGCTGTCACGTCTTTTTGCTTTCCATAAACACCGTCAGCATGTTTTGAGTCATAATGTTGTTTAATGTTGTACTCTTTATTAACATTTACAGTTTGATTGCAAATTAAACACAAGGGTCTACTGTCTGCATTTTCGATGAAAAAATATTCAGAAGTCCATTTTTCATTAAATTTTTGCATCTCTTTCTCTACTTTCCTCTTTCTTGTCTCTTTCGAAGATGTGATGAATTAATTAAAACCAAGGTTTAAATCTGCTAAACTCTTGTATATAGGTCAATTAGAATTAGACAAAATCAACAGATATGCTGAAACCAAAATTCATGAAGTTAAAAAAAATCACGAATTAGGTACCATTTCATTCGATAGCACAACTATCAACCACAAATTAGCTACGCGCTAATTCATCAAGCTACGAACGAATAAATCTAAACTAAAGATTAGCAAATCGTCAAAAGGACGAATCTCTCCGATTAACAAAAAATTCTATATAAATCTCACTAGATTCTGGAATTTTTCCCAAGAGGCGAGAAGAACAAAAATAGAGCAAAATTAACCAATTATTTTTTTTATTTTCATCTTTATATTTATCCTCCTGACTCGCAGGAAAGCGGCGGAGGCGCTAATACATAGGGTAGGCAATTACCCCGACCTGCTTCCGGAGATACCAAGATATTGCTGTCCGCTTGTAATTTAATAGAGAGAGATATGGCTGCAATTTAGAACTGCTTGCCAGGACCACCAAGCAGGGGAAAGTGCCGTAAAGTGTCTTTCCCAAGGACACAACAGAATGGCGTGAGTGGATTTTGAACCGAGACCGTGTTGGTCACAAGCCCGGCGCTTTAACCACTCGACCACGCCGCCGACAAATTACAATACATGGAACGTTCTAGCAAAAACACACGCAATAGTATTTGTCTAAAACGTCACAAGCACACAATATTTTGCTAAAAAACTTGTTTCTTTATTATCTTTGCTGCGCAGGGAGCAGCATTCAATGGAAATATATTTTTGCAAAGCGGTTAATTTTAAATTATTTAACTTTATTGATTTAAGACTTACTCATGAAATTATCAGCGCTATATTCATTGCAATAACTTAAAGATATCTTAAATGTTACTCAATTTATTGAATTATCAAATCAAGAGTGCTGTATTTATAACATTAACCATGATTGCATTAACTCATAAAAATAGTTATGATATTCATTTTAATCCAAACCAAAACGCTTTATTTGTGACATTGATTTTATCAAGCACCTCAAAAAAACGTATGAAACGTTTGCGGGCCGCACTCTATTCAAAATCCACAACCCTCCGCGGGCCGTAGTTTGCACACCCCTGATTTAAATGATTCAAAAACAAGCAAGCAAAAATACTGCTAGCAGTTGGAAAGATCATTTTTTGGACTTTAATTTGAAGTGCAAACTAAAAACAATTTTGGTGTTATATTGACAACCAAATTTGGCTTTTTATTTGCAAAATTAAACTTAAATTTTGGTTTGGGGTTTGTTTTGAAAAATTCAACCAAATATTTAAAAAAATTTTACGTAAAAATGCGTCAAAATATGCTTCATTGTTTTTCGCTTTGATAGTCAATGACCTTCATATAAACAAAAAAATTTTATATGAATTTAAACCTATCTAAAATGTCGGGTTTTTTTAACAATTGTGGGCACTTTCTAAAGCTCTGGTTGCTAAGTGTAATTTATAACAAGGGTTTAAAAATTTTTTCCGACTCTGACTCGAACTGTTTAAAATTTTACGATTCGAACTTCGACTTTTAAACATCTGAATAAACTTCATTCCAAAACGTCCAATACTTCGACTTCATTCCAAAACGTACAACTCCAGAGATTCCGATTTTACAACCTTGAAGGCTTAATTGCCGAGTATAATAAGCGCATTAAAGCGCCGTGATTGTAATCAACATAATCTCGGTTCGAAACTCGAAACCTACTCGCGCCATTCTGTTGTGTTCTTAGAAAATACACTTCTACGGCACTTTCCCCTCCTTGGCGTTCTTGGCAAACAGTTCTAAATTTTAGTCATAACTCTATAAAACTAAAAAACCCAAATAAAAAACTTCAACTGGACAGCAATATATCTTGGCAGAAATGCCAGTTAAACGATCAAATTTTTAATGTGTCAAGTGGAGTTATTACATTGCTTCAAATAGCTAATTCGAAAAGACTTTGGTGCTGCGGAATTTACCTGATGTGGAAACGACTTACCAAGACTTTTTCAACGCCATCAGAAATTGTGCTATTTCCAATGCTGTATCTATGTGCTATTACAATGCTGGAGTTATTTCAATTTCTAATTACGTGACTTCTCTTTTTTTGCTTGCGTCCATTCAAAATTTCCAAAGTCTGAAGAAGAGTGCTTGTAGTCGTGGTTTTAAAACGGATAAAACCTGAAGAGAATTCTGAGATCTATCACATAATATCTCTGTTCTCTGTTCCCTAAACGACTCTCAGAGACTTAATTAGGGCGGCGTCGACCAAAATCAATAATTCACCGGTTGCTCCTTAGGGAGAAAGCTGGATTTTAAAGCTGAAAGTTAATCGTAGATCAATTTGATCTGTTATTTAATACAGGAGACATCGAGGATCTTTTTGAAGCTAAGAAGAACGGTTTCGCAATCCTTGCTCTGACAGCTGCTTATAATTGCCTGGTATATGGGTTTACCTGCAAACTGCTGAATTCCTCTAGGTAAGCACATGGTTAGAATGATCATGGAACCAAAACCAATATTTTAACCTTGCCACTGGTAACAAGCAAAGCAAACTTTAATCTCTGAGAAAGGCGTTCCTTAAAGATCAGTTTTGGTTCATTTCCTTTTTAACCTCTATACATACTATTTCCTTTCCACAATCTTCAAAAAGCTCGCCTATGCGGACTATCTCGCATTGTTCCATTTTTCTCATAACTGGAAGGATGTTAAGTCAAGACATATCTACTCTTTCACCCCTTTCTCCAAACTTGAAGGATGAAACATCAGGTTGAATCCTACAAGTCTTAGATTTTTTTTGCATACGTACACGACCAGCTCTAAAACAAAACCTGGGTAAGCAGGCTGTCCTTAAAGTGAGTTTAAAACTTGAAATCCTAATTGGGCAGTGAGCTCGGGTTTGGCACGCGTGATACACAATGTCACAGATGAAACTCTTTAGTGACATCTGTCCTATAACTCGCTATACGCTCGTATTTTTTAAATTTTTACTTTGTAAAATGACTGAAATTTAAAGCCAAAAAAAGTCCCGTAAAGTATCTTTAAGAGTTGATTGGCGGTACAAAATTTCAAAATAGCTTTAAAAAGTGTGTTTATTCCTCAAAGACTTTTCATCTGACAGTTATTGGGAGAATCGTCAGAATGAACTGAGAGCAATCCGATCGTGGTTATATAGGAAAGGAGAGTGAGTCTGATTGGTCAAGAAAGACAGACAACCAATCAGAAGCGAAAGTAAAAGAGCGTTAATGAATGAGTTTTAAACTGTAAAGAAATTCCTTGTGTCGACAGACCCAGCCTGCTATTGGATAGCATCTTTTGGAAAACCTTTCCTGTACGAGTCAATACAGTGATACCAAATTCTTTATTTTTGCCCGAGGACGTACTTCTTTCCACCTTTCCGCTCTTGAAGCTACGTTTATCAAATCTTTTCAACCTAATCTCTGTCGACACAAGGAATTTCTTTACAGTTTAAAACTCATTCATTAACGCTCTTTTACTTTCGCTTCTGGTTGGTTGTCTGTCTTTCTTGACCAATCAGACTTATTCTCCTTTCCTATATAACCACGATCGGATTGCTATCAGTTCATTCTGACAATTCCTTCCGATAAGTGTCAGATGAAAAGTCTTCGAAAAATAAACACGCTTTTAAGAGCTATCTTAAAGTATCTTTTCACAAGGACATAATAAAACCAAGCGAGTAGGCTTTGAACCACAATCGTGACAATTGCTTAATGCAATTAATGCAACTTATTAGAACCGAATAGAATACAATTAAAAGCATCGTGATATAGCCTACCGCATTTCAAGATACCAAATTTTTTATTAAAAATATGAAATACAAGATGTTTAAATGTTGATAAAAACAGGCCTATAATTTTTC
This sequence comes from Diplosoma virens, assembly GCA_963680785.1. Classification (NCBI taxonomy): domain Eukaryota; kingdom Metazoa; phylum Chordata; class Ascidiacea; order Aplousobranchia; family Didemnidae; genus Diplosoma; species Diplosoma virens. The sequence continues at coordinate 15,578,049 of OY796892.1, forward strand.
AAGCACTTCATGCGGTGTTCAGGCTTCTGGATTGCCATGCATAAAGATTGCCATGGTTCAATTCTACTGTGACCAATGGAAAATTTAAAGAAGACTATGACGTCCAAATGGCTAAAAAAACCTATAAACAACTTAAAAATCATGACATATTTACAACACCTGTGAGCTTTGGTTACATCGCTGTAATGTCTCGAGTTGGATTCGAGACGCAGTGATCCGAGACCGAGACGAGACCGTGACTTCGAAAAACAAGTCTCAAAACGTCTCGATGTCTCAAGACATGTCTCGAGGTATCCACCTCTGGTTTACACTCATGCCCAGGAGAAATATACTTCATGGACAAGACACGAAATTATTTTTGTAACACTTTTATTTTAATTAAAAATTCTTCAAGAGATAATTTAAAGTTCTAATATGAGTTCATTTTAAGACTGCTTGCATTAAACGTATTTTATCTGGTCATTTGTTAGAAAAAAAAAGTTTGTCGAGTTTCAAGACTAATTTAAAACAACTTGAGATTAAGCGATTGTTCCGGTATGTGTAGAGTAGAATTGTTAAATTGGTATCGACGATGACCTGAAATATAAAAAGAAAACAGCAGCAGGGAGGAAAAATTTTTTTCTATGTCGTAGGTATGGCACTATTTTTTGGTAAATTCCTCGGGTACCGCGCCAGTTAAAAAATAAATTTTTAGTTTGTTTTTGAAAGAAACTAATGTAGAGCAGGTTTTAATTTCTTGAGGCAAAAAATTCCAAATTTTGGGTGTAATAAATTTAATTGATTGTTGGCAGACTGTTGTTCTAAAACATAAAGAAATAATTTGACATGTTTTAAGCTAAAATAACTGTTGAATTGGAAATAGAAAAGTGCGTTTTTAAAATTTATACATTCACTTTCATACCACTGCTGAATATTTAAAAGCTCACTTTTGTTCATAACATTTTTTACACAACCTCTCCGTTTTATTCCATACATGGCTTGAATAAAATTATTACTATAATAGGTTGAAGTTGATTGATTGTTGTGCGAATTCCAAACCACCTGCTGGTGATGCAATATCTTAGATAGTTTGATAATAATTACGTAATTGTACAAAATTGGCATTGCAAGACAAGATGTTACACACATAATACTTCCTCCCAATCATAAAAATCGTGGATAAATCTAGAAAATATCCTTGTAAAGTTTTCTCGATTTTAGCTTAACTCATTGATAAAGCCTAGGATCGCCGATGATTTTTTCTCGATATATATCTTGAAATGTTACAGGCCATAAATAAATACAAAGATAAAACCATGGTTGTTCAAAGGTTAAAACGTGGATGCAGTCTTGCACGATAAACTTGGACATCCATAAATCCTTGCTTATGTAAAGAATAAAACATGGATATATTCTTGAAGAATTGAGTTGGCCGTTGATAAAGTCATTTTTAAATCAATGATAGAACAAGATTATATTTTCGTCCTCTAAATAGCCCATTAATAAATCCTTGTTTATGCAAGGAATAACATATAAATATATTCTCGCAGGATTAAGTCGGCCGTTATTAATGTCAAACTTACATCAATGATAGAACAAGAATATGTTTTTGTATCCTAAAGTAGACCATCAATAAATCCTTGTTTATGCAAGGAATAGAACAAGAATATATTCTTGCAGGATTAAGTTGGCCGTTGATAATGTCATTCTAAACCAATGATAAAACAGGAATATACCGTATTCTTGTACCGTAAAGTGGGCCATCAATAAATCCTTGTTTACATAGATAAAGGATAAAGTATGAATGAATCCTTGTGTAATAGATTTACGCATGACTAAGTATTGTAGTTTAAAACACTTATGCAGTATATTTTTGTGCCAAACAGGAGTAACTTTTATGTTTAAGTACAAAATATTGTTATGATTTGTTTATTTAAGTACATTTAAGAAAAACATATAATATTTAAGAAAATAAATGTATACTCTAGTTCATACTTAGTTTTTGATGAGTCTATAATTGATTAGAAGATAACAAAAAGGTCTGACCCTATAACAAAAAAAATATAATTTTATATGTATATTAAAAATTTTTAAGATGTTAATATTTATTAAAAGCTGTTAATTTTTGGAAAATTTTTTTGTTTTTTCAACTATATATTTTCTTAACAGTGCATTTGACAAATACAACAGAATGATTTACATACATCTTAATCGCAACCTATAGTTTGATTTTAAGAGTGGCTGACAGTTTAAATAATTAAAAAGTCTTCTGTGAACTGGGAAGTAAATTCAACACAATCAGTAAATGTAAACAATTTTGATTAATGCACCAAGCAAACAATGAAGCAGCAAAAATGATAATCAAGTTACAACAAATTGACTTTCCGACACCGGTTCAGTGTCAGAAACTTGAGCGCATTCTAGCGAAGGGTAGGTTACCGAATTTTTTTGCATTAAGAAATTCTTTTTTCTGTTACATCGTCCTCCTTCCCAGTCACCGGTTTGACACAGTATTGTGCCTACAGCTGTTCCGATTTCATTATAGGGTGCGTCTTTGTGTACAGTATGTGCTAAAGTTTTTGAAAAAAGAAAAAAGACCTCTAAAAAACAGATTATACAGATTATACAAAAAGAAGATTTTTAGAGTCCTTTTTTTATTTATTGAAATAATCACGCTTGTAATCACAAAACCAATTGTTTTTATCCAAATGCTTATCATAATTTTAAATTTTTAAAGTAAATTAAAATTCGTTAGATGTCGTTATGGATTAAAAAATTTTTTTTTCTCTGCTATAATTTCATTGTCGAATTAATCTCCTGCAGAAGGTTTACTGATTTTATAGTGTATCGAAACGTCAAGTTTTAATTATTGTTTTTATTTTTTATTAAAGATTTAACAGCAATATAAACTCTAATTTTAACAGAAGACATGAACAAAGATTTTATTAAGTATTTAAATCGGTCGCTAAGTCAAGTGGTTGACGTATCTTCCTTAAGTGCGGACCATGATGGCCTCATAAAAGAGAAAGCCCATTGCAAGAAAAATAGGGGGCCTTTTTTTGTCCCACAATATGTGATCACTAAAAAAGGTCATCATTTTAGGGGGCCACTTTTTTCTGTTCCAAAATTAAGTGATCTCAAAAAAAGTTATGGGTAGTTTAGGAAGAGCCACCGTCATGGTGTTACCATGAAAAATTGGAGCAATATTTTGCTTAGAGGAGCACTTTTTGGCGTTTTTTAGGAAGGCTTGGTGCAACCATTCCGTTTGCTCCTTGTTAAAGACATCATTGAGTGTGGAAAAGAAAGTGAGTGTAGCCTTTCTTAGTTAGAGCACTGTCCGTTAGTTTTTGATTGTCACGGAGATTAACCTGGTCCAGGTTCAACTTTTACTCTCATGATACAGTTCTGTCCCTGATTAAGACACTTCACGGCACTTTCCTCAGCTTGGTTGTCTTAGCAAGCACTTTCAAACTTTAATCATATCTTTTATAAAATGTAAAAATACAAAAATTTCAACCGGACAGTAACAATCTCAATGTATGCGCAATTAAATGGGGTAAAAATATATCGCTAGCTCCAAGTTTTAATGCCAACGACGTTCTACGATTAAAGATAAAATAGATCAGGGACGTCCAACCTGTGGTCCGCCTGAAGGTTTTGAGTGACCCACGCGGTATTTTCAAAAATGACGTAAACCAAATAGAACAGGAAGGAAAATCGAGAAATCAGAGACAGATTCAAAATAAAGACCTTTTTTTTGAAATCGCTACGTATTTGGAACGAAAATGAGAAATTCAGAGAAACTTAGACTAAGGGTTTATTTCCACTACAAGCGTGGAATGGAGCATTTTATGTTTGTTTTATTGATGTTTTTTTCTTTGTTGCACTCTTAAACGCTAAGCGAAGCAAATAAATTAGTAAAAGAAACAAAGAATATTCCATTTCACGCTCGTAGTGGAAACGAGCCCTAAGTGTTCCGTAAGCGAAAATGATAAGTCTTGGTGTTCGTGAATAAACAAAATTTGAGACACTCTGGTTTAAACCATGGATGTTGAACTCAGTGGTGGATAGTGGGTGAGGTGAATGAGGCAGTTGCCTCGAGCCCCCCTCGAAAATAGCACATATAGTTTTATTTGTTGCAGTTGTTTTTTAGAGTTCGTTATGAAGTCGGACGAAAAGTGGAAAACACAAGGTCGATTCGAGTCGAGGTGAAGATTTTTTTTAGAGATTACCGTGATTTTGGGAGCAAAATAGGGAAATCAGAGATGAAATCATTCATTCATTCATTTCATTTTATTCTCAATCATTAGTAAACAGTTTAACACAAAAAGTTATAAATATTGGAAAGATCAAGAAAAGGAAGAAGCAGCACAACATCAGACGTTAAAACATGCATAAGATAATCAGAAAGTGAAAGTAAAAAACAGTAGAAAGCACGGCCGCAACACCTTAATCATATAAAAATATAAGAAATGAGAAAGAAAAAAGAAAATATAATAATAATATTATCAAACAAATTGAGAGATTGAAGAACCAGTGCATGACTAGTCTGCGTAATGATGATGGGTGGCACAGCTAGCCAAGATGGAAATTTAGCTCAACTGAGCAAGGTGAGTAAAGAAAAACCACCCATAAAAAGAAACCTCACCAGGTCCGGAAACATTTTCTGAATGCATCTGGTGACATACAAAAAATAATAAGAAGAATGAATACAAACAAAAAGAATTAATAAGCAGATGATAATAATACTCAAATAATAAACAGATAATAACAATATTAAAAATAACATAACGTAACATAAACATAAAAAAAAAACTATTATGCTAGTCAAAGTGATGGATAAAAAAAAAATTATGTATGATTAACAATACAATTATAAATAAAAAAAAAATAAATAAAATAAAAAATTTTTATATTCACTAAATTTTTACAGACCAGCATAATAGCAAAATAAACATGTTAAAGAAAGTCAATAGCATTTAGTAACGGCACAGAAATTTATATAACAATTTTAAAAATGAAAAATAATTGCTAAAATGAAATAGTAGACCATTGCCAAAAAGAAATTTTAATTAAAGAGCAAAGATAAGGGTGAAAAAGAGTCAATGTGATTTAGAGATTGATTTGAATTATGCAGACAAACAGTATTTAAGAAAAGAGTTCTTTATATCTTTGTGATAAGACTAGTGATCTTGATCGTTTAAGTTTTTCTTCCAAGGATTGAATTTAAAACTTTTTGTACGATATCCATTGCCTTTTTCCAAAAACCTGTAATTAAAAATCAAAGTAAAGACCTTTTGTTTTTTGGAGATTACAATGATCTTGTGGGAAAAAAGTGAAAGACGAGATTAAATCTCTTTTTCTTGTTTAGAGAACATCAATTTTCGGAAATCTTTGCCTCGGGACCCTGAATTTGAATATCCACCACTGGTTGAACTTATGGCCCACCGAACTGGCCTGCTACCCACTTAAATTCAATTGTAATTGTTTTAAAATCTTTTTTATGACCAAAGAAAAAGATCTCTTTTTATTAAAATTCGGCCACAGGGTTTTATTTATTGGCCCGCGAATATTTTTTACAAGTCAAAATGGCCCTTGACTCAAAAAGGCCGGATGGCCCTGAGGTAGACGACATAAGTGCACAAATAAAAAAAAATAATAACACTATTTGATGCAATTAAATAGCAAATTAATAAAGATTTTCTTGTTCGATCATACCCGATAACAAACGAAACAACGACGAGACCCGAAATGACTTTTTTATTCTTTTTTGTCCAGCACCCGTACCCGTCCACGAATATTCCAAAGCCAACTTTTTCTTCATAAAAAAGCCTCATGAACGATCTGACGCTGCACCACAAATCTTTGCCATCAATTCTTTTTGCAATAGATAGAACATCCTATATATAAACAATTCTTTATGTTGATTTTCAGAAAAAACCAAAAAAGTACACTGGGTGCCAGAAACGTAATTTTTTAGACTTAAAAATAGCTAAAATTGCTGACTCATTGTTTTGCCAAAAATTATTCAATTTACCAAACTTCATGAAACCAGTAAATTTTATATAAAAGTAAGCATTGCACCGCTTAAAATTAGTTTGAGAAAATGAATTAAAAAATTGTTTTTGATCAAATAATTGAATATAATAAACAAATATGCCTATATCAAATAACTGCTAATTTTTAACGCTTGACCAAGAACTAACCTGAACTGCCTCGAGAAGACCATCGAGATTTTCCGTTTCCACCGGGTAAAATGGTAAAAATTTTTTTTGTCTTCCCGGTTCTGCTCCCGAAAAGTTGGACATCTTTTCAATAATTGCTTTTAAACTTTGTGTTTCACTCTGCAAGTTTTGCAGAATTTTCGTGTGTTCTTGAAGCAATGTATATTGCTGCCGTTGACGCTCGTCAATTACTTTGATACTGCTTCTTAACCCCATAAGATGGGCAACATTAGCGTTGTTCAGGAACAAATTTTTTGCTTTATTATATTCATGTGCTCTTTCCAGCTTAAATTTTTATTAATTATTACACCCAAAAAGCGAATTAATGAAACTTTTTCGATAGTATTAGTTTTAAAATGTACTTTAACACTAGAACGACCGCGCTTTCAAACTACCTAGAACGACCAAGTGCGTCAATTGACGAATAATGCACAAAAGCTGCGATTTCTTCATTTATTTGGTCAAAAAACATTCTTAAAGTGGAAATAGCATCAAACATTATTCATTGCACTCTTAAAAATAACGAACACCTACATGATACTTTTTTGGAAGAAGAAATAGAACAATTAAAAATTGAACTTGCCAGGCATTAACCAAAAAATTTGTACTTTAGTGGCGTTTGAAGGCGAAAAAATATAAAAACAAATTAGTGTTTGTAAAATAATAACTGCAACGGTTTACAAAGGTAAGCGACTTGTCGTTACATTTAATCAACACAGTTTGGGCAAATTTTTATAGTGCATTTCCCACATACCATGGCCCGGATGCTGTTGTACCAATCCGTTGTTCTATTACGGCACTTTATTGTTGCTCATGTTTTTCACTTTTTTTCAGAAGGTTTGTCAGTTTCGATGAGGTTTTTTTGTGTAACTGCATTTTTTCCAGTATTTTCCCCTGGAGTTGTCCCGGTAAGTTCTTTAACCATCCGTTGTATGAACTTCCGGCGACTGATTCCTGACTTGCAAATACGTACTTGGAAGAGAATCCAGCTATTGGTCAGTGCTAGATCAATAACATTGTAAAATACATGAATGGGCCACCTTCTGCTCGCAGCTTCTACAGAGTATTTCCTGGCCATCTGATCAATGACGTCAACCCTCGCTTTATTTTATTATAAAATAAAACTGTGTCTGATTTTTTTCTTAGGATTGTTGTGAGAAGAAATCTCTACATCAGGATGTAACGTGCTCATTATTACTACCGATTTCTGTTTTTCACACTGGTATGAAGTCAAAGTAACAACAACTGTTTCAGTAAATGCAAACAAACAAACTTCGTACTGTTGCTGCTGTATTTTTGCAACTTGTGGTAGTTCTTTACGATTCTGTCGAACTGTGCCAACAATACTACATTTTTGTTCTGCCACTTGTGAAAAAATTGTCACAAGTGACATTATAGCCACCTTTGAAAATCGGTTGCATCAGTTTTGTCACAACGTATGATGCAAGGCTTACAGAAGTATCCCTACTTTCATCTTTATCAGATACGGAAAGCTATTGTAGAGGTATTTCGTCTCCACATCAACTGCCATCCTGAACTTGATTCTAAACTTGTCAGGTTTATTCGGCATGTATTGAATAAACCTGCACTTAGCCTTTCATGTAAGTAATTGTTCATCTACTGCAGGGGTGGGCAAACTACGGCCCGCGGGCCGCATGCAGCCCCTGACGACGTTTGTGCGGCCCGCGGAGCTCTTTTTAAAAAATACATACCCTCACTTTGAGCCACAGTTGCATAGAATTATGTCAAAAATACCCCAGTTTCAGTTTCTTATGTTTTAATGCTTTTAGAGAACACACCAAGATTTTGGGAGAGAAATAGTGAATCACAAATCGAATGTAAGTGAAGACCTTTTTTTTTAGAGATCACTACGATTTTGGGAAAAAAATAGCGTAATTTGGGACCCGCGAACAAATTCAACATCTAAATGCGGCCCTCAATTAGCTTCCACGGCCCGCAAGCGAAAACAATTGCCCACCCCTGATCTACTGTAATGTAAGTTCTAGGCACATACGCTTTCTGAGAGTTCTCAATAAAAGGTTTCCACAGCGAGGAAGCCAAGCAAAACTTGTCAAGTATCACCCTTTGCCGCCTTTCACTCTTTACGTGGAAACATAAAAAACGCATTATTTCTTTGAATCTGCGTCTTGATAGAGGTTTGTTGAACATTGAACACCCCCAAGTTGTAATCCACAAACATTTCACTGGCAGACCTCTCTGTCCTAAAATTGCTCTTGCAATAACCAGTCTAATAAATTTGTCCAGCTCATTAAAATGTCGTATCCCAGTTCATTCTGCCAAAAACGCGATGGGCTTCAGCTACAGTGCATTTTCTTATATTTCTGAGCATTGCCTTGTCAAACACAACGCAAAACGATGACAGTGGAGTGCTTTCAGTGATTCTGCGTTGCAAATGCAGTTGGGCCAGATTTGAAGCTCAGTATGTTTTGTTGTTGCAAGCGCCCTCATTGCATATGGGAAATAGCCAAAGCTTGCCAAGCTGTTCCGTCTTTTCCGATCAAGTCTTGATTTACCTGCACCTGATTCTGTAAATCGCTGTCATCGTCTTCGCTAGGACTATCGACGTCTGATTTTTCCCCACTTGAATCAAGCTCCGCTTGTGCATCATTTGTCAATGCGTCATCTAGCTCGCTGTCAGAATATTCACCATCTGAGCAGTCTGCTGAAATGCCTTGTAATCGCAGCAAAGCCTGCTGCGCAGTTACACGTCTTAGCATATTCGATACATTATGACTAGCAAAACACATTTCAAAATCAAAAGCTAAAAAAACAGAAGTTGAACGCTATTATTGCTAATAACAGCAAATTCACTAGACAACGCTTGTATCTGCTTTTCTTTCTTCCTTCTAAATGTCCACAGTTCACAAGTACGTGTTAGTTTCGAATAAAATCACTAGGAAAGCCCGAATTTCTAAAGCGCATTAGGATGTTGCAGAGAAATTATCCTGTCCTACTGTGACATCACAATGCTTCATTACCGCTCAGACAAGCAGAATATCACCTTGTTTTATTTTTCACGTTGTAGTGGTTCTGCAGGCTGAAATCACACTTTCTGTAGACTCTGTGTAAAATTTTTAGGTGTGTGCGTCAATTGACGCGCTTCGTCGTTCTAGGTAGATATATACCGTAAAACCTCTATTTGAGCGCCACCTCTAATAGAACGCCACTATAAAGGAAGAGTTGAAAAATAGAGCGCCACCCTGTAATTGAACACCACCTCTAATAGACCGCCACTTTGATATTCATTATGCTAATTAGTAATTAAAGATTTCCCACATCACAAAATAATAATTGCCCAATAATAATTTACCGGTATATAATTGATCACGCATCAAACATGTGGCAAACACGCATTGATTATGCGATTGCAGAGATTAAGAACTTGGCACTCAATCAAAATGTAGATTCATTTGTTAAACTTTAAACAGAGCCCGATGAGAACAAAAAAAAATTTGGCAGCCATGTCAAGCAGTTCTGAATCTGAAGATGCGACTCCTTTGAAACGAAAGAAGTACTGTGGCGAGCTATTCTATTTGTGATGTTTTATATTGGCAACATAACATTGCCCACGCAACGTGACTACGCTATGCGAACATGTGCTTTATTCGAAATATAACGAGTTGAGAAGTAGACGCGTGTTGGTTGTTATAAACTATAAGTTGAGATTAGTTAAGGTTAAATAAAAGTTAAACGAGACAAGAACACTATATTGGTGACCCCGTTATATTGAATACGTTGGCTTTCACCAGCGCGTTATCAACCTTAGCCTAGACAATAAGCACCGGTAACTAAGCTTGGTCATGTCTCTGGAAAACGAAACGCTGCAAAAATTAGCTGAAGCGATTTCAAATCTCAACGCTACTGCGACAACAGCTACCGTGCCTCAGGCACCCGAAGTACAGGCAGTTTCAGTGAAGCTACCAGAGTTTTGGCCAGATGACCCAGAAGTATGGTTTATCCGTGTCGAGGCACAGCTGAGATCAAGGGCTATTACACAAGATCAGACAAGGTTTGATTATGTAGTTGCGGCGCTAGATAACCGGGCAATTGTTGAGATTAAGGCTGTGTTGACTAATCCCCCACAACAAGACAAATACAACACAATTAAAAAGGCACTGCTGTCAGCATTTGGAAAAACACAAGCACAAAAAGATGCTGAGCTACTGAATATTTCGGGATTAGGTGATAGGAAACCTACAGCACTGCTGCGACACCTAGAATCTCTCAATAATGATGCTGCCACTTTACGACGAGCGTTTTTCTTAGCTCAGCTCCCAACTCAAGTACGTGCCATTTTAGCATTAAAAGAAATTGACGATATTAGTGAGCTAGCTAATGCGGCTGATAGGATTATGGAGGCTAGTCAACTTACACCTACAAATTCGACGGCGGCTGCGGTTCATGCACCAAAACTTAAAAGCCAAACTGTGACTTCCAAACTGCAAAGGCCAGTTTCAAGCACCCAGTTTGTTTGCTTTTACCACCAACGATTTGGAACAGAGGCTCGTAACTGTCGTCCCGGATGCAAATTTGCGCAACTACTGGACCCATCGTTTTCCCACAACAGCAATCTTACAACCCAGGGAAACGTAAAGGCCGGTCGTCGATAACTACGGCGGCCGGCGACTTTGGATCAAGCATCCTGTCAGTGTGGGATAGACTCACTGGTATTTCATTTTTAGTTGACACTGGAGCTGATGTCAGCATCTTTCCAGCATCTGCAGCTGACAAACATACCCGGGCTCCTTCTGGCACTCTCACAGCAGCCAATGGATCCAAGATCAAAACATGGGGACAACAAACCCTCACCTTTAATCTTGGCAAGGGACGCACTTACCAACAAGACTTCTATGTAGCAGATGTTACACGCCCTATTCTTGGTGCAAATTTTTTCATCGCTCATAATGTCGCAATCGATCTTCGTGGCCGCCGCCTTATCGATTTTAATCATGGAGACACCTTCTCCACAATGTCAGAGCCGAATGCCAACATTCTTTCAGGTTTATCATTAGCTCCCTCAAACAGCTTTGAAAAACTCTTGCAAAAGTTTCCAGACATACAGACACCCCATTTTGAACCACAGATGAACAAACATGGAGTTGAACATTATATCATTACTGAATCTCCACCCACTCATTCACGACCTCGTCGTCTTCCGGCCGATAAACTGTCAGTAGCTAAGGATGAATTCCAGAAACTGGAGCAAGCTGGAATTGTTCGTCGTTCCAACTCGCCTTGGTCATCTCCCCTACATATCGTGCCCAAAGCATCTGGAGGTTGGAGGCCATGTGGCGACTACCGACAGCTCAATGCCGCTACAGTAGATGACAGGTACCCCTTACCCCACATTCAGGATTTCAACAGTCAGTTAGCGGGCTCCAAAATTTTTTCTAAAATAGATCTTGTCTGAGGATACTACCAAATCCCTATGGCAACTGACTCCATCCCTAAAACCGCAATTGCAACCCCTTTCGGACTGTGGGAGTTTCTTCGAATGCCATTTGGTCTGAAAAATGCAGCTCAGACCTTTCAACGGCTAATGGACGGAATTTTTCAACAACTCCCATTTGTCTTTGTATATCTAGATGATATTCTTGTGACCAGCAAATCAAAAACTCAACATCTCACACACTTAGAACAAGTATTCCAACTACTTGCCAATAATGGTTTAGTGATCAACAAGACAAAATGCCTTTTCGGAGTAACGGAACTTGAATATCTTGGTAATTTGGTAACTACCAGTGGCATTCTTCCTTTAAACAGCCGAATTGACACCATACGAGACTTTCCAACTCCAGAAAATCGCCCTACTCTTCAGCGCTTTTTGTGCATGATTAACTATTATCACCGTTTTTTGCCTGACATTGCACCCAAACTTGCACCGTTACACGCAGCCTCAGCAGGACGTGGCAAAGCCATCACCTGGACACCAGAGTGCCAAACAGCATTCGAAAAAGCTAAATCGGCACTAGCACAAGCCACTTTACTTCATCATCCCAAACCCGATGCAGCTATAAGCATCACAGTGGATGCTTCAGATGTGGCTATAGGCGCGCAGTTAGAACAATTGCAGCAAGGCAAGTGGGTTCCACTTGCATTTTACTCGAGAAAACTTTCTTCTGCTGAAAAAAACTATAGCGCCTTTGATCGTGAGTTGCTTGCTGCATATAGTGCAATTCGGCACTTTCGACATTTTGTTGAGGCTAAATCATTTACCATCTATACCGATCACAAGCCATTGGTATTCGCACTTACAAACACCGCAGAACGTTCCCCACGGCAAGCTCGCCACTTGTCTTTTATTGCTGAATTCACAACTGATATTCAGTATATCAAAGGCAAACACAACAAAGTGGCAGATACTCTATCTCGTATTAATGCTGCTACGCTACCATTAATCGACTTTAGGCAACTGGCTGCTGATCAGCTGCCATCAGCTGAAATAGAAGCATATAGAACTGCTATTTCAAGCCTTAAACTCCAAGACGTGAAGTATCATGATGTAACGCTTTTGTGTGATGTCTCCCTTGGCAAACCCCGACCTATTCTTCCCCAAGAATGGACTTTTCGAATATTCAATACAATTCATGGATTATCACATAGTGGGCCCAAACCAACCCAGAGAGCCATCGCTGAGAGATTTGTTTGGCATCGACTTAAAAAAGACATTAAACGCTGGTGTAAAGCTTGCCACAACTGCCAGTCAGCCAAAATACACAAACATACAAAAGCTCCCTTGGTCCAACGCAATACTCCCAATGGTCGCTTTCGCAGCCTTCATATTGACTTAGTGGGCCCGCTTTCCCCCAGTGAAGGAATGAATTATTTGCTGACTGTTATTGACCGTTTCACTCGTTGGCCAGAAGCAATCCCAATACCAGACTCTAAAACTTCCACTTGTGTCAAAGCTCTCATCCGACACTGGATTTCTCGCTTTGGTGTTCCAGAAGACATTACGACCGACCGCGGGCCTCAATTCACTTCTTCTCTATGGTCAGAACTTGGAAAACTCTTAGGACTCAAGCTACACAATACAACTGCTTATCATCCCCAGGCCAACGGCATGGTAGAGAGACTACATAAACAACTAAAGACTGCACTCAAAGCACGAACAATTGACCCTTACTGGATGGATCATCTTCCATTTGTACTTCTTGGCTTGCGGGTAGCATGGCGAGAAAACCCAAATTGTTCATCGGCAGAGTTGGTATATGGATCAAGTTTGAGAATACCTGGTGAATTCATCGACACTCAAAACAACCGACAATGTGAACCTACCTCTCAGTTTTTGCGAGACTTACAGCATGCCATGCATTCTGCTATACCACCACCAACCATGTATCACACGACACCACAACAACATCTTCCACCCAATTTGGCACAATCTGGATATGTTTATGTGCGTGTAGACAGTCATCGATCACCATTACAACGCCCTTATGAAGGACCATTTCGCATAATTGCCACATCGGACAAATATTTTACGTTGGACATTAACGGACGATCAGACAAAGTTTCAGTAGACCGTCTCAAGCCAGCATACATCTTGCCCAATCCGAACAACACTAACAATTCTGCCATACCACAGACTCCTCCCGAAACATATACACAAGACGAGATGTTACGTACACGCAGTGGCCGAATGGTAGGACCACCGCCACATTTAGCAACAGACTATGTTACAACAATCACATCACCGGAGATGATGCATTGCTGGGGGGAGCATTGTGGCGAGCTATTCTATTTGTGATGTTTTATATTGGCAACATAACATTGCCACGCAACGTGACTACGCTATGCGAACATGTGCTTTATTCGAAATATAACGAGTTGAGAAGTAGACGCGTGTTGGTTGTTATAAACTATAAGTTGAAATTAGTTAAGGTTAAATAAAAGTTAAACGAGACAATAACACTATAGTACGACCTGCACTTTAAGCTGGAAGTTGTTGCGTACGCTGAGAAACACAATAAATCAAAGGCTGCAAAAGTCAAGAACGTTCCTCGTTCATGTGTCAAAGATTGGACGAAACAGAAAGTACAGCTCGAGGTTCAATTGAAAGCGTCTTCGTCATATTCCATCTCTTCAAGCAAGCGACTCCAAGGTGCCGGACTGTCACAAACTTTGTTCGGGAATCCCAAAGAACCAGTTGAGCTAGGTAACCCGAATACCTGCGCTGAAACAAAGCTGTGTCTAAAATTTATTTTATTCCGGCTCAAGAAGTAGTCTTGCTATGAGCCTGACGGTTTATACAGTTGGTTTAACGAAAGCTCGGATTGGTTTCGCTGAAGACTTTTTTTCACAACAAACAGAGACCACGGTCTCTAATAAGAACGAATGTATTACAAAAATCACGTCCGACCAAACTTCTATTCTACGCTTTGCCAAACTGCAAAGCGAACTCAACGCTATAACTCGACTCAATCAACACAAATAATTCTACCTCTGTAGAACACAACTGCCAACCACTGGCACAAAATAAATTCAACACTCGACGACCAATACAAAAACTAACGGGCCTTCCGCACCCAACCAATTACTTCCACTCGAGTCGTCTCAAAATCACATCTAATCATTTAATAATTTGCTACACATCGGCTTTATATAGAAAACAAAATCACGTGATGTAAACTTTCTAGTAAATTCGAGACTTAGGCAGAACTCCCTGGAGAGATCGTTACGCGAATATTCTACTACGTTCGAGATAGCAAAGCTTGAACAAAACATATTACGTCATACTGTCGAGCGAAAGCGAAAAAAGATACATGTATCGAGCAATAGAACAAATTGGACGTATATCGCAAACAGCGCTCAAAGAGCCGCATTTATTCTCTTATAATAAAACTACGAATTGCTTTTAAAGGGGATAAATTATATCGTTACAATTAAAATTATGAATGAAGTGTGACACGGACGTTCTTTGAAGGACAAGGATTTCGACGAGAAGCTCATCAACTGGGTTCGTCAGCAACGTCAGAAGAAACTCGTTGTCAGCCGCACGATGATCCAGAGAGAGGCGCTCACTTTGTCGATCAATGAAAATTTCAAGGCAAGCTGTGGCTGGTTGGAAAAGTTTTTGCTTCGTCACAACTTGGTCTCCCGCCGCCCGACGACGACTTGTCAGAATAAGCCGGAGGAGTACGCTGAGAAGACTGTTGATTACTTATTGTTTGTAGAGCAGAAGCGTCGCACTTTTAACTATACATACATCTATGCTGCCGACGAGACAGCCGTCTACTTGGATTACTCGAGCAGTCTAACCTTTGAAAATAAGGGAGTCCAAGAGGTCCCCGTGAAGACTAGTGGTCACGACAAGTTACACGTTACTGTCATGCTGACCGCTCGATCTGACGGATTTAAATGCCGACCGTACATCCTACTCAAGAACAAGCGACCAATTAAGGAGATTGTCACCAAGTTCAAGAATACCCTCCATCTTTGCTGGGCCAGCCACTCCTTCTTCAACGATGACCTGACTTCTGAGTTTCTGCAGAAGATCGTCGACTCTTCTATGTTTGGAAAGCGCCTTCTTGCCTGGGACTCATACCGATGTCACATCAACGATGCCACAAAGAAGCAATTGAAGAAGCTCCAGATTGATTCGGCCGTGATTCCAGAAGGCTGCACCAAGTTCATACAGGCCCCCGACGTCTACTGGAACGCCCCATTTAAGAGTAAAGTCCGACAGTTCTACGGGAATTGGATGTTGCACGGCGAGAAGAGCTACACCAAATCCGGAAACATGCGAGCCCCATCAATGGAAGTTTATTTAAAGTGGATGGTCGATGGTTGGGATCAGCTGCCGAAGGATCTGATCATCAAGTCGTTCAAGGGATGCGGACTGACCAACACTCTAGACGGCTCTGAGGATTGCAAGATCCACTGTTTTAGGTCAGACGGCCCGATTAAGACTGGACAGAAATTTCTCCAGCAAGCGCGGGCCAATGCCGACATTATCGGTAAACGTGAAATTATTCAACAACTCGACGTTAATGCGGAAGGTGTTGAAAATGATGAGGACGGCTACAAAAGCGACGTGTCACTTGATTTTCACCAGTGAATTTTTGATTACTTACCTGTAACTGTATTACAGTAGATGTATTTTCTTCTTCTTTAGATGTTAGATGTTAACTGTGTTAGATGTTTTTTCTTTTCATTAATTAAATTTGTCTTCCCAAAATTCTGACCTGCTAGTCGAAAAATAGAGCGCTACCCTCTAATTAAACACCACCTCTAATAGAACGCCACTATAGGGGAAGAGTTGAAAAATAGAACGCCATGGGGCTCAAATAGAGGTTTTACGGTAACTAAATTCGTCGTTTTATTAGTAAAAACTTCAAAAGTTACACAAAACTAAGCGTTGCACAAAAAAATAATTGTCAAGAAGTTTCAGCAGAAAAGAGTGATATTCGGCATAGATACGGGAAATTGAATACCTGAAATGCGTCAATTGACGCACTTGGTCTTCTAGTGTTAAACGATGTATTTGCGACGGACAATTATTTTTTCTAGTATTAATAATAAAAAGTAGATATTTAGTTTTTTGCAGCATTTGCTGTTAGTTTATTCGCAATCATCCATTCGTCAATATTTTTAAGTTCGAGATTGGTTTTGGAATAGACTGTATATTTTAACCAGTAATAAAGATGTTAGTATCATCAGCAAATGATACAGTTGTGCTAAAATCTAAGCAGTTTCTAAAATTGTTTACATAAACTGTAAATAAAAGAGGATTCAAAATTGAGCCATGGGGTACCGAGCTGATGGTTGGCTTTATAGTTGAAGAAAGACAATTATTGAATTGCACCTGTTGCGTGCGTCCTGATAGATAACTTTTAAATCATTCAAATGCAGTTCCTCGAATTCCATAATAATTTAGTTAATAGAGTAGGACGTCATGGTCTATAGTGCCAAAAGCTTTGGAAAGATTAAAAAAAACACCAATTGTAAACAGTTTTTTTCAAAAGCATCAGCTATGTTGCTAATAACTAGTGTGGTAGCATAACTCAGGCCATGCTCTAGGCCAGGGGTGGGCACTATCACTATGAAGTTGGGACGAAAAGTGGAAAATACGAGATCGATTCGAAGTCAAGACCTTTTTTTTAGAGATCACGATGATTTTGGGAGAAAAATAGGGAAATACGAGATCGAAGACCTTTCTTTTTAGAGAACACCAATTTTTGGGAATCCTGATTAGAATCTTCCTCGGGCCACTAATTTTGAATATTCATCACTGTTCACAAGGATCACCTTTTTTATATATGGGTATAATTTCAGCAATTTTCAACTCTTTTCAAACTACAAACTACTTCTCTTTTACACCAAATTAAAACACTTTCTGATAACATTGAAAATGCATTCAATGAACATTTTTCTAATACAGCAGTTAAGTTAGCTAAAAATTTACCTAATTCTAATTCTCACTTTTCTATTTATTTAAAATTTTCTCATCTATCTTTAATATATCTTTTTTCAAAAAGTTTCTTGGAATTAAAAAGAATAATAGCAGAAATTAAACCAAAGTTAAGTGCTGAATTTGATCAAATACTACCTATTACCTTGAGGTATCTTTCAGATGATGCATTGTATGCTCATGGCTAGGCTATATCTTCAATTTATCACTTCTTCAAGGCAAATTTTCAGATGGCTTTCAAAAAACCAAGAATAGTTCCTGTTTTGAAAAAAAGTGATTTAAAAAATGTACCTAATTATCGGCCTATTAGCTTACTTTCGTCGTTTTTAAAACTTCTGCAAAAAATTATGTAGAAAAGATTGTACGACTTTTTGAAATGCTACAACATTCTCAATCCAGAACAATTTGGATTTTGCCTAGGACAGAGGTGGGCAACCCCTGCACGCGTACACTTCTATCCGGCACGCGAGCGAGGCTTCAGAAACGAGATCCCATAGCTTTAATAAGAGTTTTTACAGGTTTTCGAAAGAAGCGCGGTTTTATCTCAGCACAAATTTGATAGTTTGAACATACTCTTTTAATGTCTTCGACAGAAAATGGTAAGTTCTTGGTCTTTACGAAATGTGACAATCGAGTAAATCCTGGATGGCCAAGTACTTTGTGTATTTCCACTAGATTAAGCCCGTTGTACATCACACTGCACACTCTTGATAAAGTATCCGTAACAATATTTTGCTTGCCCGGCCTATGAACAATATAGTAGTCAAAGTTGCTCAGTTCTAATCTCCAAAGTTGAATTTTCGTATTCTTAATTTTTCCTAAACGTTGGGCGTTAAACAGAAAAGTCATCGCTTGTTGATCAGTGATTGGTTGAAAGCGTTTCGAAAACAAAAAATGACTCCATTTTCGTACGGCATCAATGATGGCCGCCGCTTTTTTTTCGACAGCCGAGTATCGACGTTCGCTGGGAGAAAAAGTCCGGGAATGAAAAGCAATAGGGCGACCACCTTGATTTAGACTAGCTGCCAAAATATGGTTAGAAGCATCACATTCTACTGTAAAAGGTAATCCTTCATTTACACAAGTTAAACAAGCGGAAGCTATTTCAGATTTAAGCATTTCAAACGCTCTTGCCGATTCGTTAGATAGAAGAAAAATATTGTTTTTGTTAGATTCAATAAGAGGTTTAATTTTTAAAGAAAAATCAGAAAGCCACTTAGCATAGTACGAAAACATACCGATCTCTCTTTGAAGTTCCGTTTTACTTTTAGGCAAGGGTAGTTCACGCAGAGGGCGCAATCGTTCAGGATCAGGTCGTATCTTTAGGTGGGACACACGATACCCCAAAAAGTCTATTTGCTTTTTCTCAAACACACATTTATCAGTGTTGAAGGTCAAGTTTTCAGTTTCGGAAGCTGCTAGTAACGCCTTTAGTTTTAAATTTCTACTGTAAAAGGTAATTATTTTTTGGTATCTTTTCCTTTTAACACCTCGATTTTGAAATGAAAATTAAGAAATGTAATAATGATTTCAAGCAAAGACCTTTTTTTAGAGAACCCCATAATTTTGGGATAAAAACTGAAAAATCTGGGACTGATTCCAAGCGAAGACTTTTTTTAGAGACACAATGATTTTGGGACGAAAATTGATCTTCGTCCTATAATTTCAAACAATTTTTTGTCCTATTCGTAAAGTATTGCATATCAATTGCATGACCAACTTTGGCATACCAATTGCATGACCAGCCTCAGAGGTCACCGCACGCCACTGGTATCAATTGTATCATAGTAAATGGCCTAAAAAATTTATGCTTCATTAGTAAATTAACTGAAATTCATGATTACAAGACAAGAAATACAAAACTTCTTTTATATTTTATACCTTGTATAATAAAAATTTTAGTAAAAATCTTTTTTCTTATATAGGTTCTATATTATGGAGTCAAATAAATGCTAAATTTAAAGGTATGCAGTTGATTGCTTTAATTAATATTACAAAAAATATTTACTGAGTTTACTAGTTTAATTTTATAAGAAATTATTTCTTTACGCTTTGGAATGATTGTTCATTTTCTTCGTTTTGTGTCGTTTTTCCGTTTTTAATTCTTATTCGTCGGTAGTGATAATTGACTATTACTACACTTTCATCAAGAAGAATCTTGATTTAATAACCTTGAAGGTTTTTGAATGCTTCCTGACCTTTGTGCCGTGATTAGCTTGTAATTTTCTGTATTTGTGCAAAATTGTTTTTCAAATGTGTGCAAGGTGAAAAATAAAATGTCTTTCTCTCTTTCGCCCTTTTTTTTTTATAATTTTTAAATCAGCAATATAAGGTAAACATGTTTACAATATTTCACCAATTTCAAACCTCTCCTCAAAATCTGCTTGCCTCATTCCGTTACAAATTCAACTTAAACTTTACCCTTTTTCGAAGCAATTAGAACCATGCTGCTTTGGCTCACTTTTAATACAAAATGTTGACTATACAATTTTGTTGGCAGTTTAGATGTAAAAATAGCTGCTTAGTTTAATTAATTTGGCAAGTTTATTTGCATGCATATAAGGTTAAAGAAATCATCATAGTCTACAATGTTTTGCGATTTGTGTTTAAGTAAATTCAATCGTCAAGAAGAATTAGTTAAAAAAGGTATTGTTAAAAAAATTTTGTTCTATCACAATTGGTGGAAGTAAAAAACATATTATTAATAAATTTTATTATTTTATTCGTCTAATGCAGTGGTTCCCAAACTTTTTTGCTGCGTGGCCCAAATTTTGATTTAAAAACAGTTCGTGGCCCACGCCTTTTTTAAATATTTTATACACTTGTTTATGCGCACTAGCAATTTTCATAGGTCCCATTAAAGTAGAACTATAAAAATTTAACACAAAAATACACAAAATGGCTTTTTACAATTTATTTTTTAATGAGAAGGATGCTCTTGCGCTTTAGCAACAAGCTTTGAAATTCTTGGCTCTGTTGTCGAAAGAGCACAGCGCATGTCATGTTCAACGTCAAGGCGATTGCGTTGCTTGGACTTCATACAAACTAGCGCTGAAAATGTAGATTCACATAGCCATGTAGAGCTGAAAGCCAATAACTTTTTTAGAGCAATTTTGCATGTTTCTGGATATGACGATGCCACACTTAGCCAGAATTCCGTGACTGGCAAAGTTTCGAACAGATCTCGGCAGCTGGAATCGTTTTTCAAGTCAATCAATTGGTCTTGCAATTCATTTTCCACATTTTCAGGGGAAAGCCGAAACGGATTTCTAGCAAGTGATAGGTCATCTCCACAAACTTCAGGAAAATAATGTTTGATTCGCTTTCCAATTCTTTGAGATGTTGAATAACATTGGTCTTCAGTTCATCGTTTATCTCGGAAATATCAGACAGGTTGTTAAACATTGCAAAATTGCCGTTTTGAGTTTTTCGTTTCCAGTTTGCCAATTTTTCAACAAACGCACTGATCAAGTCCACGTTCTGAATAATGTTTTTTTCTTTTCCCTGCATTTTCTTATTTAAGAGTGTTTAAAGAATGAAAAATATCTGCCACGTATGCCAAACAAGCAATAAATTTTGCATTGGTAAAGTGAAATGCTAACTCAGGTTTTGTATCATTTAAATAGATTTTCAGCTCATCATGGAGCTCAAGCACTCTGGATAAAACGTTTCCTTTAGATAGCCACCGAACTTTTGTGTAATACAAAAGATTTTTATGTTCAGATTCCATGTCTTCGCAAAGTTTTCTAAATAGACGATTGTGCAAATAGCTACTTTTCACAAAATTTACTATTTTAATAGAACGTTAAGCACATCTTGCAGACCACGAGGTAAATTTTTGGAAGCCAGAGCTTCCCCGTGAATGAAGCCATGAGTAAATATAACGCCAGTAGCCTTACTTTGCACGAGTGCCCGAAATCCACTTTTGGATTCAAGCATCGCAGGGGCACCGTCAGTGCACACGCCACAGAGATTGTTCCATGATATTTCGTTTTCATTGAAAAAATGATCAACTTTTTCCAATATATCTGATGCCTTTGTACTGGTGTTCAAAGCACTGCAAAAGAGTAGTTCTTCCTTTACAGATGTGCCAACTGCATAGCGAACAAAAACCATGAGTTGAGGAACTGAGGATAGATCAACAGACTCATCTAGCTGGATTGAAAATAAACCAAAAACAGGTTTGTTTATTTAAGTTATTACTTGTTCCTTGATGTCTTCTGATATTGCTGCAATCTGTCTGTTTACTGTGTTGTTAGATAAAGGGATAGCTTTGAGGCTTTTCTTATGTTTATCACCCAGTACAATTCTTGTCATGGCTAGTGCAGATGGTTTAATAACAGTTTCAGCAATATTGTGAGCTTTTTTCTGCTTAGCTATTATTTGGCTAACAACGAAAGATGCTTCTGTAAGTTTCTGATCAGTTTGTTGAAAGTTTCCAGTTTTGTCAAATCGTTGACGTTTACAGCTAGATTCCAGTCGTCTAAAATACTCGATGCTTTTATTCTTTAACTCAGGATGATTTTTTTTCAGGTGATTACTCAATTTACTCGGTCTCAATGACTCATTGTTTAAGACGCGGTAGCATACTACGCACTGTCCCTTTTCCATTCCATAATCATTTAACAAAGTAAACCCAAATTTAATGTACCTATCATCATACTTTCTTTTATTAGCCATTGAACCTTTGCAGTTATTATTTTGTAAACTTGCATTCAAGCTTTTTTTGCTAAAAACCGCTCAACTAACTAGCAACGACATCAAAGAATGCCACGTTTTTGACCACGATTTCTCACACATAGAAGGGTTAAAACCAATTGTTACGTAACAATCCCTTTTTTAGGGCAAGACAGATTTTAGCACAGTCAAAACTTTGCGGAAAAAAATCTAGAAATTATTAACAATCCTTTTTTGATACAAAGTGTAAAATGTCTATCTATTACAAAAACAGTATGATATATATGTTCAATTCCAAATAGCAGTGTGGCCCACTGAAAATGTCTTCGTGGCCCACTAGTGGGCCATAGCCCACAGTTTGGGAACCGCTGGTTTAATGCATAATATCATCTACTTACCATTCTTGTTAGCGGCTATTATTTAAAATTAACTCTGTGATGCGACCAGCAATAACAAAATTTGCGCATGCGAGTTGTACTAAAATATTTACCAAAGTTAAAAATAATCACCAGAGTCGTAAGATCTGATTTTTGTCTATGACTTTGTTACACCCTAGCTTTAGCATACAAACTATTTAAAATTGCCCTTTCTGTCTTTAGGTCACGTGACCAATGTTTTGCTTCAATATGCAGCCTATAGATAACACGGGTGGACATCAAATTTGTTGTTTTGCCAACAAAGGGACTTTTTGCATAATTTAAAGTCGCTGATTTCAAATCATCAAACCATTTTTTTTTATCACGTCAGAATTTTGTGCAGTTTTTCAGTTAAATTTTTTATTAAGTACGCAGATTAGTAGAACGCCGATCATCCGAACACTACTTTAACAAAAGTCATCACAGCATAACGCCTGTAAGCGAGAAATATTTGATAACAAATTGTGTTTAGAGAAAAGCGCGACGATTGAAAGCAAAATGCGTTGGATAACGTGTTGTATTTTTTTGAAGTTTCAAACTAATCTGGTCACTATAGACCAAATGCTTTTGACCAAAATAAAATAAAATGTACAGTAGCCTACTTACTATTGAGACAAAATTTGAAATTATAAATCAATTAAAAAAGGTGTGAATGGTTCTTTTATGGCAGTGCGCTACAATATTGCAAGATTACATTTTTTTCGATTATCCGAAAAATCAGTTATCCCAACCACCCCTGGTCCCAATTAGTTCGGATAATCGGCGTTCTTCTATAGTTAATCATTGTATATTTATAAAATTGCTTGTTATCATATATGAAGTAATAATGGAGCGATTTATAGCTAATACAGTAAGTATTGTACATTTTCATCTGAACAGTCTCCTGACAAACGTGGTGTTTTTTTGTAAATCCAGTATGTATCAGTCTATAAGCACAGTGATTGTATCTGATATAGTTGGGAGAACTAGTAGAAATAACTTGTTTTTTAAGTAGCTTTGAGACCAGACAACTGGATAAACATTTTTTTTGTAAAATACTTCTATAGGCCGATATGTAGTTGCTGGTTGAGTTCAAGCAAAACACAACATCGTGTAACTTAAGATTAGTTTGCATTTACGCTAAGATTATCTTTTAGAAGAGGAAAAATTGACTTCAAAAAATTGTTAAGTGACGGTTTATGCAGAATGGCAATGTCATAAAGAACAAGAGGTTGTGCAAATAGTCTAAAGAATTTTTGCTATGCTATATATGTTAGTAGCTTTGTTGCAAAAGCTCAGCGTCAAAATGTAACAAGATTTGTTGAGAACGTATACTATCAGTGGCGGCTCGCGCACTGCAGCTGCAGAGCTGCAGCACCTTAAATGTCTGTGTAGCGGACGTAAATATTATCAGCAACGCTTAAAAAATTATAATTATGAATTTTTTAAGCGTTGCTGATAATATCTCAGAATATTTACAACTGCTGCACTGATATTTAAAGTGCTGAAGCTCTGCAGCTCCAATGCGCGAACCGCCACTGTATACCATGTATGCTTTGAAATAAAACTTAGTGATCAGGACAAAGTATGGGCTCCATATAAAGTCTGTTGTAATTGTATTAAATGACTGCGTCGATGGAGTAATGGAAAAGAAAAAAATCTTTGGCATTTAGTGTGCCGATGGTGTGGAGAGAGCCAAAGGCACATAGAAATGAATGCTATTTCTGCAGTTGCAATATTGCTGGATTCAATGCGAGAAATAAACATTACATTCATTACCCTAATATACCATCTGCCATTCCACCTGTCCCTCATGGTTTAGGTATCCCAATACTAACACCTCCTGTAGTTTTAAAAGACGTTAAGGAGCCAGATGCTGAGATGCCGTCTTCTGAGTGCCAATCGGCAGACGATTCAGAGTACGAATGCATCAATGAACAACGCTATTTGGTCAAGAGGAACTGAATGACCTAGTGCGAGACTTGGACTAGCTCAAACTTTCTGCTCTTCTGTTGGGCTCTAGATTAAAGTCAAAACACTTGTTGCATGCTGTTACGTAATGCAAATCGCTTCTTTGTGAATTTTTGTGACCTATTTAGAAAATTCAGTTCAGTTCAGTTCAGTTTTCTTTTATTTCTGCACCGCCACATGAACAAAATAACAAAATGTTGAAAAGTTTGTGTGTTGTTAAAGACGGGTTAGAAAAAGGAAGAAGCAACAAAACGAGTTGACGTTGTGTCTTGCTAATTAGCGATGAAAGGTGTGACTTGTTGTTTAATATAGAAGCAAGGTTGCTTCACCTCATTATAAAATTGTTTAAAAAAATAGAAAGAAAAAAAGAAAAAAAAAACAAAGAATAGGACCGAGGTTATTTGCTTATGAAACACTGCTATGGGGGCGGTGCAATGGTGGGACCATAGCAGAGTTCGGCTGGATGAATATGATCAGTCCTTAAAAATATGTAAAAGCATGAACACATTCTACCAGCCCAACAGGCAATTTAGATTAATTTTTTGTGACCTATTAGCAATGCGAGAGTTGCAGCTGCCAACAGCGAGGAAATGTGATAAAATTGACGCCTTTAACAGATCAATCAATTTATAGATTTTAAATTAACTGCACCTTCTAAAATAACCTAAATACATCGTCCTAATTTAATTAATCTTTGTGTGACCTCGTTTTGGCAGTGACCTGTATAATAGCATGAAATCGAATTTTACTGTTAGTTTTGTCGTCGGCTGCGGATTAGTTACAAATAGAGTGAGAGATCACTCTTATGACACAGTAACTAGAATTTGGCTCGGAGAATGGTGACCGTGTTTGCTGAATGGTCAGGTGACCATTGTATTATTAATTTTTGCTGTATAGTGTTGACTGCGTGTGTGCAAACCGCAGATAAAAAATAATTTCTCTCCTTCCTCTCGTGCAATTTTTTGTATCGAGCGTCACAGAGTTACGCATATTTAAATAAGGGTGGTTGTAACTTGGAGGGATTTCGCTGACCTTATTTAGACAAGTTCAGCATTTTAAGGACGGTTCTAGTTATTGAATTCCGTTTTTATCGTTGGACACTCCGGCGCCTTTCGGCGGGGAGCGGATTAAGTCTTTCCTTCATTAACAAGAATTTGGTCTTCTCCAAAATTTGAATTTATAAGTAGTGTTTCTACCACTGATGATACGACGTTGTATATTGGTTTTAATCCGCAACTGAGTTTCATACTTTGTCTGAAAATTTGAAATCTTGTTTAAATAAAATTAACACATGGATGACAAAAAATTTCTTAAAACTTAATTTAAACAAAACCCAGCTTCTTGTTTGTGGAAAAAAAGGTTATTAAACATACACCAAACAAACACATGTAATTTTTAAAAATTGTTTGCAAATCGATTCTAACTTGCTGCCAAGTGCCAAATTATTAGTGGTGTTTCTTGATCAATCTTTGACTCTCGATCATATGGTGTGGTTACTGAAACCGGTAGAATTGGATTTTTTAAACTTTTTAAACTACGCAATTTACGTTTTTTCCTATCACAAAAACATAAAATTTTGCTAATAAAAAGTTTTATTTCTTGTCTTGATTATTGTCATAGCTTGTATACATGTATTCCACAATATCTATTACGTAAATTGGAACGACTCTTAAATGCATGTATTCGATTTATCTATAACATACCATTAAAAAATCAGGAATTGTCCAGATACTATGCTTGCAGCCACATATTACCTATCAAATATCGCATTAACTGTAAAGTATGTCTTATGGTCTACAAAATATTGAATTTGCACCGGGCTGGTTTATGGGGCGTTTTCCGAAAACGCGGGCTTTTTTGTTTAAAAAAAACGAGAAAGAATTTGCTCTAAGTTTATTAAATATTTTTGCTTTCCTTTGTTAAAAGAGCAATTCAAAGTTTATATCATCTAAAAGCCTGTTTCTTTGAAATTACAACGATATAAAATTTATAAAAATTGAATAAAAAATGAGTTTGTAATAAATAAAAATATTGACCCTAGTTTTTTTTCAAAAATTGACGTTTTTCTTCTTGTGCCACCGTGCGACATAATATTTTATCTTGTTTAGTCGCTAAAAGTAGCTAGAGAACTAAACTTTATTTTAGAAAAAAAAATTTTTTCAAAAAGAGAATAAATAAGCGAGTTATACGAAAAAAATTGCTCATATTTTTCTGATATTTTTGCTTTCGCGAGTGATCGTGACGAAACTGTGTGTTCGTGCATGCGGATTACAAAGTCACATGTTTGAATTAAAAAATCTAATTAGAACGTTTGTAAACAAAACAAAGAAGCTTTTACAAACAAAGTGTCAGAAGTGAAGTGTTATAAGTGAAGCAGTTCAGTTTAGATCAACTCAGAAAGCAGAAAGAAATTGTTTTATGCAGTTTTGGCAATTCTTTTATGTTGCTTATTTTGCACTTTTTTTATGTTATTCTTTTATATAATTTATTTTGAACTTATAAGAATATATTTATTATTTTATTTAGCTTTTATGGACTATATACTTTTATGCAGCTACGTATATACCTATTCTATTAATATTAAAATGCTCCAAGCTGTACCTATTCTATTATGTAGCTAATTATATTTTTTTGATCTTTGCAATTCTTTTACATTGCTTTTTTGAAGGAAAACGTAGTTGAAATAACTAGCTAATATCTTTGATACTTTGAACAACTATTTACTACTTTGTTACTTTGCAGAAATCGGCGTGCAACTCATAAATATTTTTGATAATTTGAATATCTATTTGCTAGAGAAATCGGCGTGCAAGTAAGAAATTATTGTTTTTTGACAATTTATTTTTTTAGAAAAGCACCGGTCTGCTACTTGTTGAGCAGTATAAAAACTTCTTTATTGGAATTTTTATAGAAAGAAATTGTTTTATGCAGTCCTGGCAATTCTTTTATGTAGCTTATTTTGCACTTTTTTATGTTATTCTTTTGTATAATTTATTTTGAACTTATAAGAATATATTTATTCTTTTATTTAGCTAATAAGTACAGTGGAACCCCGCTTACCTGACCACCTACGGGAACGTCATCAAGCGGTCGCGTTAGCGGGGTGGTCGTGTTAGCGAATTTTGCTTTGGAGCATCCTGTTTGTAGCAATTGTTTGTTGTAAATGTCACAAGTGGTGTAACCCGCAGTAATATCTGGTAGGCGTGATTTCCAACTCTGCACGACTTTTTCGTCAACACAGCCACTCTCTCCGCAAATAACAGCCTGAGAAATGCTATGTCGTGTCTTAAACCTGTTTAACCAATCGTTTGAGGCTTTAAAGCCATTTTTCTTCAGAGATTTAGCAAAGTTAGAGCTTTTTCTTGAATCAGAGGCCCACTTATCGGTAGGTTTAAAGACCGAGCTCTTTGAAACCATCGGAAAGTTAGTGAATCGATATCTCCTTCAAATTGAAAGATTCTAACCCTCTTCCCGTCATTCGATAAGTTGTCGTCATATGCAGCCAAAACGTCTGCCTTTCTTTTAAGTGTGTTCTGTATTTGAGTCTTGCTAACGCCGAAAATCTTAGCAAGTTCCTCTGAGATTTTCCCTCACTTTCTTTTTGTTGTATTACCATAACCTTTTCTTTGATTGAAAGTTCTCTCGGTTTCTTTTTACTAAGTGCCATTATTTTTATCAGATACTGCAGAATGAATTTAAACAACTGTTAGTACTGAAGTTTATCTCATAAAATTCAATTCTGTTTGCCACACTGGTCATTCATTGCGCAATTGCATTTTCTTTGTGTGTGTGCGCTCATCTAATCTTATTGTTTTGATCACAAAAGAAATTTAACCTTATTATTTTGGTCACAAAAGCAAATTATTGAGCACGTGTGGTCGCTTTAGCGGAGTTAAATTTGCAGTTTTAGACCAAAATATGGCGGTCCTGGTCTGGAAACCGGGGTGGTTGTTATTGAAACAGAATGCAATGCATTACCATAGTAAATTATTTGGGACCGCACTGAAGTGGTCCTGATAACGGGGTGGTCGTGTTATCGAGGTGGTCGCCAACCGGGGTTCCACTGTAGTTGAAATAACTAGCTAATATCTGTGATACTTTGAATAACTATTTTATACTTTGTTACTTTGCAGAAATCGGCGTGCAACTCATAAATATTTTTGATAATTTGAATATCTATTTGCTAGAGAAATCGGCGTGCAAGTAAGAAATCATTGTTTTTTGACAATTTATTTTTTTAGCAAAGCACCGGTCTGCTACTTATTCAGCAGTATAAAAACTTCTTTATTTGTTATAAAGTTTTGTTACGATAGGAATCGTACCATCAGTGTTGTTGACCGTTATTTCTGTGCGCGGTGATCTGTGTTTGTTTATTTCATGGCCGTCGCTAGAGTAATTCTGATTTTATCTTCGATGGAAGAAAACTGCAACAATTCATTCGTGTTATGTGTTTGTGTTGTTAACATCACGATTATTTTCTTTTTTGTCAAAATAAAGAAGCAACAAAAAGAAACAAGTTTTATATTTTCAGATAAAAATGTCGTTCAAAAAATGCTTTACGGCAAACGACCCCGATTTTTTGGATGCTCTAACAGCATCTGATGATGAGTTTAGAATTGGCAGCAGCGGATCAGGTATGTTTTGCCGGAATGTAAAATAATGCACTCAAAAGATAACTTTTATTTTTTACAACATAGACTTTTCATTCACTTCAGAAGACGAAGGTCCGACTGTTGTTTTGGCTGCAACGGAGGATCCTGGTGAGTTTGTTTTTGCTGGTAAACTTTACGTTTTTACAAATTGTCAGAGACGCTATAAACAGTGATGGTTTTAGTACGGAGCGGCCGCAACGGCCTCCCCTAAAAAGCATCTAAAATTGGTTCCCCTAAGCAAAATGTTGCTTTATTTTTTTATAGAATTGCCATACCGATGGCTCACCCTTGATGACTTTTTTTAGTGATTTATTTATTTTGCAACACGAAAAAGTGGACACTCCTTCTTTTTTCTGCACCGGGCTTTCTTTTTTTATGGCAATCACTGACTATAAATGCAAAAAATTTTGCATGTTTCACAACTAGACAAATCTTTTTTATACTGTACAAACACATGCATAATTTTGTCTTTATTCATTATGAATTTTTAGTTTTGCTAAAATAGAGGTGTATGTTTCAACCCAAATATAAAACGATCTTGTATGTTTTGCCGGAGCATTTTATGTCAAAAAAAGATCATTATTTACAACTATTTATTTATAAAGCAAGTCAGCGCATAAATTAGAAAGCAACTATTGACTTTTTTGCATTTATTGTAGATAATCAAAGCACAACGTCATGCCATGACATGACAGCAGCAACAAGTTCTCGTTCGGGTAAGTTTATTTATAGTAAGGCAACACTTTTTATTTATAGTGCTTTGACCGAATAAATTACTTTGAAATTGTAAAATACAACTTCGTAATAGTACTCTGACCTGGTTTGCACTTTGCTTTTTTCAGCGTACTTTACTAAGTGCGAGGATGACTTTTATACAACATCTATATTTTGTATAGTCTTTTTTTATAGTTATTTTATTATATTTATTTATTTTATTTTTGTAGGTGTTTATTATAATCAATAGTTGTAAGTTTTCTTTATAAGCCTTTACAAATTTATTATATTTTTTATATAATGATTTTTATAGCCATTACTTTTTACATTTATAGAATTGCCAAGTCAATCCGGAGAACGAGTAACTTGGAGTGATGAACCTGGTGATGAACCCCGTACAGTGCCCTTCACAAAAAGAAGAGAAATCTTTTTGAAAAAGGAAATCGTCACGCCACTTTCGACCTTTGAGAAAGTGGTGGGTGACGATTTTTTTGTGGATGTGGCCAGACAAATGAACGTTTATGCAAGAGCGCATGAACGTTCACCTGATCCAGGTTCACACATGCAAAAATGGCATGACGTAACAGTGCAAGAGTTGCAAATGTTTTTTGGCATACTGGAAAAAAAAGCTACTTACCCCAGCTTTTGGTCTACATATCCCTTTTTTCACAATACGTTTTTTTCCAAAAGCATAAAGAGGGATAGATTCCGTCTAGTTTTCTCCTTCCTCCATCTTGTAGACAACTCCGGTGAAGCCACATCAAATGATAAACTCTTCAAAATCCGTCCCTTCATTCAAACAATATCAGCAAATTTTAAAACCCTTTTTTATCCCGGAAAGCAGCTGAATTTGGATGAAGAGACATGCCCATACAAAGGAAGATGGAGTGGAGTTACCTACAACCCCAATAAACCCCACAAGTGGGGAATAAAACTGTATCAGTTGTGCGACGCGGTGACCGGTTACTGCTGCAAATTTAGGATTGCGGCAGAAGAATCGATGGCGACTAGGTCAGTAGTACTCGATCTAGTACACAATTATCTGTTTGCCGGTCACGAAGTGTACATGGGTCGCTACTACACATCGATTCCGCTGTTTCAGGACTTGTTTGCACAGCGGACAGTTGCCGTGGGCACAATCATGGGCAACAGGAGAGGGTTGCCCAAAGACCTGATACAGAAAAAACTTGGAAAAGGAGAGGTCGCTGCACGTAGGCATGGTGCTTTTCTGGTTCTAAAATGGCGTGATAGGCGTGACGTTCTAGTGCTCAGCACTAGACACACTCCTGCTATGCAAGATGTGTTGGTGCGAGTGCCTGGCGGCCGCGTCGTTAAAAGTAAACCCATGGCAGTCCAGGAGTACAATGACTACATGTCCGGAGTGCACAAAAGTAACCAGTTATTACAATACTACTCCATGAACAGAAAGACTGTAAAATGGTGGAAAAAATTTTTTTTTCATTTCTGCAATTATGTCTTGTAAATGTGCAAAAACTTTATAATATACATCGTAAAAACCAAAATTTAAAGCCTTTATCCATGCTATCCTTTACCATCCAAGTTTACGAGTCCCTCACTGGCGTCGATAGATTGAAAAATAGCCCCCACTAATAGTTCTTTACCCTTTACCCGAGCTAATTTTCATCGATGCGAAAAATTGATCTCAGCAGACCTAAATTACAGCGTAATTGTGTTGTGTGTACATATAAATTTGAACATTCCCTCCAAGAACCTTCAAAAAAAAGAATAAAAAGAACGCCCTGTGTGTAAAGTTTCTTTATGTTTTGGTGACTGTTTTACCGAATATCATACAGAAGAAAAATACCATCGCTAATAAGTTGGGTATTTTTTTTGTGTGTGATATTCAGTGAAAAGGTGAATAAATTTTGTCCGTAATCCTTATTTTTTTTTTGTACGCATTTTCCGGCATTACCACCATTTCACCATCCTTATTTTCCTTTTGGTTATCAATTGTAGAATTTTTTTATAGGTATTCCATTTTTTTATAGGTATTCAATTTGTAAATTTTTTTGTAGGTATTCAATTTTTTTATTTTTTTATAGACTCAAAACATTAGAGTACAAAAATAAGCCAACTAGTGGCATACCCAATATTGTCTTTCTGTTCATTTTCCAAGTTTTTTATACAGTTTTTTGTGCTTTTTATTGTGCGTTTTTTCCTGTAATTGTTTATGTGTATGAATATTATGGTAAATTTGTCGTAGAACTGTGTATTGCTTATGTGTATGAATATTGTTGTAAATTTTATCGTTGAACTTGTCATTGTTTATGTGTATGAATATTGTTGTAAATTTTATCGTAGAACTGTGTCATTGCAGTCGCTATTAGCCAAGAGAAAGTGTGGAGAACTACGGTTTTCGAAGATAAAAAGGGTCGCTTTTGAATGATTTCAACTAAAGACCTTTTTTTTTGGAGAACATTTGAAGCTAAAATTGGAAAATCGGGGACTGCTAGTTAAAGTGAAGACCCTTTTGTGTAGATATTATTACTATATTTTTGGTTTAAAAAATTATATTGATACCCTAACTTTTCTGTGGCTGGCACTAAATGTTTTTTGAAATTGGCCTATAAGTACAAAAAAGGACCCCCACCCCTGGCGTAGACCGACGCTCGTATTGCCAACTTTTTCTCGCTGAATATTTTGTTTTCAATTTTTTTTTATAATTGTTATGTATAAATTATATGTAAATTGTTGTGCTGCTTGTAATAAAATAATTCTTTCATTTATTTTGCTTTTTCGTAAAACTACGACATAATTCCATATAACAATAAAAATTCCAATAAACCATGTAGAGGCAGAAAGTAATTTCTAAAAACATTTTTCTTCAAGAAAGAATACATCAAACTCCGCTACAAGAAAAAGAATGCTTGCTTATCTAGTTTTTTTGATTATTGTTGAAAAACGCTTCATCGCTTTATTGTTGAAATTATTGCTAATCCCCTGCGAATCGGAGATCAGCTGCCGCGAATCTGATACATATCTGAACGTGCGAACCAGACATCGGCTGCCGAAAATCGTTGAAGCGCATCACCGCATTAACATGCATTCTATGCACTCGATAAAGGCCTTCTATAACTTCCAGGCCTGGAATCGACGCACGATGGCGTCGATGACGTCATCATACCAGGTTGACTGAGTTTGATAAAGCTGGAAAAAGTTTTGAGATAGCAAAATTAAATTTTTCATTAAAGAGCTTGCTGAGTTTTAAGATTATTATTTTGATTATTATATTTTTTCAAATTAAGGTATTTAGTGTTTAAACTAACAGCATATTGGAAGAAAATGTACTTTTGATTAAGTTCTTTTTAATCAGTGAAAAGTATTTTATGGTTTTATTAAAATCTAATTACTGCAAAATGTTGGCTTTGTTCTCAATATCTTAGCTTTTTTATTAATTTAGAAATTAATTAGAATATTTTAGTCATTTATCCCATGACAAATTTTTTTTCACTTACCTGTATTCAGCATTTATTACAATAGTGTAAAGATTATTTTAGTGTTCAAAAAATGATGGTATAGTGGTGTTTAAAAAAGTAAATTTCAGCTAACTTTAAAACATAAATCATTGATTTGCATAGGCTAATGGATTCATATTTTTTATGTGAAATCAACAAATAACAAATAATAATTAATTTTTATTTTTTGGTTTCAAATAAAAAATATGAATCCATTAGTCAATGCAAACCAAATAAACTGTTAACAAAAAATTTCTTAAATTGAAAATTTTTTTGTTTAAAATTATGATCACTTGATTTTCATTTTAAATTAAAGAAAATTTTTATTTTTAAACCAATACATTGTTACTACCCTTGTTATAATTAGTTCATTTTGTACATACTATAATATAATAAAATCAAATCAGTTATATAATTGCTTTTCAATTGTAATTATAAATACAACTACTTCAAAATTTGTGTTAATTACTACTAGTTTTGTTTAAAAATGCTAATTAGAACTTAAAAATAACTAATTTTATTATTTTTAAATTCAGTGCAACCAAGAACTTATTTAAATTATGATATATTACAAATATTTTTAAACTTTTAATTAGCTACAGATTCTGATTACAAATTATACAATTATATAGTTTTGTCCAGTATATTTGACATGCACTCAATTAAAATAAAGATCCCATAAATTTAATTTTTTACTTATGTCAAAAGTTTTAAACACAGAAAAAAATTTAATTGCAATAACTGAAAAAGATATACTTAATAATATTCAATTTAATTATAAATTAAAATTACTCCAACTCTGCTTTGTGGTTTCTTATTGTAAAATTTAAGACACTGTAAAACAATTTACTTTGTTTTTTTGAGTCTCTGTAATTGATTTTTGTTTGTCAAACTAACCCAAATACCCTTGTGGTTAATAGCACTTCTTGAGAAATCCATTTTTTCATGTTTTCTTTTTTATTCCATGTTGATGCTGAAAGGGAGATTTTGCATTGAAAGAAATTGCTTACAGTGACTTTTTAAAAAGACCCATTTTTTTTACTATTAAGTGTTAAATTCTTTCTTAAAAAAGAAAAGTTTTATTTAACCCTACCAAACTTGTTGGCATACTTGACACAAATGCATAACATAAAATGTCAGGTACAGTAAGATCAAGAAAAAAAGTTGGTGTAGGCCACAAAGAAGTTTGATATAGTTTTTAATTCAAAAAACATAATGATCTCTAAAAAAAAAAAAGGTCTTTAGTTCGGGTATGCGGAGGCTGCAGGTTTCCCACCCCTGTGTTAGATTATTGAAAAGTGTAGAGTTTTGCAGCAACATTTATATATTTACTTATTTTTGTTTGCAATCAAATTAATACATTTTTTAAAATTTGCATTAACACAGTGATTGTGAATAGTGATTAATAAGAATTGTGTGATATATAATAATTTAGAATGGTTAATAAGTGCTGTGTACCCAATTGTACTTCTATGACAGCAAAAAGGAAGCTGGTCTTGTTACTTGTTTTACTTTTCCTTCCAAAGAAGAATTAAAGAAAAAGTGGATACAAAAAATTCCTTGTGAGAATCTTATAATTTCTAAACATACAGTTATTTGTGTAAAACATTTTAAAGAAGAGGACATTATTAGAAATGATATTCTGCCTGGAAAAAATGGTGATCCAGATATTGTTATTCCGCGTAAAAGCGGATGCTGTTCCATTAATATTTCCAAATCTACCAAATTATCTGTCTGACTCTAAAAAATTGGCATCCCGAACTAGTCCTTCAAAAAGAAAAAAATGTTTTGAGGAATACCAAAATGCTAAACAAGACAAGTAGATTAATTTAGATTCAATTAAATCATATCAAGATTTTACAAATAAAATTTCAAACTGGATTAAACAGTTTCCAGATATAAACATACAAGTTAAAAGTGAGTATGTTTTATTATATGAAATTTCAAAATTTGATTCTTTAAACTTTGATATATGCCCCTCCCTTCCTTTTTGTGTTAAAATTGATTCCTCTCTACACATTTTAGTCTGGAAAAACAACATCATGATTACTCCTTCAGAGTTGTCTTGGTTAAATTTGCAGTGTGGGTTATTAAATCATTCGAGTCAACTACAAAACTTGCTGATTCAACATAGAACAAACCATGATACTGCTTTTAGTGATAATTCATTACTTAAAAATGCAATAACTTTACTGAAAAAAATGTCAGCAGAAGAAAACCAAGAAATCAAGTATTTCCTCATACAGCAGTTAGAATTATTAAATACTAAACCAAAACAGAGACGATTTTCTTCTGATAGTTTAATTATGGCCTTTTTACTACATTTCAAGTCACCTAATGTTTATGAATTTCTTCGTAACTCTTTTTTAATTCTTCCAAGTGCAAGACTATTAAGAAAATTGTCTGGTAATATATCGCTACACTTTGAAGATTCAGATGCTAATTCATATTTAAAAAAGAAAGCTCAAAGATTAGAAGACAAAGAACTGTTTGTAAATTTGTTACTTGATGAAATACATGTAAAACCACTGCTCACCTACAAAAACGGCAAATTGATTGGTAGTACTAAAAAATATATAGCAACAACTATACACTGTTTTATGATAACTTCATTATTCTCAAGTAACAAAGATATTGTTAGATTTGTTCCTGCAAAAAAAATGCCAGCTGAAGAATTGCTTATGCACTTAAAGAATGTGCTATTAGTGGTCCGAAAAGCTGATTACCGTGTGGTAAGCATCATTACTGATGGTAATCGCATCAACAAAAAATTGTTTAAATTATTGTCTGGTGTAGCACACAAAAATGAATTGCCTTTATTTATTCCTGATCTTGTTGACTCTACTCGCAAAATATTTTTGTTATTTGACTCGGTTCATATTTTTAAATGCATTCGAAATAACTGGATTAATCTCAAAAACTATAGAAAGACACTGACATTTCCTGAAATAGATAATTTGGGAAATATGCTGCAAGCATCATTTATTGACTTAGAGGTAATTCATAACCTGGAAATGAGTAAGATTTTGAAAAAAGCACC
This sequence comes from Diplosoma virens, assembly GCA_963680785.1. Taxonomy (NCBI): domain Eukaryota; kingdom Metazoa; phylum Chordata; class Ascidiacea; order Aplousobranchia; family Didemnidae; genus Diplosoma; species Diplosoma virens. Next base: position 15,614,611 of record OY796892.1, read on the forward strand.
CCAACTAACTTGGAAAGCCTTGCATCCACACTCATTAGAGAGACAGAATGTAAAATTAGCATTAAAAACTTTTAATGATTCCAACATTGCTGTATTGAAATGCTATGGGCCAGATCATGAAAACCTTGAGAATTGGAAAGGAACGTCACTTTTTATATCAATAATCTGTAAGTGGTGGAATATGGTGAATATTCACCACCCTTTTAAAGGCAGAAATACGCGTAATAGCAATGCTGAACCTTTTTGTAGTGTTGATAATATACGTTTTCGTTTTCTGGAGCAATTGGTAGAATGGCTAGATTGCTGGGCATTGTGTGATAAACAAACTAAAGAAAATTTTTTATCATCTGACACATACTTTGCTTTCAGACATACAGTGAAAAGCCTGATGGAACTGTTAAAACATTTATTGGTGACAATGAATGTCGATTTTGTTCTTACGGGAAAGTTTCAAACCGACGATTTAGAAAGTAGATTTGGTCACTACAGACAAATGAGTGGTGGAAACAGACTTGTTTCTATTCAAGAAATACTTGAAAGCGAAAAGAAAATAAAAATTAACAGCATGTTGAAACTTTTTTGCAGCAGATGGAGAGATAACTATAAAAGACTTTCTTTTTGATCTTTCAAGTGTTGGTGACCTTGACAAAAACCTGTGCAATTTAGATCAACCTTTTGTAGAAGAATTTCCATACATCACCGTAAGTTTTGCAACGGAAAACTTGCCCGTTCTTGTGTATGTGGCTGGCTTTGTTGCTTCAAAGGTGATGAGCAAGCTGATTTGCAGTAACTGTAAAAAAATTTTGTCACCAGGAAAAAATGTGATTAATGCCGAAATTGATTCTTCACTGAATGAATATTTTAACAATTTGAATAGAGGTGGCCTAACTTATCCATCTTCAATTTTACTTCATACCTTCCAGGCTTCGTACAGCATTTTCAACACTTGTATTTCAAACAACTTAGAAGAGAAATTTTTAAACTTAAAAAAAAAACCAAAAGGCCGTATTATTAGATTTAAACAGTAATTTCTGGAAATTCTCCGATTATCTACAAATAAATAGTATATGCTCTAATCCCACATGTGGCAAAGAACAATCCGATATTTTAAAAATTTGCGTCAATATATTTTCCAACATTTTACTTAATAACTATTCAAAAAGTAAAAATGACAAAACAACTTACGCTGCTGCTTTTGCGGCAAAAGCTTCAAAATTTTAAAAGTAATTCAAACTATATTTTTTTGGCGTATTGTACATTATGTTGTTAAATATTAATTTTTTTGAGTGAGATTTAAATTATTTTCAAATAGTAATGTTTTAAAGTAATATACTTTTTAAATATTGCATCATAAAGCATTTTGCTTAATTTTTTAACTTTAAAATTTCGTTAATATTTAATATTTGACATATTAGTTTATTATTATCATATTATTTTAATTTAAATACATTATTTTCCAACAAAAATGTTATAGGGCTTTGTTGAGTTAATTTAGTAGATAGTATAACAATTTCAAATGAAATTTGGAAAAATTTTAGTTTCTATTTATCAGCCTGGTAGTGCCGCCATTTTGAATTCGATTCCAGGCCTGGAAGTTATAGAAGGCCTTGACTCGATGCAAACAGAAAACCGACTGAGTCGAATAGCCCGTACTGGCGTTAAAACTGCCTCTCCGACTGAGTCGGAGAGCCCGGTGCAAAATAGATCAATCAATTTATAGATTTTAAATTAACTGCACCTTCTAAAATAACCTAAATACATCGTCCTAATTTAATTAATCCCTATGTGACCTCGTTTTGGCAATGGTCTGTATCAGTGCTCTTCAACAGGGGTTCCGCAAAGCATTTAAAGGGGTTCTGTGAGTTTTAAGGGTTCCGCTAGGGTTCCTTGTTTTGTAAGGAAAATGATTTCTTGCTTCAGTACGTTGATGCGTCATTATTAAATTGTTTCTTTAGATCACCATCACCATGCCGCATTCAAACTCCAAGTAGGCCAATTAGTTAAATAAGAGGTTGAGTGCAGTTTATAGCCGAAAATATTGATAGTTGTTGCGTAACGGCGCAACTTGACGTTCATTGTTATGACCTCAACAAGAACGTTATTCAAAATGAATAAATGTTATTGTTGCATCACAACTATGCATGATGCTGCCGTTTACAGTAGTTAAGTAGACAATGAATAGAGATAGAATAACAGACTACAGTAGAGCTGCAGCCAGGGACGCCGGATCTTTTTTTGCCAAGGGGGCAAAGTTTAAAAAAAGGGCACTGCCAATAAAAGCAAATTTTGGTAGTTATGCTGCAATTTGAAATTTTGGTTGACACGATAGAATTTCAGTTTGCACAGGACAGACCGATATCTTGAAAAGGTTTTATTTTGCTAATCGTTTATTTTGGTTCGATCAATTTTTTGGCCAATGTCAACTCTTTTTAATAAACCTAGAGTTCAAAATTTTAATTTTAAGGTGTGCTGCATCTTGCAAAAGTCTTTAAGTTGACTCTGCCATGACCACTAACTGCGATAGCCGCAGTAATAGCCAATTTTACATAAGTTTTTCTCAATTATTTTATCTATATTGAGAAATATTTGTGCTGCCTAGACTTGGAAGTGAACACAAGTGCTGAACAAGTAAATTCAACGAATTTATCACTGAAAAGCAAATACCGTGGGAAAAATGTTGTTCTCTAACTACAGATGGAGCAGCTGTGATAACTGGACACTTTTCGGGAGTTGGTGCTCGTGTCAAGGCAGTTGCTATATTAAAACATTGCAATATTCATCGTGAAGCTCTGGCTGTAAAACCGCTTAGTTCTGATAAGCAGAGAAAAACGGAACTAGAAAGTGTTTTGGATATTGTTGTGAAAACTGTGAATTACATAAAATGTGGTGGTAAAGGAAAATCTGCTAGAGTTTTTCAAAAACTGTGTGAAGAAATGGATTCTGAGAATGTCACTGTTCTGCTACATACAGAGGTGCGCTGGCTCTCTCGTGGCAAAATTTTGACTCCTGTGTTCAAATTAAGAAGGGAAACATCAGTTTTTCTTGCAGAGAAAAATGAAGAATATGCAACAAATTTTCTTGACCATGAATGGGTCTCCAAATTGGCATATCTGGCTTCAGTATTCGATATGTTGTCCATATTCAACACCAGTCTTCAAGGGAAAAGTTCAGATATATTTTCCCAAGTTGGAAAAATTGATGCCTTTAAAAATAAATTTACTGCTGGGCCAATAAAGTGTCAAAAAATGATTTTTCTCCTTTTTAGTTTTTGAATAAATTTCTGAGCGAGGACTCCGAAGTTGAGGATACAGCTGAAATAAAAGAATTGGTGTTGGAACATTTGAAGCTATTGAAGAAAAATTTTAATCGGTATTTTCCTGAAGAAGACTCTGAGGCTTTTTGTTTGCTAAAGTGGATAGTTAATCCTTTTATTTTCACTTTGTCAGAACAAGAAGAACTTCTGGACATCTGTAATGATATGAATTCGGAGGAAATCTTTGAAAAGATGGAAAGGAATATTTTGGGATTTTTCTGTGCAAAGAGGGAACAGCAATTGCAAAGGAAGCACTGAAACTTCTGTGTCAATTTCCCAATACTTATTTGTGTAAAACAGCATTTTCTGTTTTAACCACTATTAAGAACAAAAACAGATGTTGTTTGAAGAGTGTAGATATGTATATGAGGAATGCACTGAGCAACGAGCAGCCACGATTTACAAAGATTGTAAAAGAAATTCAATAACAACCGAGTCATTAAATTTCTTGCTTTTCAACTTCTGTAATGACTGCTTGTTTGTTGAAGTCTGATAATAAAATATTTTCTTTTTTTACATGTAACTCGTGTTTTTTTAACTTTTTGTTAATGGGGTTTCCGTGACAAACATAAAAGTGCTTCAGGGGTTTCGCAAAAGCAAAAAGGTTGAAGAGCACTGGTCTGTATAATAGCATAAAATCGAATTTTACTGTTAATTTTGTCGTCGGCCACGTGCCCCAATTCGGATTTATTATAAATAGAGTGAGAGATCGCTCTTATGACACAGTAACTAGAATTTGGCTCGGAGAACGGTGACCGTGTTTGCTGAATGGTCAGGTGACCATTGTAGCCTATTTTTAATTTTTGCTGTATAGTGTTGACTGCGTGTGTGCAAACCGCAGATAAAAAATAAATTCTCTCCTTCCTCTCGTGCAACTATAATTTTCTGTATCGAGCGTCATAGAGTTACGCATATTTAAGTAAGGGTGGTTGTAACTTGGAGGGATTTCGCTGACCTTATTTAGACAAGTTCAGCATTTCAAGGACGGTTATCGTTATTGAATTCCATTTTTATCGTTGGACACTCCGGCACCTTTTGGCGGGGAGCGGATTAAGTCTTTCCTTCATTAACAAGAATTTAATCTCTTTCTCTCATCAACAAAATTTGAATTTATATGTATGTAGTGTTTCTAACAAATTTGAATTTATAATTTGGTCTTTGAACCACATGCTAATGTCATGTTTTCTTGGTACAAGGATCATGAAAAAGAGTATCTACCTTTTTTATCAATGAAAGTCCATTGGTTTATTGTGTCAAAGTCGAAGGGTTGATTGAAAAATTAGGCACTGCATATAATTCATTCGATTGGCGATTGTTTATTGACTCATCAAAAGCTAGTTAAAAAGCAGCTTTATGGCATAATGGAAACTTATTTGCTTACGTACCTGTAGCATATTCTTCCCAAATGAAAGAATCTTATGAAAATATGGCAATTCTGTCGACCAAGCTGAAATTTGATGAACGTGAATGATAGATTTGTCTTGATATTTAGGTTCTTAATATGCTTCAAAGCCGATAGTCCGGATATACTACATTTTCCTGTTTTTTATGTGAATGGGATAGTAGAGATAAAGCTAAACACTGGTTTAAACGTAATTGGCCTATGAGAATATCACGTACAACTGGGCATAAAAATATTTTTAACTATGCTCTTAATTGTAGTTCCTCAAAGTTAATATTTCCATCTTTCCATAACAAGCTGGGTCTTATGAAACAGTTCGTTATAACTTTGAATAAACAAGGTGTCTGCTTTCAATATATTGCCAACAAGTTTCCAAAACTAAGTGGTGAAAAAGTCAAAGAGGGTATATTTTTTGGTCCACAAATTAAGCAACTTTACAAAAGATGAGCAGTTCCAGTCAACAATGACAGATGTGTAGAAAAATGCATGGCTGTCCTTTAGAGAAGTAGTACTTAAATTTCTATAAAACAAGAAAGATCGTAATTACAGAAGTATTGTGGAAAATACATGTATGTTAGTCAATTTTCAAAAGCTTGGATGCCGAATGAGTGTAAAAGTTCACTTTCTACATTCTGAATTTAATTTTTTTCTTCAAATTTAGGTGCTATGAGTGAAGAAGAAGGTGAAAGACTTTACCAAGATATAAAACAATGGAAACAAGGGTACCAGGGACGATGGAATTGTTCAATGATGGTTGACTATTGTTGGTCATTGAAACGTGATTGCTATATGAGCCAGAAAGAAAAACTAGAAAAAAGCAATTTATGCCTTCTACCAAAAAAGTGAAAGTATCTGCCACAATATTTCCATATCTGGTTGTAGTCTATGTATATCGATAGAAAGTTTATACATTTATTGGTAAAAAATGTCGATGTGATAGAACAATTTCCATTTGCATATTTAGAATCAGCAGGATAGAATTATCCAAACACAATTACATTCACAAAAACAACAGAAAATTTTTTTAAAATATCCACCAGTGTAATTGTTTAAGATAACACGTAAAAATATTTGTTATTTTATAAAATAAAAGTTTATTATGATGCCGTTTACACAAACCGAAAAAAAGTAATAAAAAGACATGTTGCCATTTTTTGACAAAAGTTATTCAAGCAAAATTTGCAAAAATTCTGTTAATGACTCTTTTGTTCTTTGCATATTGGCAAAAAAACTTGTCGACAGCGTGGTCGAATGGTTAAAACGCCATGATTGTGATGGACATAGTTTCGTTTCAAAACTTGCACCATTCTTTTGTGTCCTTGGGAAAAACACTTTACGACACTTTCCATTGCTTGGTGGTCTTGGCAAGCAGTTGCAAATTTGAGTCATATCGCTAGAAAACGATAAAACCAAATAAAAAATTTTAAACAGATAGCATATCCTGGCATCTCCGAAAACAGGTTGGGATAATTGCTTGCCCTATGTATTACCGCCTCCATTATTTTCTTGCAAGTCAGCAAGATAAATATAGAAATAACATAAAATAAAAAATTCGTAAAATTTGCAATAAATTAAGTGCCTGATCTATGTAGAGCCTCATAAATTGCTATTGAAGGCCGCAGGTTGGGCACCGTTGATCTAGGCTTATATGAAATTAAAACTATGCGTCGAACCGGTTTTGTTATGATAAAGTTCAGGTTCAGGTCAGGTTTAGGTCAGGTTCAGGTTTGGCAAATTTAATTTTTACCAATTCAGATCCGGTTTATGTTCAAACAATAATATTAGTAAATACGAGTTTACGGATCCGGTTCGACGCCCTGCTAAATATACTATCCTACTACCTACAATTGTCAAGTCCACTTCTCGTTTTCACAATATTAATGTCCACTAAATGTTAGACCGGAGCTTTCTACAAGCAAATTCTGTTTGTGTTAATTTCTCTAAATATTAGGCATAGTTTGTACATAGCAGTTTTAAACGCTGGTGTGTGTTAGAATTGGCACTGTGCAATCTCACGCAGCTATCAATCTTGTAAAAAAGTTTATTTTTTTAAATTGAGCTGTTGAGATGCATTTAGATATAGTTGCCAAATTGGTTTTTGTTCACTATTCACCGAGTTTAGTTGATTGTCTTTAAAATTCTGGGAAATCCCCAAAATCTGCAAGGATAGTAAAGGTAAACAATGAACGAGATCCGTCAAATTCAGATCAATCTTTTTAAAAAACAGCTGAGAAAGCTTAGAATTATTATATCGAATAAATCAAAACATTTCTTTGCCTACTTAATGTTTTTATAAAGTCTTAAAAAGATAGTATAGTAGTAACATTATCATGCTTCATACAATAGTAGACAGGTGCCATAACTTTATAAATGTAATTATTGTTCTACTTGTGTTACTGTATTACCTCAAAACTTTTTTAAAGCATTTGCAACAATTGCTTTATTTATTTTCGTGATTGTGCGGTGAAAGCAACCTGTGAAAAATGGCACTGCAAAACCAGTTATGCTTTTGCAAATGATATGGCTTTGCTAATTTGTTTGGCAAGTGTGATTAATTTAATAAGTAAAAAATGTTTATTTACTGATTTACTGGTACATGTAAAAAAATCTAATTTTACATAATTCTTTTTATTGTTTTATATGGCAAGAACATGCTAATAATAAACAATTATAAACGAAAAATGTTAAAAAAACAAATACATTTAATCAGCTCTTATTTAAACCAGTCTATTATTTTTTGATAGATTTTTGTATTGTTGTCTTTCGTCAGTAATATTAAAAATAAATAAGTTTGTTTTTCTTGTTAAGCATATTGTTTAATCTTTTAGCTTATCAAAAATTGTCAGCTAAATTTAAGAAAAAACATAGTTCATTTTTGCCAATCATACATCAATGATATTTATGTTAAAAGCAAAATAATTGCTGAAAGCGATTTGGCATAAACAGCTAAAAATACTTTATAATGGATTAAAATCAAGTAGGTACATGGACATTGATTTTACAACTATTTATGTAATCAAAAATTTGAAAATATCTCTAATTATTTATAAACTCAATTTGGTTCTTGTCTATTATTTGTTGAATTTAGTTTATTACTTTTTTAAATTTAGGAAACCCCAAAGCAAGGTTATTTACAGGAAACAGTGAATGAGATTTTACTATTTAACTATGTAACTTTATTATAATTACAACATGATTTTAACCTTTTTAACATAAAGACATATGCCATAAAACACAGAAAAAACAAACATTTATTTGAGTTGACTGCTATTTTTTTTTTGTTGACTTTTGTTTCTATTTGTAAGACAGTGGAAAAATTAATTGAATTTTATTGACTGATTGCTGTTTCAACTGGATTAGTTTTTACATTTTGGAAAATCTTCAAAGCCTGCAAGGGTAGTAACTGCAAGCAATGAACAAGACCCATTTAATTTCCAAAAGTTTTTTAATTGAAATATAAAAACTAAGTTAAATTTTTTAGTTTATTTAAGCTATTTTGGATTAGTTAAACTCAATATTTATACTATGTCACAATTGTTAAATTAGCTTCATTTATAAAATATTTTTGTTTACTTAGAGATTTTAACACTTTGCCACTTTTATATGTAGTTACTATAACTTGGAAACAATCAACATGCATATGGTATATAGAAGTTTAGGATATTTAAAAAGTGTTTACAATCAACTTAACCCTGCCACATTAACAGGTAAGAAATAGCTTTAGTTACCTTAAAGAGTAAGTTTTTACCTATTATTTAATTTTTTTGCTAGCTATAAAAACCTATAAAAATTCAGTTATTTTGCAACCTATGCCATTCTTTCTGTTTTAGCTTTCTTTGTGATTGTTGCCATGTACTATTTAGAAATACTTATTGCCATCTTGTCATCTTGCCACATAAAACAGTAGCTGTTTTACTGTCTTTGACATGTATAATGTAGAAATACTGCTTATTTTTTTGTTTCTATTGACTTTGCTGCTAGTCTCTGGTTTTAAGCATAGTTGTTTTTGTCAGTAAGCAGCATGATCATTTAAGAGTTTTTTGCCTAAGTCAGTAGCATGATCATTTGGGGTGCCACTACAAAAAGATAACAAAAATTACTTAGATAAACTGCAGTTCAAACTTAATCTATTCAAAGTGTTTCCACATGGGTTAACCTGCCTGTAATTTAAATTTTCTATTAAAATAAAAAGTTCAATAGTCTTATGGTAAGATGCCCTATTTCTTCATACATTATTGTTCTAAAAACTAAAACTAAACTGATTTTGTAAAATTAACTAATGTAATATTTGTTTACACCTAACTGCTAAATGCTTGTAGAAATCTTGTTTTTAAACTTTAGGAGCAATTGATGTTGTTGTCATTGAACAAGAGGATGGCACACTGGTTGCTTCACCATTTCATGTTCGATTTGGAAAACTAGGTGTTTTACGAGCAAAAGAAAAACTGGTAAAATTATTTTTCAGTTTTACATTGAATTTCCTCTTTTTATTTGCCATATTTGTAAGACTGGTTGATATTATTTTTTAAATCATAAAAAAATTAATATAATTTCTTGTCCTTGTATGATCAGTTCTGCAAGCAAGCAGAGTCTCTGATTAGGGATTAAAACCTCAAACCACAATCAGGCAGAAAGTCCCAGATCAGCATACAGGTGTATTGTCTGCAACTCAGCAGATAGCACTTTTAGTGCTGCCTTCCTTATATTATTCAAGACTTTTGTAAATAGGTTAAGTATTTGATTTTGTTTTTGATGAAATATTTCAACTACAGAGTCTGAACTATTCTTCATCTTTTAGTCTGGCACAAAAAATTAATTACTGGTTTTGTTTAAAAACAGCAAGCACTTCTAATTTTCTACAAAACAAATTAAAAAAACAAAAAAACTTTAATCTTTTTACAAACAAAAGTTTTTCAGTATTATATAAATTTTCTTAAATTGAGTTTGGTGGTATCATGACAATTAAAACCTGTTTATTCAAACTCCGTATAATTCAAACTGGACTTTTTCAAACAAAAGACGATTGTAACTATGACGTATTTAAATTTAACGAAGACAAAAAGGGAAACTAGTTTACTGAAGACAGAAACTAGGCGTAGGGTTAGAGTTAGGTTTTGAATTATACGGGTTACAATTACTGGGTTCGAATTTCTGGGTTTGCATGGTCGCATAGCCATGCACTTTAACCAGTAATTTTTATTTGGTCCAAAAAATAGCCCCCTTTCGAAATTGTAGACTAATAATAAACAAACCAACATTGCTTGTAATCGTTTTTTTGTTTGAGCACTATTTCGACGATAGCGTCTCCTCCTTGTTCGTCTTAGGTAAAAATAACAGTAAATGATGAACGTATTCCGGATCTTCATATGAAGCTTGGTGATCAAGGTGAAGCATTTTTCGTTGAAGAAATCGTTGAAGAAGAAGAAATTCCCACCTCAATGATCACATCACCTATTCCGTCTCGACCAAGTACACCTTGCGACCGTGAGAAACAAAACGACACGTGAGTATTGCATTTGCTTGACGATTATACAAATGTTTTCAAACTCTGGTACCGAAGAGTTTTTTGTCTCCGTTTTTTACGTGTTAAGCAATTAAATGTTTCGATATTTTATCTTAAGTCTGAAATAGCTTATTGCTGTTTTTAATTTATAATCTTGTGAACCTTAAAACAAATCATGGGTAAAGTTTACGAACTTTTTATATTTATAAAGTGTAATTTAGGAAAAGAGGTAATTTTTTGAATCCATTTGTAAATAACAGCAATCAGAAGCTTACATTTTAATATTTAGTTTGCAAAAAAAATTTTAATGGATTTAGAAACAGAAAAAAGTTGAACGTTTTTGACTTTCATAAGCCCTTATCAAAGCATATAAAAATTTTTTAGCACGATTTAATAATAAAATATAAACAACAATTATATAAAATTAAAAATATAATATAAGCAACAATTTTCTGAAGTTTATGCTCACACTGGTACTACTGATTTATTTCAAAAGCAATGACAATTTAGTAATTATTATAAAAACAACGCCATAATTCAAAAAAAGGAATAAGAATCAGATGACTAAATTAAAATTGTTTTAGTAAAAAATACGAACCGTTTTTAAACAATTGCTTATTTAATTTTGGTTGATGTTTTTTAATTGATAAAGCTTTTTTAATTCGAATTTTCCAATGCATGAATTTTACAGTCGTAGTCTGATACACATTTCTTTATCACACCAAAATGATTCATTAAACTGTCGGTATCTTTTTTATTACAAGAACTGCATTCAATAATATGTTCTTTTATTTTACTTTTGACCGAAGAACCTAAGTTTAAGTGTTACTTTGGTCTTGTTACCACATGACGTGTTGATTTACTAATACAAGTCAGACCCGCATTGCACGGGCACGAGATATACGACATTTGACTACAATAGCGCAGGTGTGTTTGATTTTACATTGAAATAATTTCCAACTTTGCACGTTTTATATATTGGTGCTAACTGCACGGCAGAAAATTTCCAAATAAGTTGAGAAATACCTTTGAATATGTGAGACTGTTTCTCTAGATATGGAATTTCAACTGCAATGGTTTCTTTTTATTTTTATTTTTTTATTTGTCTTTTACTTATTTTATTTATTTATTTTATTGTCGGCAGCGGGGTCGAGTGGTTAAAGCGCCGTACTTATGATCAGCATGGTCTCGGTTTCAAACCTACTTGCACCATTCTGTTGTGTCCTTGGGAAAGACACTTTACGGCACTTTTCCCTGCTTGGTGGTCTTCGCAAACAGTTCTAAATTACAGTCATATCTCTATTAAATTACAAGCGGACAGCAATATCTTGGCATCTCCGGAAGCAGGTCGGGGTAATTGCTTACACTATGTATTAGCGCTCCGTCGCTTTCCTGCGAGTCAGGAGGATAAATATAGAGTTAAAATATATAAAAAAATAGTAGAAGACTTTTTTGTAGTAAATTGCAAGGTTTTATGTTGTGAATTTATTACATATAAAAAATTTCATTCTGGCTGCTTCATTGTTAAATATTGCAAAAATGTCATCTACATATCTAAAATAAACTTTTGTGAAGCAATTGCGTTGCTGTTGTAAAAGGCGGGTTTCCATTTCAGCCAGAAAGAAGTTTGCTATAGTAGGATCTAGTGGTAAACCCCTAGAAACACCATCAATTTGTTGAAATAATTTGTCTTTGTATAAAAACATTTGTTGCAATCAGCTAAATTGACTACAACGTGGCCCGGGGGAACTCCAAGGCCTTCACCAACTCCACTTCCAAGAAGCAATACCAACGAAAGCAAAACTAAAATCTTTATTCCAAATCAACTTTAAACATAAATCCAAAGAACACGGCAGAGCTAAGATACAGTACAGTATGGCAAATTCAAAAAGTGATGGCTCTTCCCGTCAACCAAAACGACAACTGAAGTTAATAATACGAACACAACGTCCAAAGCAATAACCAAAGGAAAAATCACTTATTTTACCAAAAACCCAATGTATTCAACAAAAATGTAAATAAAGGCGCGTAAATATGACAAAGGTCAAAGGCCGGGATGAGAGCGAGTTCGAATCCTATAGAAGGTATGACTTAGAAAGCTGATTCTCCAACAACATTGTCCTTTAGTAGCTAAATTTAATAATGAAAAAAAATTTTTTTTCTTTGGTAGTTGATCAGAGTTTAAGTTGTTGTCATGTTTTATTTGAAATAAGGTCAATTTTGTAAGAGAACATTTGTAAAGAAGCATTTGACATCGATACTTACCATTACTTGAATTGAATTCGAATTAGTTTATTGTAGCATTTCTAAGATATCATAAGATGAGCACAGCATGTATTTATCTCAGAGGTTCTCAAACTGGTGGGTGCGCCTCCTAGTGGCCGTGAAAGGTTTATAAGGAGGGGGCGAGAAACTAGCTGCAAATTGATTAGATAACTGCATTGACATGAAATAAATGGAAAAAAGAGAAGTCATGACAGTAATTATTTAAAGTATGGTTTTATAGATATCACGGTGAATACTGAATATAAAAGCGGTATTACAATGCGTGATGTGCTATGAAAATTTGTGCAATGACGCAATGAGACCATTGTCATCTTTAGATAAACACATTGGCCATATATAAAAACTATGTGGGATCAGCTATGTTATATACTTTAGAAGCAAAACATGGTGTTTGAGAGAAAATGAGGTAGCTATTTCGAGAAGAGTACTAAGATCTATGGTGAGGGCGATGTGTGGTGTATAGTTAGTGCAAAGAGAAATACAGAAGATCTGATGGGCATAATAGGATTGAAGGAAGCAGCAGATAAGCTGGCAAGGGCAAATGATGTGAGATGGTATGGTCATGTTTTGAGATGACCTGAAGAAGATGTTTTGATGAAGGCAATAGGGATGTGCCAAAGTCGAAGCTTCAGCAAAGATTTCTTGTTGTCATTTTGTAAGGTTCCTTGCTCCCTCTTGATAAATTCTTTTTGCAAGGTATGCAGACAGCGTTGCTAACATCCTCATTACTTATTTTGAAGTAATCCCATAAGGGATTTTCACCTTGTTTAGCATTATGAATAATGATTAGCTTTAACATCAATGATCAACATGAGGATATTTATACACTTAAAAAAGATGCAATTGTTTATAACAATTATATAGTACAGTATACACTTTAGCAATATAATTAATTAGCTACGGACTAATTATAAAACAACATTATTTACAACACTCGTTTTTTTAGCACTCAGACACACAAAAAGTTTTTAATTTTTATATAAAAACCACAAGAAGTTGCCAATTGAAAGTTCAGACTGTGATAACATAGCACATGTACACTACTATTGATCTGAAGGTCAGGCATCTTACTGCCATACTCCTTGCTTAGTACTAGCACAACAGAAGAAAAAATGGAACAAAGTGGGGATAACTGTAAGTCAGTGGCGTGCAGTAACCTCTGAGGCGGGTCATGCAGTTGGCATGCAATACTTTATGGATAGGACAACAAATTGTCTGGGATTCTAAGACGAAGACCAATTTTTGTCTCAAAATCATGGTGTTCTCCAAAAAAAAAAGGAGGTCTTCAATTGTAATCACTCTCAGACATAGCCGTACCAGCCCAAAAAATTTTGGGGGGGCAATGAAGCTTTGCCCAAATTTTGTGACGTTTGCCCAAATCATGATTTTATAGTACATTTCGGACATGACAAAAAAATTGTCTGAGATTCTCAGACGAAAAACTAATTTTGTCCTAAAATCATGGTGATCTCTAAAAAAAAAAAAAAAAAAAAGGTCTTCACCCAAATTTGGGTTATTATTTTTTGCAGTTCCTCATCGTCACCTCTCTAAATTTCTTGACTTTGCCCAAATTTTTCGTATCGCTGCCCGAAAATTATGGTTTTGCCCAAATATTTTCTTCTCACTGCCCAAAAAATCTTAATTTTGCCCAAATCTTCGAAACTTGGGGGGGCAATTGCCCCCCCTGCCCCCCTGGCAGGTACGGCTATGCTCTCAGATTTCTCACTTTTGGTCCCAAAAGCAGAGTGCTCTCCGAAAAAAAAAAGGTTTCACTTGAAATCAGTCTCAGATTTCTGACTCTTCGTCCCAAAATCATAGTGTTCTCTAAAAAAAAGGTCTTTACCTCGGATCAACCTCAGATTTCTCTAATTTCGTCCGAAAACCGTGATGTTCTTTATTTATTAAGTAAAAAAAAAAGATCATCACGCAAAAGTTTGTTGGTTATGCAAAGCATGACTTGCATGCCCTAACCGCACGCCACTGCTGTACCGGTAAGTCTGTGTAACAAACATGTTTCAAAACAGATGAATAACACATCACAGTAGCAATAGCGTGTGATTTTGTAATAAGCTTTGTATTTGATAAAATAAATGAATTATATCAGCCATCAGGTGTAAGGGTCTTATAGTAATGGAAAATTGCTTGCCGAAGCCAAAGCTTCACCAACTTCGATTCCACCCAAAAATGTACGACTCTGGCAACTCCGACTCTCGACGCCACAATCTTGATTAAGTCACACTTTTAAAAATTTGAAGAAAAAGGAAAAAGCGAATCTTATTTTTTAAATCTGCAGCCGGAGCTGTATAATGTTAAGATACAGTTCTTCAAAAAAGTGCTTGATAAAAATATCGGAGCAAAATATTTTGAATTACAAGTTACAAAATGAAACCAAAAAATTTTAATAATTTAAAGCCCGACAGACTGTATCTAAACATAGAATAAAAAATTGAATACAGAAACTCGAAAAATGTAAAATAAGGCATGAAACTAAAACTTAATATAAACACTGTTACCAGGGATATTGCTTATTTTAAAATTCATATGTTCTTCTGGTAAATTCAGAGGCAAGTAAAACTTCAACAAATATAACAGGCGTAATATTTATTAAAGAACTCAACGACGTTTCGTCCGTTACATCGGGCGCACTTCATCAGGTAAAAGCAGAACACAACGCGCACCGTATTTAAAAACCAAGAAGTTAAAAACACAAACCAACAAACACAAGGTGAGAAGCGAACATACATAACAATTCAATAATTACTTAGTGCAAAAGAAACAAATTTAACTGGTTGAAAACCCACATAAGTTGAGATTTTTTATATTGCTGTATATTTTTGGAAAAACATTACGATTTTTATCATTTATTGAATTTTTTGTATTATTAATATAAAACGATTCTAAAAATTTTCTTTTATCATAGTCAATGTTATAATCCAATATTTCAAAATTACCAAAATCAATCCAATGTTCACAATTAAAACAATGCTTAACCAATGCAGTTTTTTTATTCAAATCGTCTTCTTTTAATTTAGCCAAATTAATCGGTTTCAAATCACGTTTATGTTCCGATAAGCGAGTATTAAAACATCTGCCCGTTTCACCAACATATACATTTGAGCAATTTATAAAATTCCGTGCAAAGATTGTTCAAATGTATATGTTGGTGAAACGGGCAGATGTTTTAATACTCGCTTATCGGAACATAAACGTGATTTGAAACCGATTAATTTGGCTAAATTAAAAGAAGACGATTTGAATAAAAAAACTGCATTGGTTAAGCATTGTTTTAATTGTGAACATAGGATTGATTTTGGTAATTTTGAAATATTGGATTATAACATTGACTATGATAAAAGAAAATTTTTAGAATCGTTTTATATTAATAATACAAAAAATTCAATAAATGATAAAAATCGTAATGTTTTTCCAAAAATATACAGCAATATAAAAAATCTCAACTTATGTGGGTTTTCAACCAGTTAAATTTGTTTCTTTTGCACTAAGTAATTATTGAATTGTTATGTATGTTCGCTTCTCACCTTGTGTTTGTTGGTTTGTGTTTTTAACTTCTTGGTTTTTAAATACGGTGCGCGTTGTGTTCTGCTTTTACCTGATGAAGTGCGCCCGATGTAACGGACGAAACGTCGTTGAGTTCTTTAATAAATATTACGCCTGTTATATTTGTTGAAGTTTTACTTGCCTCTGAATTTACCAGAAGAACATATGAATTTTAAGATAAACTACAACTTGTCGGCAGCGTGGTCGAGTGGTTAGAGCGCGGGATTGTGATCGACATAGTTTCGGTTCAAAACCCACTCACGTGATTCTGTTCCGTCCTAGGGAAAGACACTTTACGGCACTTTCCTCTGCTTGGTGTTCTTGGCAAGCAGTTCTAAATTTCAGTCATATCTCTATTCAATTTCAAGTGGATAGCAATATCTTGGCATCTCCGGAAGCAGGTCGGGATAATTGCTTATCCTATGTATTAGCGGCGAGTCAGGAGGATAAATACAAAGATAAAATATATGGCGGCCCGCAACCAGGAGTAAACTTAAGAAAGCAACACAGTCCCTAACACTTCCAAAATTGCTATAGTTTTGACAATCGAGTGCTAAGTTCTAATTTCATTGTAATAAAGGTTGTTTTTATTTTGCCGATCTTAACTGCAATAACCTCAATCTTGCATATAAATTGATATATTGCTGGGACATTTCTAGAAAACAAAACTGATTTGAAAACAGAAAGCTTCGCTTTTATACACAACTCTCGTTTCAGTACAACTGATCGGTAAAGCTGGAGCATTACTGCACTTGCTTTTCCAATACGTGTGTCCAGTTCCTTGTCCTGTCTACCATCACTCGAGAATGTGACTCCAGGATACTTAAACTTCTCCATCTGCTGGAGAGTTACTCTATTTGTTTCGAAAGAACACTGGAAAGGGTGCCTTGACAAACATATAATATCGGTTTTAGCCGTACAAATTATTATTCCAGCATCCAAGCATGCACAGTAAACCGATCAAGTGCATATTGGAGATCCTCGAGCTTAACAATGCAAGATCATCTGCAAACAGCAGGCGCCGAACATTAAATTTCCCAAATGTGACGCCTTTACTGGAAGAACTCCATCTACCGTAAAACCTCATTTTCACCGCCATGGCGCTCTATTTTTCGACTCGCTGATCAGAATTACGAAAAGATAAATTTCATGAATGAAAAGAAAAAACATCTAACACATTTATACAATTGCATTCATTCATTCATTTGTAATCGTGCTGTATCGTGTCGAATCGTTCATAAGAGCGTGCGTGTGCTTCAAGAAGGTCAGGCGCAGTCTGTGTTGATTTTACCGCTTATTCGAATAGAGTCAACACCGATAGTGTAGTTGGCGTTTAGGCCACCGCCATTAGTCCATTTAAAAAACTACAGGAACTTCCCAGCGTCTAAAAATAAACGTGCAATTTGGCAATCCATTCTTCCCTTCTTAGACCGGGGAAGGCGATTTCAGCCGTAACTATTGCCAAAATAGAAGAATTCATCAACATGGCGTTCAATTAGAGGGTGGCGCTCTATTTTTCAACCCTTCCCCTATAGTGGTGTTCAAATAGAGGTTTTACGGTATATAATGAACAGAAGAGGAGAAAGAACACAGCCCTGTCGTAATCCAATACTAACACTAAAAGGTTTTGTTTTTATGCCATTGGCACGAACACAGACTTCTGACTGTTTGTACAACGATTTGATAGCCGCTAATAGCTGGCCTCTCACGTCATACTCCAACAGTACAACCCACAGCTTGTCTCTTGGTACACGGTCATATGCTTTTTTAAGGTCCACAAAGCATGTATACACCTCTTTGGCTTATTTCCACGATTTCTCAAAAACTTGCTGAAGGAAATTGATTTGGTCCATGGTGCATCTGCCAGTACGAAATCCGCATTGTGCATCTTGACGTTAAGGTTCGACTATTTCATGGCATCTCTTTTTGAGCCACTTTGCATAGACCTTTCCAGGAAGACTTAACAAAGAAACCTCCTTGTAGGTAGTGCATTTCTTCTTGTCTTTCTTTTTGTGAATAGGTACAAAGACACTGGTCTGCCATTGCCTCGGTACCTCACCAGTTTTTCAAGCTACTTGGAATACACAAACCCCAATGTGGTTCATGGCCTTTAACATTCGTGTCAAATATCATCATCACCAGGGGCCTTGCCAGCTTTCAAAGATTTGATTGCTGTGCTCACCTCTGCTTTGGTTAGATGAATTTCTTCACCAATTTGTTCCTCGGATGTTTTGAAATGTTGAACTGTTACTGGATTTAAGAGCTGACAAAAGTATTCTCTCAAACGATTTAGAATACCCTTTTAATGCTTTAAAAGCACACCATTAGTATCCTCGATGAAGGTGGCAATTGGTGTTCGTTTGCCAAAATAGTTTGTTTGCCGATCTGTAGTCTGTATCCAACTTTTGTCCAAATTCTTCCCACGACTCTTCTTTAGATTGTTTGACAATAGTGCTGCAGTCTTATGTGCTACGGAGTACCGCAATCGAAGCTGCTCAGATGACTTGTTTGTTAACCAAGCTCCAAACGCAGTTTTCTTGGCATCGTTAGCTTCTTTAACTTCTTGGTTCCACCAAACAGTTCTTTTCTCACTACTCATTTGATCTCCCACACGTTTGCAACCACAACTAGCAGCTGCAAATATAATGACTGCAGATTTAAATAAATCCCACTCAGTCTCAACGTCTTCAGCATAGTCAGGGAGTTCTCTGAACATGAAAGCAACTTTGCTTCCAAAAGTGTGTCTCACCTTTTTGTCGGTTAGTAACTTCCACTTTATTCTGTATGCTCTTCGTGCTGTGAATTGTTTCCTTGTTCTTGGATAATTTAGGCCTCTCAGAATGCAGACGACTTGGCGATGGTCGGTAGACAGTTCAGTTCCTGTTTTAATACAAACATCAACCACAGAAGAAAACAAGTCCGTTGAAACAATACAGAAATTAGTGATAGAACGCTGTCCCACCAAATCTTTGTACCAGGTGTACTTGTGAATCTCCTTGTGCCGAAAAAAAGGTGTTCATTATGCACAATCCGATGGTGGCACAGAACTACAGCAAACACCTTTCGTTTCTGTTAATGTCCGATAACACCCTAACATGTCTTGTCGTCAGTACCCGTATTTGCGTAAAAATCTCCCAGTGGGACGATTGATTCTGCAGATATTACTTTCTGTAAAGCAACATCTACTTCATCTAAGAAAGACTGGTACTGTGCTTCAGCGTTTGGTGCGTAAATGCACAGTGCCGCTCCTGTAGCCTAAGCTTAAGGAGACAAACCCTTCTTCCGAGTGGGATCCAATCAGTGACACAGTGGGCCAGGCGAGGGCTTACAAAAATGCCTACCCCTGCCTGAGCAGACATAGTCTCATCTACACCCAAGTAGAAGAGCTTCCAGCCTTCATTCAACTCAACCTTCATAGTATTCGCCGTGTAAGCGCCTGCTTGTTTATAGGTTTGGTACATTTGGTCAGCTGTAGCGAACGTGTAAGTTTGATTTAGCCTAATATGGAGTCGGAGTCGCAAAAAACAATAGCGACTCCGACTCCAACAAAATTTTTAAAAATGACTCCAGCTCCGACTCCATCAAAACAATAAAAACGACTCCGGCTCCGAATCCGCCCAAAAACGTACGACTCCGCGACTCCGACTCCACAATCCTGTGCTTGAGGACCTTTTAAATTAAACTTACGAAAGTTACCCCGAAAAGATTTTTGCGACGAAAATTAAATTTTGTTTACCGAAGGAGGCTGTTATGTTGGGTTGGGTTTGAAATCGGGTCGAAGTATGAAAAAGGTTGAAAAACCGGCGCTAGAGCAAAGCTTTGTTTATTTTATTCCGTTGCAAGCGCTAGTAATAAAATAGAGAAATAAAGTTTTGCTTTGGCGTAAGTGAAACTGAAACTCTTGTGTAGGTTCGCCTTTGAGGTCGATTTATACTGAAAGCCGTGGCGGAAAAAACAAGCGGAAGGCGTTTCGGTTTGAACAAAGATTTTGCCCTTTAAAAATTTCATTTCTACGTTTTCCGTTTTTACCCTGACCAGTCTTACTCTGACTATGACCCTTTCACCTTGTTTTTCTTAGCTTTTTCCGTCCTACGCTTTGCTTTTTCTGCGTCCGCTTTTAGTCTGAACCGACCTTTTGGTCTTCGCTTGACTTATCGACGTTTATCGTGGCTAAAAAAAGTACATTCTAAGTGGGGTTGAAATTTTTGGAACACCGTATAATACTCAAAAAGAAAAAAGGTTGAGAAACATTGTTCTTATTTCGAGCATTAAATTTTTCCTGACAAAGCAAACTAATGATATAACTTATTCGCAATCCTTGTAACTTGAGGCTATCAACTTCCAAAAACATGATTGGCTGCGACAAGTAGGGTGCGAGTTGTCAAGGTATTTTTTGGGCGCAACTTTACCAATTGCGGAGCGTGTTTCTACTCGGACGAAATCGCGTTTGATGAAATATTGTTAGTTATTATACAATTTTCTACAAACAAATTTTTTGTTTTTCTACACATGATAATATATCAATATAATTCTTGGTTTAAATTACTGCGATTTAATTATACGCGTTAAGTGCTTTTTACATCGAAATGTTTAATATGCGTCACTTTTGTTTCTTGCCAAGTTTTTATAATTTTTTTTAATGAAAAATAAAAATACGCTATTTGGACTTTTTTCTTAATCATCAAAAAAATTGCTAAAATTACGATCAAGAGTTTGCAAATAATTTGATTAGGCATTGAAGCGTACACGTTTTGGGATTGCGACAGTCAATCTAATTGATCAGCAACATTTTCGCCTTAAAAAAATACTGAGGCATCTTTAGTTTTTCAAATTTAGAATTTTTATGCTAAGTTTATGTGTCATAATTTTGCACCATTTTCAAAACAAGTCGAGGATCTTTTATAGAAAGTCCCCGCCATTTATGCGAGTAATTTTTTTTGGTGAAACGAACCCGAAATCTCCCTACAACACTAGGATGAAATAAAAAAGAAATTTGTAGTGAGGATTCTGGGTTAGTTTCACCAAAAAAAAAATACTTGCTATAGATGGTGGGGCGATAAAAATTACTCGCAATAGATGGCGGGGGCTTTCTACAAAAGATCCCAAGTCGAACGGTTCGTATGCTTTGCGGTAGAAAAGATTTTTAGATACTGGTTAAGTATGCGGTCTACTAACAAACTTCTTGTTAAACATACGGTCTACCATCTGTAAAAAGCCTGTTGACTGATTTCTAGTTAAGTATGCGGTTTATCATGCATCAGATCTGGTAATTGGTTTTAAAATTCAAAGCTATTGCCTAGTGTAGAATACAATTGTATTGGTAACTACTGAACTAAATTAGATAGAAGATCGCATACCAAGGCCCGTTTGCACTACAAGCGTGGAAAAAAGCATTCTTTGTATGTTTTATTGCTTTTTTTTGCGCTCGCTTCAATTTTAACCGCTCGGTTCAATCGAAGAACAATAAAAGAGACAAAGAATGCTCTTTTCCACGCTCGTAGTGGAAACGGGCCTTAAGAATTGTATACTGCATATTTAACCAGTACCGACTTTTAAGGCCTGTTTCCACTACGAGCGTGCAAAAAAAGAGCATTTTGATTTCTTTTATTTATCTTTCCGCGCTTAAAATTGAAGCGAGCTCTAAGCAAAGCAAAAAAATCAATAAAACAAACAAAGAATAATCTTTTTCACGCTCGCAGTGGAAACGGGCCTTTAAAGTGCTCTGTTTTTTTTCGCCGAAAACTGAAAGGTTACTTTAGGTCGACTTGAATTCATCGTACCATGATGTCACTATCATGTGGTAATCTCGTGTTACTACGTCTTCGTTTATTTCTATCAGCATAGAAAGCCCATCAAGCTTTATACATTTTCCTGTCACGTAACTTAGCATTTTTTGTTTAAATTTTTGCACATTAGCAATTATTTACAGAGTTTTGAGAAAACAACAATTTTTTGCCAATACATTTTTTGTTTAGGTATTGACCCCTATTTTATTATTTTCAAAATATTAATGCGTCGTTTTTTAATGCAATGTAAAATAATTACACAGTTAAATTTATTGTTAGAAATCGTTTGTTTGCCTACGACGACGATGATATTAAGAGAACTAGCAAACCACCATCACTAAAACAGTATTTGCTTTTCGTTATTGAAGACTCTCACTCAGTGTGCGGCTGTGCATTGAAATTGGCATTGTCAGCACTGTAATATATCAAAGCAATTCAAAAATATTTGTTAGAATTAGATTATGCATCAAGGCAGGAAGTTTGGATATAATTTTTGTACCATAATATATCTATCAGTGTGTTTTAAATTCTTCAATTCTGCGTGTTATTTTACACAATGCAAGAACTGGCGAGTCCGCAGGCGATCAGAGCATATTCAACTGGATTAAATGTAGATTAGTGATGAAAATATCTTAACTAAATCGATCGTGGAAAGTACATTTGACTGCATATGTCCATCGGTGGCTTGAAAAAGCTCTCTGGAAAGTGTTCGATTAGGTTCATGATAACTAAAAAAATTTTATCGGACAACATAAATAATGTTGAGTTACTTTAGATTGCCGCTTCGCTAGCCCCGGTTTGAATTATCCATCTATTCCAGGGGTTTCCAAACCGGGGTACATTTAGACTTCTCTAGGGGTACATTAATATATGAGAGAATATCCTTATTTAAGTTAAATTCCGTCTCCGGAAAAATTTTAAAAATAGATTGAAATGTCCAGAGTTTTTGAATCCAGTAGATCGTAAATACGTTTAACAGAACAATGAAGAGAGAAGACCTTTTTTTTAGAGATCAACTTAATTTTGGACACAAATTAGAAAAATTTGTGGCTGAACCTAAGTGAAGACTTTTTTTTTTAGAGAAACGTCACAAAATTTTAGGGGTACAAAGTGGTTAAAGGGTACCGGTGAACTAAAAGTTTGGGAAACCGTGGTTTAGCCACTAATTTTTTTAATTTTTTTATTGTTGTCCATGTTTTGTCTAAGATTAATTATACAATCAAAAAATCTATTTACTTTACAATCTAATTACTTTTTATTTATTATTGAAATAGGTTTATATATAAAGTTTTATATCAGACTACTATCCTAGAAAACCGATTTTATATTGGAATCAAAAAAAGTTTGAAAAACACTACCTGATAACCTAAATAACAGATTTATATTGTTAGTATTTTAGCCATGTCGAATCAATACATATGGTTTAGCCGCTAATTTTTTGATTTTTTTTCTTGTCCATATTTCCTCCAAGATTGATTATACAATCTAAAAATGATAATATAGAATAGATCAGGGTTTCCCAAACTTTTAGTTCACCTGTACCTGTACCACTTTGGCCACTCTAACAGGTTTGCATGTACCCCCAAAATCTTGTGACGTTTCTCTAAAAAAAAAAGGTCTTCACTTACGTTCAGCCAGAAATTTTTCCAATTTCTGTCCAAAATCAAGTTGACCTCTAAAAAAAAATTTCTCTCTTCATTGTTCTGTTAAACGTAATTACGATCTACTGGATTCAAAAATTCCGGACATTGCAGTCTATTTAAAAAATTTTTCCGGAGACGGAATTTAATTTTAATAAGGATATTCTCACACAGTGATGTATCCCTTGAGAAGTCTAAATGTACTCCGGTTTGGAAACCCCTGCTTTAGACTAATGGTTTGCAATTTTTTTTTTCGATTAGCTAAGATTCTCTCTTCAGAATTAATTTAAGGCCCAGCATTACACTTAAAAAATACAAAAGCGAAATATAATGCAAAAGAGTTTATTTAGTAGCCTACTTCATCAGTCAGCCTACTTTGTGAAGTCTTTATCAGTCAGCGTAAAGGTTTCAAAGTTGGAAATAAAATTAGTTGTTGCAGCAATAAGCAAATTTCTCACATTTGTATCCGATAAGCAATTTCTTATCTCACATCATCAATCATCATTACATCATCAATCACATCATCACATTATTATTAACAATCTCACATCGATATAATTTGTTTGACTGCTCGTTTTATACTTAATTACGAAATATATTATCCAGTCCAATACATTTTGTTAAAAGGCTAACAATTAGGCCACGGCTCACAGTTTGCCGACCACTAGTTTAGCCAAAGCCTGGTCTATCCCTGTTGTAAATGTATAACAATGCTTCTCGAAATAAAAACAAGTTTATTTTATAAAGAATTAGTTCTTCAAAATTTATTATATATTATACAGCAAATTTTTTCTACGAAGTTGTCGGCAGCGGGGTCGAGTGGTTAAAACGCCGTGCTTATGATCAACATGGTCTCGGTTCAAAACCCACTCGCGCCATTCTGTTGTGTCCTTGGGAAAGACACTTTACGGCACTTTTCCCTGTTTCGTGGTCTTGGCAAGCAGTTCTAAATTACAGTCATAACTCTATTAAATTACAAGCGGACAGCAATATCTTGGCATCTCCGGAAGCAGGTCGGGGTAATTGCTTGCTCTATGTATTAGCGTCTCCGTCGCTTTCCTGCGAGTCAGGAGAATAAATATAGAGATAAAATAAATAAATGAAAGTTTTTTGGGATTAAGTGGGGGTAAATTTAATAATAAGTTCTCCTAGAAAGTAGAAGCGATATTAAGATTTTTTCAAGGCACTGTATTAATATTGTTTTTGTTTTTTTTAAATACTTTTTGTTTTAATGAATTGAACAAGTTAAAGCAACTAACAATGTTGTCTTTAGGTTATTTGAATATGATGAATTTCAATTGGTGGATGAACAGGGAAAGCGGAAACGAAAGAAAAAGCGAAAGAAACGCTTTGCGGCACCGTCATCAGCCGAAGAAGGAGCAGAAAACTCTCTTTCCGAAGAAGAAGAAAAGTTAATCCCGGATGAAAACAAGCCTCCTGACCTTCAACCCCGAAGTTCAAGCGAATCGTCGGCCGAAAAGATCAGGTTGGTCCGACATTTTTACTTTCACTAATAGGCCGTAACTAAGAAAATTTTGGATGAATAATGTGCCGTGTGTCTTCTAGTCCGTAATTCGTACTTCAACTTTATTGCTTCATCGATGATTGTTTACATTAGGCATCGTCGGACTGCCCCGGTGCTTCCTCATTCGCAATTTGTTCATCACAATGTTGTAAGGTAGCTGCAATATTGCACGCGCCGTTTTGCTTGGTCGCACGATTTTTTGTGTATCTTAATCTTTCAACAAACCTTGGTTTGGTTTGTTGTAAAAGTTGGTCAAATTCATAAAAAAAATAAACTTACTAGGTGTCGTAACACTGTCTGCATCGAACTTAAGTGTTTTTTCATTATTTAGTTTTGTTGCCACATACAAAGGATCTTGATAAAATTTTGTCTTTTAGGTTGTTGTTGTGTTGTATACTGATAAGTTGGTGTTTAGTTTTATTGTAAGATATTCGTCAGGTGACTAAGGGATTTCGAACCCATATTATCTGCCATTTTTTGACTTCAGCGTTCTGAAAGGATTTAAATTTAAAAGAGCACGCGAAAATTGAGAGAAAAAAACACCACTTTGGTTGTAGTTGTTAGTTTATTTGCGTTGAATCAACTGTTTCAAGTGCAGTTAAAACTTAAAAAATGTACTGTGTAAGGATATAACCGTAGTTAGCGTTTATTTAATAAGCATATAAATCAGTTAATGCCGCTAGCGTGTAGCGACGTTATTGCAGCGGCGACCAATGCTGTTGAGTTTTTCACGTATTAAATTTAACATCATAATTTGAGTTTTATATTTTGCTATTTCTTATTTTGATTTTTCTCGTTATGATTTTTTTGCCTGAAGATCTATACTTTATGCATTTTACAATTTTTTACTCGTTGCTTTGTTTTAGCAGGTTAAATGTTCTTTCTTTTTAATTTCGAAAATATTTATACTTTTTTTACTGCTTAAGAATATTTTGTCAAATCTTGAATCGTTTCATCGTTTACTTGTTGAGTGTATAAATTTCTTGACTTCAAGTCTTGCTCACTGCCATGACATCAGATGTGAAAAAGCCGTTGTTCAATCATGATATTTAGTTAGTTTCATGGGTAGTTCTTTTGCTGTAGTTGCAAATTATGCCGTCCATCAAATGACGCAGCGTCTGAAGAAGGACAGCTAAGCAAAATTTAGTCTGATGGCTATTTTTAGAATTGCTGTTGATTTTTAATCATAAGTTAGTACCTAATTGGCTGCTGAAACACCGATATCGAGTACGTCATATGCTGTTGCAAGCGTCTTCAATTTTAACTTTGCTTTTCAGCGACGACCAGGCTCCGGTTCGGGTTTTTCTCTCCGACAGCGAAGTCGTTGAACCGATGAAGTGAGTTGTTTCAATTGGTCTTGTTCAGTCTCGCTAATGCTTACTTGTCAAATGCTTCTTTTTAGAGAATCTGAAAATTTTGTGACGCCCTACAGCGATTCCGAAACTAATCTTCATCATAAACAGTCGGAAGTTATGTGGGGCTGGGGAGGATTACCTGGTGCTAACGAACCAGGTGAATTTTATGTTTTATTTCATCAAGTATTAATGAAGTTGCTGAACATTTTTGAATTGTAAAAGAGAGAAAATTATTGCTTCATCTAAAGCCGTGTTTATAGACTAAATTACAAGATAAAGTTCTTTTTTTGGAATTTTTTATTTTACATGCTCTTACTTGGCACGCCTCAACTTTGCTTTTACTTAACAGCTTGTCACATTTGTTGACGTAAAACTTGTTGCAGTACAACATTCAAATGAGTCCAGTTCGTCCGAGGTTGACCCGGCTGCTCAAAGTGCTCAAAACGAAAACGGATTCAGGTTTTCCTCTTTTCACATTTGCATTAGTTATTTATTACAAATCCATAAATCCAACCCTCGATTGGTATTAACTCTAAGAGTTGAAGAATTTCATTTTTCATTTTTTTTGCGCAAAATTCTAAATTGCATTAACTATCTCTGCAGCTTTTTAATGTGTTTTTTTTTGTCTAAAAATACTCATAATTGTGATGAATACCCATTTTGCAGAAAATGAAATCCTTTTATTTGATAAAGCGTTTAAATTGATATTTTTCATATTCTTAAGGCGCGTTTACAGCCGTTTACAGTACTTTTTTCTTTCAGTGCGATCTTGGTTTGTTTTATTGACGCTCAAATCCACTCATTTTTTCTCGAAAACATGAGTGGATTTGAGCGTCAATAAAACAAACCAAAATCGCGCTGAAAGAAAAAAGTACTGTAAACGACTGTAAACGCGCCTTAGTTGTAAAATCTGTTTATTTGCTTTTCATTGCTCAGCAAAAACATAGCGGTCTAATCGAATTCGCGCCGAGTTTGCTTAAGAGCTCGTTTTCATTACAAATGTGGAATGGAGTATTTTTTGTTCTATTGATTTTTTTTTTGCTTTGCTTAGCGCTCGCTTAAACTTTAAGCGCGGAAAGATGATAAAAGAAACAAAAAATGCTCCATTTCATCCCCGTCGTGGAATCAAGCCTTACAGTAACGCCTAAACTTAAAGCTTGGGCTGCAACGAGCATCTACTAAGCGTATGCGATCGGCGTACGTTTTTATTAGAATTCCTGCGTTCGATATATATGAAATTCAACAAGCAAATAAACGTATGCATAATGCAGAGGTGGAAACCTTTTTATTATTGCAAATTTTAAAATTTTTAACAGAGGAGGCCGCATAAGTTAAAATATCTAAGAAAATAGCGTAATTATTTTGTATCTGTCTCGTATTTCTTGATTTTCGTCACCAAAAAGTAGTGACCTTTCTCTCTAAAAATAAAGGTTTTCATTTTGAATCTGTTTAATTTTCGTCCCTAAAATGTAGTGTTCTCTAGTTATCAGCAGTAGTCATTAACACATAATTCTATTGTCATGGAGGCCGCACAAAAAACTCATGGAGGCCGTTTATATTTATTCAATCAACTGACGAAATATTTCTTTACAATTATTTTTGGTAAATAAACACATGCTTCTTTGATGATGACGTAAAGTGCTGAAGTGCTTGCAAGCAAGTGCACTTATCTGCTTTTCTAAAAAGTTAACATTTGCGTTCTCTTATTTTGTTCTTGGCAATGTTCAATGTTTTTCAGAGAGATTGTTTCTGAAGAACTTGTAGCAGTAAAAATTTCAATGACCGCAGATGAAAAACCAGGTAAGAAATTTCCTGTTGTTTCGATTTCACTTTATCGCTGCTTCAAATCAGCTCCCTGCTCACTCATGCTCTTTAATGTGTCACTTTTAATTATATAAAAAAACTTGTTAATCGTTTGGTTTTTTCCTGTCCTGTGCTACATTTGTCGATAGTTGTGTTATTTTGAAAACTACCTTGAACTCAAATCGTGCTTGCAGACGCTAAAATATAGAATTTTTGTTATTTGAACGGTCTCTGAATTTTTTTGAAAATAGAAGATATGATTATTTTTTTAAAAACGCTAATTATAAATCAACTTTAATACACAGCTTAATTGTTTCGATATTTTTTGGGTTTTAGCTCATCGAGCAAGCTAGAACAAGTGCTGAAATCTCTACACTGTTAAAAAAGCTGCTGCGAGTTCTTTGGTCATTAGAGTCTTTGATCATCATCATCGTTTTTGATGTTGACGAAATTTTGCAAAATTTCTTTGATTTTGCTGCACGTTTTTTTTTAAAAGTGTATATTCTTACACATATTTCTGTATGATGTCAATTCTTCTATGGTTTTAAAGCACAAACAAGACAATTTAACGTAAATCATTGCAGGAACACACGAAAATTATATTGCCGTTCAAAATTCAAAAATGTAGTGTTTTGATGTGCCAGATTCCATATTAATTAAGCAGCAGTTCTTACTATCCGGTGTTTTACCCGCAAACGCGTTTTGCTTTTCCAAAAAATTTTTAGAAAGCTTTTCCATTTACTTTTTTGTCTTTCCTCTGAAATGTTCCAGCTTTACTCTTAAAATGTGTGGTTCCACCACACATTTCAAATTTGATGACCAACGACAATTAAGCCATTCACAAGCAAATGCAAATCATCAGTCAGTGCAATAGTCACTTGATTGTTTTAGCATAGAAGCAAAATGTTTACATCTCGTTTTCTTGATTAACCATAAGTCGATGGTTGCTGTGAACCCCGGACTATACATATGAATACTTATCGAAAGAAATAAATACTTATCGAAGGCTAGAGATCAACCGAATCAAACGGTGGCATTCTTCCCAGTCACCATCCAAGCTTAAGAAACGCTCGGTTACAATGTAGCGTTTCACCTGCAAATTTTTTAAAGTTAAATCTACCAAGCTAGCAAGACACAAAAGAGCGGTTTCGTTATTATTAAACAGTGCTATTTCTTGATTTTGTCAAGAATAGCACTGTTTAATAATATTTCTTGATTTTGTCAAGAATAGCACTGTTTAATAATAACGAATCCGCTCTTTTGTGTCTTGCTGGCTTGGTAGATTTAATTTTAAAATTATGATAAATTCTTACGTAACTCAATGTTTCATCTGCTTACGTCGTTTAATTGCCAAGCACTCCATATATCAACATCGTTAATAAAATTTTAATGTATTCTTGTCATGTTTTTTTTATATTCTACAATAGATGAAAGTTAATTCGTTCTCCGTATCTTGGATCATCAAACTATTTTTTGAATTTTTTTTTTGTGGAATGAGAATTGCGATAAATAGTTTTAATAAGGAATGCTGGTGAGATATTTTGTACATTTTGACATAAATTCTTGTGTTTCTCAAAAAAATGCAAGAAATTATCTTAAGTTTGTAGAATATTGTGCAATAAAAGAGCGAAAAACAATAGAAATAACCAGTTAGCAATACTGTTTATTATGATAATTGCTCATTTGTCAACAAGTTCAGCAACTCCCGTAACTGATAAACCGATTCAACATTTACTTGCACTCAACTACGTGCTGCATGACAGGATAGCTCGAAAATTTCTCAGCCGTACTTGTCGTCATCATCTATTTTCTTAAAGGATGACATGGCATGTAGGTCGCAATTCCTTTGAATTGTAGCTGTTTCTCTGTTCAAGCTACATCCGTTATGACTTTGTTAATCGTTGGTCTTCAGCGATAGTTCAAGTGATGATGTTGTTTACCTTGATACGTCATTGCTGCTGTTGTGAAATATTTTCTTGCTGATGTGTTTGTTTGGTCACTAACATATGTCTATTGTCATTTCATTTGATTGCAGGTGTCGTCATGTCACGCGATAAAATTACGTCACTTGAAAATGACTCAGAACAATCAAACGCTCCTATCTCCTCTCATCAAACCTCTTTGCGCAACAAATCGGGCTCCAACTCAAACGGCTTGTATCTCGATGAAGTGTTGAATTTAAACCCATCCGAAGCGAATTTGTATTTGCATCAGGTCAGTCGACGAGTGATTTAAGCTTGAATTGCGTAACTTTTTTTGTCCTAATATTTTTGCTTTAGTTCTATTTCAATACTGATGGTTTACACAACTAACAGCTTTTAAAAGGCACCAGATGTTGAATGGCTAATAAAAAAAAAAGCTTATCTGGTAAAGAAATAATTCTTCAAGCGACTTTAAAACCTACGAAGCGGGAGTGGACAACATTGTTGTCACAATGATCACTTTGGAAAATGTGATGTCTTGTGTAAAGGTTTTTACTTTAACCCATATCCTCCTAGCGTTAGTTTAAACTGACGGCGCAAAAAGAAGGATTTTAAGCACACTGATACTTGTCAGTTTAATCTAAAAACTAGATTCCTACAAGTATCAGTGTGCTTAAAATCCTTCTTTTTGCGCCGTCAGTTTAAACTGACGCTAGGAGGATATGGGTTAAAGAGTCCGGAAAAGTAAAAATTGCCTTTAAAAGTCGTGTGAAAGCTTAAAAAACAAGTTGTAGACCCGAAGGGAATTTTTGTTGTTTCGAAAAGTCAAGAAAATCGAAAACTTGATTTCAAGAAAAATAGTTGAAAAGCATGGGTCCTTTGTTATAAAGATATTTTTTGCTGTTACAATATAAATCAAATCAGTTATAAAAGAAAATATTACGTAAATGCTGTCCGAACTTTAAAAAACTATGCTTTTGTTAAATAAACATGGCGCTTAATCGAGCTACTAGTAGTCAATTTTTCTAGTAATGAATTGGATACTTTTATATAAAAATGTTTGTAATCAATAAAAACAGCCTTTTATCAAGTATCATACAACAAATACAGGTATAATATGGCTTGGCACACAAAGTGAAAAAGATGTAGTTTCAAAACAAAACTACCTTCCTATTGTGGCTCTCCCTCGTTAGTATACAGTGATCAGTGATATACCTATGAGTTCCTCAATTTTGTTTAAAAGAGAATAAAATACAAGGTATTCTTACAAAAACATACTGTTCAGTGCAGTTAACTGTAGATATAAAAAAATAGTCAAGTGCGCTTTCTCAAGCACAGCTATCTCGAACAATACCACCCAATAAACATGCTTTTGGCACGCATGCTGCACTACCTTATCATGCGGATCCTGGCTATTGGTTTGATAGAGTTGCTTTGTTAAAAAAAATTGTTCAACAGCCAAGAACTCGAGTTAATTTTTAGTTTTATCCATCAATTCTTATCTTGTAAACGAAGCCATAATTATTCTACTAAACTTCGATAAATTAAAAAAGTGTAAAACCGTAATACGAGGTCTGTTCAAAAAGTATCCGACTTTTTTGTATAAAGCACACAACACAATAAATTTTGCAAGTTTTATTCAATCTCCTTCAAAATATTCCCCTTGGTGGTTCACACACTTATCCCAGCGCTTCTGCCACTTCTCAAAACACTTCATAAACTCCTCCCCCGGAATGCTCTGAAGCTCCTCCGTCGCTTTTTTCATAATGTCTTCTCTTGACTGAAATCGCCTCCCTTTCAGAGTTGTTTTTAGCTTAGGGAACACCCAGAAATCACACGGTGCTAAGTCGGGAGAGTAAGGAGCCTGTCTAATAAGTGGCATGCTGTTTTTGGCTAGAAAAGCTTGGACCACATGTGCAGAATGAGCGGGAGCATTGTCGTGGTGAAGCTGAAAATTCTTTGCTGCCCACATGTTTGCCGCTTTCTTCGCACAGCATCACGAAGGCGACGTAGAATCTCCAGGTAGTACTCTTTGTTGATTGTTTGACCTTCTGGTGCGTATTCATGATGCACGATGCCACGGGAATCAAAAAAACAGGTCAGCATAACTTTCACATTGCTGCGGACTTGCCGAGCTTTTTTTGGGCGTGGTGATTCCGGATGCTTCCATTGTGATGATTGAAACTTGGTTTCTGGGTCATAACCATAAACCCAGGTCTCATCACCAGTGATGATTGTCTTGATAAATTCTGGGTCATGATTTGCAACATCCAGCATGTCCTCCGAAATTTCCTTCCGGAGTTCCTTCTGTTGCTCCGTCAGCAGCTTGGGGACAAATTTAGCCGACACTCTCCGCAGGTTCAAATCCTCAGTTAGGATTGAATGAACTGAGCCTGTGCTTATTCCCATTTCTGCAGCAATCTCTCGTACTGTTAAACGACGATCCTCCAACACTTTTTCACGAACCTGATCCATCGCCTCCTCGTTTCGGCTTGTGGATGGCCTTCCTGAGCGAGGATCACTTTCCACTGATGCACGGCCATCTTTAAAGCGTTTAAACCATTGCTTTATCTGAGTTGGGCTTAAGGCCTCATTTTCAAAAGCTTATTGAATCTTTCGAATTGTTTCAACTTGAGTATCACCAAGTTTTTGACAAAACTTGATGCAATACCTCTGTTCGATGCGTTCTGTCATTGAAATGAAATTTTCTGAAAATCAAAAAACCGATGAACACGTACTACACGCCTGCACTAAATGCTTTACACAGAGAGATACGAATGACGAATCGGCCTGAAACGCTTCACGATTACGCGTGAATGTGTGTGTGTGCAGCCACGCTTTGCACGGGCAGTTTGCTCATACCTTATTGGCGAGAGGGAAAAAGGTCGGATACTTTTTGAACAGACATCGTAGAGTATAAAATTGATATTAAAATCCTTTTAAAAAATCAAGCGGTGCGATGTGCCGTAAAAGCGGTAAAAAATTATACCGAATAAGAAACGAGACTGCTTCAGCGAGAAAAAGCAAAGAAATGGGTAAAGACGTAAAAGAGCTACATCTTAGTAAAAAACTTAAATTGAAGATGCTCATTAGCCCTTCTCTAAAAACCGATTTGGATAAAAATTTGAAACGCATCTGTTCATTTGGTTTCAAGATAGGAAAAAAAAGCACAAGCCGAAACCAACTGACTGCAACAGAAAAGCAGAAATTGAAAAAAAAACTATGCATCGGTGATTTTATTTGCTTTTGAAAGTGCATTTTGAAATGGTTGTTTGTGGCAATCACCACATTAAACATTGCCGAACCACAAATTAAGAGCACTAAAAGAGATGCACTGCAGCTAAAGTGTGAATGAATTCCTGCTAGATCTAGTCAAAACAGAGTAAGCGAAATAAGTTGGTGCAAATTCAAAATAAAATTATGCTTTTTTTTTTAACATGGCTTAAGATCAAAGGAAGGTGAGATGAGTTTTAGTTTAACTGACAGATTTGATGCTGACAAAAACTGTGCCGAACAAGATTTCGAACTTGTAGATGAATATTTCAGAAAGTGTTTTATGGGAATTTTATAACACAAAAAGTTTTTAAAGTTATGCATTTTTATGATAATATTAGTCAAAAAGATATTTTGGTAGAATAAGAGCATTGGTTTCTAACTTTTTTACCCGGGCCCTACTCTTCAAATCTTTTTTATTTTATTTTATCTCTATGTTTATATCAGCGAATAATATCAGTAAAGAAAGAAAAGGATAATATCAGTAAATAAGATAATATCAGTAATATCAGCGGATAAAAACGCTTCGGTGACTTTGGTAGCAAAATCCTGTGAGGGGAATTTGTGGAAACTCTGCTTTGATTTTTGAGAGAGCCGTTTTTGGTGCTTAGCTGTTTGTCTGTGGCTGTCCACGAAGAACTTTTTTGAGCATGTAACTATGCATTCACATAGCTTGCAAAATAATTTATTCATCGAAGTTTTACTAAACTCTGCAGGAAACTCATTCACCACATTGTTCACTTTTATGTGCTGCTAAACTTTCACTTTTGGCATTCCGTTTACTTAACAAATCTAATATGTGTCTAAAACAGTGGTTCTTAAACTTTTTCAGATGCGCCCCCCTTGACGTTTGACATTCATGCTCACGCCTCACCTAGCCTCAAAAATCAAATTCACGAAAAATAGAACAATAATTTATTTGCCATTATCCTGCTTAGTGTGAAGGATGCAACTGTTTTTGGGAAACTAGTCGTTTAATTCGAGGCTTTGTTGAAGACAACGCACATCGAAGATCTGCTTCGCATTCCAGTTTGTTACGAAATTTTGTCTTCATACTCACAAGTGCTGAAAATCCACTTTCACATAAATATGTCGATGAAAATGGAAGAAGGGTACGTATCGCCACACTGCCCACATTCTTATATATACGCAAATATTTAGCCCAGAAATCGTTAAGAGACATTGCTTCAAAGTCATCTTTAGCAGTGGAGTTGCACTTCATCTCCAAAAACTCTTCCTGCAGTTCTTCCGAAAGAATATCTTCTTTGATTCGAAAGGGATTTCTCGTCATCTTCCACTCTGTTAGTTCAACATTACCCAAGTCAGGAAAATGGCAGTCATATTCTTCTTTCAAAATTTGGAGGTGGGATTCCACTTCTACCTTAAGTTTACCTTCCAGTTTGGGTTTGCTGTTCTCAAGTGCTATGTCCAAGGTAGGAAATGAGGCTGCATTTCCCCGTTGAACTCGGCGATGCCACAACCCCAGCTTTGCTATGAATGTCCGTATCTCATCGTAATCTTTCATACGGTTGGTGTTCTTTCCTTGCAACAGTAGATTAAGACAATTGAGAGCTTCGAAAATGTCAACGAGGTATGCCATTGCCAGTTGAAACTCTTGTGATTGGAATGGTAACAGGAGATCTTGTTTCCCCTGAGATTCAAGAAATATACTTCATCTTTCAAACCATAAACGCGAGCTAACATATTACCTTTTGATAGTCATCGAACATTTGTATGAAACAACAGACTTTCATGATTGGAATCCATTCGTTTACATAGCTGGGAAAATAACCGGGAATTGACAGCATTTGATTTGATAAAGTTTACAATTCGTATAATTATGGCAAGCTTGTTCTTCATTGCAGCAGGTAAAGTCTTGGAGGCCAAAGCCTCTCGATGGATTACGCAGTGAGTTCCAACTGCGTCCGGATTCTTTTGCTTTACCCTGGTAATAAATCCACTCCGACACCCAAGCATCGCTGGTGCACCATCAGTGCAGACGCCAACAAGTTTCTCCCATTTCATGTCGTTTTTGTGAAAGTATGCATCAACAACTCTGAACACATCTTCTGCCTTAGTGGTCGTTTCAAGCGATTTGCAGAATAGCATTTCTTCCTCAATTGTAGCAGATCCAACAAAACGAACATAGACCATCAACTGTGACAATTGAGCTACGTCAGTCGTTTCGTCGCACTGTATGGCAAAATAAGGTGATGCTTGCATCTTTTGAAGAACTTGACATTCAATATCATTAGCAAGCTCATCAATTCGTGTCTTAATAGTGGAATCTGAAAGCGAAATCTTTGCTAACTTCTTGCTGTTGCTTTCCCCCAAAACAAGGCTACTTGCTTTCAACATGCATAATTTTATCAAAGTTTCGCCAATATTATGAGGTTTTTTCGCTTGAGCTATCATTTGAGCAATTTCAAAAAATGCTTCCACCACTTCTGTAGATGATAATTGGCCAAAACTCTCCGCACAGGCGATTTTCATTTTTTTAAAAGAATCCTTCTTGCTTTGAAAGAAAGCCAAAGGTTTCGTTTGATGAAGAGGATGTTTTGTTTGAAGATGGCGCTTCAAGCGATTTGGCCTCAAAGCATCATTGCTCAACTTTTCGAAACATATAACGCACTGTGGTACAACTTGACCATTCACTGCTGCATCAGTAAAACCATACTGCAGATATTCTTCACTGTACTTCCTCTTTTT
The DNA here is from genome assembly GCA_963680785.1 of Diplosoma virens. NCBI lineage: Eukaryota > Metazoa > Chordata > Ascidiacea > Aplousobranchia > Didemnidae > Diplosoma > Diplosoma virens. The sequence goes on from OY796892.1 coordinate 15,650,686, forward strand.
TGCACTCATTTTTATCACCGCAGCTAAATTAAATACCACTTATTTTCAAAAGTCTAAAATTTGTAAATTATGGGGGATTAACAAGTTTGAAAAACTTAAAATCAATCAACCTCAAAATAAAACAAGAAATAGAAAATATATTTCGCTTTAAGAAAGCATCATCAGTTCTCTAAAAAAAGCAAACAAAAGTCACAACACTAAGAAAACTACTAATAAATCCTAGCAAAGAATTTTAACTGAAAACAATTAGGTACTGGCACTTTCCCCTGCTTGGTGGTCTTGACAAGCAGTTCTAAATTACAGTCATATCTCTACTAAATATCTCTACTAAAAAAAAAGGACAGCAATATCTTGGCATCTCTGGAAGCAGGTCGGGGTAATTGCTTACCCTATGTATAGCACCTCCGTCGCTTTCCTGCGAGTCAGGAGGATAAATATAGAGATAAAATAAAAAATAAATAAAATAACACTCCATAACAACGTTAACAATGAATCTCGCGAACCTTCAAAAAGTTTGGAAAATACGCTATAACGGCGTGGGAGAGAAAAGAGCGAATAACTGAAAAAGTACAAAAACGACGTGTTAAAGTTAAAATAGGTTGACATCTCCCGCGGAGAAAGGAAGGCGAAGCATATAACGATGTGTCGATGTAAATAAGACAGCGGAAATTAAAACAGTAACGAATTAAAGCCCAGACAAAATTGTCTTTTAAAACTAGGTCACAGATTCTAATCTATTGGATTAGTAACGAGGTGGTAACGAGATTTGACTGTAGTTCGGAGCTGCTTTTCATCAATATGTCACTGTCATGCTCGCGCCCCCCTTGTGAAGCTTTCACGCCCCCAAGTTTAAGAATCTCTGGTCTAAAACAATAACATAACATTTTATCACAACAGGCATACAATCCTATACACTAAAAAATTAATTTTTTATTGACCTTATAACTTTTGCCATATGGTCTTTATAACAATTTTTTCATTTCTGCACGTTTTGAGGCATTTTGAGGCTGTAATAACAAATTGACTTTATTGGCAAAAACTTGCCCTACTTATTAGTTAAAATTAGACAGTCATAAAGCTGAAATTAGGTTTCATGCCCATGTAATTCTGCCGCAGTTCTTTATTTCGCTTTTGTGTAACATATATATATTTTTTTATAACTGATTTTATTTATTTGTAACAGCTAGTTATGAAGATACTCTGTAGGTTTTTGTTAAAAGTCGCTTGAATAAGGAACGATTTCACCAGATGAGGTTGTTTTTACTAATAAATAATGCTGCTACTTTGTGAACAAAATGCATGTTATGTCACATTTTATCGTAGACTATCTTTTAAATTCGTTAAATTGCTTCCTGTTTTTGTTGTTTGTGTTTTTGTGTTTGTTTTGTGGACGAAAGAAACTGCTAGAGTCTAGACTTTTCCAGACAGCTAATAGATAAAGACGTACAGAGTACACACATTTCATTATGATTGCATGGTGTAGGCCTATAACAAGTAAAAAAAATCAAGTTTATTGCCTTCATTCTCATCTCTTCTTAAATTTTCGAAGCCATCACTGAAAGGAAACAAAGATGCTTGCACGAGTGCCGCGCTGCTGGTGGATCGAGCGGACAGCCCTGTGGCCGGTGGTGGCAGTGATATCGACAGCGGAACAGATAGTCAGACACACGAAGAACCTGCCAGGTGTCTTTTTAATAGATGCTTTTAAAAAAAACTTGTTGACACGATGCATTCCCATCAGTTATTATGAGATGAATTTGCCGTTACTATGAGCGTTAAGTAGCAAAATTCTTTATGTTGTGTTGCTGTTTAGCAATGGCGATCTGCAGTTGTACAGCGACATTCAGTTCATCGTGCAATGATTGAAACCCACCACTCATAAAGCGTTGTAGCTCGTTCAAGTCCGCCGTTCTTTGTTTCCTGGCACGCGCTTTCTATTTTCAAGTGTTGCAATCGGGATTATGTTTTGTTTAGTCAGGATCCGCTGATGGGATCGCTTCTATCCGGATGTAGGTTGTCGCTGTGCGGCTTTGTCTCTGGCTCCCTATCTGTCGATGAAGGTACGTCACTGTGCATCCCGTCGGTCGCTTTCGGCAATAGATTTGTTTCACGTAGAAACTTCTCGAGATTTACTAAACGAGTTTAAACTTCACATAAATTAAAACGATATGGAAATGAGCTTTTGTTAATTGTTAAAGAAATAATATGATTAGCCTATATTAGAATTTTTGAATTTTACATAACTATCGACCAATTTTGCAAAATAAAATAGCGAACTGGTTCTTGAAAATCCAGTATTAAACACAATATAGAGACGTTTTTCGATTTCATAAAAAATATGTAGGTCTAATTCTTTCTCAATTTAATATACTCAACTAAAAATATCTAGGATAATTATTTCCTTTTAAAACAAAAGCCATCACATGAAGTAATATAATTTATTAGTCTGTGCTTTAATTAATTGGCGAATTATAGATTTAGGGAGAGAGTTCATTTTTCATCCATAACTCGATCATTAGAAGCACGAACATATTCATAACTAAATCAGTAAATTAACACAACGAGAACGTTTTGATTTCACGAACCCTCATCAGATGAATAAAGTGAAATAAACAGAACCATCTAATTTTTAGCTGGAGGTCAATGACCTGATTATGTCAACTGTTTACCAAAATTTTTGTTTAAATTATTTCTAAGTATTTTACAAAAGGGAGTTTTAGTGGAACGACTGCACTAAAATTAAGAAATTAAAAAGTTCAAAACTGAAATTGAATATAACAAAACAAAGCCTAGTACAAACAAGTCGATTACATTAAACCACGTTTAAAAGAAACGACGATAAATTCGGAAACAATTGATTTATATATTCTTACTTATGCCCTGGGTATGGCTTTAACCTACGTCTGATGGGAAGGCTTCAGTTCGGGAGTTCTGAAGTTATAGGAAAAATGGAGTTACTCTTTAATTTTCATTACTCCTAGGACCATTTTGACCCGGAGTGGAAGCATCTATTAGGGTTTCAACTATGGATTAAATAGATCAGCCTGCTGCCTTGAAGGTATTGTCTTTTTAGGCAAAGGCTATGTCCACAGCAGACAACTGTGGTTGGTGTCAGCAAGGGCATGCGACCAATAAAAAATTGCTCCAAAAAACTTATGTAAGATAGAATTGCATTGTTTTTTTTTGTAAACAACGCTTTGTAGATTTTTCTTTTAAAGATGTAGTTGTACCTTTGAGAAAAAATTAGCGTGGTTTATTAAAGAAAAAAAAAACCCACAATTGCCCTTAATTTAACGGTCAATTGTTTGCAAATAGATGGTCGTTTCTTTTGAATGTGTTTAAAATATATTTTATTTTGCTTTGTTTTTTTGTTATCGTTTTGGTACTTACTTTTAATCATTAAAATTCCCTTTTGTAGAAAGTGTGAAAATAATTAAATGTAAAATTTTGGTAAACAGTTTACATAATTAGATCATTGACCTCCAATTTAAAATAATTTGTCAATTTGTTTGTTTCACTTTTATCGTCTGAAGAGTTTGAATAATGGTATGCTAAAAAGGTATATTTATATAATACAACAGAAAAATAATCGATCTTAGAAAAAGTTGACTAATTGTGGTTTAGTTAGTTCAGTACAAAAAATTTATGATAGTTTTTTTTTTTCGAAAAGCCATCACATAAAGATAATACAAAAACCTGTTGGTTAGTTAATCGGTGAATTGTAAAAAAGCAGTAAGTATCCCGACGATAGATAACTTTTGTTATTTTTTAAAAATTTTCCGAGCAACCCAATTCGAAAACCTTTTGTTTACATGGTTATCGGTGTGCCACGAGAGATATTCAAGAGTGCCGCGAAACTTTTTAAAAAACATTAGGCCATTGCTCCGCCACCTTTTTTGTTTTTAGTGGACACTACTTTTAGGGACATAGATCAAGATCTGCATTCTGGTCCAAGTGTGCGAATTTTGAAAAGGCCCAAAGTGTGCCGCAGGCGCGAAAAGATTGAGAACCACTGGCTTACCGCATTGAAACACATAAGTACTTTTCACTTATTACATTGCAGCAAAATTCCGCGAAAAAGAAGTAAGCTTCGAGACCTTTCTTCAGAACCCCGGTGCTGTGCTGAACGACCCCAATTTGGTGTTCAAGCTCGGTGACCGCTACATGAATTGGCAAACTGCCGCCCCCGCTTTGGTCATGCTGGTCATCTACAAGCAACCTCTGACACAGGTTTGCGTCATAACTTTTTCTCTTGCTCGAATATGATAAGTCATACCGATGCGATTGAGTTTCCGATTGTTTTCATGCTGTTTGTGCTAACGTCATAACCTGTGTTGCCACATAAACTGCTTTTGTGTTTATTTGTATCTTCTTGTTTGTTCCGGAAGATTCACCGGAATTGAGTTGTTTAAGAGATAAGTTATTAACTGCCACTGTATCGTGTCATGTGTGATATTTGTATTTGAGCGACCTAAAAATCACAAAATAATTGAAAATTTTGCCTCTGCTTAGTGGCCATCTCTTTGAAACACGCGTCTACTCGCTGTTTTCTGGATAAAAGCTTCATATTCATAACCTTCTATGTTTTTCACTTGCAGTATAATGTCTCAGCTTTCCATCATGCAATTCGTCTGGATTGGCATTAAATATCAAGATAAAAACCTAAGCTACGGGCACTGAATTGTTTTATTAAATTTACATAAATTTAATTTTAAACTTTTTGTCAACCTACATTAAAAAAGCAAGAAATATTTTCAAAATTTTCCCATTATAAAAATCGAAACTTAATCGCAACTATCAATATAATTTTAAACTTTGCATCAAGGCAATAAAAGCTTTTTGTGAAACTGTTGCAATGGCTATAAGCGTTTGGCAACTCTGAACAAACGATTTGAACGTACAGGGGAACGGTCACAAACCCAAACAAAGTTGTAATTATGAAGCGAATCATAAATAGGTAATTTAACAAGCATTTTCGACCCCCGTCTTCCCTATCAAAAAACTGAATCATCAAAAAAGCTTCAATCAAAATTTTGGAAAGAAAAGCAAAACCGTATTCCAAAAATTTGACTTAGATTCTCGTGTCACTTTGTTTCCCATGTTCAGAAGTTGGAAATTTTTGCAATTTTTAACGATTTATTGAGATTTTCTGAAAGCACTGATTTGGTTACATTCTCTGTGATGTCATTTTCCATTGACTTTGAATTTAATTTAAATTCCTAGTCAAATAATTTTGCTTTATCAGGAATACATGGACCGCTTACTTCAAACAACAGAGATTACACAGTCAAAAGGAATTGTTAGTTGGTTCTGGAGAAAACAAAAACAACCTCTAAAAGATACAAGTAAATGTGTTGACATACAATTTATTTTCTTCTGCGAATCATTTTGCGATTCTGCGAACTTATGTCATTTCTACTAAAGCAGTATAGGTCGTCACTTTTAAGTCAACACAAAAGAAATAGTGATTAACATTAAATTAAGATATCAATAGTCATTGTTTAAAGATCCATTAAGTAGTTTTAATCCTTGCTTAATAACCACGATTTTGATTATTTATAACTTTCTTCCACTGGTATAACGTTGCGATGCTTTTTAAATTGATTGCTTTTAAACTAAAAAAGAACAGTTTAAATTGTTATATGACTTTTAAACAATCAAGTTAATGAGCAGTAAAAGATTGTTGCCAGATGAGTTGACTCTTTTTGCATGGGTTGGGATAAATATTGTACTTACAAGATTGACCCATCTCCGGTACAGAAAAGGAAACTGCACCACCACGATGAGGTGGCGTGTTGCTGACGCCGGTTTTACAAAGTCGCTTCTTAAGATAAGAAGATTTTGTTTAACCTAATAAACCCGGAACCCATTTTGATTAGGATTAACTTTTGAGGTTTGTACCATGCCAATTGACAATATGCAAAAACTTTTAGTTGCAGTCGAACAAAATGCAAGTCAACTGGTGGTTGATGAAACGGATTAATTTATTGGCAAGTTCAAGGTTTCGGCGTATCGACTTGTGAAAGCAGCTTTGCATCTACAGTAGTATATAAACACTGCGACATGCAGAAGAAAAAAACATTCTTTTCGCGGGAAGATCTGTTAGTTCACTGAAATGTTGCATTTCACTTCGTATAAATAAGAAGAGATTATATAATTGAAGTGTTTAGGAATGTATAAGGAAAGTTTAAGAGTGAAGATTGTTGGAAAGTCTAGAGGTGTTAAGAGGTTACGAGTCGAGATTAGCTTTACTTGTAAAAAAGAATAAACGCTTGAAATCATTATACCCTTTATAATTGGCTGCAAGCGAATGATAGTAAAATATTAAAGCCAAACGTGAGTGTCATAATGTTTAACATTTTGGAAATTATCTTTTATTGAATAAAAGCACAAGAAGTGTTCTGAGAGATGATGATAAGAAGCTTGAGAAAAGAGTCTTAAGCAAAATTCTAATAAGAAAAATATTTTAAAAATCGGATCGAACATTAATAAATTCATGGTTGGGTGCATCACATCAAAGGATAGAGCTTAATGGCTGCAATTTTGTATTGGTATTTCCTGCTTATCTGCTTCGGACGAATCGCGAACCGAGCAAACCAAAGCAGTTTTTCATTTCGTTGTTATTTATACTCTCGCTACGACGAAGTCTTGTTAGGTCGATCACGGATTTTTGCTGTTTTAGTTAAAGACACAGGAAACACCGTCACTCTTCCTTCCAAACAACCCGACCTGGAGAAATGTGAGAGGCCGGTTACTGAACCGCTAGAGTTGGAAACCGAGAATGAGGTCGCTCAAATAATGCTCAGCGAAAGAAGAAGGCAAGTCTCAGCGGCTGGTGTTAGTTTCATGATTGATCTTTGTTGTTGCTGATCGGTGCTTCATCTACTGCATGATTTGAAGTATTTATATATGTAAAATCTTGTTCGTGCCAATGACATTGAATGTTATCATAAAATCTCATTTAATCTCGTATCAGATTACTTTTAATCATCGATTGAGGTTGTGTGACTGTAAGCAGATGTTTTTAACTAAGATAAAACTAACGAATCCTGCCCCCTGCAGAACTCGCCAAATACAGACTTCAAACCATGGATCACACAACCAGTTTGTGTTTACTTCGACCACTACCATCTCTGGCGGGAAGTTGATGAGAAAAACAACTCGCTTAAGCTCGAAACAGCTAGTGAGTGATATCTAATTTTTTCCTACCTTATCTCTGTGTTTATTTACAAAATCAGAATAGAGGCTGATACTGGCAAAAATTGTCGCGTGAAGAAAACTTTATGTTTTCTTTTATTAATAGAATTTGTATTGGCAGGTATGATGTTGAACAATTGCTAGAAATCAATATCAATATTGTTTATATTGTTCTAAAAGTTCTGACGTTAAATAATGTAACGTAACACCTTGTTGAAGTAATAATAGCTCGATTGTTTTTGTTGTAAATCTTTGCTATCACGTGATTGCTTTGTTTTAGGCGTCGCTAAATCTGAAAGAAGGAGAAAACAAAATTGTGTTCAGCGTTACGTCGCAATATCAAGGCACTTCCCGTTGCCAAGCAACCATTTTTCGATGGAAATGGTCGGATAAGATTGTTGTTTCCGATATCGACGGAACAATCACCAAATCGGACGTGTTCGGTCAAATTCTTCCGGTCGTTGGAAAAGACTGGACTCAAAACGGAGTGGCAAAGCTCTTTCAAAACATTGGAAAGTACGTGGCTCGCTATGGCGTTGTTCGTTCGCTGTCTTTTGTTCTTAGTGTTGTCAATGTCACGCCACGTCATTGACCTTAACTTATTAATCGCTTTGTCAACCGGTTCGTCACTTTTAGAAACGGATACAAGTTCATGTATCTCTCAGCCCGTGCAATAGGTCAGGCTTCAATGACCAAAGATTACCTCAATTGGATCAATCAGCAAGGTGTTTCCCTTCCCCCCGGCCCGCTGTTTTTGTCACCAACGTCATTGATGATCGCTTTTCGTCGGTTCGTGCTTGATAATTTGTGTTTAGTTAGAAATTTTGTAGAGCAGCAAAGCTTTGGAGCAAAGCGTTGCATAATCAAATCAAATTAATCGTCAAGAGAATATTTAGTATGATTTGTGTTGCTTAGCGACCTGATTCTTTTAAATTGTTTGTTGTAAGTAGTTTGCTGGTTTTGTAAGTCACGCAGTGACGATGGAATAATTAAAGCAAAAATACAAATGATGTTAAGCTTGCTTATTTACCATATGGAAGTTGAACGAATAACTTTAACGATGATTGAAATCTTCGATTTATCATCATCCCTTCCCAGCTCGTGATTCACGGCGATGTTTCCCATTGTTATTTAAGTTTCCTGATCAGCGAACAAGTTGTTTTGAATTGCAGAGAAGTGATAGAGAAGCGTCCGGAGAAGTTCAAGATCGACTGCCTGACCGACATCAAAGCTTTGTTTCCCGCGGACTCAAACCCGTTTTCCGCCGGATTCGGAAATAAACCGAGCGTAAGTGCGCCGTCGACGAGTGAAACCGCTCGCCCTAATTTTTTTTTCGCGTCACCAGGATGTGACGGCTTATCAGGCGGTGGGCATTCCGAACAGCCGCATGTTCACCATCAACCACAAGGGCGAGCTGCGCCAGGAAAGTCTGCAAACCTACAAGACATCGTAAGTCGTTTTTGTTGTTGGAAACAAGCGCCGTCTGCGGTTGATCGTGTCGCTTTGAGAGCGACTTAAGCGTCGATGATTACACTCGCGGTCGTTCGCAAAAATGCTTTTGCCATTGTTAAAACCAAAAAAACATTGCTCAACCCAGGTACAGGGATCTCGGAGATGCTGCGGACCACTTCTTCCCTCCTCTTCAATCAGAAAAAGCCGTTGACCAACACTCCCACTACTTTAGCGATTTTAGTTTTTGGAGAGACGACGCGGTGTTCGATCAGTTTAATGACTTTTCGTTGAAATGAAGCTGCCATATCCGCCTCTATTTTGCATTCCCTCCCATCCATTCGTGAGTGTTCACGCCATCGTGAGATTTCTAAACTATCGGTTGCGCGTTTATCTGCGTTTGCTCTACTGTGTTTGGTTTAATGCTTGTGAGTTTCTTAGCTGCTAATTATTGTTTTGCTTTTTCTGCAACAAATTACTGTTAAATGAATTCCGCTTGGTGATTTTCGTAGGTCCTGAAAATTCCGCGTTTAACGTTTTCTGAGCAGCAACTCTGTGGAAGTGTTGTGTTGTGCTGTGCTTTTCACGAGGTTTTCTTGCCTTGCCAAGTGCTTGCTTGTGACGCTTGCGGAAGGTGCTTTGCAGTCAGAGTAGTTTTAATCATTATTCGTCTTCTTTGTTCCGAGCCAACTTTTCCGGATTGCTTTTACTTATCACTCAAGTCTTTTCTGTGTTCGATCTGAACTGGAGGGTCTGGGGAAAGTGACATGTCCATCTTGCTTTTTTCTGCCTTGTTTTGTTTAAACTTGTACAGACCATGGTTATGTAATTCATTGAATAGAAAGTTTTAGTAGCTATGAGTGGTTGTGCAACTCGTTTGTTTATCGTTTGTATCTGCGCGTGTGTGTAGTATGGGTGTGCGAGTAGGTTTCAATTTAGCTTCCTTATGTTTACTGACACATTGTTTAGAGCAAATTTAAATTTACGTACAGTGTACTTCAACTTTTTTTCTTCAATTGTTCCGGCGTGCTTTTTTCATTGTTTTTAATAAAATAACCGCATTCCTCGAAGACTTTTTTTCATTCCTGTATTTGTTTTGACTCGCAGGAAAACATCGGAGGCGTTAGACTTAAATCAATCATTAGCCCGACAAGCTTTCCGAAATGCTAAGGTATTGCTGTCCAGGAATTTTTTAGTTTTAGAGCTATGACTGAAATTTAGAGTTGTTTGCTACTCTGCCAAGCAGAAAATTCGTGGTTTGCTTTGAGTTGCTGCGGCTGAGGAACAAACGATAAAACAAAGATAAATGCAATGCCATTTTCTAGGACACAACAGAATGGCCTCGCGCTAAAAAAAAATATGCAAAATTTAAGTCTTGCCGAGGCCTTTCCTGAAAGGTTAGGAGACAAACAAAAATTATTTAATTTATCTCTGTATTTATCCTCTTGACTAGCAGGAAAGCGTCGGAGGCGCTATATATATAGAGCAAGCAATTACCCCAATCTGCTTTCGGAGATACAAAGACTAATCACACCCCGCCACTCCATCGGCAAGAAAATACTGCGACGTAAACTTAACTAACGCCTAATTTTTATATATGATTGCTGTCTATCATGCTACATATCTTGCTGTACTTCAATCCGGTATTAATTGTATACTGGGTATTTTGTTCTTTTTGCCTCCGTCACATGGCAATCACAGCTAATTAATGTGATCATAGTGACCTTAAATGGCGAGGTATTGCAAAAAAATGGGACAAGTGATGCCAAGGTTAGGGTTAAGATGTATGAAATGCAAATAAAGCTTTTGAATAATATGGTTCTATTTGCTGTATTTCTTCGAATAGAGTGCGCGCTTTCTGTTTTATTGCGAATTTTGTGCGCATTCTAATCAAGGGCGCATATTATTTTTCATAACAAACTTACGGCTAACTTTAAACCTACTGTTCTTTATTCAAAATTAACTTCGATCAAAGACGGCTTACGGTAATTACATTTTTAAAGTAGTCGCAGACTTAAAAACAGACTTTGCTTTGAACGCCATACAATGCTTGCTTTTCGGTCAGCATTTTAGAAAGTTGTTTTTGTCAAATCATTTAAACCTCTGCTTTCTCGTCAAAAGAAATTTGTATAAAAATTAAAATCAGCGCATTTCTGTTGGGTGTGAGCATGTGCTAGACTCACTCTTTGTTACTACAAAAGATCCAAACGTTTTTGTTGATTGAGTGTATTTGACCAATTATTACGTATTAGTCTGCAAACCACGACACAATTCCATTTTGTCAAGGCAGTTAAACAAGTCGAGTTAATGGAAGTTATTTGGTTGAACATGAGCAAACGGCGTGTTTAATTTTATTAAATTTTAATTTTAATCTCTATATTTATCCTCCTGACTCGCAGAAAAGCGCTGTAAAGCCAGTATTAATTTCTTTATGGCTCTTCTTCAGTATCACAGCTATGACATACATAAAAGAAAGCATTTTTCATGTACCCAGTTTTGCATAGGCGACACTGCACCCAAATCTCTTGATTTGCCATTGGAATTGGAGTATATACATACCAGATAATACTATTCTTGTTTAGCAAGGGCAGTTGGTTTTTCTCTTGCTTATTTTTATAAAACAAACTGTATTGTTCATACTTAGGTAAGTGAACTTTTTTGCTAGTCTTTGTTTGTGCGATTGCTGTTTTAACTGGGTCGTCAGTCAGCATTTCTGACTTTTGTTTTTGCGACCTTTTTTTTTGTTATTGTTGCACGGTTGAGGTTTTGGAAACGGACGAACTTGAACTGGCGATAAATTTTCTGATCTACTAAACAACTGACTTTTCAGAGCTGCCGATCCTTGCTTGGAAGGGGTTACAGCTGCATCCGATGATCTAGAAGGTTGCTGTTTTATATCACCAGCAGTGCTTTTTGCAATCTTGTTATTTCCTTGACTATCGTCATTTCCAGCAAGCTAATCTTTTGATGAGGTTTCCGGAGTCTCGTTGGAAGTCGTTTCTGCTTCTCCAACTTCTGGCAATGAATGGTGATGATTACTTACATATCTTGAAAAAAAGTACGAGTCAGAAAATATTTGATTGTTAGAAGGATATATCCATGTCGATTTAAAGCCTCCTTGAATAGTTAATGCCGTTACAGCATTGGTACATGCGATTGCAACCAAAGCTGGCAAATCATAGATGGTCATTCCTTTACTGGGGTAATTTAAGATGCCATTTATCAGCCGCTGTATTAAAATATTTTTTAAATGGTCCGTATATAGATTGATCTAGTGGTTGCAAACGATGAGTACAGTGTGGCGGAAATGAAAGCATTACAATGCCATTTTCTTTAGCGAAGTCTAATCCTTCAATGCGATTCGTCATTGTCTAGTACAGGGGTCTCCAAACTTTTCGAGCAGGGAACCGTGTATAGAAAGCTGGAGAATTGATTTGCAAAAAACAGTTATTAAATAACTGTAAACGAAGTAAAGACCTTCTTTTTTTTAGAAGTCACCACAATTTGGGAAGAAAAATATTTTTGCACCTATGAACCGGGACGCTTCAGAACAAGAACCTTTCGCTATTTTTCTCCGAAAATCATAGTGATCTCTAAAAAAAAAGGTCTTCACTTTGATTTGATCTCTGATTTCGCTATTTTTCTCCCAAAATCTTGGTGTGTTCTCTAGAAAAATAAAAAACTGAAACTGGGGTATTCCCAACATAATTCTACTTAACTGTGGCTCAAAGTGAGTGTATGTGTTTTTTAAAAAGAACTCCGCGGGCCTTAGTTTGAAAACCCCTGGTCTAGTAAAAAGGGCATGGTTTTTCATGGGTGCAGCGTACATGCTCAACAAAGTGCTTTAAATTTAAAGTTTTAAAAATGCCCTTCTGTCCTCCATCCAGATGGATTCGCACCTCTTTTGCTTCTAGGTGGCGCTCCGTTAGGGAAATGCGTTTGAAATTTTACTCGGGGGAAAACAAAGTAGGGAGGAATAGAATTCCCATTTGCTAATGCGGTGCTACTACAGAAATAAGTATGCCTTGCTTAGCCAATGCTATAGCGCCTATTTGCTTTTTTCACGTCTTCCAATAATTCTATCAGGCTTACGTACAGTAGTTACGCTGTTTCGTCCATGTTTCAAATGTCCAAAAACTGAAAGTTATGCCTATTCAAAATTAATTTCAAATTTTGAAAAAAAGAATTAACATTGTATTTGTTGAAGCTACTTGCCCTAGCTAAATTTGTACTTTTTGGAGTGCGGAGTGACAATTGGCGGTGTCTTTTTAAAAAAGATGAAAGCCAATAAGGACCAGCTTGTTGTTTGTCATACCAACTTTTTGGTATTGCCATACGGTTAGCTTCAGCAAACCCGAAAGTAAGTTTTCGGTAGTTCTTTGGTGATAATCCAAAATAAATATCCAATGCTGTTAAAAGATAGAATTTGACGATTATTATTTCTTGTGCATCTGTAAATACTTGCCCGTTCCTGGTGTGCCCCACAGTTGTTCGAAATGAATCTTCTCTTTCAATTTTTTTGTCAGAATTTTTTTTATATAACGTGAAAGTGTTTTGTAATTGATACCAAAATTATCAGCAGTTTTTCGAATACTCTCTCCGGTACTTACTCCGGTACATAGATATATCCGGTTCTAAATATAGAGATAAAATAAAAATAAATAAAAAATAAAATAAAATACTTTTAATGTGTCAAACTGCACTCAACATTTGATCAAGTTTAGCATTGCCTCGTTCACATTTCCTTGTATAGACTAATTACGCGGCGTTATGATAATTATAGGCTATATAATTTTCCTAAACAGTAAAAAGAAAACATGATATTCTCACTGAAAATTAAAAGTATTTTTACGATTATCGGTTTTGTGCGTGTTAAATTTTGGAGTTGCGCTTGGTAGGCATATTTCTTATATGTAAACCGGCAAGAACAATTATTTATTTATGGACAAGATTTCATTTGATGTCTGATAAAATCTCCCAACCTGGAAATAGTTTATGCTTTTACTTTTTTTAATGAAAAAAACACTATTTTAATAACAAAAGGGAAGCGCAAGAATTTAAATAATTTTTTTGCGGCTAACGTTAAAAGGTGGCGATTTCAAAGTAAGTCCACACTTATTGTTATAAATAGGTATCTAATTTCTGGTTTTAATCTTTACACGAACAAAACAACTGTTAAGTATATTAGGCTTATATAAATTTAACATTTCGACATAACATGATAAGCTTATGTTCTTAAAAACACATCAAAATAAGATAGTTAAGTAGTTTGTTTAACATGGGTTTGGTTGTCACAGTGTGACAATCTTTACGGGTTCTCTTGTAACAACCGGTACATATCTATTATCTTGAATGCGATTTAAGGCCCGTTTTCACTACGAGCGTGAAAAAGAGCATTCTTTGTTTCTTTTATTGATCTTCGATTGAAGCGAGCGCAAAAAAAATCAATAAAACAAGCAAAGAGTGCTCTTTTCTACGCTCGTAATGGAAACGGGCCTTAAACATATTTCAAAAACTGTACTACCAGCTAAATAAAGACTTGTTTTACAAAAATGCCAATGTTTTTACGCCTCCAACGACATATACGAGATGTTGATAATACGCCTACCCTAGTTACTTCTGTCCTTACTTGAACAAAAACAAAAAATTTTTAAATTTTTAGCAAAATTTAGTATTTTAAACTTTATTGGAACTGTGCTTACTCAATTAAATTCAAACTACACCTGACAAACAAAGAGGTAAAGACACGTGATTTAACTTTAAACTGATTATTGCACAAGGTTTTAAAATATTAGAAAACTGAGTGTGACAACCAGAGCCGGTCTCCCCTACTATGTTTTTTCAAATCACAGGAGAACTATCTTGTTTGGCATCGAGTTGGCCTGGCATCAAATTGTATTCGACTCATTGCAAAAGTATAACTTTATAAATTACCAGTAGAGCATTTGTAAATTTATTATCGCTGACCAGAAAGCTTGTTTTGATCACAACATTTGTGATTGAAAAATTGATAAAAAATTCCAAATAAAAAATGAAATCTTGGTTAAGCTACAGAAAATCTAAAAAATAGGCCTAGTGTAACCTTTATCAAACAATACACATTTACTTGTTCTATGCTTAGAATTGCGATATCATACCTTTTAAATATGATTATTTTGTTTAAACAAGTTAAAGTTTTAAATTTTTTGTTATTTCAAGTTTTACTGTTATTAAATATTTTTTAGCTAAATATTTTCTCTTAATTTGCAGCAGGTATAGAAGCGCATGTGGTCTTCTTCCTAATTGCTGTTTAGATTTTTATCGTTTCATGCATTCGTGCGACCTGAACAGGTTAATTCGGCCTTCCTGTCCGCGTCATAAGATTTTTGCCTCAGCAAACGTATAATGAAAGTAGTAATGTAACCACCGAAGCCATACCCCCTTGAATTTTTAACACTGTGACTTAAAAAAATTAAGATTAGATCACGATCTGTAGCTAAATAATTGCTGTTGCCAACTCGTCATTTGTATTTTCAAATATTATCAACTAATGTTTTCAAATGGTAACGCTACAATTGCAAACTACAACAGATGGATTGCATCATTCAATTCGCGTTAACGTCATAATTATGGTATAGTGCTGCCGGAAATTTTCCACAGAAGGACACCCAAAAACGAGCAAACTGATCTGAAAATGCCCCAATACAATCTGTTTAGCAAACCTTAGTTGTCAATAGGATTTTACGAGTAAAGTTTTAAAACTGCAGCTCCAGAAACTAAATTTCAAACCACATATCTTTATTTATATCTAACAACAATTCTAAAGAGTTCTAAAAAAGATGTTACCTTCTATTTAAAAGAATGTTTTACCTGCTCATCAACGAAACAATGTTGTATATAAGTACCGTGCCACTGCAATAGTCGTCGTCGTCGTCGTTTGAAGGGCATCCACTCCAGGTCAGACACAAATAGGACTGGGGCCGAGGGTTTATCCTTTTACTACCCCAGACTGCTGCACAGCCTGAATAAGATGCTGGCAGTGGTGTTATTAAGCCAGCATCGAGTTTCGTCATCCAAAACCGTCAGACCTCGTGCTCCACGTGGTGCCCAATGTATAGAGCACGCTGCTAAAACATGGTCTGCGGTCTGCTCAGAGGTGCAACACTCGCAATTCGTTGAAGAAGCGAGACCCCATTTGTGCATGGACAAGTGGAATCGCCCAACACCAGTCCGCAAGCGGTTGAGCTTAACCCTCGGGGTAAGCCCATCCCAACAGGCTTGGCACCGGTCCCGGGCACAAAAGCACGGAGCCTGGAAGCATTTCCACAATACTCCGTTTTCCATTTGTGGTTTGTCCATTCAGAAGCGCGGATGCCAAATCTGGCAAGGTTGTCCAAAAGATTCCGCGCAACTGGCACAAACGGGCGTCTGGATCTTAGATTCACTTGGCAAATATCTGAGAACCCACTTAAAAAACCATACAAGATATGATCGGGGTCCAGAGATCCAAATGTAATAGTCTGCAATAATCTGCATGTAGGCCAAACATATCAACAACTGGAAGAACGGATTTGATAACAATTTGCGAAACCAATTAGAAATCAAGTTAAACCTCAGAAAGATCTCTTTAGACTAGTGGCTCCTAACCTTTTTTTCTCATTACCTAATTCTTTTAAACCAAATTTCTATTACCCACCATTGATATCTATCATAATCTAGTTTAATAATTTTCTTATAATTATAAATCTAGTTTCTGTTATATTCAATACAAAAATATATCAAAAAAAATTAATTCTAAGGTAGGCCTAAGCAATATTTACACAAACCATTAGTGCAATTTTTGCTCTTTGTTTTGGTCTACAATTGATGAAATACGAGGTGTAATTTTAAAGATAGGACAAAGTACTCGTAGATCCAATTCCAGATCTAGTAAATTGTTTCGAGCTTTTGTTTTAACAGCAACAACATTTGAAAGGCTAACTTACAGAGCTAAGTAGAGAGAAACACACTTAATACTGTTAGTGGTTTTTCGGCAATTTTTGAATAAACTTTCTTCATCATCACGCAGAATTTTTCCAAGTTTTATCTTTAAAAAAAGCTTTAACAGATGAATCATGAATCTTTTGTAGAAATTCTTCTTGAATATTTCCATCTTTATTTTGATCTTCTGAAAAATACTCAACGGAAAATTTGAAAGGGTTCCTTGTTAATGTCATCAAAGATGTTTCGAATTCAGCGACGGGAAAATGATGATGAAATTCCTTAGTTAAGCTATTCAAATATTCAACAGCCAAAAGAATTCTTAAGAAAACAGTCTTTTAAAAAAAACTACTAAAATTAAAAGAGTTAATGATATTGTCAGTACCATCATTCATTTTAAAGTTTTTTCACAACCAAATATTTATTCAAAAATCGTTTCGGAACGCGTTCTTGGCTGGTATATTTAGAAAGCTGCCAAGGTCTTTATTGCAAATATTGCGCTACATTTTCTGCTTTCTTTTATTCTTTATGTTTTAATTACTCAATGTGAAGGTACTGATGATCAACGAAAACGTTTGCTTTTTTAAGATCAAATTTTGATTGCTCCCTGTCAATTTTTGTTTATTGTTGATATATCTCGTATTTTTGGGCAAAATTTTACCCCCCAATTTTTCTTGAATAAAAGTAGCAAGTATTTGCCTAAACATTTTTCATGTATAATCGTCTTTGTAACAATTAATTCTCTTGACACATGGTTCTTACAGAGCGACATTAGAGGCGTAAATATTACAAAAACCGTCAAGCGTTTAGGCTATTTTGTACTGCTTTTAAAGATAATAAAATATTACTATCCTATTAAGACTTTTACTTAAGTTTTTATTACTTATGCAACCTGCTTGTTGGCTTAATATGACCAAGGAGAGAAAAATAACAAATTGTCACCTTACACTACAATCATCAGCATAATTGTGCTAAAATACATTAAGCAACAACTGGATTGTTACGGCCTATTCGGTCAAAGTGCGCTGCCTTACAGACCTACTACAAAAAAGTCACATTTAACTTTTTCATCAAGTTATGTGCGGTTTTGCACCAAATAATTTAATAGCCTACGGAAAAAAAAGACTCGACACCGCAGAGATAGTGTAAAACGGGGCTTCCCGGCCGGGACCTGCGAAGTCTTTTGCAGCCGCAAAAAAACTTTTAACCAGATCCTCCGTCTACTTGAATTATTACAGTGCCTTGAACCAAACCGGAAAGCAAAAAAAATCTGACTCAATTGTTTTCGATTCAGTGAGCGATTTTTTGCTTTAGATTTATTCAGAAAAAGACAAATAGGTTAATAACTGAAAGCTTTTTTTTCGGTTTTGAATTACACTGGTGGTTTTTAAAGCAGTTAATTTGAAAAAATCCCCAAAACCGAACAGAAGACAAAAAAAGTCATCACTTTGATTTGATCGTGATGTTTGAGAATTGACTTGAATGACCACTCAAAATCGCATCACAAATTTAGTTGAAAACTGAAAAAAAGTCATCACTTTGATTACTGCACCAATTGCGGTCCGCCTTTATCTTGGAAACAAAAATTTTGTCGCGTTTGTTGGCCCATGGTGTAAAACAATGTTTTAAATGTGGAGTGTTTTTTCATGAATAAGAACTTATAAAAAAATTACTTTGCATAAAAATTTTGAAAAATACATCAAGAGCATTCTTAGCTTCCAAAACTACGAGACAAACACAATCACAATGAAACATAATAAAATAAACGTAATTAAAACTGCGGTAGACAAAATAGATTATCTTTAATTAAGCATTTTTGTTTAATTGCAGTTTTAAAATTGAAATATCAATGAAAATTGGCAATTTAAAACACCGAGAAAAAAGGTCATTTTAAGAAGTAGACGGGTTTTATGATTTTAATGAGTGTATAATTTAATTGGATTATACTTAATTGCAAAACTCTTATCCCTGAAATTGCTGCCTTGTTTTATTTTTAGATTTCAATCAAATGTTGGACGTTTGCAAACAATAATTACGACAATTTTTTAGAAAGACATTTTATATTCAAGAGTGGCATTTCGCACACGTTTGAAAAAAAAAATTTTTACGTATATAGAAAATCATAAGCTATTAGCCGTACAAAGGTCAAGAAGCATCGAAAAACCATCAAGATTATTAAATCAAGATGCTTTCTGATGAAAGAGACAGTCAACTAGACCAAGGGTTGCCAACTTAAATCATGTTTAAGCCGCATATTATAAAATCAAACTTTTAAAGAGTTGCAACACAAAAATCGAAAGACATGAATTTATTTCTCATTTATTGATAAAAAAAAAGGTCCTCACTTAAAATCATCTTCAGATTTTCCATTTTTCGCCCCAAAAAGGTCGTCACTTCAAATCGATCCCGTATTTCCCTATTGTCGTCCCAAAATCGTGGTGTTCTATAAAAAAAAAGGTTGTCGCAGGAAATCATTCTCAGATTTCACATTTAATTTTTCAAAAGGTTCAAAGAGCCGCAAGCAAGGGTCGGAAGAGCCGCAGTTTGGCCACCCCCTGGTATAGACGAATAAAAAATAAATAAATAAACTAAAAACAAAACGAAACAAAGAAAAAAAAATTATTTCAAAGCGTATGTATAATAAGTAAGAAAATAACATAACTATTAGACAAAGAAAAAAAGACCCAAACCTTGCAACGAGAAATAAGCGAGATGATTCGCGAGAACAAGAAATAAATTTTTATAATTTCAAACATGTTAACTCAGTAAATGTTTTTCTTTTTTTTTTTTTTTTTTAATGAAACCCTCTGGATTCCCTTGTTCGATCTCATAATTTAGAGCAGGGTGGTCCAACTTCTGCACTCTTGTGGGCCACTTTTCAAAATTATTCGAGTTTGCGGGCCTCAGCCGGCTAAAAACATCTATTTTCTTCCCAAAATCATAACGTTCTCCAAAAAAAAAAGGTCTTCACGGTCTTCACTTGAAATCGGTCTCAACCCTAGGCTCTTTTCCATCAGTTCACCATGCCTTGTTATACAAGGTTGCCGCTGCTTGTGATCGACAAAACTTGTGCAAAATTGTTCCGCGGGCCCGTAGTTGGACCACGCTGATTTAGAGACTCTACAACAAAGGTACCCTTTGGACACTTGACAGGTTTGCATCTACCCCCAAAATTTTGTCACATTTTTGTCACTATAAGTTCAACTTGTTCTGTTGCATAACGTACTTTTTATAGCTAAGCAATCCTTTGCAATCTTTCAAAAATTTTTAATACTACGTAATTTATTGTGATTAGAAGCGTTATCTTCAAATTTTATAGTGGCAGTTCAAAATCAGAAGTGTAACCACTCACTCGATTATGTTTACATTTATTTACTAATTCAAACAGAAATATAAACAAAACGAAAATTAAAAGAACACAATTATACACAATATTTCTGACAACTTATGTTATCATAATTAAAACAAACGTTTAACGTTACCTAACTGATGTCTGCTGGAGAATAACTCTTTATATTACAATTTGAAACAAAGCTGTATGAAAGTGGGCGTAATATCACGTCATCAGTGATGGCTTTTATTACGATGCGCATGGGCGGAAAAGGTCAAAAAGCGGCTCGCCTTAAGAAAAATATTGTTCTATTTTTTCATAGCAGCTGCATGACGGTGGCCCCGCGGTACCCATCTTAACTTTAGGCGAAAGCAGGGATAATGTACTCATTTGAAAGTGAAGGTCTCTTCTTTTAGAAATCACTATAATTTTGGGACGGAAATTAAAATTTTTGGACGTCAATTGAAAGTGAAGACCTTGAGATCACTTTATTTTGGGACAAAAAAAACTGGCGCACTAATAACTGCCTCTTCGCTATTTTTCTCCCCCTCCTTTTTGTAATGCTATTACTGCAAGTGATCATGCGCCATGGAACAATTACGCCAAAGATGTGAAATTAAATAATGTATAGATAATAGAAATAGAGTATAAGAAAATTAAATTCCACGTTGGATAAGAAAACAAGAAAATTCTACGTTTGAAACTGGGTAGCATAATAACTACAGTTGGATTTCGTGTGGAAATATGAAATTACAATTTAATCGCGACACTTCAGTGGCGTACGCAGAAATTTGTCATTGGGGGGTTTGCAAGTCAAAAACACGATTACTACAAGTGATCCTGGTCATGGTCCGAGAACTTTTCCATACTCATACTCCAAATTAGAGTAAACTTATTATGCTTTTTAAAACACCTTGCAGTTGCATCGGTTTTTTACCCACCCGTAAACGCAACTATTAAATATCAATAAAACTTTCACGAGTTTAGGTCATTGATATAATTGAATCAATTCGGCTTAAATCGAACTCAGCTTACGACCACAAAGCATTGCTACAAAATTATGTGGAAAATTTATCTTGTATTCACATATTGAATTTGATTTGAATAAAATGATGTTTGCACTTGGGTGAAACAAGCTATTTGTTTTAAAGCTAACCCTAACAAAATATTAGAAAAATTTGCTCAAATAGAATTAATCAAATTTATTCATTAAATATAATCTAAAAACGTCTCAAACACAGAGTAGCGCTATCACATCGTATAGAATTTTGTCGCCTTCGAATGATACAGCCACGTCACTATATAGCAGTGTTGTAAACTTTGCCTTTGTTACGAGTCCGAGTCCGAGTGCGAGTCCCTAACTTACCAGTTCGAGTTCAGCAAAAAATATTTCTACAAGTCCGAGTTCTTGATGCACGAGTCCGAGTACGAGTCCGAGTTCAGAAAAAAAAATCTACGAGTCCGAGTGCGAGTCCGAGTCCGCAAGTCATAAAATTTGCATTTTTAGAAAAAAATCTGAATGTCAAATCAACAATTTGCGATCTTAGTAGTTTATATTAATAGCTTAGGCCTGTGTTGTAAAAGCTTTCAGTTTTGTATAAAAGCATGCTTATTGCTTATATTGCTGAGATGCATGAAATGTTAATTCTTTTAAATAAATAATGACGCCCACTGAGTTTTTATATAAATTTTAGCAAGTTGAAGTTACGTTTTACGATATACACGCTACCTACTCAATAGCTTCAAATCAAGAACAGTATAATCAATGTGCGAGTTACAAAATTTCTGGTCAATTTTTTAGCTCTTAACAAGCTAGAGCACCGATTAAGCACAAGTTTTTAATTCACAATGTTTTTTTAACAAATCATAATTGCTTTTTAATGTTGTCAAAGCAGACAATAAATCACTGCCGATGCGAGACCTGTGCGGTCGCATCATCAAGGCTTCTGTACTGAATAAACGTTCAACGGGTGCACTTGTCGCTGGCACAGACAATAATTTAATTGCCAATTTGTAAAGAAAATAAAATTTTGCAGAATTTATGCACCAGAATGTTAAAGTTTTGGTATAATTCGTATTGGTATGAGTAATCGAATCGAAGTAACTTCCGAGTTGTTCCCTGAGAATAACGTTTTTTTTCTTGACAATTTTTGAAGAACCTTGTTGATCTTAAGAAAAAAACTGCAAGGAAAAAAAAGTGAAAAGGTTGTTGTTGTTGCCGTAGCATAAAAGGCTATCGACACTGGGTTAAACACAAATAGGACCGGGGCCGAGGGGTTATACTTTTACTACCTCAGGCTGTAAGCAGCGTGAGCCAGCATCGAATTTCGTCACCAAGAACCATGAAACTATGTATTCCATGTCATGCCCAATGCAGGCTATGGGGCACGATATTAAGACGTCATGATCTGCAGTTTGTTTAATGGTGCTGCACTCGCAGTCCAATAAAGAGCGAGAACCCATTATAAATGGACGAATGGAATCGTCGCACAACACCAATCTGCAGGCGATTGACCTTAAACCAAAGCTGTTCAGGGCAAGTCTATTCCAACAAGCCTGCTATTGGTAATGAGTATGAAAGCACAATTGAAGTCTAAATGTATTCACTCACTCAGTACTCTGTGTTCCATCTATGATTTGTACACTAGGCGACACCAGACTGATGCGAAATATACAGTTATCGAGTAGACCAGAGATTGGCCAGCTGTACTCAATTTTTTGACCCTGCAACTATCTCCGCAAGTCATTTCAGCAGCATGACGCTAAAAGATATTTTTTAGACAATAACACAAAATGATAACAGAATATGAACAATCTGTTTAGTTTCATTCTAAAATAAATAGGGACTAGATAGAATGGTAAAGATTATTGCTGTTACAAGCCTTTAGTTCACGTTTGGCGTCTCAATTATTTAAATGAAAGGCTGCTCTTACCGTTTTTCAAAGACTGAGTTTCAACTTCTAAGTTTGAAGATACAGTCATTAGCAAAAGTTTAAGACCAGGTGGCATTTATCTCCAACAGATCAACAAATTACCAAACACTGCTGGTTTATTTTACTTGTAAATTTACACAGCAAATCTGAACACTAAAATTCAAACAGGTTTTTGCAGTTTTGTTCTTTATGTGTTCTTTTTTGCTTTTTATCACCGGTTGAATGCGTCGCGGCATACTGAAAAAATTTTTTTTTATCAGACTTGAGAAATTTTTTTACCTATATCTCTTTTATTGCTTGGTTAAAAGCTTCAGCACTTGAAAGCTGTTTATTTGCAACCTTGCTTTTAGTTATTTTGCATAGTTTTTCAAGGGGGTTCAGCTCTGGGCTGTTTCCAAGGCGGTCCAATGTTGCCAAACTATTTTCCGCTAAGAGTTGTTTTACAGCCTTCAAGGAGTGACACGGAGCACCGTCATGCATAAAAACTGTAGTCCTACATTGGTAGGACTACAGTTTTTCAAATTCATTTGTATTTCAAATTTTTCTTTTAGCACTTCCATATACCTGAACTATTTATTGTGCTATGTGGGGACAAAAAATACCGTCCAACAGTACCAAACTTGGAAAACTTTCATTGTTAAAATTGTGTATTTTTCAGGTCTAACAGGCCTCCTAACGTTCATTTTTCTCACCAGAAGTTGTTGCAAAGTACATTCATCAGAAAACATAGCTTTAGATTAGTTTTCGATGTGCATGCTTCATGTTCTTTTGCTAATGCAAGAAACTTTAATTTCAAAAGAGGAGTAAGCCTGGATTTGCAAGATAATTTATATGATTTATGATCAAATTAAAATGTCAAACGCCAAGAAACTGTAGTTATGTTAACACGTGTCCCCTTTCAATACAGTGAAGCACGAATTTTCTTAAAAGAACTTGTTGGAGAACGTACAGAAATTTGCTTCATTATCCGACTATCTCCGGGTGATGTTTTCATTGGCCGGCCACTTTTATTTAAGTCTTTGTTACTCCCTTAATTTTAAAATTTGCAATTACTGTCTTGCTGAAACACGTCTTTGCACTGATTGCTCGTTTTGAGCAGCCTTCCTTTCTTGAATTCATGATTTGGGCCTATTTTGTCTCAAAAATAAAAATTTTTTGCCCATTTTTAAGATCTGAAACAGCAGCTAAGACCCAGCTAAGCTGTAAAATCAATTGAAACGAAATTAAATGGTTCTTAGTGAAAACAAACCCTGTGTTGTTGATGGACAAACTGCTGATGCAACTTAAGTAAAATAATATTTCATATAAAACTGCATTGTACAATTACAATGTTAAAATGTACTGTACAAATGCCATAAATCTGAATAACTTGCTTAAACTTTTGCTAATGACTGTACACAGAAACTGTAATCATGTCTTGACTTCTAAGTTATTAAAGAGAGTGCAACAATGCCAGATCGGCAACATAAACAAACATTCTGAAGATTGTGAAGAAAGATCGCACGTATGGGCCTACATGCTACAAAGAAGAGGAGCTAATAGCGATCCCAGGGGAACGTCATTTTTTGACGGCTGAGTTTGCTTCGCTTGCTGTCAAAAAGCGGGAGTAAAACTTCTGTTCGGAAGAAGCTCCACGAGCATTCTAATCATGTGCTTATCCGACAGAAGTCTCAGCAGCTTGCAAGTCAGACACCAGTGCTTTACTTTCTAACAAAAGCAAAAAGTTCTTTTTACTTAATAACAAAAAGAAATTAAAAAAAAACTTTTTGTCATTGGGAATGTTTGTATCTAACTATTGTAAGGAAAGAATACGACTTAAACTTTGAAAACCACTGATCTATTTTCATATTGAAACAGTTTTTGTGAAAATGAAGAACAATTTTCGTTAAGTTTGTGTATATTTTTAATTCTTTTTTATCGTGTTTTTCAGAGTAGGCCTATAATCAAATTTTTTTAGAGATTCTCTTTCGATGCTTAGCACTTGTTTCGCTTTTCATAGCAATGTAGCCTACAGTGAACTGAATAGGCTCGCATCTCACACGCAAGCATTGTGATAAAACAATAAATTTCAAAAGTGAAGCATAGAAGAACCGACTTTAGTTCTAAACAATCTTCTATTTTGAAAGTTTTATTCTGATTAGCTGACTGTGACGCTATCGTGGCGACAGAAAAAACGATTTTTAGTAAAATTGCTAATAAAGTTTAAAAAGCCAAACGCGGAAACGATAAAAACCTATATCATACAGTATAGCATCGCTATAATGTCATGTACGTATAAGTGCATATCTCTGATCACCATTCTTCGAAGGGAGGTTTGACCCCCGAAACCCTTTTTCTTGCGTACGCCTATGCTATAGTCTAGCTACTAAAATTTAGCTTAATATGAAAAATGTTATTATTACAAATTTAATTAAATGAACAAAATAATAAAAACACTAAAGATTATTCGGGGTTATGTAATACAAGTTTAAACAAACACAACAATCAAGCTAATAATGTAGTGTAATACATCAGCAATACTAGCTCGCTATATGGATGAGCCTGCTTTTTAGCAACAAGCTCATGGATCTGAGGTGAAACATTAGCAAGAGCACAACGAATAGCATGTTTTGGTGTTTTACGTTAATTTCGATTTAATTCCCACCATCACTAAAAATTGTCCATCCAAATAGCCATAACGGTGGAAGCAGCGCGGATTAACAAATTTTTCTGGGAGGGGGACCAGAAATTTATAATATCAATCGGACAAAAAAAACATAAAAAAAACAAAATTAGAACTAAAACTGCATGATTTTATTCGTTGTTTGATAAACTTATATAACATAGCAGTCAGGAAATATTTCTTTCAAGTTGAGGTAAAAAGCTACAAAATATTTTACTTTTGCATGGGCAATAACTGCAAAAACATTGGAAAACAGCAACAAAAAAAATTTGAAACAAAGGTTATTGAAGTAAACTTCGTCAGTTAGTTTTTTTAGGTTATCTACTAAATCTACGAACAATTCATCCACATGCAGAGTGGGATCACTAACAAGCAAAACCAGAGAACTGACGCGCCCCTACCCACACTTATTATTACTATCATTGCTATTCTTTTCCTAACTTGCTGGAAAACGTCGGAAGTGTTATACTCAGGGTTACCATCTCGTGATTATTTCTAAGATTTGTGCCTATTTGTACAAACTTTGCTATAGAGAATTTTTAATATGCTTATTTTTAGGGGCGCCAGCAGCAGGGGGCTGGAAGCAATTGCCCATGACAAACGTTTTTCGGACAAAAATAGAGATTTTAAACACTGATTGAAAGTAGTGACTTTTTTTAAAGATTACTAGGTTTTTTGCGACAAGAAAAGAGACTTGGCTGTTCTTAATTTTTTGGTCATCGTGAGTTTTACTCATCGAGTACGACATAAATGAATTAAATGTTGTTTACTAAGGGTTCGTGGAGGCGTTATAAGAGGTCCGTAAAAGCCCAATAAAAATATTAGAAAATATTAAATTAGGTTTTAAAATGCAATGATTCAAAAAAGAAATTACATAAATTAAAACATAAAACAACAGTCAGGAGGATAAATATAGAGATAAAATAAAATAAATAAAACAATTTTGAAGTTTGCTTATATACCAAGAAAATCTGGAAAAGATATTGAATTCAAAGCATTATATCGTTACATGCAAATTTTTACGGTTTAAAAATTTTTTAGGCTAAGACCACTGGGACAAAAAAGGGTACATGAATACCAAAAATATATTTTTGGGGTCCGCGGTAAAAAAATATTCAAGAAACCCTGCTTTAGCTGAATTGAAAATATGTTGCCATCGGGTGCAAGATCGCATGAATTTGACAAAAATAAGTTCAATTTATGGCTGAAGCAATGCGCCGGATATGAAAAAGGTTTTCATTTCGAATAATACTTGCAAAGTCTTTCATTTTACTCATCATGATAATAATCTATAGTCCAAAAACTTATTGTTTTGGCAGCGTGACTTATAGATAAGAGCGCCGTATTGATGGCAGAAAGATTAAAGCTGTCGGCGTTTAAAACCTATTCTCATTATTCCGTGTGTTTAAGAGAAAAAGAGTTTTCTCTGCTTGTCGTTCTTATAAACAGCTCTGACTTTCATTCATATCTCTAAATACGAAGTAAAAATCTAAATAAAAATTTTTAATCGTATAGCAATATTTTGGCATCTCCAAAAGTAAATCGGAATGATTGCTTGATAGTTGTCCTAAATTTAACGCCTCGGATGTTTTCCTGCAAGTAAGAAGTTGAATAAAGATGATACTAATAATAATAATGATACAGTGGATTAAATCGTAACTTGTTTAAAAAATTTAACAAGACCTGGGCCCTTTGCACCCCCCTTAAATCCGCCCTTGGATGGAAGCAAAAGATATTTGCATATTTGCAAAATTTGCAAATATTTTTTGCATAATTGCTTATATTTGCAAAAATTTGCATAAATTTTTCTCAAAATACACATCGCTTGCAAAACCACCATGTTGGAGTTTAACCATCCTTTTGCGTAACTGTTCCAGCCTGCAGCATCTCAGCGTTTGCAGTGAAAGTGTTTCTAATATATGCAAACTCATCTTTAGCCATGGAAAATATTAGCAAATTAGCCATAAAAAATATCCATCAATTTTCTTTTCAAATTTTATAACATGTTCAGGAACCAGTTTTGTAAAAGTTTTGATCAAAAAAGGTGTGTTTTAACTTAGCAGTTTTTCTATATAAGGACCTCTTAATGGACCACTTAGAATCACTGTATTAGTCCATCTAAATTTTGATAATTCATTGGAAACTAGCAGAATATATGAAAAATGTAATAAAACCAACTTTAATCAATCACCCTCACAACAGAAAAGTTAGATAAGGATATTTTCTTACATATAATGTACCCTTTAAAAAATCAAAATGTATTCCGGTTTGAAAACCCGCTCTATGAGAAAAAATATTTTTACTGAAATTTTTATTAATTGGATTAAATTTTTAAATTGATAAATTCTAAAATATTTTCTTAACATTTAAATTTAAGATCCTTACAAAAAATTTTTAACACCTGCTTGATTTTCTAAATCAGGGTTTTCCAAACTGTGTGCCGTAAAAAGGATTAAAATGTGCCGCAAAATTTTCGTGTTTTGACAGAAAGCAATAGAGTCTTGGTCTACGGATGACTTATGTATTTTATGTAATTTTAGTATTGCTAGAAATCTTAAATATAGGTTGCTTCAGTAAAAATGTAAAAGGAAAGAGGCCATTTGCATAAAGCTGTTTGCTTTTTGGAATACTCAAAGTTAGGGGTCCGAGGCAAGGATTCCCAAAGTTTGGTGTTCTCCAAAAAAAAAGGGCTTTGATCTCGTATTTCCCTTATTTTTTCCAAAATCATGGTGATCTCTAAAAAAAAAGGTCTTCACTTCGATTTGATCTCATATTTCGCTATTTTTCTCCCAAAATCATAATGATCTCTAAAAAAAAGGTCTTCACTTCGATTTGATCTCTAATTTCGCTATTTTCTCCCGAAACAATAGTGATCTCTACTATGCGGTATTTTCAAGGGGGCCCAAGGCAACTGCCTTATTCGCCTCACCCAGTATCAAAACAATTTTGTAGGCACACCCTTTCATTAGGTGTTGCTGTTATCATATATTAAATATAATTTCTGTATGTAAACTTCAAGAGTGTATTAAGTAGGCTTTTGCCTTTATGAAGTACTGTAAGTGTGCCGCAGGCAAACTCAGAATTTATTAGCGTGCCGTAGTGAAAAAAAGTTTGAAAAGCTCTGTTCTAAATGATTATAGTAAACTAGCAGAAATCATTTGCGTTACTGAAAGTCAAATTAAAAATGCACCAAGCATAAAAAAACCTATTACTAATTGCAAATGCTAATTTATATAAAGGGGTAGCCAACTTGTCTACTGGTAAGTTTGACTTTAAATTTTTTTAAAAACTTGCAATCGACCACTACAGAATTGCGATCCTAAAAAGAGTGATTTCTAAACAAAGGTCTTCATTATATCTATCTCGGCTTTTACATTAAGTTTTAAAGTTTGTTTTATTTTAAGTCTGTTTTAGTTAGTTTTAAATTTGCATACTTATAAGTCTTAAAGCAAATTATAGTAAAATAAAGTCTTAAAGCAAATTATATAAAATAAAGTCTTAGAGCATAATTAATAAGTCTTAAAGCAAAACATTTTAAGTTCACTTAAAATCAAAAGCAATCGACCAGTGAAGACGTCACGCCTGACATGTTTGCCATCCCTAGTGTAGGGCTTAGTATCTCAAACCTTCCTACTCTGTTTGCTGATGATACCTGCTTGTGAATAAATGCAATTTCTGTTGGTCTTCTTGAAACAAAAATTAATAGTGATATAAAATCGATTTACGCATGGACTAATGCTAATGGCTTAAAATTAAATGTTAAAAGATTAAATGTACTCATTGCCCCGTCCAAATTTATAGAAACAAAAAACAAAAACAACGTCGCCATTAACAAACTTTCATTAGAAATAGTCGAGTTCGTTAAATATTTAGGAATGTAAGAAGAACCAAAATTAAATTTTGACACTAATATTTCGCATATAGAATCAAAATTGGCTCCTGAAGTTGGAATCATTTCAAAATTAAGACATTTCGTACCAGCTCCAATCCTAAAAACCTATTCTACGCCTTCATTTATCCATACTTATTATATGGTATAATTATTTGAAGTAGTACTTATAAATTTTATCTTTCTAAAATTGCCCAACTGTGGAACCAAGCCATTAAATTTATTTTCAATGACAAAGCACACCATGACATTCTCAGCAATTATAAAAAAACTTTTCATATTATGTTTGGAAGATTGGATAATTTAAAAAATTTCATGTTGTATGTTTAAATTCCATAGAAATATTCCCAAAAACTTTTTCACAACACTTTATTAAAGTTTCAGATGCTCACATGCGCATTACCAGGTACAACATTTCAGGAAAAATGCTTTATTTATCACAATATATAACCAATCGCTTGCAACGTAGTATTAAATAGGAGGTGTCAAAGTTTGGAACACTGTTCCAACTTCTTTAATAAATATCTCTTTTAATAAATTTTCTAAGCAATGCAAAATGTATATTCTAAACAAATCTAAATTAGGTCTCTGCTATTCGGCACGTAAACCCATAATTAAATTTTTTAGATTTTACGTAAATAGCTTTTAAGAGTAGCTGCTTGGCTAGAAGAGCTTGAAACGGTCCTTTTGCACTCTACTTTGTCACTTAATTTATTCAATTTTACGTTTGTAGTGTCTTGGTTTATGTATATGCATGTTTGGAAAAAATTAAATCACTCTAATATCAGATATAAAGAAATTTCTTTATTATGATCACAGATTTGTGGGGGTACTATTTTTTAGTGACCATAAAATTTGTTTTAAGGTAATTTAATGATAATTTGTTTTAGCGAAGCCATGCATTTATTTTCTTAAATTCTAAATCTAGATTATGTTTGCAAGGCCCAATGCTTCTAACCGAAACCATTAGAAGAATATCATCTGCAGATAATGTAGCATCAAAATTAGAATCGTTAAAAAATTCTTCTTAGTGAGAAATTTGTACATTTTAATATATGGGCATGATTTCAACCATTTTCAAATTGTTTGAAAGATTCTCGTGTTAACGCAAGTATTATATATATTTCTCAGTATAGGGGAAAAAATTTACTGTACTTAAGAAATTTTATGTCAGCATCCAAAAATATGTGGACTTTGTGAGTTTTAAACAAATAACTCGGTCTTAAATTAGTTACTTAGAAAAAAAATAGGTCCTTGACATTTGTTGATGAAGAAACAGACAGATTTTTTTGATGTAAATTGATACGTTTAATTTCATTGACCATTTTTTAAACTATTGTAGCAAAAAAACTTTTTAGCTTATTTGAAATACCTAAATCGTTTCATAAAATATTATCATCACCATTGTGCAACTTCTTGGGAGGAAAGTGTGGTTTAGTTTTGACATTTCTTATAAAATGTATGATTTTCTATGTTTGTTGTTATTGTTTTTATTGTCTAGTACTAAATCAGTACAATAATTATATTTTTCCTCTTCAATCATCCGATGTAGCACATTACGATAACCTATATATTTATCAAACTTTTCCATATCATAATGTCTGATAATATCTTTAAATAATCTGCTTTTATATCCAATTGATTTAACCAAACGAGCTGTAAGCTAAGGTTTCAACCTTAGTTTTTTCACGTCTATTAGCTTTTTTTGGTGCGGCATGTTTATTATTACTGTACTTAAAAATCAATCAATAAATTGATCAAAAATTTTATGGACTGACATTCTTTTAGACATATTGACATGATTAAATTTTCCAAAAGATCATTATTAAACTCTTCAATAACGAAATTTGACATATCACCAATAAATTTATTATCGTTAATATTTTTAACTTTTTGGTTGCTTAGTCGGAGCTAACACAAATATAGGTAGATGATCCGATATGTATGTCAAATTCATAATTTCTTAGGTTATTATGTTGCTCATGTTATTGGAATGCATATGATCTATTAAATTTTCTGAAATTTTACATATTCAAGTTGGTTGACTAATAAGACATTTTATCGAACAGCTTAAGAGTTCATTTGCATAATTTCAAATTTTAATTGTGTTTTCAATGTAAGATAAATTTATGTTAAAGTTTCCAAAGACTTATTATTCGATATTCTGCAAATTGAGCTCATGACATATTTTTGTAACAGAGTAAGAAAATTTATTCTTTACAATTGCACCGATTTACAATAGACAGCTCCTACAATGTATCGCTTATCGTTGTTTTCTAGCTTAACTCAGAAGTTTTCGTTATTTTTTAAATCTAAGTTAATTTGTTTAGATATTTTATATTTAACACTGTTAATAATGTAAGTTCCAACATCCGCACCATTTGTTTTACTGTCATTATACATCAAATTATGATCATCGTTATAAATATTCAGATAGTAAAGTTTAGTCTCGGTTATGACTGTTACATCAGGGTACGTATTAAGCTCAGAAATATAATGAAATGATTTGTCGATATTTTTCGGCAAGCTCCGCATTGTCGTCGTCGTTTGAAAAAACACCCACTTCAGGCCAAGCAAAAACAGAACTGAGGCCGAGACTTTATCCTTTTAGTACGACAGGCTGCTGTACTGCCCGGATCAGATGCTGGCAGTGATGTTGTTAAGCCAGCATCGAGTTTCGTCATCCAAAACCGTCAGACATCGTGCTTCGTGTGGTGCCCGATGTATGGGACACGCTATTAGAACGAGGTCTGCAGTTTGTTCAGAGGCGCCGCAATTGCAATTCGGTAAAGGTGCGAGACCCCATTTGTGCATGGACAAATGGAATCGCCCAACACCAGTCCGCAGGCAATTGAGCTTAACCTAATCTGTGCGGGGCAGGCTCATTCCAACAGGCCTGGCACTGGTCCTGGGTATGAAAACATGGAACCTAGATGTATTTCGCAGTACTCCGTATTCCATCTATAATTTATCCACTGAGAAGCGCTGATGCCTAGCCCGGCAAGTTTGTTTAAAAGATTCTGCGCAGCTGGCACAAACGAGCGTCTCGATCTCAGTCTCTCTTGGCGAGCATCTGAAGACCCACTGAAAAGACCATACAGAGTGTGGTCAGGCTCCAGAAATCCACGGTAAGCCAAGAAGAGTCCCCCTCCTAGTCGGCGAAGCTCAGCTGGCTGGATGCCGAAGAGTATGGGTAAGTGGTTAGTTGGAGTGGGACACAGACATCCAGTGACTATGCGCAAGGCGTCACTCAAGACTCAAGACTATGAAGCGAGTGTGAGCGCTGCGACACCAGACTGGAGCGCAATACTCAGCTGTTGAGTATACCAGAGATAGAGCAGCTATGCGCAGTGTTTTGGCATCATCACTCCATCCTGAGCCTGCAAGTCGCCTCAGGAGTGTGACAGGCGAGGATAGTTTTTTGCGCAATGCCACTAGATGATGACAAAACGTTACCAATCTGTCCAGTTTTTCCTGAAGATAAGTAGGGGTTAGACAGAACGGTAAAAGTCTATTATTGTAGTAGATTTTTAGCTTACGTTTGGCTTCTCGTTTAATTAAATGAAAGGCTGACATCACCGTCTTAGTGTCACTGAGCTTCAACCTCCAAGTCTGAAGATACGCTAAAAGTGTAATCATGTCTTGGCTTAAAGTCCTCTCCGAATCCTTCCAGTTTCCAGAAGAGTGTAACAATACTAAATCGTCAGCATAAGCAAACTTTCTGGAAATCGTGGAAGGCAGATTGTATGTATAGATGTTGAATAGGAGGGGAATCAAGACCGATCCCTGAGGAACGCCGTTTTTCAGACGGTAAACCCGGTTCTGCTTGCTGTCACCGGTAGTAAGGATAAAACTTCGGTTTTGAACAAGCTCCATGATCATTCTGACAGTGTGCTAATCTGGCAGAAGCCTCAGCATCTGGCAAATATGGCCACGGTACCAAATAGTGTCATAAGCCGCAGTCAGATTGACAAATAAGACACCAGCCTTTTTCTTAGCCTCCAAAAAATCCTCAATGTTATGGTTCAGGAGAACGACTTGATCTACAGTTGACTTCCCGCGTCGAAACCCAGGCTGATCTTTAGGGAGCAATGAATTAATAATTGGATTTACCCGGGCGTAGATAAGAGTATCGAGACTTTCCTGTTATTGCCCCACCATCTATTGCTTCCTGTCAGTTTCAATACATTTGTGTGCTATAAGCACTATATATAACATTTTGGGGTGGTGAGATACTCGCACATGTACTTGCTAAAGCAAACAAATGTATTGAAACTAAAAGGAAGCAATAGATAGTGGGGCGATAACAGGAAAGTACCAGTTTCTAGAAGATTTTTTAGGGGACACAGAGCAGAGATAATGGTCGATAATTCTTTGGTACCCCACCGGCTTCATCAGCTATGAGATCGCGACCACAAGCGCTAGTACGTACTAGTAATATTGTTACAGAAAATAAGGTTAGTAACAGACTCAAAATTATAATATTTACATAATGATTCATTGTAATCATCATAATCTATTAATCTATTTCATTTATTCTGTAGGTTGCATATGAGAGTTTTGTGGGTGGTCGGCAGCGTGGTCGAGTGGTTAACGCACCGGACTGATGATCAACATGGTCTCGGTTCAAAACCCACTTGCGCCATTCTGTTGTGTTCTTGGGAAAGACACTTTACGGCACTTTCCCTTGCTTGGTGGTCTTGACAAGCAGTTCTAAATTACAGTAGAATCTCTACTAAATTACTAGCGGACAGCAATATCTTGGCATCTCCGGAAGCAGGTCGGGGTAATTGCTTACCCTATGTATAGCGCCTCCGTCGCTTTTCTGCGAGTCAGGAGGATAAATATAGAGATAAAAATTTTTAAAAAATAAAATAAAAAAATTGTGCTGTCAATTTGTAAGGTTACTTTATCATTGTCTTTGACACTGCTGTTAGTCTCGCGTTTTTAACACAAAGCGCCTGACAAATACATGGAATCAGAGCAAGTTGCATGAACTTTTAAATCGCAGACTTTGAAGATTACGCAATTATGGCCATTAAAGCAATTATTACATACTTCGGTGTTGCCGATACATTCGAAGTCATTGTCGATATGATAGAATTTAGTGTTTGTGGTTAAAATCACAATCACAAACTGGGTTGCCAGAAAATTTCGGTGGTTTGTAGCCCAAGTCAATCAAAAAATTTTCACGAAATGTATCCCACAGAGTGAAGACATTTTAAACTTTTTTAATTTGTTTAAGAAATTTACGTTCTTTTAATTTTTGATGAAAACCAAAAAAATATCTTCCGTTTCATTCGTGTCCGATTTTACCATTTTCGTTCCAAATTAAAAATGAAGACCAAAAAAAAAGTCTTCACTTTCATTCCGTACCCTATTTCACCATTTTTGTTTCAATTTATAAGTGAAGACCTAAAAAAGGTCTTTACCTTTACAACACAAAACATCCTCCTTAAATTTAAACGTATCCCAAAAAATAGCAAGGTTGCTTTGCTAGTCACAAATTTTGTTAAGAAAAGTATAAAAAAGTAGCCCAATTTGCTACTTTTCGCCCAATCTGGCAAGCCAGATAACAAATGATTTGAGAAAAAGATAATGATACTAATAAGGTCACTTGATTACACTTTTTTCAAATCTTTTAGTTTATCAATCACAATTGCGTCATAATCATTATCTTTTCTGACGTAAATATGCCAATTATTGGTCCATGTGTAAAGATAACCATTTTGTTTATCGTTTTGCATAGCCTGCCATAGAAGATTTTTTCTCTTGAAAACCCACTCGCGCCATTTTCTTGTGTTCTTGGGAAAGACGCTTTATGACACTTTCCCCTGCTTGGTACTCTTGACAAGCAGTTCTAAATTTAATTCACTATTAAATTTTAAGCGGACAATAATATCTTAGTATATACAGAAGCAGGTCGGATAATTGCTTGCCCTATGAATAGCGCTTCCATCGCTTTCCAGCGAGTCAGGAGGATAAATACAGAAATAAAATAAATAAATAAATAAATAAATCTTTGGTTGGCCAAATTCTCGTTGATAAAAAGGTTTTGGATTTCCTGAACAGGAAGTGGAAAATTTTTTCTTGCAGCTTTTCTGATGCGTTAATTTTGTTGCGTATATCTCTGTTTGAGAAACGCCCAATTACAGTTGGTGGTTTTTGAATTGAAAACTACCTGGCTGCACTTTGCCTTAGAATAGAATAGGATATATTTTAGAATAAAAGAGAGCAGCCTTTTGAACTTATGAAGGACCGCTTTAATTTTAACCGGATGCCAATATCTAAAATCTTTAAAAGTAGTTCGGGTTAATGGCTTATCATATATTCATATAAGTAGTGAAAAGAAATTTTTGACATAATCTGCTTCACGAAATTCGTTTCTTTGTTCATTATAGGCCTATAGTTAGTCGAAGCTTTTTATTGATTTTGGCCTTTGATACGTAATTTTAGTGTGAGACTTCTAAACTAAGTACCGATAATTGATCTTTCTAGATACTAAGTCCGTCAAACAGAAATTAAAATAGATAGAGATCCAATATATCCGATCCTTCGCAGTCTCCGTCGAGATTGTCATTTTTTTCATTATTATTTATTCTATTTATTTATATTCATTTATTTATCTTATTATTATTATTATTGTTATTATTGTTATTTCATTTATTTATTTATTTATTTTTTTTTTTTTTTTTTTTTTCTTTTCTTATTTTATCGTATTTATAATTGTGTTACCAATTGTCGTACACTGTTGTTTTGTCGAATAAGTATATTAACTGTGTTTCTTTTTACGTTTTTTGTTTCCACAATCCTCGTAAATAAATTGGTCTGTCTGTCTGTCTGTCTATATTGAGCACTCTATTAGCATTATATTAGCTCTTCCAATATATTAGCACTCTATTTAAGCAGTATATTATTCACTATATATTGGGTCGTTTGACTTTTTTCTGAGGGATTGCGAGAGCTTTTGATGAACAATATAAAAAATACAACATTTAACAAAAACAATATTATTAATTATTATTACTTTAAAGTTTACTCAAAATTATTATTCGATATTTGATTTATGGCCGTAATAACAGGATTACTTGACAAAAATCTTGCTATAAACTTGTTTTGAGGAAAATTATAAATGATTTTATTGCGTTGTTATATGGAATTCAGATTCATTATACAAAATAGATCAATAAATAGTGTAGAAGAGCAATGGTTGAAACAAGCAGCAAAATTGTTGATTATGTACAAGCAAGAATAAGAAATGAAAAAAATCATACTTTAAAAACAAACTATCAAGGATACCAATTGCTACAGCTAACAAAAACACAGGGAATCTTACCTATTAAAAGTGCTTGATGTAAAATAATGTTTTAAAAATTTTCATCTACATACGTTGAAGTGTTTGTGCAAAAGTCAAAATGCGTAATAAAGGCCTGTTTCCACTAAGAGCGTGGAAAAAAGCATTCTTTGTTTGTTTTATTGCTTTTTTTTTGCGCTCGCTTCAATTTTAACCGCTCGCTTCAATCGAAGATCAATAAAAGAGACAAAGAATGCTCTTTTCCACGCTCGTAGTGGAAACGGGCCTTAAGGGAAAGAAATTATAAAAATAACAAAAATAGCATTGTACAGTAGATATCTGATTGGCTTTTTGTTGGTATCATTATTCTTCCTTGTGCATGTAAGCTTTGTATTAATAGAAAAACGTTAGTTAGTATTTTTATCATTAACATATCTTCTTACCCTCCTGACTTACAAAAGTAGTTTGAAGGCAATAAACTTAATGCTTCCGTCAAGCGATTACCACGCTACTTTCTGAATATACAAAGGCTTACCATACGTCCCAATTTTCAGGGCTTTTTCCGGCCGGTTTACCAGAAATCTTAGGCAGATTCGAAGAGAAAACCTCTATTTTTTAGAGAACACTACTTTTTAGAGACGAAAATTATAAATTCCGAGACAGATTCGAAGTGAAGATTTTTTTTCAGAGAACAACATTTTTTAGGACGAAAATCATGAAATCCGAAACTGATTCAAAGTGAAGACCTTTTTTTAGAAAACACTACTTTTCAAGGACAAATTTTTTTTATTAACGAGCGTCCCGGTTTGCCCGTTCAGAAATGGTGTGCCTAAACATACGGGATATTTTTGTTTGGTTAAATCTTTTTTGTTCGTTCTTCTTAGAAATGCTTGGTAACACTGCCAAGTAGAGAATACAGTAATGTTGTAAAGGGTGTTTTTCAAAGACACAAAAAATGAGGCAAGGAGTTGAACCCATAGACCGTGTTGATTGCGTTTGGCATCAATAGGACGTATCCGCCCACACAAATGTAATCCATGTAAGGTTTTCGTGCTTTTTGTTTTTCCTTTTTCTTTTTTATAAAAAAAATTCGTATTGAGATGAAACAACCTTTCTTCCTGTAATACAACTTCTATATACAGTATATATATTTCATTACCATCTTTGCAAGCTTTGTTGCTTCTTCCTTTTTCTAATCCGCAGCCTTAATTATTTTTATTATTAAATAATAATAGTTGTTCTTTTACGATGTATCGGAGCAGAAATAAAAAAAAAACTAAACCCAACTGAAGATTTGTTAGGTTAGCATTTAAACCTAGCTCAGCGTTTCTTAATCGGGTAAATAAAATTTTTATAAAGGTAGCCAATAAAGAGGGGTGAGCGAGGGTTGAACAAGCAAAAACAGATAAACCATTTGAACTGACCCAAAAGTAAGCAAGGCTAGGTATTCAAAATAAAAAAACACCAAAACTTGCGAGCCGTAAACTAGTTGTTTTGAAACTGTTTTTAGTAACAACGTCAAGTGAAAAGCAAAAAGGGTCACATTTATTGCTCAAAAACCAAGTAAAGACCTATTTTTGGATTGAATTGCGTTGTGAGTGAATGAAATACAAAACACATTGGTGGGAAAAAACAAAAAAGTTTATGAAGCATGCTTTAGCATGAATGTTGACAGTGTGGCAAATACAAGCTTTTTAATGATGAAGAGTGCGATATAGACCTTATCAGCATGATCAACGCAGATAATACTATACTTAAGGTAATAGCCCAAAAAAATGACTCAACTACAGATACAAAGAAAAAAATGCCTTGCGTATCGGTCAGTCACTGCTGTGGACTTATCGAGTCTCTTTTGTCCATTTAGTGGACGCTCCAGCTCTCGTCCATTTTCCCCAAATGAAGAAGAAGAAGCCACTTTTTTCTGTAATCTAGAGTTGCAAGCGCAGACATTCTAATTTTGATTCTTTTTTGTGTTTTTCAACATGGCTGTGTGAGACTGTTTTTTTGCACTACTCGGAAGAAAGAATAAAGCCAGGAATAAACGAAATGTAGAGCGCGATCAATGGTTTGCTCTAGCAGCTAGAGCCCGCCAAAATAAAAACAACACAGTCATATCACAATGTCATATGCGGACAGTGTTTTTTTTAAGGTTTGGCTTGCGGAGTCTCTAAGCAATTTTGAAAGACCGCTAATTTTCTTCCTATTGTTCCTGACCGTACTTAGCTTTGTTTACACTATTGTAGAAGCAGTTTTTGAGAGACCGCTGGACAATTTTGAGAGACCGTTTCGGTTCCTCAAAACGCCTTAAAAAAAACACTGCATGCGGATATCAAATTTAATTAATTAGTTTTATTTATCAGAGCGGATTCTTTTAAATAATTTTTTGTTTAATGCGCATTCACAAACGCATAAAATAACCTACATATGCTTATACGGAAATTTTTTAAAGAAAGGGGGTCGTTAACTTACATTACATTACAAAATAAGTAGAGCTATAAAAAAGGTTAAAAACCACTACTTTACATGGTAGATTAAACGTTCGTTTGAGCTGCAAGGAATGCAATGAATGCAGCATATTCATAGTAAAATCTGGACTGGAAACGGGATTAAAAATGCTTGGACAAGAATTGGCTAGTTCTAGTTTCTTGTCATTTAGTTTTTTTTTTGAAAAAATAGCTAGTTAGACTTAAACTACAAGATTACAGTTGTTTGATTTTAAGTTTACGGAGCTCCTTGCTGGTAAATTATTAAAATTAGAAGGTGTGCTTTACAAATATAATTAAAATTGATAGATGGACATAGTATCAAAAGTTATGGTAGCTCATGAAAGAATGAATAATGACAGCATAAAAGAGTGATAAATACTCTCAATTATTGTACACAGTGATTAAAAATATGAGCAAAATCTGTATTTTAATCCAGCCATTAAACTTTATAGGTTGTGTATGAATATTAGAGGCAACTTTTGAATGAACAATTTTTTGGCTCAACTTGTATTGTTATAAACAGTAAATTCATGTATTGCTTAGTGGTTATTATAGCTTGACATTTTATGAAATACTTTGAAAACATGACTACAATCTACTCATATTTTGCTTTGTTATTTTAATAATAATAATAACAATAATAATGCAATTATTCTCTAATAATTCTCTTTAACAAGAAACAACAAGTCTGCCATATTTGACAATTAGTTTTCAACTAGATGGAAATTGCTAAGATATTGTTACATTAAATAGCAATAAATTAAGTGCTATTGAAGCACATAATTATCTTTTTAAAGTTAATTATTTTATACTGCAAATAGTTATGATAATTTTATTTAAAACTTAAGCTTAATTGATAATAAAGTTATAGTATTCTTCTTACTTTACAAATTGAAGAGTTTACTTTATACAACTTTTTTATTAGCTCTTGGTCTAACCAAAACAAAAGCTATATTTTTGAATAGGTTTACAAATGTGCTGCCACGAAGTGTATATTAGACTACTTTAGAAAAAAAAGATTTGAATATTACATTTCTTTCATTTTTTGAAAAAATAAATTACTTTTCAGGAACCATGGTCAAAACTTTAGGGGAAAAGTTTCACACCCTTCAAATACTTTTTCACTTAATTTTAAACCAGATA
Source organism: Diplosoma virens (assembly GCA_963680785.1). Classification (NCBI taxonomy): domain Eukaryota; kingdom Metazoa; phylum Chordata; class Ascidiacea; order Aplousobranchia; family Didemnidae; genus Diplosoma; species Diplosoma virens. The sequence continues at coordinate 15,691,029 of OY796892.1, forward strand.
ATTTCCATGATACTTCACCTGACTCATAATATAGATGCAAAAGAAAAAGAGAAGCTGAGTAATTGCATTATAGATGACTAAACCTTCAATTTTAAAAAATCATTTGTCATGTTACGTAAACAAAGATGCTCCTTTAAAACTTTCAAAAACAAGGTTTGATAATCAATCAGCAATGCTACTGTACATAAAGGCGCGTTTTCACTAGGAACGCGGATTGGAGTATTTTTTGTTTGTTTTATGGATTTTTTTTACTTCTTTCCGCGGCTCAGCGCTAAGCGAAGCAAAAAAATCAATAAAAAAAACAAAGAATATTTCATTTTACCCTCGTAATGGAAACGAGCCTTAATGTGAAAAGTTTTAGAGTTAGACAATTTAAGAAAATTTGATGGTTTTTAAAAAATCTTCAAAGCGCAGTTTTGTCTCTATGATATATTGTATAAAAATGCACTCAAACTTTTTTGCAATCAACAAATAACCTTTTCTAATCTGCATTGAATTTAACTTCAAGTTGTTTTTTTTAGGTAAAACCTCTAAATGTGATTTTTACAGGCAAACTTATCAGTTTTACTACATATTATTTTAATGTTGTAAATTTTATATTTTGGCCCCTAAATTTGGTTCCTATTTAATATGATAGATTAGGGGTGGCAAACTTATGGCACGCGTGTTAGATGCGGCACACGAGCTGATTTTTGTTGGCACGGCACTTTTATGATAATTTAATCTGAAATTGTTCACAGCTCATTAAATCAATCACTCTATAGCAGAGTAACTAACTCAAGTTAGACGATAATGATATCACAGAATAGATCAAATCTCTTTCACCTGTCTTTTATTTGGTTTGTGACGTCACCACGCCCAAGTGTGTAATTCGATATTATTTTTCTCTTTTTCCCTAGTTATTTCCTTTCCGAACAGAAATTTGCAACAGTTGCTAGATTTTGTTAGCAGAAAGTTTGAAGAAACCAATTAGTTTACTTTTCTACACATGACATATATTTTTTTCAGAAATGAAATTGAGTGTTCAACTTTGCTAAATCATTAATTTTGTTTTTTCTTTTTTTTTGATTAATCAACTTTAGATTAGCTGAGATATGTCGAGTGAAAATAAAAAGCAAAAATTATCATCATCCAGCAGTCGAGGGTTCCAAAGCTGGTGGACTGAAGCGTATGGCATGATTAGCAGTAACGATAAAGTAGTATGTGTGTTGTGTTTCAATACATTTGTCTGTAGAACATCTTCAGTTAAACGGCATTTCAAAACGAACCACAAAGACCTTTATTTAAAAACGGAGGAAGAACAAAAAGAATTCATTTCTAAAGCTTTTAAGGAGAGACAAATACAATCATGAAATTTAATGAAATTCATAGGTGGCTCATCAATAGTTACTGCAGCGAGTTATATTGTGTCAAACGAAATTTCCAAACACGGAAAACCGTTCGATGATGGAAAATTTATTAACAAGCATGGCTTGAATGTGCAAGAGTTCCATTTAAAAATTTTAAAGAAAAAAAAAAAATTATTCAAAGAATGAAAGAAATACCGTTATTTAGAAATACAGTAAAAGTTAGAATTTTGGATATGTCTGACAATGTTTCTCACCAGCAAAGTACAGACATAACTTCTTGCGATTCATTGTCTATCTGTCTTAATGAAAGTACTGACGTAACAGGTTCGGCTCGTTCAGCAATTTTTGGTCGTTATTTGGTTGGTAATACCATTAAGGAAGAGTTGAAGCGTCATTAGAAACAACAACAAGAGGAATAGACATATGCAATGCTGTTGTGAAGGAACTGACTGAAAGAAAACTTGTTCTTTCTAAAATAGTGTCTGTATCAACAGATGGTGCTTGCAGTATGACCGAAAAAAGAGAATAGTTTATCAATTTATTTACACAGCATGTTGGGCATTCGATTTTGAGCTTTCACTGCATTATACACCAGCAAGTGTTATGTGCAAAAGCTGCCTTTAAATCACTGCAGGGGATCATGAATGTAGTAACAAAATGAATTAACTTCATATCTGATCGTGCATTAAACAAACGAAAGTTTCAACAACTGCTCAGCGATATGAATTCCATGCATGGTGGTTTGCTGATGTGCAATAATGCGCGATGGCTAAGTCGAGGAAATATTCTGCAACGATTTGTTGAATGCTTGGATGAAATTATATTCTTTTTTACAACCAAAAAATTCTTGAAAAGTATAAAGAGTTATCAGATGGCCAATAAATTTAAAATTAATGTATTTTACAGATTTGTGCTTACATGTAAACGAATTGAACTCTGGCTTGCAAGGTCGCAGCAAAATTATTGTGACCATGTTTCATTAAATCAAAGCATTCAAAGCAAAACTACAAGTTTTCTATCGAAATGTTGCTTCGAAAACCTTCGAGTATTTCAAAAACACAAAAAAATATTTTTCACAACTTGAATCTAATGACCATCCTGAACAAGAACTACATCAGTTGATAAGAGTGTTTTGTGAGTTATTTAAGAATTAATCGACGAATTTGTCTTTAGATTTACATAATTCAGGCAATTCGCTGAAACAACGCAGTTTATTTTGCATCCATACTCAACATCACTAGAAACACTTAATTTAGAAAGCTTGAAGTGGATAAATTTGGAAGATATGGAAATGCAATTAATTGACTTTCGGTCTAGTTCTATATGGAAACAAAAATTTATCGATTTGAGAAGTGACTTAGAATTAATAGAGAATGATCGAGCGCTTGGTGTAATCACGTGCAATGCAGAAGAAAAAGTACTGAAAACATGGAACGCCATTTCTGATACTTTCATTTCTCTAAAAAGATTAACAATTGCTATTTTATCAATTTTTTCATCTATATATTGGTGCGAATCGTTGTTTTTTCAAATGAACTTGATCAAAAGCAATTTGAGAAGTAGCATGATTGATGAGTCTGCATCTGCGTGCGTATTGCTTAAAGTGACAGAGTATGAACTAGATATAAAACGCTTAGCATCCAAATTACAGCAACAAAAATCTCATTGACTTATTGTGGTTTATGTTAATAAATATAGTCAATAATTTGTATACTGTACGTTTTGCTCTAGTTTTGTTCAATGTCTGGCATGGTATAAACTTGCTACATATTATTTTTAATATTTTGGCACGTTTGCAAAAAAAGATTCGCCACCCCTATAATAGATTACATTCAGGTATGCAAAATTTTATTCTTATTTTATTTGCTTTTTTTTTTCATGTTACAGCCCTGTGTTATCGTTAGTTTTTATTTGTTAAAAAATTAAATTATCTTCTTGCTGTGTTAGTATTTTCAGACTTTTCATGACAGCTGTTAGACCTCAGAGTTCATTTGGAATCTGTTTACTGTAAACTAGATTTTTCAAATCTGTATATGGCTGGACGGTTTGTATCATATCAGGCACAAAAGCCATGTAATTGACAGTTCGACACTTAACAAAAATAAAGTTATTTCTGTATCACCGTATTTAGTTTTGCATAATCAATCACTTAAAATTATAGGAGCGTCGTATTTTATCTTTCCTTTTAAATTTTGATTTGTATTTTATTTTTTGCAGATACAGTGACCATGTATTCGATAACCATAGTTGTTTTTATGTTACTTGCATACTTTAACGTATATCGTTTTTTCACTGCTTTTTTTATCAGCTTGTTGGCACGGTTAAAAAAATAGATATTAACTACAAACCAGAAAAAATAATTTTATATATTTTGTTTACAAAGATATTTGTGCTATTCTATTCAAACTAGTTAACCATGTCATTGTTGCATTGTCAATCTAGTCTTTTGTAAGGATTTTCTCTTATGTAGTTTAACTACCTTTTATTCATAAATATATCATATTATTTATCGCTTGTCAAGTTTTAAGTGTAGGGTTGCCAATCGTCCTTTTTGGGAAGGACAGTCCCTTATTCAACCCTTTCCGTCCTTGTCCTTTATATAGTATAGAAATGTTCTTTATTTTGAATTCCATTTTATTTACTACCAATTTTGCAATTAGAACGTGTATTTGAAAGGGTTAAAACGAAAAATAAGGAAAATACGAGGTCAAATCGAAGTGAAGACCTTTTTTTCTTAGATATCACCTGATTTTGGGCACAAAAATTAATAAAAACGGTCTAAAAGTCCCGCGATTTTTGATGAGTTTCAAAAATGTACCGCAAACGGAAAAATGTTGAAAAACACTGGTTTATCCTACTAATTTAGTCTTCAGTTTTTTTTGCAAAAATTCTTTTTTATATCTGATAAAGGCTTTTGTTCTAAAGCGTCCCGGTTTTTAATTACAAAAATATGGTAAGCTGCGGCTCACTGCTTACTCAAATTTTTTAGTTATTTTTTCATAACTGTATAGAATTCTATGTCACTGCAGTAACTGTAACTTATCGAAACACAAAGTAAAAACATCAGTTGATTTCTGCGTGGAATGACGTCCAACAAACTGATTTATTAAAGCTTTTGTGGGTAGATCTTGTCGTAAAGATGCTTGCCCCAAGCTCGTTATTGGCATTCACATTGTTTTGCTATTAAATTATTATTGGTTGTGTCATTTCCAAACAAATTTCTGCAAGTCGGCAGCGTGTTCAAATGGTTAGAGCGCCGTGCTTGTGATCAACATGGTCTCGGTTCAAGACCCACTCGCGCCATTCTGTTGTGTCCTTGGGAAAGACACTTTGGCACTTTCCCCTGCTTGGTGGTCTTGGCAAGCAGTAGTAAATTACAGTCGTATCTCTATTAAATTACCAGCGGACAGCAATATCTTGGCATCTCCAGAAGCAGGTCGGGGAAATTGGCTACCCTAAATATTAGCGCCTCTGTCGCTTTCCTGCGAGTCAGGAGGATAAATATAGATATAAAATAAAAGAAAATAAGTTGCCTCAGCAGTGTGACACGCAAAAACTGTTTTTTTGCGCAATACCACAAAATGGTGACGGAACGTGAGCGATCTGTTTAGTTTTACCACAAAATAGTAGAGGTTCGATAAAATAGTAAAAGTCTAATGCTGTTGTAGACATTTAACGCATGTCAGGCCTTTCGATTATTTAAATAAAAGGCTGCCGTTATTGTCGTAGTGTGACTGAGCTTCAGCTTCCAGGTTTAAAGATATCTTGACTTAAAGTCCCCATAAAGGCTTTCCAGTTTCAAGACGAGTGCAACAATGCTCGATCTTCTCTGTCACACTTCATTCGCAATAATTTCAACTTCACAAAGCTATAGTTAATTTTCTGTTTTCCACTAATTTTAATTTTTATTATGACGTAATATCTTTATGGCCAAATAGTAATCGCATAGTCGGTAAAGCTCCCCCTTTATCTTATTTAATTTATTTGCAAGCTGTTTTACGATTGTTTTGAATGTTTTTCTTCTAACCAGACATCTAATGACGCAATACGTTTTCGTCCCGATTCTCCGATTGGTTGTTTCTCTGTAGACGCATACGATGACCGAGTGTGAACTTTGTTTCAAAATATATTGGCAAATTCGAGTGCATCCTACAGTGATGTAGCGTCACGTGACGTGTTTTATATAAGCGGGCACTTGGTTTGCATGATTATTCCAGTGCAGTGATTTCGGTGCGTCAATCCGGATTCCAGTGTGTCAGTCCAGTTATTCCAGTGTTTGTTCCAGTGTCGTTTCCAGTGTGTCTATTAACGAGTGTTGAAACTGCTTTGCGCCAGTGTTTTCGGAGATTAATTTTATAGAGATAGAATTAATTCTGTAACGGAGGAATTTAACTTTTAGCGCTGAAATCGCTTTAAAGTTTGGCAAAGCGGGAGAAGAATATTCGTCAATTAGTTTTGTAGATTTTGTAAATACTACATTCTTTCTTAGTAGAGACAGTGGTCTCTGTCTGTTTGCGGAGGAAAGTTTTTGAATGAATCAAATCGAACTTAGTTGAAGCTAACTGTATAAAAAAAAGAAAGCTTCATTCTCGTAGCAAACTACTTCTTGAGCCGAAATAATAAAAAATAGACACAGCTTTACTTCAGCGCAGGTATTCGGTTTACCTTGTTTAAGTGGTCCTCTTAGATTCCCAAGTAAAGTCTGTGACATTCTCCGTAGGTAAACCGTCTGAAAATCTTGGAGAGCAGTCGTACATATAGATGTCAAAAAGGAAGGCAACCAAAACCGAAAAACGGCGTTTTTCAGACGGCAAATCCTGCTTTGCTTGCTGTCATCGGTTATAAGGGTAAAACTTTGGTTTCGGGAAAGCCCCGTGACCATTCTAACCATGTTCTTATCCGACAGAAGTCTCAGCATGCAAGACCACAGTGGCAGAGAGTGTCATGTGCCGCTGTCAGAGCGACAAAGCGACAAAACATACTCGATGCTTTTTGTCAATAGAATGACTTGATCCACTGTTGACTTTCCGTGTTGAAACCCAGCCTGCTCTCTAGGTTGCAATGGATCAATTATTAGTTCGACACAGCCGTAGATTAGCCTCATGAGAATTTTGTAGGGGACACAGAGCAGAGATATAGGTCGATAATTCTTTGGGTTTCCTACAGGCTTCACCGGCTTTGAGATAGCAACTATAAGCGCTCTTCTTCAGATCGTGGAAATTTTGAGTCCGTGCAAGCAGGAAGAAAAAAACTCATGAAACCAGGACTTCAAAGCAGCTCCAGCAAAACACATTTCTAATGCTAATTGCGTAATAATTTTAATAGTTTCACATTTCACTTAGATTTCTAATCATTTGAACAATTTTAAATTTATATTTTAATATTCGTTATTTCGTCATGGTATCTAATCTAAAGAGAGGAAATTTCGTATACATGTAATTTTGCTACACGCCACATCTACTTAAATTTATAATTTGACCCATTACGAAAAAGGTTGGACATCCCTGTCCTACGACGTTTTCCCATTTAAAGATCGTTAGATCTATGGCAAGCAAGAAATTTATACAGAAAGATGAGTAGGGAATCACTCCTAACTCTGTTATTGCTTTAATAAATTTGACCAAAATCACTTTTGGCCAACAATATATTCAACTGATCGAGAAAATCCGCACACAGAGGTAATTTGACCTCTTATCATTGAGGCAAATAACACATTACTGTGCAAAAGCACAAAAACTCATTGGATTTCGACCAATACCCCATTGGTACTTCGGTTTATGACCGCATTGCGCCAATTTTCAACAGCCAGGACAATTACTGGTGAAAATTGACTTGGTAAAGTGCAAACAATAATCAAGCTAGCTAATTTGGAAAAAAAGGTTTATCTGGACATAAAACATTAGAAAAATTGAAGACATGGTTTGGGGGCCTTAAATTGTAAAAAAAAAAAAGCAATCTTGTCATAAAACATTAGAAGGAAATTAAAGGTATAGCTTAGCTTGGCGCATATGGCCTAAACTAAGAATAGAAAATACTATTGAGGAGAAAAATCCTCCGCCAGACAGCTATTTTGACTATTAAAGTCTCGTCAGTGACAGTTTGATTTTACAGAATATCAAAAATTTGAAAAGAGAAGATTAAAGCACTGAGAGAATTTTTTTGTAAATTGGAATCCTAACTATCAAAATCAAGAGCCAAAATTTAACAGAAGAATCCCAATAATGAAAAAAAAATTAATAGAATGCCAAAGAAATCGAAGAGACGATTAAAGCACTTCAAAAAATTTTTCAAAAAATTGGAATTCTAACTACAAAATCAAAAGCCAAAATTAATTAGAAGGATTTCAGACGACAGCGAAGAAGCTGAATGATGTTGCCTACATAGCCTACATCGAAATTATCAACAAAATCGTGCTGAGAAATACGATGTCAGTAAAAATGAAAAATATTAAATCAAAAAAATAACAATAACGGGACCTCCTGGAAAATATCGAAAAGCAATAAACTATTAAATAATGACTAGATAACTTCAAAAAGAAATAGATGGTTAAGAACTAACTAAAAGAACCAAAAACTGCTTGAAAATACGGATTAAAAGAGCTACAGTAATTTGTCATTTGCCTCAATGATAAGAGGTCAAATTATCGCTGTGCGTGCATTTTCTCGAGCAGTTGAATGTATTGCAGGCCAAAAATGATTTTGGTCATACTCATTAAAGCAGTGACAGAGTTAGGAGTGATTCCCTACTAATCTTTCTGTAGTAAATTTCTTGCTTGCCGTAAAACTAACGATCTTTAAATAGAAAAACGTTTTAGATTTTTGCTATTTAGCTTCAAAAAACGTTTTTTATTTTGCTTCTTCAGCTCTAGCTTTTCACGTGCAGCTGAAAATAACTTGAAGTATAGCTCATTTGAAGCTTACTGATTTCCACCCAAAGTAAACAAAACAAATCATATGTTGGAATGATTTTGCAAACATTTTTAAAACAGCAAGAAAAACCGAACATTTGCTGCGTTCGTGAGTCGTAAGAGCTTTAAACATTACATGATGGCATTATATTTATTTATTTATAAAAATACAGCGATTTAGTGAGTAGATACAATCTAAAATACTTACTCGCGAGAGATGAACAATAAAACACACGATATAAAGTAAAACAGAAAATAAAAGCTAATAAAAAGTTTGAGTAAACCTTTCTTGATTAAGTTTTCCAAGCCAATGATACAGTTATTCAATATACTTTCTGGGGCAAAAGTCCACCCAAACTATAGAGATTACGATAAGAAAAAATTTTTTATCGAGCACTTTTTACATATTTTGTCAAATATCGCGATATCAAGCTGTGACGATTTATATTGTCATTTGAAGAAAAATACTGGAAAGATGATTTAAAACAAAAATTACGCAGTTATTTAAATATGTACTTTTAATGCACTTTTATTCCACCGGAGGCTTTGATCTAAATGTTATAATGCCATCTAATTGCTATATAGCCAAGGCTGTTTCAAATAAAATTAAAATTTATTGTATGAAGAAAATATTATTTTTATCTCTTGTGACCCAAAATACATGTATTCCATTCAGATCACAAACTTAGAAACATGCCATTCAAAGCAATTTCACAGTTTATTTACTTTATAATAGAAAAGATTTTTTATCATTAAGCGAAAGAAATATAATTTTAAAAGCAAGTAAATATATTTAAAAAATGGAGTTATTCAATTGGTCTTTTTGTTCCACAAGGACTAGATAAGAATTTTAATTTTAATTCTTTTCTTAAAACTCCACTGAAAAGAATAACTTTCGCCACTCTCAAAAGCAATCGAGAAAAAATGTGATGACAATGAGTATCACGTGGTTCGAGGTTTAGGACTGTAGTACAGCTTGCACTGTGAAGGATAACTGATCCAGTCACGACACACGTGTCTGGCGTTGTCAATCTGATAGCAGTTCTTGTACTGGTTAGAATTTCGCATCTCCGAACTTATCATGATCGTTGCCAGGGCAGAAGTTCGCGCTTGAGAGCATGTGAACACGAAACTGTCCGAGAGCGGGACACTGACCACTGGACTGGAACCCTGATTGCAAGATCCGATCAAGAACATCTGTTGGTGGTGGCATTCGGGGCAGGCTCCAGTGTTGTTGCCGCGAAACATGTACAGTGACACTGGATCGTTGGTTGCTTCGTGCCGGAAATGGCTTGAATGATCGGTCTTCGCGTAGTTGGTCGTACACACTTCAACAGGGATGGCCGTCGCTACGCTCCTTTTAATTCTTTCTTGAATGTCATAGCGCGTGTTTGACCTGCGAATTAAGCAAAGCCGATTTTTATAAAACAGACTATTTTGAGCACGTGAACAATCAGCCAGAAATCTCGTATCCACTCCTTGGTTATTGGATATGTGCCTACAACATTATATGGCATCCGCCAAAACGCTTGTTTCATTTTGCATTGTTCTGTAATAGAAGTTTTTAGGGAAAAAATGATCCATAAAAAAAGAAAACGTTTTTGGAGCAGGCCCAATAACAAAGGTCGTGAAACGATTCTTGACTCTTGCGTTTTTCGTGTGGCTTACCTCTCCAAAATTTCGTTTCTATTCAAGCTTTTTTCATTTTTCTCATCTCTTGATTCTTTCGATGACAATTCTGCAATTATAAAATTTTAAACAGGTCGAAGCTATATGAGGCTAAGATACGTTTTACTTTGCTTTGAAATCTACGTTACTCTTGAAAAATTAAAGAAATCACTGAAAGTGGAAATTATCTTCTGCGAACACAAGAAAAAATTAATTGAATTGTTCTTATTTAGTTAAAGTAATTTATAGGAAAGATAGATGCACGAAAAATGTTAAATAGATCTAATAAGCAGTGCCCATTCTAAAGTTATGGGTTACTAATCAGCTTTGAAAATTTGTAGTAGCTAAAACAATTAGGCTTCTTGTTTACGTGCATTTTGACGTGCTACGTTCGCCAGCAAATAAATGCGAGTAAATAAACATTTTCTAAAGTCGTCACGACCCATTTTTTAATACTTTACCAACACTTTTTTTCATCTTTAAAAATTTTAAGCAAAGTTGTCACGAGTCATTTATTTTTGCCATTCGAATTGAATTGTAGTATCAAAGTTGCCAAACTTTTTGAAATTTGGGTACTTTCTTGGGCATACCCTAAATCAAACTCCACTCGAAATAGTTTAAATTCTAGTATATTATAATAATTCAAAATACTTGAATGATTGTTTGTTCTCCACGAATTTTCTTTTTTGGTTTTGTTCATGTGAAAGGTTCGTGCAAAAAGCTTGGGTAGAATTTCGTGAAAAACCTTAAAAAAGTAAAATTATGAAAAAGAATCTAAAAGGTAGCTAAATAAATTAACCTGACTAGGTGCAACGGCAAGCCGCAAGTCTCACACGTCTGTAAAGAAATTATTGGTAACAATTTTTAAAGAAGTTTATCGTTATTAATTACGTATAGCTGCTTCAAAAACCATCATTAAAGTGCTTTAACTTTGCTAATCTAGAAAGATAACTTCGGAAATACATGATGCAAATCAAGAAGACGGAATCAAACTTTGTCTCTTTTAACATTTCAGTTGCTACTCACCATAACCGTACATGCAGAAAGCCGGGGAAAATTGGCCCCCAAATTTCAAAAATTTGGGCAAAATCCAAAATTTTCGGGCAGCGAGAGAAAACATTTGGGCAAGAAATCAGGAATTTTAGGGCAGTGACAAGATCAAAAAAATTTTTTGTGCTGATTTCAGAAAAAAATTTACGAATTTAGGTAAAGACCTATTTTTTTCTATTTTTTAGATATTGCTATGTTTTTTGGGACAAAAATCGAGAAGTTATAGACAGTGAAGACTTTTTTTCACAACCCGCTTTGGAAACCTAATGTAACATAACAACCCTTTCAAAATATTTTTAAAAAGTATATGCAAGCTTTCTAATGCATTTTTGCAGACTCATCGACAAAAAGATAATCAAAGTGAGTACAGTACTTATTAATTAACTTTAACACCAAGAAAACAATTCAATGGATGACAGGTGTTGAATCTTATAGAAAAAAATTTTTAGCGCGTGTTCTGTTGTTTTCGAAGTACACTATATCTAGCTCTACCAATGATTGCCTTATAAAAGGGAGGGAGCCGTGCCAGAAAAATATGGGGGCACTTTTTAGTGCGCCAAGTTTGTTTTGTTCCAAAAGAAAGTCATCTCTAAAATAAGGTTATCACTTTCAATTTCTGTCCAAACTCTCCATTTTCTTTCCAAAACTATAGTGATCTCCAAAAAAAGCTCTTCATTTCCGATCGAGTGAAACTTGCCTACTTTCCTCCTAAAGCTAAGGAACAGACAAAGGGATCACCGTCATGGTGATACTATGAAAATATAGAGAATTTTTTTGCTTAAAGGGGCCCACTTTTTGACGTTCTTTAGAGGGAACGGTGCGGCCGCTCCGTTTGCTTCGTACTAAAGCCATCACTCAGTTCTACAACTATTTTATTGAAGGCCTTGTTTTTTATTTCCACCAATACAGAGAAGCCAGACAAGCTGAATAGATGCGCTTACCCCTCTGGGATATAAAAAAGCCGTGATTGATCCCTATTCAAGCACAGTTTCAAAGGCTTATTTTATAAGTCATTTTGTAAGATTATTTATTTTTAGCATTAACTTTGTTGAACATGTGAACAAAGTCTGCGGTTGTATTCTTTATCAATACGGCTTTTTTACAAACTCACCAAGCTGCCAAGATTTTTGTAATGAAATAAATTTTTCTTGGTAGAACGCCCATTGATGGCCCGTACGATTGACGTGATCCGAGTTCAACTTCTACTTTTGTCATTCTGTTGCGTTTTTCGAAAAAACACTTTCTGTTTTCCTCTGCTTGACAATCTAAGCAGGCAGCTCTAAATTTCAGCCATTTTACTAAAATAAAAACTACAAAACCAAATAATTTTTTTTACCCAAACAATAATACCTGGACATTTCCAAAAACAGGTCAGAGTAATTGCTTGAAGGTTACCCTAAGTTTAACACCTTTAACATTGTCCTGCTAGCCAAGAAGGTAAATAGCACTGATAATAATGGTCTCAACTAAAACTTCATAAAGATAATATGTACAAGTAAAAATAGTGCTATCGTAAAAAACCAATGATATATTATATGATGGTGCTTTAGTCAATTTTATCTTCCCTTTTCTGTATGACGTATTATACTTTTACGCATACTCCTACCCCACATTTGATACGTCATAAAAAAAATTATGCTGTAGGCCTCTTGATAATTGACAATTCCTCACTTTCTTTTCAAAAAAGGAGGATATAGGAGGAAAGATACAAAAGCATTGTGTTAGATTTGTCCCTATAATTATTGAAACTTGACCAAAATATCAGATCGGTTGAAAACGAAGGCTTTTATTTGGATTTTCGTCTTTAAATTTAAAATAAAACTAAGGATTGTGGTCTCGAATAAAAGTGATGACTTTTTTTTTAGTCTTGACCTTAAAATTTGTGACCAAAATGCAAAGGTGCAAAAAGGTGCCTTTTTTAATTTTGCTCCCCCTGTAAAAAATTTTCAAGCGCCCCCGTCATTATTTTAGCCATTGCAAAACTATAAAAATGATTTTTAGAAAAGAAAAAGGGTTTCTACCAAACCCGGACGTTTGGGCCCCTAACTTTTTCATCCATGAAAGTCCGCCCGTTTTGGGCTCCGTAATTTTTTTACTTTTTAAAACCCAAGCAAAACTTTTTATCTTTGAATATCACCATTAAAAATTGTCAACAGCAAACAGACATAAAAAAAAACAATCCTTAAGAGAGAATGATTATTTACGCTTAGCTCAGAATCGTAGTCTTGCAAAATTCGGAACATTGACTGAATTCTTTTTTCAAATTTGATTTGGATCGTTCTTACTGAGCAATTGACTTTTAGCTACATGACTTGGCCGGCCCCTATCTGCCCGTCAATTTATCTACGCAAGTCCGCTCGTACCTACCCACAGGACAGGCCTAATTTCTTTTGTTCTTTTCTGTATAATGACGTAATAAATTATTTACACCTGATTATGATGCTCATTACTGCTCTCAAAATCAGCTTACGTAAAATAGGATTTTCGTCTGTTTGTTCTAATATTGCGATCATAAATCAAATTTCAATAAATCATTTTAAATAAATTCTAAAACAATAATTAGAAATGTTATTTTGCTTAACAAATTAATTTTATAACGTTTATCAAACGCTTTCGCGACCCCCAGAAAAAGCCAAACAACCCCTCCGGAAATCGCGACTCCTAGGTTAAAAACCACTGCCCTGGAGGGATTTTTACGAAAAAACATGGCTTTTCAATTTAATGCATTGCAAGAAGCGATTGTTCAAAACTTTTTTTAAAATAATTTATTTGCAAATCTTTTTTGCAAATCGAACTTGCAAAATTGCTTTATTGCAAGTTCGATTTGCACTTAGTGAAGATAATGAAGTGGTTTTAGGAAAAGAATATTAAACCGGCTGTTCTGACTAATACTCGTGTTAGTTTAATGATAAAATTGTAGATCTAAGGCTATAATAGCCTTTATAAAAGTTAGACCAGACAGAATTTTTAGAAAGCTTTCTAAAAATAACTCAGAGCAATTACTTTATGAATATTCTAATATTAGATTCTTTTTTATCTCGAAAGTAAAGCAGATAAAAAAAACTGAAGTTATATATAAATAAATAAGTTTCATTTAGACAAATCTTTTTTATAAGTAAACTTTATTTAATTATGTCTGGTTTAGTACAACAACTTTCAATTTGCATTCTCATATATTTGTCGTAATTAAAAGTAATTATAATTGATACAAATCAAAATATTCTTTTGACAAGAACGAGGAAAGCAATTAGGTTTTGTTTAGTGGTTTTTAGCTTTTTCAAAACCGATTGGAGATCCGGAAATTAACAGTAAAAAACTGCACGAATTTTTCGATTTGAAGTTATTTTTAGGTTTCTTCAGCATAAAAACTTCATGCTACTTTTTGGGTCACTAAAAAATAAAGACTATGAAGTATTTTATTTGATATAAAAACTGCAAAAATCGATTTTTAGTGATTGAACAAACAAATTTGAAAGCTTGAGCAAAACTTCAGTTGATTCTATTTTTTAAATTTTTTTGCGATTTTTTGACGTTTTCTGTGTTGTTAGAAAAGACCCAAGTAAAAGTTTTTCCTTTTTTCTTGTTTTTTTTTTTTTTTTTTAAAGCCAACAACAACTGACCGATCTGCGATTTTTACAGTGCTGTTTCTAGAACAACCTAAGTACCCCCAAGGTATAAAAACAAATGCGAAAACAAAAATTGATTCTGATATTAAAAATTCCCTTTGAACAAATTTTTAATTGGCTTTTACAAAGCTAGGACAAAGCCGTTTCAAAATTAAAATTTATTATTATAGCATCACACAAAATATTTGGGTTGAATTTATGATAAAAAATCAAAATTTCACTTTTTTCACGTTTTATGTCGGCTTGTGAATTGACGCCGTTGTCACAAAAAAATCACACCAACTCACATATATAGTTTTACTGCAAAATGTTTAGTTTTATGGTATATTTGCAAAACTCTTAAATATACCGTAAAACTAGTGTTTTTTTTTAATTAAACAAGTAAATGTTAAAAAAAAAAACAAATTGAAACACCAAGAATCTTGACTTACCCGGGCGGCCAAATCAGGGGACTCGTATTCCATCTCGCATGCCAACGACCCATTGAAGCCTTCCAGAGCGCACCTCTCTGCGGCTGTGAGGTTTCTTCCAAAAGAGCGAGTAGGTATTGGTTGATTAATTTCTCGTTTGATTTTCTCTGCAAAATAAGCCCATCTCATTTAATCTAGATAGATCTAAAATTCTTTGAACAAAATAATTAATAATTGGAAATGGGAACATATGTTTCTTATTCAGCTTTATTAAAAACATAAGAGCGTTTATTAAAGTATGTTTTTATTAGAGTCTAGAACAATTGGAATTTGTTCAAGATACGTATATGCAATTAAAACAAAATTTTAATAAAGTATTTCTGCTTTAAATAAAAACTAATAAACTTTTTTACTACTAAAAGATTGGGTGTTGATCTTACATTTGCTGTAGCCTTGAATTGCAAGTAATTCTTTTACTTTACAAATTTTCAATTTATAAGTCGGTATTATAAGTTGTTTTCAATAATTCACCATGTTATGCTGAAAATTGACGTTGAAAATTTTATTGTCGTCTGTCAATCTTAACTTTACGGCACCATTCGTCAGCTGCGTGGCTGAGTAGGCAAAAGGTTTAATGGCGACCTTGATCGACAGGGACGTGGCTTAACATTTACTCTTTTATTTTGCTCTGTTTTTCGAAATGCACTTTATGGTACTTTTTCTTTGTTTGGCGTTCTAAAAATTTCGGTCGTACAGCAATATCATCGCATTTCCGAAATCAGGTCGGATTTAGCGTAATGTTGACTCTAAATTTAACGCTTTCCACCAAGTTGTTTTGCTTGTCACTACAATAAACAGATGAAATAAATGAAGTATAATTTTTTATATTTAACTTACTTGAATGGTTTTGTTCTTTTTCATTATTTTTGAAATATGTTGGTTCGTGTTTCTGTAACAAATTCAAGTTAATCTATTTTATCATTTATAAACATAATGACTTAGGGAACCATAGTTACGATCCATAGGCGTACCAACCGAAAAAGATTTGGGGGGAGCAATACAGTTTTGCCCAAATTTTGTGATGTTTTCCCAAATTATAAATTTCTAGAATTTTACGGATGTGAGAAGAAAATTTATGTAAAATTTAGGGCAGAGATCAAAAAAAAGTCTTCACTTTAAATCTGTCCTTGATTTCTCGATTTTCGCCCCAAAAACATAGTAATCTCAAAAAAAAAGATCTTCACCTTAAATCTTGCCCACACAATTCCTTGTCGCTGGCCTAAAATGCCTGATTTTGCTTAATTTTTTCTATCGCGCCAAAAAAATTCTGATTTTGCCCAAATTTTAGAGAGTTGGGGGGCCAATTGCAACTTTGCCCCCCTGGCAAGTACGGTTTTAATTATGGTGATCGCTATCATTAATCATTATTATCAGATTGCCTTGGTCACGATATTGCACCCTTGGGTTAAGTAGTTTTTGACAATTCACCTCCTTGGGAAAATTCAAAGGGCTGCGAATGTTTTAGCATTTCATAGGATCAAAGTAAAGATTTAATGGAGTAATTTTGAGATATTCAGGCAGCTCTTAACCATCGGCGGATTTATTTTATGTATTACGTCTGCGCCAATTTTTTGTAACCGGTGGTTTACGTAAAAAAAATAAACAGAAAAGTCGAATAGTTTTTTGTCTAAAAAATACTATCAAACTTAAATTTTCTTTACGTTTTTAAAAAAGTAATCAACTAGATATCTTCTGGACACCTGCCTTTTCGAATTTTAAAAACGCTGTTTGAAGACTTATTAACAAAAGCAAAACCTATTAACAAAAGCAAGCAATACACCTATCAGTTCATAATATTGCTTTTTATAAACTGCTTTGGTTTGCTTTTCTTTTCGCATAATTGACTACGTAAAAATTTCCTGAGTTTTAGTTTTCTTGCCTTATATAAAAAGTACGGTTTTTACTTATGATATGTTTTTTCATGGCAATAAAAAACGTGTTTTCTTCTATACAAGAGCTTACTTCGTGATATATTTAATAAAAAATTATAACTGTTCTTCCGCTTTAATTAACTTTCTTTCTGCTTGCATTCTTTTTGGTTATGTGATGCAGTGGCTTCAGTAGTATTTTGGTCTTAAACAGTGATTTTCGTGGAAGGCGCAAGGGTAACTTTTAGTCAATATTTTGATATGTCTTTAATAAGCTTGTTTATTAAGTAATTTAAAGAACTGTTTAAACGTTAAATTCACCTTTAAACTTAATTTTCGATTGGTTGATGACTTGATTTGATTGAACCAGTTCAAATGAAAATTCGATTTTTCAACAGAAGTCCTTCCTAGAAGTGTTGCCAACTCTAAAGGTAAAAGTTTCATTTCTTTTGTGTCTTTCCACGTAGAAAAAGAGTTCCTAAATGCTAAAGCGTTTTGCAAAACATCAATTTCAAACATGTAAACAGTGAAAACGATCGCTGACAAAACTACGTATTTAATTCCGATGGTCGAAGACCTTGTTTTAATTGAAGCACTCATCATGCGGCCAGTTGAACAATCAGTCGAAGTTTGAGAGAATTAGCTGTTATATACCAACAATGACTCGCGCTTTTACCGAAAAAAAGTCAATGAAAATTTGCCTGAAGAAAATAATTAAAATTTTTCTTTCAACAATGATCGGAGTTCGAAAGCAACAAGTTTCTGACCAAAATTGCCGACAGCGGTAAGAATTTTTTTCTCCTTGTCCTTATCTCACATGATTGGCCTTGACACGCGACTGACATGTTTTTCCGACTTGACCAATATTTAAATCAGGATTACCGCTATAATTACCAAAACCGAAGAAGTTAGACACGAACGTGTAATGCCATCAAAAACTTATAGTTTTAAAAGTGCCAATTATATTAAAAAAATTAGCTTTAATTTTTAAGCTTAATCATGCCGAAAATTCACGTAGAGAAAAAATATTTTTTCGGCGCACTTTTTACAACTGCATGTAAATTAGCGGGGATTGATTGATGTAGAAACGTTTGAACACAGGCCAAACAGGTTATTATCCTTCTGATATTACGTGGTATAAAATATCATAAAAACAAAGCTTCGTGAGAAGTCTGTTTTTTTTCTTTCTTTTTTTTTTCAGACGAAACAACGTGAGCAATCAACGAAACAACGTGAGCAATCAACAAATCAGTAAATAGGGGCATAAGTTCATAAAAAAATCTGAAAGACGATATTTTGTTTAATTAAAAACTAGTTTTTTTGGTAGCTTTGCACGAAAGCTAGGAAAACAAGTTTCTTCTTTTTCCGGCGAGTTGCGCTACAGGAAGCAAAAAAGCATGGTGTACTGTTCTCATGCTTTTTCACTTTCGGCGCTCTCTAAGAAAATAAATATTTTGCTGCGCTTCAAAATAATTTTTTTAGCAGTTTTTTTTTGTAATTTAAAAGCAAACAAATGTCTTGAACTTCAAAAGAACAATAAAATTTTTTTGTTTGAGGCACCACTAGCAATGGAAAACGGCACAATAAGGTGTCATTGCTCTTCTGTTGAAAACTACTGCAGACCTACCTGGACGAAGTAAAAAAACTCAGCGAAAGTACTCTAAAAATACAAAGTTCTTAACTGACATTGAGCGGAAGGTGAGATTGTGAAGTTTTTTTTAAAATTACTACAATTTCTTAATAGACAGTCAAAAATTTTATATTTCGGCTGAAAATCACGAGGTTCACTTTGAATAAAATGCATCAAAATATTTTTAAATTGCTTTTCGTTTTTTCATAGTCAGTTGTTTTTTGGTTTTTATTACCTAGAAAACTGATAAATCACATTTTTTGTCAAATACACACAAACGCCGGAATTTTAATTTTTACCTTTATGCATTTGCTGACGCTTTTACCGCAGTTTTCACAGAAAGTGTCTGGTGTCTCGGTGGAGAAGGTGTGGCTGAATGACCTACAGTCATTAGAATGTTTTTTCTGGCTATAAAGCAAATTTCTTTGAAGTCACGCCTTGGAAAGAATATTTAATTCTGAATAGAATACAATCATGATAATAATAAGAATTATGCCGTAAAGTTACGAAATTTATCACAAAAACAATGAACGAAAAAATTATATTTGCCGTTTTTCAATACATTTGCCATCGTCAAAAATAAAAAAGGTCTATAAATATTTTATTTTTGTCATGTCACTTTTTATCGAGGAAAGTAACTTCTTTGATTACTGTTTGAGTGATTCAACTATATTTCGTAGCTAAGTCAAAATCCAAACTTTGATACATTTATTTATCTCGAAAAACATTTATGTTATTGTTTACAGCTCATCAAAAGAACACGAGTTATTTGGTCAAAAATTTAATGAAGAGTTTGGTGACAGTTACTTGGTCATAAAAATATACTTCTTATAAAATTTCAATGCGTGAAATTCCGCGCTTAGATCGAAGAATATAATCATATTTTTTGCATTGTTGTCACGCAATAAAAGAAATCTATCAACTTGCAGTTTTAAGTGAGAATTGTGAACAAAACCTGAAAATAAAAAAATGGTTTAAATTAAATTCATAGATTGCAATATTCTTTAATCTTTCACAAATCAATAAAGTTAAGCTGTTTTTAATGTTTTATAAAGTAATTTATTTCAAAGTGCAGTTACAGCACTAAACGTCCTGTCTGCGGCATTTGCTTCATCCACGCACTCAAGGCTTCAAGCATTAAACTCTCATCAGGACAATCTGCTTACTCTAGTTCTACTCGCAGAGCTGATCATATAAGGAGAAAAAAAGGAAAATACTCAAAACTACGGTCTGGTAGTGGGCTCAGTTGGAGCGCGTGATGCAGAATGCCGCAAATGGTGCTATTTAGTGCTGTCTGCCCACAACTCGAAGCATCCTGTCAATCGCGTGAATGATAGACAATAACGCTTCTGTCGGTGCAGCAATGCGTTCGATAGGAGCCCACAAACTTAAAATTTTTCTGTCCTTACGTGGTGCAGATTGTCTTTGAGGAAAGTCCAAAATTGAAAAGCATGGACAAAAGCTCGATTTCGGCGTGCGTGACGCATTTTGCCGCAGGGTATTTTTTTAATACCACACAACTTGATTAAACCTTTTTAGTAATATTTAGAGACTTTGTCAATAATCAGCTGGTGAAAGAACAATTATTAGGTATAACTGTGAAGACAATTATAACGATTGAGCAATAACTTGTTTTATACACAATTAGAAATCAATCTGCTTTGCCGCTACCAAACTGTGGCAACTACCAAACTGTGGCAACTGCATTTAAATGAAAGCTTCATTAACAATGGGATGCGAGCCTAGTAGCTGTTTAATAAATTTACTGCTAAAATGTCCCACCGTTTAGCTGAACGGGTAAAAACATCTGAAAAAGTTAATAGAGTAGATGAGAATTTAGATGAGACCGAGACAACTTAACATTTTGTTTGTGCTTGTTTTTAAAAATGCTGTTCATTCCATTGTGCCACATAGCCTAATTTGTTAAAAACTAATTTTAGATATTTTTTATTAATGTGATTTATTATTTGACTACCGCTGTTGGACGCAAAAAGACTTACTTTGTTATTGCAATGACTACTCAATTTATGCTTACGGAACCGATACATCCCGAAAAGAATTTCTGAAAATGACTGTTTAAAAGGTAGACATCTGACGTATATTAGCCTGATATCCTTTTTCCGGGCAGTGGAGCCATACAGTTGATGCTCAAAATCCTTTTTTTTTTATTCATAAAAACCTAAGCGGTATCACAAACAGCACATTAAGTTTGCCGCTACAAGGTAAAGAAATAACTATTTTTCGAGACCACCCATTTTTTGCTACCAAGGATATATTGCCAAATAGTCCAAAAAAGAAAAAAATATATTCTGGGCAGCATGTTTCGATCCGAACACTCTTTTTTACTTTCTAGGATGTATTGCGAAGTAGTACTTAATTCATGCTGGGCAGGCATTTTTTAAAATCCTAACCTCATTATAGGTAGACGAGAATTTACAGGAATCATGAGAAGCAATTATAAAACAAGATTAAAAGTTGAAATCGTCTAACGAAATGGTCGTTGCTGTAGGACGAGGCGCGCGCTCAACAATGCTTCCTGATCGTCATTCTACTAAACCGATTTTTTTCTTTTGTCTGTAGGAGTGTGCGATATCTTGCAGTGTCCTTTCGTAGTAGAAACACATAATTAATTGCGTAATTTAAACAATAAATCTCCATCGTATCGTCCAACTCATTATTTCATCCTGTTTTCTCAGATACTGTATGTGCGCAGAATGCACGACAGCTGCGAATTAAAAAAACTTTATTACATACAGTATTTTCTACGGACAGTTATCGCAAAGTCCAGAGGTTCTTAAACTTTTTGAGACGCCCCCCCCCCAAATTCTAACAGCATTGAACAGAACAACAATGATTAAATTTTGTTAATAAGAAGGATGTAAATGTTTTTTGAAAACCAAAAGTTTAATTAGTGACTTTGTAGCCGATAACGCATTCAGATCGGCTTCACAGTCAAATTTGCTTCTGTGTTTTGTCTTTATATCTAGAAAAAAAGCCATTTTGGCATGTGTAAGTTGATGAAAAAAGAAGGAATGTTTGTATAGCTACAGCACCTACACTCTTGTATTTGTGCACATTTTTTTCCAAGAAATCATTCAGTGATATAGCTTCAAAATTGTTTTTTTCAGTCGAGTTAGATTACATTTTCGAAAATTCCTCCTGCAAATCTTCGGAAAGAATATTTTTGTTTAGACGAAAAGGATCCCTTGTCATCTTGAATTTTGGAAATTTAGTGTCGCTCAAGTCTGCAAAATAACGTTTAAATTTTTGTTTTAAAAGTCGCTGGCGACCTTCCACCTTAACTTTAAGCTTGCTTTTAAGTTCAATCTGGTTTTCTCGAGGGCAGTATCCAGTTTAGAAAAGGAAGCTGCATTTTCTTTTTAAATTCGATAATGCACAGCCCCAGTTTTTTCACGAAAGCGTTGATGGTAACATAATCATTGATACAGTTGATATTTTTGCCCTGAAAATTCAAGTTTAAATTATTTAATGCTTCGAAAGTATTTACGTGGTTTGCCAACGTCAAATAAAATTCTTTTGATTTGATTGACAAAAAAAGACCTTGTTTCTTATGGCTTCAAAAAATAGCATAAGTTTATCTGTTATTTCATACATGCGGGCTAATTGCTCAAATTTTGATAACCACCAAACGGATGTATGAAAATGTAGAGTTTCATAATTGGAATTTATTTCTTTGCAAAGCTTGGTAAATAGTTTTGTATTGACAAAACTTGCTTTGACGTAATTGACGGCTTTTATGAATGTTGTAAGCTTATCTTTTATAGCAATAAGTACAGTTTTGGCGCTCAAAGCTTCTTGGTGAATCACGCAAGGAGATCCAATTACCCAATTGGAGGTTTTTTTTAACTTCGCGATGCATTCACTTCGAGACCCAAACATTGTTAGAACATCATTAATGTAAACACCACAATCTTTTCCCAAGGTATATTATTGTTGTAACAAACTTTAAGTACATCTTCTACTCTACATGTGGTCTCTGGAAGTCGCCAAAACAGCATAGCCTGGTCAATTGTACGAAACGTAGGCTATCGACTGCTACCATTGGGCAACACCAGTTGTTTTATCACCTTGAATTGAAAAAAACTGAGGCTTGCAATTTTTTTGAGAACTTGATCCTCAATGTTTTTTGCAAGCTCATTAATGGGTGTTCTGATCGTAAAATCCAAAAATGAAATCTTTGCTATCTTCTTTTTGCATGTTGTTCCCAACGAAAGACCAGCTGCTTTTAACATGAACGCTTTAATCAATGTTTCACCGATGTTGTGAGGTTTCTTCTCTTCAGCAATCAAGTGAGCGATTTCAAATGACGCTTCTACTATTTCTGCAGACGAAGATTGGCAAAAGCACTTACTTGCAATTTTCAACTTTTTTTGACAGTCTTTCTAGCTTTGAAAAAAGACTTAAAGTTTATCTTTATGGCGAGAGTGTTTTGTCTAAAGATGACGCTGAAAACAACTTAATCATAATGCGTGATTACAAAGATTTTCAAAAAATATCACTCATTATGGTACTACTTGACTATTTACTGTGGAATTTATAAAATTATGCTTTGAATCATCAATGTTATGCTTCTCTTTTTCCCATTTATTGAATGTCAGTGCAGTCATCTGTTTAGTTTGCAACCATTTGCTCGCGCCCCCATATAAACTTTTCACGTCCCCAAGAAGGGCGCGCCTTCCAGTTTAAGAACCTCGAATTTACGTTGATGAAATCGATATAAAAGTGTAATTAAACGAGATTTGTTTTTTCTATAATCTCCCCTCGGCATACAGTGAAATTAGCTTTCAAATTAAAACCAGAAAGAACAGAACCACACTAGAATTCCATTGATGTTTGTGAAAAGCTCCATATATATGATTGGGGATGATGGCATGAGTCGTAGTAATAATAATGGTTATGATAAATTCATTGGTTTCTAGCGCCGTCTAAAGGACAACATGATTTGTGGTATTGAACACAAGCTGTGTCAACATGATTATCGTAGATTATTTCACCACGTTTTTTGTTATAGATTTGTTTAACACCAGAAAAAATTAAAATTTACAGGGTGATTCACCGAAGTGTTGACAAATTAAAACTGAATTATACAACTTACTATAAGGGCAAAAGAAACAAGTTTTTAATAGATGGAAATTTAATGGGCTTTCACATAAAATTCAAATTATTCAATGTAGCCCCCTTTGTTTTTCACAAGGCGCCTAAGACGTGGAAGTACTTGGGCGCACGTGGCACGCACCACTTCTGGGTCAATTTCTTCCCATGACGCCTTCAGTTTTTGTTTAAGGGTTTCGATATTTGGATGGGATGTTGAGCAGGCTTTTTGCTCCAGAATGGACCAAATTCCAAAGTCCATTGGGTTCAAATCGGGTGAAGAAGGGGGCCATACTTTTTTCTCCCAAAACCCTTTAAAATTGGTCTTGCACCAATGCTGGACTGCTTTGGCTGTGTGGGAGGTTGCCCCATCTTGTTGAAGCGTAATTCCTTCCTCTCCCACTGTTTCTCGAACCCAGGGAATGACTTTTTCTTCCAACATCCGACGATAGATAGTTTGGTTAATTTTCACGCCTTCGTCGATAAAGATTAGAGGTGTTTTCAGGCCTGTTGAAGTGACTCCTGCCCAAACCATCACGGAAGAAGGTTTCTGCCTCCTAAATGAACTGCAACGTTCAACTGGCACCATGTCCTTGTTTGGAATCCAAATCCTGTCATTTTGGTGGTTGTGGATAGCTTGGACAGTGAAAAGCTTCTCATCTGTCCAAAGCACTTGAGGCCGCGTGCCAACAACAAGTCTCTTGATCAAAACCTTAGCTCTATCAAGCCTTTTCTTCTTAGTGGCGTTTGACAGGAGCTGCCTCTTGGTAAATTTGTACGGGTAGACGTGGAGATCATCCTTGAGAAGCCTTTGCATGGTGCTCACGCTTACAGAGGTGTCCTTAGCCAGTTTTCTTGCGCTCCTTGAAGGGTTCCGCCTCAACCTCTCCCTGACCTTCTTAATCAGTTCCTTTGTCCTGATGGGTTTTTCAGGAGTACTTCTGATTCTTGGAGCACAACTTCCAGTCTCCCTGAACCTCTTCACAGCCTTGTAAACACCTCCACGACTCACAAATCGCTTCATCAACCGGAAAATTTTCGCAGGTGGAAGTCCTTTCTTGCAATACCCTTCAACGATGTCATTTACTGTCTTTGCCATCTTACTTTTCTAGATTAAATATTCTTATTGATATTGAAAACTTACTCTAGAATATATAATAACAATCTGAAGAGGTAATGCGAAGTTAGTAATGGAATAAAGTATTTGTCAACACTTCGTGAATCACATAAAGTATTTGTCAACACTTCGGTGAATCACCCTGTAGAGTTGAATGAAATGAAGGTTGTTTTAAAATATGTTTGTAATTAATATTGCTTTATTTTCATATAGGTAGTTCATTTCTTTGCAAAATTACGATACGTTTAGCGTTGCCATCGCGTTACAATTACGTTACCCTTTGATTTTTGATTAAAATATTTGTCGTCTTTTAAAGAGCGATGTCTATATACGGAGTATTGAATCTAGGTAAAGCAGTCACTCGCGTGGTGGTGCCGCGGCGGTACTGAGGCGTTGACAAGTGACAAGACTGTGTCAGATTTCTTGGAAATATAAATTAAATTTAGACACCTTTCATCGCAACCACATCACCAAGCGGGACGTTGAAAAAAGTATTACTTAGTATTTTGTCAAATATTTGAATTATATTCATGTTAATCTGATAATTACAAAAATAAGTGTAAAAAATTTCACCGGAATCTTTTAAAACAGGATTAAAATAATCGGTTAGCTCAGGGTAGTCCAAACCCTTGACTCCTGCCGGCCACACTTCAAATTTATATGAATTTACTGGCCAAAGTTGGTTTAAAAGTGTCCAAAGAAAGGCCAAATCGTTTTGTTTTCGACTTAAACCTTAAAGAAGGAGAAAAAGAAGATTTTGAAACCCGTAAAAAACCTTTTGTTTATTTTTTGCTATGCTTTTCAAAGACAAAACTATGCTGGTTTTTATTGAAATCACCTACTGCAGCATAAACACAGTGTTAAGTTAAAACTGAGAAAGTTTGTCTAGGTGTTAAGTATACTACAAAGATTTGTAAAAGTAATTGCTCTTTTTTGGAATTACAGGGTTAGTCATTAAAAAAAGTACATCACCCAAAAATAAAAGTACAATATAATAAAACAGACAATTTATCTAAAAATAATGTATTTCTTCGGGATTTTTAAAAAGAAAGAGCGAGTTTTCACAAATAACGAGCAAGTTTTCAAAAATAAAGAACGAATTTACTTGTAACATACGTGCATCGCTTCAAGTAATAAAAATAATAAATGAAGAACAACAAAGAAAAGAAAGATTTAGCGCAAATCTCGAAATATTTGATCAAGTAAAGCGGCTATATACAACAAAAAATTTCAAGCAGCTCTTGTTTAGTTTTTGTCGTATATAGCCGCTTTACTTGATGAAATATTTTGAGATTTACACTAACTCTTTCTTTTCTTTGTTGTTCTTCATTCATTATTTTTATTATTTGAAGCGATGTACGTATGTTACAAGTAAAAGTCGCTCTTTATTTTTGAAAACTTGGTCTTTATTTGGGAAAACTCACTTTTTATTTTTGAAAAACCAGTTAAAAATCCATATCTGAAGAAATACATTATTTTTAGATAAATTGTCTGTTTTATTATATTGTACTTTTATTTCTGGGTAATGTACTTTTATTTTTGGTTATTGTACTTTTTTTTATAGATAACCTTGTATCGACTTCCAAAACTAATTTGGTGACCATTTTAAAAAAACTGGTAATACCGAATCTTTATTTACTTAAGTAGAATGTTTTCTGATAAAAATCATATAAAGCCACTACGATTTGGTTCTATCCAGTTAAATTTCCAATAAGCAAGTGAAAGAAAACTATGTGATCACAAAGCTTTATCTTTTTGAATGATTACGTTTAAATAACATGTTTTTTCAATAAATAGATTGCATAAAAGTATAAGCCATTAATTCCAAAGCAGGATTAACAAAGAATTATCCTTAACTTTGGGTTCTAGTTTTTGTTTTTTGGTATAATTTCAAACTTGTAAAAGACCAGTTAATTTTTATGGATGTCAACTGATTTGATTGTTTTTTAGTTTTTGATAGCAAACTTGTGATGAGAAAAGTATAATATAGTATGAAACATTGTTTAATCAAAATTAAAATAAACAGTTTAATATTTTCCTTTTATAAATAAAGTTATTTAATTTAACATCTATAAATTTGTTCTACTTTTTGCTTTAGTAGCCTACTTAGGAATTGAACTATTCACAAAACTTGTTACAATAAACAAATATTCTTAAATACATAAATTGATATAGTTTGCAATGCTGTCCTAGGCCATAAAGATGGACTCAGCATTTTAATTTTTTGGTACAATGTTATTAGTTGCTTGACATTTTCACGTGTTTGTACCTTGGACCAGAGCCGTACCAGCCGAAAAAAATTGGGGGCAATACAGTTTTTCCCAAATTTTGTGACTTTTTTTCGAATCTTGATTTTCTACAATTTTTTGGATATGAAAAAAAATTTGTCCAAAATTTAGAGTAAAAACCAAAAAAAGTCTCCATTTTAAATCTATCTTTGATTTCTCGATTTTCGTCCCAAAAACATAGTCATCTCAGAAAAAAGATCTTCAACTTAAATTTTAAACTTTTTACGGCATTTAGTGCTCATTTTTGATGAACAAAAAATTTGTTTTGCTCAAACAATTTTTTGTCGCTGCCTAAAACTCCTGACTTCGCCCAAATTTTTCCTATCGCTGCCCAAAAAAGTCTGGTTTTGCCCAAATTTTTGGGACTTGGAGGGTCAATTGCCCGAGTTCAACAATAAAACTGATTGGATAATAAATTAAATGAACAATTGCTTTAGCGGAAAGAAGTTATAAAAAATCAGGTTACTAGTATTTGTTGATTCAACCGGATATTGAATTCTATTTTTCAATTGAGCAACAAAAATTTCATCGAATGGTAATTTATTAGCTATAGTAGTTAATTCTTTTAACTTTGGCAATGAACACCCAATATAATTTTGATCAAATCGACCATCTTTTTTTTACGTTTTTAAGATATGTACATTTAGAAAAATTTGTTTAAAAAAGTTAATGAGACTCGCCGACAAATATCTACAGTTATTTAAACGAATTGTACGGGTGCAATTTAAATCCTCGTGTTTGTTGACAAGCTTCATTTAAATTCACTTTCCAAAGGTAAGCAAGTAAATTTATTATGCATTATTCAGCAGCGTAGTTTTACTAAAGAGTCATGTTGCTGACCTAAAAACTTTTAACCCACCACAGGTGGCGCTGGGTCTGAGATACCAGACAGCTTTGCTTTCTTTTGTGCTTTTTTAAAAGCTTTTGTTGTAAACTACTCAGTAGCTTCCTAAAATTTGCTTTTTTAAAAGATATACAAAATTTTATTTTAAATGATTGACTTTGAGTATATGTGATTTTCAAAAATACATGAATGGGTCCCAGAGACCCAACGCCACCAATAATTTCACATTTATATATATGTTAAGAAAAATTAATTTTTTGTTTTTTTGTTGCATTTATAATTATAATAAGCTTATTTAGTTAACCTATGTGAACTAATGCTTGACTAATTGTTTTTCAAAGCTAAATAAGCAACTTATTTATGTTTATAAATATCCTGCCAAAGTTAAGTGCTGCATTATTTTTCTTTCTAGCTGATAGGAAGTGCAAAGTTGAGAGAAATAACATTTTATATAATTTTCTTTTTTTTTTTGTTTCACTCTATATTTGTTTTCCTGACTTGCAGGAAAGCGTCGGAGGCGCTAAAGATATGGCAAGCAATTACGCCACCTGTTTCAGGAAATGCCGAGATGTTGCTGTTCGGATGAAAATTTTTGATTTGTTTTTTTAGTTTTATAGATATATGACTGAAATTTATGACTATTTGTTAAGTCCGCCAAGCAAGAGAAAGTGCCGTAAAGTGTCTTTCCCAAGAACACAGCAAAATGGCGGGAATAGGTTTTGAACCACAAAAGTATTGATTACAATTGCGATGCTCTTAACCACTCAACCACGCTGTCGACTATTTTACTTATTTGATGAGGTTAACATGAATATTAAAATTTAATTTATTTCATGGGTATAAACAAGTGTTAATGTCACTTTTTCTTTCGCTTCTGTTTGATCGCTTTTCTCAACCAATCAGACGTGCATCCGTTTTCTATATAAGTAGGCTTACCATACGTTCCGTTTTAGCCGGGACAGTCCCATTTTTTAGGCCTGTGTTCCGCCCGGTTAACCACAATGTTCCGTTTTTTTATTGTCCCGTCATGTATTTTCAACTTTAAGTAAAGGCTTTATCTCTCTTTAAAGAACACCATGATTTTGAGACGAAAATAGAGAAATTAGAGATCAAATCGAAGTGAAGACCTTTTTTTTTTAGAGATCACCTGATTTTGGAAACAAAAATTAATCGAAACGGTCTAAAAGTTCCGCGATTTTTGATGAGTTTGAAAACTGTGCCGCAAACGCAAAAAGATTGAAAATCACTGGTTTCTCCTATTAGCCTTCAGTTTTTTTGCAAAAATTCTTTTTTTGTATATCTGATAAAAGCCTTTTTTCTGAAGCGTCCCGGTTTTTAATTGCAAAAATATGGTAAGTCTATATAGAAGGAAGGTTTTTAGTTTATTTTAACGATTCCTCTCAACAAGTGTCAGATAAAAAGTCATTCGAGGAATAAACACGCTTTTTAAAGCTACATTGTAAAATATTTAACATTTTATAATGCCTTTAAGGAGGGTATTGATAGTGTTGACCAAATGTGTTCAACTTATAACTATGCTCTGAATACAAGAAGATGGCCTATAGTAGTGTTCTACAGCTTGCTAAATGTTACTGAAAACTGTAATCGGATACAAGAAGCTACATTGTCTACTGCAAAAAAAAATCAAAAAAGACTCGAGTTAGTTTTCAAAAAAATGTGTATATAATTAGAACATAACCATACGCAATCGACATCTGATTGGATGCCAAAAAACTTTGCCTCGGGTCGCAAATCAGTTATCAAAGAACAGCGGTTTTCAACCTTGAAGTAAAAGCTTTTTCTTCCCAAAGCTTTTCATCTGACACTTTTCAGGGGAAATCGTCAGAATAAAGCAGAAATGAAACCGAACTAGATTACAAAAAGGAAAGCAGAGTTCTCATTGGATGAAAAAAAGATAGCCAATGAGAGATAGGATTAAGAAATTTTCAAAGAGTAGACGAATTCTTTTTGTTTACACAGAGGGGATTAAGAGATTTAATAAAAGTCGCTTCAAGAGTAGAAAGGTGAAAAGAAGAGCGACCTCGAACAAGAATAAAAAATTTGTCGTTGTTATAGTGAAAAGCGCATTGGGCGTTGTCAAGATGTTGACTAATGGCGAATTCGTGAAATTGTTATGGGCGAGTGTTGCCTTGCAAGAGCGGGAAAGACTTTGGCGGTTGTGCGAGGTAGGAGGATTGACGATGGATCTTGGAACGTGTTGTTTGATTCGCTCTTCTAAGCATTGAGACGTGCGACCGACTATCGCAGTGGCACACCAACTGGTACATGACATTGCTGTGATGATGGGAAGGTAATTCTTAGTTGCTGGTAAGAGCTGTCGGGTTTTAAAAATAACACATGGTTCGACGGAGAAAAAGCAACGTCTCACAGCAGATGTAATCTGCTTTTTGAACTTCATTGAGACATTTCCAATCCATGGGATGTGTAGGTAGACAGGGCACTTTTTCACTGTGTGAATCGGGTTAGAATTTAGTTGTTAAAGTTTTCGTTTGAAAGCCAAATTGATTGCATGTTCCGGATAGCCATTTTCAAATAAAATTAAACGAATCTTCCCAAGCTCTGGGTCCAGTTTTCTTTTTGAACAAATCATAAGAGTACCAATTAGGTTGATTTTCCGTTTTGGGGGCTGAAGAAGTTTCAAAGTAGATAACTTTATTTCTGCACTTTTATGATAGTGGCGCTATCATAAAAGTGCAGAAATAAAGTTAAGTCAAAATAAAGACCAAAAAAAAAGGTTTTCGGTTTGATTTGATAGCTAAAGTCGGCCGAAAAGAGTGTTCCGTAAGCCTTTATCAATTTTATGTCGATTTTAAAATTAAGACCACAAAAAACTCTTCGTCTTCTTTGGCAGTGGTTTTCGACCTAGGGGTCGTTTGGCTATTTTCTGGGAGTCGCGAAGCTTTTGATAAACAGGATTGTTGATTTAAAGTCAAGATCTTTTTTTTTAGACAGATCACTACTTTTTTGGCTCGTATGCCTATGTTTCTGACAATTTTTTATACTTTTAACAAATATCCCGATTTTTTATTCAGAAAATATAGTGACGCTAGCATTAGATGGCCTGCAAACTCCTAAATTAAAATTTGTTCACCCAAGGGCTTCGTTAAGCTACCTCGGATTGCGGTACGAAAAAGGTTGAAAACAGACGTTTGGTGGTACAGAATTTGAAAATGGCGTGAAGTAAAAGCTTTTTCTTCCCAAAGCTTTTCATCTGACACTTTTCAGGGGAAATCGTCAGAATAAAGCAGAAATGAAACCGAACTAGATTATAAAAAGGAAAGCAGAGTATTGATCGGAGGCGGTAAAGGAGTTCCAACGTAGATAACTTCTTCAGCCCCCTAAAACGGAAAATCAACCTAATTGGTACTCTTGTTCACAGAGCTTTTATGATTTGTTCAAAAGGAAAACTGGACCCAGAACTTGGCAAAATTCGCTCAATTCTATTAGAAAATGGCTATCCGGAACATGCAATCAATTCAGCTTTCAAACGAAAACTTTAACAACTAAATTCTAACCCGATTCACACAGTGAAAAAGTGCCCTGTCTACCTACACATCCCATGGATTGGAAATGTCTCGATTGATGGAATTAGATGGAAGATGGAAATTTCTGACGATTTCCCCTGAAAAGTGTCAGATGAAAAGCTTTGGAAAGAAAAAGCTTTTACTTCACGCCATTTTCAAATTCTGTACCACCAAACGTCTGTTTTCAACCTTTTTCGTACCGCAATCCGAGGTAGCTTAACGAAGCCCTTGGGTGAACAAATTTTAATTTAGGAGTTTGCAGGCCATCTAATGCTAGCGTCACTATATTTTCTGAATAAAAAATCGGGATATTTGTTAAAAGTATAAAAAATTGTCAGAAACATAGGCATACGAGCCAAAAAAGTAGTGATCTGTCTAAAAAAAAGATCTTGACTTTAAATCAACAATCCTGTTTATCAAAAGCTTCGCGACTCCCAGAAAATAGCCAAACGACCCCTAGGTCGAAAACCACTGCCAAAGAAGACGAAGAGTTTTTTGTGGTTTTAACTTTAAAATCGACATAAAATTGATAAAGGCTTACGGAACACTCTTTTCGGCCGACTTTAGCTATCAAATTAAACTGAAAACCTTTTTTTTGGTCTTTATCTGGACTTGCGTAAAGACAACAGCAATGCGTAAGAAAAGAATGTTAATATTATAATCAAATATTAATAGCAAAGTATATTAATAACAAATTATTATTACTAAAAATGCTTTAAATCTATTTATTTAAAAAATATTAATGCTTTTTGGCATAAAAGTGCAGAATTAATGTTATATATTTAATTTTATAAACAAATATGATATATAATCTTAATTTTAGAAGTTTTTCATAATATTTGGTCAGCGTTCATCAGGAAAAGTGCTCAGGGGGCGGTTAGAAATCTTATTCAAATAGAATCTATTTATTATATATTAATCCTTATTCAAAATCTTATTCAAAATTCTATTTGAACAAAATTTCTAACCGCCCCCTGACGAGCCCAGGCAGGCGAAACAATCTGTTGGGGCAAAAAAAAATTAATGTTAAATTATATTTTGTAGTAAAAAATTTAATTATTTAATTATTTAATTTTAATTTTATATATTTAATTAATTTTAGGAACAATCTATATTGTTTATAAATTTATTCATCTAAAATTAATATAAAGTTTATATGATGACCGTACTTATTAGTGATCCCGTAGGTGGTATATAGTATGCAATAGCAGTCGTTCTTTTTGCTTAACTTTTATGTTGAACACGGGCCATAAAGAAATAAACCTAGTTACAGGATGGAGAAAGTAACCATTTACGAATGGGCATAGACGGTCGAAACAGACATTTCATTGGTAAATTTTATTGCTCAACTTGTGCTTCAGAGAAATAGCCATAGATACATCGCAAAGAAAGAGATTTATAGGCACGTGTAGACTGTCAAAGCAGACATTTCATTGTTTAACCTTTGTATTCAACTTGTGGTTCTGACAAACAGCCATAGATTACTTAGATTAGGACAGAGAAAGAGAGAAGAGAAATTCGCAAGTGCGCGTAGACTGTTGATTCTTTGTGTAACTTTTATGTTCAACTCGGGTTGTAAAGAAATAACTAGAGACTAAGATCAAAAAATTGTCTTGTATTTTCACTATTGTGACGCAACAATGATTAGTATTTGGGTAACAGCAGCCAGAGAGTCTGAACAGAATTTTATTTTCTCGTAAGACCTAACAAATGATTAACAGTGTGTAGTTTTAGCCAATATATATCTTAATTTATTACAAAATTTTAGCCACTATCTTTAGCCTACAGTAATAATCTACTGTCTAGTGCAATGGTTTTTAACCAGTGGGCCGTGGCTTAGAAGTGAGCCATGACGCTGTTTCAATGGGGCACAGAGCATAAATCAAAATAAAAGCTATATGAGGGTTGTGTGATGACGTCATTATGATTGAAAAATCGGAAACAAATTCCAAGTGAGGACCTTTTTCTTCTATGTTTTTGGGACGAAAAATTAAAAAATCGCGGACAAATTCCAAGTGAAAGCTTTTTTTTAGAGATTACCAGAATTTGCCACGAAAATTAAATTTTGTTTACCAAAGTGGGTCGTAAAGTTATCTTGGGTTGGAAAGTCACGAATATGAAAAAGGTTGAAAATCACTGGTCCAGTGTATTTGCAACTTGTTGCATCACTATTAAACACAAGCCCGAGTAGCGACAAAGTCCTGAAGTCGTCCCTGTAAGAAACCGATAAATATTACCAGTACTTAAAAAAAAGGTGTTTTAATTCATTATGGTAAAGATCTGATTTTGTTAATTCTTGAATTGTAATAACTTTGTTTTAATTTATCTATTTTTATAAACAATTATAGATAAAAATAAATAACACTTTTCAGGACCTGTCCCGTGTATTTGAGAGTTCCTTGGATAGGGAAAGTTTCCATTGGTCTTGATAAAAATGTCAAAACGGCTGTTGAAAGCTGCTATGGCTCCGTTACCACCAGAGTTGTATTTACATCCAAACGCATGTTGCCCGTAGCCCGCAAAGATGTTTACCTACCACGCTGAAAAGCTCCGTTGTTTATGAATATTCGTGCCACTGTGACAGTAGGTACGTAGGACGAACATCACAGCGACTTCAAGATAGAATCAAGCAGCATGTTCCTAAATGGCTACAACAGCAAGCGAAGCGCCCTACACGATTTCAACCTGGCAGATCCTGTAAGCTAAAACGTAACAATCCAGATTGTGACTCTGCCGTAGGACAACACTTGCTTGATAACGAGCAATGTGCTGCAAACTATAACGACAAACGTTTTAAAATTCTTGCTGTGGCACGCAACTCGTTCCATTTGTGTCTACTCGAAGCAACTTTTATCAAAATCAGATATCCGGTTTTATGTAAACAAAAGGAATTTGTTTACACATTAAAACTTTTCAAATAACCTAAGTTGCGAGTAACAGTGTTTCTCCTGGGTAATTGCACATAGTGCGTTTCTCCTTTCCAAGATTACACTGTATTGCACCACACTTCTTTGATTTTGTGCAATTGTGCCTTTCTTTTTTCCGAGACTGCAGCACCTTTCTCCCAACTGTTGAGACTATAAATACCTTAATTTTCTCTGGTTCGTCCCAATTTGACGCGATTGCCACTGATGAGAGCGTCACGAAAAGCTTATGGCTCCGATAAAATCGACTTTGTTTAAAGCGATATTAAAATTCTGTACCACAAAGAAGCTCTTTAAATACATGAAAATTGTTTTTAAATTGATTATAAAAGTCTAATACGAGAATTTTTCTTTGAAGTTCTTCGGATTAAAAAAATTTTTTACAAAAAGCATTGGGTCTGTCAGACCCAGCGCCATGATTTTTGTTAAAAACTTCACCCACCTGTGAAAGATTAATGGGCAGATAAGCAAGAGAAATTGAAGTTTTATCAATTTTATAACGTCATAAAAAATAATTCTGACTAAAGACTTAATTTCTAAAAATGTCATGCTAATGAAAAAATTTAATTTTTTGCCGTAAAAACAAACTATTTTAACAAAATGTATAATAAATTTGGCGCCAAATTTATGAATTTAACCGAGCAAAGCACAGCTTAATAAAAATATTAAACTATTGCATACAATGATGCAAAAAATGCCAATAAACATTAAATTATAGCAAAATATAAAAAAATGATAAAGGGATCTTACTAGATTATATTCATAAGACTTTTTCTTCTTCTTTCGGCCTTTCCCTTCAATCAGGGGTAGCCACAGCGTATCATCTTTCTCCAAACCGTCCTGTCTTCAACGTCCGTCTCCTTTGCACCAACTTCCCCGGTATCTTTTTTACCAAATTTAAAAATCTTCTCTTTGGTCGTCTCCCTCTTTTCCTCTTTCCCGGTAACTCCATTTCTATCATCTTTCTTCCTATATACTCTTGGTCTCTCCTCATGACATGTCCATACCACCTCAGCCTGCCATCCCTCATCTTCATTCCTAACCGTTCTACCTGACTGTACTCCTGATGTACTCGTTTCTAATCTTGTCTTTTCTCGTCACTCCCATACCAAACCTCAACATTTTCATCTCTGCAACTTCCATCTCTTCTACTTGTTTTTTTGTGACTGCCACTGTCTCAAGTCCATACACCATTGCTGGTCGTACCACTAAACTTTACATTTTTCCTTTTACTTTAGCTGGTAACCTCCTGTCACAGATTACTCCCGATACTTTTCTCCATCAGTTCCATCCTGCCTGCACTCTTTTCTTTACCTCCCTCTCACAATCACCATTTTCTTGCACCGTAGATCCCAAATACTTAAATTCCTTTGCTCTTGGCACTTTTGTATCATCAATCTTCACTGTTTCTTTGTCATTTCCTCCATTTATGCAAAGATATTCGGTCTTTAACCTACTTGCTTTCATCCTCTTCTTTCCAATGCATACCTCCAGCATTCTAGTCTCCGCTCCACTTCTTCCCTGGTCTCTTTGCAAATCACAATATTATCAGCAAACAGCATTATCCATGGTGGTTCTCTCCTTACTTCATCCGTTAGCCTGTCCATTATTATTGCAAACAGGAACGGACTTAACGCTGATCCCTAATGCAGTTCAACCTTGACCTTGAAACTTTCTGTAATTCCTACTGCACACCTCACCACTGTTTTGCTTTCCTCGAACATATCCTGTACAAGTCGCACATGCTTTTCCGCTATTCCTGATTTTCTCATACAGTACCACAGCTCTTCCCGTGCAACCCTGTCGTAAGCTTTCTCTAGGTCCACAAATACACAATGAAGCTCTCTTTGACCTTCCCTGTACTTTTCCATCAACATTCTTAGAGCAGACATGGCATCGGTGGTTCCCTTTCCTGGCATAAATCCATATTGCTGTTTGCTGATCTCTACACTATACCTTAGCCTGGCTTCAATAATTCTTTCCTTTACCTTCATTGTATGGCTCATTAGCTTTTTTGCTCTGTAGTTTCCACGGCATTGTGCGTCCCCTTTGTTTGTATAGATTGGGATAAGAACACTCCTTCTCCATTCTTCTGGCATCCGTTCACCCATTAATAGTCTGTTGAATAGTCTGGTCAAAAACTTTATCCCCATCTCTCCCATGCACTTCCAAACTTCTACTGGAAAATCATCCGGCCCAACCGCTTTACCTTTTTTCATCCTTCTCAGTGCATTTATTTCTTCTCTACTGACACAATTTACCTCTTTGTTAACCACTTTTGCTTCCTCTGTCCTAGGGTCTTTGTCATTTTCCTTGTTCATCAGTTTCTCAAAGTACTCCTTCGATCTCTTTAACACTGCCTCCAATTTACCATAACATTACCGTTTTCATTCTTATGACCCTCACGTGCTGTACATCTTACCCTGCTCTGTCTCTCTGCCTAGCCAATCTGTACAACTCCTTTTCACCTTCTTTTGTTTCTAATTTAGCATACAAATCGTCATTGCAACTGCCTTCTTTGCCTTACTCTTCTTTTCTTTGTATATCTTTTTAGTATTTTCATCTCTCATTTTGTCCCATGCTTTCTTTGCCTCTTTCTTTTCTTTTATGCTCTCTTAAACTTCCTTATTCCTCCACCATGTCTCCCTGTCTCCTTTTCGTTTCCCAAATGTCACTCCAAGTACAGTTTGAGCTGTTTTTCTTAGCATTTCTGCTGTTTTATCCTACTCATAAGGTAACCCATCCTTGCCTCTCAAAATTTTGGTAATCTCTTGTCTAAACGCTTCTTGACAGCTCGCCTCCTTTAGTTTCCACCATCGTATCTTTGGCTTTACTTTCTCTGCTTTTTTCTTTTTCACCATAAGAGCCATTTTGCATATCACCATACGGAGCTGCTTTGCAACGCATTCTACTTGGGTACTTTTTCCGCCACTTTTATACGTCACCCTGTGTTCATCTTTCTTCTTAAAATCCACCTCCAATGTTCTTTGCTTTACTCCCTTTCCGCTTTGTTTCCTGTAGGCACAATATGTCTACATTCCTTCGCTCCATCATATCTGCCAGCTCCTTTCCCTTCCAGTCATTGTTCCATTATTTAAAGTACCCACCCTTAGGGGTGAGTGTCTTCCTTTCCACACTTCCCGCTGCTTCTTCACTCGCCTTCCTCCTCTCTTGCTCCGGTTGTTTTCACTTTGTTAAGCACTAGCATAATTTCCACAGGTGCCCTGTTGTACGACACCTGAGGCGGTTGTTGGTAACCCGGGCCGCGACAGATCGTTGGTAAACCGGGCCGCGACCGATCCGCGACCGATTCCACAGGCGCCCTGCTGTGCGACACCTGTGGCGGTTGTTGGTAACCCGGGCCTTTTATAGGTTGAGGTGTACTTACCGTACAAATCTAAATTATGGATTTATCAACAATACGCATTTGTATAATCTGGCAAAAAAGTTTTACGCCAGATGCCCTTCCTGCCGCAATCCTCCCCATTTATCCGGGCTAGGGACCGGCATCAAGAAA
Source organism: Diplosoma virens (assembly GCA_963680785.1). NCBI lineage: Eukaryota > Metazoa > Chordata > Ascidiacea > Aplousobranchia > Didemnidae > Diplosoma > Diplosoma virens. The sequence goes on from OY796892.1 coordinate 15,728,944, forward strand.
CACAGGAATGTGTCTCCAATGGCAGGGTTATAGGGGGCAATGAAAAAATACAAACTTTTGAATTTTACTATGGTGCTTAATGCCTTGTTGCTATGGGCAAGATAAACGTCCAGGCCAAATTTTGCGTTAAAATAAGCTTATCTTACTTACCGACTTTTCATGTAAATTTTTGGCTAATTTTGCCTATATAGACAACACCTAGTCTAATACAAAGCGTTGATAAATGTAAACACTAAGAGACTTTTAAGCATGAGAAACAATTTTATTCAAACACTGCGATGTCTTAGCATTAATGATTGTTATTGTTTCTCAGTTAATAATTGAAGCTGAAATGCTTCTTAGTTCTAAATGTAGGCATAATCCGTCTGCTGCTAAGCCGCTGCCTGATGTAACCATCTCTTGCCTTGTAGCTTGCCATCTCTGTGCAAGCTTCAATCATGACCCGGATTCCTCTCTCAACTGACTAAGTGTGGTTTGGCCACTTCGGAACACTCAGCGGTTTTTCAAGGATACCTAAAACTTCTTCATCACTGAGGGATGTCAATAATGAACGCTCAGTTTTCAGTTCACTGTCCTAGTCAATCATATGGTGGTAATTCGTTGCGTAAAACTTCAGCTTTGGAAGAATTATTTTCCTGATGTTCTTGGAAGGTATCCCTATTGCAAGGTATGTCATGTGTCTTTTCTATCGCCTTTGTATCCTCCTCCGTTTCATCATCTGTTGGTATAAGAAAAATCTTCATCAATGTGGGGCCTTTCATCATCCTCTTCAACTTTAGGAAATGCTTCATCTTCAGTGTTCGGTATGTATTGATCCCTTCGCTTCCTGATTTTATGAACAGTTTCTCTTCTCACTCTTTCATCTCCATCTGTACACATGGCAAGTAGGAGTTGGTCTGGATGAGTCATAGATGCAAAGGCATTTCTTTGCATCACCTCCTTCAGTATGTTTATCTCCGTGTTGTTCAGATGTTTAAGCAACTGCAAGCATACAAATGTGTTGTGCGGACCATCTGTCATGTGCGAATGTCTCTTGATCTGGAACTACATTGGCACAGAGAATTTCACCGCCATGTTAGCGATCCTCTGAAGTTGGTTACTTGGTTGAGCAGTGGCAACATATACCCTCAATACTCTGCTCCAGAGAGTGTTCCACCTAGACACACAGGGAGGACCAGGTTCAATGGCTGCGAGATCATCATCCACTTTCCCTACTATAGTCACAATCCACATTCTGTACAAATATTTTTGGTCCCCGGATAAATCTATCACTAACAAAAAATAAACATAAATGATAAACAGCTTGCTTACGTAAGCTATGCTAAGATTCAGCGAAGTCAAAACAAACGCTTGTAAATCAAACAATAATAATTTAGCTCTTTCTCGGTCAGAACCGGATAATCAGAAAAGGTGATTAGCTTGAAGTCAATGACAGAAAGGTTTGACACTGGCTCTTTTATCTGCTGACTAATTATTCCTCGCCGGTTCTCCGGACCGCTGGGTTTGCCGTCGTAATAGTAAAATATTGTCCTGAATGGGAGCTCATTACCGTGGACCTGACAAATGCTGCAATGCAGAGGCCGGGCGAACAGCATCTCCAGGTGATGGATAACACCTCCGTTTGGTCCGCTATTGACAAGGCAACCGTCACAACCAGCAACATACATGTATAGTGGGTGATTTGTCAACTCGTGCTCAACTAGAAAGTCATAGATGGCTCAAGCTACCACCTTCCCATGCCCAGTTTTGGGAGTCACATGAGTTAAATAGTCGTTGCCAGGTTCACTCAACACAACATAGTGATCATCTACTTTTATCGTTGGACTCCACCTTCCTGTTTTATTGTTTTCCACAAGAACTCTGGTCATGGTTTTCTTTCCATCAAAATATAAAGATGTAAGTTCCTTTAAATTTCCAAGCTCTGCTTGCCGCCTTTCCTCTTTGCATTGCCTCCTCTCGTCTCCCAGTTTCTGTGGTCCAATAACTTGACTCTTATCAACTTTGGTTATGATAGCGTAATCAACCAACGTGGTCGAGGCTGTGGCAGCGCCAGCATAATTTGAAACACCATACCTATCGCAAACAGAAGCAAGAGTAGGAAGTTTTGTCAAGCTTCTTTTCGAACTGTTGTCTGATATGTTCATTTGAATATAATCTTCGTCTCTTTTGCTCTTGTCGTTGTCGCCTAACTCGTAAGCACTTTCGTCAGAGAGATCAAGCTGAACTTCCTCCTGCCTGACCTCAGCTTGAACTTTTTCTATTTCAGCAGCCACCTCCATCGCCTCTATCATCCTCTTTTGCCGCCGCTCGGGCCCACATTCTGCTAACATTTCTGTTGATGTCAGCAATTATCATCTTCCGAGCACAACGCTGGTCAAGCAAAAACTGGATCTCACGCTTAGGAACCTTCATATCACACATACAAGCCAAGTGAAATCCATCACAGTTCTTTGCTTTGCAATGCACTTGGAAACAAGAGGCAGATGGACACGTGCAACTACAAACGTCAAAGAATTCACCCATTTCCATTTTGAACTCGTTTAACTTGACAAGATTTCGTTTGTTTTTGTAGACCAGCAGACCTTTCTTGTACAATCTTTTCAATTTATTTTCAATAGTCTTTTGATCCAACAAAGGAATGGTTAACCGATCTCCAATCGCCCTAGCCCATATTGCAGAAACATCTAAAGCAGCTTTCTTCACAATCTCATTCACATCTACAAACCTTTCAGCCTCACATTTGTACCTTCAACAATTTCTTAACACTTCACCATTAAGTGGAAGTTTGTGTGCAGGAAGAGGATCTGCCTGCCCAAACACAACATGCTCTGTGCCTTTCCTGGTTATTCTCTTAGTCATTACTGCTATATTCTTTAAAAATTAGTTCAACTCTGAAATATCAATACATTATTTTACTTTAGAAATGTCAAAACTATATTACATTTCATTAAAACTTGTAAAAGTATGCGTCACAACTGACAGCACTGCATTACAAAAAAGTGCGATACAAAGCAACGATATTCTGACAACGGCCAACAACTGTAGGCTATGTCACAAAAAAATCTAAAACAGGTGAACGGAAAGAGATAACTCAAAAATATTACAGCAGAACAGTGCTGAAAAATTGAGCTACACAGTGAACAAGCAACGTGCTGATTGACACTGAGCCAAGAACGTGGCTGATACAGTATCATTGCTATAGTATAGTCTCATAAAATTGCGTCAAATATCAATTTTCAGTCCAAAAGTCGGTAGGCAAAACCTACGTCTATTAGCCTAAAATTTGGTGTGCGGCTATCAAATGACATGTACAACAATACATCAAGCAACCACTTTAATCTGTGACAAAAGTGTTGCCTACAGGGTTATATATATTCATGAGACTGATAAGGTTAAAACTTTTTGGTATTAACATTCACTATTCCACAGAACAAAATTTACTTTCGCCTGCGGAAGAAGCAGAGCTAAGTTGTAAATCAAATAAATTTTTTGAAAGAATATTAAAATAAGCAAGCACATTCACAAACTGAACTGCATCATGATATGAGATGTTGATTGAGACCCAATTTTAAGTTTTTCAGAGAGATGCAGAAAATTAATGGCGACGTTTTGCCGCAGTTCGTAGTTGATCAACTTCGAGCTTAACAATTGCACGCATAGGCGTACGCAAGGGGGGGGGTTTCAGGGGTCAAAACCCCCCCCTTGAAGAATAGTGTTTAGCCATATATAGGTGGTAATAAATAGACTTCAATAATAAGATTTTGGTTTCTATTGTTTGCCGCACTTTGAAACTTAATTACTGCTTGCGCATCAATTTTTTCTATCGCCTAAATTGCGATTTTTTCTTTTTGCAATTTTTTCTATCGCCTAAAGTTAGCTAATGTACAGTTGCCACTGTGAAGAAAACTTTCAAACTTGTAAAATATTGAAAGTTAAGTATGGGAATGGAAATTACTGCATGGAAACAATAGCTTCAGTTCACAAATTTTTTAATGCTTCATAACGTCAAAACATTTTTACGCAACTCCATCAACACGATTTCGTCAACAACAAAAGTTCAAAAACTTGTTCAAATTTGTGCCATCAGATGGGTCGATCGACACGAGAGTGTTAGTACTTTTTCAAATTTTCAATTTACCGTTGTAGAAGCTTTGGCAGAAATTTCAGCATGGCGAGACAGAGAGGAACTTCATTACGAGCTTTGCAGTTGCTTTCGACAATTACGCAAAGTGAATTTTGCATTGCTCTCTTAGTTTTAAAAAACGTTTTTGGATACAGTGTTGTTTTGTGCAAAGTTAAGCAAAAAAAGTAGATAAACTCTTTTGCGGCTGTCAACATAGCACATGATATTGCAAATGAATTGAAGTGTCTTAGAGAAAAAAACAAATATGAATTTCACTAGTTCTATATTTTTGCGCAAAAAAACGGCCAAAGCCGAAGATTTTATTTTGGAAACACCACGCCTTACTTCAAGACAGACCAATCGATGCAATATTGCTGCTGAACAGATGAAGAATATTTTAGAGTAGGAATTTTTATTCCATTTCTTGATAACTTTATTGTCACTCTCGAAGCAAGATTTACAGCCCACAAATCGATTATTGATGAATTTCAGTGTTTAATTTCTTCTGATCCAACTAGTGGATCAACTCCTCAACAAATTAAAAGTATTCAAGTTTTGGGAAAATTTTACGAAAATGATTTAACAAAATTCTTGGGAGAACTAGTGCCTGAACTGATATTATGGTACAGGAAGCTTTTTCGGTTGAACGCAGCAGAAAGACCAACTAATGCGTTGAGCAGCATCAAGGAATGCAGTTCCGATGCTTTTCCGCACATATATTTACATTGATGACCATTTTGTTAACTCTTCCAGTGACAACATGCACTAGTGAACAATTGTTTTCCATATTATGCAGACGAAAAACGTGCTTACGAAACACAAGTGGTACCACTCGAATGAATGGACTTGCATCACTAAACATTTATAGGAGCCACACGCCTTGCCCTGGTGACGTAATTAACAAATTAAGTGAAAAAACAGGCGTTTGAATATAAGCCTTTAAAAAAACTTTAAATATTTGTTAAGTAATGAGGTTATTTTTTTGTTCGTTTGATTTTTCACCTATTGTTCTCATCATTTACACGAGTTGCTTTTATTTTGGAAAGTTTCTTATCATAATTGAATTACCTGCACATGCCTTTTCGATAGTTAGTTTTACGGTTTGGTAAAAAAAATTCATGCTACTGCAAGACGGTCTTAAAACCAAAACACTTTATTTTTGAATGTAGGCTTAATTTTGAAAGTTTTTGCCCATTACCAGGACCACTTAGAGCAGGGTTTCCCAAACTTTTAGTTGATCGGTACCCTTTGAACACTGTAGCAGGTTTGCATCTACCCCCAAAATGTTGTGACGTTTCTCTAAAACAGGGTGGTCCAACTTCTTCACTCTTGCGGGCCACTTTTCAAAATCGTTCGAGTTTGTGGGCCTCAGCCGGGTAGATATTGTTTCAAATCATGGTGTCCTCTAAAAAAAAAGGTCTTCACTTTAAATCAGAAAATTTTCCCAATTCATGCCGAAAATCAAGGTGATCTCTAAAAAATGAAAACTCTTCCCTTTTCAGCAGCCACAAATTTTCCCCATTCAAACCCAAAATCACGGTGATCTGTAAAAAAGTCTTCCCTCTCAATTGTCCTGTTTGACGTAATTATAATCGACCGGATTCGAAAATTCTAAACATTTGAGTCTATTATTTCTTCCGGACACGGAATTCAACTTAAATAAGGATATTCTCTCTGATAATGTACCTTTTGAGAAACCTAAATGTGCCCCAGTTTGGGAACCCCTAACTTAGAGCAATCGTGTTTTCGGCTCCAAAACCCCCCCCTTCACAAATTTCTGCGTACGCCACTGATTGCACGCACTATCAATAATTTTAGATTTATATTGCAAAAAAAGTTTCAGTTCTTTAAACAACTTGTGGTGTCTTTAGTTTATTCATATTTAAAACACTTTTTCATATATTCTACGTACAATATCGAAGCTGCAACCTCCAATTTGAAAACGTTCGGGAAAAATTTTTTAGCAATAATTTATGGTAAATTTTTGTTTTTAGATAAAATTTTGCAGTCTTTTACAAATTTGTTTCAAAAATCTAAAGTTACTGTCTTAAAATATTGCCAAGCAAAGCGTTTATAAAATTGATGTTTTTCTGTGTGGCGTAAAGGCTCGCTTCCATTACGAGCGTGGAATGGAGTATTCTTTGTTTTCTATATTGATTTTTTGCTTCGCTTAACGCTAAGCGCGGAAAGAAGTAAAAAATTGATAGAACAAACAAAGAATACTCTATTCCACGCTAGTAGTGGAAACAGGCCTTAACTCTAGAATTTAGTATAAGTATCTCAAGCTTTGATTTTAAGCCTTTTGTAGGTTGGGCGCTATTTACCGTACAAATCTAGATATTGGAGATCTTTTTTTGACCTGAATACAGATTGTTAGCTATAAATAAATAGAAAGTTATACATTAAAATTAACAATACTTCTTTTTTGAAACGAAAATCAGTCAAAAACGTTTAACAAAAATTGCCTAAAACTCCGGGTCCAAAAAATAAATATATAGAAATGAAAAAGCTTCTGAGAAAAATTGCTAAGCCTACTTTGAAAATAAGTAGTAGGTAAATTAAAACCTTCAAAAAATGTATTCTTCGATTACTTTAAATCTTTATCATCCGTCAAATATAATTTTTGACCAAGTCTATATTTGGAAGCAAGATGTCTGAAAATTATTTTGCATTATAAAAACATTAGGTCTTTATTTTATGAAAATTTGTAAACGCTGTTTTTTGAGAGAACTTATTGCAACCACCTCTAGCCAAGTTAGTTAAAAATTGGAACAAAAACAAAACTTTCGGACATTTTAGAAAAATTACAATATTAAACATTTTCTTTAATGAAATAGGAAAGCTAATGTGCAAAAATGTATCCCCTATTTCCTGTATCCGGCTTCTAAAAACAGTTGAAAAAAATCGATCAAATTGGATACAATTTCACGAACTGCGTGCAGTGACAGAAAAATTTTATAAGTGCATTGGTTGATTTCCAATTTTTTTAATTAAACTGTCTTCAATTTGGCAAATTGAGAACGCTTCAACATCATAAGACAAAACCAGTGATTTCATTCATGATTTTTAGCTCGTCAATAGCTTTGTGCACCGCTGTGAGTTAGTTTTTAAAAAAGCTTTGTTTCTACATTTTAAATTTACATTCTTATGAAATTTGTGACTAAGCAAAATGCATTTATAGCCAGTCATCAAAAAAGTACCGATAAGTAAAAAAAACTGGGGCATGAAACATTCTATAAGTTTTGCTAAGTATTGTAACAAAAAAGACAAGTGTATTCAAAATAAAGACAAGCAAATCAAAAAATGTCTTTTTTAAATACGTTTTTCGAAAAATTTCTACCAAAATAGGGATGGTTTTGCATTAAAATTATTTTCAATTTCCATCTTGTTCCGAATCCAGCTGTTTCAAATAATTAAAAACATTCGGCAACTTTTTTTGTACAGCAGTTATTCATATTGTTTTCTTCGGAAAGTGAAAACTATTGTTAAATTATCTTTGTCGCCACAAAACACGAACTGTTACAGCAGATTTAGTATAGTGTATAAAAGTAAACAAGTTCAGAATTTATTCTTTTAAATATGTAGTTCGATCACTCTTCCGTTAATTCAAGGCAGAGTTTACAATCGGAGGTATTTTTTCCTCGTGAAAAAATTATTCAAAATAAATAGCTTTATAAAATGATGTAAAAATACAAATAAAATATTTTAAAGCTGTTAAAATGTAAAAGTATTTATTACATTATAAAGTCAAATGGATTGAAATTTATTAAAATAACCAAATTGTCATGACTCTTTAAATGCTCTTTTATACTTTTGTAATTGCTTTAATAAGTAAAAGTTTCGCACATATAGATTATATGTTTTCATCTCAAGTCGGAATTATGCACAAAGACGAACAACTTTTGAATTACTTTACAATCAATTACATATTTTCTAATTTAATGGGTGTACTTTTCAGTGGTACCTTTGATTAAAGCAGCATATTTTAATATCAATAATTTTTAATCGTACATTTAAAAAAACCAAGAAACTAAAAAGGGAGTCTCTTTGGAGTGATAGATACAAAAAAGTTTAAAAGCATTTAGGGAGAAGATACTGTTGTTTTTGCTAAGACAAAATAAGCGATTCAATAACATTACTTGTGTTGTTTTTTATTCTCATCCTCGCTGTCGTTGTTTATCGTCTGATTTGCAGGAAACAGCGAGCACTAAATTTTACGCAACTTTTAATTGAAAACCCACCTGCTCACCAAGATAATGCAGTTCTCTTGGAAAATTGGAATATTCTTTTGGAATACCGTTCATATTAGAATCACATTTTTTTGTGATTCTGATATGAAACAGTTGTTATAATTCTACCCAAAAAAACAAAAAATATTTTGTTTGTTGACGACAAGTTAAGTATTTCAATCAAGTCACAATGTCAAAAAGCTATATAGAATGGACTTTGACACGAGTTGTAATTAATCAAAAGCAAACGTCATTTCATAAAAACTTACAGGTTGATTCCAAGATTTTTTTGTTTTCAATAGGAAATGAGAAGATTTTTTTTCACTTAAAAATCAATTTTCGATTGTTTGTAATTGCGTAAATTGAATCTTCAGGGGTAGTTTTAAGGACCTAAAACTGAGAATGAACTGAATTTGAACCACTTGGAAACAAAATTAAATTTTAAGATCACTGATTTTTGAAACAATATAGACAGATAGTCTTTATTCTTTATCTTTTTTTTGTTAAAATAGAGAAAAACAATACATTTGGTTTAGATTATGTTTTTTTACAATTTTGCTCTAAACGGAAAAAACAAACCTTCTAATATAATAGTGTTTACGTCATATAGTAAAGGTGACACGGAATGTTTAGGAACAATTGATTGTTATCTCACATCCGACCTCCGCTTTGCAAAGTTCACCAACACTCGCTCTCGCCGCACGTTATGACCAAAACTGATCTAATGATCTCAGATGACGTACTCAAATCAGCACTCGGTAGCGCTATATGTCACGAGATAGATGTTACGTGATAAAAGTTACAAAGAAGAAATGACTCATTTTGCTTCCGGTCGAAAAACTGCAAAAAAGTATATTTTTTCTCTCGTTTTTGCTGCTTCCGTCAATCAGAGAAAATCACCGAACTCAAAGAAAACGAGTCATATCAACAATTGCAATCAACGTTAAAACAAGAAAATTAAAGTAATGGGAGGTTTGCAAGATTTTTCTGACGAGTGCGATTACGTGTTCATGCGCCCCACTTCTTTACCTGTGTTGAAATGTGAAATTGAAAACCATTCAAACAACCAAATGCAGTTTTATGAAGAAAATATTTACTTGGTACCAAGACCGATTGATACAGTGGAGCGGCACCCGGGAAATGAAAAGTACCCGATGGTGGATATGTCGGAACTATTTTATTCCCCCGACCGGCCAGAATTTACTAGCGAAATTGTAACCCCTGATAGAAAAAATACCCCGCCGAAACGGCAGCATCAAGGAAGGTCGGATCGTTTGAGCGGGGAAACAGTTGGGTTTGCCGAAAATCGTATTTTTAAAAGAAATCCGCAGAAATGTTACGAAGCAGGATCAGGACCGAAGGTGAGCAGGTCACGCGATGCGTTGAGAATTTAAACGATCGTTTGTTGAAATTAAGTAAAATCGATTGAGACAAAGTAAAGCTACACTAGAGCTTTCACTAGAGAAGAAGTACAGATGTATTTCTTCCTGAAGAAATGTTAGACTACGAAACTAAAACTTCGTCAATTATACTTATTAGATAACAAAATGTCAATTCGAGCTAATATTTCGTTGTTATTATTATTACAAAATATACGTGGTAGATTTTGTTAATCTAAGCTTTTTTTAAAATCTCACAAAAATTTCTATTTGTTTTTCTTTTAGTCTTCAAGTCCCACCGAAAAACGGGCAATGATGGTGAAAAAGAAAGGTCTTCAAGAAAAATCGGCCACAATGGAGGAAGGTAGCTCGTATGTGAACATGGTTCACACTTCATCTGACACAATGACACGGCAACAAATTGACATAAACAGCAACATCAGGTAAGGAAATTAACAGCGATTATTAAAAAATTAAAAATATTTTTGTTAACTTTTACGTGCTTGGCTTTGTGGCAAAATATTTCAAAAGCTAAATGCTGATTTTTAAATAAATAAATTTATTTCAAAAAAAGTCATTTTGTTTTCAATAAGAAGCAAAGTTTAATATTTTAAATGAAATACTATCTTATTGAAAAGGAATTTTAATTGTTCATGAGAGTTTTTCTATAGAAACATTTTTTTATTGAAAGTGATGTTTTATGACTTTAATGACCGGTATTGATTGATCGATTCGGCAAAAAAGATTTTAAAGAAATCAACCACTTTGCTTGAAGAAGCGAGTTTTTCCAAGAAGAGCAAACAGCTTTTGAAATGTTTAAAATTCAACTAATTACTTTTTGTGACTGATTATACGGTTATATTTTATTAATAATAAGTTAATTTACAAGCAAAATTCATTACATCAAAGAAAAAGTTATCGTAAAGTTACTGCAAGTGAAGTTGTTCATTGCGGTAATGGTAAAATTGATAATGACAGAGTCAAGTGATCTAATATTAAAGTCCAGAATAAAAACTTTTTTTTTCATTTTATTACACGACTAATACTTTAATTATATGAACCATGCCTTCCTTTTGTTCTTCATAATTTTCTTCTTGATATTTCGTCTATTTCTATAGACATTTGATTTCAAATTTATTTTCAAAACAACACTTGGTTTACAAATTTAAAAAAATAATTTTTACACTCTGCAATTTGCAGTTTTCAAGAGTTCGGAACTTTCATATTTTGAAATTTAAATCCACCACCTCCAACTCCTGACGTCATTTACTGCTTAAAGAGCAGTAGATAGCAATGGGCCGTCGCCTTTTTGAAATTAATTTGGCGCCGACTTTCGATAATAGCTCGATTCCATGAAAACAAATACCTTTCAAATTTTTGTCCATAACTGATCCTCCGAACAATCAATTAAATATTGCTTTTGTACAACAATACAATCTGTGGCGTAGCAACCGGTGAATTTTTCGGAAGTTGATGGTGATTGAAATTGATTTACATAATTAGTCGCACACGACACAAAAAGCCCAAACGTGAAAGCATAAAAATCCTTTTTCGGTCATTCTTCGACGAAAACTCAAAATCATTCCCAACAAGTTTCACGAAATATATTTCATTCAAGTCCTCATGAAAGGTCACTTCATAATTGCTTGCAAAAAAGCTTAATCAATTGCAAAGCTTACTCATTTTTTTATCTTACTTGCAAACGAAAAACGGAACCGTTGAAATTGCGTTGGCATTTTGTGCTGCCATTTCAAATAACAAAATTTTCAATCAATCAACAGAAGAAATGTTTGTTTCAACCGGAAAAAACAACTGATTTTCCGATCTTGAAAATTTTTTTCGCAGCCAAACGTTTTCCGCTTGAGGCGTCAAGAATTTTATTCACTTATATGAAAGGAAAAAGCGTTTGAACTTTTGCCAACTTTAAAGAAATAAATTGCTTTTGTAAAAGCTAATTTCATCGTTGGTAGATAACTTTTTTATATAACTATATGGTTGTTTTATATATTTATTTTAACTATATAAAAACAACCATAAAAAAGTTATTTTTTATGGTTGTTTTTATATTAAAGTAAATTTTTTTAATTTACATAAATTCTTTTTATCTTGACTGCAGAAAAGTTTTTGATTAAACAAAATTTTACAATTAATTTATTCAACAATATTTATTATTGAAACGAGAAAATAGAAAAAAAATTTATTCATTTTTAGAAGCAAAAAAAATTGAATGTGTTGATATTTTGTCAATTTTTCTTTAGTCATTTGGTGTTTGTATATTTGTTTCTAAAACAAACTAGCCACCAAATAAAAAATAAACTGCTTTTTACAAAGAGGATATCAGTTTTAGTACTATAATTTGATTTGAAAAAGGTTGATCCCTTAAATTCGTTATTATAGCAAGTTAATTTACAGCTCGATTCGGCCAATACGCAACATTGCTTTCAGAAGGTAACGAGAATTGATATTGCAGTAACCGATAATTAGCTCCTCAAGAAAAACAGAAATGCAATAACTAAATATTAACGTTTTCTGTTCTTCACAATTAAAACAAGTTAATTTTTTTAACTTATAAGAAGGCAGAGACGAACCAGATTGCATCCACGGCCACAGCAAATTAAAAAAATATATCTGGGCCGTGATAAACTTTTTGTAAAAGAAACTTTCGGGAACAGATTTTTTTTCCGAAAAATAATAAGGGTTATCACTTTGATTCCACGGTTTTAAATGCTTTTTGCTAGTTTCCTTAAAGCAAGTTTAATAAACAAAACGGATATTTTAAGTTAGTGAGATAATGAGTAAGTGAATTTAATTACCGGTATAGTTTCTAAACTCACTCTCACTCCGTGCGAAAGCGTAACATCTTGCAAGCCAACTCCGCCACATCAAATGTTTTTGCGTCCGCACCCCTTCTTTAGAAAGTAAAATAAAAAAAACTTTTTTGTAATATTTTAATTTGGGAAATCGTGTGGATGTTAAGTCTTAAAAACTTTTGAGAACAATGGTTAAAATAAAGTAATTTTAAATTAAAAAGTCTTACCCGATTAAATAAAAGACTAAAAACAGATCCTTAAGAATGCAATTTTCAGGACTCATCTAAAAAAAGCATTCATTGATTGCAACAAAGACTCTATTTAAGTCATGTTGCAGAAAAATAACATGTTTCCACAAAAGGGTCAAAAATAGAATCTTCAGCTAATTCATTCTTCAAGGATACGCCTTTAAACCGCTTAATTTTTTGACAGCAATTAAACATAATTTTTATGCTAAGTTGAAATGCTTAGTCGAGTTTAAGTACTGTATTTATTATTCAAGTGTGGAGAAACCAAAAAAAAGTATTTCATATCATATTTGCCCATAGACTTAAGATTCAAAAAAACGTACATTAAAAAAAAAGTGTTCGTGCCATGCGTGGATAACGTCGTGCAGCCCTACTGCAAATTATTGTTACGAAGTTTAGTTTAATGAATGGAATTAAAATTGAAATAAAACTATCAGAAAAGCACTTATCTATACTGTGCGTGCTAATTACGTAGCCGTTCTCGTATTAGACAGGAGACTGACCTTTAGTGGAGCTAAAAAAAAAATTAGAATATACGGAGTTTTCACACGCTCTTGGTGGTCCAAAAAACTCCGTGGTGCCAGCAATTAGTCTATTTCTGGTTTAAACAAACGTTTTTATGCAGTTTCGAAAATTATCGCCTTTAATTAGACGGCAACTCTACTTTTAAACAAAAATAACGAAAAGAGTAATCTGCCACCAGCAACGAACATGTAGGATTTAATTGCGGTTTCCAACGAACATGTAGATTACCTTGTATTTATTGTCGGTTTTCACTTTATTTAAATAAATTTTGGAAAGATTTTTTGTTGAAAATTTTTATCTGTAAATTGGTAATTAACATTGAGAAAAATAATTAATCCCGTTAGCCTATATCATATACCCTTGCTTTAAACGTTGCTGCGATTTTAAATACAAAGAAGCAAATTAAACTTGAGTCGTAAATTTAGGAAAATTAATGTGCGACTCGTAGAGATAAATAACTTTGTTGGTGTATTCTAAACTTAAAAATTTGATAAACTAAACAATTTTACTTTTTATCTACGCGTCCAATTATATTTTTTCCTTATGCTGCCCGATAGTAACATTAAAAACTTTATTTAAAATAGATTCGCTCACGATTGAATTTTGTTAAAAATTTTGACGTCACTTTTAAAATAAACACTTTTAATGGCATTACGTCAGGAAATAAACAGCTCTTTTCTTGTAATAAACTTTTTCGCAAAGGTTACTGATGCTGCTGCTTCCTACTTTAGTCTTTGACGAATAAGCTAATTATAAATGTTTGTGGCTCTACTAACATGGTGAATTTACAGAATAAAGAATGCCGACTACGGTTTAAATCCTGGCCTCCACAAGAGTTTGGATGTAAGTGCATGTTATTGATTTACCGATTTGTTAAAAATTCTGTTGTTAATTACTTGTTCTATAGAAAGTAAATATCTTTTTTCTAAAAACCTTTGTATGTAAAACAACCCTCGAGTAAATTGTATATTGTACAATTAATATGGAATTCTTGTTCGTTTGAATGTTAACGTATTGAACTTAGTTTGTGTAACTTTCTTTTTTTTTATTGTAAAAATCTCATTTTGTTTTTTAAGTAAATAACTTCGATATCACCCACCTTCACCAAGGGTAAAACCTAACTTACATTTAACGTACTGTGCCTCAGAAATACAAAAATACAGTTATATAAATAGACTTGTAGTTGCCAAGAAATACAAAATCGCAGTGCTTTCAGAATAACGGCACATTCAATACAATTGCATACTTATTTGATTGTATGACATGTATTTGTAAAAATTTAAGATAAAAATTTCTTAAAACATGCTTTTATAAATCACATTGCTGCGCATTTCTTCACATTTTTAGAATCGTTTCTTTCTAAATCTTAATGTTTTCTTTGTTTAAATCGGAATCTTCGTTAAAAAAGATAACTGTATTTAGAATGATTTTCGCGAGAGAAATTCGGAATGCGAAAGAAAAAATTTCCATTCGAGCACGAACGGTAAGTGTGACGTCACAGCACCGTCGATGATTGTTCTCGTAATGTGTGTTGAAATGTTTTACCGCAATGGTTAAACTACGAATTCTTTCTCGGAACACTCATTTCAAAAGTTCTCGTTTTTTAATGACCAAATATAAGGAAATCTAAAATCTACAACATCATTCTAAAGCAACGTGATCTTAATCATCTAATTCGTCGATTTATTTCCGAGTAACCGATCGTTCTCTTGTTTCCTCTTGAAGCAACTCGGGTGTGATCCAAATTTTTTTTTGTATTTTCAGATCAATTTTTGGATGAAAATATCTCTTCTAAACCTCACTTTGTAGAATGCTATTACTTGGAGCCAATGAGCAAAAACAGAAGTTTACCGATCCCCCCGCTACCGCCATATAACCCACCGTCACCTCCTTCAGTAACGCTTGGTAATAAATTTTAAAAAATAGCTTAACCATAAATGTATGTAATTGCAATGCAAAATTAGTTAAAGATAAAAAAATTTTGTTTTAATTTAATTATGCATTTAAACTATTTAAACTTTAAATTTCATATCTGCAAATTTTTGTGTAAGAAAATGCAGCTAAAGATTTTTGGTTGTGGTGGTCGAAACAAAACACGCTAAAATTTTAAATAATTGTTTATTTGATTTTTTCTTTTGTTAAAATCGTTGAAAAATGGCAACTGTGTGCCAACAGGTTACTTATCTCGTCTTCTCTTCCGCTTTCAGGTCAAAGACGACTTCCACCAACACCAATGGAAGAATATCTTGATTTTCAATGCAATGAGACCGGCAATGAGAGAAACAAGATCCGAATTCAGCAAAACACGCTAATGCCGGAAACCAACTCTCTTTTTTCAGAACCCAACCCAACCTCATCACCGGCTCCAAGTAAACCAAGGTGGATTTATGAAGAAACTTTTCGAAATTCTTCTCCTCCTCCTTTGCAGTCCAGATCATCTGAACCTAATTTTCAAACGGAAAAATTGCCTAACTCCAAAGTAAAAGGTGTTTCTTTATTTGGAAAAAGTTTACTCTCAAAACATAGCATGTTCAGCAAAAACTCAAAATTGGAAAAAAGTTTAAGCGTGAGCAACTTAATGGAAAAAGTAAATTTTCAAGAAAAATCAAAACCGGAAAGCTCCTCGCCGAAACTCAGCAAGAAAATTCATCCAGTGGCTGATATGATCAAAAAGCGTCGAGGAACAATGCACGCGCTGCTGATGTCGGCGACTTCCATGGCGAAATCGAGTCAAAGCTCGGAAATCGATTCTTTTAGCCAGGAAAGTGTATACAGCTCCACTTTGTCAAGTTCTTCCGCGATGGCGAAATCTAACAAAGCCAAGTCGAAAAAACCTTGCCTTGCAGTTACAAAATCACTGCCACTACCTGATTGCCCAACAGTTTTTACTCCTCCAAAGCCTAAGCACTTGAATTCTGCTCATTTTCATCCCGGTTTTTTTCAAAATGATTTCGTGTACACCAACGTTTGCAAAAAATCTCCCGAAAATGTTCACAATAATCGCTCTTTCCTTTATCAACCGGAAACAGAACAAGTTAACAGTTGCAATGATCTTACCACTTCACTTGCAAAGACAAGTTTATCAAATGCTGTCACTTTTAATCAAATCACTGCTTCAACAGTAGAAAATTTTTCTTGCGATGGTCCTTTTTATCAACATCACAATGCGGTTGTCAAAGTTTTACCCACAGAAAGCGAATATCGAACAAGAAGAGTACTGGATACAAAGCAAAGTGGATATCCCAGAGGTGTGCAAATCGAATATAAAAGCAATCAAGGAAAAGCAACACATAATGGCCGATCACGTTTTTTGTCTCAAGATCTTCTTGATGATGGAGTTCCATCGTCTCCAATCAACTCCAGCTTGTATTCAGCAACATTCTCACCAGGCCAACTTTATGTCAAAAAGGAAAAAGGTTCGTTTGTAGTTTAAAGTTGATCTTGAAAGCCAGGTCTATAGGCGCGCAGATATTAAATCGCAAATCAAATGCAGTCTTCATTTTTATAACAGTCAATTAATTGTTCAGAGCTTTCACCGCGGCCTCCCCCTCCTTCGTTGAAGAAGATTCGAGAAGCCCGAGTCAAATCGAGTCAAAACAACGCAAACGGAAGAAAGGGAAACCGGTAATAATCAAAGATTTACGTTTTGATCACAACAACCTACTTTTTAATGTACTTCAAAGCGGCGGTTTCAAAATTGATTGGCTTTCAAAGCCAAAATAGAATTTTATTTATTCACTGGAGTTCAACGTATATCGAAAGGTATATCGAGTTCGATACTCAGAGTATGTGAGTGATTTCGGTTGTACCTTTGCAAAAAAACTTTACAAAAATTTAAATTTGCTTGCAAAAAGCAGCGTGCCTATGACCGACATGATCTCAGTTCAAAACCCAATCGCGCCGTTTTGTTGCGCCTTGGAAAGACACTTTACGGCACTTTTCCCTGCTTGGTTGTCTTGGCAAGCAGTTCTAAATTACAGTAATATCTCTATTAAATTACTAGCGGACAGCAATAACTTGGCATCTCCGAAAGCAGGTCGGGGTAATTGCTTACCCTATGTATTAGCGCCTCCGTCGCTTTCCTGCGAGTCAGGAGGATAAATATGGAGATGAAATGAAATGATGAAAAAACATTTTATTACTGTATGACTTGCTTTTGAGATAATGCAAACCTTTATGAAATTTTATAAGAGTAAGAAGCTTTAAAAAAATTGTTTTTCTTTAATAATTTTAGAAATATTCGGAAAATCAAGTTGTACTTTGCTTAATGTTGTAGACTGCAAAAAAATTTTATTGCTAGACTTCTTTTTGGCTTATTATTTACACGTTAGGCACAGCAGAAACTTTTTAAAAGGGCTCTGCAATGCAATCCGATTTTTGCGGTACCCACAAGAGTATCAAAAAATCTAGATAAATTTTACTTTATTCAACATTCTTTGTATTTTTTTTAGACCACCAAAGTTTTTGTCATAATTTTTGCGTTTGTTTAGAAATTTAACAAATGTTTTAAATTTTCAGATTGTCCAGTGAAAGTGGCTTTCAGAGTGATATGAATAGCGTAGCTTCGTCTGAAGTTTGGAGTCATCAGGAGCAAGTAAGCCCTGCTGTTATTAAATTGTATCCAATCAAGATTCGTGCATTATAACCGCTGCCCAGTTAAAGAATTTATTACGTATTAAAAACGAAAATAGATTGTTTAGTTTTGTAAGTTTAATAGGATCTATATAATGTAGACGTTTTTTAAAAACAGTAATTTTATACTGTGTGTATATATAAATCGGTGATTGATTAGCCTTGACCAAAATAATAAATTTAAAGCAAAAACTGACTCTACATTTTTTGTTTTGTAGAAACAAAGACATTTTTCTAATTCGGAAATGCTTAATGAAGGTAATAATCTTTGAAAGTTTATTTTGCTAGAATGAAGTTACTGCAAATGTCTAGTAAACCAGTCTTACACCTGGTTATTATGAGTGCATATTTTTATGTTTTTCAAAAAAATTTAAGGTTTTATCATAACAAAACCACTTCGAGTGAATAGAAATAATATTTTCAATCAATCACTCTTATTAAACCTAGATTCAACAATTCCTTATAACTAAAGTCAGCTTTATTTGAAATCAACAAAACTGCAAAAACTCAATTAACAGTTAAACTGTTATTAATAAAAAAAAAAAAAAAAAAAAAAAAAAACGGAAAAAGATAAATTAAAGGCATGACGAACAGAAAAAACAAAACAAAAATAAAGTAGTAGTGTACAAAGAATATGCCAGGGTTGCTTGAAAAGGACTAGGAAAAGCTATATAAATAGCCACCCAACCAACTACTGCTTACTTAAGAATTAATACAAAAAAATAGATTTGAATTCACAAGCATTTAATAAAAAAGAGAAAGCCAAAAAAAGAGTTGTAATAATATTAATCGCAAAGTAGATTAAATTGTATTTGTACAAAATCTACTGCAGTTGCACTTGCACACAAAAAAGTTAGGCTTTCTAATAAAAAATTACTAATTTTATGTAATACACCATGTATACTTATACTACACATAAAGTTTCAAAACAAACATATTTTTTTATAACAGTAAATGGTACAAAATTTCAATAAAATTATGCTGAAAAAATTTTCACATTTTAATATAACAGAGGCAAATAAGGCAAATAATCCAATGAATTATACTAATGTACTAGTTAGAGGCATATTTTGAATTTAAAGAATTTCTTTTCTAAAACACCTGTATGATAAAGCTTGAACACTTTTGGGAATGTTATTTCATAATTTAACGCTTAAATATAGACATGATAACTGTCCTTTAGAAGTGTGCATTCTAGAAATGTAAAATTTTTTTTAGATGCATTTCGAGTATTGCAGCTATGAGATTTTGACACTAATGTAAAATAGTCAGCAAAAACTTCAGGTACTAAATTGTTACATTGTAAATACAGTACATGAATTTACATATTTCAAGTTCAAAAATATCTTCAAGTTTAAGAATATTAAACGAACCAATAATCACCAAAAACCAACAAAGCAAAGTAAAAAAAATCTGGTTATATATGCAGTACCAGTACTCCATACAGAACAAAAAAAACATCAAAAGCTTTGTATCTCGAATAGTTTACGATACGATTATTTTGGGTACTTGCATTCAATCAACAACATAAAAAAACAGCAAAATAGTTGATTTGCATCCGACCACTATGTTACGATAGAAGAAATAACTCACTATCTTTTTTTAGTAAACTTATAATAATTATTGTATTGCAGATCCACCATACAGCACGATCTCTGACCTCACTGATAATTTTAGAAAATTAGCTGTCGCTGAATTACGGTAAGATGTAGTGTTAAGAAAAAAAACTTTTAGAATCAAAAAATCATATTTACATTTGTAAAGTGGATTTACCTTTTTGTAAAAGATCAAGAAAACAGAACGCTGAACATCTAGCTAGTACTACAAATCTTAGCAAGTGTTGTTTAACTGAGATTATTTTCAAACGATATAATCAGAATTAATTAGTATAAAAGGTTTACAGAATATAAAAATTTCTGTTGTTTTTTGTAACTTGATAACTATTTATCATAAAAAAAATAGTCTGAAAGTGTTTATTTTATTAGAAACAACCATCATCGCGGTTACGAAACTATTGCGTCGTCGATGATATCCGAAAGATCAAATCCGGAGTGGGCCACTCTACGTCACAACAAAATGATGAACAGGGGAAGCGTTGAAAGCACCGAGAGCGACTTGAGTGTGCGAGATATTGAAGGAACAGCAATTTATGAAGACATCGTCGACTTTAATCTTAATATGGGGCATCACAATTTAACATTTTGGAATGCACCTCATCAGATCCACAAAGTGCCAGTCGGTAAAATGTAATGATCACTTTGTAGCCGATCTATCTCTTTTTTTCATCAATG
Organism: Diplosoma virens; assembly: GCA_963680785.1. Lineage (NCBI taxonomy): Eukaryota > Metazoa > Chordata > Ascidiacea > Aplousobranchia > Didemnidae > Diplosoma > Diplosoma virens. Next base: position 15,749,181 of record OY796892.1, read on the forward strand.
TATTCAACCAAAGGAACCTGGAAAAAATCCTCTTCCGTCTTCTTCTGGAGTATTCCAATATGATGCTCATTTTCATCCGCATAATCCATTTCCTTCAAAAATATTCTATTAATTTCGAACATTGTTGTTTATTTCAAATGAAGCTAAAAACATTTCCTTAACTCTACTGAACAAACCATCAATGTCTTCATTTGCCACAATATTAAACTATCCGCTAAAAACTTGGTGCGAGCATTCTTGTGTTCAATCATCGACTCCAAAACACAATTTCCTTTTTTAATTAATTTTATCAATAAACTAGGGCGTTATTATAATATGTTTTTTTAAAAACTTATATATTTAAAAAGACGCGTTGTAAAATAAATCAATTTTTGTTTGCTAAAAAAGTCTTGAAATAGATTAAATTATCAGATGATTATTCTCATTTCTGTTTGTAACACAATTGCATTTTAAAACCCTTTCGCACGTTATAGTAAAATTGCAACTTGCCAACAAGAAAATGTCATTTTAATTAAGGTTTGTAAATATATTTTTACTGCATAAAAAACCATAACCTAAAAAAACCAACAGACAGTTGATTTTTAACAATTGCAAAAAGCCTTTTATACTCAATTTTTATCGGGCTAAAAATTTACTACTGTTTAACACAAAGGTTTCTCCGACTTTCTACTCGATGCATATTTATTAATTTTTGTATTTTTCAACATAGTAATATTAGGGGCGCAGAACTTGCTGGCCAAGGTTAAAGTCGTCCATTTATACGTCATTTTTTTTGTTGGTTGCGCCAATCGTTTATTTTGCGCTCGGTATGAGTGACGTTCACGCATTGAAAATAAAAGTTTTAAACGTTTTATTCTTGTTGTGCAGCATCTAAGGCTAGACTGGATAAACTGCAAAACCCTTTGAAAATTAAGGTAGCATGATTGCAGTTGTGAAATAATTAGAATAGCTAGCTTTGCGTTTTGAGCTGATATGGACCAATGCGATACTGTTGTCAGCAGGATAGCTCAGTGTGATAACGCTCCGACTTGCAAGCAAAAGAACGAGAGTTTGATGCTCAGTCTATCCGAAGGATTTCTTCTGTGCCTTTAGAAAAAGCAACACTTCACGACAAATTCCTTAATGGGGTCAGGATGATGACCTACAATGGTGACTCCTGTAAAACAGAAAGCACCATACAGGCTATAATACCCTGAGCTGTCAATGCATGCAGTTTGTCATTGATTTGGTTCAATATCTATAAGCTAAGTATTACGATTAGACTACTTCGTTGTATGAAGAGGCATACACTCCGGATCAAGACTGAGGGAAAGGTTTTTTCTTGCTACCCCAAATTTCGGCAAAGTGCTAATCAATTGCTGGCATCGATTATGTTGAGCTAGAATCAGGCTTCGTCATTTTAAATTGTCAGATGCATGGGATGCGCCGACACAACGTGGATTGCGATTTGCTCAGTGACGAAGCATTGGAAATTTAAAAAACTCTTGAGTTCTTTTTACGATTCTGACCAAAACAGAATAATATTTGAGTATCTACCGATTCTCATGTTTAGCCACAGCTTGTTAATGACAAACTTCTTTTTTAGAATGGGGCATGCACGTAAAAAACTGTCCTTCATTAGGCGAATTGCCAAAAAGTTCTGAAAGCCCATAATTTTTTAGCTGAACATCGAATACCTTGCTCCAAGCAAGATAAATATTTATGGATTAGAGACAGCCAGATATTTTAAACACAACGACGATTGAAAATGAAACTTAAAGCAACTTTCAGGCAATACCCTAATCATAGCCGTACCAGACCAAAACATGCTTGGGCGCAAAACAATTTTGTCCAAATTTAAACAATTCCCAAATAATGCTTCCGCACATCATCCCATGAAGATGCCCAAATTTTACTCAGATTTAATGTGAAGATCTTTTTTTGGTTTCTACTTGTTTTTTTTAGTTGTAAATAAAACAGAAATGTAGTATTTTTGCCGAAATAAATTTTTAAAGATCGAAAACAAAAACAATAAATAAAATCTTTTTATTAAATCTTACTTGTTTTTGCGAACTGATCTGAATCGTTTTGGATTAAGTAACGTCCTCTTGCCAAAATACTGCATGGTCGGTGCTCAAAAAAATCTGATCCTGATCAAATTTTTTGCGTCTTGGGAGCCAATTGACCCTTCCTGTTCCCCGGCTCGTTTTTCTAACTCTAATCTACAGCTGAATGTCCATTCAAAACGTTATCGCGGTGCCCTTCGCTGATAACGCGATCAGGAGAGCTCCTGAACAATAAGCCGATATCGTGATGTCGATAGTTCTTTTATGTATTTGTGTTTGGCAATTGCAATTTTAACTAAAGCGCGTTTTTTTAAAAAACTTTTATATAAGTTCATAGTCAAAACAATGTGTGATAAAAAAATAAACCACAAAAATATTGTTTATTAAAAACAATAAAAAGTCATAGATTTTTTGAGCAAAGAGTTTACATATAATGGAAAACCGAAGGTATGAGCGAAACGCCCGTTAGTCAAATCTGGCACAGTCTTTCTAACATTGTTGCTCGAGCACCGTGTCAAGCGACATAATTAAATTACTCAGGAGCAATGTTGCGGAAAGTTGAGCACCGCGAACACCTCACGTCCTACGAATTTCGTTTTTTATGTCCAGTTTTTTGATGTTCAAAGTTTTTTCTGCGAAACGATTTTACTTTCTAGTCTGTACAGTATACATGATAGTGTTTGTAGCGAATTCCCATATTTGGACACTTGTCATTATAGCTCACTATCGTTAAGACAATTGAAAATTTTTTGAAGCAATAGAAAAAAACAAATCAAAAATTTGAAAATGTGCTAAAAAAAAATAAAATCTAGACATTGACAGTTAAAAGTGTTTTTTCAAAATCTCATAAATCTAATAAATAAGTAACTTAAAAAAGCACCATAGAAATTAATCAGAAACAACATAAAGACGCGTGCTCCATCTTATAATAGTAATTAAAAATGGTGGCCTGTAAAAAAAGCACAATGTGGTGAAAGCAATACAATTCTTTTTGTTAAGTTTTTTTGAAAAATTGGACTCAATATTTTTTCATCTAGTAACCTGTCAAAAATTTTTTATAGCGTTACATTGTTATATTTTTGTTAAATAAAGCTTTCTAAGAGTGGCTACATTGTACAGTTAAATTTAACACTTGAAAAACCTTGTAAGAAATTTCAACTGCAATTATTGGTTTAGTAATTAATAATGAGTCTCGAAAATTAATTATGAATCAGAAACTCAAGTCATGAGAAACATTCAGTCAAATAAGCGAAAGATTTTTTTTAAATCTTGTGGATAAAAATGAACTCAGTCAGAAATTTATAGTAGTTCAGCGTTTCTCAGTCTTTTTTCTGCGACCCCAAATGAGTTAAAACAACGATATGCAAAAATGACCGTAACCCAAATAAATTTGAGTGAGCGCATATTGAAACAACGCAAAATAGCCATCTATTTTTTATTAACAATTTATTATTATTTTTTTAACAAGTTTTAAAATCGTAGCTCAATATGCGCTATAAAAAAACGCTTTATGCAAAATCTGAGGAAATAACTGTTAATAAACAATGTGATATTATCTGGAATAATATGATGAAACTATGCTTTTGGTTTGACTACGAGGGCTCTCCCAGGCCTGAATTTTTCTTGTCCTACTTGGATTTCTAGGTTTTATTTTTGAAAATCCCTTCAAGTTTGGGTTTTTTCGAGAAAATAAATATTCATTTATTAGTAACTCTTTTCAAAAATGATACGAAAAAGGTCCAATTTTGCGTAGTATCAATATTTTTGAGAAAAAAATTTTGCACGAATCTAATGTACATAAATATTTAATAGTTTTGTTAGCAAAAAAGCACCCTTGATATGGAAGAACAAAAATGACAATGCGCATTGAACACACAAAATGAAAAGCGCTGTTTGTAACATTTCTCTAATTTTTTTCGACTTTCTTGCCTTCTTCGCGTGTAATATTTTTATATTATATTGCTTATGTGTCTTAATATTTTATTTTTTGTAAAATATTTCAATTTGCAGTAATAAACAAACTCGTTTCAAATTTAATATATAATTTGGGAAAAATATAACTACTGTATTGTTTTTTTTAAAGGAATCTGGATTTTTTCTTATGCAATCTGGGTTTTTATGAAACCCATCGCTGGGAGCCTTGACTGACACAATTGAGCACGTGATGCCATTTTATTTGTGGCAATCAAATAGTCTACACTAAAGATCGGCAACCTACGACCCGCTAAGCAAAACAACCGGCCCGTGATATGTTAGTTAGATACTAAAAGAATAAGGCCTGCCATCTCGTTTCAATCCTATTTTCTGAACTAAAACTGTGATACATTTAGTTACAGCAAGGGTGCAAAAACACTTTATTATTAAGTACAAAAGCTGGTGTAGAACAAAAAAAAAGTCTTCACTTTATATTTGTGTGACGTTACTCCTTTTACGTTTACAAAAAATAATCAAAAAAATAAAAGAACAAAAAAAGTCTTTACTTTAAATTTGCGTGACGGCAAGAAAGATTTTGGTAGCTGGAAAAAGTGCGACCCGCTATGACGTCATAAACTTGGTTTTTGGTCCTTGCATGCAAAAGGTTGCCAACCCCTAACCTAAACTCTAAACTATCTGTACGTTTGGGTAAAAGCAATTGTAGATACAACCTTTCACGACCCATTCGCAAAGCCTTGGCGACCCACGGTTTGAGAAACTCCGCTATAGTTTAAAGCAGGGAAATGCAACCTGCTGGGGTAATTGTGCACATCAAGATTAAACCGCGGCTGGACTTAAGGCTCGTTTCCACTGCGAGGGTGGAATGGAATATTCTTTGTTTCTTTTATTGTTTTTTGCTTCGCTTAGCGCGTTTGTCGTTTTAAGCGAGTTACAGGTTGCACAAACACATTTTTGGTTTGAAGCATAAAGTCTATCACTTTTAAAAAAAGATTGAAAAACAGACCAGATTTATCAAAGACGGAATGGTCGAACATATACGCTGATACGCTGTTATATTTTTATGATGACATTTTATTACTATTACTTTATCCTCCTGACTCGCAGGAAAGCGTCAGAGGTTTATACTTTGGTCAACCGTAATGCCATAAAGTTTTTTTCAAAGGACACAACAGATTTAACGAAAATAGTTTTTGAACCGTGAATCTGTTCATTGAATTAGTCATCAATTCGGCGCTTCTATGAATTCGGCAATGGTAGTCTACTTGGACGGGATATTTTGTAGAAAGCCCCCGCCATTAATGCAAAAATGTGAGATTTGAGAAAAACACTCCCGCTACGTTTTAAGTACTGCGCGGTGGCGGGGGTGTGTTTTTTGGCGGGGGCTTTCTACAAAAAATCCCTTGGCGATTATCCTTTTTTATTTATGTAATTATCTAATATTGCAAATCTGTTATTCGGGCGTCAATAAATGATTTTTAAAAAATCTAAAACTTACGCGTGGATCAGAAGAATTATTTTTTTGTCGACTAAGCCGGTGCTTTAGTTTTTTGTATACGAAGGAAGCAATGATGTATATGCAAACAAGATCGACCAGTATAATGCACCCTCGTATTGCTATGAAAAAACTTCGCATCACCACTAAAAATTAAACAATTCGTTAATAATGTAGCCGTGAGTTGTTAATCTAATAAAATGAAGCTGTTTTGCATGCCTTAAATCAGTGCTCCGCAACCGGTGTGCCGCGGCACAGTAATGTGCCGCAAGACGATGCTAAGTGTTCTAGCTAGACTCTTTATGCATTAATGATTGTTTTATGCATTAATTTGTCGGCAGCATGGCCAAATGGTTGAGAGCGCCGTTTGATGTCGCACACAATCGACCTATCGCGGTTTAAAACTCGCGCCATTTAGTTGTGTCCTTGGGAAACACAGCTTTAATTTTCTCTCATATCTCTAAATACAAAATTAAAAAAGTCAAACATAAATTTTCAACCGGACCCCCAATATCTTGTTATTTCCGGAAGCAGGCCGAATCGCTTGAAGGGTGCTTCAGTATGGCGCCTCCCGAGATTTTCCTGGACGTCATGACGATAAACAGAGAGAAAAATGAAAAAATAATGTATTTTTGATGCTACAGATAAATCGAAATTTTTTTAAACTTCTTCGCTTTGCTTTTTCAAACATTTATAGGGCTGACGTACAGCAATTGTGGGCTACTCAAAAAACAAGTAAAACAAAGTATATTTTGTATTTGAATTGAATAGACTTTTTACAATTTCGGTCGAGGTGTGCCGCAGAACTTTGAAAGTTTTTATAAAAAAAAGTTGTGGAGCGCTGCTTTAAACCGTAACTTGCAAAAATACCTGTAAAAAATGAAACACATATCTGAGTAAAAAGAGTATTATTTATTTAAAATAAATAAAGGCGAAAAAGTAAATTGTAAGCGACTTTCAGAAAATACCCTATTAAGTTACAAAATAAATTAAGATTTGTACATTTTGTAAGTTTAAGAGAATTGCCAGAGAAATAGGAGGATTCAAAGCTCCTTTAAATTTCTTACTTTCATACAATTTGACTTTTGCAAACATTTAAAATATTTATTACCAGGGTTTTTGTGCTCAAGCAAATGTGACGAGAAAATAGATAGAGCAAGTCTGTGGCCTTGGATACTAATCCAAAATTAAATTAATAACTTTATTTTCACAATAAATAATACTGTAGTATAACCATGCTACTTTTGGTTCACTTTTTGTTTAAATTGCTGATGGTTATTATAGTGTACAATTTTGTTTTAAACTTATTGTTATAAAAATTAACCAAATTGACTGATTTAACAAATTGTCTGCGATCATGCAATAACAAGAAGTCATTAATACAATATTTTGTTCCATCACGTTTATGATAGAAGTAAACGACATTAAGAAACTTATGCGGCCGGAAAGGAAAAAGGTAAGTGCAGACCGCAATCTAGACTGAAAAACTTCAGTGCTGCGTAATTGCATTTTTTCGATAATCATCACTCATCTTTCATTGTTGCGCAAATTTCTTTTTCAAAAATAGCTGTCTTTTGGGAAAATAACTGAGAAAAAGAAGGGATACACAGAAGGTGCTTGTGCTTTCGTTTAGTATTGCTGAGTGTTGTGAAAGGTGGGTTTGGGTAGATTAAAAAACAAAACTGCACAATTGTATTACAGTATATTCTTACCTTGCCTTGATACAAAAACTTCGTAAGTGCAATTGAATTTATTGGTGCAGTAAAATATTGCTGTTTTCTTGTTTAACTTTGATACGATTAATGACTGATTACTTGTGGTCACGTAATCATCATTTTTAATTTCGTGACAATTAGCATCCAGCCAAGTCTAAGCAAATAAAATACTTATAAAGAATTATTGAAGCATATATACTAGGTATAAATAGTAGAACAATTATTGTAACATCATACACGATTGAGATCCGCGCAGACAGTCAATCTTTCAGGTACAATGACGAAAACTCGAAGGTTGGCTCAACAATAACACAAACGCAGCATCTGATCCGGGTAGTAAAGAAGCCTGGGGTAATTAAATTCGCCAGGCAAATAAAGAACTCGCGGTCGCTCGCGTTTACATTAAGTATGATAGGCGTCCAAGTTCGATACGCGCTAAAGTAAAAATACGCAACAGAATGAAATATGTCAACGAACTTAATGATCGAAATCGCTTTCATAAGCCATGAGCAGTTTTATCGTGAATCCAGTTGGTCAAAAAGGCCAAAACACACTTATTATACTAAACAATCGGGCAAAAGAGCAATCTCTCTCTTTTTGAACAGTAATCAACACAGAATAATTAACGACTGACTGACTGTTAATTAATAGATTGTATTTAAAGTATCTAAAGCTTTGACACATATAATAGCATAGACACAAAAAATTATAAAATTTGCTATAAGCTAACTCTAAATATGTTCCCTATGAGCTGCAGTTAAAAAGATAGTCACCTAAATCAGAGGTCCGCAAATAGTGGGTCGCGAGACCTTCCATTCTGGGTCGCGAAAGAATCTAAACTATTTAAATCTACTTTAAATATAAGCTTCGCAAATGAATTGGACCATTCTAAACCTATAACTATTATTGCATATGGTTTTTTAGAGATCACCATGATTTTGGGAGAAAAATAACGAAATACGAGATCAAATCGAAGGGAGAACCTTTTTTTTAGAGATCATTATGATTTTGGAAGAAAAATACCGAAATGAGAAATCAAATCGAAGTGAAGACCTTTATTTTATTTATTTTTTTTTTTTTGGGAAGAAATATACCGAAATTAGAGATCAAATCGAAATGAAGACTTTTTTTAGAGAACACCAACTTTGGAAATCCTTGCCTCGGGCCCCTAACTTTGAATATCCGTCACTGATAGTAGCCTTAAAATTCCTAACTAATTGAAAATATTTTCCATTTAGTACTACCGTTCACGAAAAGTGTGGGTCGCAAGAGTTTAAGTCAAGATTTTTTGGGTCGCGTCAAAAAGCATTTGCGGACCCCTGATCTAAATTACTGAAGGATTATGTTTGGTGTGAGAAAACAAAAATCGCGTGGATCGAATACGTAGGCTTACACTCTGAAACCAGATGCTGATTCATCGGAAAATTTGAGATTTGACTTTTTGGAACAGTCAGAAAGTTAGTAAATCAGTGTCTTCTTCAAGTGACACAATTACGACTTTCTCAAGGTGATTTTAAAAATTATTCTTAAATGCTGCCAAAAAATATTTCTCATTTCAGTGTATTTTATATCAAGTTTTGCTTACGCTAAAAAACTTGGCAAGTTTACGTTAAGATTTTTTTTCATTTTTTCTTTGCTTAATAAACATAAACTTTTTTGATGGGAAGCTTTTTCGGTTTCGCCTTCCCAATATTATATATATTTACAGAGACAAAGCGAAATAAATCTTTATAATCTTATCAAAATATTGTCTGCAGTTTAGCATATTTTATTTCATTTTAAACAGATGTCATCAGTGATAACTTTAATAAGGTGCAAACGGTGCGGCCGCACCAGCCCCTCCTAAAATACATCAAAAAGTGCCCCCCACTTAAGATATTGCTCTATTTTTTCATAGTAGCACCACGACGTCGGTGGCATGTCTAGAATAAATTTTTTTTGGAGATCACTTTGTTTATATACACTAAAAATGGCTCGCCCTATAACAATGATCTTTTTTTAGAGATTGCTTTGCCTTGGAACACTATATAGTGGCCCCCCTTTTTGGTAAGGCCATCACTGGATGTCACTTACTCTACGTCACTTATTTTGCACGTCACAAAGCTTATTTATAAAGCTGTTGCGATTTCCTGGATCGTGCCTTCTTTCGTATGGTAATACTTTAGTTGGTTTAAATTCATGTTAGACTTATATACTGTACAGGGGCGTAATATGTGCGGAATGTGCACCTGTGCGAAGTGCGAAAAATATTCTTTTACATTTTTGATCAATCGTAATATTTTTTTAGCCCAATGGATCACATTGATTCACTCATTCAGTTTTTATTTGCAATTAAGTTAGTACGTTTTCGAATTGACATTGACACTGTGGTTGCGAATAAGGATAAGGGGACTACACGATATACGCTATTAATTATTTTATGCATTTAATTTCACTCTTAAGCGAGAAAATTATGATGTAATAATAAGCTTTTTATAATTTTGAGCCAGGTTAAGGCTCATGCAGACAAGCCTTTCTTTGGCTATATATTCTCAAACCAGCCTTTGATTGAGCGGACATTATCGGTTTCTTTTTATTACGAAAACGTGTTTATTTTAAATGAGCTGTTTGTGTGCTGTAAAACCCGAACGTGAAGTGTGAGTTAAGAGACCAAAAAAAAAATTGACTTTCTCTTTCTTATGAGACGAGAGTGAATTTTGAATAGTTGTTTGTGCGCTGTAAAACTTGAACGTGCAGTGTTAATTAAAGTACCGCAGCTAGATCACAAAATTAAGATTGACTTTACGAATAAGTAATACATGTATATCATTCAAGCGCCGAATTCAATTAATTGAATTTTTTCAAAACATTGTGGATAATCCTAAAGGCAGAGATAGGGACAAAAAAACCTGAAGGATTCTAAAACTTTATGAGCAAATTTGGAACCATATTTTTTTCTAGCAATTTTCTCCTGATTCTTCGCTTATAGTCTACTGATATTTTGTACAATGTGTTGAAAACAGAATGTATGACGTTCTTTTCTGTGTTTAAAAAAATCAGCAATTTGTCTTACCAATTATGCATGACCAAGATTACGGAATTAAGTACGTAAATATGGGCTTCAACTGCTGACTGTGGGGTCGTAACCAGTATTGAACAAGATTCGCAAAGAATAAAACTGATTCATGAAATTGCCTGATGTAACTGAACCAACTCTTAAATGCCTGGCCATTCTAGTGTGTAATTTTTAAAGACTATTTTGATTGCACCTAAACGTATCTGAATGATAATCTTTAGCGTTTTATAATCTCTTAGCAAGCAGTCCTAAATCTCTCTAAAATTCAAAAAGCAAAATAAGAAATTTCAAGAATAGCAATATGGCATCCTTGGAAGTAGGTCGAGTTAATTGCTCGCCCTCGGTATAGCCCCTCCGACGCTTTCCTGCAAGTCAGAAGAGTATATATAGAGATAAAAATGAAAAACTGAAAAATAGCGTGATTATAGCAACTAAGACTCGGCTCGTCAAACTCGCATTGCAGGATGTTTAAAGATATATACTTATTATGGCTAATGTATCGTCCACGCGACAAAAAGGTGTTTTTCTTGGTTTTGCTTTGCATTTACAACGATAGTATACAATTTAGTTTAAGTAAAAAAGACCTCAAGAAAAGGCACAGATTTCGATAGTTTTTTGCACCGTTTCTCTGTTCCTTTAATATTTCCAGCATTTTTACCACCGTTTCCCTGCAAGAAACTATCGAAATCTGTGCCAATGCTTTCTATGATGATGACCTAATACCACCTCCGTTTCCCAGGAAAATTTTTATTGAGCTGATGCAAACGGCCACCTCGTCGGTTGAATTCAGTTTCAACAACACCATGTACGGACAGACTGATGGTGTTGCTATGGGGTCCCCGTTGGGTCCAACCCTCGCTAATATCTTTGTTGGTTACAAAGAAACCAAACTCTTTCTCAACGTAAAGAAACCTCTTATTTACTACCGCTACGTTGATGACAACTTTGCGGTTTTTAAAAATGAAGATGATTGTGAAAAATTTCTCTCTTCACTCATCTCTCTTCACTCTTGGTTACGTTTCTCGTTCGAAAAAGAACTTGACTCTTCCCTCCCGTTTCTTGACGTCCTAGTTGAGAAGCACAAAACTGGATTTATCAAACCTGTGTATGGAAAACCCACCTTTACCGGCCAATACGTACACTGGGATTCTTTTAGCCCTATGAAGCAAAAAATCAATCTTATGGCTACACTGCATGGTTCACCGAGCTATGTCTATCTGCTCCAGCAGCAGGCTTCAGGCCGTGCTCGACAAAATTCGATCTATCTTGGTTGCTAATGGGTACCTTAACCATGTTATTACATTTACATTTTCCAAGAAGATCCGACAATTCAACTAGTCATCTCAACATGGACCCAAAAAATGCCCGGTTTATCTTCATCTTCCATGGCTGGGAATTGTTTTAATCAAATTTGAAAAGCAAATTACTACAGCCATTCAACGTTGCTACTTTGCTGTTGAAAAAAATGTTGTTTTTACAACCAGGCCTCTTCTTCCTCCAACCAAGAAGGATGTATTACCTGGCCATCACCACAATAATGTTATTTATCAATTTGTGTGCCACTGCGATAGTCGGTACGTAGGACGTACATCTTAAAATTTGCAAGAACGCATTAAACAACGTGTTCTCAGGTCGATCAGAAATCATCATTTTTCCCAAGAGGGCTCCAATCTTTCCCGTGCAAATAGTGCAAGAAAAACAGCATTTCTCAAATCATCGCCCATGATTCTGCTATTGGACAGCCTCTTTTGGAAAACTCTTCCTGTGTCAGCCAATACAGTGACACCAAATTCTTTATCCTTGCCCAAGGACGTACTTCTTTTCAGCTCTCCGCGCTTGAAGCTACGTTTACCAAATCTTTTCAACCTAATCTCTGTCGACACAAGGAATTTCTTTACAGTTTAAAACTCATTCATTAATGCCCTTTTTACTTTCAACTCTAATTGGTTGTCCTTCTTGACCAATCAGACTCATTCTCTTTCCCTATATAAGCACGATCGGATTGCTCTCAGTTAATTCTGACGATTCCTCCCGATGAATATCAGATGAAAAGTCTTTGAGTAATAAACACGCTTTTCAAAGCTATGATATCAAAGGTAGTTAGTCATAAAAACAACTTTAATGAAATCATTGTCCTTGTTTCCTTTGACTCTATAACGTTTGTACTATATTTAGATATTGGACTACGTAAAAATTGCCAACAATCTTAAATAACGGTCTCGAGTTTGTTTTCATTTGATTTCAATAATTTTTGCAATTCGACAAATTTATTTATCCAAAAAAAACATGTCTCAAAATCTAATATCTGTATCTGGAAGTCACAGATATCAATCCATTCGAAAAGAGACAAATTTAATTGCAATCTTCGCAGCTGTTTAGATTAATTAAAAAAAAGGTATATACTGTATATATATATATATAGTATATATTGGGCCAAAGCACTGTAAATCTTGAAACTTTTTGCAAAATTGAGACGTTTAGATTACGCATATATTTGTCAATTTTAACGGTACTAACTCGGCAATCCAATAAGAATTTTTTTAGGTGCTTGAAGTAGTAAAAAGTTGCAGTTTGTACGGGTTACTGGTATACCTTAAATTTCGCTGCAAAATTTTTCCATGCCTCATAAAGATTTATTGCTGTTTATCCTGGATGCTGATAACAAACTTTGAGCTCGTTGAGGTGCGTAGTCATGGCAACTAGGAGCATTAATTTTACCAGCCAGTTTCAATCCTCCAGTTCAGGATAGACCTTGCCTTTTGTCAAAAAGGTTCTTAATTGAGATAGACATTCGAAAAAACTCAATCAACTTTTTTTCGACTTATTCGCCTGCATGGCTATGCACTTATGCAGTATAGCAGCACGTCATGGTATGTACTCTGCATCTCTTGAAGCAAAAACCGAAACTGTCTGTGCGTTCTAGAAAAGCGTGTGAAAAGAAAATTTACTAATTTTGTTACAATTGAGATTATGTGATTGAATGCTGAATTGAAAATCTTTACACAAAAAAGATCTAGATGAAAATGCAGTAAAACTTTATTACAGCATGCCTGATTTTTTTATCAACAAGATTAATATAACTGTGTTAGCCAACTATAACAGGTGCGCCGTTTGTTGTAACTGCAAAAAAACACTTTCTCAATGAATGAGCTCAGACGTTGAGAAAGCTTTGATAGTTGGAACATTGATAGTCCAGGCTTCAAAAAGTTGTTACTTTACAAACATAAAAGTTAGCAACAAGGATGGGGTGATTACACGACAAATGCAATCGATTACAATCATGATTACTTCCGCATTCTGCAATTACGATTACGATTACTTACTCATTTTGCCATTACGATTACGATTACTTACTCATTCTGTTATTACGATTACTTAAAATAATCATATGTTTTTGATTGTTACAACATAAATTCTGAAACGCATAGGTAGAATAATCCTTATGTTAATCAGTATCACGATTAGCATTTAAAATGTTTGTTACATTCATAAACATAAGTTTTGAAATGTAATCGATTGCTTCTAAGTTTTTCTTAAAGTATTCGATCACGATTACACCCAAATTTTTCTCAATGTAATCGACTAGGATTACTGATTACAATTACCCCATGTCTGCCTACCAACTTGGCCAGAATAAATGTCACAAAATACAGTGTTACCAAATTTTAAAATATCAACACATCATGAGAGTTATAAATTTCTTGGAGTGCCATGGAAAACCACCCGGCGCGAAACAGTTGGCACGCGTGCCAGAGGTTGCTGACCCCTGCACCAGAAAATCTGAAAAGATAAAAAAAAACTTCTTATAAAATAAAGACTCACAATCGTATGACCAGCAAATGGCGAGCAGCCGCAAGAAATCGCTCCTTCAGTTTGACCAATGATAGGACTCTTGGAGGCGTTGTGAATTAAGAATCCCGAACACGGCGAATCGAGATCAGGATTGGTTTTTAAGTGAACTTAATTGAAAAAAAAACATTAAAAATAAGAATGAACATTAAGAATAAACAACTTTTAAAATAAACCAATAAATAATAGGCTAAAGTCTGTAACAACTCGCAGTTTTTTTCGGTACTAGGCTACGCCCTGTTATTTCTCGTTATTTTTGAGTAGGTTATTTGGAACAGTACTTCGGACATTGAGATACTTTACTACCCTGACACGTTAACACTTTATCAGGTTAACTCTCAAGCAATTTCGTATTTTTTTTAAGGGATTTTCTCAAGCACTTCACAATGGTGACTCTTAATGATGGCCTTACAAAAGGGCATCACTAAGAGCCACAAAAGCAGGGGTCATGAACTTATTGGCTCTCGCGGGCCGCTTTATCAGTTCCAGCTGAGTAGGCAGCACAAGTTTTTAGTCATACTATGAAATCTTTTTTTCTATAATTTAAAAAGCAAAAAATACCCCAATAGGTTATGTTAAAAAGTAATACGGCATGCGTTAAAATAAACCAATCTTAATAAAAACTTTAGCACAACAAATTTTTAGTTTAAAGTTTAATTTTTATTAGAAATAAAACCGCATTAAAAAGCAAAGAACCCAGTCAATAAAGGATTTATAACAAAAAAGTATAAACCAGGGGTGGGCAAACATTTAGCTCAAGGGCCGCATTTACAAGCTGATTTTTCTGCGGGCCGCACTATAATAATCTCTAAAAAGAAATATCATCATTTTTAATCAATGTCCAAAATACCCTTTTTCGTCTCGAAAAAAGTGATCTTAAATTTTGAACATTGATTGAATGTGATCATAGCCGTACCTGGCGGCGAGTTTCCAAGATTTGGGCAAAATTCCAATTTTTCGAGCAGATGACAAGAAAATATTTCGGCAAAAGCAGAATTTTTCGGGCAGCGACACAAAAAACTCTGGTAAAGTCAGAAATTTTAGGGTAGTGACAATGATCAACTGAAAAAATAGTTACCAAATTTAGGTGAAGACCTTTTTTTTTTTTCGGAGAACACCATGATTTTAGGACGAAATTTGGTCTTTGTCCGAGAACCTCAAACAATTGTTTTGTCTTATTCGTAAAGTACTAGAAAATCATGATTTGGGCAAACGTCACAAAATTTGGGCAAAACTTCATTGCCTCACCAAATTTTTTTTGGTTGGTACGCCTATGAATGTGATGACATTTTTTTATAAATTACCACGGCTACAAGAGAAAAGAGAGTAAAGTAATTTTCTTGAGCCTTTCGCGGGCCGCACAAAAAGTCGTGGGGGCCGTAGTTTGGCCACCCTTGGTATAAACCATTTCGAAACGAAAAAAGAAATTGTTCAACAAATTCAAATTCAAGTTTATTTATTTGTACCAAGCATAAAAATATCAATAAAATATTTAGTAAAACAGTATATTCACCAATGCCTACACTGGAGACAGCGAAAAAACCATACGGTTCTCAAGTCAACTGCAACCTTAAATTTGGTGATAAGTTTAAATTTAAAGATTAAACAAACAATAAAAAGTGAAGATGAACAAGAAAGCAAAAAGAAGCAAAAGGAAGCAACAGCATAAAAAAAAGCACAACAATTGGAAAAAGGTCTGCATTAACTTTGACATGTATCAAGCAAGTAATCTTTTTATCTTTTTTTAAACAAAAAGGGTGAAAGATTTTTTAGTTCATGTGGTAATGGACAACAAACAAAACAACAGTAATGAACAAAGAACAAAAATAATAAAAGCCTAGTTTGTCACCTAAAACTGCCACTATGTTTAAAATTTCCTTAAATAAAAGTAAGAAATCAAAATTACAAAAATATAATAATACGAACCATACAGCTGAAGTTATACGAGTATAACGAGGTATTAAAGCATGAAATAATAGAAAGTAACCAAGGGTTCTGGTATAATATGTGGCCACCAGATTGAACGTGGTCTACGATATTATGTGGTTGGTATGGTAGGTGGGTTTGGGTTGGGATTAGTTTATTTTAAATGATTTTCAATCAATAAATAAATTTAGTAGGCCACATACTATCCGGCTCCTAACAAAGAAATGTTTAATGAAAAATTAAACTAGCTTTACCAATATAACCCAAAGCGAGATTTTTGGAAACTTTTTTGCTTTACCAAAGCATTTAATATTAAGTCGAACTAACGATGTGGCAACTCTCAACGGTATAGGTCTACTAAAATTTTCGTCTGTCAGTCTTGATCTGTAACGACGTTTTGTGATGTTCAAGTTATAAAAGAATTGTTTGCAAAGGTACGTGCTTTCAAACACCGATGATCATTTGAGATTGTAAGCTCTCAAGTTTGGAAACTCTGCTTTTGAAACATAAACACGTTAGAATTCAAGCAATGACTTATTCTGTTACATCACTTTCAGCGTGCCATCACTCTGAAGTTTTATGAGTTCGAGTTGGAGCTCAGGGAGTGCAGAAGTAAGTATAACATTAAAAGGGATGAAAAAGACATCATGTCCAAGCTGCTTGTTTTTGATATCCTGAAATCTAGAGAGTTGATTTGGTCAAACCGATTCGCGGGCCGCGTGTTCATCACCTATGAACTATGCCAATAAGGCCAAACGAGAATGAGGATATCATCACAAGTGTTTTGACGGCATTATACGACTTCTCGTTCATAGATCACAGCTTCTAAACAAACTATATTTTATTCTTTTGCACAACCAGCTTAAGTCGTACCTCCGTAAAAAAGCTTTTAGCGATTTTATTCGCAACGTAGCATTATCAGCATTGTATTGGTGTTTCTGTGCAAGAAGAATAAGCTGGCCTCTGGGCACAAATCTTCCTCAAATAAGCTTTATCACCAAAAAATTATCCGCATTATCTTATTCAAATAGAATGAAAAAAATAACAAAAACAATTATCAAAGAATCAAAGATGAAACTAAATAAATAATTTATACATTTTCTAAAAAATAAATTTTACCGTTTTACCTTTTTGTTGCGTAATTTAAATTCGCAGTTGTAAAAAAATTATAATTTGCTTGCAAAAAATGACAAGTCAATTTTACTGCATTTCTACTTTTCTAATGTAACCAAAAAAGACATTTATTTTCCCAAAGCTTAACTTTAACACTATTTAAGGGGGTAGTTTTATATTTTATAATGCACTTAAAATTTTACTGATATCATTTTTTAAGTAAAAATGGCGAAAATGTCAGCAAAAATTATTTATTTTATTGCTTTGATGTTTTATTATTTTTAAATATTTAAAAACCATAAAAGTTTTAAGGGTGGTAAACTTTAATTTTAACTTCACTTTCAAACTTGAATTCAAAATAAGAGTTAACCACACCTACACTCGGCAAAATGCTGGTTTTTCTAGTTTTTTTATATAAAACGCAATGATTATTACAGGGATGGCGAACCTTTGTTATACGGCGGGTCAAAAAATGACAGTTTTTTGAAAGTTACGTTAAGTGGGTCATTGACTAAAAGAAGTTGAAGATTAAAAAAAAAGTCTTCATTTTCCATCTATATCTAAAATTTTCCTCCCAAAATCCTAGTGACCTCTAAAAAAAAAAAAGGTCTTCACTTCGATTCGATCTCTGATTTCACTATTTTTCTGCCAAAATCATAAAAAAAAAAGGTAGACCTAGATACGTTCTTACGTTTCCCGTTTTTCGTCCCGACTTGATCATACCCTCTAAACCAGACATGGCGAACCTTTATCACCGTCCAATCCGTCCTAAATTTCTTGCAGACTAAAAATGCCAGAAATTTGAGAACATCAGGTGGGTCACTGAATTTCAACTAGTAGATCACGACGTGACCCGAGCGTCAATGATTCGCCATCCCTGGATTATGACATCACACCGTTGCACAAAACCTGTGCAATCACAATCGGAGAAAAAACTGAAGTTATTGATAAAGTAGTTGCCAGGCCCCTTTGTTTTTTCTAGTTGCGTCACTGGTTCTGATAATACGTTTATCTTATATGTAATAAAAGAAAAAGAGTAAACTATGAAAAATTCGGGCGACTTCACATGAAAAAGTACTCAATAAAAAAATTCAAAACTAAGACAATTTTGATATTTTTTAATCAAGGCGTCATTAAGCTGTGAAAGTGTCGCTTATTCAAAAATCTTTATCCCGTGTAATTACCTGTAAGTGGTTTGAAGGCAAGTCTCTACTGTTGTCAAATCAAAGTCACAGGAAAAAATTTTGAGGTGAAAAGAAATGAACCAAACCGGTTCTGCTCTGGGGTCCGGTTTTAATGATAACAACGTCGCATTCAGTTTATTTAAAGTTTTACGAAAAAACGATAGCTTAGAAAGTTTTCTGCCGGTACAAAATTTTAAAACAATTATAATTATATCATATAATTTATTTATTACATTCCATAATCGTTAAGTTTAATAGAACAACCGTCGATTGGTTTCCAACCACTTTAA
Organism: Diplosoma virens; assembly: GCA_963680785.1. NCBI lineage: Eukaryota > Metazoa > Chordata > Ascidiacea > Aplousobranchia > Didemnidae > Diplosoma > Diplosoma virens. The sequence goes on from OY796892.1 coordinate 15,767,785, forward strand.
CGGTTGCCGTGAAAACAGCTGTTTTAGAAAACTCTATTTACTATTGAAGTGCTTTGTTTACATTGTGAAGTTGAAACTCTACATTACGCTACAACGCGCTGTAGAACTAAAATATAAATTTTATACAAATTGACTACATTTTTTTTGATTGGCTGAAAATCTGCTTCAACAAAATTTTCCTGAATAAACTTTTACACTGGCAAGTTAACCTGTTAGATTAAATGTTAATTTATTTTTTAAAATCCTGTAACAACTAGTTTTTTCAACAATCAAAACAATGTTTATATAAATTATATTCACATTTCAATTCTACTATGCATTCGAGAGTAACCTTTTGAAGAGCGAAAGATGAAAACGTTTAAATTATCATCAAAAATAGCTTTTTTAAGTCCAACCATTTAAAGTAAAGTTTCTCAACAAGACTTTCGTTGTTTTTTTTTTCAGCAATTTGAAAGCAACAACAAATTTTCTTTGTCTTGAATTTTTTACGGAGGTACAGACATTTATGTCCCTACCGCAAATTTTATCTATTCTCTGTAATCCTTTCCAGGGGCGTTGGAGGGTGTTAAGAGGCTTAAGCCCACCTAGCAAAACTTCTTCCCCCTCAAAAAGTTTTTTTAGGTTTTCTTTAAAAATAGTTTGCTACGATCAAGTTAATAAGTATCGATAACAGCTGATACTACTTTTGCAAATAAAGACGCTTTTCGTTCTTGACTTGCATGGAACCTTTTTTTTTCAAATAGAATCTTTTTTTTATCCCTATTACGTTTGTAAGAAAAAAACAATTAAAGACCAAAAAAATGTTTTCACTTTATTTTTTTAAAAGTGGTCTTTTTAAAGTCAATCCCGCTGCTAAAAAGTAGTTCCAACATTTTCCTTTGCTTATCGTGTTGATCAAGCTATAAACGTGATCAAATAGCTAAAAATTGAGTCGAGTTCTGAGCTAAAAGTAAAGTATAAGGAAGTTGGAATTACTCTAATATTTTATCTTTAACTGTAAACAATCGAGATTGCAATAACATTCGTAAATTGGCATAAAAAATCATGGGGTTGTTTTAGTCAAATTATGTTTGTGAAAAAGAAAATTGTGAAAAAAACTAGCCAGAGAATCAGGCTGAAGGATGATCACTTATCTTTGCTGTTCAAAATTGGGATTACAATTAACCTACTTTTCAACGGACCATTGAAAATCTAGTAGGCTAAACAAAAACTGATATCAAAAACGGGGACAAAACATTTACAGCTTAGATTATCATTTCATACATAACAAAACTAACAACACTTCATGATTAGTTGTGATCATATAAATTTTAATTTTAAACATTTCTACACATTTTAATTTAAAAAATATTTTAAATGGCTTACAATGATTTTTAAAAAATTATAAAAGCAGAAAAGAGCGTGACTTTTCAGTAATCTAGTTTAGAAGCCAAAGTAAACATTAGACACTTTATTAGATGAAATGCCAAAAAATTGTTTAGCGTCCCTAGATTTGCGGCCCACCATCTCATTGATGCCACGAATGCAATCCCCATGAGCTTACGAGTTTGACATGCTTGGTTTAGGGAAATATTTTCACAATTAGCGACTTGCTCCCTCCCTAAGGAGGAATTCCAAATCTTTGGAGAGGAAAAATTGCTGAGAGAGGAATTTGAGAATCTGAGTATATTGTAAGTTGACACAAAACAAATTGAAACCTCCTTTACATTTGAATCATGACAGCTGATAAAAGTTGCTTCATTAAAATGAGGACTTTTTTCGGTTTTAATTTTAATATACTGTAAATATCAATTTTCTTGATGGATTTCATATAAAACCGAAATTCTAATTAAAAATTTGATTGAAAAAAAAAGGTCTAAGAAATTTTTCTTAGAGTTTAAATTTGAAGAAATGACTGTATCTGAGTTCTGAAAGAGAAAAATGCGGCGAAAACTTTGAAAACCACTGGTTTACAAAACCAAAGAAGAGCCCAAGTCTAAGAGTTTTATCTTAAATATTTTCAGAAGCAACGATTGTACTTCTGCAAACAAAAAAAACTTCGTTTGAATTAAAATTAAGAAAATTGCTGCGAGACTAAGCAGCCGGCAAATTCGTAATAACGTTCGCACTCGATTGCGGTTCAAGCTTCAAGCCGAACTTTTGTGATTGATGACATACGTTGGACATTGTCGTTAAGACTATAAAGCTTCTCATTCTTTCACTGCCAAACCCCCCAAAAAGGGTGTTTGTGCGAGCTTTTGATGAGGTAAAAATATGCAAACTTTTCTCTCAGCTTGTTTGGTGCGGTGATTCTCAGGGGCGCCAGAAAATATTGGGGTGGGAGCGGGAGGGGCAAAATTTAGAAAAAAGGCACTTTTTATTTTAAAAAGACACTCTTAACAAACGTAAATTTTAAAGTATTACAAAAAATTTTACTAAAAAATTAGTGAAGAACAAAAAAAAGTTTTTCAGTTATAAAATTTTGTTGCTGTATTTTATTTTTTTGAGCCACAAATATTTTTGAATACCCAAAAAGGTTTATCCACTTGTAACAAGTGAAAACCTTTTTCAATTAGCCTTTATTATAAACTAAAAAAAATTCCGCGCATATAAACTCAAACGAAAAGATTTTTTTGGTCTGCATTAAGTTTTTTGTAAAAATTTTCTCTAATACGCTGAAATTCGTTTGTTGAGACTTTTTAACAAAAAACGTGTCTTTTTAAAAATTTATCCCGGTTGCTAAATTTATCACTGTTATTTTCTATGTGGTTTTTTTCATAAAAAGATTAATGATCCCATGGTTTGAATCAAAATTTTATAAACTTTTTGGATTTGATTTTAGTCGAGATTATAGAATCGTAGAAACAGTCCAACACAATGTATCTGTCTTGCGAATTTCAAAGGATACTATCAGGAACAAGTTTTAAAATATTTCAGGGCAATGCATCCTTGCTTCTAGTGCAGTGATTTCCAGCCTTTTTTATATCGTAGCCCTCTTTCCAGCCCAAAGTAACTTAACGACCTTAACGACCGACGCACTTCGATAAACAGAATTTAATTTCCGTCGCAAAAACCTAGTGATCCCTTAAAAAAAGTCTTTACTTGGAATTTGCTTCCGATTTCTCAATCATAATGACATCGTCACACAAGTTTCATATTGCTTTCATTCTGATTTATGCTCTGTGACCCACTGAAAACAGCTCCATGGCCCACCGGTTGAAAAACCACTGTTCTAGAGCCTTTAGGCTTTTTCATATTGATTAAAATATTTAAACAAGCAGTCAATGACAACAGTATTTAACTAATTGTCGATTTGTAAACGATGATGATCTTTGATTTTTACTTGAATACATAAACAAGCAAAGTTAGAAGCTCATGATTTTAATTGTAACTTTTAAACAAAAGTTTTTCGGAAAACTTTTGTTAAACTTTAATTGAATAGAAAAAAAAACATGCCGTTTTTTTTAAGCGAGTTTTTTGGAAAATAAAGAAAATTTTAAAGTTGCTTAAACGTTTAGTTTGGCAAGTAAAAATTGAATTGAATTAATTTGCTTGCTTTATGACGGTAGACCTCAAGCTATAGCATCACCGACTTTTTTACTCCAAGAATAAGATTGGTATGATAATTAATAACTGATAGCGAAACAACCAAATAAATCCTTACCCCACTGAGTGTAAGATAGTATTCAGATTCCAAACAGGTTAGATTTGACACTGTATAGCTATCGGCATACGCTTGATGATACAATTATAACTTAGTGGTGCTGTTTCTCAGGCACAACGATGCGGAGATAAAACACCGCGCACACGTGACACGCTTCACCGAATTTAATGACTGTGAGCAAAACTCTGATTGGTTTTTCCGTATTGGCAAACTTTGAATTGTAGCAAATTGGAAACTATCGAAATGTACAGAAATGAAAAGTTGCTAATACTACAATTTATATTTCTAAGTGTTACCTTAATTTTTAAAAAATACTGTGCTTGCCGTATCCGCAGACCCATTGTTAAGAAAGACTAGATTACACTAGAAACTTTTAGTTTAGCACGAAGAACAATAATTGGGTGTCGGTTTAGTATGTGGCCTACCTTTCGAAAAGGTAGATTCACATACATACGATTCACATTAGGCCACATATTAAACCGGCACCCAATAATTGTTATACAATAGGACAAGCTGCAGGCCTATTTGTCTCACAAATAGACCTTAAGTTAAACCTTTTTTGTTATTTAAAAATACAAAGGCTCAATAATTTGTATAATAGCACTAATTCTATCAAATAAAAAATACAATAAGAACATTTAGAAAAACACATCTTTAAAATTTTTTTATTCGTAGTTTTATTCTAAGAGTTTTTATGCAACACTTTTGAAAATCTTATTTAGATTTACCTTTATTGGCTTCAAGTTCTTGAAAAAAGATTACCGTAAGCCAGATTAAATGTAAAAACTTGTATTTCATTATAAAACAATGCTTAACTATATCAATTTGACCCTCTAAAAATAATAAAAGTTTATTAAAAATTCACGCATAAAACTAAAAAAGTTTTTTGGATAGCTTTTGTTAAAATTTAACCTTGAGTCTGACGTCACTAAGTGCTGCTAAATTTTAATCATATCCATCGAGAGCAAATCCTTTAAGCTGTTTTAAAAAAGATGTTTCTCGCAACGAGAAGCAAACTCTCATATTTGAATTTGTTTCAACTTTAAACGATCAAAGTTAAAGAGCGACACATGGCGAAATCTACTGTGTTTTCAGTCAAATTCGGTAAAGAGACACCAATTAATAGTAACAAACAACAGTATGAGTTTTAAATGTTTTATTTAAAACTAAAAACGTTTTCAGCACATATTCAAAAGGCTCTCATAAAAGATAAGTACTGCACTGCAGAATTCTCAATGGATGTATTTGAAATAATCATTTTTTAATTTAAAAAACAGCGTCGTCGTAACTACAGAAACATGAATTTCAGTGATGTAATAGCATAACAGGGTGTTGACGACGCATTCTTTCCGTTGGAAGTCGGCTATCCCGTCAACTAGATTGCTTTCTAAAACTCACTTCCTTGGTCGGCTACTGCACTTCTCGTTCGACAACTCTATTCTTACGCGCTTTATTGCAAACGAAAGCACACGCAGCTACGAAGGAAGCGGTTGTCTACATCAGGGTTTCTCAAACTATGGGTCGCGACCTTAAATGGGGTCGCCTAAAATAATTTTGGGGTCGCGAAAGAAATTGGCATTTTGAGAGGACACCTGAAGTTGGCGACGAAAATAGATAAATCGCAGTTCGATTATGAGTGAAGACCTTCTTTTTTAGAGATCACCATGATTTTGAGAGAAAAATACGGAAAAAGGAGATCGATTCGAAGTGAAGACCTTTTTTTTTTTAGAGAACACCCTGATTTTGGGACGAAAATAGGGAAAACTGAGAGCAAATGGAAGTGAAGACCTTTTTTTTTTTTTTTAGAGAACACCCTGATTTTGAGAGGAAATATGCAAGCCCAGATCAGACCTCTTTTTTTCTCAGGTAACATAAATTATTTGAAAATTCTTGTCTCGGGCCCCTAAATTGGAATATCCACCACTGATGCTGTACATGATTTTTCCTGCACACGCGTGGTTTTCCACAGGAAAAATTAACGTAAAATTAGCCTACACATATAGGGGTCGCACAAAAATTTATTTTTTAAAATGGGGTCGTAGAACAAAAAAGTTTGAGAAGCCCTGGTCTACATATTAAACAACAATAATTTTAACAGGCTTTTACACTTAAATCATACGTAAACTCAGAAGACTTACCAAAACAATACTCCCTCCAAATTTACACCAAAAAATTTCAAGAATTGCAAGTTATCAGGTACTTGCCTCAATCAAGATATCGGTACATAAATTACCAGCAAATTTTTAACACTGTTTCTTTAGCTCTAAGCTTTGTCAAACAATGTGCGCTCGACGTCACAGAGACTCTTTTCTTGTTTTTCGTGGAAAAAAATCTTTTTTCTTCGATCTAAGTTATAGTTCAGCTGTTATCTAATTTCTTTGTCTTTAATGAAAAACTCACTTTAACAAAGTAAGATTAGCGGCGCCGAATGACAAATATGAATGAAGCGTGTCCAAAGTTACACATTCTCCCCCAAAAAATGAATACGCAGCAAGCGATCATTTTTATCAAGACATAATAACTTTGTAGATACAGCGGGACAACTTAAGCATTAAACTGAGAATAAATTACAGCGTTTGAAACGAACGAATGATTACTATACAGCACACAACTATACCGGTACTACAATTATTCAAACACTAGAGTCGGCGTTTCCCACCCCGTCAGAATCTTTCTTGCAAGACTCTCTTATTGGGAACAATTTGCTAATTGGGCAATGCAAACACCCACCCTTTGTTTTCAGTTTAACGCTCCGGACGAGCCCATGTCGGTCCGGACAAAGCTCAATTACCTTATCCAAAGGCCAGTCCATACGACTGGCGCAAAAAATCCTAGCAAGTCGTAAAGTGAATTGGTAATTGCAAGTAAAACACGTTTGATAAGAACTTTGTCGGGAATTTCTACGGAAAAATAGAATTCGTCTTTTTCTAACGACCATTTTATACCCAAAACAACGTTCTCACCTCCGCTTCCTAAAGGCATTTCACATACACCTTTACCTCTATGACTGGCTGGAACCGATGCCATTACTCGGGCGCTTGTAGAGTGCCATTTTGTCAAGTTAAACCCAGTCATTGCCAAAATTGCTCGCATGTCTTCAACTAACTTGATTCCCGCTTCGCAATTTTTTATTCCGTAAAGAAAATCCTCCACGTAAAAACACTGCCAAACATTTTTTGATATGTTTGGTTCAAAATATTTTCCAAATTCGTTTTCCACTTCTTTCAGGCAAAATGCAGTACAACTAGGAGAAGATTTGGCGCCAAACAAGTGCACTAACATACTATAAATCTTAGGCTCAGCTTTCAAGCCTCCCTCTGGCCACCATAAGAAGCGCAAAGCGTCACAATTTTGTGGCACTACTCGTACCTGGTGGAACATGGACTCAATATCCGCTATCACTGGCACAGGATGCTTACGGAACCGCAGCAGAACACCTGCAAGCGAATTAACCAAGTTCGGTCCTTTATTAAATAATCATTAAGGTAATGGCCATGAGATTTTGAGGCACAGTTACACACGACCCGTACCTTTCCAGGCTTTCGGGGACTTACAACAGAAGTATGTGGCAAATACCAAGTGCGAACTCTTCCATCCAGTTCCTTCTCTGGTAACCTTTCAGCGTATTCTTTTTGAATATACGCCTCAATTTGCTGGGAATATTTTTCACAAAGCTCGGGATCTTTTACCAAGCGTCGCTTTTGCGATTGCATACGGCGTTCTGCGTTCTGCAAACTTTCTGGCAGTACAATGGAGTCATTTTTCCACGGCAGAGGTAATTCGTAATGTCCTTCGACATAACCTATGTTTCGCCTTATAAAATCGTAAGCGACCACATCTTCTATCAAGTATTTCATGCCGAACTCCGAAACTTTTTTATTCATTTGCGCCTAAGAAATAAAGCTTTTCGACATCCATAAGATTCGTTTCCATTGTAGAAGGATTATTCCACACATCCCCTTCGTCATTCACCAAAATTTCATCCAGTACTATCCAAAACTATCAACATTTGTAAAAAACACAGAGTGTGGGTCGAGAAGGCTAGACAATTCAACCAAAGCTGGACCCTTTAGCAATTAACCCAGGGTCGTACGTAAGGCATCGGGAAACCTTTCTGGATCTGGTAAAAATCTACTTTCAAGACACCGGTGGACATATATGTTGTCGTTTCCTATCAATATGGTAACTGTCCCTTCTTCAAGCTTAGGCAACTTTACTCCCTCCAAATATTCCAGATCTTCCAAGACCTTGGTATCAGGAAGACAATTAGGAGTAGCTGGAATAAGGTTAGTCACTAATACTTCTGAAAGCTGTATCTCTTCGTCTCCACGTAGAGGCAAAATCGTAAGTGGCATCGCCACCGTCTTTATTTCGGCTGGCGTCTCTCTTGCCAAAGTGTTAATGTTGCAAACAACTTTCTTGCAAACTACTTGTTCAGATTCAGGTGCTTCGAATTTTTCAAAAAGAACTTTTTCATAGAAGCTTCTATTTGCTCCAGAATTCAACAACGCATACGTACGAACTTCCTCGTCATTCATTCGCACTTTCACAGGTATTATGTCCAAATAAGCAGCCTGCTGCATCACCTGCTTTGGATTATACGATGGCAGCACTGCATGCATACAGTTACCGGTCTCAATATTAGTGGGATCACTTGTCGAATCACTGGCAGCAATAGTCCTCACATCCGATCTTTCGAAGTGCAGCAATGTGTGATGATTCTGACTTGCACAGTCTTGTCGACTGCATGTAGCTTTAGCCCGGCAATCTCTCACCATATGGCCCTGTACAAGACACTTAAAGCAAATTTTAAGACTTCTACAAATAACTTTCTGTCTTTGATACTCATATGTCGAAACTCGGGGCATTCTTCAAGTTTATGCCTTTCCTTACAGCACAAGCACAATTCGTTTATTTAACGCTCCATGCCGGTCCAGATGCCACTAATGCCAGTGCTCTAGCACTCTTTTCTCGAGGTTTAAAAGTTTTAGATCCCCCCTGCGTGACGCTTTAAGAAATAACAACTTACTATACACTGAGTTTGCATTCAATGACTGTTCAATCACGAATTCAGCAAAACTTTGAAAGCCGGCTACCTGTTGATTTTTTCTTTGACACTTCAATGCAAACGTCATCCACTTTCTTTTCAATTCAATGGGTAGTTTGTAATAAAGCTTGGGAATCTATAGCTGTAGTCGTCAAAGTCTCCTCCATCGCAGCAAGACATCGCTACTAGAGGTGTGCAAAAAATAACAGTTCGTTAAAAAGTAACAGATAATTTCCTTAACGGTTAGTAACAGTTAAGCCAATTGAAAAGTAACAGTTAAGAAGTAACTGTTATTAACAGTTCACTATGACGCAAGAACTGTCTGGCAAAAGTGATCTTTTCGCTTATCGAATAAAAATTCACATTTAACAGTAGCAGATATTCCAGATAATGTAGCAGTTAGAAGTCTCGTATAATGTACTACAGTTAAGAGTAGCAGATAAAGTAGCAGTTAAGTCTCGTATCTGCTCCTAGTCCTAGCGAAAGTGCTATTTTCGCTTAACAAATAAAAAGTAAAAAGTTGAAAGTAATAGATGAAATTTTTAAAGTATTCAAAAGAATCAGTTAAGCAGTAATAACTAATAAGCACATCTTTAGACTGTAGGCTATTGCAGTAGATAACAGAAGTGTAGTTGATTTAAATTTTAACCTCATTGAACAATGTCGGGAAGTCAAAGAAAATGCAGCGAAATATGGTTACATTTTACTGCTAAAGAGAATAACAAAGCAATATGTGACCATTGTAAACATGAGCTATCGTTCAAAACAACAACCTCAAATTTAAGGAAACATTTTGAAACAAAACATTCTGCTCTTGGTCCACTAACGGCAAAGTAGCCTATTCGAATGTCAAGTGTAAGTCGCCAGCCAGACTCGTCAGCGCAAGCGGAAGCTCCAAATTCAACTACCCCAAATGAGGGAAGCTCATCAAAAACTACAGTTGAGAAACAAACAACATTGTCATCGTTTATTGCTCGTCCTACTTCATTCGCTCGCCAAAAGCGCTTAAACAACATGCTCTTGAAAATGATTGTTAAAGACATGCAGCCATTTTGTATAGTTGAAGATCAAGGTTTTCAAGAATTTATAACAGCCATCGATCCATCGTACAAGTTACCAAACAGAAAAATGATTACACATGAACTTCTATTTGATTGCTACAGGGACACATTCCAAAAAGTCACCGCTCTTATTGAGTCTATAGAATCAGTTTGCTTAACAATCGATACTTGGACTTCTGCTACAACCGAAAATTATCTTGCGGTCACTGCACATTTTTTAAACAGAGATTTTCAAATGGAGTCATGCTTACTTGATTGTTCCAAGTTTGGTGAAAGACATACACAAGAAAATTTAAAGCAAGAGTTAATTCGCATTACCAAGGAATGGAAAATTGAAGATAAAGTTGTGCTCATTGTAACAGATAACGCCGCAAACATTGTGAATGCGGTAAAATTGGCAAAGTTTAAGCATTCACCATGCTTCGCTCACACTCTAAATCTATATAGTTGTGCAAAAGGGTATTCAGAAGCTTAAAACCTTGCGACAAAAGGTTAAAGCCATTATTGAGCATTTTCATCAAAGTACTGTGGCGGCTGAAAAATTTGCATCACTTCAGTCGCAAATAAATCCCGATAAACCTGCATTGAAGTTAAAAAATGATGTGTTGACAAGGTGGAATTCCACGTATGAAATGTTTGAGCGAATTGCAAATGTGCAGGAGCCTCTTGAAGCGACTCTCGGTGTACTGCACAATCCAGTAGAGAATCTCTCCACTGAAGAGTGGCAAACATTGCCCGAAATATGTAACATTTTAAAACCGTTTGACCTTGTCACTAAAGAGATCTGTGCAGAGAAGTCCGTTACGGTATCAAAAATTATTGTTCTTGTCAATGGGCTTGTTTCTGCATGCCAGCGCATAAACCAGAGTTTGAACTCTGAAATTGCAAAAACAGTAATGGCAACACTAATCAGCAATATTAACACACGATTTGAGAACATAGAAAATCAACCCATTTTGACTCGTGCTACGCTTTTGGACCCTCGTTTTAAAAAAAATGGGTTTTGTTCAGCAAGCTCTTATGAAAAAGCCTGCCAGGAAATTGTCCAAGAAGTATGTTCACAAAGAAATGTTGATTTTGTTAATCAAAATGAAGTAAGAGGAAGAGAAGAGGAAAACAGCAATGCTCATCTCGATGATTTACTGTGGGGTGATTTTGACCGGAGAAATTCCGAAGATTTGCAAAGAGGAACGGCAAGATCATCTGCTATAGTGGAAGTTCGTCAGTACGTTAACGAAGCGTATATCTCACGCCGTGACAACCCTCTGCTCTGGTGGAAAAAACGCGAAAATGTTTATATTCATTTATCCAAGATGGCAAAAGCGCAATTGTGTATGATGGCTACTTCAGTTCCTTGTGAACGCGTTTTTTCCAAATGTGGCCAAGTAATATCCAATCGGCGAAGTCGCCTTAATCCAAAGCATGTCAATATGATTATGTTCTTAAATTGTAATTTTAAACACATGCAATAAATCTGTTTGCTTCCTATCACCAACAGGATTGCATTGTATTTTGTACTTTTTGCTTCCTATCACCATTCACCAACAGCTTGTTTAGCAGCTTTTTTCTTATTTGTCGCAGACACGAAAAATAACGGATAAAAGAAAAGCAGTACCTACCGTTATGTTAAGTATATAGTAGTACTTTTCTTAACCGTTATTTCCCTATCTATTCTTTGCTACTAGTTAACTGTTAATTTATCCGTTATTCTCGTATCTGCCAGTGCAGTTCACTTGCTTTTTTGTTTTCTCTTATTTCTCGTATCTGCTACTAGCGAAAGTGCTGTTTCGCTTAACAAATAAAAAGTAACAGTTAAAAGTAACAGATAAATATTTCAAAGTAGCAGTTAGTAACAGTTAAGCACATCTCTAATCGCTACAGAAGAATAGCTCATTCTTCCAGACTTTCAGCATCATTTGCAGCAAATCTAGGAAACATTTGCAGACAGTTTTCACAGTAGCGAGCAATCACATGTGGTTGATCATAACGCCTATACAATTCTTGCCATATCATGCGATAAGCAAAGGACTTATCTCTGTTATCAGCAATGTGTTTTACCTTGTCATATAATGACTTCGTACAATATTGCAGTACATATGCTAACCGAAGATCATCTTCTTGGATTCTACTAGTCACATGCACCTCAAATCTATTAACGAAGGCCTAGTAATCCATGGGGTCGCCGTCAAACTTTTCAACTGATGGCTTTGGTAGGAATCTATCTCCGATTTCTGCGGTTCTATTCTGTACAAATATCTGGGGTGTTCGTAGGGTGCTGCCTCATTTTCAAAACGCAAAGCATGTCCTTCATTTTTCCCGATTTGCCTATATCTAGGAACGTGATTCATTACAGACATTACAGGCGGAGAAGAATACAACTGTAAACATACGCGAACAGGCATTTGAAGAGCAGCTGTATGTACAGTATTTGGCCTTCTGCTTGATGAGAGCAAGTTATCAAAAAGCGCTTCTCTATTTAGCAAATTGTCATGGTAAGGTTCACAACTCACAGCTGATGACGCTTCCCATAGTTCGGCTTCAAGCGTCCTGTTTCTACATTTTCCATTCTCTGGGCTTCTTTGATACTTAAATCAGCTTTCATGCGAGCTTCTTCGGCTTTAATTTCTGCCTTTCGTGACTTAAACTCTGCCTCGAGTATTGACCTTTGTTCAGCTTCACGCCGCTCATCTTGCTTTTGTTGCAAGGCAAATTGAGCAAGCTGAAGCTTCACCCTAGCTTCATGTCGGCACGAGCTCTTAGTGGAGCTAATCGCAGAGCCTTCACTTCTACTAAGCGCCGAGCTAGACCTAAAGAAATCGGGATGTTGTTGCGTATTGCACTCAGTATGACCTAAATGTTTTTCTGCCGACTTTTCATCAGTTCAATAAAAACATGTTTAGGAATAACTGGAGTAGGGAGATGACCGTCGTAAAGTGTTTCAGTACAAATTTCAATGGTTTCCACTAAAGGTAGGTTAGTAAATAAGCTACAAATATCAAATGTTTATTTGATATTTGTTTATTTTATATGATTCCGGGAACAAAATAAGGAAATCAGGGATGAAATCGAAGTGAAGACTTTTTTTTTAGAGAACACCTTGATTCCAGGAACAAAACAGGGAAATCAGGGATGAAATCGAAGTGAAGACCTTTTTTTTTTTAGGGAACAATTTGATTTTGGGAGAGAAAACTCAAAAACAAGATCAAAACTCCTTTTCTTTTTTACTGAACATCGATTTCTGAAAATCTTTGCCTCGGGTCCCTAAATTTGAATATCCACCACTGCTCACACGGCCTTTCATTCCGCGCACACTGAGCAAGCTCTTAGAGGGAACGTTGCTTATTACCAAATCTAGTAACAAGTTCATCACTTTAGTCTATCGAAAGCCCACTTTTACAGGTCAATACATTCATTGGAATTCCTTTGGACCAAAACAATGTAAAAAAAATCTTATTGATGTCGTAAGTTTACAAAGAAAACCAAAGAGGTGGTTTTTATTCACTTAAAAATCTGAAGCAAAAACGAATATAAATAACAAACAATTAAACAAGAAATCAGGTTAACTAAAACGCAGCAAACTTTTTCCAAACACGACTGATAATGAATTGAAAATAGAACGACAAACAGAAGACTTCAATTAATTGGCGTGTGCTTCAAGGCGCGCGGGTTTCACAACGTTCGATCAATGATACATAAGAATTTCATCACAATTGATACTTTAACACATCGAGCCTTAAAAATCTGCTCTAAATCTACATTAGAACATGAATTAGACAATATTCGCTCTATTCTCGTACAAAAAGGTTATCCAGAATTCCTTATTGATTCGAGAATTTTTAAAAATCTTTTACGTTTCCAACTAAAGTACTAAAGAAGGCCCAAAAAAATCTCCTGTCTATTTAAAATTACCTTAGGTTGGCGAAAATTCCTTGAAATTTGAAAGAAAAATAAAATAATCTATTACTACTGTAATTGTTTTGGAGCTGTCCAACCACGAGTGGTCTTTTCGACCAGACGAATTTTATTTGCAATACATAAAGATGTTTTTCGCACTTTTCAACAAAGTAACGTCGTGTATGAATATGTGTGCCACTGCGATAGTCGGTACGTGGGTCGAACGTCTCAATGTTTGCAGGACAGAATCCACCAGCGTATGCCGAAGTCTATTCGGAACAGAACCAGTCAAGAACGTAAACAACCAGAACGCCCAGGAAAACCAGCTAATTCAATACCGCACTGTGACTCAGCGACTGGAATCATTTGTTACATAACCAGAAATGTGCATCTCACTATAAGGACAATCAATTTTTTATTCTTTCCAAAGCACGATCCGATTTCCATTTATCAGTCTTGAAATCAATTTTCATCACTCTTCGTAAACCTAATTTGTGTAGACAGAAAGAGTTTGTCTACAAACATAAATTGTTAGTATAAGTGTAAAAAAATTCTCTTTTAGTTCCAAATTTTAACACAAAACTTGATAATTTTGTTCCTTTTTTTTCGCCAAATAAATTTTTACGCCGACAAAACGTGTTTTTACTTTATTAAATATTTTCAATTATTATGATAACTGTTACTAACCTTAATTTTTAGCCAATCAGAATCAGTCTTAAAACTTTTGAAATACTACATTCAGTTCTGCAATTCATTCTAACGAAGCCTCCTGAAGAAAGCTAGACAAAAAGTTCGAGTTTTTCAAAACAGCATTTTTTAAGGCTACTCAATTAACAAGAGTTTTAAATGAAACACTGCTTTTAAGAGCTAAATAAAATATTCATCGTAGCACTAAGATACAAAATAGACAAACAAGTTGGTTTTTTTGGGGAGTAGAGCTAGAAAATTTTGCTGAAGGTTTTAATAGAGCCAACTTCCTTTTTTGTCCAAGTCAAAGCGATAATAAATTTCTCAAAATCTCTGGTTTTTGTTTGTACTTTTGGTTTGCGGAGCCCTGGGGCTCCGTATGGAGCACTTTAGAAACCTCCTGTCTAGAAGACCTAAAGGCCAACCTGCAGTTCCAGCGGTTACACATTATTATGTATACTATAACATTACGTATATACAGTATTTAACTCAAAATTTAAATGTTTCTTTACTTTCGTAATTAAATGATGAGGTCATACCAATTCAGTGATGGCTTTAGTACGGAGCGAACGGAGCTGTCGCACCGGCATCAAAATATTCCTTTTTTCCTCTTAGTAGCACCATAACGGTGGCCCCCTGTTTGCACCTTAACTTTAGGACGGAAGTACAGATACTCGATTGAAAGTGAAGACCTCCTTTTTTGAGATCACTCTTTTTTCGAGGGAAAAAAAGTTGACACACTAGAAAGTGGCCTCTCTTTTTTTACTTACACCAGTCCCCCCTTTTGTAGGGCTATTGCTATACCAATTTTTGACGTAATTTTATCACATAAAGAATGAAACCTGGGTTTTGTACCATATTTGACACCAAAGCTAAAAACATTTGACAACAACTTGACTCATTTACCTATTTAGAATGCACATTACTGTCGACGTCGAATTTGGTTTTAAACGAAAAGAGAAATTTGTTTGTCATAAACTGTATATGGGAAATTATTTTTTCTCATTAATAGTAGAATTAACTTTCTTACATTCCATACAGTTCATATTCGGTTATTTCAGATTACGCAAACACACTAGATTGCTTTAAATTTGCTAATTAGCCTGTCGGAGAAAATTCTGTGATAAGTTATTCAAATGCTTTTTCTCAACTACGTATTGCTTTCGATAAAGTTTTTTAAGAATCAACTTGTAATTTTGCACACCAGAAAATAATTTCTAAAAATGTCTACAGTTGTTATGATGGTTTGTTGCAGTAATTCAGCATCCAAGTCGGTTTTGTAACAGGTTTATTTGCATTGCTCACTCGTAACTGCTATCCCTGTATCAACATCCAGAGTGAGACACCGATTTTTTCTTTAAATAATATCACGTCTAAGCGGGTAGTAAGACAGGAAAAGAGTGAATTTCCTCCTATTTTATTTATATCGAATTACCGATTAATCACAGCTTTAGCCAGGGGCGCCGGAGTTTTTTGCCAGGAAGAGCAAAATTTAAAAAAGGAAACTTTTTTGTTGGAAAGGCAAATTTTGGCAACCACGCTGCAATTGGAATTTTTGTTGACTGACAGAATTTCAACTTGCGCAGAACAGACCGGAATCTCTGAAAAGTTTTATTTTGCTAATCTATTATTTTGGTTTACGATCAATTTTTTGGCCAATATCAACCCTTTCTAATAAACACAGAGCTCAAAACCTTAATCTTAAGGTGTGCTGCATCCTGTAAAAGCCTTTAAATTGATTCTGTCATGACCACTCATTGCGATAGCCGCAGTAATAGCCAATTTTACATGGGTTTTTCTCAATTGGCCTAGACATAAAAAAACGCAAATCTATGAATTGGATATTAAACCTAAAACTACTCAACATACCCACAATCAAACTTTTGTCAAAAGCAGCAAAGCTATTTTCGAAAACATTCAACAATTAAGATGTCCATGCAGAGCAGCGAAAGGCAGATAGATACAGATCAAATGCATTTTGCTTTAGTATATCGGTTAAATGTTTTCCATATTCTAATCTGTGGATAGTTTTTAGTTACCCACAACACAACGCTGGCTGAAACACTTACGCCATCAAGAATACGAAAGGTTAAATAGGTAGAACAATAAAAAACTTGAAGAATTATTAAATATTGCGTAAAAAATAACCTAATTACATGAGCAGAAATGTCCCTTTAGATCAAGTATGTCAATTAAACGCTGCACGACTAATGTAACTGTAATACAAAATAATTTATTGGTGTTTCGCTTGCTTTGGCAAAGTCATCTGCAACGGCTTTTAAAGTGATATCGATAAACAAGTTTATATGAATATTTGCGAACATTCAATTAGTCGTTTGCGAGGCAAACAAACACCAATTGCAACCTTCATCAAAGATACTAATGGTGTGCTTTTGAAGCATCAAAAGAACATCCTAAATCGTTTCAGAGAATACTTTTGTCACCTCTTAAATCCAGTAGCAGTCCAACATTTGGAAAGATACGAGAAACAATTCGGTGAAGAAATTCATCTAACCGAAGCAAAGGTGAGCACAGTAATCAAATCTTTGAAAGCTGGCAAGGCTCCCTGGTGAAGATGATATTTGACCTGAAATGTTAAAAGCCATGGCGACCAAATGTTGTTGTAGTGCATTTACAGTTTTTTTTTGTTTTGCTTGACTTTTCATGTCTTGGTCGTCGACAAAAAAAAATAAATAAATAAAATCCTTATCCATGAATAACTTTGATGTTCGTTGGCTGACTCGTGTGTGCCAAGTAGCTTGGAAAACTGGTAAGATGCGGAAGCAATGGCAGACCAGTGTGTTGATACCCATTTACAAAAAGAAGACAAGAAGAAATGCACTAACTACAGTTGCATTTCTTTATTAAGTCTTCCTGGAAAGGTCTATGCAAAGTGTCTCGAAAAGAGATGCCGTGAAATAGTCGAACCTCAACTTCAGGATGCACAATGCGGATTTCGTCCTGGCAGATCCACCATGGACCACATCAATTTCCTTCAACAAGTATTTGAGAAATTGTGGAAATATACCAAAGAGGTGTAAAAAGCGTATGACCGTGTACCAAGAGACAAGCTGTGGGCAGTATTGCTGAAGTATGACGTAAGAGGTCAGCTATGAGCTGCTGTCAAATCGTTATATACATCGGGCACCACATGAAGCACGAGGTCTGACGGTTTTGGATGACGAAACTCGATGCTGGCTTAATAAAACCACTGCCAGCATCCGATTCAGGCAGTGCAGCAGTCTGGGGTAGTAAAAGGATAAACCCTCGGCCCAAGTCCTGTTTGTGTCTGACTTAGAGTGAATGCCCTTCAAACGATGACGACGACGACGACGAAATCGATATACAAACAGTCAGAAGCCTGTGTTTGCATCAATGACATGAAAACAAAACCTTTTAATGTCAGTATTGGACTACGACAGGACGTGTTCTTTCTCCTCTTCTGTTCATTATAGACAAGATAGATAAAGACAGTTCTTCCAGTAGTGGTGTCCTATTTGGGGAATGTAACCTTTGACGCCTGCTGTTTGCAGATGACCTTGCATTGTTAAGCTCGAACAAAAATGATCTCCAATATGCACTTGATCGCTTTTCTGATGCATGCTTGGATGCTGGAATAAAAAATTAGTACGGCTAAAACTGAGATTATGTGTTTGTCAAGGTACCCTGTCCAGTGTTCTTTCCAAACAAATGGAGTAACTCTCAAGCAGACGGAGAAGTTTAAATATCTTGGAGTCATATTCTCGAGTGATTGTAGACAGGACAACGAAGCGCCAGCTTTACCAATCAGTTGTACTGAAACGAGAACTGTGTGCAAAAGCAAAGCTTTCTGTTCTCAGATCAGTTTTTTTCCTATCCTCACCTATGGTCATGAGTGTTGGGTAATGACCGAAAGAGCGAGATCCCGAGTACAGGCGGCAGAAATGGGTTTCTTGCGAAAAGTCAGAGGTTTATCCTTACTTGACAAGGTTAAAAGTAATGACATTCGTCAATTTCTCAACAATAAACTGCTACTATTCTACATTGCTCGAACGACTTTATACAGACTAAAATGTGTATGAACTAGATTGAAAAGTACATGGAAAAAATAACAACCAACGGTTGCTTTGCCAACTTTTTGAGTAAATTCGTAGCCTAGCAGTAAATTCTGAAGTAGGCTACTAACCTATATAAAAAATAAAAAAACACGTCTTATTTTCTAAAGAATTTCATGTTGTGACTAATTTAGAAAAGGCATAACCATTATAGACCTTTGAAAACTAAATTTGTCAATGTTCATTCCAACTTGTCCAACCGGAATTAAGCAAAATTTTCAAACTGCTGGATATTACTGGTTAGGCAACACGCTAGTGCAGCTGAACTCCAACGACGAGTGCGATGAATTCGTGCAGCAACTAAAATATCCCCCAACTGACTAAAAGTGTGCAATTAACCTAAAATATTTACATAGCCATCTAAATATATTCACATAGTCATCTAAAATAGTCCCAGTTTATAGCCCATGATTTATTTTTAAAAAATTCAATGATTATTTTGAACAAAAACTAACTAACTTTCAACATCTGCCTGTTCTCTAACACGTTGGTTTTCAACCGATGTTTCGCGGAATACCAGTGTTCCGCAAAATTCACTTGATCCCTATGGGACAGCTGTACCGCGAAACATTGGTTTTACACAACAGGGCGTCTGACTTTCACATGAGCACAATTGTCATAGATAGAGGCTCTATTACTCATGAATATGAAAACGTAATCGGCTGTAGTTACATTTTAAAACATATTTATTATAATCTCGGGATGGTGTTAAAACAAAATAAAAGCATTACTAATTGTAGAATGGATAAATATTTGAAAAAAAAAGAATGTAAATGAAAATGAAAAGGCCAGTAATGAAAAGAAGTTAAATTTAGTGGAAGGCATTACAACGATAGCTGCATTTCATTTCGATTTACTTATACAGGTAATCCGACTTTCCCGAAACCAGTATGTTTGGTATGTAGAAAAGAGGTATGTAACACCGCCATGGTTATAGCCAACTGAAACGTCACCTCGAAACTAATCAGCCATCTCTTAAAAACAAGAATACGAATTATTTTGCTCGCCTTCTTGAAAATATCAAAAAGAAAATAGATTTTATGAGACGAACAACAACAGTATCTGAGAAAGCTCTTAAAGTTAGCTACCATGTAGCTGAGCTCGTAGCTAAGTCAAAACAGTCACATCCAGTAGCAGAGAAGTTAATACTACCAGCTCGTAAGATTATTGTAAAAGATTTGCTTGGTGTTGATGCAGTTAAAGAAGTAGCTAAGTTTCCTTTATTAAGCAACACAATAGTCAGACGGATTGTAGATATGTCTATGGATATTGAAAGTAATATTCTGGAAAAGATCTCCATTAGCAGAAAATTTGCATTACAGGTTGATGAGTCCATAGTTATCAGTGAACATGCTTAGCTCTTGGCAAATGTGCGCTTTGTCGATGAAGACGTGATCAAAGAAAATTTTTTCTTTTGCAGGAGATTGCCATAGAATACAACTGGAGAAGAAATTTTTTGTGTTGCTTCCGATTATATTGAACAAGATTTATAATAGACAAATAGAATAGAAAATTTATGCTCCTCAAAGTAGGCCCAAATATCACAGTAAAACATTTGAAAATGAGTAAAACTTTGAAAAGTTATTGCTTTTTCGCAACTTTTGATTGTTTTTCTTTTGACGTTTTGCAAGATATTTTAAATACAAAAAGTGCTCCGTGGTTGAAAAAAGGTTGAAAAGCACTGCTCTACAGTAACACATGCAATCAGTAAAAAGCAAAATTTTTAAATTGGCTGACAAACACGTGTTGGCTAGTGGGTGGCAAGTTTGAACTGACAATGATAGAAAAGGATGAACGAATTTGGCACAGTCGAGCTTACAATGATAGAAAAAGGATGAAAGAATTCAGCAAAACTAATACGGGAGGTCAACTAAAACTTAATGCTAGTTGTGACGAATTCGTCACTTGCGGCGATAAGAGGTTAAGATTGTAAAAATATTTTTTATTGTTACTAATAAAAAAAAATCTTTGTTTTTGAGCCAACCAATCTTGTGACTAGGATAAAAATTACATAATCAATTTTTTTATCTGTAGATAACTATAATTTTTTTGTGTTTTACATTTTTTATTTGGTTGTTGGTATTTACTGATGATGAAAAATTGGCATTAAGCCGAATCAAGCTGCACCTATGAAGATTCTGTTTCTACTGCATCTAAAAACCATGACTCGTAGTCCTATCATTTCTTCAACTTTACCTCGTTATTGTAAAAGTTTACTCTTATGTCAAAAATTTTAAAAAATGTATTGCTTAAATCATTAGTGGTCCAGATATTGATAGAGATTATGAAGTAAAATTTTTGAAAAAATCTTTTCAAGAGATAGATTTTTTCCTGAGAAAGATGAGTTGGCATCGGTCAGTCATGATGACATAATTTGTTTTAAGACCCCCTTACCTCTAGCTAGCACATCTAAATTGTGACATGTTTTAAAATTTAAAGAAAATTTATTTTAATTTGATGTACGTTAAGTCCTATTCAAAACTATTGGTTTAAAATAACCTCTGTGGGATTTTTTTATTTACAAGTTTGACTATTTGCTTTGTTTTTGTTGTAACTGCTGTTTACATTATGTCTTGGTTATCTTGTGGGCAAAGCTTAATGATAAGTTATCAGTTTTTTAATACAGTGTTTTGTTTCAAAGGTCCTTTATATATGTTTTATTTCCCTTATAGTCCCTTAATCTCAAGGGTTCCTTATATATTATGTCCCACCCCTGTGGGACCAACGAAACAATTTTTTTAATTATTGAGCAAGCAATAAATAAGGTTTAGAAGATACTGTAATTGATATTAATGAAAAAGTTTTATAAAATTTTATTTTATTTCTATATTTGTCCTCCTGACTCGCAGGAAAGCGACGGAGGTGTTAATAGGTAGGGCCAAGGCTGCCAATTTTTTTCAACCAAAAATAATCTGGATTGAAATTAAATAAATTTAAAATAATCTAAAATTGGAACCAAATAATTCTAAAATAATCTAAAATAAAAAAAATAATCTTTCACAAAAAAGATAAAATAAAAGCTTTTATTTTCATTTGGTAATGATAATCTTCACAAATAAAACAGTTCCTCAAAATTTTCTTCATCATTTTGACTTGATTGATTGTTGTCACTAGACAATGAGGCTCGGGCTTCTTGGTTGACATCATGAGATTGATATGCAGCAAGGGTTCCAATTTCTTTTAATACATGGGATGGTAAATCATAAGTCAAACAGCACTTTCCCACTCTTATTAGTCCAAATTTAATTGTTAGGATAGCATTCAAAACTTAAAAACTCATTGAATTTTTTAATTTTGATTTTACGTAATTAATGCAGCTAAACACCCACTCTATTTCTGCATTTGAATGTGGCAATATTAACACGGATATTGCACACTGATACAGCTCTAGAAAAGGATTTGAATCTGAAGCATCTTTGTGGTCACCTACTTCACTCCAAAACCTCTCTCTCTATATTGTTGACCCAATCAACTAATTTTCCGCAACTGGTAATCTGCTTTTGATATTGTATCTTCATTAATACCTAAAAATTTCATGACGTTGGAAATGGCAGAAGCATAAAATTAACTGAGAAATATGACATGTTGTTCAATATCTTGATATTTTATGGTAGTCTCTGCTTTAATTGCCTTATTAAGGCTTTCAAAAAAATTAGAACATCTGATTCGAATATCATTTTCTTCAGTATTAATAATGCCTTGGGATTTCATTTCTGCTACTTTTGTTTCAAACTGAAACCCAAGATATGGCTTAAGATTTAAGAAATCATCCACTTTAGTAGTCAAAATATCAATGTTGGATGTAGGCAGAACAATCTTCTCGCTAATTGATGTAATTAATAAAATTAACTCATTTAGTAGTTTCACTTTATCAACACTTTTTGCCTCGAAGAGTTTATTCACTTGTTAAATCTCAATTAGAAGGGGATTTAGAAACAAAAAATAAAGCAAATTTTTCTCATCGGAATACATTCGTACAAAAGTTCAGAAGTATAACATTTATCACTGTGACGAGTTATACTGAATAGAGTTGTTAGTTCCAGCCATTGTCCCAGAATTCTTTCAACTGCTGGTTGTATCGACAGCCACCTTGTTTGGCAATCTCTGAGGATTTTCAATGGGTTTGCACCATCATTTAATGCCTTATGCAAGTTCCTATATTTGCTTTGTCTTACAGCGGAATATTCAAACCATTTGTAAGTTTCCGCTATGATAAAATTTAAGATTTTAGGTAATGCTTCTGCTGAGGCATGTGAAGTAGCCAACTGGATTGAATGACATATGCATCTAATTAAAATAAGTGATGAAACTTCAGTTTTTAATTTTGAATACACTCCATTGTTAATGCCAGTCATGACGCTTGCATTATCTGTGCCAATTGCTATTAGATTAGTTAATTTAAGATTTTTCGTTCTCAATAAGTTTTTAATTGCCAAAACAATGTTTTCTGCATAACATTCTTCAATCTCAACCAGCCCAAGATAAATCAATACAACCTTTTTATGAATGTCACTGTAATAGATTATGGATATGCCAAGTAATTTCAATACACTTATGTCATTGGATTTATCAATCAGTAGGCTGAATTTATTTTTACCAATGTCCTTCAGCAAATCCGCTTTAAAATGACTACACAACGTATTTTTGATTACGTTTGTACATTTTCTTCCATGCATTTTCATATTTTGAACTATTTTACTGTCACACACTTTATTTTTGAACATGTCTAGTTTGTCTACTATATGATCGCAATTACTAATAGCTGAGCGACAACACAAAAACAATGCAATATTACCTTCTAGCTGAGAAGTTTTGTCATATTCCATTTTCACAAATGAATATAAAGTTCTGTTTTTAAATGGGCAAGCAGATAAATGCTATTTAGTCTGCCTCTGTTGCTTTAAATCTTGATATTTAGCTTTAATATCACATTTGCAAAATTTACAGAATGCTTTAGTATCATCACCAACTACTGCTGCTATCCAATCTTTTAATAGCTCATCTTTCATCCATTCTTTTCGGAAATTTTACTTGTATATTTTCGGTGGCTTGTACTTTTTTAACATTTCAAGGATTAATAATTTTAAAGTAAGTTCTGCAGTCTGTTAACCCTTTCACGCCTGACTTATGAAAACGCTTATAAAAAAACTTTTTTTTGCTTTTTTCTTATTAGTATTTAAGTTTTAAATGACAAAACACCTTTTAAATTTTTTTTTATTTTTATATAAAAAATACAAAATGTCGCCATATGGCTACCTCAGGCAGATATTGATAAAAAATTTATACTTCAAAATCATAAATATATCCACTTGATCCTGCCCTTGAAATAACTTTAACATATCAGGTATAAATATAGAAAAGAAATATTTCACTCAACCACTCACAAGTGAAATATTTCTGTGTTACTCCATTATATTCAACAAAGTTTTTCGAAATATATGCAGGGCAATTTGTTATTAGTGATTTATACATTGCTTTTGAAAAAACCTAATCAGTAGATAAATTTGGTACAGATGTGATGCAAATTTGTGTGTTATGGCAAAGTATAAAAATTTGAAATAGTAAAGACCAATAAATAAAATAATAGAAACGAAATGATTAATCATATTCAAATCTAATTCTCCAAAACTACGACAAAAAGCATAGCTTCTGCCTGATGTTGCCACTTGTATACATAAAAGTTAGGCTTATTTTATGAAGTCGTTATATTCACGAATAGACTAGAAACAAATTCGAAATACCTTTAGTCAGTATGTAACTACATAAAAGCAAAAATATTTGTATAAAAATATATACATTACCTTTTACTGAAGCAAACATACACGTGGGTCATAAGGATCATAAAAAATTTTCCACAAGCTAATTTTCGAAACCTTTTCCCTTCGCTACTGAGGACATACTGATAAAGCAGAGCCAATATAGACTCTTTTATGACGGTTGTGAAGCTACTAAAGAGGTTGAATGTAAAATATACCTTAATTCTTATAAACATAAGGTTTAAAACTGGCTGCAAAGTTAATGTAGACACTTGTATACATATGGCATGAAAGGGTTAAAACAAGGCAAAATGAAATTTGTAGCTGGTTTTCTCTTTTACTGTACAAGTAATAAATAATCTAAAAATATCTAGCCAACATCATAAAATAATCTAAAATATAATCCATAATCTAAATAACTAATTTCTAGATCTAAATCATTCAAAAATAATCTAAATCTAGATTTAAATAATCTAAGTTGGCAGCCTTGGGTAGGGCAAGCAATTACCTCAACCAGCTTTTGGAGATGCCAAGATATTGCTATGCGCTGAAAATTTTTTATTTTGGTTTTTTTAGTTTTCGAGAGATATGACTTTAATTTAGAACTGCTTGCCAAGACCACTAAGCAGGAGAAAGTGCCATAAAGTGTCTTTCCCAAGGACATAACGAATAAAAATTGCTTGAATATTGGAGCAACTAAGCGCAAAAAATATCTCCAGATCGTATCTCCAGATTTGAAGGTTGAAGCGTAGTCATACTAAAACGGTGACGGCAGCCTTTTATTTAAATAACCGAGAGGCTAAACGTGAGCAAAAGTTCACAGCAACTTGGTGTAAAACGTCGGGCACCCATTGAGCTCAAGCTCTGACGGTTTTGGATGACAAAACCCGATGCTGACTGAACACCATCACTGCCAGCATCTAATCCGGGCAGTACAGCAATCTGGGGTAATACAAAGATAAATAAACCCTTGGCCCCAGTCGTGTTTGTCTCTGACCCGGATTGGATGCCTTTTCAAACGACAACCCCTACAAACACACCACGTGGATTCCACGTTACCACATGGTGTGTTTGTAGGGACGAGCCTTATCGTATCAAACATAAACCTCAAAAGACTGCAAACTATTTAGAACACAACTCTGCGCATGGCTATTAGCTGCACACGAGACATAAACACTTAACACCTAAATGATGGAACCAGCGTCCTTACAATGGGCAGTTGTTGTTGTAGCCCTCCTTAAAGGATATCTTGAAGTAGCCATCTCTTAACCCCTCAATGAAGCCAATCTATATTCCCACTCTTGGATTTACTCTGCTGCTTCTAAAGGCTTTTTCCACAGACTAGTGGTGTTGTGTTGTGTTGGTAGCCTACTTGACTATAGTTAAAAAAAGATGATTAGTGTCATGTATGTGTGACAAGCATAGTGGGCATTTTAATGTGTAAGTTTCAGGGTTCACTGTATGTAGGTTTATTTTATTTTATTTTTATCTCCATATTTATCCTCCTGACTCGCAGGAAAGCGACGGAGGCGCTATACATAGGGTAAGTAATTACCCCGACCTGCTTCCGGAGATTCCAAGATATTGCTGTCCGCTAGTAATTTAATAGAGATATGACTGCAATTTAGAACTGCTTGTCAAGACCACCAAGCAGGGGAAAGTGAAAGGGGAAAGATAATTTTGCAAAAGTGGTGATTTGTTGGCTATGAGCTATGCCAGTTTTGTACGCATATAACGTGCTAATGAATGTCATCGGGTGTGGTGTTAGCAACTTTGTTGTTTTTTCTGGAACAGTTATTGCGAGGTGATGGTAGTGTGAATGTGTCTGAGGTTTTGTCTGCATTCCGCAGTGTTATGCCAAGTTTTGAGATGATGATATTAGTGTGCTCATTGTTTTCAAAGATTGTGGCTTTTATGGTTCTGGGTGGATCTGAGTATGCATTAATAACAAGTAAAGGTTGTGTTGCTGTTTGAGTCAGTTGTTCTAGTTGAGTCCATTGGGAAGTCCTTGGCTTCGTTGTGTAGGTGTTGAGTCGCCAGTGGCAATTCGCAAAGCTGTATTCTGAATGGTTTGCAGTTTCTTTTTGAATGGCTTTTTGAAAAAACAATGGGCAGTGGGCACCAGTGATGGAGGTCTCGAGACCAATTTTCAGGGTCTCGGTCTTGGTCTTGGTCTCGGTCTCGGCCTTTTGCTGGCGGTCTCGGTATTGGTCTCGTAATGACCTGGTCTCGGTCTCGTACTTTTTAAATTGGTCTCGAGACCGCACATTTTTTGATATTTTGTTATTTGATGTGGTTATGACGATTTACTGATTTCTTTACCATAAACAATTCTCCTTGCAAAATGAAATTGAAAGCCTTTTATTGCCTCGTAAAATTTTTGAATAAACATAGTGTTACGTAATGCAAATTGCTTCTTTGTGAATTTTTGTGACCTATTAGAAAATTAGATTAATTTTTTGTGACCTATTGGAAATGCAATGAGTCGCAGCTGCCAACAGCGAGGAAATGTGATAAAATTAACGCCTTTAACAGATCAATCAATTTATAAATTTTAAATTAACTGCATCCGTTCTAAATAATCTAAATGCATCGTCCTAATTACTTAATCCCAATGTGACCTCGTTTTCGCAGTAACCTGTATAAGAGCATAAAATCAAGTTTTATTGTTAATTTTGTCGTCTGAGCCACGTGGCCCATTCGGATTTATTATAAATAGAGTGAGAGATCACTCTTGTCATACAGTAACTAGAATTTGGCTCAGAGAACGGTGAACGTTGTATTAATTTTTGTTGTATTGTGTTAAGTAACTGCGTGTGTGAAACCGCAGATAAATAATAAATTCAATCTTCTCTTAAGTTGCAACTATAATTTTCTGTATCGGGCGTCATAGAGTTACGCATATCAAGGGTGGTTGTAACTTGGAGGGATTTTGCTGACCTTATTTAGACAAGTTCGGCATTTCAAGGACGGTTATAGTTATTGAATTCTGTTTTTATCGTTGGACACGCCGGCACCTTTCGGCGGGGAGCGGAAACTGGGAGTCGCAAGTCTTTCCTTCATTAACAAGGATTTGGTCTTCTCCAAGATTTGAATTTATAATTTGGTCTTTGAACCAAAAAAATTGAATTTATAAGTAGTGTTTCTACCAAAATTTGAATTTACTCTCTTCATCAACACAGAGTCAATAAATGGTTTAATTCAATGGTTCTTAACCGGGGAGGCACGCCTCCCCTGGGGGGCGTACGTAAATTTTCAAGGGGGCGCAATCGTTAACATGTTTTACAACACATTCTACATGTATATTAATTTTGATAATCAAAATGACAGGAAACTTGACCTCAGCAAGAATCAAATTGAACAACGGAAATCCAGCAAGCTTTTTTTAATAGGATTTTGCACTCGCAAACGGTAACTGAGTCTCAATTAAAGCACAAATAAAAACTCATTTATCTTATAACAAATACATCACATCACAAATAAAATCTATCGTGTACATTTTAGAAATAATACTATTGAAAAAGCTTCATCAATTCGCTTTTTGGGTGTAATAATTAATGAAAATTTAAGCTGGAAAGAGCACATGAATACGATAAAACGAAAAATTCGTTCTTCTCTAGGAAGTATTATGCGTGTAAAACCGTGTCTTACCACTAAAGCAATGCTAATTTTGTACAATTCATTATTATTAAGTCATCTAAGATATTGTATCACCAGCTGGTGCTTTGGAAATCGCACAAAAATCAATCAACTTCAACGTATTTGTAATAAATTTATTCGAGCCATGTATGGAATAAAATGGAGAGGCTGTGTAAAAAATGTTATGATCAAAAACGAGCTTTTAAATATTCAGCAGTTGTATGAAAGTGAAATTGCAATTTTAATGTATAAATTTCAAAAACGCACTCTTCCTACTCCAATTCAACAACTATTTCAGCTTAAACCATATCAAATTAAAACTAGAAGTGAAAGTCAAATTATTTCTTCATGTTTTAGAACAGCGTTTCTCAAACTGTGTTCCGCGGAACACAGGTGTTCCATGAGCTTCCTCAAAGTGTTCCGCGACTTCCGCGAAGTTTTTAACTTTTTACTGAGCAAAAAAACTGAGCATGACAAATAAATTTATAGAAAAAACGACTGTTTTTTTTTTTAAACCTATTCTGGTTTAAAGAAAGCTTTTTCTTCCTATTTTGTACATATTGCGAGGTTACTTGAGGTCACATATCGCATGATACCGGACGTCTCGAAGGCTGAAAAGGTTGAGAAGCATTGGCTTTTTTGCTTTCAGAGATAAGAAATTTCACAACTAGTTAGGGCCGCTGGGCTAAAGGGAGTCTGGACTAGAGTAAAAATGCTTTGCTGAAAGACATGTTTCAAAAGTTACAGTATTTTGTCTACCAACTTTAATACTTTGTTGATTAAATGAGTTACTATTTTATTAAATTATTGCTATGCATAGGTGCAGTGTTTATATCTGCTAATTCGTTCATTTTAGCATACATACGCGTATTTTTTATTAATGGATTGCTGGCTGAAAACTGAAAACCTCAAAAACACCTGTGATGATTCTGATTTGCCTCTAACAAATGATAAACAAATTGAACATGTAAAAGATAATGGTTTAATTGAAAACAGTGATAATAATTCGTTAGCAAACAACGACCTTATTGTACCTACCAGTGGCCCAAAGTGTCATTCCAATAAACGTGGCGTTAAACGAAAATATGACGAGAGTTACTTGGGCTTCGGGTTTACTTGGACAGGTTCTGAAGACTACCCTAGTGCTCTTTGTGTCATATGCCAAAAACTGTTACACAATAGTTCTCTTGTGCCTGCCAAAATGAAAAGACATTTGGAAAGCCATCACCCTAACTTAGTTGGAAAAGACATCTTGTTTTTTAAGGCCAGACTTTGCGAAGTGAAAGACATGCAAAAAGTTATTCATTTAACAACAGTTTCCACCGAAAAACTATTGGAAGTGTCCTATTTAATAAGTAAAAGAATTGCTATGGCAGGTGAGGCACACACAATTGCCGAAGACCTTATCAAGCCTTGCATGCTTGAAGCTGCAAAAATTTTGCTTAACAAAAGTGACCACCAAAAGCTGGAAAGCATTCCTTTATCAAACAGTTCTGTTAGCCGTCGTATAGATGACATGGGAATGTATATAAAATCTGAAATATGCTCTCGTTTACAGCAGGTCGATTTCTTTTGTCTTCAACTGGATGAGTCGACAGATGTGGTAGGGTTGGCTGTGTTGCTTGCATTTGTTCGTTATGTCTATGATGGAGACATTCAAGATTTGTTTTTGTGCAAGACCTTACCCACTTCTACCACAGGAGAAGAGATATTCAAGATTTTGGATACATTTATAAGCGAAAATAAAATTCCATGGAAAAAATGCTTGGATGTCTGCACCGATGGAGCTAAAAGCATGACTGGCTCAATAAAAGGTGTGGTGTCACGTATTAAAAAAGAAAATCCGGAATGTTCCAACTCCCACTGTGCACTCCACCGACATCAACTGGCTACAAAAGGCATGCCTCCTGAACTTAGCAATGTTTTGGATGATGTGATAAAAATTGTCAATTTTGTCAAGTCAAGACCACTGAAAGCCATAATTTTTTCTGTTATCTGCAAAGAAATGGGAAGTATTCATTGCAGTTTATTGTTGCACACATCTGTACGCTGGTTGAGCAGAGGTAAGGTGCTCGCGAGAGTTTTTGAATTAAGAAATGAACTATTGATATTTTTTGAAGAAAACAAATTTGGTTTATCATGCAGGTTGCACGAGCCAAAATGGCTGCAGTATCTCTCTTATATGGCTGATATATTTGGCAAGTTGAATAATTTTAACTTACGCCTGCAAGGCAAGTACACAACTGTTTTTTCTGTAAAAGATAATGCTACAGCCATCACACGAAAACTAAAATTTTGGTGCGAAAATGTAAAAATCGACGATTTCGCTTGCTTCCCTTTGCTGCAAAACTTTCTTGGAGATAATAATCTCACAATAGATCAATCTGTGAAAAGCGATATTGTGCGACACTTGCAAGAACTGCAAAATACTTTTCTTCTATATTTTCCAAAGGGGATGTTCAATTGCGATTGGGTTCGTAATCCATTTAGTTGTTCGACTGCTCCATTTACTGGAAAAACTATGGAAGATTTCATCGAACTTTCAAGCAATGGTAATTTGAAATTGCAATTTACAAGCCACCTCTCAAGCAAGTTTTGGCTAAGTGTGCAAAAAGAATACCCTACTCTTGCAAGAGAAGCTCTGAAGAAACTCTTGCCTTTCGCAACAACCTACCTATGTGAAACAGGGTTTTCACAATATGTGTCCACAAAAACAAAATACAGGAACAGATTGGATGCTGAAGCAGATATGTACATTCAACTATCAACTATTAGGCCAGACGTTAAACATCTTTCTGCTTCTATGCAAGCTCATCCTTCTCATTAAAGTGATAAATTGCATTCCTTTTATTTTATAAGATCCTAACCTTTTATTTTTTTTGCTTTGTTCTGTTTTGAAAGGAACTTCAGTAATTTTTGTTTTTTGATCGCAAAATTAACGTCTGTTATATCTTGACAAATTTGAGTTAAAACATTTTTGGCTAAGTGTTCCGTGGGCTAAAATGATAAGATTTGGTGTTCCGTGAGTAAAAAAGTTTGAGAAACCCTGTTTTAGAACAACAATCTGCCAACAATCAATTAAATTTATTGGACCCAAAATTTGGAATACTTTGCCTCAAGAAATTAAAAACTGCTCTACTGTACATTAGTTTCTTTCAAAAACAAACTAAAAATTTATTATCTAACTGGCGCAATACCCGACGAATCTACGTAAACATAGTGCCGTACCTACAACATACATGTAGAAAAAAACTTTTTTTTCTTCCTGCCTGTTGCTGTTTTCTTTTTATATTTCAGGTCATCGTCGACATCAATTCTAGAATTCAACTCTACATGCACCTGGAACAATCGCTTAATCCCAAATTGTATTAAACTAGTCTTGAAACTCGACAAACTTTTTTTTTTTTCCTAACAATTGACCAGATAAAAAAGTTTAATGCCAACAGAGTCTTAAAATAAACTCATATTGGAACTTTAAATAATGCGTTTAAAGAATTTTAAACGAAAATAAATGTGTTACAAAAACAAGTCTTGTCTATAAATATGTTTCTCTTGGGTATGAGTGTAAACTGCATCCGGTTGTAAGCTTATCAACTGATAAGTCGGGATGAATGAGGATGCCCAATTACAACTTCCTCCAGGTCACCCTTGGGCAAGGTGTAGTACCTGAAAGCCTCCCTGTGCTGGGGTTACATGCCAGCAAATAATATTATAATAACAAAAAAGGCTGTCTTAATTTTTTTTTTGTTTTTATGCATTTTTTTTATCGTCTTGTTTTGTTTTAGGCATTTTTTTTTAATTTTTTATACTCGTATATCTATTTTTTCTCTAGGTGATGCAACCATGCAAGCCGTTACCTTTGCTATTGTAGTTTATTGAGTTTTTGCATGTTACAACGTTGTTTCGTTTTGTTGCATGTTCCTTTTTCCGTGGTGTAATTACGTTGATGTAAGTATTTTGTTCGACAAGTGGCGGAAATACAGTAAAAAACGACTGAACTGAACTGAATTTATCTGATTAAAAAAAAAATTAACCAAGTAAAATTGTCCTATAGATGAGAAGCAAGAAACACATTACAATGCGAAATAGGCGACATTTTTGATGAAGCACAAGAACAGTTTTTCGAGTTAAAATTTAACTCAGCAGCCAAGGACAAATTTAAAGTGCTGGACCTTGAGGAGATTTGGGCCAAATACCTTCCCATTTACCATCTTATTTCTGTGAGTCACCGACAATTTTCTGTGAGTCAGGGAGTCAGGAGGAAAAAAATAAAGATACATATTAATATCAAGAATAAATAAATAATTTTAATTGTTTTTTTAAGTGAATATTTGAAAGTGGCTCCTTTTTTGTTGTTGTTTCAGGCCTTCCTTTTGTAAAAAACATTATGAATTAAAGTGATCGTGTTTTCGGCTCTCAACCGCCCCCATAACAAATTTCTGCAAACGCCATTGTGTGAATCTAATTGCTTAAAACAAATTACCGAATTGCTAATAAGACGAAGTAGAAAAGAAGAAAATAACTAAAAACTACTTTGATTAACCTGTACAAAGGCGAACATAAAATAAACAGGGGTAATACAAAAAGAAAAGCCAGCGAGTTGTTAAGCAGCTTTTACTGGTTTGTATAATTTGTCCTTATTTCTAATCTTTTTTAGGAGATTAATTAGACTAAATCTACTCTATGTAAATCAAACAAAGCCAACAAATACAATGCACCAACACAGATAACTAAGCTAATCAAATATTTGAATAAACTTTTGTTTATTGCTGTAAGTTCCACCACGACACAGTTCACCGCGGCAAATTCCACCGCTGAAGTTTATATTTTATCACTGTATATTCCACTACAATATCACACCATGTTGACGGTTCATTTTATTCGTAGATTGTTGTTGATTTATTACGCTACAGGCTGCCAAGACAGAGTACAGTAGTTGACAAGCACATTTATTTCCCTAACTCTACTAACCCTAAACCTTAATTCTAACTGTAACCCTAACACCTAACCCTTTAAACCTAACAAATTTCCGTGGTAGAATATATTGGGTTAGAATTTAACTATGATGAAATATACCGGGGTGGAATTTATCGGTCACCCAAATTTCAACCATTTTCGTAATTAGCGTACCATCAGCATTTTCGGGTTTTGAAAAAAATTTTTAATGATTTTTTTCTTAGTTTTTTTTATTGCTGTTTTTAACATTGTTTACCACCGTGCCTTGTATATTTCAGCTTTTTTTTGCTCTAGTTGAAAGGATTTTTAAAGCTGATTGTTTAATGATGCAATTAAACTTGAGCAAAGCTCTTTTCAACATGATCGAGATGCTTGTTCAATTAAAAAGTAATCTTAGATTGCTGTTTAGAAAATAGAAATTTATAGTTTTTGAAATAATTAAACCGACTATATTTTCGTAAAAATTTTCGGTCTCGATTATTTCTGGTCTCGGTCTCGAACCTTAGGTCTCGATCTCGGTCTTGGTCTCGAAAAAATTATCGGGTCTCGGTCTCGACGTTTGTGGTCTCGACTACATCACTGGTGGGAACCCATCTGAAGCTTCATAAATAACTGACTCAAACACAAACACACCTTTCACATGATCTTAATACATATTCAGATTCACCCAGAAACACGAAAACCCCAATCTTTCATAATAATGATAAACTAACATCTCAGATACAGCCATAACACCTGAAAAATGTAAAAAAAACTCAAACATATTCACATTACCATAACCTCGCAATATCTGTTCCAGAAAAAATAACAAAGTTACTAACACCACACCCTGTGACATTCATTGATCAGAATAAACATTACCACGTCAGAAGCGTATAAAACTGGCACAGCTCAGAGCCAACCAATTACCAGTTTTGCGAAGTTACACACAGTGCACCTTGATACTAACGCACCACAATCCCCACTACGTTTGACACACACACACACATGACACTAATCGCCTCTTCAACTATAGCCAAGTACCAACACAATACCATGTAACTAGTCTGAAAAAAGCTTTCGAAAGCGGCAGGGGTCATTCAAGAATGGAACTCAATATCGGCTTCTTCAAAGGGTGAAGGAATGGCTCCTTCAAGACATCCTTGGATGGTGGGCAACAACAACACTAATTACGGGTGGGGTTCGAACGCTGGCCAAAAATAATTTTGTAAAGATTAAATCAAGTACACAAAACATGGCACAACGTTGAAAATTTAATTGTATAATTGCATTGACACCATGGCAGCAGAAAACATAATCATCATAATAACATGAAGCAAATTATTATAATAAGCAGATGTGATGGATATGGTAAGTGATGCAGATTTTTACAAGGCAATGACCGCACGTAAGCTGAAATAAAACAGTGAAATACAATTAAAAAAATTATGATTAACTGTAATTTTATTAAGTTTCAAGTCCAATTTCAAAGTGCACAAGTTCCTACACTACACTG
Organism: Diplosoma virens; assembly: GCA_963680785.1. Lineage (NCBI taxonomy): Eukaryota > Metazoa > Chordata > Ascidiacea > Aplousobranchia > Didemnidae > Diplosoma > Diplosoma virens. The sequence goes on from OY796892.1 coordinate 15,802,057, forward strand.
GAATAATATCGCTTAGCTACGACATGAAAAGTATGGGTCTTAAGGTGGATGTCTTTTTTAATAACAATCTGAATATGATCAAAGATGAATTTTAGCCGTCTCGGGTTTTCGTGCTTTATGAACTGACTCTTTACGATCATTGCTTCGCGTTGGAAATTTAGGTGATAATAAGACAAACTTAAAACGCTAGTGGCCGAATTGTTAATTTGGAGCGTCTTCATGATTGCAACTAACATGATACTGTAATGGACTCAAAAGAGTATTAAAAGTTCTTTTTTTAGATCTGAAACAAAAATTCGTCTCCAATTTGCTCTGAGTTAACGTAAGTCGAGCTTGGTTAAGTAATTAATAAAAAATTATTTTGATATTACTTAAACTTTTTATGATGTAGAACAGGGGTGCTCATTAAGTCGATCGCGATCTACCGGTTGATCGCGGAGGTGGTACTGGTCGATCGCGGCGTGACATTAAAAAAATATCATTCTACCATCAATGCCGTCACTTGATTGATATACAGGGCAGCCATTCAGATGACAACTGAATGTTGCCGTTCGGGTGACCTGTGATGATCAAGATAGTGACGTAATAATGCGCTTTGTGTAACCTAGGTTTTATTATTTCGCAAAACGTGGTCAGTTGTGTTTAGCTAGTTTAGGCTTAGGAAGTGTTATTTATTTGTAGATGTGCTAGTTTCTTAGTTAGATTAGGGTTAGGGATGTTTCGTTGTGTTAGTAATCATATTGTGTTAAGTTGTGTTTTTCTAATTATTTCTTTTGAAGTTTTGATTCTATTTGAATAAGAATAAGATTTCTATTTGAATAAGTTTTAAATAATTGTTTAATGAAACTGTATTGAAACTGTCATGGCTGGAATGGGAAACACTCGTCATCTTACCACAGTGGAATTACAAGGAAACCGGTGCTGAAGACTGAACCCGGACCCTAGACACGGGACAGACCAATCAAATCAAACAACGGCTCTAAGTGCAGCAAAACTTGCCGAAAGCGCCGCTCCTTCTCCTTTCTCTTCCAGTTTCTTTATTATAATTTTTCCCGCTTGTTTTTACCACAGTTTATTGCGTAAGACAGCGCTTTGTTTTTATAACAATTGTACCGGTACTAGTTTAATAAAATACGAGTAGTCGGCGAATTGCGTCAGATTTTAAGCCCTCGCTAAAGTTTATGGTCACTAAAATGAGTGAAGGAGCTGGACCAAGTAAAAAGGCAAAAACATATCACTTCCATACGGAATGGGAGGTGGACTTTTTTTTCACAATGTCATTTTCGAAGTGCGTTTGCCTCATATGCCGTTCTACCATCGCAGTACCAAAGAAGGGAAATGTGGAGCGGCATTTTCGGACTGTTCATAGAAGATACGACACTGACTTCCCGCCGAAAAGCGAGCTGAGAAAGCGAAAGGTGAATGAACTAAAATCCCAGTTGACAGGACAGCAGTCATTTTTCACACAACATACTTCAAAAGCGAAGGCAGCCACCGAAGCATCGTTCCGGGTGTGTCACGCCATTGTTAAAAACAAGAAGTCCTTCCAAGACGGAGAGATGGTAAAAGAGGCATTCGTTGAAGCAGCTGACTCATTGTTCCGGGACTTTAAAAATAAGGCAGAGATATTATCTTCAATCAAAGCTCTGCAGCTGTCAAGACATACGGTTACACGTCGCTGTGATGCCATGGCCGAGGATTTAACCCAGCAAATGTGGACGGACATCAGAAATTGTGAATTTTTCTCACTGCAGTTGGATGAGTCTACGGATGTGAGTGACACAGCCCAGATGTGCGTTTTTATTCGCATGGTGTTTAGTGATATCACAGCAAAAGAGGAGCTATTAACAGTACTTTTCATGAAAGAACAGACGCGAGGAGAGGACATATTTCAGACGTTTAAAAACTTTATCGAGAAAACTGAGCTCCCAATGTACAAATTGGTGTCTATCACCACAGATGGAGCACCTGCAATGGTTGGGCGTGTGAATGGATTTATTGCCAAGTGCAGGCAGGATGATGCGTTCCCAGACTTCTTGAATTACCATTGCATTATCCACCAACAAGCGTTATGCGCTAAAATGCTCAACATGAAAGAAATCATGGATGTGGCAACGAAGATCGCATGTTCTATTCGAGCCAGATCTCTTCAAAGACGGTTATTCCGTGCACATCTGGAGAAGGCTGGCTGCGACCACTCTGAGTTGTTGCTACATACTGACGTGAGATGGCTTAGTCGAGGGAAATTCCTCAAAAGATTTCGAGAGCTCTGTCCGGAGATTAAGGAGTTTTTCCGTGTATCTGGACGTGCAGAATACAAGCAGCTAAATGACGGTCAGTGGCTGTTAGACTTGGCATTTTTAACCGATCTGACAAACTTGTTGAATGACCTTAATCTTGAACTGCAAGGAAAAGACAAAACAGTGACCAATATGATCAGCTCAGTTAACGCTTTCAAACGAAAGATGCAACATTTCTCCACAAAGTTGCAGCGCCATGATCTGGCAAATTTCCAGAACCTGGCATCAGAGTTGGAGACGCAAGGGAAGGCCTGTGAGCAACTTGACAGTGCACGTTACACGGAGCAGATCACCGATTGTCTGTCAGAATTTGACAAACGCTTTCAAGACTTTTCTTTGCTTGAGCCAGTCGCTACATTCATGTGCTATCCTTTTCAGGAAGATGTTGAGGTTGATTCACTCGCATCAAACATTGCATCACTGTTTCACATGAACTCTTCTGGAGTGGAACATGAGATTTTAACTCTACAAACCGACATTGAGCTGAAGTCGAGAGCTCATGGACAGTTCTGGAACTTACTCACGGAGGAAAAGTACCCTAACATGAGGAAATGTGCTATCTCTTTGACTGCATTCTTTGGCTCCACTTATTTATGTGAGTCAGCCTTTTCTTACATGAAGATCATTAAGTCCAAATACCGTTCCACCATGACTGATGAACATTTGGAAGTGTGCTTGAGGCTGGCTATCAGCAGCTACTGTCCGGACTATGCATCCCTGGCTGATTCAATTCAGTGCAAGTCATCAAAGTAAACTCAGGTAATTACAAAAATGTCAATAGTTAATTATGTGTGTTTTGCAATATTGGCTCATTTGATTATGTAAGGTACATCAACATACATTGTACGTACAAATAATCCTCAATACATTTGAAAATAAATAGATGTTTTGCATTTTTGTAGTGGGTAGATCATTTTGACTCGGTCATTTTAAAAGTAGCTCGCATGCTGAAAAAGTGTGAGCACCCCTGATGTAGAACATCGAACATTTCGTTATACAAAAGGCACAATCATCGAATTGATTGACTTTTTTTTTTTTTTTTTAAGCAAAACGATTTTTGAAACACGTTACTTCTGCTAGAAATCGGAAGATTAGACGGACGACGTGGATTTTTGCTAATAAAATAAACTAATTAGATCAAGTAAATTGGTGATAGTACAGTACATCACGCTTTTAAACATTTTGTTGGTTGCTTTAATTATAATTATACAAGCTAATGAAATTTATTTTATTATGATCTTGACAATCAGCAGTTATAGCAACGATAAAAATCGTTGCTGAAAACCTATTTAAAAAAAGCGCTGGTTAACTTTTAAAATACAGTAGGTACGTATATATAGTAAACTGCCTTGATTCCTTTTCACCTTATTAGATAAAATTTGGAAGATATTTTAAAATAGCTATAAGTGCATAAAAATGTATTTCAATACTTCCAGTATTACGATATGTTTTCAAGTTTATAATGTGGACTATATAAACCTGCTTAATGTACTTACTTCTTCCTTAAACAAAATGTTAAACCTATTTATCAAAGCAATAAAATGGGAAAAATGAAAAAACAAAATGAATAGAATCTAATTGGCAACGTGGTCGAGTGGTTAGAGCGCTGTCCTTATGATCAACATGGTCTCGGTTCAAACCCACTCGCGCCATTCTGTTGTATCCTGGGGAAAGACACTTTATGGCACTTTCCCCTCCTCGGTGGTCTTGGCAAGCAGTTCTAAATTAAAGTCATATCTCTATTAAATTACTAGCGGACAGCAATAACTTGGCATCTCCGGAAGCAGATCCGGGTAATGGCTTACCCTATGTATTAGCGCTCCGTCGCTTTCCTGCGAGTCAGGAGGATAAATATAGAAATAAAAATAATAGCAAAGTGGTCTATCTAATATTAGAAATCACAAACCTTTTTCCCTTGTGCATCAAATCGAATGATTCGTTAATCTCGGCAAGAGAAAGGTTATGAGTGACGAACTCGTCTATTTTAAGTTCTTTCTTCAAATATTTCTCAACCAGCAACGGAACGCTGTCCACGCTTTTGAAACCTGATTAAGATGTTACTGATCAAAAATGAATTAAATTTATATTGGTAGTCAATTTGATGCCCGAGAAATAAACAGCTACAATGCAGCGATTACTAGATTTATATCAACAAAAGATAATAAAAAAGTTAAAAGAAATCACCTTATTATGAACCTTTACGCTTTTTTTCACTCGTAAATTTTTGAGCAAGTTGACTCTTTTTCACTTGTAAATTTTTGAGTAAGATCAAACTGTCACTGACGAGACTTCAATAGTTTGTGGAAGGCTTTTACAGAACCGTGTAGATATTTTTTTCATCTACGCCTATATTTTTAATTTTTTATCCAAAATCTTAATTTTCCAAACTTTTTTATATATTTAATTTCTGTAAGTTATATTGTTTGCTTGGTCCGAAATTTATTTTTCTCGAATCATTTCTCATTGGTTCTTTTTCAATGTACATTTTGATGTAATTTTTAAGGCTATGCTTTTGAAATTTTTGTTTGATTAGTGCTAATTTCTGATTGGTTCTATGATAACGATGCCGGTATTTGCGATGCTCACTGCTGTTATTTTAAGTTTAAATTTGAAGATTTTTGGCTAAATTTCCAAACGAGTTACTTCAAGGAATTCTAATCTTTTTCCGATGGCTGTCTAAATTCATTCAAAGTAATATTTGGCACTATTCCTATGAATAATTTGCGGCTGATTCTTTGTAACGTCTTCATTATCTTGATATGTCAGTAAAATTTTAAATAAATGGGAATAATAGAGATAAAAGAAAACAAGCTGACGTATTTTGCGGTTACGGTCACGTTTAATTAAATTAAAAAGAAAAACTCCACGTAACCAACCTCCAAACGCTGTCCCTTTCCAAGTTCGACCAGTGACAAGGTAGAAGGGCCTAGTTGAAATTTCTTGGCCTCCCCCAGCAACGCCGATAATAACCGACACGCCCCATCCCTTGTGGCAAGCGTGCAATGCCGATTTCTGCACAAGCCGCAATGTACTTGATTAAATGAGAAATTTGTTCAATTTTCTTATTGACAAAAATCCAACCTGCATCTCGACAAGATAAACTGATAGTGCTGCCCTATAAGTGATAAAAAAATCGCGTGTTACGACTCAAATCGAATGTTCGCATTCGACACAAATTGAACTGAAACCTCTTTAAAATTTCAAACCAAAAAATAGGCATTTGTAAAATTCGTATAACAGACTTTGCGAATGAACAGTCTTAAACTAAACAATGTTTACATCTGAAACAGTGGTCAAATTTACGAAATCGCCAAAACAGACAAACTAAACGTTTGTTTATTTAGGACTAAATGATTAATAATTGATTTGAAAATTGATAATTTGATAATGATAAAGATGGACTAAAAAAAATGATTTAACATTTATATGCGTGCATTTTCTTCATCTAATAACTTGGAATACAGACATATTTGATACGTATTTTATTGATAACACAGTATAACACTGTATGAAAATCAGTTCTTCTAAAGTGCTCGATAACAAAGTTAGAGCTTTTTAAGATTAACAATAGCGAAATCACGGAAATAAAAACAAAGCTAAAACTCAACAGACTGTTTCACCCATAAAAGGGATCATCAGGGGTATCTAAAAAATAAAATAAAATAAAATAAAGTTAAGATAAAACTGCCAGAAAAAATTAAAAACAATAGAAAACTGAAAAAACTTAAAAAATTTAAAAAAATTTAAACACTGTAAACGCTTATTAGATCGGAACATCCCATCACGGACTCTGCTAAACTAAACTGATTAAGATTGGCGAGAAAACACGAAAAAAAGGAAAAGCGCGCGAAAGAATTACAAATACAAAAATTATTTCGAAAATTAAAGATTTAAAAAGGGTTCAAGTATCGGCTAAGGTAGAACGTTGCACGCGGCGAAAAAAAGAAAAATGAAAGAAAATCACAGTTTAAGTTTGGCGTTAATCAATTTGTATTTATTTTTATGCCGACACTTATTGATCAATTCGGTTCGTTTGTTCAGCAGAGCGTCATCATTTGCAGTTAAGATTTCGTATTGTTCTGCCAGATAGAGGTTGCATACTTTGCCCCCGTGTTGGTAAGGTGTTGCTTGGCAAATTATTTTCCAAGAAATAGCAGGATTTATACCAGAATCTTTGCAGGACCAAATGAATTTCGAAAGTTCTGTTGCATTTCTTTTGGAATCCGAATTGAAGGAATGGTTGTGGTTATAGAATCTTGCTTTAAATTCAGTTTCGCACAATCCGATATAGTTCTTGGATTGATCTTTGGCTTGTACAGTTGCTTAGTAAACGATTGCTTTGTCTCGGCAGTTGCCATTCAATGGGCATGACGGCTTATACCTGCAGTTACAGGGTTTAAATTCTGGTTTGCCGTTGTGGGACTTAAGGAGCTTCTTGTTGTGAGCTGAGAGGATGTCTGCCATATTGGGGGTACAGCTGTAGCTGAGTTTAACCACATTCTTGTTGCAGATTTTTCTGTGCAAGAGAACTTTCGAAATTCATTTGGTCCTGCAAAGATTCTGGTATAAATCCTGCTATTTCTTGGAAAATAATTTGCCAAGCAACACCTTACCAACACGGGGGCAAAGTATGCAACCTCTATCTGGCAGAACAATACGAAATCTTAACTGCAAATGATGACGCTCTGCTGAACAAACGAACCGAATTGATCAATAAGTGTCGGCATAAAAATAAATACAAATTGATTAACGCCAAACTTAAACTGTGATTTTCTTTCATTTTTCTTTTTTTCGCCGCGTGGAACGTTCTACCTTAGCCGATACTTGAACCCTTTTTAAATCTTTAATTTTCGAAATAATTTTTGTATTTGTAATTCTTTCGCGCGCTTTTCCTTTTTTTCGTGTTTTCTCGCCAATCTTAATCAGTTTAGTTTAGCAGAGTCCGTGATGGGATGTTTCGATCTAATAAGCGTTTACAGTGTTTAAATTTTTTTTAATTTTTTAAGTTTTTTCAGTTTTTTTCTATTGTTTTTAATTCTTTCTGGCAGTTTTATCTTAACTTTATTTTATTTTATTTTACTTTTTAGATACCCCTGATGATCCCTTTTATGCGTGAAACAGTCTGTTGGGTTTTAGCTTTGTTTTTATTTCCGTGATTTCGCTATTGTTAATGATAACACAGTATATGTATTTATGCATTTACTTTATTAAATGCTGTTATTAACCCTCACCAGGTACCAAGGGGTCAATATGACCCCAGGTGTACAAAAAATCTCATAATTTTAAGTCCGTTTATTTTTCATTTGTGTCAAGCCATGTATTTGTCACATAGTGATGTATCAAGATATTCTTGATGTTCATCACACTTTTTGCTAACAATTATTAAAGTTATTTTTGCTAACAATTTTTTTTTACTTTTTTGAATATTTCTATATGCTTATTTTTAAATACATTGTATTCATACAAAAAGTGATTGTATCATTTAATTTTATTTATAAATACCAAAATAAACGATTTGTTCCTTATTTGCATTTATTTTGAAAGATCCAATATAAAAAAGAAAATTTTTATAAATTTTTTAAAAAAACAAATTTTCATTTTTTTCTTATATGGTTTACATTAATATTTAATCCTAATAAAAATATTTTTTAGCTAATTTCTTATATTTTTTAGTTAAATAAAAGACTACTGCATACCTAGCAATATTCTATTTAATTTTTTAAATTGGGGTCATATTGACCCCATGGTACCAAAATGTAAGTATTTCATGGTACTTGGTGAGGGTTAATTAATATCAAAAGTTTTATCACCCATTTTTACAAAATTCACGATTACTTTATTAGTTACAAAATTTTGTATGTTTTTTTAAAATGTTATCTTGTTAAACGATTAAATTTTAATGATTTTTATTTCATGATAAAATTATTTACCTCATTCCTGATATCATATAGCTTATATAAAAATTACTTCATCATGCCGTTAAATAAATATTATATACAGAATATTATCAATTTAAAGATAGATGACTTTTTTGTCCAAAACATAGAGTTGCAGTAAAAATTTACATAACCAATTTTACAAGTTTTCCTTTAAATATTTGTTGTGTGTATATATATACGAGGGTCAGTCAATAAGTAATGAGACTTTCTCAATTACTTTGGTGTTCTTGGAGTTATGCAACTGAAATTTTATGTGATGATTATGAATGGAGTTGTCATCTTATTTACAACAAAACTTGTTTATTTTCAGATTACTGTAGGTGTGACGATAAATTGAAATGACTACTAGGCTAGGAAACAGCTCATGCTTGGAACAAAGAGGAGTCATCAGATTTCTGTTGGCAGAGAGTGTAAAATCATGTGAGATTCTGTCTAGAATGCAAAGACAATATGGTCCTTCCTGTATGTCTAGAGCAAACTTCTACAAATGGGTGCAAGCATTCAAAGATGGACGCGAAAGCATTACTGATGATCTGAGAAGTGGAAGACCTGTGGATGTCTCTACCCCAGAAGCAGTACAGGCAGTTGAAGACCTGATCAAATCTGATAGAAGGGTCACTTTAGATAAAATTGCTACAAACTTGGCACAGTGTACACAATCCCATGGCACAGTGTACGCAATTGTGCGTGAGAAGCTGCGTTTTTCAAAAGTCAGCTGTCGCTGGGTTCCAAAGATGTTAACGGATGATCACAAAATGCAGCGCCTGATGGCTTCCAGAGCATCACTACGCAGATACAGAAAGGAGGGAGATGTATTTCTATCGAGAATAGTGACAACTGATGAGACCTGGGTCTTTCATTATGAACCTGAATCGAAACGACGATCAATGGAGTGGAAGCATGTTTCTTCCCCAGTGAAGAAAAAATTCAAATCTCAGAAAAGTTTAAGGAAAGTCATGCTCACTGTGTTCTGGGACAGAAATGGGCCGATCACTATCAGTTTCTTGGAAAGGGGCAATACTGTGAACTCAGAGAACTACTGTGAGCTGCTAACTCAAGTGAAAAAAGACATTAAGAACAAACGGAGAGGACTTCAATCAAGAGGTGTGATTCTCCTTCAGGATAATGCAAGGCCCCACACAGCAGCAAGAACCCTAGCCAAAATTGAAGATTTAGGCTGGAAACTTCTAACACACCCACCCTACAGCCCAGACCTTGCACCATCTGATTTTCACCTCTTCGGCCCACTCAAAGAGAGTATGAGGGGAATTCACTTCCAGACTGATGAAGAAGTGAAGGCTGCTGTGAGCAACTGGCTAAGGACCCAGTCCACGGAATTCTATGCCAAAGGAATAGACAATCTAATATCAAGATGGAACAAGTGTGTTGCAAAGGAGGGAGACTATGTTGAAAAATAAAAAAGCATTTTTTGATTACCAGTCATTGCAAACTTGAGTTATTAAAAAAGTCTCATTACTTATTGACTGACCCTCGTATATATACGAGGGTAAATCAAAAAGTTCTAAGACAAATGACATAAATTCAATCTGAGTAAAAATAGGGCAACAAAATAACATTTAATTGTACCACTGATGACTTAACAACAAATTTGACAAGTTACAGCATTCTAAATTTTTTATTGATTGTTCCAGGTTACATATTAAAAACCAACTTTTTTGCTCTATCCAGCATCTGGAAAACTCCATTGTCAAATTCTGTTCCATCATGACAATGCTCCAGCACACACGGTCAAGACTGTAACGACAATTTTACGAGAGTTTCGCTGGAACATCCACTACTGTAGAGAGGGTGTGAAAAGATTTTCCAGCGAAACTCTCGTAAAATTGTCGTTACAGTCTTGGCCGTGTGTGCTGGAGCATTGTCATGATGGAACAGAATTTGACAATGGAGTTTTCCAGATGCTGGATGGAGCAAAAAAGTTGGTTTTTAATATGTAACCTGGAACAATCAATAAAAAATTTAGAATGCTGTAACTTGTCAAATTTGTTGTTAAGTCATCAGTGGTACAATTAAACGTTATTTTGTTGCCCTATTTTTACTCAGATTGAATTTATGTCATTTGTCTTAGAACTTTTTGATCTGCCCTCGTACACAGGGTGGACCATAATGATGGGACACAATTTTAATGCTTTTTTCTCAGATTATATAAACGACACAGAGTACTAAATTTATTTATTACATAACTTATACACAGAAGTTTAACGTATTATCTAAGATATGAATACTACATCCCTGAGATGCTCGCCATCACGACTAAAACATTTAAAAGCTTAATTTTTCATATCACGTAAAGTGCGGTTTAGCATATCAGCTGGAAGAGTGGTAATCTCTCTATGGATACTTTGTTTTAGTTCCTCTGTTGTGTGGGACCTGCCTACGTATACCCGATCTTTCAAGTAACTCCACAGAAAAAAGTCCACTGGGTTAGATCAGGTGACCTAAATGGCCAATAAATATCCTCAACTACATATGCAATTTTTTGGAAGTCCATGACGTTATGAGGGTCACCAAAATCTGTACCTGAAAGTAATGAAATTGATGTAATACTCAGATCTTAGGTAATACTTTAAACTCCTGTGCATAAGTTATGTGATAAATAAATTTAGTACTCTTTGTCATTCATATACTCTAAAAAAAGCATTTAAAATGTGTCCCATCATTATGGTCCACCCTGTATATATATATGCACATAAGAAAACTAAATAAGAATAAAAAAAATAAAAATCCACTACAGCCTGTTTTGCCAAAGACGGCTCATCAGGGGAATTTGTGAAGTAATAAAAAACGTAAAATATAAAAAGTAATAAAGTAATAAAAAAACGTAAAATATTTACTTTTTTTATTACTTCACAGATTCCACCTGATGAGCCGTCTTTGGCGAAACAGGCTGTTGTGGATTTTTAATTTTTATTCTGTTTTAGTGTTTTTATTTATAAATTCTGCTCTAGCTTTTTGGCTATCGAGCTCTGTGTCGGCGAAGTAAGGCGAACAGATATATATATATATGAAAGTTGATTTTGCATATAATTTGAGTAAACATTTGTTGTATATAATTGGTTTTTGCATATGAATTTCTATGCAATACTGTATATTATTTTTAATTAGTGTTGTTCAACATCAAATTTGTACATATACAAAATGGCAATGTAATACAAAAATAACATTGAAGAAAAAGTAAAAATAGAGAATTAAGTTATTAATATCTATGACGTTAACAATCTATCACGTATTAAATAAGCAAAAAGCTTTTTTAAACCTACTAATTAAGAAAATTTGAAAAACTAAATATTAAATTTTGTAGTACTTATTTTTTTAATCATAGTAATGTTTCGTTGCATAAACAATGAGGTGAACAAGTGTCGGAACAGAAATTGCTCGCGTATAAATGACGTGACACGAGGCCCAAAGTATAACTAATCAAAACGTACCATTGTGTTTACGTTTCCTATACACTCAAAAGTGTAATCGCAACCGCCATCCGTCATAGCGACAATGGTTTCTTCAACGGTACCCTTCAAATCTTTTGGATTAACGCAATCCGTGACTCCGAAGCTTTTGGCTAAAATTTAACAAAAATAATTTAAGAAAAATCAACAGCAGCCAATCTTCGGCTGTTCTTTTTCTTTCAGTTTTTTTTTTCTTAGATAAAGTTATGTCAGATATTAATCTTCACTTGACTTTCAATGATAACTTTTATTATCAAAAAGTTACTATTGATAAGCACTGCAAATGACTTTGCTCCAAACAAAAATGCACCGTTTTTGTTTATGAGATTCAAATACGTAAATTAGGTCAATTTAGCATTCTAAAGGCAGGCTCCATGATGCCTGCAAGCTAGAGGTTAGGCACGCTTAACCTACGCTGTCTATCTATCTATAACGCTTATTTTCAGATCCAAGCAAGCATGTTTACACCACATAAAATTTGATGAAGTCAAAGCAAAATAACTCTTAAAGGACCAAACGAAAAATTAATCCTCTTTAATTCTAAATTAGTACTGACCCTATTCTAGAATAGGCAAACACCAATAAAGTCGAATCACATCAATCACTAACATCAACATTCAATAGTTTTACTCAGAGGGCATTGTATATCAGTAAGTATGCTAGATCATCTGCATGGGCAAACATTCTGGAGTTTGTGGAAAGCAGATCGTATGTATACTATATATGTTAAAAAGAAAGGGAGCAAGACCGACTATGAAGTAAAAAAGGGTAAAACGCGCTTACATGAGTATAATTATCGCTAAACTACAAAAGTAATTATCAAACAAAACCATTACTCTTTGATCTTAACTTTTTCAAACAACTAAACTGTCTCCATCCTTCTCTCAAATTTACCTTTGAGAAAGAGAAAAATAATTGTTTACCGTTTCTCGACGTTAACGTGGAACGAACAGTTACGGGTTTTGAAACTAGTGTGTATAGAAAACCTACCTTTACTGGACAGTACTTACGTTGGGAATCTTTCAGTCCCACTAAACAAAAAACAAACCTTATATCAACTTTGGTAAACCGGGCACTAATGATATGCACGAAATCTAAACTAAACGAAGAAATTAAGCATATCAAGAACATTCTATTGGACAATGGTTATCCTGAATCAATTATTGACTGCAACATTTCCAAGAAAATTGCTCAGTTTTCTATGCCCAAACGATTTGGTCCTGAGAAGTGTCCCGTATATTTGAGAGTTCCTTGGATAGGGAAAGCTTCCATTGGTCTTGATAAAAACGTCAAAACGGCTGTTGAAAGCTGCTATGGCTCCGTTACCACCAGAGTTGTATTTACATCCAAACGCATGTTGCCTGTAACCCGCAATATGTTTTACCTACCACGCTGAAAAGCTCCGTTGTTTATGAATATTCGTGCCACTGTGACAGTAGGTACGTAGGACGAACATCACAGCGACTACAAGATAGAATCAAGCAGCATGTTCCTAAATGGCTACAACAGCAAGCGAAGCGCCCTACACGATTTCAACCTGGCAGATCCTGTAAGCCAAAACGTAACAATCCAGATTGTGACTCTGCTGTAGGACAACACTTGCTTGATAACGAGCAATGTGCTGCAAACTATAACGACAAACGTTTTAAAATTCTTGCTGTGGCACGCAACTCGTTCCATCTGTGTCTACTCAAGGCAACTTTTATCAAAACCAGACATCCAATTTTATGTAAACAAAAGGAATTTGTTTACACATTAAAACTTTTCAAATAACCTAAGTTGCGAGTAACAGTGTTTCTCCTGGGTAATTGCACATAGTGCGTTTCTCCTTTCCGAGATTGCACTGTATTGCACCACACTTCTTTGATTTTGTGCAATTGTGCCTTTCTCCTTTCCGAGACTGCAGCACCTTTCTCCCAACTGTTGAGACTATAAATACTTTGATTTTCTCTGGTTCGTCTCATTTTGACGCGATTGCCACTGATGAAAGCGTCACGAAAAGCTTATGGCTCCGATTAAATCGATTTTGTTTGAAGCGATATTAAAACTCATTGATTGGTACTTTACATGTATTTCTTGATACACATCCATCAAAGCACATGCTATTAATTTTCCATTAAAGCTATAACGAATGAAATTTTTTACGTAACACGAATTAATAAATAAGCGCTTTAGTAAAAAGTAATGCGTATCTTAAAAAATTCTATTGTATACAATCATCCATCATACATTAAAACCGCCTCTTTTGCTGTACACAAATCTTTTATGGTGTTATTCAATTGAATCACCTTAAGAATTAAATTTAGAATTGAAAATTACTCAAATTTTTAAAATGAGAGATGGTTCCACCAAGTTTTTTCAATTAGTATTATTATTAACTATTAGTCAGTTAGTAATAGTACGGTAAATCACACAATGACTGTGCAGCGTATTCGAGCCTCGCATTGGCGTGCGCTTCAACAAAACAATTTTTTATAAGAATTAACAAATAACCTCTACCTATTTCAAACTTGCTTGGGTTTATGTCAACACCGATTATACGACTGGCTCCTGCAGCTTGGCAACCCATAACTGTGGCTAAACCTACCGCACCGAGACCCCAAACAGCACAAACTGATCCCGGTTCAACCTGAAAACGGTAAAAGTAGAAACTATTTTGCTGGTATTAAAAATAAAACACTATTACACTTAATCACGCATGATTTAACATAGCTTCAACGACATCCTTACAATCGGCACGATTTTCAACACTTGAATCTCAAAATCAACTCGAATTGTAAACAGACCTTTGCTGTGTTTAGGGCGGCTCCATAACCAGTCGGTATCCCGCATCCCAACAAACAAATTTTATCAAAAGGCGCTGATTCATTTACCTGTAAGATAGAACTTCGATCAAGCACAAATCGCAAAACTTTATAACATTCAACAAATACGATTTCGACAAATTTTTCCGCATAACAGCCTGGTTGTGTTTATTTCTTTAAAGAAGATATAACAAACTAATAAAATTTGCTAAAAGTCAATAATATTTTTAGCATAACAGTGTAGCTACGAGGTGTGTCCGAAAATTAACGAGATTGGTGTTATAAAAACTTTACTAAAAAATATTAAAATATACCAAAGTCAAATTCCTTCAAAGTTATCCCCTTCCACTTGAAAACATTTGTGCGTTCGCCTTTTCCACGATTCAAAACATTCTTGGAAGGCATTTTCTGGGATCTTTTTGAGCTCCGTCATCGCAGCCGTTTTGATGGAATCGAGGTCAGAAAAATGGGTTCCTTTGAGAACAGATTTGATCTTAAGGAAGAGAAAAAAGTCACATGGGAACAACGAACCAGATTTGCTCAACTCTGTCATAACTGGGGACGAAACATGGGTATTCGAATACGATCCAGAAACAAAGAGACAGAGTCGTGAATGGAAAAGTTATGGATCCCCAAGGCCAGTGAAAGCAAAGTCGAAGTCGAAAGTAAAAGTGATGCTCATTGTGTTCTTCGATATTCAAAACATCGTTCATTTCAAATCCCTACGCCAAGGCCAAACAGTGAACCAAACCGTCTCTAAAAAGACTTTTCGGCGCCTCGTAAGATCAGTGCGTGACAAAAGGCGGAGCTTTTGTGAAGCCCACGCATGTACGCTCCATCACGATAACGCTCCTGCTCACACAGCCTTGAGTATTCGTCAGTTTTTCGCAGAAAAAAACATTGCAACTTTGGAACACCCCCCATATTCTTCTGATCTGGCCCAGTGTGACTTTTTTCTCTTCCTTAAGATCAAATCTGTTCTGAAGGTAACCGATTTTTCTGACATCGATTCCATCAAAATGACTGCGATGACGGAGCTCAAAAAGATCCCAAAAAATGCCTTCCAAGAATGTTTTGAATCGTGGAAAAGGCGAATGCACAAGTGTTTTCAAGTGGAAGAGGATTACTTTGAAGGAATTTGACTTTGGTATATTTCAATATTTTTCAATAAAGTTTTTATAACGCCAGTCTCGTTACTTTTCGGACACACCTCGTATATAATAGTTAAAAAACTGAAATACTTGGTTGTAGAGTATATAAAATTCGGTAAGGTACAGAATTTGGCACCTGTTTTCTGATGACGCTTTTTGCGTATTTGAGTGAGAAGACCTACATTGAATTAACCTAGGTGGGTCAAAAGCTTCAGTTGTCAATATTCACTGAAACTCGGCAATTTAAAACACATTTCCCAAAAACTCTTTTCAAGTCCATCGAAAAGAAATGAATTAGAAACCAACGCTCGAATTAAACAGCCAGCGCTGGTAATAAAACGTCATCGAGTAGTTAACTCGCAAATTTTTGATCAAAGAAATATAAAAAATCAAAGAGCCAAGAAAAACACATACAACTTAAAAAAATGTACAAGCAAAAAATATTTGTCCGTAGTGTGACAGGGTGTAACTATGAAAAATGCCGTGCAAGAAATTCTTACAACGTTTGTGATAGTGCGGTGACATGGCCTGTAAATTGTTTAGTTAAATTTAAAATCTGCTCATTCGCAATTTGATATTTTTTGTATTCCGGAAAATCGTGGATTTCGCCCCAGTATTTACGCAAACCCAAGAAAACCGTAAAACAATTGATAGTTGGTTTTAATTACTAGTTATGGTTCGGCCATGGTCAACCTTGCAAATAACGAAGAAAGCAAATGAATTTATATTTAAATGAGTAGAGATGTACCGGAATTCCGGCCGGATTTAAAAATTCAGTTCCGGTTCGGGTACTGGCCGGAATCAATCCCATCCATGATTGTAGCCAATAGGACTGATTTATTTAGAAACATATCTATGCTTAGTTTACCTGGTAAAATTGATGTAGGCTGTCATTTACTCAAAGATAGAGCTTGCTAAATTGCACTTACACACCTCTCAGTACTGGAAAACCAGTCAAAGCTGCTTTGCTGCTTCAATTTGAAAAGTTAATAAGAAAATTGTCACACAAATTAAGACATTAACATATCAATATACTATTAAATATATTAGGTCAACCTTAAATCAGTTACAATGCACTACCGCTAAATACTTAAATAAATTTATACACAAGAGTGTCATATGAGTAAAGCCATCAGCATAAATTGGAACTAATGTCAGATGATAAGAGTACTTGATCTGGCAACAACTTCGTGGCATGAGAAAACCTAACCTTACAGCAAATCATCGGCAATATTTTATTGCAGTTTGATCAAACTAACGTCAGTCTTATCTACTAGCTTTTTTAAGTACAGTGATTACTGTATTCTACTCCCTACAAAGATAAAAGTCATAAAATAGCTGAATAGCCACAATATCATAAAAATTAACTTTTCACTGTACAACTTAAATGAATGTGTCTATAATATTTTTGGTCATCATGTTTCAAATATCCAGTGCGCAGCAGGGAGTACTCAAATAAACTTCTCTAATGTAGTGGCTCTCAACCTTTTTTCAAAGCGACCCAAGTTTGTTGAAAAAATCAAATTTGTGAATCTTGCGACCCAAGCATCTCTTGATACACAATTAACTTTTTTTATGCTAAGTAAGTAGTTAAGCTAAGTAGAAAAAATTTTTTATGATGACAGAACTGTATTGAAAATAGTACAAACAGTCCTTTTCACTGAACATTTATTTTTGAAATTACTCGATAATCACACTAATGAGAAATCTGGGCTTGCTTGCCGTCAGTGAGCTTTTAAAATTGTGGCGATACTTTACTTACGCACAGCCGCAGGTTAGCTTTAACTTCCAATCGATTTCGATGCTTGGTTTTCAATATACGAGGTCTGTTCAAAAAGTATCCGACTTTTTTGTATAAAGCACACAACACAATAAATTTTTCAAGTTTTATTCAATCTCCTTCAAAATATTCCCCTTGGTGGTTCACACACTTATCCCAGCGCTTCTGCCACTTCTCAAAACACTTCATAAACTCCTCCCCCGGAATGCTCTGAAGCTCCTCCGTCGCTTTTTTCATAATGTCTTCTCTTGACTGAAATCGCCTCCCTTTCAGAGTTGTTTTTAGCTTAGGGAACAGCCAGAAATCACACGGTGCTAAGTCGGGAGAGTAAGGAGCCTGTCTAATAAGTGGCATGCTGTTTTTGGCTAGAAAAGCTTGGACCACATGTGCAGAATGAGCGGGAGCATTGTCGTGGTGAAGCTGAAAATTCTTTGCTGCCCACATGTTTGGCCGCTTTCTTCGCACAGCATCACGAAGGCGACGTAGAATCTCCAGGTAGTACTCTTTGTTGATTGTTTGACCTTCTGGTGCGTATTCATGATGCACGATGCCACGGGAATCAAAAAAACAGGTCAGCATAACTTTCACATTGCTGCGGACTTGCCGAGCTTTTTTTGGGCGTGGTGATTCCGGATGCTTCCATTGTGATGATTGAAACTTGGTTTCTGGGTCATAACCATAAACCCAGGTCTCATCACCAGTGATGATTGTCTTGATAAATTCTGGGTCATGATTTGCAACATCCAGCATGTCCTCCGAAATTTCCTTCCGGAGTTCCTTCTGTTGCTCCGTCAGCAGCTTGGGGACAAATTTAGCCGACACTCTCCGCAGGTTCAAATCCTCAGTTAGGATTGAATGAACTGAGCCTGTGCTTATTCCCATTTCTGCAGCAATCTCCCGTACTGTTAAACGACGATCCTCCAACACTTTTTCACGAACCTGATCCATCGCCTCCTCGTTTCGGCTTGTGGATGGCCTTCCTGAGCGAGGATCACTTTCCACTGATGCACGGCCATCTTTAAAGCGTTTAAACCATTGCTTTATCTGAGTTGGGCTTAAGGCCTCATTTTCAAAAGCTTGTTGAATCTTTCGAATTGTTTCAACTTGAGTATCACCAAGTTTTTGACAAAACTTGATGCAATACCTCTGTTCGATGCGTTCTGTCATTGAAATAAAATTTTCTGAAAATCAAAAAACCGATGAACACGTACTACACGCCTGCACTAAATGCTTTACACAGAGAGATACGAATGACGAATCGGCCTGAAACGCTTTACGATTACGCGTGAATGTGTGTGTGTGCAGCCACGCTTTGCACGGGCAGTTTGCTCATACCTTATTGGCGAGAGGGAAAAAGGTCGGATACTTTTTGAACAGACCTCGTACACATAGCACTAAGTCCTGCCTCACAAAGCCAAGTTGTGGTGGTGGTGGTGGTGGATTTGCCCGACCCATTTCTGAATATGGGGGCGCGGATCAACTCCGCGGAGTCCCAGTAATCGGGCGATTCTTCACGGACGGGACCAGAGGTCTAGAAGTGACAGGGTGTGACCGAATATGGCCCGACGCAGATGGTCCAGTACAGGGCAGTCAAGCACGAGATGTGAAAGATTCTGTGGTTCAGAACCACAGTTGCTGCATGAAGAAGTCTCGGCTCGACCAACTCTGTGAAGATAAGAGTTAAGGAGAGTGCTGTGCCCGTTGCAGCGTAAACGGGAGAGAGCACAGCGAGCGGAGCGAGGGAGAGTAAGCTCCTCGGGAGATACTGAAGGGATTTGGTGTTGAAAGAAACCAGATAGGACACTGCGTCTCCAACTGTAGAGGGATTGTCTTTGAGAGGAAATAAGGGGTGCGAGGGACACGGATATGTTGGAGGGATCGAGAGAGGCTCCGGCTTTGGCTAGAGAGTCAGCTAAGTCGTTACCTGGGAGGGAAGAGTGACTTGGTATCCATTGCAGATGGACTACCTTGGATTGGGATAGAGAATTGAGAAGGGATTGTGTATTGGATAGGGATTTGGGGGTTAAATATGGTAGGGGGGAAGAGAGAGTTGATAGGACAGATAAAGAGTCGGAAAAGGTGATAGATTCAAAATTACATATCGTGGAGTGAGAGATACACCATTCAAGAGCATGTAGGATAGCGAAGGTTTCCGCACTATAACTGGTAGCCCAGAGACCAGTCGAGGAAAGCGAGGTAGCAGTGACACACTTTGAACACTTGATGTGTATCCCTACACCACCCTGCCCCAGCCCGCCAGGTACCGAACCGTCAGTCCAGACAGAGATATCGCTGTGAGATAGGGAGGAAAGATGGGAGGTAGCTGCAGTGTTGCGAAGGGAGGGGGATCTTTGCGAGAGCATGGGGATGAGAGATGGAGTGAAATTGTGCAAGTAGATGGGGTAGACCAAGGGGGTTTAGGAGGGCAGAGGATTAGAGGTTTACGGGCAAGATGTAGGTTAGGAGTAAGGTTATGTGATCTGGAGAAGGATCTCCATGAGCTCTTTTTGAGACGTGTACGGGGGTTAGAAATTGCAAGAGAGGCTATGGGAAAGGTTGGAGGTAGACAGAGGGCCCGTTCAAAGAAGGAGAGGGATTGGTGAATGAGGGTAACTCGTAGTGGAGGTAAAAGTGCTTCTATATGAAGTAGAGGGATGGCAGTGGACGATAGACAACCTGTGATTACTCTACAGGAAGATCTATGCATCCTTTCCACGGAGGTGATGTGAGCAGAAGATGAGAAGGGAAACCAGCCTGGGGAAGCATAGGTGAGGATGGGGCGAATGAAGGCTTTATATAAGGTGCATAAGGATTCTTTTGATGGACCCCAGGAGGCAGAGGCGATAGAGCGGAAAGCACGGAATCGGCTGTGAAACTTTTTCCGTAAGGATAGGACATGATGTTTGAAAGAGAGGGTGCGGTCGAAGGTTACACCGAGAAAGGTTGGATGAGGGTTAAATTTGAGTGGGGTGTTAAGAATGTACAGAGAGGGTTGTATACGTGATTGGTAGGGGTCTAAGCTGAAGAAGGATGTTTCACATTTGAGAGGGTTGAGAGGAAGGCGCCATTTTGAGGACCATTTCACTAGTCTGTTGAGGGCAGCTTGTACTATGGAAGTTGCACACTCAACACTCGGGGAGGAGGCCCAGATGGCAAGATCATCTGCATAGAGAGAGGTCTTAACAGATGCAGTAAAGAAAGTGGGAAGGTCATTGATATATAAAGAAAAGAGAACTGGTCCTAGAACTGAACCTTGGGGAACTCCTCTTCGGAGACGGAAAGGACAACTGTATGAATTACAGATACGGACTTTTGAACAGCGATCTGAGAGGTAGGATCGTATCCATTCAACAAAGCAAAGAGGAAGATCTAATGAGAGGAGTTTAGAGAGAAGGGCAGAGTGCCAAACTGAGTCAAAAGCTTTCGCAAAATCCACAGTGGCAAGAACTGTACGTGCGCCTGGCTTAGATTGGTGGAAGGAATCTGCGATTGACTGTGAGAGGAGAACCTGATCTACAGTCGATCTACCAGGTCTAAAACTAGCTTGCACGGGTGAGAGAATGTCTTGTTGTTCGAGAAAATGGGTTAGTCATCCTAAAACCATTCTTTTCAGAGTTTGGAGGTACAGGAAGTGAGAGAAATAGGTCTATATGAAGAACGTGAGTCAGAGGGTTTTCCAGGTTTGAGAATGGGAATGATTATTGATTGCTTCCAGGTAGACGGAAAGCTGTGTGTTGACCACGAAAGGTTGAAGATATATAGAAGGAAATGTAACGCAGATTGTGGAAGGTGGGTTAAAAGAGGGTAGGTAATTTGATCAGGGCCTGAAGAGGTTGAGGTTGAAAGTTGAGAGATAGCTGTGAAGAGTTCAAGGGAGGAGAATGGTGAACAGAAAGTGGAATGCAGGGTGTTGCAGTGTGCGGTTCTGATATGATTCATTTGAGCTTTCTCGGTGCTTCGAAAAGGTTTTGGGGTTTGGGTAGAGAAATGGGACTGTAGATGTGAAGAGAGATGGTTGGCACAATCTACAGGGGTATGGCAATTTGGAAAGTTGGGGAGGTCACAAGTAGTAGGGGAGGGGGAGCCAGAGATGGAGTGAAGTAGAGAAAAGACTTCACTGGGACGGGTTTTAGGAGATAGGCTAGAGCAAGTTTTCTGCCAAGACTTAGCTTTAGCCTTAGTAATCACAGTGGAGGTATATCTGGAAGTGGCGATATAGTGCTGGCGGTCTTCTTTGGAACAGTGTGCCTTTGCAAATGCCTTTCGGGGTTTCGCGACGGCATCTGCGACTTCAGAAGACCACCAGGCTTTAGTAGGGCGATTGATGCTGCCGAAAGGAATGGCAGAAGTGACAGCATCATTGAGGAGTTTGGTAAAGGTGTGGGTGGCTTCAGAAAGAGAAAGTGTTGTAAAGTTAGAGGGAGGAGGGCAGTGGGTATCAATATAAGTAAGGTAATCGTCCCAGCGAGCTTTATTATAGTTAAATGAGGGGGGCGGTGGATAGAGTTAATTAAGGGGGAAGTGGGAATAGTGATAGAGATAGGAAGATGATCTTAGCCGAGGTCCGGAAGGGTCTGCCATGTGCATTTTTTTGAGGCAATTCGGGTAGGAACTAGGGAAAGATCAGGGGAATAGTGGTTTCCGGTGGCATGGTGTAGTAGGGTGTGATGTTCGGGGTTGTTAAGAGGTAAAAGATCAGAAGAGAGGAGCCAATCAAACAGCACTTTGCCTGATTGGTCTTCCGGTGAGTGGGAGTCCCAGGATGAATGATGGCTGTTAAAGTCGCCGAAGATGTAGGTGGTAGGGGATGATGGTAAGAGAAAGGGTGAGAAGGATTTTTGGGCGAGAGTCGGAAGAAGAGGATCGGATAGGAGGGACATAGACGTTGAAAAGATGTATAGGTGAGGCTCCTTTTACTTTAACTGCGATAGCTAAATAATCGGAGCTGGGGTCGAGGGAAGAGAGGGATTGTGTGGAGAGTGAAGTGTAGGTTAGACCGTTTTTGACAAGTATGAGTACGCCACCTCCTAGGTTTCCCGTAGAGTTAGTGGTTCCTCTTCTTATCATAGAATGGTTCTTTTGGAGGGTTTTGTAGCTGAATATGCGGAAAGTGGAGTCAGAGGAGAGGTGTGACTCTTGTATGAAGATGAGATTGTACTGATTATGAGAGAGAAATTGTATGAGTTCAGTACGGTGAGGGCGAATCCCATTAGCATTCCACTGTAGGATTCGGAGGTTGTTTCGAGAGGGAAGGAAGGATGGAAAGAGGATTGTGTGAGAGGAGAGATGGCATGTTGAGTTTAAGAAGAAGGTATAGATGATGCTGAGGGAGGGTAAGTATAAATTAGTTGGGGGTGATTAGGAGGATAGGTGGGGTTATTCGTGGTTGTTTTGGGGGGGGGTTCATTTTTGAAGATATGGTTTTGTGGGTGTTTGTGAGTGAGGGCAGGGGATTTGGTGTGTGATTGGATGGAGATACAGAGAAGGATAAAGATACAGGATTAGTATATGAGAGAGAGGGGAGAGGTTGAGGAGAGGATGGACACATTGGGCAAGTCCAAGAGTGTCCGGGTGAGATTTTACGAAAGTCAGCAGGTGAAAGACCAGAGCAGGGGAGGTGTACCCAAAGAGAACAGTTAGTACATTGTACCGATCTGTTTCCCCTGGTGACTCTATGGGAGCAGACAGAGCAGGGGTCTATAGGGCCAGGGTTGGGGTGAATATCACCACTGATGAGGAGAAGCATAAAGATAAGTATCAGCGGTGGGTGAGATGAGTAGTGAAGAGGTTTGGGGTGGAAGGAGGGACTAAGAAGAGTTGTCTGAAAGAAAATAGAAAAGGTAGGGGGCGGTCAATTGGGTTTAAGAATGCTGTCCATATGTGACCGCGCATTGGACAGCAGAGATAAAAAATGAGAAGAGTTCTCCGAAGGAGAACCGCCCAAGGATGAGACCCTCGGGGAATTGACAAGCCATTTTGACCCTTCCCAGTGCAGGAAAGGGGACTGCACCACCACGTTGAGGTGGCTTGTCGTTGGTGCAGAAGCCAAGTTGTCGCAAATGGAATCAGTTTTTTTATAACTTTGAAACAGTCGGATACATTTTGTACATGGAAGCCCAAAAGTGAATATTTGCAAAATCTTTCAGGAGTTTTTTTGTTTTGAAGGACGCAAAAGAAATACGATTTGTTGGTTCTGCCGTTATGTCCATAAATTCTTCAGCAACAAGGAGGGGTAGTTTAGGCAGATCTGTGCCAGAAAATGAATCAATTATCCAATCATTTTCATTAGTAGGCGACAAAGCGTCACCATAATAGTCTACAAACTTTTGGGACAGCTGTTCCAGGTGTCCAGTTATGGTTTGCTTAATATCAACTTCTTTGCCACAAATATATTTTGTTAGTTCACGGAACATATCGTACTCATCTCGAGCTGCGTAGCTTTTCCAGAGAATGAGTTTTTTGTAGTATACAGCAACTTTAGTAGCATGATCAATTACTGTAAAACCATAAATTCAGACAGTTTAGAGAGTCAAATATATCGGCAAGATAAGCAATCTTTGCATTGAAATCTTCTTGACTAAACTTTTCAGTTAATGCCATAAAATATTCTTGCCACAGAAAGATAACAATTTCGCAGATGACAAACATGCTCCAGCACACGACCCCGTAATAGCCACCGTACTTCCAAATGCAAAAGCAATGCTTGATGATCAGCATCCATTTCGGCGCATAGACACGAAAATAAACGCTCATTTAATGGCCTTGCATTAAATAAGTTCACACATTTTACAACAGAATTTAATACTTCGTGCAGCTCTTGCGACATTTTTTTTGCGGCAAGAGCCTCTTTGTGGTGTCCATTTAGCATTGGGCGCTTTGTCTTCGATTTGTTTTCAACTCTAGACTTCAAACCAATAAATGCTGCTGCATCATCAGTGCAAATTCCAGCACATTCCTCCCAAGAAATGAAGTATTCTGTAAAGAAATCATTCAAGCATTGAAAAATATCTTCACCCTTTGTGTGCAATTTCAATGCTTTGCAAAAAATATCAATCTTCTGATATAGCAGCATTGTTGATGTAGCGAATAAAGACTGAAAAAGTTGGGGCAGACCTGCAATATCTGTGGATTCATCTAATGGAATGGAATAAAATCGAGATTCTTTCACATGAGTTAGAATCTGTAGACATGTCCGCTATGCGTCTTTCCACTGTATTATTTGACAATGAAACTGCGTTCAGTTTTTTACTTTCTTTCGCACCAATCATTATTTTTACAACTTTTTTCATAACCGGCATTAGCAAATCCTCACCAATTCTATGAGCTTTTTTCTGCTTTGCAATTTGGTATAAAGCAACGTACGAAAAGTGGACAGCTAATTTATTTTCTGTTGTGAATTTTGTCATAACATTTCTCTATCCTTAAATTGAATTTAACTTGCGCTCAAAAAATTTAACAGACTTATCTATACAATTTGGATGATTTGTCTCTAAAAAGCGCTTCAATTTGTTTTTCTTCATTGATTCTGCAGAGAGAACTTTCAGACATACTACGCATTTTGGTTTACCATGCAATTCCGTAAAATCTAGTTTTAAAAAAGCTTCATTATACGATCGTTTTGCCATTTTAAGTTTAAAATTAAGCAACAAAAAGTTTTACTCTACAAAACGCAATACGCCTACAAATAGAAAACGTTTAAATGATCTTGCACGACAAAGATTATTCATGCTCAAAAACATAAAAATTGCTGGAATTAAACCCAAACTACTCGCTATTTAGCTTTCAATATCGTTTCCAATTGTGCGCTGTTGCACTGGCCTAGTCTGATTTACATGCCTTGCTTTGCATTCTCCATGCACACAAAGCTTCTTTACTGAGTTCTTTTCTAACCAAAATGCTACAGTACAGCGTTTACCACTTCAAAGCGTTTCACGACTTTGCGGTCTCTAGAAGCTCAAAAATTTCACTGAAGGAGAATTTTGTTTACAAAAAATGCAACAGGATTGACTACTATAAAGCGGCGTTGCATTTTTATTTATGATTGCTTTCTACAAGTTTCACTCATTGTAGATGTTTACAAAAAACAACCGACCCAAAAAAATTATCAGGCGAACAACTTTGGGTCGCGACCCATAGGTTGAGAACCATGGCTCCAGTGGCGTACGCAGAAATTTGTGAAGGGGGGGTTTTGGAGCCGAAAACGCGATTGTTTTAAGTTAGGGGTTCCCAAACTGGGGTATATTTAGGCTTCTCAAAAGGTACATTATCAGAAAGAAATCCTTATTTAAGTTAAATTCCGTGTCCGGAAGAAATAATAGACTCAAATGTCTAGAATTTTCGAATCCGGTTGATTATAATTACGTCAAACAGGACAATTAAGAGGGAAGACTTTTTTACAGATCATCGTGATTTTGGGTTTGAATGGGGAAAATTTGTGGCTGCTGAAAAGGGAAGAGTTTTCATTTTTTAAAGATCACCTTGATTTTCGGCATGAATTGGGAAAATTTTCTGATTCAAAGTGAAGACCTTTTTTTTTTTTTATTAGAGGACACCATGATTTGGAATAATATCTACCCGGCTGAGGCCCACAAACTCAAACGATTTCGAAAAGTGGCCCGCAAGAGTGAAGAAGTTGGACCACCCTGTTTTAGAGAAACGTCACAACATTTTGGGGGTACATGCAAACCTGCTACAGTGTTCAAAGGGTACCGATCAACTAAAAGTTTGGGAAACCCTGCTCTAAGTGGTCCTGGTAATGGGCAAAAACTTCCAAAATTAGGCCTACATTTAAAAATAAAGTGTTTTGGTTTTAAGACCGTCTTGCAGTAGCATGAATTTTTTTTTTACCAAACCGCAAAACTAACTATCGAAAAGGCATGTGCAGGTAATTCAATTATCATAAGAAACTTTTCAAAATAAAAGCAACTCGTGTAAATGATGAGAACAATAGGTGAAAAATCAAACGAACAAAAAAAATAACCTCATTGCTTAACAAATATTTAAAGTTTTTTTAAAGGCTTATATTCAAACGCCTGTTTTTTCACTTAATTTGTTAATTACGTCACCAGGGCAAGGCGTGTGGCTCCTATAAATGTTTAGTGATGCAAGTCCATTCATTCGAGTGGTACCACTTGTGTTTCGTAAGCACGTTTTTCGTCTGCGTGATGTGGAAAACAATTGTTGACTAGTGCATGTTGTCACTGGAAGAGTTAACAAAATGGTCATCAATGTAAATATATGTGTGGAAAAGCATCGGAACTGCATTCCTTGATGCTGCTCAACGCATTAGTTGGTCTTTCTGCTGCGTTCAACCGAAAAAGCTTCCTGTACCATAATATTAGTTCAGGCACTAGTTCTCCCAAGAATTTTGTTAAATCATTTTCGTAAAATTTTCCCAAAACTTGAATACTTTTAATTTGTTGAGGAGTTGATCCACTAGTTGGATCAGAAGAAATTAAACACTGAAATTCATCAATAATTGATTTGTGGGCTGTAAATCTTGCTTCGAGAGTGACAACAATGTTATCAAGAAATGATATAAAAATCCCTACTCTAAAATATTCTTCATCTGTTCAGCAGCAATATTGCATCGATTGGTCTGTCTTGAAGTAAGGCGTGGTGTTTCCAAAATAAAACCTTCGGCTTTGGCCGTTTTTTTGCGCAAAAATATAGAACTAGTGAAATTCATATTCGTTTTTTTCTCTAAGACATTTCAATTCATTTGCAATATCATGTGCAATGTTGACAGCCGCAAAAGAGTTTATCTACTTTTTTTGCTTAACTTTGCACAAAACAACACTGTATTCAAAAACGTTTTTTAAAACTAAGAGAGCAATGCAAAATTCACTTTGCATAGTTGTCGAAAGCAACTGCAAAGCTCGTAATGAAGTTCCTCTCTGTCTGGCCACGCTGAAATTTCTGCCAAAGCTTCTACAACGGTAAATTGAAAATTTGAAAAAGTACTAACACCCTCGTGTCGATCGACCCATCTGATGGCACAAATTTGAACAAGTTTTTGAACTTTTGTTGTTGACGAAATCGTGTTGATGGAGTTGCGTAAAAATGTTTTGACGTTGTGAAGCATTAAAAAATTTGTGAACTGAAGCTATTGTTTCCATGCAGTTTATTTCCATTCCCATACTTAACTTTCAATATTTTACAAGTTTGAAAGTTTTCTTCACAGTGGCAGCTGTACATTAGCTAACTTTAGGCGATAGAAAAAATTGCAAAAAGAAAAAATCGCAATTTAGGCGATAGAAAAAATTGATGCGCAAGCAGTAATTAAGTTTTAAAGTACGGCAAACAATAGAAACCAAAATCTTATTATTGAAGCCTATTTATTACCATGTATATATGGCTGAACACCATTCAAGGGGGGGGTTTGACCCCTGAAACCCCCCCCTTGCATACGCCTATGCATGGCTCTAATGTATAATTCAAACAAAACTGACTGCAAACTTTCTACTTTAGTATTTTCTAAAGTGATTAATCATCTGCACTTACAATACTATTATCAACTGAAAATCTAACACAGTGTTTCTCAAAGTGAGCCACTTGGCTCCCTAAGGAGGAATTTGAAATCTCCAAGGAGGAAAAATTACTATGGGAGGAATCAGGGAGGAATTTGAAAATTTTACTACAATGTAAGTGAGCAAAAAAATTGGTACTTCAAAGTGAAAAGTTTTTTTGGAATTACTACTTTTGTTTTTAGGGATGAAAATATCAGCAGTGTGGTCGAGTGGTTAAGGCACTGTGATTGTGATCAACATGGTCTCAGTTCAAAACCTACTCACACCATTCCGTTGTGTTCTTGGAAAAGACACTTTACGGCACTTTCCTTTGCTTGGCAGTCTTGGCAACCAATTGCAAATTTCAGTCATATCTCAGTTTAGCTAAAAAAACAAAATAAAAAAATTTCAACCAGACAGCAATATCTAGGCATCTTCAGAAGCAGGCTGGGTTAATTGCTTGCCCTATCTATTGTGTAGTGATGCTTTCTGCGAGTCAGGAAGATAAATATAGAGATTAAATAAAATAAATAAAAATTGAGAAACCTGAGAAAGATTCAAAATTGAATGTTAATTTTTGAACTTTCTGGGATAACTGGAATTTGGGTCACAAATTTGGATGAAGATAAAAAAATTCTTCACTTTGATCATCGAGGTATTTTTTTTTAGAACGGGGAAATGATGGTACCCAAGTCCTGAAAGGGAAGAATGTAGAAAAAACTTGAGAACCACTGATCTAACACATGTATTATCATGTTAATACTGCATTTCTAAATAGTTATGGTTCCGGCCGGATCTTATGTACCAATTCCGGCCAATTCCGGTTTCGGCCGGATCTTATGTACCGATTCCGGCTAATTCCGGTTCCGGCCGGAATTGATTATTCCAGTTCCGGCACATAATGAGCAACTCAGTAATCAAAGCAGAAGCGCCGAATTGTGTGGACAGATCAAATCTGCCGGTCGATGGTAAATTCTAAAAATAACCAAGTCAGAACGATTACAATTTGTCAAGTGCATTGCCTAAAATTTTTCCAAGACACAAGACTGTATTACAATTTAAGACGCCAAAAATTTGAAATTTAATATTATCTTAATATCTAAGAAAAATCACTTTGCAAAGAGAAATATCAGCAACCACGGTATATTGACTAAAGGTTGATGTTCCCATATAATGAAAAACTTTTTTTCCTCGACAAGTAAAACGTGTTGTTCCATCAGGCATCACTCCTTTTCCCTGTCAAAATGCATTAATTATTAACAGTCGAAACAATATTTGACCTTTGCATGAAAGCATGCAACGTGTTACTAGATCAACGAAATATCGGCGCGAACCGTCATAGAATGGAAAGTTTTACCTGAGTGAGACGAATTTTCTGGCACAAATTGGTTTTAGGGTTTTTGCAAAACTTACATTGTCGGCATTGTGGAATGTACAAAGGGATTACGTGATCGCCTGAAAGAAAAAAATCTTTGTTAAAACAAACCGTTCACGAAACTAATCGCGATGATGACACCTGCTTTGAAGCCGATAACTCCTTCGCCAACACTTTCGACAATTCCACTGCCTTCATGTCCTAATACAACAGGAAAGAGTCCTTCCGGATCAACTCCACTCAAAGTATAAGCATCCGTATGACAAACGCCCGTTGATAAAATTTTAATTCGAACCTAAATATATTAATTTAATTATGCCCTTCATAACACTAAGCTCTTAGATAATTAATTTCAAAATAAAGTTAAAGAACCTAATATTTTTCTACTCGTATTATTCATTGTTATACGAGGTTCTTTTAAAAACCAAACTACGCAAATTTACAATCAAAAATTTTCTTTGATCAATCCTAAAAACTTCTTTCATAAAGCATGCACGAATAAAAAATGTGAACCTTTAAATTTAAGGGTGTTTTTTTTCATCTAAATTAATCAAAGCCATAAATAAACATTCAGCAGGTTTCTAATAAAGAAATTAAAAAAATATAAAATACGCAGAGTCCACATAAATCATTTTCATCTAACCTCATGAGCTTTAGGTGGAGCTACTTCAATTTGTTCAATCACTAATGGCTTTTTAGCTTCCCAAGAAACTGCTGCAGAACAAGTAATAACCTAAACATAACAATGTAAGCAAAATATTAAAAGATAACGTTAATCTGTTATATGAATTGAGAAAAAAATTAATTCTTTAATCCAAAAAAAATTTTTAAAACAATCACAATATTTAATAAATGAAATAAATCAAAATTAAATCATATCAAAACCACTCATTGTACTCGTTTTATGGGCCAAAGCAGGTCATAAATTTGCATTGCTAATCACACATTACATCCAGGCAACACACGATGGCAGTGGCGATCTATTGTCTAATCATCATCATGATTCATTTTTGTTTCAAAGCAAGAAACACTATTTGTAACACCTGCAGGCAGGGGTTTGCCATTGTTGCAGCCACACCTCCACTGTTTTTTCTTAGTCTGTTCTTGTTGCAACCCTCTTCTTCTCATACCTTCTTCAATAACCTCCAGCTATCATTTTTTAAATCTTCCTATTTTTCATTACTTTTACCGCAATTTTCATAGCCATTGCTGGAGCTTTTTCTTTGCTCATCCTTTCAACATGCCAAACCACCTCAAACCTTTGAATTCTCGAAACCACTTTTATTGATTTAAAAATCAACACCAGTCATCTTTAGTATTAAAATACTTTTTGCTCTATCCTTCAGTGTCTTACCACATATTATTCCAAGCATTACCATTTGCTGCTTGTATCATTTACCTTTATTGGCAGCACTCTGCTCCTTAACTTATTGCACTTCCGATAAACATTTTACATACAAAACCCCTCAACTTTATTAACAAACCTTTCTTATAGAAACCCCATCTGAAACATCCTTAAATCTCTTTCCTCCCAGCTCTTATTCTTGTGGTCACTGTTTCTTGAGCTGTACCTTCTGTACTAAAAACACCTCCAAGATAGCAAAACATCTCCACTTCTTTAACCTCATCTCTGGCCATGTTTACACTTCTCTAGCAAATCTGCAGTAAACCTTGTTTTTAAAAGAATTTATGAATAAATTTTTTATATTATTAAAACTCTGATAAGAGATGAAGAAAAGCTATTGAAGCAAAAGGCTTTTTGTACAAATAAGAGAGCTATGCAAAAATTAACCATCAAATATCCTGTACAACGTGTAGAAAGGGTGTTGGAATCACTACCATTCATTGCAAAAAATGCATGACATGGGAACATAAGAAGTGCTCAAGAATTAAAAGGAGGTTGGCAAAGGTAAAAACCTATGAATGCAAATCTGTTGTCTAACCAGACAAATAACATTGGCCAACACATTTTTTGGTGCCCAAGGTTTCTAAGCTGATTTAGACTAATTTGGGGTTGCTGATTCCGAACATCATACTAATTTTTTCTCATCAGGTCAAGTTTTTGAGATATTTGCTATTTTATATTTTTTTTATCTTAAAATTAGGAGTATTTCTATGTACATTCTGGCATCATAATTACAATTGTAGGTTGCTGTTGTAATGTATGTTAAATAATTATGACATCACAAACCTTGAAGTAAAAGTCAAACTTGCTACATAAGGAGGTATGTAGTTGGTAAGAAGTGGACACTGAGTAGTAGGTAGGCCTATTGATTGTAGCATGTTTTTGTTGATTTCTGGGTCAAAATAAGGTTTATTTTTTTAATGTTAGGAACTATTTACAAGTCATACAGGAAATAAATAAGCTGCATTATTTTACTTGCATTGCAGATTTTTGGAGCAAAAATTAAGCATGGCTACATCCTCTCCTAGGCGATGTTTTTAAGCAATCCAAATGTGTTTTGCTATATTTGCAGGGAATATACGTTGCAATCTAACAGAAAAGGGATCAGTGAATTTGTGAAGTGTGCTTATCTTGTTTACTTCAAAGTAATGCTGGGTGATCAAAATAAGGCATGGGCATATTGTATGCAATTGTATGCAAGCAATGTGTGAGGCATCTTCAACAGTGGACAAAAAAGAATAGAAAGTCACTCCGCTTTGGTATGCCAATGGTTTGGTGCAAACCGAAAAACCACTTCAATAACTCCTACTTCTGTGCAGTCAACACAAAAGCAATCAACAGGAAGAACAGGAATTTGTTGGTTTATCCAAACCTCAAGTCTGCAATTAGGCCAATACCACACTGCAATGAAATTCCTATTCCAGTGTTTAAAGGCTTACCTGAATTGGAATTGCCTGGTTCTGAAGAAAACCAAGCCTCCATTTTGTCCACTGACAGTAGTGAAGCCACTGTTTCAGATGTCGGTTTTCCTCCTTCTTCACTACCATAGCTGTTTTCTCAAAAACTTAATAATCTGACTAGAGATCTCAACCTTTCCAAAGAATCTTCTGACTTCTAGCTTCAGGACTCAAAGAAAAAAATCTACTTCAGCCTGGAACTCTCATAATCTTCTATAGAAAACGTCATATTGAATTCTTGCCATAATTCACTCAGAAAATGATATAGTATATTGCAAAGATGTTGCTGGCCTGCTGCAACAGCTTGGTGTCCAATAGTATGATCGTCAAAATTGGTGCTTTTTTATAGACAGTTCCAAAAGTTTAAAAACTTATATGGATCAGTTCCTCTAGGCCATTCAATAACCCTTGAAGAAAAATATGATGAAATCAAATTTATTCTGTAAAAAATTTCATATAGACAGCACCAATGGATCATATGTGTCCATTTGAAAATGGTTGGATTTATCCTTGAGCTACAAGGTGGCTACACAAAATTTCCTTGCTTCTTGTGTTTGTGGGACAGCAGGGCTAAAACAGAGCACTGGATAAAAAAATTGGCCTGTGCTCAGTGAGCTGATTCCTGGCTCTCTCAATGTTCTGGCTCCTCCTTTGGTGGAACGTTCCAAAATTGTGTTTCCTCCTCTTCACATAAAGCTTGGCATCATAAAACAGTTTGTGAAGATTTTTGAAAAAGATGGTGGCTGTTTCAAATATATTTGCATGAAATTTCCAGGTCTAACCATAGAAAAATTAAAAGCTGGAATTTTTAATGGACCCCAGATTCAAAAGTTAATGAATGACGCAAATTTCTATAATTTTATGAATCCTGCAGAATTGGGTGCCTGGACAGCGTTTACAAATGTAGTAAAATTTTTCTAGGGAAAAACAAAGACGCCCAACCACAAAGAGCTTGTTGAAACATTACTCATAAGTCTCCATCAACTGGGTGCAAATATGAGCATTAAGTTACATTTTTTGCACAGCCATTTTGCTCGTTTTCCAGAAAATCTAGGTGTTGTGAGCAATGAGCAAAAGGAACACTTCCATCAAGACATCAGCGACATGGAAGTTTGCCATCAAGGTTGTTGGGATGCCACCATGCTTGCAGACTACTGTTGGTCTATCAAGCGCAATAATGCCAGAGCCTCCCATTCTAGAAAATCAGTAAAACATCAATTTGTGGCTGATGATGTCTATGCTTAGCATTTTTTACAACTTTAACCTTTAATTGTGAATATTTTGGTGTGATTCCATGAATATGTGCCATAAAGTTAAGTAAAAACATTGTTTCTTTGATTTGTCTGTCTTTATTGTAGCTATCAGCTTCCTATAGAGGGGTATACCATAGCAGAAACACTAGACCTGATAGAGAAAAAGTGACAGAATTTCTAGAATCAGCACCCTCAAATTAGGTAAAAACAGTTAAAACATCTTAGGCACCATGACAAAATTTTTTTTTGTTGGTCAATGTAATTAATGTAACAGCTATCATTCCTGTTTTAAATACTGGAGGATTGGGTTTGATATGCTTGCATGCTTGTGAGTGCATTATGCAATGATGAAGACAGTTGACATAAGCAGATGTATACAGAAACTGAAAAAAATGTTGTTGTGGATTAAATGTTTTTATTTCATGTTTTGTTAAATAAAAGCGTATCAATACCTTTCCTTCAGTTGTCATTTTGCTTGGTCTCTTTTATTTTTTAAAAATTATATTTAACAAAATTAAACTATCTAAATAAGCTTTAAGATAAAAATAATGGTTTTTGAATAACTTAACAGTCTTTTCCATTAATATTTATATTGCATGAAGTAAAAGATTTTTCTTCCCAAAGCTTTTCATCTGACACTCTTTAGGGGAAATCGTCAGAATAAAGCAGAATTGAAACCAAACTGAGTTATAAAGGGGAAAGCAGAGTTTTCATTGGCTGAAAGAAGTTGGCCAATGAGAGAAAAGATTAAGAAATTTTCAAAGAGTAGACGAATTTTTTTTGTTTACACAGAAGGGAATTGAGAGATTTAATGAAAGTCGCTTCAAGAGCAGAAAGGTGAAAAGAAGAGCGACCTCAAGAGAGAATAGAAAATTTTTTGTTGTTGTAGTGAAGACTGCATTGGGCGTTGTCAAGAAGATGTTGAAAAATGGCGGATTCATGAAATTGTTATGGGCGTATGTTGACCTGGCAAGAGTGGGAAAGGCTTTGGCAGTTGTGTGAGGTAGGAGGATTGGCGATGGATCTAGGAACGTGTTGTTTAATTCGCTCTTTTAGGCGTTCAGTCGTGCGACCAACGTACTGACTATCGCAGTGGGACATGAACTGGTAAATAACATTGCTGTGATGATGGGAAGGTAACACGTCTTTCTTAATTGCTGGTAAGAGCTGTCAGGTGTTAAAAATAACACGTGGTTTGACAGAGAAAAAGCAGCGTTTCACAGCAGATGTAATCTGCTTTTCAAACTTCATCCAGACATTTCCAATCCATGGGATGTGTAGGTAGACAGGGCACTTTTCCACTGTGTGAACCAGGTTAGAATTTATTAGTTGTAGTTTTTGTTTGAAAGCCAAATTGATTGCATGTTCTGGGTAGCCATTTTTTAATAGAATTGAATGAATTTTGCCAAGCTCTGGGTCCAGTTTGCTTTTAGAACAAATCATAAAAGCTCTGTGAACAAGAGTACCAATTAGGATGATTTTCCGTTTCTGGTGGCTAAAAGAGTTTCAACATAGATACTGGGCAGTGAAGGTGGGTTTCCTGTACACTGAAGTTAAAAATTCCAAATCATGCCTTTCTACCAACCTTGTCAAGGAAGGGGAGAGAGTGATTAGATTCCTTTTCGTAGGTGAAGTGTAATGAGGGATGAAGGGATAAAGTCAGAAAGTTTACCTTTTCTCCTTCCTCTGTCTTTCTTTGTTCTTTTGACATTTCGAGTCTCTTCACCAATGTTCTGCTTGCTGAAACCATAAAAATCTGCGCTGACGCCCTTTACAATGATGATTCAATGGTGCTATCTTTTACACACAACATCTTTGTCGAATTAATGCAGCTAGCCACCTCCTCTGTGGAATTCAGCTTCAATAACAACATGCATCAACAAATCGACAGCGTCGCTATGGGCTTACTGCTCAGTCAAACATTAGCAAACATTTTTGTTGGCTACCAAGAAGCAAAACTTTTCAACATTTCCAAAAGACCGTTAGTGTACTTCCAGTACATTGACGACATTTTCACCATATTCAACAATAAAGAAGACTGCAACACCTTTTTCACCCACCTCAACTCCCTTCATCCCTTATTATGCTTCACCTATAAAAAGGAATCTAATCACTCTCTCCCCTTCCTTGATGTGTTGGTAGAAAGGCATGATTTGGAATTTTTAACTTCAGTGTACAGGAAACCCACCTTCACTGCCCAATATCTACGTTGGAACTCTTTTAGCCACCAGAAACGGAAAATCATCCTAATTGGTACTCTTGTTCACAGAGCTTTTATGATTTGTTCTAAAAGCAAACTGGACCCAGAGCTTGGAAAAATTCATTCAATTCTATTAAAAAATGGCTACCCAGAACATGCAATCAATTTGGCTTTCAAACAAACTTCAACAACTAAATTCTAACCTGGTTCACACAGTGGAAAAGTGCCCTGTCTACCTACACATCCCATGGATTGGAAATGTCTGGATGAAGTTCGAAAAGCAGATTACATCTGCTGTGAAACACTGCTTTTTCTCGTCAAACCACGTGTTATTTTTAACACCTGACAGCTCTTACCAGCAATTAAGAAAGACGTGTTACCTTCCCATCATCACAGCAATGTTATTTACCAGTTCATGTCCCACTGCGATAGTCGGTACGTTGGTCACATGACTGAACGCCTAAAAGAGCAAATTAAACAACACGTTCCTAGATCCATCGCCAATCCTCCTACCTCACACAACTGCCAAAGCCTTTCCCACTCTTGCCAGGTCAACATACGCCCATAATAATTTCATGAATCCACCATTGGTCAACATCTTCTTGACAATGCCCAATGCAGTCTTCACTACAACAACAAAAAATTTTCTATTCTCTCTCAAGGTTGCTCTTCTTTTCACCTTTCTGCTCTTGAAGCGACTTTCATTAAATCTCTCAATCCCCTTGTGTGTAAACAAAAAAAATTCGTCTACTCTTTGAAAATTTCTTAATCTTTTCTCTCATTGGCCAACTTCTTTCAGCCAATGAAAACTCTGCTTTCCCCTTTATAACTCAGTTTGGTTTCAATTCTGCTTTATTCTGACAATTTCCCCTAAAGAGTGTCAGATGAAAAGCTTTGGGAAGAAAAATCTTTTACTTCACACAATCTTTAAATTCTGTACCACTAAACGTCTATTGTAATATTTATATTTTTTAATTTTAAAGTTAATGCATATTTATTGCAACCAATGCTTTGCATTCAGAATTAGTTCACTCAATCTAGATTTGTTTGTAAAATTGAAAGTTTAATAAGAAAACCATTTCCTATAACCCATACACAAATACTTGTAAATTTTAGCTTTTTTGGTTTTCATTTTCACAGGGTGGGGAGAAAGTTTCCAGACCAATTCAAATCTATTTATTTTTTGTTTTATTATTTTTTAATGTTAAGATTTTTTTTATTTTAAAGATACCAACAATAACAAAAAGTTCATGTATTTACTGCTCTATGTGACCCTTCTTAGCCTTGATAATTTTTTCCAGTCTGCTCTAAACTTTCAACTGCGGCACATATAGTACTCTGCAAAATTTTTTCCCATTCTTTTTCCAGTGAACGTTTTAATGCTTTGGCATTTGAATGGGAGGATGCACAGGCTTTCTTCTCCAAAATGGACCAGATACTGAAATCCATGGGGTTAAGATCAGGGGAGGATGGAGGCCAAAACTCTTGTTTTATAATTGTTATGGTATTGACCCCCATGCAGTGAAGTTGGATGATAGTTTCACGACTGTTTATATTTTTAATAAAATTTAGAAAATCTTTTATAAAATTTCAACAAGGATTGAAAATTGTAATTCAACAGCACAATATAATGAAATTAAAAATTTCAATAATATTTTTATATAAATTTAAATTGTTCAGAAAAATTAGTCCAGAAACTTTCTCCTGACTCTGTATAACAAAAAGTTCAAACCATACACAGATATACCAACAAAAGAAGACTAAAAAAGCAACAATCAACTACTAAGATTGGGACAATTTCTTATGATGCATATTTTGCTATTGACCAAACCTAAAAGCAAATATTATACCAGTAATCACATTTAACACAAAGTTAAAACTAAATTAAGCCAAAATCATGTAATACAGTATATGAATTGCATTTATGCATCAAAAGCAATTTTGAACAAGTAGATTTTTAATAGTTTTTTTTTACATGCTTCATAAATTGTATTTGTACACATTGCATAAGATAACACTGATCTACATAATTTAATAAAATTTGGGAAACAAAAAAACATGTTTTCAAGCTAATTTGAGTGTGCTGATTTCAAAACTGTCATCATTTTTTTCATAATGAGTGACATATTTTTACAAAGATAGTTTTACTTTTTTACTCCTGCACACTGAAAAGCATACATTAACGTGTAGCAGCAATCACAAAATCTCATACTAATTCAAATTCAAATGTATTTATTTGAAGCAGGCAATAAAAATAGCAAATATACATATTGAAAAAATACGTACAGCTACGCTCACAGCTATGACAGCAAAAAAACTGCCACCTTAAATTTGGTGATAGTTTATTTTTAAAGATTAAATGAACAATAAGTATAGAAAACAAACACGAAAGCAAAAGCAGAAAAAAGCAACAGATGTGGCATATATTAAGCATAGAAGAGAAAAGTATCTGAACATAATTTAATGCAATAAGCTTCTTTTTTTAAATCAATGATTGGGTTGAGAAAACAAAAACTTATTTTAGAATCTTCTCAATAGTCTACAACCATTTGAAATTCCATTTTTTCAATTAGCTTTCTTTCTATCATTTTTTATGTCTAAAGAAAATCTTCCTTTTTTTCTTCACCAATTACCTTTTTACCAACTGGAAAATAATTCAAATTGTTATTCAAAAAACATGCTTATATGATCATATTACACTGTGAGCTATAAGTTTCTAAAAGTCAGCTAGAGGTTTCTAAAAAGTACACTGACATCTTAAGATTTGATCTTGCCAAAAGTTTTTCATTACATTTGAAAATGTTTTCCCATTCATTTAACTCATCTCAATTTGGAAATGCCTGCCTGGTCTTTCACCAAATAGGGTCCATGAAAATGCTTGCTTCAATCTTTTCACAAATAAATCATTAAAACTTTGTGCATATGTCTATCAAACACTTTTCATCTTTGTTCAAGGCCTTCACAAACTTTTGTTCAAAATAATTTACTATGGTGATAGCAACACTTTATCTCTTTCTATTCACTAATGAAACATTCATGATATTCTTCTTTCCAATTTCATTCTCTCTCTACTCATGGTCATTTATTTTTTGCAAATTGTTTTTGTTTAACTCTGCTATACCATTAGCACAGAAAGCACCAGTATTTTCATACTCATGCAGTTGTTGAAGAACATAGATAACACCTTTAACTTTCCACTTATAAACATTTGCAATTGGATAATTTGATTATGTTAAGAATAGTTTTCATTGGAAACAAAAGAAGGTGAGAAGAAGTTGTACAGACTGGCTAGGCAGAGAGACAGAGCATAAAAAGATTTACAGCACATGAGAGTTTTGAAGGATGAAAACAGTAATGTGATGGTAAGTTTGGAGACAGTGTTAAAGAGATGGAAGAGTACTTTGAGAAACTGATGAACAAGGAAAATGACAGAAAACCTAGAACAGAGAAAGCAGAAGTGGTTAACGAAAAGATAAATTGCATTAGTAGAGAAGTGAAGAATGCACTTAGAAGGATGAAAAAGGGTAAAGCAGTAAGGCCAGATGAGTTACCAAAAGTTTGGAAGTGCATGGGAGAGATGGGGATAAAGTTTTTGACCAGACTGTTCAACAAACTGTTAACGAGTAAATGAATGCCAGAAGAATGGAAAAGGAGCATGTTTATCCCAATCTATAAAAACAAAAGGGATGCACAGTGCTGTGGAAGCTACAGAAGAATAAAGCTGATAAGCCACACAATTAAGATATAAGAAATTGAAGCCAGGCTAAGGGATAGATTAGAGATCAGTGAACAGCAATATGGATTTATGCCAGGAAAGGAAACTACTGATGCCATGTTTGCTTTAAGAATGTTGATGAAAAAGTACAGAGAAGGTCAAAGAGAGCTACATTGTGTATTTTTGGACCTAGCAAAAGCTTACGACAGGGCTCCAAGAGAAGAGTTGTGGTACTGTATGAGAAAATCAGAAATGGTGGAAAAGTATGTGCAACTTGTACAGGATATGTACAAAGAAAGCAAAACAGTGGTGAGGTGTGCAGTAGGAACTACAGAAAGTTTCAAGGTCAAGGTTGGACTGCACCAGAGATCAGCGTTAAGTCCAATTCTGTATGCAGTGATCATGGATAGGCTAATGGACAAAGTAAGGAGCAAACCACTGTGGACAATGTTGTTTGCTGATGATATTGTGATTTGCAAAGAGACCAAGGAAGAAGTGGAGTGGAGACTAGAATGCTGGAGATATGCATTGGAAAGATGAGGGATGATAGTAAATAGGTCAGAGACCGAATATCTGTGCGTAAATAAAGGAAATGACAAAGAAACAGTTTAGATGAAGAACACAAAAGTGCCAAGAGTAAAGGAATTTAAGTATTTGGGATTAACGATGCAAGAAAGTGGTAGCTGTGAGAGGGAGGTAAAGAGTAGAGTGCTGGCAGGATGGAATGGATGAAGAAAAGTATTGGGAGTAATCTGAGACAGGAGGTTACCAGCTAGAGTAAAAGGAAAAGTGTACAGTTCAGTGGTGAGACCAGCAATGGTGTATAGTCTTGAGACAATGGCAGTCACAAAGAAACAAGTGGAAGAGATGGAAGTTGCAGAGATGAAAATGTTGAGGTTTGCTGTGGGAGTGACAAAAGATAAGATTAAAAATGAGTACATCAAGGGTACAGTAAAGGTAGAACGGTTAGGAATGAAGATGAGGGAGGGCAGGCTGAGGTGGTATGGACATGCCATGAGAAGAGACCAGGAGCTTGTAAGAAGAAAAGTGATGGAAATGGAGTTACCGAGAAAGAGGAAAAGAGGGAGGCCAAAGAGAAGATCTTTAGATGTAGTGAAGAAAGATATGGAAAAAGTTGAAGCAAGGACATTGAAAACAGGACGCTTTGGAAAAACATCATATGCTGTGGCTACCCCTGATTAAAGGAAAAGACCAAAAGAAGAATAGTTTTCATAATTCTTTTTTTTTACCATGAAAGCAGATGCTGGTCATTATGTTACAGAAAAAATAAAGAAGGCTCATTTTAAGAACACAGACATATTTCAGTCAAACCAAGTTGTTAGTTGGGTAGTTATTTTTGGACATAAAATATATTTGCTAGTGCAGAGCATCAAAATTTGAGGGACATAAAACTATGCTATAGTTAGGCCTATATATAGTTACAGTGTTATCTTACAGGGTGATTCACCGAAGTGTTGACAAATACTTTATGTGATTCACCGAAGTGTTGACAAATACTTTATTCCATTATTAACTTCGCATTACCTCTTCAGATTGTTATTATATATTCTAGAGTAAGTTTTCAATATCAATAAGAATATTTAATCTAGAAAAGTAAGATGGCAAAGACAGTAAATGACATCATTGAAGGGTATTGCAAAAAAGGACTTCCACCTGCGAAAATTTTCCGGTTGATGAAGCGATTTGTGAGTCGTGGAGGTGTTTACAAGGCTGTGAAAAGGTTCAGGGAGACTGGAAGTTGTGCTCCAAGAATCAGAAGTACTCCTGAAAAACCCATCAGGACAAAGGAACTGATTAAGAAGGTCAGGGAGAGGTTGAGGCAGAACCCTTCAAGGAGCGCAAGAAAACTGGCTAAGGACACCTCTGTAAGCGTGAGCACCATGCAAAGGCTTCTCAAGGATGATCTCCACGTCTACCCATACAAATTTACCAAGAGGCAGCTCCTGTCAAACGCCACTAAGAAGAAAAGGCTTGATAGAACTAAGGTTTTGATCAAGAGACTTGTTGTTGGCACGCGGCCTCAAGTGCTTTGGACAGATGAGAAGCTTTTCACTGTCCAAGCTATCCACAACCACCAAAATGACAGGATTTGGATTCCAAACAAGGACATGGTGCCAATTGAACGTTGCAGTTCATTTAGGAGGCAGAAACCTTCTTCCGTGATGGTTTGGGCAGGAGTCACTTCAACAGGCCTGAAAACACCTCTAATCTTTATCGACGAAGGCGTGAAAATTAACCAAACTATCTATTGTCAGATGTTGGAAGAAAAAGTCATTCCCTGGGTTCAAGAAACAGTGGGAGAGGAAGGAATTACGCTTCAACAAGATGGGGCAACCTCCCACACAGCCAAAGCAGTCCAGCATTGGTGCAAGACCAATTTTAAAGGGTTTTGGAAGAAGGAAGTATGGCCCCCTTCTTCACCCAATTTGAACCCAATGGACTTTGGGATTTGGTCCATTCTGGAGCAAAAAGCCTGCTCAACATCCCATCCAAATATCGAAACCCTTAAATGAAAACTGAAGGCGTCATGGGAAGAAATTGACCCAGAAGTGGTGCGTGCCACGTGCGCCCAAGTACTTCCACGTCTTAGGCGCCTTGTGAAAAACAAAGGGGGCTACATTGAATAATTTAAATTTTATGTGAAAGCCCATTAAATTTCCATTCTATCTATTAAAAACTTGTTTCTTTTGCCCTTATAGTAAGTTGGATAATTCAGTTTTAATTTGTCAACACTTCGGTGAATCACCCTGTATATCACAGTAAAGTGGTACTCTAATACCTAGTGTATACAACTACTAAAATGGTAAAGAATTCCATTATGGACAATTTCTACAGCCTACTTTTAAACAAGCATTGGACATTTGTGCCTGGCTTCTAAATATTGCAATATCTCCAAAAGCAATAATTGATTTCTCTTGGTTTTAATATATCCTAAATTGCAACTTTATGCTTTCATTTGATGTACACATAAAATTAGCTACCATAAAATGGGGTAACTTTGATCAATTTTGGAGGTTTCTAGCTTTTAATGACATGACAAGTCATAAAGAAAACTCTTTTCCTGTTGATCATAACACTCTGCCTCTGATCCATCAAATAAAATATTTTGACGATGTCATAAAAGTTTCATTGCTAAACACTTTCAAACGAACTAATGAACAAAATTACCCTATACTTTGGGGTAACTTTATCACACATTAAAAACCAATATAAGAATATAGTGAACAACATTTGGGGTAGCTTTGATCACTATTTTTATTTTTAAAATATTGAAATATAATTTTTTGAGGATATGTAATTTTCTGTTTTTTGAAAGGAAGTAAGGGGTCATAGAAAACCTGAGTTCTTTTTCCAGCTGTGTTTTTTGGACTACAAGTCAAATATTACTACTCTACTGAACAAAGTTACCTCATTTTAAA
Organism: Diplosoma virens; assembly: GCA_963680785.1. NCBI lineage: Eukaryota > Metazoa > Chordata > Ascidiacea > Aplousobranchia > Didemnidae > Diplosoma > Diplosoma virens. Next base: position 15,844,851 of record OY796892.1, read on the forward strand.
GTACTTAAAAATGAAGGTCGACAAAAAAACAGATTTCAAATTCAAAATCAACACATAAAGTTAGCCAAGGAAACCTATTTTTTGCTTTATTTCAAAAATTGTATAGTCCAGTGTAAATTATTCTATTTGTGAAAAATTTTTTTAAAGATACTCAAATTTTGTTCAGTTCAAGAAGATTTTATAACATAAATGTGATTACAAAATAGAAGTTTACAGATTTTTTATAAAAGAATTAAAAGACTTGAGTTAAGTTTACAAGCATTAACTGTTGCATGAAACAAGTCTTATGCAATTAAACACAGTTTAAGAATATAATAAAAAATAAAATATAAAAAAAATAAGATGTCATGTTATCATTCTTTTTTAAATCAAAAATTAAATGTACTATAATTTCAAGTGTTCTGAAAAGGTTTAAATCTTTTTAGTCAAATTTTGAACAATAAATTGAAATAATACACCAGTATATGATCAAAACCAAATAATTCTGTTACGATAAATACTTTTATGTTTTAAAGATAGAAAGTATAGATATTTTTTGGAAACAAACATATTTTTGGAGAATCATTCCTAATACTTTTATAAATTTTGAATCATCAAGCATGTCACCTTCAAATTTCTTGTTTTGTAAAATAAATTGTTTAGTTCTAGAATGAAGATAATATCAGATATGTTTTGATTTAATTTTAAAAAGTTTTATTTATTTATTTATTTCTATGTTTATACTCCTGACTGATGGGAAGTGTCGGAGGCGCTATAGTATCGCAACTGCATAGCAATTACCCCAATTTGCTTCCCGAGATGCCTAGATATTGCTGTCCAGTTGAAATCTTTTATTTGTTTTTTTAGTTTTCTTTAGATATATCACCGAATTTAGAGCTGCTTGCCAATACCGCCAAGAAGAGGAAAGTTTCGTAAAAATGTCTTCTGTAAGAACAAAACGAAAACAAAATGGCGCGAGTAGGTGTCAAACTTTGACCGTGTCGATCTCCATCACGTCCACCAATGATGCCAAAGCAAATTTAGAAAAATTACAAAATTTGGTTACAAAAGCACAAGTTAACAAAATTACTTTTTTTTCTATTTTATGCCAATTTGAAGACTATTGTCACCCAAAAACTAACATTTTAAACAACATTTTTTCTAAAAATTTAATGAATAGCAAAAAAGATCTTTACTTTACCGCGATCTACCATGTTCTGGGTTAAACTTACTTGTTGCAAATGCAGGTCTTTTTTTGTCTTCAAAATATTTTTTTAGCAAAAATTTTCTGTGAGTGCCTTTTCAATTGAAAAATTGCCCTTTTTTGCAACGTAAATTAACTAATTTTATGTTCTAAGGAATTTTTTTATTCAACAACATGAAGAATTTTTTCTGAATTATTGACTAACATCATTTTGATAAAAATAAACACAAGATTCAATCAAAAATCCAAAAAGAAACCAAAGATCACCAGATCAAAAGCATAAACACAAAGCGTGGCAGTGGCACCAGTGACGTTTTCCATTGCTTGCCATTGCTTGCCATCATTTGTTGGCAGCGTGGTTGAGTGGTTATAAAAACACTGTGATTGTGATTCTGTTGTGTCCTTGGAAAAGACACTTTAGGAAATTTCCCGTGCTTGGTGGTCATGGCAAGCAGTTTTAAATTTTAGTTATATGTCTATGAAAGCAAAAAACCGAAATAAAAATTTTCAACCGGACAGCAATATCTTGGTATATTCGGAAGCAGGTTGGAGTAGTTGCTTGTCAATGAAAAGCTCCTTTCGTTGCTTTCCTGCGAGTCAGGAGGATAAAAATAAACATAAAAATAAAAAATAAAAAACACGAAATTAGTCTTAAGCACTCGACAACGCTGCCGACGAAGTTTTGATAAATATACTAATTGATTTCAACTAAACGTTTTTATTCTAGCCTGTTGTACCTGTTAAAACTAACTACAATATTTTTAAGTAGATGCTGTAGGGGAGGTAGGGAACCTATGAACCCAAGGTATCTGTGGAACCATTGGTTTATTTCGCTACCTGGAATGCTATAAGTTACGCAATTTTAGTTGTGGAATTGTGATATCATTTGCTTTTAATAGCACTTGTTGATTTGAGTAACAATAGCAAACAATTCAAAGTACTGTAAAGTAAAAAGTTGTTTTTTGAGGGTTGGTTGTGAAAAAAGAGTGGTCATTTAATTTTGTATTTGAGTCATTGTAGCAAGAAGATTTAAAAAGTGTTTACACTTGTTTCCATAGCTTAGTTAAATTATTTACAGCAACTAATACAGTTTTAGGTGCAACTCTAACTGTTAAGTTTGCTACGTCTATCGTCAGCAGCCGCGGTCTATTTCTTTTATCAGTCTATAGCTGTTGTTATCAACCTACCGTACGTATACCTATATCGTGCTTAATCTTTAGGCATATAAGAAAATTTTATTGACAAGGTCCAAGTAAAGGCAATTCGGAACAAGCACAGCTAAATAATATCAATTTTTTAAATATTCAGCGACTACGCTACCGACCACGTGCATTACAAACTCAAACCAAAACTGAAAAACAGAGAGAAAATTCAATATAGTTTGATGCACACGGATCAAGCAGAGAGTGATAAATGTTGCCATTATACAAAATAAAATTGCGTTTCTACCACTAACTATTACGTAATGCGAATCGTTTTTTCCCGAGAAAAATTATTATCGTGACCTCTCGAAATGCAAAGTCGCAGCTGCCGATAGCGTAGAGACAATTATTCAATTATGATTTAACGTTTTTTAACAGATCAATCAACTTATAGACTTTTTTAAGTTAGATTTGATGACCTATCTCCACTCTTAATGACCTAAATGTATTGTTCTAATTAAATGGTATAGCGATGTGACCTCGCTTTGGCAGCTATCTGTGTAAGGGCATGAAATTGACTTTATTGTAAAGTTTGTCGTCCAAGCCGTAGCCCAATTCAAGTTTATTATAAATAGAGAGAAGATCGCTCTCATAAAACAGTGACCATAATTTCGCTCAGGAACGGTGACCATGTTTTGCTGAATGGTCAGGTGATCATTGTATTGTTTTATGCTGTATTGTGTTAAGTACCTGCGTGTGTTAAACCGCAGGTAACAAATAAATTCAATCCTCTCCTTCTTATTTAAGTTACAACTATATTTTTTCTGGATCGGGCGTCATAGAGTTACGCATATTAAATAAGGGTAGTTTATAACTTGGAGGGATTTCGTTGACCTTATTTAAGCATCTGTTAATTGGATTGTTATTATTATTATGCCTATTAAATTTAATCAAACGGATTGCACCTACAAAAAGCTTTAAAATTGTTTGTTTTATCTTTACTGAATTAATAACCAAGTATATTTCTATTTCCCTTCTATTATTTTATCTTTACTGAATATATAAAACCTTTGTTACTTCATGTAGTAAAATGTGGTTCAGTAGCTTGATGGCCTATCTATTAATACTAATTCACGGTGTTATTCTTATTACTTTTAATTTATGTTGTTGTTATTATATTTTCGCACCAAATCAATATCAATATCCCACTTGCTAGCGCTGACTCCAAACACAAACTTTCTTCAAAAACGTTATAAATATGTATCTAGCTTAAAATGCCAAATAAAGGATTAGACAAGCTAATTTAAAAAATCTCACAGTAATGTTTGTTTCCAGTGTTCCCAAATTGGATAGCAATATTTTCTAAGCGATAACGAAAGCAAAATTACTATTTACCCTACAATTTTATGAAATGATAGATAGAATACAGGTTAGAAAAATAGTTATCCCCAGGGAGGAATTTCACCATTTTAGGGGAGTGTTTCGTTCCTAAAAATTGCCCACACTATGCAGATTCACAATCTCATAAAAAATCTCTTTGATTTCGCTTTGGTCCGGCTCAAATAGCCGAAGAAATAACAGTTTTATAAGCAATTTAAATATTTTACATTTATTTATAAGAAAATGGCAACACTGCTTAATTTCACGAACCTTGAAGTAACTTCCAGAACTATCCGCTTGACCTGTTTTGACTATGACGTAATAGTTGTTTTTGATTTGAGTAAATTTCAGAACGATCGAGAAACCTTACCGACTGGTATAAATAAGGTTCGCTGGAAAGCAGTATTATGATTCGATGATTCGATGATTTGTTGTGGTAACTTAAATTTGGAAAATTGTTAGCTGTGTAAATTCATAGTTTTTTGGTCGCAAGTCTTTGGTTGTCTAGGTGATTGTGAAGAATTAAGCTACTGAATTTATTTGCTGTTGATTTATACTATTCGGGCTCCTAAGTGGATTGGAGCATATTTCTTAATAAAGAAGATATTGTGGTAGTCTGAGCTGTGATTTAGCTAGACTATATTTTTGCTGTCGCTGATTCGAAGGTCAGATCCAGCAAGAAGATTAAGAATTTTATCGTTTAGTAGACACCGAGATTGTGTTATCGGCGAGGCCTTCTTTACAGGCGCCGAAAAGGTAGACGATTAAATAACGTACTAAGTTACCGAATAAATTTGCTACAAAATTTCAAAAACTTTTTATCATCGAAACAGGGAGGAATTTTACTTTTGAGTTAAATCCACTACTACTTATAACTATCACTTCAATGCAAGAAATAATTTTAGCCAGGAAATTGGTCCGGTACCAGTAGCTAAATGAAATATTTGATATTGGTATTGCCAAGCCGTACTGCCTCCCCCCCCGAATGGTGATAAGTTGACGCTAGACTCTTGCCACATACACAATATTTTTGCTGCACCAACAGATCTAGCTTCCCGCATCGTAGTGTTGATTGTTATCGCATTACCGTTAAGTAGCGTACATTGTTATGCTTCAATTATTCAATTATGATTGTATAAAGACCATTGTTGTAACACGTTGTTGTTAGCAGTCCTTCAGATAAAGATATAGACAGGACAAGGGAGAAAGATATGTTGGTAGGCTGCCGTAACTCTTATTAGTCATGTTGAACATTTAGCAAAGCTGCCAAAGAAAGTTGAGACTTGCAAGGTTTTACAAGTTATATCCTAGAGCAGACTGTAGGTAAACTTCGTCAAAGCATATTATTAAATTACATTCCAGTAATTAGGCTACCAAAAGGCAGCGCAGCCTTAGTAAATTGTGTAGTATGTAGACTGGCTGCCAGGCCGGGAGTTCGATCGTTAGATAGGTAATACTTTGGAATGTTAGAAGTTAGTTGCTCATATAAACTGAACATAAAACAGTTAGTAACTTTTTATGTTCAGTTTATATGAGTAACTAATTTCTCGCATAGGCTAGCCCGGTGTAATAAAATTAGATATGAAGCTAAATACTAATAGCCTAAAACAGTTTTTGTGTAGATTTAGCCTTACGTTTAGTTAGTTGCAACCTAGCCGCAAAGACATGAGTGCTAAAAAACGAAAATACGAAGAATTATATATCCAATTCAGTTTTGCATCGGTCATTATACATAGTGATGAAAAGCCACAGTGCGTACTTTGTAATAAAGTACTCTCCAATGACTCAATGAGACCAGCAAAGCTCAAGCAACATTTAGAAAATGTACATTCGCAACAGATAAATAAGGACAAAACCTATTTCGAACGTCAAAGGAGAGCACTAAAGTCAATGCAACTGGATGCTTTTAGCGATTTTTTTGGAAAAAACAACCAACTGTTAGAAGCATCTTATTAAATGGCATTTGAGATAGCAAAACAGAAAAAGACACGTACTATCGGCGAAACACTAATCAAGCCTTGCGTTCTGAAAACGGCTGGCATAGTGCTAGGAAAAGAGGCAGAAAAAAAGCTAGCTGTAATTTCGCTGTCAAATAACACCATTCAAAGGTGAATCAAGGATTTGTCTCTCGATATAAAGAGTCAAGTAGTACAGGAAATCAAAACTGCATCGTTTAGACTTTTTGCAATTCAGCTGGATAAATCAACAGATATCTCTTCATGTGCACAGTTGTTGGTGTACACAAGATATGTTTGCAACAATGCATTTAAGGAAGAATTTCTTTTGAAACCACTACAAAAGCAACAGATATTCTGAATAAAGTTACAACTGAGGGCTTGGAATGGAAAAATCTTGCTGGCTGTTACACTAATGTGCACCAGCAATGTTGGGATGCAATTCAGGCTTTCGAGCTTTAGTAAAGAGGCAAGCGCCAAAAGGTAAAGGTGTTCACTGCGTGTTGCATAGACAAGCCCTAATTTTTAAGACATCACCCGAGTCCCTTCAAAAAGTTCTTTATCAGATAATAAAAATAGTTAATTTTATTAAAGCAGGAGCTTTAAATTCCCGTCTTTTTAAGGCATTCTGTACAGATATGGATTCTTACAGAAAATGCTTCATTTAAAGCTCTTTTGTTGAATAAGTAGCCTTAAGTCACCTCCCTACTCCAGTTATTCCTAAACATGTTTTTATTGAACTGATAAAAACTGCAACTACTTCAGTTGAATTTAGCTTTAACAACATTATGTACAGGCAAATTGATGGAGTTGCTATGGGCAGTCCCCTTGGTCCCGCTCTGGCAAATATATTTTTTGGCTATTATGAATCAAAGCTTTTCAATAAAATTTCAAAACCTACCGTATACTGTCGTTACGTTGATGACATCTTTTCCCTTTTTCACAAAGAAACTGAATTCCAAAAATTTTTAAATTGTCTTAACTCGCTTCACCCCTCCTTAAAATTTACCAATAAAATTGAAACCAATAATTCTCTGCCTTTTTTGGATGTACTTGTTACCAAATCTGATAATAAATTCATCACTTCAGTCTATCGAAAGCCCACTTTCACAAGTCAATATATTCATTGGAATTCCTTTGGACCAAAACAACGTAAAACAAATCCCATTGATACTTTAACACATCGAGCCTTAAAAATCTGCTTTAAAGCTACATTAAAACATGAACTAGGGAATATTCGCTCTATTCTTGTAAAAAATGGTTATCCAGAATTCCTTATTGATTCGAGAATTTCTAAAAAACTTTTACGTTTCCAACAAAGCACTACAGAAGGCCCAAAAAAATGCCCTGTCTATTTAAAATTGCCTTGGACTGGCGAAAATTCCCTGAAATTTGAAAGGAAAATAAAATTATCTATTAATAATTGTTTTGGAGCGGTTCAACCACGAGTGGTCTTTTCCACCAGACGAATTTTACCTGCTATACATAAAGACGTTCTTCTCACTTTTCAACAAAGTAACGTCGTATATGAATATGTGTGCCACTGCGATAGTCGGTACGTGGGTCGAACGTCTCAACGTTTGCAGGACAGAATCCGCCAGCATGTCCCGAAGTCTATTTGGAACAGAACCAGTCAAGAACGTAAACAACCAGAACGCCCAGGGAAACTACCTAATTCAATACCGCACTGTGATTCAGCGATTGGAAACCATCTGTTACATAACCAAAAATGTGCATCTCACTATAAGGACAATCAATTTTTTATTCTCTCTAAAGCACGATCCGATTTCCATTTATCAATCTTGAAATCAATTTTCATCACTCTTCGAAAACCTAATTTGTGTAGACAGAAAGAATTTGTCTACAAACATAAATTGTTAGTATAATTGCAAAAAAAATTTTCTTTTTATTTTCAAACATTAGCACAAAACTTGCATAATTTTGTTCCTTTTTTTGCCAAAAAAATTTTTTACTCAGACGAAACGTGGTTTTATTTATTAAATACTTTTAATTCTTATGATAACTGTTACTAACCTTAATATTTAGCCAATCAGGATCAGTCTTAAAACTTTTGAAATACTATGTTCAGTTCTGCAATTCATTCTAGCGAAACCTCCTGAAGAGAGCTAGACGAAAGGTTCGAGTTTTCAAAACAGCCTTTTTTAAGGCTACTTATTCAACAAAAGAGCTTTAAATGAAGCATTTGCTGTTAAAAGCTATTTTAAAGTTTTGTACCAATAAAAAACTTTTTAGATATGGATTCATACCACCAGATGCTTCTCTATTACATTCCGACTCGATGGCTATCCAAAGGCAATGTCACGTGAAGAGTCTTTGAACTCCGAGAGGAATTAAAAGCATTTTGTCTTCTCAAAGGCAAGATTGAGTATCACGCTTGGCTAGATAATGAACGAAGGGTAATCTCTCTGGCTTATTTGTGTGACATATTTGAACAACTTAACAAACTCAACCTACAGATGCAAGGAAGAAATACCAATGTCATCAAGTTTGTCGATGCACTGAAGGCTTTCAAACCTAAGTTGGCAAAATGGAAAAGAAAAGCTGAAATCTAAATTTTACAATGTTCGAGAAAGTAGATATGCTTCTTGACAGCAGAGAGGAGAGCAGTATGCTAGAAGTTGTTGAAAAAAATATTGTAAAGCAATTGTCAAACCTTCAAAACGAATTCGACAGATACTTCCTGAGATTACTGATGAAGAATTGGATTTTGTGAGAAATCCGTTTACATTTCCTGTTGAAAAGCTTCAAATGAATGTCAGGACAAATTTTTAGAGCTGATAAACAATTCTGGAGCTAGACAAAAGTACCAAGAGAAACCCCCTTCACACTTCTGGGTTGGATTGAAAGACTCATACCCTCAAACAACAGAAAGAGCTTTTCGTATTCTTATCCCTTTTGTATTAACTTACCTATGCGAGTCAGGATTTTCATCTCTACTTCAAATCAAGGCCAAACATAGAAATAGACTTGCGGTTGAGGATGATTCGCATTGTGCACTGTCACAAACTACACCCCGCATCAACTACTTTCAGAAAACAAACAAGAACAAATATCACATTGATCGAGAGAAAAATTGAACTAAATTGATATTCGAATTCCTTAAAACTGTCTGAACTGGCAGTCGTGTTTTCTGTTTGAATTGCTATTTCGTTATTTTGTTATTCTCCTGATACAGCGATCTCTTGGTATAATAATGCTTGCTTAGTATAGTTTTAATCGCATATCAAGTTTTCTAGGTCATGCTTAGACTCTTTTACAGTTAAACTTGTGGTTGATGCTGGGTTTCGGGGGGGGGGGTAACTTTTTAAAAAATTTTTTTCGACAAAAATTTGATAATCTGGGCTAAAAAATGCGCTGATTTCATATATCAATATCCCCGTTAATGAAAATCTCTTAAATGCTAAATTTTAATTTAAAAAATACACCGATGTTTTTTAAAATTTATAAAATTAAAAGTTTCAATGATTTATTTTATTAGTTGTAACTTTGCTAAAATTTAAAATGGCTGTAACAGAGTTTAAATAGGTTTAGGATTCAGGTTCATGGAAATGATGAATAAATAGTTAGTCTAATATCATTTCATACTTATTAAAATATATCTTATAAAATTATTAGTTGTGATTTTTTTAATTAAAATTTAGCATTTATCTCTTTTTCACAACCTCATATATGTTTTTTTTAAATCAGCGCAATTTTTTACTATAAAGTGCTATTTTTGGTCGGAAAAATTTTTTAAAAAAAGTTACCCCCCCGAAACCCAGCATCAACCAAACTTGTTAGTTTGAAGTTACCGAGCAAAGATAATTGTCATTAACACTACAGTAGATTATCTAAAATATGTAACGCTAGACTAAGGTTGTGTTTTAGTCCAGAATGTGCAAGCAGAGTCGTGAAAAAACAACCTTTAAAAAATTTAGCGTAATGGGGGAGGAATGAAAAGCACCAAAATGGGCTAAAGGAGGAATGCATTCAAAAAAGGTTGGGAACCACTGGACTGAGTTCATGGCCCGAGAAATTAGAGTGGTTGAAAAATTTCTTTTAAATTAGGTAAACATTAAACAACTTTGTATCGTGGTTGCAATGAAGTTATAAAAAATCACGACTTTATTTTAAATCTAAAGCAGGTCAGGGTTAATCGCATCGCATAACAGGAGAAAAAATATAGATGATAATATTTTGGTAAAATAAATTTTGACGAGTTAAAGAATTTTGCGCCGACTGATTCATTTTATTCGTCGAAATACACATGGCAATCTCGAAACAGATGTTCAATAAAATGCTAATGAAATTTGAAAACCTGTTTAAATTTAGTTAATACTTTCGAAACGATTGACCCAACTATTACCTATCCAGTATCCATACAGTCAAAAACTTATAAGCTTTTATTTGTACAAGTAAATAATACAGAATTGATTCAGTAAATTATTGTAAATGAAAATTTAATACAGTGATTCTTAACCTTTCTGTAGCTATGACCAAGAGATAATTATTTCTCCCCAAATATCCCACAGGTTTGATATCAAGTGCCTCAATTGGAAGTAGCTTAGTAGCCGCCTCAAATAAAATTTTAAAAAAGCAAATTCGTCATTACGTGTTTTGCAAACTTTATATTTAATGTAATTAACTTAATCATACTGTATACTTCTGTAATATTTACAAAAATCTTTAAATGAAACAATTAACCAAAAAAAAGACTGTTACACATAAAATTTGATGCAATAGATTTTCATATGTGATACTTTGATTGTTGCTCATTAAATTACAATTTCTTGCTGTAGCATGTTTTTGATAAACTCATTTGTTTTTCTTATTTCGGCAATTAAAATAAAATCTTGGCCACAAGAAGCTAGTCACGGTTGAGAACCCCTGATCAAATACATAAATTTTTTTCAGACAGAAACACATATCTCGTTAATATTTACAACCCTATAAACCAAAACTATTTACAAACAAAAACAATTATTAAAAAAATTTCCATCACAAATTTACAATGACGGATTTTAAAAAAACTCATTTAATACTGCCTTTATAAAAACTCGGTAACTTGAAAAATAGTCAAAAAAAACCATGCTCCAGGTGTTAACCGAATGTCGCAAATTAGTAGCAAATTACGTACAAAAAAAGCAAAAACAACACACTGAAGAAGCAAAAAATTACCAGCTTTATAGTACGCACATACAATATTCAACACTAAAAAACAACAGTATTTAAGATTATTGCTGAAAATGATGATCATAAAAATGAAAGACTATGACGAGCTATTTGCACGCTAAATTTTTAATGCACAGTAACTTAATTGTTTAATTAATGAACATGGCTTAAACGTTGCCAAATATTTTTTAATAAGCCAAGAAAGATCCCAGAGCTCGATAAAACTAAAAAAAAAGAAACGGGGACCACAACGCAGCTCCCACCATTGCACCAGCGGCCATTCCCCACATTAAGTCTCCAGATCGATAATAGTAAGGATCATCATCTTGAACAATCGTGATTACCTGCGTGTGGGGATGAACTGAAATGACAAAAATAACAATCGGTTGGCAAACGTATTTGATTACACTTTAACATACTGCCGCAATCAGCCAATGCCAGATTTGTACAATTGTACAAAGACCACTTTTGTACGATTGTTTGTAGTGGCCGAGTGCTACATAAGGTTGGAGTGTCATGATTGACGTGCTCGACCGTCGCGGTTCAAAACCTACTCGCGTCATTTCTTGTGTCCATCCGAAAGACACTTTACGGCACTTTCTCCTGCTTGACGGCTTAGCAGCAGCTTTAAATTTCAGTCATATCACTCAATGAAAATTTTAAAAAATATATAAAAAATTTCAACCGGACAGCAATATCTTGGTATCTTTGGTCGAATCAATTGCTTGACGGTTGCATATGTATAGCGCATCGGCCGCTTTCCTGCGAGTCAGGAGGACAAATAGAGATAAAAAAGTTAATTTATATAGGCCATAAATAAACTAATCTTAAGTGCATAAATCAGCTGAATAATTGACAGGGTTTCATAACACAAATTTGTAATAAATATAACATCGAGGATATTGGTACCAATTTTTTGTATGCAATCCTGTGACAAACATATAATCAAATGCTTCTTCCAGCCTAGCATATTAAAATTTTCAAACAAAACAAAAAGGAAAAGTCGAAAAGTTTCCACCCGGCAACATGTCATTATTTCTGATTAAACTGCAGTTTATGTTTCCATAAGAAAATTAAAGTTAATTCTTTAAAACTATAAAAATTTTCGCAGCATAATTTTATCACAAAGATCTAGCCGTTAATGTCGGCAGCGTGGTCGAGTGGTTAAAGCGTCGGGTTCGTGACCAACACGGTCTCGGTTCAAAACCCACTCACGCCATTCTGTTGTGTCCTTGGGAAAGACACTTTACGGCACTTTTCCCTGCTTGGTGGTCTTGGCAAACAGTTTTAAATTACAGTCGTATCTCTATTAAATTACAAGCGGACAGCTATATCTTGGCATCTCCGGAAGCAGGTCAGGGTAATTGCCTACCCTATGTACGAGGGTAAATCAAAAATTATCCGGACTTTTATTTTTATGGATTATTTTAAAAACACAAAACACGAAAACGATTTATCATTTTTCTACATAATCTCCACCCATTTCGATGCACTTGTTCCAGCGGTCTACAAGCTTATAAATGCCATCTGAGAAGAAAGTTTTTGGCTGGTCACACAACCATTGATGCACCGCTTTTTGCACTGATTCATCAGAAGAAAATTTACGACCCCGTAATGCATCTTTGAGTGGGGCAAAAAGATGATAGTCGGAAGGAGCAAGATCTGGACTGTATGCAGGATGCTCCAGCACTTCAAAACCTAGTTTGTTAATGGTTTCAATGGTTGCTTTGGCAACATGTGGGCGTGCATTGTCATGCTGCAGCAAAACCTTCTTTGACAGTAATCCTCGGCGTTTGGTGCGAATTGCAGGCTTCAGGCGGTTGGCTAGCAAATCACAATAACTTGCACTGTTGATTGTACTCCCTTTTTCCAGAAAATCCTCCAAAATAGGCCCTTTTGAATCCCAAAAAATGGTTAGCATAACCTTTCCTGCAGAAAGTTGACTCTTGAATTTTTTCTTTACTGGGGAGGACGGATGTTTCCACTCCAAGCTTTGCCTCTTGGTTTCAGGACTGTAGTGATGCACCCATGATTCATCTCCAATGACTATTCGACTCAAAAATGCTTCACCTTCATTGTTGTAGCGGTTCAGTAACGTTTGGCAGATCTCCATACGTCTACGCTTGTGCTCTTCTGTAAGCTGTCTTGGCACCCACCTTGCAGAAACTTTTTTGTACCCAAGGATTTTATGAATGATTTCTTGAGCAGAGCCAAAACTGATCTGCAAAGATTGTGCTACCTCATCAATGGTAATGCGCCGGTTAGCCAAAATCATTTGTTGAGCTTGCTCAATCTTCTCTTCACTGGTGGAGGTTGATGGACGTCCTGCTCCTTCTGCATGTTTTACACTGGTCCGGCCTGTTTTAAACTTCTCAATCCACTCATATACCGTTGTTTTCGATAGTGCATTGTCTCCATATTGTGCTAAGAGTCTTTGATGAATTTTTGTCCCCGATGAACCTTCTGACCACAAAAATCGGACCACAGCACGTTGTTCTTCTCTGGTGCATTGTGCAAGTGGAGCGTCCATTTTTATCAACAGAAAATAACACGTGTTAAAACTGAACAAACAATTAGATTAGCAGATCGTGATCACGTGACACAGTAGACAGCACGTGCAAAAAAAATTTTGAAAAAGCTAAAGCAAGAGTGCGCTATAGAGCAATTCCGGATAATTTTTGATTTACCCTCGTATTAGTGCTCCGTCGCTTTCCTGCGAGTCAAGAGGATAAATATAGAGATAAAAAAAAGTAATATATATGTATAAATATTGTCAAGCGAGAGAAAATTATATCTATTTGAAAAAATTTACTAGTAACAAAAAAACATTTAAAAGAAAACATTACCATAGTATGGTCTGCCACTAGCATCGTATTGCACCTGAACCGGCCCATAATTCGGATAATAGTAAACGGGGACATTTTGTTGCACAGGATAATTTCTTCTGGAACGCCGACGAGGATAGGAGTTACGCTGGTACACAGTGGTGCCCCCGTAAGGATAAGTTGTGTACTGGGTGACTTGAGCATTGGGAGAAACGTTTATACTTTGAGCAGGTGCTGGTGCGGGCTGTTGAGACGGAATAAATGGCTCTATCATCAGTTTCCATGCCCTTCATACATTTTAGAAATAAACTCGAGCACTAAGTTTTGAAAAATCTTATCAAAACTTACAGTGCTTCATCAGAATTAAAAGCAGCAACAACTAAAGATTCATTTGATGAAGAAGAAAGTTTTAAAAGACATCCATAATTTCTATCTTCTGGAGGATTTACTAACATAAAAGATAAATTCTATTAGATGCATGCAGGTTTGAATTTTTTTTTAATAATAAACAATTTTTAGAAAACTGACCTGTGTTAATTATTAGAAGTAAATAGTCTGATAAATAAATGCAAGTTTTAGTATTCTTATTTCAAAATCTAGAGTAATTTTTTAACTATGTTCAATTCTCAAAGCTATTAGAGAGAACTAATTAAAACAAGTTTATTTCATTAAAGTGTTAATCGAAAGTTTACTGTTTTCTAAAAATCTAGTGGTAGTTTAAATGGGGGTTTATTGTTTCCATACTGTATATCAGTTGTTTTCAACCTTTTCTATTCCCTAACCCAAATGCCAACCCAAAGTAACTTCGGGAAACAAAATTTTAATTTCAACTCAAAATTTTGGTGAACTCTTAAACAAAATCTTTACTTGGCTTCTATCTCTGATTTCTCTATTTTCGTTGCAAAATTATGGTAAACTCTAAAAAAAAGTCTCTACTTTAAAACTTTCTGGTATGCGTATTTTCCAAAAAAATTCTGTTTATCAAAACAAGTTTTCACTATAAATTAAAAAATTGTTTATTACATGCTTCCTCGACCCCCAGAAAATAGCCAAACAACCCCCAAGTTGAAAACCGCAGCTGTATATTTATTACTATGACAGCAGAATGTAATGCACTACACAAAACTTTCTCTCTTCTTATGAAACCTATTTTCTGCCCCTAACAACACAATCTAGCAGATTTTTTTCTTATACAGTATATCTGCAACCTTTCTTGCTCAATCCACATACTTTTTTACATAAAACAGTGCCTCCTGATTGGGGGTGCAAGAATCCATTGAAAACGCAACAGTATATAAAGATTTTCTTGAACATGGGCGGTAGTGACTATCTTTTAACGAATTCTACGCAGGTCTATACAGCACAATTCCAAACAAAAACTCGGAAGGTACTGATAGCTGAAAAACGTTTGTTTTTGATAATAGGCATTGTTTCCGTTGTCCTTACAATCGGCTGGTAGTAAACAATAATCAGTTTACAGGTTGTTGAGTCTGCAGTTTTCTTGCCAATTTGGGGTGATTGAACTTTCACTTGGCAGAAAAAAAGTGAGGTCGCTTGTTGGCGTTTTGTGTTTAGCTTTTGGCAGGGACAGCAGGCATGCAGTGCCAGCAAACCAAGGATTGATCATTAGCATAACTTTTACTAAGTTGGAACTAATATCGGCTTAAAGTGGTTTTTTCTTACTAATTACTACAGGCTGTAACCTTCAGGAAAGTCTTATACTAGTCTAACCCTTACTGTGTTTGATTAATAGTCTAACTCAGTGGTTCTCAAACTTTTTTCGTTGCGACGCCTTTAAAAAAGTTTTCTGGGCATGCGACGCACCAGTAAAAATATAATTGAAAATAAGATAATAAAGATGCTTATAATCAAAGTTCAATTTATTAATACAACATCAAAACGAAACAGATTGGCATATTATTTAATATGATGTGTGGGCTTGCTTGTTTTTGCAACGTTCTTCGAATCTTGGGAAAATTTTCGAAACTGCTCCCCGCATTTCTCTTTCAACATTTATTCGTGATCTATATTTGCTTTTAATGATAGCCATAGCAGATAATCCTGCTTCGCATAGATAGGACGTAGCAAATAAGAAGAACATTCGTAGTGCTTTTTTCGTCAAAGCTGGATATTCGTCATTCAAAGAAATCCAAAAATTTGTCGGATTTACTAAATTAAACTTTCTTTTCAGGGAATTATCACAGGTAAGATCAAGATAGTCTTCTTTTTCTTGTTCAGTAAAGGACGACGGGGTAGGTTGGGCAAAAGGACGGCGAATCCGTTCATAACTGGATAAATTTTCCGAAAAGTACTGTTTGAATTTCAACTGGAGATTCGGTAGATGCTGTAAAAATACGCTTCCTAAATTTGAAGAAAGCATCGTACTTTTATTTTCCGGCAAACTTGACAGTAAAGTAAAGTACTGAGAACTTCCAGACACGTTTTCTACATCTTTCTTCCACAAAGACATTTTAATGAACGCTGAAATTTTATCTGAAACGTCAAGCATATTTTTATCCGGCCCTTGCATAGAAGTATTCAGTTTATTCAATTTAGCAAAGATATCACACAAGTAAGCCAATTTTAATAAAATTTTGTTCTCAGCTAGGCAATCAGCAATATTATTACTATTTTGTTGCAAAAAAAGCTTGAAGTTCATTCACCAGCTCGTAGACTTGTTCAAAGGATTTTCCCAGTGAAAGCCATCTGGACGAACAATAAAATAACAAACTTCCATGCTCTGCATTCATTTCTTCACAAAGTTCTTGAAAAACTCTTGACTTCGATCGTCGTGTTTTAATGAAATTCATAACTTTGATAACGATGTCAACTGTGTCACCAAGCTCAGGGTTGAGTTCTCAAGCAACTAACGCCTCACGATGAATCATGCAATGCATTCATTTTGCCATTGGTGCACGTTCTTGAATTAGACTTCGCGGTCCACAGCAGCTACCAGACATAGCTTTGGTGCCATCTGTGCATAAACTGATACACTTTTCCCAGTCTAAGTTGTTTTTCGAAATAAAATTGTCGATTATATTAAAAAGATCAATCTCTCGGCATCCAAGTTCAATAGGTTTACAAAATAATAGCTCTTCTACTAACTTTTGGTTTGAGAAGTCAACAAACCGCACATAATAAATCAGGACTGCCATCAGTTGCTTTATCTAATTGCAAACCGAATTCTGGCTGTTTCATTTCATCAATCATTTGGTCCTGAATGTCTTGTGCCATGTCATCAATTCGGCGACACATGATATCATCTGAAAGCGGCACATCTTCAACTTTTGAGCAGCTCCTTCTATCAGCGTACCTGCAAGATCCACTACAGCAGGTAGTATTAGTCCCTCAGCAATGGTGTGAGGTTTTTTACACTTAACAATTCTGTGCACCACTTGGTAAAATGCGAATAAAGCCTTTGATGAGAGTTTCGTGAATTTTAAAATAGTGGACACTTGCTTCTTTAGATCATTTAATTTTCGAAAAAAAATTCCCTGGGTTTATCAACAAATTGCGGATGTGATGTTTTTAAATAACATTTAAGCTTGCTGCAAATAACACACAGGTAACATGCTCTCACTGGCCAATACCTTGCTGCAAATAACACACTGAGGCTTTTCCTCGCCATTCCGCAAAATAAAAGTGAATCCAAAATCTAAATAACTGTCGCTGTACTCGTGAGACTTCTTTTTAGGCCTATCATCTTCAATTGCAAATTTACGCTTAAATTGCAACATTAGCTTGCTGTTTACATCCATTTTATAACTGACTGGTGTATTCTTTACTTGTATGAGCAAAGAGAATATTAAAATTGCGGAATGCGTTCATCGACACGTTCAGCTCGTTTGCTTTTTTGCCAAAGCATCCTCTGGGACGTAAATGGTTATATACGATTTTCGTTTTCTACACATTGGTCCAGTAGTTAAAGCACGTGACTAGTAGCAGGATCTGGGCAAAGATAGTACAATATTTGAAGTGGTCACCGGTGGTACATGACGTATATTTTTCACATTTTAAATTTTAGAATGTCATAAGTTTATTTCGTAAATTATACATGTATGTTCGTAAATCATATAGTGTAGTGAAAACCACGAATGTACCACTCGTGGTACACAACGAGGCAAACGTGATAAGTAATCGATCGTTGCAGTTATGTAATAAAGAATTCGAAAACACGTGTCAGCAGTCAGTGTAAATTGATAAAACTGCACCCTAACAACAATTACTGTTATTTGATGAAGTGATAAAACTGCATTGAAATTTGCTACTATTTGCTTAATTGAGTATTGCTACGAATGAAATTATTGTGCGACTCCCTTGGAAAATTAAAACAACGCACCAGGGCGTCGCGACGCACAGTTTGAGAACCACTGGTCTAACTAATCTCATTATGACTAGTAAAAAAGTTCAAAAGTGTAAGGAAAATTAGATTGAAGATGGTTTTATTAAAACTATTATTGATGGAGTTTTTTCATTTCATTTTTATCTCTATATTCATCCTCCTGACTCACAGGAAAGTAAAGGAGGCGCTATACATAGGGCAAGCAATTACCCTGACCTGCTTCCAAAGATGCCAGGATATTGCTGTCTGGTTGAAATTTTTTATTCTGCTTTTTTAGTATTATAGATATGACAGCAACTTAGAACTGCTTGCCAAGAGCACCAAGCAAGAAAAAATATCATAAAATGTCTTTTCCAAAGACACAACAAAAAACGGCTGAATAGGTTTGGAACTGAGATCACAATCATGGTGCTCTAACCACTTGACCACAATGCATGTTCTGCAATGCACTATTTTTCAATTCTAACCTGAAATCACAAAACTTGGGGAAAATTTCCAAGATAAGCACAGTGATCTTAATTCCTTGAACACTAAATTTCTTGAATTCCTTGAATGCTAAGAGCATGATATGACATTCAAGAAACGCTTCCAAATCCTCTACTTTTTGCATTATACAAAGTTGCATATGAAATAGCAAAAATGAAAAAGCCACACATTGTAGTGGAGACTCATATCAATGGTAAAGGATCTTCTAAATGAAGAGGCTGCAAAAAACTGTAATGGATTCCTCTGTCAAACAATGTTATCTGCAGTAAAATTAATGATATTGGCACTAACATTCTTGACCAAGTTGTGTCAGACATAAGCTTCTTGCACCAAGATTTCAGTTTAATTAAATGAAATGACAGATGTCAATAATTGCAGCCAACTTATGATTTTCTTTGTTATGTAAAAGGCAATATCATCAAGAAACATTTTCTTTTTTGTAAACCACTCAAAGCAACTATAACTGCAAGGAGCATTTTCATTCTGGTGAAAAGCTTTTTCAAAACAAATGACATTCCACTAAAATCTATCGGATCTATTTGTAAAGAAGGTGCTCTACCTATGCTAGGAAAATAGTCCAAATTTGTTACTTTTATGAAGATAAAATTCTTAGAGGTCACAGCTACACATTTTATTCTTTATCATCAGGCTCTTGTATCAAAAACTTTGCTAGTTAGTCTGAAAAATGTGATGGATTCATAAGTTAAAACTAAAAATTATATTTGAGGAACAGCTTTGAATCACACATTGTTTAAGTATTTTGCAATGATCTTGATGACAATGCTTTTGTTCTACTGTTTAATACAGACATGAGGTGGCTCTTCAAAGGTCAAGTTTTAACAAGGTTTTTTTGAGTGCAGAATGGAAATGAAACAGCTTTCACAAGAACAAAAGAGTTCTCTTGTGCATACTTTCAAATCCCCAACTTTACCCTAATGTTAACATACTTGACTGATGTTTTCCAACATCTAAATGCCCTAAATCTTTTGGTACAAGGAAAAAGAGTAAATATTGTGACCGCTTATGAGTTGTTGCATGCTTTTAGACAGAAATTGCTGTTGTGTAGCCAGTGTATCATGCAGAAGAATTTCACTAATTTTTTCTTTCTAAATTAAGTCATTTTGGAACATAGCAACTTGGATTTAGAAGAAAATGTCAAGCCAAAAATCAGTCAAAACTTGGAAGGGCTGAGAGAGTTATTTGATGGATATTTTTGATCTAAAGAACTGGAAACTTGGATTGTCAACCCCTTTGCCTTCAAATTGGAGGAAATGGGAGATAAAGATGAAGGATCATTTGATAGAGATGCAAACATGCCAATCAACCAAGCTATTTTATAAGTCCAGTTCACTCAAAACTTTTTGGGGCAGTGTTCAAACTGGGTATCCAATTCTGGCAAAAAGAGCAAAAAGTTCTGGTTCTATTTGCTACCACTTGGTTTGTGAATGGGGATTTTCATCTCTATTTTACCTCAAGAATGAATACTGCAGTGCCCTGAACACTAAAAATGATCTATGCATTGCATTATCCCACAAGGTTGCACATTTTAAACAGATAATTGCAAAGTGAAGGCAGGAGAAAAGTCGAAGAACTTAATCAACATCAAATTCTCAGTTTCTTTTATTCATTTATTCACTTTGTATTTTGTATGATTGCATTGCTAAAAGCCAAAAGGGCCATCGATCTCTCTGCATTGATTTCATATGTGTTTTGAAAATTTCCCCACATGCAGGCTGATTTTAAATCTACTACAATTAAAGTTAAACAAGTGCTTTTTTGCCATCAATCCAGAGTCTTTTTTCAAATCTAAAGAGTATAAGTATCTATCCTTTTTCCGTAATTTGACTCAGGCATTCTGTTCAGTGGGGCAATAATAGCATTTTTTGTCCCTTTTCAAAACTTCAAACAATGGATTTTTTCTCTGCTTATCAAATGGATATTATTTTCTGTCAGCCATTCAAAAGTTTGGATCTGAAGCTGCTTGAGTCACTCAGTCTCCTGATGAAGTATTTGAAAAGGTTCAATATTGGAATCAAAAATTTTTTTTATTAACAAAAATTTTTATCTTTATTTTCTCTAAGTTTATTTATTTCTCTATTCTAACGGCCTTACATTTTGGGTTTTTCATCCACAGTTAAACAAGCCACTGATGCCATTTAATCAATTAATATCACTTTTAATCAATTTTATTTTAAACATGAAAATACTTGCAACAAGATACAGATTGTCTAGCTGAAACATTTCATACCTGTTTTTTACTTTTCTATTGTATATCTTGGAAAAATTAAATGAACTCTCCTCCTGCATCTATCCATCACTAATACCCATTAATCTTTCTCAGTTATTAAACATACATTTTACCTTTTTCAACAATTTTTTAAGTGGCATTTGCTTAAAGCTAATCCTCTTACTTGTCCAAAGAAAAAAGGTTACTGCGATTCTTGGTCCACCACTTCTTTACACACTTTTCATTCAGTTCCAAACAACCTTATATATCATTTTGACAGCATACTGATAACCAATTCCAAGGTGGACTAAAATAGGGTTTTCTAAACTGGGGCCTGTAATAACTGTACAGGGGATCCATGGGAATATGACAAAAAGTGTCAAACGCAGACATTGTAAAGTATGTCCATCCATTATTACAGATAATTGTCAGATTGATTATTGTAAGTTTTGTAATAATAAATCACTATTGTTGAGCCATCTTATCAAAAAATTGTTTTATAACAATTTACTTTTATAATGAATGACTTATCACAAGACAGAAGTGTTTGCAACTTTAGTAAAATCATTTCAACCGTTATAAGCATACAAAAGTTAGTAAAGCAAT
Source organism: Diplosoma virens (assembly GCA_963680785.1). Taxonomy (NCBI): domain Eukaryota; kingdom Metazoa; phylum Chordata; class Ascidiacea; order Aplousobranchia; family Didemnidae; genus Diplosoma; species Diplosoma virens. Next base: position 15,866,169 of record OY796892.1, read on the forward strand.
GATTACTAAGTAAAAAACTTGTTGGGCAAAAGAGGCATGAAAGAAATTGTCCGAGAATTTAATTGATGATTATACTGTAGTTTGAATTAGTTCTGAGATAGCTCGTCTTTTAATTTAGTCTTATAGTATAATACTCTGAAGTGACAAGTTTAATTAGTTGAGAAGGTTAAACATGTCTGCCAGGTATGCAAATTTCCCAACCCAAATTTCATCAGCTACTAATGAAGCTGAATCCAGATTGTGTTCTAAAATGAAAAGATTAAGGATGCATTCTATTATTTTTCCTTGCAACAGCCATTGAACTTCTGTATGGAGCAGAAGGCTTGAATGTTGCAAACCTAGTTCATCATTATCACAAAACATCCAAGACTGGAGTGGGCAAGCTTTGATAAAGTTTACAATTTTGACACAAAAAGAACATAAAGAAGAATTAAACAAATTGTCATCTGATTGAACTTTAATGATTAGTTTTAATCAAAAACTTCTGGGATCTTTTTGGTTAAGTGTTGCAGTAAAATCTCTTTTGCTCTCACAAAAGACAACTAAAATTTTATTACCTTTTTTTTGCTACTCTCTACATGTGTCAGAATTGCAGTTAAGGCTGATTTACAAGTTTGCTTGTCACAAATTACTCAAAGAATCGCTGTAAAAGAATGCATTAAAAAGGAGGGCTGGAGAGTAGTGGTGATTTTTACTCCTACACCAGAGTAAAATGATTTTTTTAAATCCTACTCCTACTCTGGAGTAAGTTTTTTTTAAGTTTCTCCACTTAGAATTAGTCTCAGATTTTTTAATATTCATGAAAAAATCATGATGCTCTTTAAAAAAAGTCTTCACTTGGAATCAGTCTCACCTTTTTCTAATTTTGTGGAAAAATCATGGAGTTCTCTGAAAAAAAAAAGACTTCACTTTTAATCAATCTCAGTTTTTTAATTACAATGTTCTAAAAATTCCAGACAGTATGACAAACCAATAATGCAGTAGGAGAGTACGGAGTAATGAATATTTTTTTGTTACTTTTAATCCTTGGAAAAACTTTGACTCCTCTTACTCCTACACCCTAGCCCTGGTAAAACATAACCTCATCTATCATATTGATGTTGTCAATTTTGTTAATAAACATGATGTTGTGTTATTTATTTTTGTGTTTGTATTATCTTTATTTATTGATTGGGCAGAAAAATTGATGGATTGATGTCTGTGAAGAAAAAGATTTGCAAATAGGGGTCCATGGCACAAAAAGTTTGGGAAATAATGGACTAGAAAGGGGTGTTCACAATTTTTTTCCATGATCACACTAACCTTTTTTGGCTAATTTCAAGCTATCACTAACAGCACAGAAAAACATGTAACCTGCCATATATTAAAATAGTGTATTAAATCATAACGATTGAGCTCTGCAACTTCTATACTGTTCTCTTGGTTTCAAATTTTCACCTAATCTTTCCACTCATCCATGTATTTTATTGACTTAGTCTTGTTTATGTTTTAAGTCAGGGTTGAAAAAACTTTTTAGCTCATGGGCCACATTTAGAAATCGATTTTGTTTGAGGGCCACACCATAGGAATACCAGTCAAGAAAATTTGGGAAACAATCCAGTTTTGCCCAAATTTTGTGACATTTGCCTGAATCATGATTTTGTATTACCTTGTGGACATGTAAAGAACTTTGTCTAAAATTTAGAGTGAAGACCAAAAAAAGTCTTCACTTTGAATCTGTCTCAGATTTCTTAATTTTCATTCCTAAAATGTAGTGATCTCTAAAAAAGTCATCACTTTATCATCTGGTTGAAAGTAAAGAGAGAGTATTTGTGAGCTGCAGAAAACAGTGCTTGAGGCTTTCATGAGCTGCACAGAACTTAAAGCAAAAATTTTAAATTTTGTGGTATAAGCATAATGTAGTAGCTGGGTTGTCAAGTGCAAGAAGGCTTTGCCAGAGACAAACAAACATATATATTAAAAAGTTTAATTTTTTTGTATTACGTTTTTTCAATAACAATATTAGTCTTTTTTTTACAGGCTTAATTTCTAATTGCAATGGAAGCAGGTTAAAATTATCCATTACAAAGCACAGTATTTCATCATCTTTTTTATTACACTAGGACAAAGTTGCAATAAACATTTTGTTTCTTAAAATATTGTTGATTCTGTGACAACATTACAAGGATTATTGAAAGGCTATGACAATAAGATCCACATACTGTGCAATGGCACTGTGTAACAAAATGAAAACAAAACTGAACTTTATTGCTGACTTATGGAGTTTGTTTGTGAAACATAGCTCCCAAAATAAATAGATTATGCTGTACAATATGAGGGGTCCAAGAAAAACAGATTGACAAATGTGGGTATGAGGGTCATTAACAGTCAGATGTTGCATTTATAATTTAAAAAATTCTTTAAAATCTTTTTAGGTTTTATTGGTTTTTATGCTTGAATGCATATTTGATACTATTTAAAACTACAACAATTATATTGCAACTAATGTTCAATAAAATTAATTTAGTTATAAAACATAAAATCAATATTTTAGACTTGCCCAATTAATAAAACATAGCTTGCACATTCTTCTTACCTGAACATTCTAATGCTGTTTTGATAACAACACATGACCTAGGAATGTTAAAATTGCCTTCTCTTTCAGAACACCTTTCATCCTTGAAATAAGCTAGATTTCCATCTCCATACAAAACAAACCAATTCTTTTTCCAGCGTTTCAATACACTACCTGAAATTTTAAAAATATATATAATAGGTAATAACAATAAGTCAGTGCATGACCCAATTGTGCAAAATAGCAAATATTAAGTTTAAATGTTAGTTCATGAAGCTGCACATTATTATTACTCAAACTCAGACAAATAAAACTTTTTTAAAAGACTCATAATAATCATTAAATATTCTTACTTGAATGATGGGCTTTGCAAATAAAAGTTGTTGAATACAAAGTTATTTACAAAAAATGAAATGAGATGTGAAGCAAACCAGAAAGCAATTTTGTTTACTATAGAAGTGTTAAAGATTTGTTTTAGACAAATTATTCCTGGTAACAGTGTTAACATTAACCCTTTCCAGCCAATGTATGCCAGGGTATACATAGCATTACCATACCCAACTGGCCTTTATTATTTGTAGCATCACAAGCAACAAAAATTTAATTTGTCAGTTTAAAACAAGGGGATTTACTATAATGAACACATTTTTGATATTTTCTGCATTAGTTTAATGTGAAACATCAAATAAAAACAATCAAATAAATGAAAATTCACATATAAATAAACAAGAGTCCAAAGATATTTCCCACTTTTGGTCTCTAACAGGCCTTATCAAGAAACCTTTGACAAGACTTATTGGAAAGCAAAATGTTGGGAAATGTATTTGGACTCTTGTTTATTTATCTGTAAATTTTCATTTATTTGATAAAACTCTGTGTTTCCCCAAATTATGTGCAGGCTGCAATAAACTTCAAGTTGATTTAAGAAAAAACCAATAATTTGGCAGACCATGCTTCTTTATCTAGTTGGTCATTAAAAAAGTTTTTTATTTATTACTTGCATTAAACAAGTGGACTTATTTCCAGGATTGGCATTAAAAACTCACTTAAAAAAAACAATAAAACTTGGCCTCAAGTTGGTTTTTTTGGGTTTTTTAAATTTTTTATTTTTTAAGGTATTTTAAAAGCATTTTATATCAATTATATTAATAGTATAGTATTACTGAACATATTACCTTGTAATAGTAGAAAAATATATGTATATACTTACATATCCTATGAATAACATGCTACCAATTGATAAATATGACCTTAATAAATAATGTCAGTCATGAGAATGGAAATAAAATTACAGCCTCAATTCAATTCTTCAATTTATTTCCATTTTACACAAAAATCAAAACAAGCATTTTACTGCATTTACCACTAGTTAGATAAGTAGGCCATAATAACTTTTCCTATTTAACTTATTATGAAAAATGTAAAAGAAACTTCCAATAAAAATTAAAGAATTGCCAGAAACTGCATTATGCCAGAAATTAATAAATTCATGCATCTGGAAAGAGAAATGGAGACTTGTTTTTAATTTCTATACTGTTGATATATTTTAGCAAGTTTCTGTGCCTTGCACTGCCCAGCTTATTCTTTATCTTAAACCAGACAAATTCAAATGATGAGCTAGCAGGGCATGTTTGGAGTTTTGAAAGAATTTACAGAAACCTTGAGGCAGTTTTTTTGTCTGATTTTTTTTCCTTTGGTCAATTATCAACCACCAATAACTTGAGATATCATAGTCAGCAATTGTTTTGTAAACATTCTTTGAGGAAATGCATCAACATCCTTCAGTTTCAGTAACATTAGCCCATGACCAAACTCAGGATAAGTTGCTTTTTTTGTTTTTGTTGATAATGACGTACAGCTAAAATATATATATATTTTTATAGTATATACTAGTATTTTTGACATACTTATTATTTTTATTACAGATATTATAAAAATATACAACCATATTACTCTTGATCTAACCCCACCATGCTAAAGAAAATATTTTGTTTTAATCAAAGCATCTAATGGCTGCCTTCTGCAATTAATTTCTTAAAATAAAATTTAAGTAGAAGCTATTTGAATTTTTTCTGATAACTATTAGGTTGAGGAATATATTCGTAGCGTTTTTATCAAAAATTTTTATTTAAACAAAAATGAAAAGTTATGGCTATAAATTAATAAATTATGTATTCTCTGTTGCTGTTTACAACCTTCTCCCACCTCTCGACCAATTTGTCAATGCCATTCTGCCAAAAATCCCCAGGTCTGGTATCAAAGAATTTGTTGAGCCAGTTTTTAAGGTCCTCTTCATTGTTGAAGGTAACACCCCTCATATGGTTCAACAAAGAGCAGAAAAGATAGTAATCTGTGGGTGCAAGGTCTGGAGAATACGATAGATGCTGAAGGTCCTCCCATTTGAGTTCTTGGAGTGCAGCTGTGACGACTTGTGCAGCATGAGGCCTGGTGTTGTCGTGAAGAAGTATGGTTTGGCCTTGTCGATGGGGTCTTTTCAGTTGAATAGCCTCATTCACGCAATGTAGCTGGGCTATGTAAAGCTCCTTGTTGACCGTGGCATTCCTTTCGAGCATTTTCCAGTGCACCATGCCCTCCCAGTCACACCAACACAGATTATGGTCTTCCTTGGATGGAGGTTAGGCTTAACTCTTGGTTTTGACGTATCTCCAAGAGCCACCTATTCTTTTCTTTGCTTTATATTTATATATAGGCACCATTTCTCATCTCCCTTGACGATTCGGTACAAAAAGCACTGTTTGTGACCACGTGTTGCTCGATGGTGGGCAACATGTTGAGAATTTGAAGGCAATTTTCTTTTTTGGTTTTGCTAAGCTCATGAGGCACCCAGACTCCCAATTTTTCGGCAAATCCCATTGAATGAAGATGATTGAGAATCGTTTTTTGATCACAGTTTATTTTTTCAGCCAATTCACAATTTGTTTCGGCAACTTTTCTTCTTTAAAAGTGCTTTGAGATGGTCTTTGTCAAATTCAGAAGGTCTTCTGCTGCAGGGCATGTTGTTGATGTCAAAATTGCCATTTTTGAACTTTGCAAACCATTTTCTTGCCTTAGATTCGCCTATGACACCTTCCCCATATACCATGCAAATGTCCCAGGCTGCTTCAGCAGCTTTTTTACAGTAGAAAGAGCTCTATCGAATGAATATATACATTTTGCCAAGTAGTAAAAAATCATTGTAAAATAAAAGAAAATATAAAAATGCTACGAACATATTCCTCAACCCAATATATTGATATTATATTCTTCATTCCTGCCACTAAATAAAGTATGCCTAGTGAGTAGTGACCAAGATATCTCTGGCTTGCTCTGCAGACACATGCAGTAAATAAACACCCAATGCTTGTCACGTTTGTTGCTATACTGAACCACAATGGTTAATGTTGTACATTGCTGGTTAAGCTGCTCTCATGTAACACTAGTGCATCTGCTCTGCTTCCCTGACTTAACACTCATCCCAAGGCATCAAGCTACTATGCTCTTTGATTATAATCATCCTTAGTTTGATGTGGAAAAAACTGGTGTGCATCATGCCCATTTTTCAATATACAGTGAGAATTATAAATATATGTTGAATACAATTTGGCAGCACAAATCTGAATTCAAGTTTGATAAATTTACTGGTAATAATTGTTTATTATATAAGCTATAATTAATGGCTACATCAGTATGTCAAAAGTAAACATATCAGCCTATTTGTAATTTATATTAATATTTTGTTTGAATTTACTTACCATTCCTCATTTTATTAATTACTTTTAAAGCTTCTTTTTTAGTAAAATGTCTCAAAAACAATTTAAGAAACAATAAAATATAAAAATTAATAAAACCCAAAAAAACCTGCTGGGCTAGTTTTTTTTAAAAAACCCAGAATTTTGCCAACCTTGCCTATTTCTCCTTAAGAATTGATAGAAAACCAAAAAAATCTTTATATATCAAGCTAATAAAGACCTGGTTTGTCTATCCACCAGCTTTTTTTGATGTTTTTTTTTGGATAACATTCAATTTTCTTTTTGGTAGGCCAACATTTTTATTATCAGACCCTGGTTGTTAATAAAGTGTAAACAATCATTTTGATTAATGAAATTGACATGCTTCTTACCAACCACACATGGGTCACATTGAAATCTATTGCAGGCCACATTTGCCCCACAGGCTGCAAGTTTCGTACCCCTGCTCTTTACCAACAAAGATCTGTCATCCTTCAGCATATCATGTCAATATTAATCAAGTTACTTTTTTAGAGAGAAACATTTTTTTTATTGAATGAATCTAATGAAATGACTCAAGTAACAATAGCTGGAAGAAAACTAGTTACAATATTGGAAAAATAACTATTGCCAATTTTAATTTGAATAAAATTCAAAGCATTCTTGTTTTTAATTTTTTTTTTTATGATGTAACTGACATGTTGCTGAAATATTGCATCCACATTTTTTTTCATCAGAATAAATAAAAACTTGAACTATAATTTTATTTTATCTCTATAATCCTCCTGATTCACACAAATATAAACAGCAACTGTCAAGCAATTACCGCAGTCTGCATTTGTAGATGCCAAGATATTGCTGTTTGGATGAAATTTTTTTTGTTTTTTTTTTACTTTTTATTAAGAGATATGACCATACTTATAGATGCTTGCTAAAACTGCCAAGCAGAGAAAAGTGCCATAAACCAAGCATGTCAAACTTGTGAGCTTACACAGGCTGAATCAGTATAAATTAGCCAAAAACTTGCTGTGAGGCACAATTTGTTTAGCAAACAAAGAAATGATATTTTTTTTCTGGTCTTCAACTAAATGTTTGATACCAAATTGTAGATCTTGGGAAGGCAATTTCAAAATTTTAAATTTAAAATTAAAGTGAAGACTAAAAAAAATCTTTGCTTTTATTTATAGAAGTATCAACATAAATTGCTGCTTGGTTTTTCTTGTCTGTAACTAAATGTTTGGTTTTGAATTCTACTTTTCAGAAAGGCAACTTTTAAAAATTTACATTTTTGAAATCAAAAGTGTAGAATGAAAAAGGTCTTTGCTTAAACTGAGCAGCAATTTTCATTGATACTTGCTTTATAAATTAAAGCAAAGACTTTTTTTCAAACGTTTATTTCAATTTTAAACATAAATTTTTGAAAGTTGCCATCCTGGAAACTAGAATTCAAGATTAAACATTCCATTAAAGACTAGAAGTTATTAAATCAGTTTCTGCAAATCCTATATTATTTTACTAAATTAGGCCTTGAAACTTTTTTCTGGTCAAAATTTATCAATTAAAATTTTGAACCAAGTATTTGAATAAAAAATTTCTTTGTGGGCCACGGGTTTGACATGCCTGCCATAATGTGTCTTTTCTAAGTACACAATAAAAATGGTGAAGTAGGTTTTAAACTTTAACCATATTAAGTAAAACACAACTCTTGTTCTATTTTTGCCAATGTTTTTTAGTTTATAAACAAGCAAAAAAAAAAATTTTTTTTGAAAACTAAACTTTGGGTGACAATCGAAAATTGAAACATGCAAATTGTGATGGAATAATTTCTAATTAAAATTATATACAACACATAAAAACTACTTTTTTAAAAAAGCTATGTTATTTTTTAAAAAGTTACCATATTAGTTATTTGATAAAATAATTTAACTTAACATTTTATTTTTCAGGAAATCCAGGTCTAAAGTTTAAGAAATAAACAGTAAATTTACTCACTTTCTCTCAAAAGCCATCCAGCTTTTAATGTTGGAATAGCCATTTTTTATCACTTGATGTAGCAATGAATGGTAGAATTAAAGAAATATTTAAAAGATATACAAATCTGACATAAAATACAAACAAAAATTAATTGTTAGTTTAAGGCTAAAACATTACATAAATTTACCTAAGCAAGGTTTCTAACCAGTAAAAACATAACATGGAACAATGTTTATAACCAGAAACAAATCATAAAAATTTAACTAAAAACTATAATGAAAACAACATTTCAACAAAATTGATCACAAACAACACAATCAGCACTCTCTTTGAAACACCATAGGAAAACTATCCAAAAAACCACTGCACAACAAACAAAATGCTGTGATTGTTATGTCATTGATATAAGTTGTGACTTATACATTGTTTAGGGGGAGTGGAATGTCAGAAGTGTATATATTAAATAATATTGGAGATAGAACTCCACCTTTTTGTACTCCACTGTTGATTTGTTTGAGTTTGGGAGTGTGTCATTGTATTGACTGCAATGCTTATCATCTTTTTAAGAAGTATGAATAAATCCTTGGTTATAGAGAATTTTGAAATAACCAATGGAATGGACGGAACCATGACACTTTTAAATTTTTATTAGTTTCTAAAAAGACTGTTTATTTGAGAATACTTTTGGCCAACTCTTGTCAAAAGAGTTTGTTGGCAAATGACAGACTGCAAGAAAACTGTGATTTATATAGTATTTGAAGACATCAAATGCAACGATGGCTCTGATTGGCTGAAGAAAGTGAACAATGCGATTGGTTACTCACTCACTTGCGCTGCGAGAAAGCTTCAATCCATAGATAAACTCTTTCTGGTAACAAAAAGAGAGTTCAAGAGACTCTATGAAAGTGGCTTCTAAGTGTTACCAGATGAAAAGAAAACGAGTGTCCATCTGGCAATGTTAGAGGCCACCTTCATAGAGTCTATTGAACTCTCTTTTTGTTACCAGAAAGAGTTTGTCTACAGATTAAAGCTATCTTGCTTGTTTAGGGCAAGCCCATTCCAACAGGCCTTGTATTGGTAATGGGTATGAAAGCATGAAGCTTGGATGTACTCACACAGTACTCTGTGTTCCATCTATGGTTTGTAGACTGGGCTACACCAGACTGATATACAGATTTAGCTGTCAAGTAGACTAGAGATAGAGCAGCTGGACACAATGTTTTGGCTCAGCAAACCTTCTCTACATGTCACCTCAGCAGCATGATGCCTTGAAGATATTTTTTACTTAATAACACAAAATGATGATAGAATATATTTAGTTTGACTATAAAATAAGTTGGGAACAGACAGAATAGTAAAAGTTTATTGCTGTTACAAGCCTTTAACTCACATTTTGGCCTCTCAATTAATTAAATGAAAGGCTGCTGTAGCCATTTCCCAAGGAGTAAATTTCAACTTCTAGGTTTGAAGATACACAGAAATTGTTGTCATGTCTTGACTTCCAAGTCATTGAAAAGTCAACAATGCTGGATTGGCAGCATAAGCAAACTTTCTGAAGATTGTGAAAGGCAAATCACATGTATGCATGTTAGAAAAAGAAGAGCCAATACTGAACCCAAAGAAATGCATTTTTTTGATGGCAAAGTTTGCTTTGCTTGCTGTCAAGTAATAGGAGTAAAACTTTTGCTCCATGATCACTGCAATCATGTGCTTATCCAACAGAAGTCTCAGCAGCTTGCAAATTAAATCACAGTGCTTTATTTTATAACAAAAACAAAAATACAAAAAGAATTTTTCTAAAAAAACTTTTTGTCATATTTTTGGGTAATGGCTGTATCTAATTATTAAAAGGGAAAACCACTGATCTACCAGCATATTGAAATAATTTTTATAAAAAAAAACATTTTAATTAAATTGTCATATATTTTTGATTTTTTATTATTGCGCTTTCCGGAGTATAATTGAGTTTCTTTTAAAGATCCTCTAGATGCTTAGCACTTGTTTCACTTTTCATAACAATGTACCTTACAATGGAATAGAATGGGCTTGCATCTTACATGCAAGCATTGTGATAAAACAATAAACATCAAAAGTAGAGCATAGAAAGCCTGACTTTATGTTCAAAATTTTTTCAACTTTGAAAGTTTTACTCAAATCAGCTAACTTTAACACGATTGAGATGACAGAAAAAACAATCTTTAACAAAATTATTAATAAAGTTTAAAAAAACAAATTGCAGAAACAATAAAAATCTATATTATGTAGAATAGCCTACTTTTTACTAATATGTCATATATGTATAAGGGCATATTTCTGATTACCATTTTTCAAGTAGGTGTTGACCCTTAACCCCTCCCCCCTTGCATATGCCTATGGCCAAGTACCAACAAACACCATGCATCCTAATTGATTACAAGCTAAATTTTAAACAACATATACAACTAGTTGAATCTAAAATAGCTAAATTAATAGGAATTTTAAATAAATTGTGACATATTTTCTCCTCCTCTGCTTTTCTTCCTATCTACTTCGCTTTAGTCCACCCTCATTTACTATATGGCCTTCCCATTTGAGAAAGTACTTTCCCAACATACCTTCAAAAACTCCAATGTCTCCAAAATAAAGCTCTTTGCATAATCTCAAACTGTAACCCTAAAACATCAACAACACCACTTTTTTACCAATACAAAATCTTAAAAGTAAAAGATTTATACTATTTTGAAATTGCCAAAATTATGCACCAATACTGCAACAAACACTTTCCAATCTGCTTTACATCCTTCTTTACCCAATCCAGTTCAATTCATAATTGCTTTACTAGATCCAATATTCGAAACAATTTATATTTACCTCAATTCTCATTATCTCGATGTCAACGATCAATTCAATTTCAAGGGACAAAAATCTGGAACTACATCTCTCCTCATATTCAAAACCAATCGTTTAATACCTTCAAACATAATATTAAAATTTAGCTCTTAAATTCCTATGTATGAATCAAAACGATATAATTTGTCATGCCCTAATGCAATAATCTTTGAAATTGAATAATTCTGCTACAATTTCTGGGTGACTGCTTGACTAAAAGACCTTAATCGGTCACTTCACAGTCTCTGGTCAAGATTGTTATTATTTTATTTTTTTATTCACTGTAGTTGCACATAACCTATGTTTTACTATTTTGATATGTATTTTCTTTTTTATGTATTTTTTATATATTATTTTCATAGTGCGTAACAATCTCTGACAAAATAATCTTCTGTCTGTCTGTCTGTCTGTCTGCCCATGCCACTAGATGAGATGAGAAGCCTTTGGAAGCAATAAAGGTGATCCAAAAGTGGGAGTCCAGATTGGCTTCTTAAAGAATGATTTCTCCAAGATTTTTTTTCATCTCTATATTTTATCTTCCTGACCGACAAGAAAGCAACAGAAGTGCTATACATAAGGCAGACAATTATCCTGACTTGCTTCTGGAGATGCCAAGTTATTGCTGTTTGGCTAAAAATATTTTTTTGTTTTTTAGTTTTATAGATATGATTGAAATTTAGAACTACTTGCCAAGACTGCCAAGCAGGGGAAAGTGCTATAAAGTGTCTTTTCCCAGAACACAACAGAATGGGGTGAGTAGCCTTTGAAGCAAAGCCATGTTGATCACAATCACAATGCTCCAACATTCAACCACGCTGCCCAATTGAATATTTTTGGTAAAGGGGCTACATCACATACAATACATATTTATTAAATTAGCAAATACATCACATATTTAATACTCTATAATGAGTATCTACCAGCACCATTTTTTTTTTAAAGATTTTTCAATATCAAATATAAGACTCACATGTTGTTAGCTTTTTTCTGAATGTAAAGTAAGCACTTTTTTTTGAGTTCAATTTATTACATTTAGTTAGGGGGCTAGGTGATAAAAAATTTATCTTTCTTTGTATTATTATTCACAGGATATTTAGTTTGTATAAAATAGATAAAAATAATAACAATGTAAACTAAATGTTTTAAAGCCTCTTCAAGAAGTCACCGAAAGCGATTTTGGTTTGTGAAACTAACCCGGATCCGCTTGCGGTTACTATTGCTTCTTAAAAGATCCTTTTTTTCTTGGTTTCTTCTTTATTCCATCTTGATGCTCTAAAGCGTTCTGGGTTAGTTTTACTGAAAAAAATTGTTTACGGTGACTTCTTGAAAAGACCCGGTGTTTGGGGGTTTTTTTTTTAGTTATACCTGAACAAACGGATTAAAAAAACACATAAACCTTTTGTCAACTTTATTTCTTATTTTTACTACTAACCGATGATATTTTTTATTTAAGTTTTTAAAATAAAAATTACTTAAAGTATACTAAAATCAATACAAGTTTTATGCATAAAATACGGTACGGCTCTAGAACTTGTACGACAGAATGTGTTTACCAAACATCTATTTCTGAATTTGGAAAAGATCTCATATCAACCCAATAGTTCTTTTGTTAGAAATTTCTGTAATTGAAAGTTTCCATAAATTTATTAAAAAATTAGTTTATAGTATTAAAATTTAAATATCAAACAAATAACAAAAAAACTAAACAAAATTTTTGTACTGAGTTTTGCGAGCTATTTATTTTTATAAATAGCACTTTAAAAAAACTTAAATACCATAAACTTTTTTGTCAATAAATTTGTTCAATTTTGAATAGAAACATAAGTTATACAAATCACGTGCGTAGGAAATAGGCAGAACTCGGGACTTAGCATAAAGTGCGTAACGTTACGTAGAGCGTATCAACTGAACAACTTTTTGTTGTTCCTGTGATTTCATAACTACGTGATTCTGAGGTCATTTTATTGTTGTGTTTAGTGTATTATTAGTACAACATAACTTTATTATACATTGAATTTTTGCTGATTTTGTTTTAATCTAGTTTTTGATTTGTCAGCAGCGTGGTCGAGTGGTTAAAGCGCCGGGATCGTCATCGACACTGTCTCGGTTCAAAACCTACTCGCGCCCTTCTGTTGTGTCCTTAGGAAAGACACTTGACGGCACTTTCCCCTGCTTGGTGGTCTTGGCAAGCAGTTCTAAATTAAAGTCATATCTCTATTGAGATTTCAAACGGACAGCAATATCTCGGCATCTCCGGAAGCAGGTGTGAGTAATTGCTTACCCTATGTATAGCGCCTCCGGCGCTTTCCTGCGAGTCAGGAGGATAAATATAGAGATAAAAATAAAAAAACGAGGGTCTCGTTCTCTGTTCGCGTTACTGAATTCGCAGGGTTTAGGGGTTTCTCAAAATTTAAAATATTTTAAAGATTATCAGGTAAACTCGGTGAATAGTGAACAAGCACCGAGGCTCGCTTCAGGGTACCTGCAAATACTACAGGAGCCGCATGGAGCCGCATGGAGCCGCATGGAGCCGCTTGGAGCCGCATGGAGCCGCATGGAGCCACCGTGTAAACTTTAAATACTACAGGAGCCGTATGGAGACCCTTTAAATTAAGTCTAGAGATGCATGGAGCCGCATGGAGCCGCATGGAGCTGCATGGAGCTGCATGGAGCCACCGTGTAAACTTCAAATACTACAGGAGCCGTATGGAGACCTTTTCAATTAGGTCTAGAGATACATGGAGCCGCATGGAGCTGCATGGAGCAGCATGGACCCACCGTGTAAACTTCAAATACTACAGGAGCCGTATGGAGACCCTTTCAATTAGGTCTAGAGATGCATGGAGCCACATGGAGCCCCATGGAGCCGCATGGAGCTGCATGGAGCCGCATGGAGGCACCGTATAAACTTCAAATACTACAGGAGCCGTATGGAGACCTTTTAAATTAAGTCTAGAGATGCATGGAGCCGCATGGAGCCGCATGGAGCTGCATGGAGTCACCATTTTAATTTCAAATACTACAGGAGCCGTATGGAGACCCCTTCAATTAGATCTAGAGATGCATGGAGCCGCAGGGAGCCGCCTGGAGCCGCCTGAAACTTCGTGGAGCAGCATGGAGCCATCGTTTCAACTTTAAATACTACAGGAGCCGCATGAAGACCCTTTAAATTAGGTCTAGAGATGCACGGAACCGCATAGAACCGCATAGAGCCGCATGGAGCTGCATGGAGCTGCATGGAGCCACTGTGTAAACTTCAAATATTACAGGACTCGTATGGAGACCTGTTAAGTTAGGTCTAGAAATGCATAGAGCCGCATGGAGCAAATACTACAGGAGCCGCATGGAGCCGTATGGAGACCTTTTAAATTTAGTCTAGAGATGCATGGAGCCTCATGGAGCAGCATGGAGCCGGCTGGAGCCGCATGGAGCTGCATGGAGCCGCATGGAACCACTGTATAAACTTCAAATACTACAGGAGCCGCATGGAGACCCTTTTAATTAGGTCTAGAAATGCATGGAGCCGCCTGGAGCTGCGTGGAGCCGCATGGAGCCGCATGGAGCTGCAACGAGCCGCATGGAGCCACTGTGTAAACTTCAAATATTACAGGAGCCGTATGGAAATCCTTTAAATTAAGTCTAGAGATGTACCTGTAAATACTAAAGGAGCCGCATGGAACCGCATGGAGCCGCATGGACCTGCATGGAACAGCATGGAGCCACAGTGTAAACTTCAAATACTGCAGGAGCCGTTTGGAAATCTTTTAAATTAAGTCTAGAGATGTACCTGCAAATACTACAGGAGCCGCATGGAACCGCATGGAGCTGCATGGACCTGCATGGAACAGCATGGAGCCACCGTGTAAACTTTAAATACTACAGGAGCCGTATGGAGACCCTTTCAATTAAGTTTAGAGATGCATGGAGCAGCATGGAGCAGCATGGAGTCACCGTTTCAATTTCAAATACTACAGGAGCCGTATGGAGACTCCTTCAATTAAGTTTAGAGATACATGGAGCCGCATGGAGCCGCCTGGAGCCGCCTGAAGCTGCCTGGAGCAGCATGGAGCCACTGTTTCAACTTCAAATACTACAGGAGCTGTATGGAGATCCTTTCAATTAGGTCTAGAGATGCACGAAATCGCATAGAGCCGCATAGAGCCGCATGGAGCCGCATGGAGCTGCAACGAGCCACTGTGTAAACTTCAAATACTACAGGAGCCGTATGGAGACCCTTTCAATTAGGTCTAGAAACGCATGGAGCCGCATGGAGCCGCATGGAGCTGCATGGAGCAACAGCCCAGCAAACACACCACGTGAATTCCACGTTAGATTTAGGTGGAAATCGGGTGGCGAAATAACGTGGCAAAAATAACGTGACCACAACGTTGCCACAACGTAAAAAAAAAATATTTTGAGTTTTCTTTAAGTCACTTTTAAATAATTAGAACAGAGCTAAAAAAAAATTTAAATGTTGCATTTTTAAAAAATACTATTTTTAATCAATGTTATTTTTTAGTGGTATTTCGGTGGCAAAAGTAACGTGGAAAGTTTCACGTACCATCAACGTTGACGCCACGTCATATCGCAAAAACTTTTTGTCAATTTTAAATTTATCTGAAAGCAAATAGAAAAGTTATAAAAGTAGCTTAAAATATAAAGCTATTTCAAAATACAAATAAATTTGTATTTTAAAACAAACGTTGTCTTTTAGTGGAAAGTCAGTGGCAAAGTAACGTGGCCAATTCCACATGGCATCAACGTTGCCACAACGTGAATCCGAAACCAATTCAATTTTTGATTAAAAATCAATGATTTGGCATTTGATAATGTTATAAAACTATATTTAACAATCGAGTTTGTCACTTTATTGGAGACATAAATAGTTTTGAGTAAACGTTGTAATCGGGTGGTCGTTGGGTGGCAAAATAACGTGGCAATGTGACATGGCATCAACGTTGCCACAACGTGAATCCGAAACCAATTCAATTTTTGATTAAAAATCAATGATTTGGCATTTGATAATGTTGTAAAACTATATTTAACAATCGAGTTTGTCACTTTATTGGAGACATAAATAGTTTTGAGTAAACGTTGTAATCGGGTGGTCGTTGGGTGGCAAAGTAACGTGGCAATGTGACATGGCATCAACGTTGCCACAACGTGAATCCGAAACCAATTCAATTTTTGATTAAAAATTAATGATTTGGCATTTGATAATGTTGTAAAACTATATTTAACAATCGAGTTTGTCACTTATTTGAAGATATAAATAGTTTTGAGTAAACGTTGTAATCGGGTGGTCGTTGGGTGGCAAAGTAACGTGGCAATGTGACATGGCATCAACGTTGCCACAACGTGAATCCGAAACCAATTCAATTTTTGATTAAAAATTAATGATTTGGCATTTGATAATGTTGTAAAACTATATTTAACAATCGAGTTTGTCACTTATTTGAAGATATAAATAGTTTTGAGTAAACGTTGTAATCGGGTGGTCGTTGGGTGGCAAAGTAACGTGGCAATGTGACATGGCATCAACGTTGCCACAACGTGAATATAAGATGTTGTTTTTAATAATTTTTATAAATTACCGTTTTTTTCATTATTACTTCATTGTCGTTTGCGTTTTTAGTTAAAATAATTTTACTATTTTATCTTTTAGTAACTGCGTATATTATCCTGTACAGAAATATAAGCTTTTGTTACAAACTAATTGTTTTGAGATTGCTTCATATTAAACGTAGAAAATTTAAAAGGTTTCTTTGTCGACAGTTAGTTGGAACACATTCTTTTCGTTTCATAAAGTGTACTGTAGATGGCGCTACCGCGCAGAAAATATGATTAAAATAAACTGAGCGTGCGATGATGTTATGCCAGGCTCTTTGTAATGAAGAAAAGAAATGATATTGTACCTTGTTTTTTCACTGGCTTTCACATTAAGCTGCATATGTATATATGTCCCAAAAACGAGAGATTACCACACGTTGTGGTAGATCTGCCCTTTATTTTTTACAGTGTGCTGATAATTATATTTGAGCAAAGCATGAGGGAGCGACCTCAAAAAATTTTCGCACAACATATGCTTCGACTGTCTTGAGCACTGAGTTGCTCTGCATGAAACGCTGACTCACTGTGGAAATCGCCATCTATAAACAGCAACGAGTTTGAGAAATGCATCAGCTGACACTGGTTTTCATATCAAGCATCTTAAACAATCTTACATTTATTTTCAATGAATATAAAAACTATTGCTAGCATATGATAATATACATCAAACAATTAAATCGCTTGCGAAGAATGGAGAAAAGTACAAGAGAAAAACGAGATTTACGCAATATAAGCTAGTGCTTGTGCTTGGCACCCTATACATCTATGATATATAGGACCGCTCATAATGCTAAAACTAAAATGCAAAAATTTAAAAAAGTATTCTTAATGCGTTGTTTGACGTGAATAACATCAATTTATAAAATGCAACAAAAAAAACTTTGCAACCTTTGACATGAATGAGTTAAAAACGCGCTGCGTTTCGAAATTAAAAGCGAGCTAATACAATACGAAGAACTTAAGACTGTTTTTAGATTACAAACGCTTTGTTTTTGTTTGTACGGTTCTGCAACTGGAAAAATTAATCCACTTATCAAGACGTTATCGGTTTATTGTTTTTTGAAGAACTGGATTAACACTTTTAAAAGCCATTTGTTTAATTCCTCGATAAAAAGAAATACAGTATTGTGAGCAGCGAGCAGAGTTTTATGATGGAACGCAGTTTATGTGGCGTTTTTCAAAAACTTTGACACATTGAAATGATCGGAACTGCAAGTTACTGTTTTTAAACAGATATCGCAAAAAATCTTTTTACTGATATCTTTTTAGTGAAAAGATATGCAAACCACACGACATCAAGAAAAAAATTAACACAGAAAGAGCAATTCTATTCTAACCCATTTAAAAATACATCTTTTTTTACGCAACCAATGACACACTTTATAAGCAAAAAACATAAAGCTACATTTGAAATCAGTATTGTACTAACAATGCTCAAACGCAGAACACGAGACTTGAGGAGGGGGAGATTTGGAGCTAACTGGAATTTTCAAAATAAAGTCAAAACTTTGAATGAAGTCAAATTTTTTTCAAAATTTTACCTTATCAAATTTTTTATAGAAAAACTCATTTCTTTGGTATATTTGAAAATTTTCAAGTAGCTATTAATATTTACATGATGATACTTGGTAATACGTAGAAAAAATTAAATGGTACTTTTTTTCCTAATTTGGTATACTGAATGTTAGACGTATATTGCAGCAATCGTACAAATATGCGGGAATCGTACATACTACACAAGTAGTGAAGATTTCGGGAAAAAACTAATGAAATTTTTGCAGTTCCACAGGTATATTATATCAAGACGTACTTAAACTTATGCGGATAATTCTATTTGAGTTAGACATGCGGGACCGACCTCAAAAAATTTTCCACAACCTACGCTTCGACTGTCTTAAGCATTGAACTGCTCTGGATAAAACGCTAATTCATGTGGATATTGTCATCCAAAAACAACAACGAAGTTTGAGAAATGCACCAGCTAACACTGGTTTTCATATCAAGCATTTCAAACCGCATTGTATTTATTTTTAATAAATATAAAAACAATTGCAAGCGCGTGGTAATATACAGTACATCAAACAATTACAGCCGGAGACGAAAGTTTACGACCACCTTTGAAAAAACGCACATTTTAGAGAAAAGCTTCTTAATCACTTAATACTAAATATTCTTGCGTCAAAATGCATATTTAGGTTTTAAAAATAAACCTTCTCACATATTAATTTTTAATTTTTACTTTCATTTAATATTTTAAACGTTTAGCTTAAAAAATACAAAATTTGAACCCCGAAAATTGGCAAAAAAACTAGCAGTCAGCGTTGAAAAACGTATTCAATTAATCAGTTTTCTACAATGAAGGTCTCAGATCGTAAAATATCAAGGCAGATGAAGGTTAACAAGACTGCTGTACCACCATTAAAAATTTCAAAAAAAAGTATTTTCAAGGACAACAAAAAACAGGCCGTCCGAGGATTTTTAGCAATGAAAATAAGCGTTTTATCAGGAAGAAAGTGAGTCAATCCCTTGAGAGCTCCATTGAAAGAATACTGACTAAAATGGCATAAAGAAGATTCCAAATTAGTAAAATTGTTTTTTCACTAATTTTGAATCTTCTTTATTTCATTTTAGCCTGTATGTTTTCAGCAAAGCTTTTAGAAGGTTGACTGACTCTCTTCCTGATAAAACGCTTATTTCTACTATTAAAAATCTTCGGACGGTCTGTTTTTTGCTGTAGGCTACTTGAAAGTACTTTTTTTCATCATCATGATTTTCAGGAAAAACATTGAATTAATTCAATGTATCTCCCTTTTCCCGCTTGTCATTTTTGGGGTTGCGGGGCCAGCAGCTCGAGTTGGGACTCCAAGCATCCAGATCTCCTGCGACTAGCGGTAATTTTGCTGGTGGAATTCCATGACGTGACCAAGACAGGTTTGCAACATAATTCCGCTAGCCAATTCCGGGTCACCTTCTAGCCCTTTTGCCACTCGGAAGAGCATCCTTAAGTTGCTTTGTTGTTTGCTCGTGGGACATACGTGTCACATGACAATAACAGCGCAATTGCAATTGTTCTATGCGGAGTAGTAGTGGTTCGATGTTAAGAGATTGACAAATGTCAGTCTTTTTAACCTTGTCAAGTAAGAATAAACCTTTGACTTTTCGCAAAAAACTCATTTCGGCCGCCGCCTGTACTCGGGACCTCACTCTGTTGTTCATTATCTAACACTCATGACCATATGTGAGGATAGGAACAAAAAATGATCTGTCAACAGAAAGCTTTGCTTTTGTACACAGCTCTCGTTTCAGTACAACTGATCGGTAAAGCTGGTGCATAACTGCACTTGCTTTTGCAATACGTGTGTCCAGTTCGTTATCCTGTCTACTATCACTCGAAAATGTGACTCTAAGATACTTAAACTTCTCCGTCAGCTGGAAAGTTACTCCATTTCTTTGGAAAGAACACTGGACAGGGTGTCTTGACAAACACATAATTTCAGTTTTAGCCGCACTAATTTTCATTCCAGCATCCAAGCATGCATCAGAAAACAGATTAAGTGCATATTAGAGATCACTTTTATTTCAGCTTAGCAATGCAAGGTCATCTGCAAACAGCAGGCACCGAACATTGCACTCTCCAAATGTGACGCCTTTACTGGAGAAACTGCCTCTCTCTATCTTGTCCAAGTATATAATGGACAGAAGAGAAAAAAGAGAACAGCCCTGTCGTAGTCCAACACTAATACTAAAAGGTTTTGTTTTCATGCCATTGACACGAGCACAGACTTCTGACTGTTTGTACAACGATTTGATAGCAGCTAATAGCTAACCTCTCACGTCATACTCCAGCAGTACTGCCCACAGCTTGTCTCTTCGAACATTGTCATATGCTTTTTCACGGTCGACAAAGCATGTATACACCTCTTTGGCATATTCCCACGATTTCTCAAAAAATTGCTCAAGAGCAAAGATTTGGTACATGGTGGACCTGCCAAGACAAAATCCGCATTGTGGATCCTAAATTTCAGGTTCGACTATTTTAGGCACCTCTTTTCTCTTCACTTTGCATAGACCTTTCCAAGAAGACTTAATAAAGAAATGCCCGTGTAGTTAGTGCATTTCTTATTGTCTCCTTTTTTGTGAATAGGTATCAACACACCTGTCTGCTATTGCTTCGGTACCTCATCAGTTTTCCAAGGTACTTGGAACACACGAGTCAGCCAACAAACCCCAAAGTTGTTCATGGCCTTTAACATTTTGGGGCGAATATCATCTTTACCAGGAGTCTTGCCAGCTTTCAAAGATTTGATTGCTGTGCTCACCTCTGCTTCGGTTAGGCGAATTTCTTTACCAATTTGTTCCTTGGATGTTTCCAAATGTTGGACTTTTACTGAATTTAAGAGATCACAAAAGCATTCACTTTAACGATTTAGGATGCCCTTTTTGATGCTTCAGAACCATTAGTATCTTCAATGAAGGTGGCAACTGATGTTCGTTTGCATCGCAAACGACGTATGGTTTGCCAAAATATTTTGTTTGCCAATCTGTAGTTTGTATCCAACTTTTGTTTAAATTCTTCGCATAATTTTTCTTTAGATTGTTTGATAACAGTGGCGGCAATCTTACCACAATCGAAGCTGCTCAGATGACTAGTTTGTTAACCAAGCTCTAAACGCAGTTTTCTTTGCACGGATGATTATAGGCATGATTACATGTACACTTGAGTAGAAAAGCTTCCATCCTTCATTCAACTCACCAGTATCAGAAACATGACACTTGGTAGAGGAAACTCCAACAATATCAAGATGATACTGTTCTGCCTCCCAAACCAATTCCTGTTCTTTTCCATTGAGTGAAGTGATGTTCCAGTTCCCATGCAAAGATCGCGATGCTTGGGACCAACGCGAGTGCAGACGCTACCCCTATTTTCCTCCCCAAATGCGTAGCGACTGCATTGATAGGCTTCTAGTTACGGTTATGGGAAAATGTAGCTTACTTTTCGAACGGACCCCTCTGCCTAAAGCCCGAACGCGGAACTTTTTATTCTCCGCGACGCCCGATGTCGTATGAATGTTGTCGTTCAAACAATTGATTTTGCTACATTTGTTAGATTGCTTTTGGTTTGTTTCTGACCTTCGACCTTACCGCCATGGGTAGCCCTGAATGGAGTTAATAACTTCAAACAGCATTGCTCTTGGGATCATGGAAAACGCAAAGCCCTCCACCACCCTAAGGTAGCAGTCTATTGGAGAGGTAGTTTTTCATTTTTTAAAATTTGTAATGGTTTTTTAGGTACAGCAGTCTTGTTAACCTTCATCTGCCTTAATATTTGCATTCTGAAACCTTTATCGTGCAGAAACCGGTAAATTGAATGCGTTTTTCAATTTTGCCAATTTTCGGGGTTTAAAGTTTTGTATTTTTTAAGCTAAACGTTTAAAATATTAAACGAAAGTAAAAATTAAAAATTAATGTGTAAGGTTTATTTTTAAAACCTAAATATGCATTTTGACGCAAGAATATTTAGTATTAAGTGATTAAGAAGTTTTTTTCTAAGATGTGCGTTTTTCCAAAGATGGTCTTAAACTTTGTCACCGACTGTAAATCGTTTGCGAAGAATGGAGAAAAGTACAAGAGAAAAACGAGATTTACGCAATATAAGCTAGTGCTTGTGCTTGGCACCCTATACATCTATGATATATAGGACCGCTCATAATGCTAAAACTAAAATGCAAAAATTTAAAAAAGTATTCTTAATGCGTTGTTTGACGTGAATAACATCAATTTATAAAATGCAACAAAAAAAACTTTGCAACCTTTGACATGAATGAGTTAAAAACGCGCTGCGTTTCGAAATTAAAAGCGAGCTAATACAATACGAAGAACTTAAGACTGTTTTTAGATTACAAACGCTTTGTTTTTGTTTGTACGGTTCTGCAACTGGAAAAATTAATCCACTTATCAAGACGTTATCGGTTTATTGTTTTTTGAAGAACTGGATTAACACTTTTAAAAGCCATTTGTTTAATTCCTCGATAAAAAGAAATACAGTATTGTGAGCAGCGAGCAGAGTTTTATGATGGAACGCAGTTTATGTGGCGTTTTTCAAAAACTTTGACACATTGAAATGATCGGAACTGCAAGTTACTGTTTTTAAACAGATATCGCAAAAAATCTTTTTACTGATATCTTTTTAGTGAAAAGATATGCAAACCACACGACATCAAGAAAAAAATTAACACAGAAAGAGCAATTCTATTCTAACCCATTTAAAAATACATCTTTTTTTACGCAACCAATGACACACTTTATAAGCAAAAAACATAAAGCTACATTTGAAATCAGTATTGTATTAACAATGCTCAAACGCAGAACACGAGACTTGAGGAGGGGGAGATTTGGAGCTAACTATTATTGTCAAAATAAAGTCAAAACTTTGAATGAAGTCAAATTTTTTCAAACTTTTATATGAGACAACTCATTTCTTTCTTATCTTTGAAAGTTTTCGAGCAGCAATAAATACTTTTAAATTTTTGTTTATACAGTATATTTTAGGCATGCTAAAACTCTTGAAGGTTTGACTTCTTGGCACTCCTCTTTGAACATATTTATTAGTTCTCTATGCTGTTTCTGATTTAGCTTGGTAGGTTTTACAAGTTTTATACAATATTTCACCAACTTTGCAGCTTCTCTGGAGACTTTAAGCGCTTCCCCCGTGGTGTGCACAATTTTCAGTTTAAAAATCCTTGACTTTATGATAAAAATGCGTCCCAATTTAATCTTTGGTAAGAATAAAGCATTTTTATCTCTATATCTATCCTTTTTACTTACGAGAAAACATCTGAGGCGTTATACTTATACCTGCCTTCGGAGATTCCAAGATATTGTAGCCCGGTTGAAAATTTTTATTTGGATTTTTTAAGTGTTTATATAGAAATATTACAAATTAAAACTTTGTTTTGATACTGTCAATCAAAAGAAAGTGTCGTATAGTGTCTTTCCCCAGGACAAAACAGAATGACATGATCACACCAGGAAAACGTGCTTTTAATAAAAGGCTGATTTTTTTACAATTATCGGCCCTGGTTGTACCTCTCAGAGAGGAGCAAAAATATTTTTGAAAAAGTCGATAAATTTAGCCAAAAAAGCACTTTTTTGGTAGAAAAAGCACTCTTTTCCATCAAAAATTTTTTAATTTTTTAACAATTTTTCAACGAGGATTCTGTCGGAGTAGTTCCATGCTTATGGATTGAAAACATTGTTTTTCTATTTTAATGCAATAATTCGTTTCAGCAACCATAGGCAAGTCAAACTCGAGGCCCGCAAAGTCTTTTAAAAAATCGCCCCAAACTCAAAAAGTTTGGGCAGAATCAGAATTTTTCGGGCTGCAACAAAGAATTATTAGGGCAAAACAATTTTTTGTGTACAGAAAACGAACTGCTCCTGCAGGATAAAGTTTCTTAATGCAAAAAAACAATTAAGAATGGAGATAAAGACCTTTTTTTGTGGCTCTTCTTAAGATTTTAAATGTTTCCCTTCGCGAGTTCCGCAATTTTCAGTTTAAGAATTTTTAATCTACTCTATGTGGTGAAAATGCTTTGCAATTTAATATTTAGTAAGAACAAAGTATTTTCATTTTTATATTTATTCTTTTAGCTCACAAAAAAACGTCGGAGGAGTTATAATTATGATCTGCTATTAAAGATTCCAAGATATTGCGGGCCAGTTGAAAATTTTTATTTGTGTTTTACATTTTTTCAAAGAGATATTACAAATGAAAACTTTGTTTTAATACTTTTTAAGAAAAGAAGTGCCGTACAATATTTTTTTCTTAAGGACATCACAAATAACGCAATCACATCAGTAAAACGCGGCTCTAAATAAAAAGCTGCTGTGTTTTTGGAATTATTGGCCCAAATTGTACCCCTCAGCAGGGGCGCCAAAGTTTTTTGGCGAAAGTGACTAAATCTAGTTGAAAAAGCACTTTTTTTGATGGAAAGGCACTCTCAACAAATGCAAACTTTTATCGCGCTAAAGGAAATGTTTACAAAAACTTAATAAAAAGCAAAATAGTCTTTACTTGTAAAATTCAGCCGCACTGTTTTTTTTATTTAAACTGCAAATAGTTTTGGCTTTACTTTATTTAATTTTGGACAATATTATATAATTTTAGAGACAGGTATAACGAAATTGTAAGAGCTCTATCTACTTTTTTATGCTCCCGTGTTTTGGATATATAGTGCAGGCAAGGAAAACAATTACCAGTTTTTTCTCTCTTTTCAGGTTTTGTTCCTCCTAACTCTCAGCAATGAGCAAAATAAAAATTTGAGCTAGAAAATTATATACCGGTTTTGAACAGAAGCCGCCCTTGCATTGAAAATGCACAAAATGGTCACAAAATACAGTAAATAGAAGCCGCGGCTTTTATTCGAAAAAATGCGGTAGTTATTTCCAGCGTTTTCCAAACCGTTGTTTGCAGATTACTAACTAATTAAAACTTAAATGTTCGGAGTAACTTACTTGTTATTAAACTTATTTATGCTATTGAAGCAATAACGTTAGCGAAATGACAATTTTAGTTTTACTTTTAAAAAAAGCAACCGTTGAATTTTATAACAGTTGCATTTAATTGTATTTCATCATACCAAGTGAGAAAACGTAACAACTTTAATTGTTTTGACTCCAATATTCACAAAATTAATCCATCTTTGTAATTTTATGATTTTTTCGGGTAATATTCAAACTATATTGATTTAAAACTGGGCTTCACCGAAACAAGTTTTCAGTTGTTAAAAGTTGTAACAATTACTGAATGACGATTTCGGCTCAATAATAATTTCAAAAAATTTTTTTTTACTTTTTGAGATAATTTAAGTGTAAGCAATTAACAAAAGATATTCAAGAAATTTATAGCTGTAAAATCGTCACCAATTGGCTTAATCAGCAAAAATTTTAAAATTAGGATCAACTGAACTAAAAATTTTAATAACTTTTTTTCATGACAATTTTAATTTAAAGTGTGTCTTTTAGCTACAAAACTTTTTATTTTACTATAATTTTTTGCATTACAGAAAAAAATTAGTACTCGTACAGAAGAAGAAAAATGAAAATAAAGTTTTGCTTTGCAATTTTAAAAGTGCTGCTTTAAAATAAATTTGTGCTTTCAAATTCTGTATTTTTTCTTGAAATACTGTAAGTTGGACGAACCCCATGAGAAAAGTTGTCGGTTAATCGAAAAGGAAATTCCATTAGAAACTAAACTTAAAATTTAAATCCAGTATAATGCAGCTACTCTAAAAAATCTCGCTTAGCGTAATATTGTAGTTGCCTTACAAACATATACTAACTAAACGTTGTGTCAACACGATAACAATCTAAAGTGCAAAGATTGATTTAGACTTAACCGGACGCGGATGTTAAGAAGCCATATGTAGAGCGCAACTATAAACAATTTGCTGTTTTTCGGGTCATCATTTTACTAGCAAATTTTTCTAGCATGACAAACAACAAGGTAAAGTTAATTAATGGCTGAGAAATAAAAATGTATTGTAGAGTATTTGAAATATATTTGTTCAACCACTAAAAAAGTTTCATTATAAAAGCATTAAATAATCGGAAATCAATTGAAGAACATGATGTTGAAAATTTTTTTTTACAATGACTATTCCATCATCTCGCCATTCATTGGTAATATTTTTAGTTCTTTTATAAAACAAGAAAAGCGCATCAAAAAAAGTAGAAATTATCCCAATTGTAAAGAAAGGCCATAATTAGACTTACTATATTTTTGCAATTAAAAACCGGGACGCTGAAGGCTAAATTAGTAGGATAAACCAGTGTTTAAAATTCATTTGTTTTTCTGGTAGATTTAGCAAGTTGAACTTTAACAAATAACAGAAGGCGTAATAAATTTCGTGTCCGGAATTTTCGCCGCAAGAAAATTGGCCGTAGAAAAATTGGCCGCACGGGCGGGCGGACTTCATCAAGTAAAAACAACTGATGAAGTCCGCCCGATGTAACGGACGAAACGTCGTGTTAAGTTTTTTTTTGATAAATATATTACGCCTTCTGTTATTTGTTGAAGTTTAACTTGCTAAGTCTATCAGAAGAACAAATTAATTTTAAACTAAGTAATATGCCTGGTAACAGTGTTTATATTAATTACAAAACCAGTGTTTTTCAATCTTTTTCCGTTTGGGGCACATTTTTGAAACTCATCAAAAATCGTGGGACTGTTAGACCGTTTATATCAAGTTTTGTTCTAAAATCAGGTGATATCTAAAAAAAAAGTTTTCGCTTTGCTTTGATCTCTATTTATCTGTAATTCTAAAATTCACACGAAATAAGTCTTTTCAATAACTTAACAGCAAAAAGCACATGCCCTCTTACTTAGAATCTACCCGCTACAGTGACATAACAATTGGATTGTACCCAACAAAACGAAACAAGATGGCGCATCACTCTGTTTAATCAATCGGGAAAATATTAAAACATACCATATAAAACAAGTTTATATATCTGTATGGTTATGTTAGGTGGTTGAAGGGCTTAACCGGGACTTTTCGACCGACCGGCTGGAACACCGGTACAAGGCCTTAAAACCGGGACTGTCCCGGCTAAACCGGGACGTATGGTAAGTCTAGCCATAATTAGTTTACTAACTATACACTTATATCGATTTCACCTCAATTTAGCAAAATATAAAAAAAACTATATTTAATAGAATTCGCTTTTACCTGGTGAAATTTAATTTATCTGCGACACAATTTGACTTTAGA
Source organism: Diplosoma virens (assembly GCA_963680785.1). Taxonomy (NCBI): domain Eukaryota; kingdom Metazoa; phylum Chordata; class Ascidiacea; order Aplousobranchia; family Didemnidae; genus Diplosoma; species Diplosoma virens. Next base: position 15,893,675 of record OY796892.1, read on the forward strand.
CGAAATTATTCGATTATTTATACAATAAACTATACTTATGATAAAATTATAAAAAATGCCCACAATATTTTATACTTTTGCTGCATTTTTTAATCTAACAAAAGCTTTTGATATTGTAGACCAATGGAAAGTAAAAATCAAAGAGGTGCTGAAATCACAGGCATCACAAAGTTTTTAGGCGAGCTGGGCAAAATTTTAACAAGAGTACTTTTTTGGTCAAAAAGGCACTCCTCTCAACAAATGCAAAATTTAAGTGTAAGTTTAATGGAAAAAAAATTGTTAAAAAGTTAGTGAAGACAAAAAAAAAATAATAAATAAATAAAGGTCTTTAATTTTGGCCGCTGTTTCATTTACTTAATTCACAACTGTTTTTGATTTACTCAAAAAGTTTGAACTTTTCTGTTTTAACGGTCTTCATTTTGCACTAAAAAGATTTACATTTTCCTGTTTAAACTCAAATAAAAACCTTTTTTGGTCTTCATCAATTTTGTAAAAAAATTTTGTCTCCAATTTGTTAAAAATCTACGTTTGTTGAAAGTGCGTTTACGAGTATATAATAAAAAAGTACTTTTTTTCTAAATTTGGTGTTTCTCGCTAAATTACTGTTACATGTCAGGTGGCTCTTTTTTGAAAAAATTTTGGTAACCCCTAGTCTAGATCGACAATTTCAAACTTTGTGGATTAGATTTTGGTCGAAATTGTATAATTGTAAAGACAAATCTAACACAATGCTTCTATCTTGCAAATTAATGGCAATACTATAATATTAATTCTAGAAACCCATGGACTTCTAAATAGTATCTGGACTGGAAACGAAAGTGCAATAGAGCGAATCGGCAACCAAAATGTGGTTAAAAGAAATTTGTGGTAAAAGCGAGTGAATGACAATGTGGCTTGCTGAATGTTAGTGTACTGTGAACAGCTGTAAGAGAGTAAATGAGTAATGCTTATGTATAAAAATAGTTAGAGTTTTCATATGAAAATTGAAAAAAATTTCATGTGTGTAAATCAATAAAAAATGAAATCTAATTGCTGAATCGTAAAAATATAAGTCCGCCTAATCTAAATCTGAGTTATTCATACGTCTCCTGGTGAACAAATACATATGCAAACTTTATTCTATCAATATAAATTAAAATAAAAACTTTATGTAAACTCAGTTACATTGGTAACCGATACGATAGCTTGAAAAAAATTGCAAAATTAAGAATAACGTTTTTTTTTTTTGTAATTAAAATGATGTACTACCAACTATTGGAGCTTTAAATTGAATATAAAAAAATGAAGAAGCTATTGGTGACAAATAATAGTGATTGAGCTGTTCCAACTAAATATATAATCATACCAAAAATTGTGTTTGTTGCCTAATTTGAAATAATATGTTTCGCAACATGCAATCATTTCATCTGCTGAAATTTGTATTTAAAATTTTAGAATTGAAAGTCAAATTTAGCTGGTTAATGTGCATTATTTCAAGTTATAGTAGTATTCATAAATTATAATTTTTGTGAGGTCGCGACCAACGAAAAGTATTTAAAAAAATAATTAATATAGCTTTCTATGAAAACTCGTTTTTTAATTTTGAACGTGCTTCTGCTCGTTGTCACAAAGGCCATGATGTTATAGAAGGACTTTCTTCTTGTTTTTTAATTGCATATGCTAAAATCTTGTGCGTACTCTTAGCGAACAAAACAAAAAGCGAAGATTACAAAAAATCCCAAAAATTACTGGAGCAAATGATGAAATTCCGTGAATTAATGTGTTAGCTTATTGATTCTTGTGAATACGTTTTGTTTAAAAAGTTGTTTTGTCTATTTTTGGCGAATATGAGTTATATGTTGAATCATTTGTAATAAAATGTAGTTCTTAAACTATATCACATTTGAAATCCTACAGTGAAGTCTTACAAGCTTACCACATCTTGGTCACTTCGCAAATTTCGTTTCCAGTCCAGATACTAGTATTTAGAAGTCCATGAGAAAGCCTTCTACAATTACAGTTCGACTTCTAAATAGTAAAGCAGGGACTTCCTTTTTTTAAATTAAATTATTTATGGCAGTTGTATTATAGTCAATTTTGTTATTATTGTTTGGAAATGCACTGATTGTCAATTTCACATTATGTTTCATTTTAAACAAATTTTAGTGTGTGCTCATAATCCACATTCTGCAATTTAAAAAGTATATTGGGTTCTGGCGCGAAAAGTGAAAACCGTACTACCGTGACAAAAACCAAATTAACGAAAAAGTTTGGACAAATTAACACTTATTTAATCCGATAAAACATTTGGCACTACCAGCTGTTGTCAAATATTTTTAATGATGAAAGTTGAGGTTAATAAGGCCTGTTTCTTGTTGGTTGTGATGATATTAGTCTAGCGGTTTATTGTTCATAGCTTAAGATAAAGTAATTGAGCATATCATCAAAGCTGATAAAAATATTGTTTTGAGTCAATCAGCAAATAAACTTACAATTTATTGAAGGTGCTGAATTCAGAAACAATAAAAAATTTCAATATGAGGAAACATTTATTCAATTTTTTTATGTACTTCATGCGAATCAGTCGAGTATTTGTTAAAATATCTGTATTAAATACATTTAAAATTGTTACTACTAGGGGCACCCGAATTTTTTAGGCGGAAAGGGCAAAAGTCAGATTGTAGCTTACAACTGCGGACATTACTTTATGTTGCAGTTAATAATTATTGAAAATTTATTGTTGCCATTATGTCGCTGCTAATGCTAATTAATTCTTCACTTTCTTGTTTGATTGATTTACTACTTTCTCTTTTTTTCTAAGCAAAGTTTTAGTGAGTAATTGAACTGAATCATTAGAAATGTACGTGTATTATTGATTATTTTTTGTATCTACTGTATTTATGGAAGATTACGCAATTATCTATTTAGGTTATACATTGTTAAAAATGGTGAAAAATTTTGTCATAGTGAGCTGTATTAGTCAAAACTTTGTTGGGATTTGCCATGTTTTTGGATAAACAAAGTTGGGTAAGTTTTTTTTCTTTGTTTAATGTTATACCGTTACAGGCTGCTTACTTTACCACTGTACAGTACAGTATATTGTTTCTGCCCGATCATAATCTCAAAACGGGTTTTTACACTGAAAAAGGCTTGTTTCCAACAAAATAAATCACTTTTGCTTTTCATTAAACAAACCTCACAACAGAAAAAAGAACTTTTTTTTAATAATTTGGCACCTTAGAATTTATCGGTCTGTAACCTAAAACAGACCAATAAAACTTATTCAATATGTTACTTGCTAAGTTAAACCTTGACTGAACAAGAAGGTAAATCGAATATGACAAAATCGTTTTTATAAGATTTTTCAATTACTGCAAGAGCATATTTTTAAACCCAAGATTAGATTCAGCTTTATATTTAAAAGAAACCATTATATTAATATATGTGTTGGTATTTCAGGAAAAAAGCAAAGCAGCCGAATGCTATTATCCTCATTTCAAGGTTTCCGGAAAAGTTATGATCGAACAGGGCACTTCCCGATAAAGAATGGTGGGCAAAACACAAAGCGCAAACCTTTTTGTTAATCCGGTAAGAAAATCTTTACAAATGGGCCTACCTGTATAGACTATGTACAAGATCGCTGAAAATGAAAAGGCAATTGCTTACTTGCCCAGCTGTATTTTGAAAACGCAGAGTTCAGGGGAATAAGATAAATGCCTATAGAAATTGGCAAGATAAAAGCATTATGTTACTTTTGTCTCAACAATTATATAATCTCGACTTCTAACCAAGTTTGTGATGTTTCCATTTTGACCAGATTATCAAATTTTTTTTTGAAAAGAGCTGCATAATAAAAAACAGTGACAAATTTAGCAATGAGGACAAAACTTAAGAGTTAATTTTTTGTTAAAAAGGCATTTTCAACAATCGTATATTTTTGCGTATTGTGAAAATTTTTACTAGAAAATTTGATGAAGACAAAAAACGAAAAAGGTTTTTTTTTTCGACGGGGGTTTAACTTTTTTCTTTTATTTAACTTTAATTTATTAATTTCATTTGACACGCGAATATTTTGTATCAAAAATGTTAAAATTTAAACGCTTTTAACTTTTAGCATTTTTGATAGAAAATATTCGCGTGTCAAATAAAATGAATATTGAAGACAAATTTTGTTAGTAAAGTTTTTTGTTTGGTCTTGGCCAAGTTTGTAATACAAATGATCTTCCACACCTCCAAGTTTTTAACTTACAAATATGTAGGAAGTTTAAATGAGTTAATTTATGCTAGAAATTTATTTTAACATTTTGTTCCAGGTTAAAGCTGGTTCATTTTCTTATTTATTCTGAGTGTGAATAACAATCTCATTGTTTAAATCAATCCTAATATTTTTTGGGCCAGTGATCCCTTTCTAAAAAAAAATTTACAAAATCTGAAGTGCCACTACGCCCTCTTCTGTTAAAATAAATACATACTCGTAATAAATTTAAAGATTGTTAAAAAACATTTGCAGATAATGTTAGACTTAGTTATTTATTTAGTTATTTAAGAAACAACAATGTTATTGTATGAAGAAAATCATATGAGCTAAAAAATTTTGAACTAAAAATAACAAAAAGACAGTCAAGGAATAATTTTTTATTTGACAAATGCACAAAAAACTTCTTAGGACTAAATTAAATCTTTAGTTCCATCTAGCGACTAATCTTTAGACCGATTCTAAAATTTTAGTTCCATCTAGCGACTAAAGATTTAAAAAATTGCATTAAGAAACTATTTATGTTTTTAAAAATTTTTGTATAAATTATGGTAAATATATTGTTTTTTATTGATTTATTTTTGCACAAAATTTTAGCAACAGCCCTCTTTTTTTTCATAAACATTTATAGTTCTCAAAATGTGCAAAACGCTGGTTTAAATAATCCGCGAATCTTGTTTTATAACAAGCTGTGTGAATGCAAGGTTTCTGGCAGGAAAAATACTTTTGTTTTTTATTTAGAATAATTTATATCAAAAATGTAGTCAAGAAAGCGAATTAATATGTCAAATGTTAAGACGATATTTTTTGCTTTTTTTGCATATTCGGTCTTAATATCATAGAGATAACAAAATAGCAGGACATATTCGAGTTCTAGCACTTTAACCTGCGTTCTTGAAAAAAAAGTAACAGGGTGAGATTTAAATTACAAAAATTAAAAAAGAGAAAACACTTTACAAGGCTCAAGTATTTTTTATTTGCAGGGTGGTTATTTTATGTCACAGTTTACATGCAGCGATTTTAAATATTAAGCCGTTCGAGCCCGGAAGGGAAGGGGCATTGAAAAAATTTTGTCAAAACCCGAATTTTTTGGGTACTGGTATTAAATCATTTGGGCATAATCGGAATTTTCGAAGCAGCAGCAAGGAATTATGTAAGCAAAATCAGAATTATTTGCGCACGATAAAACATGCCAACTTAAAATGATTTAAATCAAAACGAAGACGCTTTTGTATAGGACAAAAATCGAGAATTTGAACCCTGATTAAAAGTAAAAACTTTTTTACTCTTCACTAGATGTTTGAGACTAATATGTGTAGCTTTTGTCACATCTATTGCAATGCCACAAGATCATGATTCGGGCAATTGTCAATAAATATTTTGTTCCCGAAATTATTTTGGCTGGTATGGCTATGTTTATAGCCCATTAAAATTATTACGACTGGCTTTAAATTTGATCACCGTTATTTCTTTATTTTATGTACTCTTAGCGCAGTGCCTCAATGGTGTAGGCCTACTAAAACCACTTGAACTGTTTGTTAGTTTTAAAGGGATCAACTAATAGTTACGTACTTCAAAGGTTTATGCATGGTTGCTTATAGATGAGTGAAAGTAGTTAAATTTTATCTTACATATTAAATGAATGTTTATTTACCTAAATTTTGCGTGGTATTCACGTTAAACTGCGACGTGTTTCATTTTATAATCTAGAAAAACGTTACGACTTTTAAATTTGACGCCATTATTGGCAGAATTAAACTATCTTTTAAGTTGATTAAAGATACTTATTGATTGATAATTTTGGCCCAATAACAGCTTTAAAGAACTATTTTTCCACTTACAATAATAATTTTATCAAAGTGATTTTGTTAGCAATCGGCTCAATCAGCATAAATTAAGAAATTTTTAAAAATAACTGAGGTGGTTATTTTAAATTAGTTTTTAGCTGACTATTTAAAATCTAGATGTGTCTTTCTATAAAACTATTATTTTTTAATAAACTTTTTTGCATTGCAGAAAGAAGTAAGTGCTCAATTAGAGATATGAAGAAAAGATTGGAAGTTTAAAGCCTTGTTTTGTTAATTGTTGCAGTAGTGAAATTTAAAATAAAATTGTGTTTTTAATTTTTGCGTAATGGTTTACCAAATCACTGTACGTTGGAATCGATGAAAAAAAATACTAGTAGGCTTATTATGATATCTAAAAGTTGCAATTCAAAGTAAATCCAAAAGAAAAAATCTGATTAAAGCTGATTTTTTCAACTTAATTCCAGCATAATGCAACTAATAACGTTGTAGCAACAACTATTTTTATGTGTTTATTATTCAAATATACGTGTTTAAAAATATTCTACATTTTCTCGTGTTCTTAATTTGCTTGAGCAAATTTCAATGTCAAATCATATTCTATTAAATTTATTCAATTTGCCAACGTATTGCCGTCTAGTGATTTCGTCAAGATGGGTGTTTTTTCGCATGTGTTCATTGCAATCTTATTTTTTTTGTGTGTGTCTGACCGTCAAATTGTTTATCGCTTTCAATTACAAATACAGTATTAAAATTTTTTCAATTGATTAAACTTTGTTGAGTTAACTACTCGCTTATTATAATTTCATCTAGTAGTTTTGTCTGGTTTTAGGTGCTATCCTTGAAATTAGCCACAAAAACCTACAATGTAAATTGTAAAAGTATAAAATATTAGAAAGTTTTGCCTATTGTGATATTATGGTTTCCTTATAAACGCGGTAGAATGCAGCGTAATATTGTGATCATCCCAAAAGTGCAACTGCACATTGTAACGTTGTTTCCACGTCGCAGTTAAACGTGGCAAGCAAGTAAAATCTAGGTGAATAAACAACGTAGATACAACGTGGAATACTAGTAAATGCAACGTGGCGTAACAACGTTGTCACCACGAAACCGCGACTCCACACTTTAACGTTGTTTCCACGTGGAAATTTAACGTGGATTCCACGTAAAATTTAGGTAAATGCACAACGTGAATACAACGTGGAATACTAGTAAATGCAACGTGGCGTAACAACGTTGTCACCACGAAACCGCGACTTTACAGTTTAACGTTATTTCCACGTGAAAGTTTAACGTGGATTCCACGTAAAATTTAGGTGAATACACAACGTCGATACAACGTGGATACAACGTGGAATACTAGTAAATGCAACGTGGTGTAACAACGTGGTGACCACGAAACCGCGACTCCACACTTTTACGTTATTTCCACGTCGAAGTTTAACGTGGATTCCACGAAAAAGTTTCGTGGTCACAACGTTGCAGCCACGGGTTTGTGTTTATTGGGAGGGAGCCACCGTGTAAACTTTAAATACTACAGGAGTCGTATGGAGATCCTTTAAATTAAGTCTAGAGATGCATGGAGCCACTGTGTAAACTTGAAATACTACAGGAGCCGTATGAAAATCCTTTAAATTAAGTTTAGAGATGTACCTGCAAATACTACAGGAGCCGCATGGAGCCGCATGGAGCCACCGTGTAAACTTTAAATACTACAGGAGCCGTATGGAGATCGTTTAAATTAGGTCTAGAGATGAATAGAGCCGCATGAAGCTGCATAGAACCGCATGGAACCGCATGGAACCGCATGGAGCCACCTTGTATACTTCAAATTCAACAGGAGCCATATGGAGATCTTTTAAATTAGGTCTAGACATGCATGGAGCCGCATGGAGGCACTTTGTATACTTCAGATACTACAGGAGCCATATGAAGACCTTTTAAATTAGGTCTAGAGATGCATGGAGCCGCATGGAGCCACTTTGTATACTTCAAATACTACAGGAGCCATATGGAGACCTTTTAAATTAAATCTAGAAATGCATGGAGCCGCATGGAGCCACCTTGTAAACTTCAAATACTACAAGAGCCGTATGGAGACCCTTTCAATTAGGTTTAGACATGCATGGAGCCGCATGGAGCCGCATGGAGCCACCGTGTATACTTCAAATACAACAGGAGCCGTATGGAAATCTTTTAAATTAGGTCTAGAGATGCATGGAGCCGCATGGAACCGCATGGAGCCACCGTGTAAACTTCAAATACTACAGGAACCGTATGGAGATTTTTTAAATTAGGTCCAGAGATGCATGGAGCCGCATGGAGCAGCATGCAACCGCATGGAGCCATTGTGTAAACTACAAATACTACAGGAGCCGTATGGAGACCCTTTAAATTACATCTAGAGATCCATGGAATGGCATGGAGCCACCGTGTATACGTCAAATACAACAGGAGCCATATGGAGACCATTTAAATTAGGTCTAGAGGTGCATGGAGCTGCATGGAGCCACCGTGAAAGCTTGAAATACTACAGGAGCTGCATGGAGATCCTTTAAACAAAGTCTAGGAATGCATAGAGCGGCATAAAGCCACCGTGTAAACTTCAAATACCACAGGAGCCGCATGGAGACCTTTTAAATAAAGTCTAGAGATGCATGGAGCCACAATGTATACTTCGAATATTACAGGAGCCGCCACATACCTTTTAAATATAGTCTAGAGATGCATGAAGTCGCATGGAGACTTTTAAATTATTATTTAAAGGTGTATAGATGCATGAAGCCACAGGATAAACTGAAAATACTGCTGGAGCTGCATGGAAGCTTTCAAAGTTTTGCGTAAAGATACATGGCACCGCATGTAGCCGCAGATTACATTTTAAATACTACAGGAGTCGCATATAGACATCTAAAAATGTTGTTTGGAGAAGCGTGGAGCTGCATAAACATTTTTAGCATAATGTGTAGAAACGCGTGGAGCGGCATACAGCAGCCGAGTAAACTTCAAGTACCGCAAGAGTTGTGGAGCGATAGTGATTTTTTGTTGTTTTATTTTGTCTAACTGTGAAAGTTAAAAGGCCGCTACTACTTATTGCGCAATCGTTCTATTCTTATGCTTATTCTAACTTTTTTACGAAAGCATTCAAATAACAGCTCTTAGTGTTAATTTTTGGATTCTATTCTGACATTCAAACATAAATTACACCGTTGTTCTGTTGCTTCACCTTGTATATCATCTCTTGTTTTTTAATTTGACAAAATAAATAATAAAACTTTATTCTTCTGGGGCAACACAGGAAATGAAAAAAAACAGTTAAAGTAATTGTTGATAATAAAGAACGCGAAGAAAAAATTCAGTTCAAGCCTTGCAGTCATCACAGCCGCATGTAGACCTCTAAAAAATTGTCTACAAACGCATGAAGCTGCAGATATAATTCAGATGTAGCAAGACCAGCAAATAGATTTTTTAAAGTGGTTCAGAAGTCCATGGAACTGGATGGAGACGGTCTCAGCAACAAGCTGCTTTAAATTCAAGTCATATCTCTGAAGATAAATTAAGAACAGAAATAACAAATTTAAACCACACAGCAGTATTTTTGCATATCCGGAAGCAGGTCGGGGTAATTGCTGACGTTTTTCGTCCAGTCAGGAGAAGAAACAGGAATAAAAATAAAATTGAAAAATAAGGATAATACCAATCATAGCCACGTTTTATCTCGGCGTTTCTCAACCTGGAGGTTGCTACCTCCGTGAACTATTTTCATAAGGATCGCAACGATAATTTATGCAATACTTTTTAAATCTTTTTACATTAGTATTAAATACAGAATATTTACATTAAACAGAGCGCAAAGAGGGTAGCAGGCTAAATGAAAATCGTAAAATGAATCACAAAAGTTAAAGAAATACTTTTTTATCAGACTGGAAGTACAGTATAAAGCAGTGCTTCTCAACCCCAGGGTCGCGATCCAAAAGTGGGTCGCAGTTTAATTGGCTATGGGTCGCCACTAGAGTAGTTGCGCAAAAGTTAAATCATTTTGTTGAAAAAAAATTTAGAAGTCCGAGAGAGATTCAAAGTAAAAACTTTTTTTTTTAACATTAGAACGGCCGGAGTTGCGATAAGCCTTCAACGGCCAGCAGCGGTCATTTTGACCGCTTCTCCGAAAACGCATTTTTACTAGTATATGGGTGGTGTGGATGCAACTTAAGCGTTGAACAAATACTCAGGTAACATAACTCAATCAATCTATCCATAAAAAACAGTTTTACTTGAAGGAAGGAGCACAAAGTGGACATAAAATTGAAAAATGTTTCATATTTGCGTTGTCGCACACGCTGTATAACGCATTCGAAAAGCTTCGTGGCGGTGCACTTGCCACATACAGTTTTGTTGCACTTGCTTGCTGGTTTTGTTTTGAGTGCAGTTTGCAGCTATTTGACGTTGTTTACGCTTCTCGGCTTTGGTGTTTTTTAGGAGCTGTCGATAGTCGGAAAGGTCTAGCAATAGTAGTGTTTCTGCTTGATCTTCAACAATGTAGTCTTCACGTAGTTCTGTAGCAAACTTGAACAAGAAATCTCGTCTTGAAACCTTGTCACCTGTTTGTTTTTTTATAGAGCACAAATGCATTGATGCCTGCCAAATCCAGAATGTTGTAGAAAACAGCAACAGGTCACCGACGGGTGTCTGCTTTGATTGAATACTGCCTGGCCATTTGATCAGCCACGTCAACACCACATTTGCTCTTGTTATAAAATTCCATTTTTTCCAGTTTCTTTTTCTCAGATTCGCCAAGCTCAACAGACAAATGCAGAGAACTGAGAACACAAACGTTTTTCTTGGGCTTACACTGATATACTGTTAAAATTGCCATATTGCCTGTCTTCATGAGTTTACTAGAATAACGTTGTTGCAAGCATTATGCAGATGCAGGCAACTCAACTCTAACCTTGTTCATAGTTCCAACAAAGCTGGCTTTCTTCTTTTTCAGTTCTTTAGCAAGTAAAAACAACGTGAAAAAGTTATCGGTGGTAACTTTTCTACCTTTTCTCATGAATGGTTTCATAAGAGTCATGACAACTTCGTCACTAACTAAGCCTTTGGGTGGTTGGACGTGACTTGTCTTTGCCCAGATATAGAATGGCATCTAGGATATACTTGGATTCCACGCCAGCCGCTAACCAGAACTTCATGCCAAACTTATCTGGCTTATTTGGCATATACTGGATAAACCTACAAAGAGATTTTCTCAGAAACAGCTTCTCATAAATCGTAATATTTTTTCCAGGTTGGTAACAACTAATGCTGTTATCTACAGACCTATTCCAAATATCTGAAATAAGAGCAAATTTGTCAGTTTGCCAGCGTGCTGACTTTTTGCTACGCAAGTCGAACCGTAGAAAACGCATAATTTCACGACAATGATTTCTTGACATGGTTTGTTGAAAAAATGATACACCCCATTCTTCATTCCAAAAATTGTAAAGGGGAAAGTTTTTGCCACCACACGCTGCTCCTACATATAGCAGAGCAATAAATGCATTGAGCTCACAAAGTGAAATCTCCCATTCTTCAAATGTCTAAGACTCTTCAAGCTTCTACATTGGTACATTGTTGAATGTATTTGGGCATACGAGTATGGTTATCAAATATAATTTGAAAAGCACCAACAGGTGAGTCTGCCCTTCTAAGGGCAAAGCGTGATAAACCTGATTGCTCATTTAGGACATTCTGAGCTGCACTCCTTCCTCGTGCTTCTAGACCGAATTCCATAAATTTCCATTTTGTGCCATCTCTTGCTGTCTCGTTTGTGCTCGAGCTTTCAGGAGCACCCGAACCAGAATCATCATTATAACACGTAGCAGAATAGATTTCAACGTTAGTATCAGAAGTTTGTAAATCACCTATATGAACAAGGTTTTTTCATCGTCGATCATCTCATCTGAGGAGCATAGTTGACAATCTAACACGTCGCCTTCTTCAGTTTCACTTTCCCCACCAGAATCATCCTTGTCTATAGATGTGAGCATAGCAATAACTTCAGTAAAACGTCTTGGTCTTTCAGACATGATTTAATAGATTCACTATGTTATACTTGTTAGTCAAGTAGCTTACTTCACCTGTGAAACCAGAATAGGTTAGCACTAATTGAGCATGAATATCATGCTTTTATTACAAAAGATGATGATTAACTTACTAACTTATGCTAAAGGCTAATTGCCTGTGTGTTCCGCTGCTTTTTCTACCTGAGTAAGTGAGATGGGTGCTGTTTGGGAAGAATATCTGACCATCAGCGTGGGCTGAAGGTCAATGAAAGCCGGTAGTTGTCTAAAATATAGAATAGCCTATTTCCGTTTCATAAACTCTTTTATAATCTGTTTCATAAACTCTTTTATAACCTATTTTTATTTTACAAACTCTTTCATTATCCGAAGTCAGTATATTTCCAGTGCTAACTGATAATTGGAAAAATTTTTTTATAACTGCTTTCTGAGTTCTGCATTTCTTTCTGGTGACTCTATGATGTCACAAATAAAATCAATTTATCGAAAAATAGAAAGGCAATGTTTGAAAATGAGTCATACGTGTCATAGAGACGATACGGTCGCATACAGTACAGCAGGAGGTTCAGAAATAATGGTTTTCGTATAACGGTCAAAATGACCGTTAATGGCCGTTGGAGGTAAACCACCTTCTAAAATATTTGTGAAAGCAGTTTTCGATTTGATACTCAGCATTACAGTTCCTACCAATTAAATAGGAAAAGTCAAGAAATTTTACACCAATGCGATTTTCTTAAAAAAAATAAGCCATCTTAAAATTCCAAAACAGTCAAAATGACCGTAGCGGTTGTTCTAATGTTAAATTAGTACGTTTTTGGGACAAAAATAGAGATTTTTATTCTAGCAATAAAGTCTTAAAAAAGATTAGGTCTCCAAAGCTTTGTTGTCTATTTTTGCTTAAAATTTGGGTTGCCACAAAAGGTTGAAAAGCATTGATATAAAGCAACAATTTTTCTAAACAAAATTTTTTTAATAAGATTTCAATTTAAAGAGTGAAAATACACATAATCAATTGAAAAATACTCAATTGAAAATACACAGCATTTTTTATTTTATAGGTTTGTTCATTGTTCGATGCGGTCGTTTTCGCTGCCTTTGTCCAATTTTTTTTCCAGCATTTTTTCTGGGTTGTACCGTATTAAGTCTCATAATTCTTTGATCCAAAAATTTATTCAAGTATTCATCTTTTTCAGCATTTGTTTTCTTGGACCACGCATCAACCGACAACATAAACGATTTATATTCGTCAGACAAAACATAGGGACCGCTTTTAAGAAAAGCTTTTCTAACATCATTGTATTGGCTATTCACTAAATTGTACAAAATATAAATAAGGTCCGGAATACTTTTCTGTTTCCAATCAAGCGTGGCCTTAATAACATGATTGAGTGATTCAGCGTTGTTATTCGTCCAGACAAATCCAATTTTTTGTTTTGGTTTCCAAACATGGTTTTTGATTTTGGGATATATAACGTTTTTGAGGTATTGTATCGAAGTAGGGCTTTTTATTTCACAATACTCAAACAGCTTTTTTTCTTTAAAGGTGAAATCTAATTCATCGCTGCTCTCAACTAAATTGTAAATTAAAGTTTTTATTTGCTGTCGTATTATTTTAGGAACTCCAATCTCCTGCAGACGATGCTGTATGTTTTCATTAATATGTTTCATGCATAAAACATGACTACAACCAGAAAATGCTGCAGTAGCAGCCATGTGCATTCCTTTTTCATCGTCCGACCCAAAAATTAAGTTGTCAAATTTATTTGAAAATGTTGATCGCAGGTTTCCAAAAAAATCAAAATACGTTGCATAATCTGATTTATTATGCAATAGCATTGGCCCAAAAAAGATTGGATTGCCATTTTCAGTTAAAACACTTAAGTTTTTAAACGAAGTTATTGTCACATGCACTTTACCTAAATTAAAAGTTTTATCGCAAGCAAAAACTGTTTTTCCATTTAAACAAAATCTTTCAATGTCTTTTACTTGGTAATCTATAAATAATTGTACAGAGACAGGATAGTTTTTGCCATGAGACACTTTTTTAACAAATTCATGAGTTTGGGCCATATTCACGATTTCAATTATTTGTTCCTCATAATTTTTGTTTATTTTATTTTTTTCTAAATTTCTTATTTTGTTGAAATGTCTTTGCTTATGCACTTGATCTAAAGTTCGTGGGCCCTCAAAAATATTGTATTCATTTTGCATTTCGGTGTATATCTGTTTTGAAGAAACACCTTGTTGAACTCTTTTTTTAACTTCTTCAAGTATATAAGGGTCGGTGCGAATGTAAATGGAATTGTTTGTTTTAGAGTTTCCATGACAGAAATGCCCAGGATGTTCTCCAACATATTCGTATAAAGCGTACTTTTCTTTTGTTAATTTATTTTCATTTTCAATCCAGGTAATTTTTCTTTTGTAAGAGGGTTTATGCTTCAATGTAGTATAATACACTCCCAATTTTAACAGATCTTTTTCTTGAGGCTGAGGATCTAAACAAACATATTGCAAACGTTTACCAGTTCTTATACAATATTTTCCATGAAAGAGTCGTACTTCGGTCATGTTTTTATCTGACAATAAATAAAGTTGTTTATTATATTTGCAATTGGTCCAAGAGCCGCAATTATCGTAAAATGTCTTTCTTTTTTCACTATTGGCGTTTTCGGTATTGTTTACAACAAAATAAATATTATTTTTAGCTTTCCTGGGTAAATGTTTAATGCATATAGTAGAAGACGAGAGTACTTCAATAGCCTGTCTGGTTGGCATGAATCGATTATTGAGTTTTCCTTCGGTGATTGTTTTGTTGAGTTCCTGCGGCTCTTCTACTTTAGAATTGTGCAAACAAACCCGTTTTGGTCGATGTATTGACGTTAAAAGTGATGTTTCACTGGAATCACCTGGAAGTTCTAATGTGCACCTCTTATTTTTAACCGAATCGGATTGGTTTGAAGAGCTTAACAAATTATTTGCATGATCATCATCAGCTGAGTTTTCGATTTCAACTTTTGCATCAGAGCTGATGTTTTTTTCAGTCTCTTTGGAGTTATCAGAAAAAAATTCTACTTTGCCTTCTTCAGCTTTTCTGGAAAAGTCTGCAGGATTATTATTTAAAAAAGTTTCAAATATGAATGAATTATTTGGTGTTGAATTCATTATTTTTGTGGCATTTTTACATAGCGGCACGAAATGATTTGGGAGCCACGTTTTTGAAGAGGAAGATAGAACTCTTGACCATAATAAATGAACTTTATTCCCTTTCTCGACTTTTCCAAAAGTTGTATTCAGAATATCAAAAACCTTGTCTCCACGCCCATTACAAGGAGGATAATAACTAACGATCGGAGCATGGATAATGTGTGATAATGCCAAAATTGTCCAGGAACTACTAAATTCTCCAGGGGTTGCACAATTTAGGCAAGCATCTTTATACTCAGGGGACACAAAATACAAGCTTTGGGCAAGTTCATCGTTCATATTCGCTTCCATTTTTGTAGTCATATTTATGGCAGTTCGAACTCTTAGCTCAGTTGCCAGTGATTCATTACCACAAAGACTAATAGATACAGCATTAAAAAGACAATTTCCATCACCTGTTGTTTGTAAAGCAATCCAAGTTTCATCTAAAATATCATGTGTTTGTAAAAGTTTATTAGCATAAGCATCCTCCGTTTCAATATTTCTATGTATTTCTTGAAATGGAAGGACAAATGGATAATTCTCCAAAAACATACTCTCCATTACAGTGCAAGAGTAAAGTGAATCGAATCCTTGTTTTGCAGCCTGAAATAATTTACAAAAAATTAAATGAAACAAGATTACACGGTCAAAAATTAGAGTTATACAGCAAAACTAATCAAACTGCTACAAGTACGGTATAATTTTTACTAATTTTTTTTTGACCGATACCAAACTGCATAAAATTCGCAAAGACTATGACTTTAATGTTTTATTTCTGCTCTATTTAATTTCCACAAGTGAGGCACTGCCTCTCCACTTTGCACTACCCTGACGGCACGGCCGTGATGATTACTTGAAACTAAAATTCACTGAACGTTAAATATCAAGAAAAATCAATTAAGGGCACAGCTCGTCACCCTATGCATCACCTCCTTTGGAAAGCTTGGTGTGCATGGCATGCAACTAAAAGGGAGTGCAAAAAAGATTGGTCGATAAAAAAACTTCTCACATTTGCATTCAAACCCAAAAAGATGAAAAAATTTTTTAAATCGAATTTCAAAAAACATAATTAAATTATTCTTATAAATAAGGCCATTTAGGCCATCTAAAAGAAACTTTACAGTTTTCAGATTCAATTTACACGTCAATAATTTGGACTTTGAAAACATCAAAACCAATTTATTTAGAAAATCAAGTCCTTCTCAGTTTTTATATAGAGTAGAATTTTCCTAATTCCTCACCTTAACGCGTTGCCTGCCACGCTTTCTTTTTGCACTACAGCACATGCAAAAGTGAGAATGTATCACCGGTGATACACGAGGCAGCCAACGTGTTGAGGGATCACAAAAGTGACGATTTAGGCGAAGTGATGAATTATGCAATCAGGTTAACACTTTATCAAGGTTTACCCACACTTCATCACGCGATATTTCATCACGCGACTGTTAATTACGAACATTTAACCACTACATATTTAATCACATAGACCTGTTAACACTACAACATTTAATCACGTAGACCTATTAACATATTTAACTACTAGACATTTTAGTATATTTGCGTGGTATTGCGTATTTATCGTATAAATAAACAATTACTCTAACCCTAATCTTAACCCTTACCATAACCCTAAATAAACAATTACATTATGACCAGTGGTGGATATTTAAATTCAGGGGCCCGAGGCAAGGATTTCCAAAAATTGATGTTCTCTAAAAAAAAAAGAGCTTTGATCTTGTCTTTCACTTTTTTCTCGCAAAATCACGGTGTTCTCTAAAAAAAAAAAAAAGGTCTTTACCTCGAATCGATCTTGTATTTCCCACTTTTCGTCCCGACTTTATAATAATCTCTAAAAAACATCTGCAGGGAAATGAAACTGTATGTGCTATTTTCGAGGGAGGGACCCCAAAAATAGGGAGGCCCAGGCAACTGCCTCATTCGCCTCACCCAATATCCACGACTGATTATGACTTTTTTCAGGCCTTTTTACCCGCTAATTGCCATACTTAACCACACTTAAGAGCGTGATGAAGTGTCTCTGTTATTAAATTTTTAAGTAATTAAATGTCCGTGATTAATAGTTGCGTGATAAAATATCTGTACACCTTTATCAAAACAGCTCGTATATTTTATCATAGTAACTCGTATAGATGGTACTTTTATTTGCAGTGGAATACGAGTTTATGACGTGACGTAACTGGTAATCGAACCGACATCGCTTGCAGACTTGAATAAAAAAATCGCTTATCGCTTTTCTCCGCATAATTGGTGTCCTCTGTGTATTGCTTTATTTCTTTGTTAAGTATAGCTCGCTCCAGTGCGGCTCGTTTGCTCATTTCGTTTGTTTTGCTGTGTGTTGTAGTTTGCTTTTAGACTTGCTCGGATTTTCAGTTGATTAAACCTTTTATTTGAGGAAATGTTATACTCTTTATAACATGACGTTATGGTTGAATACAGCAATAGACACAACCTAACCCAAACCATGCAATTCCGTTACACAGACAATATTAAACGAAGTTGGTGAAAGTAAAATTTGGTACAATAATTCACAAAAATTTAAATAGCGTTATGATGTCTTTGAATCCCAATTTTTTATGTAACTTTGCTAGTGGCAACAATTTTGATATCAACTGCAGAAAGCGCTACTTTTAATGGAAGTTGAGAAAACTTTTTTATCGTTTAAATCAAACTCTTTAATTGCTGTACTCTATCTAGACTCCTCTATTTAATGTAGCATCTTTTAAATCACTAATAAACTTCAAAGACTTTCCAGGTTTTCTTAATGGGGAGTCTTGATCGTGCTTCGCACTTGTATAAATTTGATAAACAAATTGCAAGGTCAACAATTCTCAGATAAAGATCCATAATTTGTTTGAGTTTTCACACGTATTAACTGAGTGCTTAAACATCAAAAGTAAAGCTGCAAATGACGTATTAGCCGAATAAAACGCTTTTCGAGGTGAAGAATTGAGGGAATTGACGAATAAAATGATGGCAAATTAGACAAACTAAAATGTACATAAAAGATAGCAATTTTGTCGAAACCGACAAAAAAAAGTGACGAATTGAGCGATCTGACAAATTAAACGATAACGAATTAGACAAATTCTACTGTTTTACAAAGTGTAAAAATTAAGTGAATAAATTTCATTGCTCAAAGTGCGCATTAACCTTATGTAGACTACAGTTTTATGTAATCTAGGATTTATTATCAAAAAAACACCCCTACAAGCCTGCTTCAACCAAATAAGAATAATCAGGGGGTCTGCTTGAAAAAGTCATCAATAAGCAGGTTGGCAAAACAAAATTATAAAATAAAAAAAAAAATTTTTAAAGAAGTAGAATCGGTCATCGGATTGCAGGTTGAAAAACAATGAACTAAAACATGTTCAAGCATCGAGTCTTACCTGAGCTAAACGCATCATCGCTGAGCAAAAATCGTATTTTCCTTCCATAGACAATCGACAATTTTGGCAAAAATATGGTAAATTCTTTAAGCTTTTAAATGTTTCAAAATGTTTCTTTGATATTGACAAACACGTCGTATGATGCCATTGCACGCAAGCTTCGCATAATACTGAATTACCATTTGTAGCAGTCGATTTTTTGCAAATGCCACATAGCCAACGAGAACGTTTAATTTGTTTTGCAGGCATAATAAAATATTTTTTATATAAGTAAAATGTATACTATACCTAAAAAATGCTTATGATCAGCGAACTGAGTTAACAAAATTTTTAATATTTATTTTAAAGATTATCAAATTTTTTTTTAATTTTTAAATTTTTTAAAAAAATGCTCAACTAGACATAATCAAAAATTATTTTTCTTCAGTTTAGACTAGAGGTTTCCGATCCATGGCCCACAAGCCACATTTGGCCTTCGTAAAAATTTTGAGTGGCACGCTGGATATTTTTGGAAATTACTTTAAAATTATATAAGGAAATCGTGCAACGGAAAACTTCATTCAAGCAGTACAATTTTGTCGAGAAACTAAAGACCTTTTTTTTGATCTTTACTCAAGTTTAATGTAAAAAACTTGCAAATAAAGAATCCGAAAAAATAAGGCATTCACTTGTAAAATTCATCGCCTTGTTTTTTTTTCTTGAAATTGTTTCAAACCACTTTTTTTATGCAAATATTTTTGATAAGCCAAAATGACGATTTGTCAAATCCAACAACACAATTAAAGATTTCTTCGATTAGATCAAAAAAATTACTAAAACTTTTCCAAAATTAAGATTTTCACGAAAACCTTTACTTAGTTTTAAAAAGTTTATTTAAAACCATTTTTCTTCACGTACCAGAGTTTTCCACTTAATGTACCCCCCCCCCCCAGTTAATGTACCATGGGTAGATTAACTGGAAACAGGTGCCAGTTAATGTACCATGGTACATTAATAGGCGCCAAAGTTTTGTTTTGTTTGAATGTCTATTAATAGGTTTTTGTCACAAAAGCCATTGTAACAAAACAATTTTGGTTCCTGCATGATTAACGCATGTAATGTTCGAGATAAAAACATGCGTATGAGGTGTTTTAAGGGACCATTATTCCAACATTCTGACGCGATAAATTTTAGAACAAACTTGTATTCCGCAAAATTTTTTTAACTTTAGCACTTAATTTGCGTTTCCACTTAATGTACCATGGTACATTAACCTGGACTAAACTTATTTTGAAATTTTGTTATTTTCCAGTTAATGTACCTGATACATTAAGTGGAAAACTCCGGTATATTACAATTAATTTAGGAAAAGCTGTTTTCAAACAAATTGACAACAACTTACGGACTAAGTAAAACACAATTTTCAAAATCACTCTTATAAATTACTACTAAGTTAACACTAGTCACTAAAGAAACGATTCAACAATTCTAATTCAAATGTTTTTTTATAGCGATTGTTAAATGGATATCTTCAACAATGTTTCTATTTTTTTCTTTGCCTTACTAAATACTTTAAACTTTAATTAAGCAGTGACCGCCTATTCTTCTTAACCTTTTTTGAGCTATTGACTGCTCAACGGCCGGGCTTCAGAAGCCCACCAAATTAACGATTTATAACTCCAAAACTACTTAAGCTATCTTTATGAAATTTAAGCAGAGTAAAGATCATTTCTTTAACTTTTGTTAGAGCAAAAAGTTATTTAAAATGCATTTGATAAAGTATGCAAAATTGCAATTTAGCAAGGTCACTTCAATTTTTACGTTTAGACACTCATCTAAGTAGCATGAAATGCGATTGTAACGGATTGGCTGTTGTATGTATGTATGTACTGTATGTATTTTTTTTATTTCTCAGCAGCGACAGCACAAATGAAAGCACAAAAACACAATAAACTTAATTAAAAAGGTATATAATGTAACAGTCGTAAACTTAATTAAAAAATGGACGTAAAGAGAGACGTCAACGTGCATGACAATTAAATATAATAGAGGAGCTAAGGAAGTTTGTTTCCTTTTTTGAATGGTCGAATTATTAAAAAATATTTTAGACCGGTTTCGATCATTTGCTTGCTCAAATATTTTGTCCACATGTTTTTGTGGTAACTAATAGGCCAAGTTATTGCTGCTTTTTAAAAAAAGGATAAAAAATGAAAATAATTTTTTTTTAAATAAAAAAATTTGAAATTGGCTATGTTTTGATATTTAGCAGTGTTAAAATATCGACTTACAGATATTATAAAACCAACAAAACTTTATCTTTTGTATATTACTGTTTACATCCACATCGGATTTTACCGCCGCAAGAACAGTTCTTTAATTATTGAAATGAAACTACGCCATTGCATCATTACTTTACAAAAAAACACTGAGAAAACAATATTACTCTATGTAATTGTTATTGTTAGTCGTGGAACATATCTCGGCATCGATCACAGCATGAAGCGCAAATTTGTAAGCACTGCCGCAAACACATGAAAGAGCTGCATGCTTGACACTGATTTTGTAATTTGTTCGTGTTTTTCTTGCATTTTCTGGCCTGGTCATGTTGCATTATCATTATCATAGCAAAGACAACAACGTTTCCTATAATTAGACTTTGAAGCATAATTTCAAGGTGTAAAATTTACAACACTAGAGTCACTCACACGGAAATGGCGTTCACCCAAAATCAATTTAATTTTTCGTTAAACATCAAACTGTGGCCTTCTGTCAACGTGCCGTTGAATTAGGGCTGGCGAGAGGTTGGAAGTGTCGTTTTGATGGGAACAAATCAAGATCGTATATGTTCGTTTCTTATTACATTTTATTGTTGTATTAAAAAAAAAAATTATGCCACTTTTCCAACTAGGAAGTCTTTATCAACAACTCTAAACTACAGTTTATAAAAACTAGAGTGCCCAATAAAAAACTTCTTTTTCTAGAGTGCAATATTCTAACATTTGTAAAAATTCGAGATTCACATTTGTTTATTTGTCACTAAACATTTGCAAATATTGGCATAACATATAATTGAGATTAAATGTAGGATAACGTGACTGGGAAATAATCATAAGATATCTTAGTCAAGCACTTACTTTTATTGTGTCATTCCAAATGACAAAAATTATAATAAAACAATCATTTGAAAAACAAGCAGAGATAAGGCAAAAAAGTAATTAACAATGAAAACCTAAAGGCAAAACTAGAAAATAAGCAAATCTCGGTAACAAAGGTAGTTAGATATATTTTTGTATTTTGCAATATCAAATATATGGAATGAAATATGGGATAAAATAACACGTTTTGGCTCCAACATATTTAATTAAAAAGTGCGTTTTTTGTTTTACATTGTGGAAGATTAGATTAATCACCTTCAGAAGATATTGAGCGCCACAAGGCCTCTCCAAGATAACTATGCAGCTCCATGCGGCTCCATGCATCTCTAGACTTAATTTAAATCGTCTCACGGTTTGTGTACTATTTGAAATTTACACGGTGGCTCCATGCGGCTCCATGCGGCTCCATGCATCTCTAGACCTAATTTAAAGGGTCTCCATACGGCTCCTGTAGTATTTGAAGTTTACAAGGTGGCTCCATGCGGCTCCATGCATCTCTAGATCTAATTTAAAAGGTCTCCATATGGCTCCTGTAGTATTTGAAGTATACAAAGTGGCTCCATGCGGCTCCATGCATGTCTAGACTTTATTTAAAGAGTCTCCATCGGCTCCTGTAGTATTTGAAGTATACAAAGTGGCTCCATGCGGCTCCATGCATCTCTAGACCTAATTTAAAAGGTCTTCATATGGCTCCTGTAGTATCTGAAGTATACAAAGTGCCTCCATGCGGCTCCATGCATCTCTAGACCTAATTTAAAAGGTCTTCATATGGCTCCTGTAGTATTTGAAGTATACAAAGTGGCTCCATGCGGCTCCATGCATCTCTAGACCTAATTTAAAAGGTCTTCATATGGCTCCTGTAGTATCTGAAGTATACAAAGTGCCTCCATGCGGCTCCATGCATCTCTAGACCTAATTTAAAAGATCTCCATATGGCTCCTGTTGAATTTGAAGTATACAAGGTGGCTCCATGCGGTTCCATGCGGTTCTATGCAGCTTCATGCGGCTCTATTCATCTCTAGACCTAATTGAAAGGGTCTCCATACGGCTCCTGTAGTATTTAAAGTTTACACGGTGGCTCCATGCGGCTCCATGCGGCTCCTGTAGTATTTGCAGGTACATCTCTAGACTTAATTTAAAGGATTTTCATACGGCTCCTGTAGTATTTCAAGTTTACACAGTGGCTCCATGCATTTCTAGACTTAATTTAAAGGATCTCCATACGACTCCTGTAGTATTTAAAGTTTACACGGTGGCTCCCTGTTGCTCCATGCAGCTCCATGCGGATCCATGCGGCTCCATGCGTTTCTAGACCTAATTGAAAGGGTCTCCGTACGGCTCCTGTAGTATTTGAAGTTTATACAGTGGTTGCATGCGGCTGGTTGCAGCTCCATGCGGCTCCATGCGTTTCTAGACCTAATTGAAAGGGTCTCCGTACGGCTCCTGTAGTATTTGAAGTTTACACAGTGGTTGCATGCGGCTGGTTGCAGCTCCATGCGGCTCCATACGGCTCTATGCGGCTCTATGCGATTTCGTGCATCTCTAGACCTAATTGAAAGGGTCTCCATACGGCTCCTGTAGTATTTCAAGTTGAAACGGTAGCTCCATGCTGCTCCACGCAGCTTCAGGCGGCTCCATGCGGCTCCATGCATCTCTAGATCTAATTGAAGGGGTCTCCATACGGCTCCTGTAGTATTTGAAATTGAAACGGTGACTCCATGCTGCTCCATGCAGCTCCATGCGGCTCCATGCATCTCTAAACTTAATTGAAAGGGTCTCCATACGGCTCCTGTAGTATTTAAAGTTTACACGGTGGCTCCATGCTGTTCCATGCAGCTCCATGCGGCTCCATGCATCTCTAGACCTAATTGAAAGGGTCTCCATACGGTTCCTGTAGTATTTAAAGTTTACACGGTGGCTCCATGCGGCTTCATGCAGGTCCATGCATCTCTAGACTAAATTTAAAGGGTCTCCATACGGTTCCTGTAGTATTTGAAGTTTATACAGTAATTCCATGCGGCTCCATGCAGCTCCAGGCGGCTCCATGCATACCTAGACCTAATTGAAAGGGTCTCCATACGGCTCCTGTAATATCTGAAGTATGCAAGGTGGCTCCATGCAGCTCCATGCATCTCTAGACCTAATTTAAAGGGTCTCCATACGGCTTCTGTAGTATTTAAAGTTTACACGGTGGCTCCATGCGGCTCCATGCGGCTCCATGCGGCTCCTGTAGTATTTGCAGGTACATCTCTAGACTTAATTTAAAGGATTTTCATACGGCTCCTGTAGTATTTCAAGTTTACAAAGTGGCTCCATGCATTTCTAGACTTAATTTAAAAGGTCTCCATACGACTCCTGTAGTATTTAAAGTTTACACGGTGGCTCCCTGTTGCTCCATGCAGCTCCATGCGGTTCCATGCGGCTCCATGCGTCTCTAGACCTAATTGAAAGGGTCTCCATACGGCTCCTGTAGTATTTGAAGTTTACACAGTGGTTCCATACGGCTCCATGCGGCTCCTGTAGTATTTGCAGGTACATCTCTAAACTTAATTTAAAGGATTTTCATACGGCTCCTGTAGTATTTGAAGTTTACACAGCGGCTCCATGCATTTCTAGACTTAATTTAAAGGATCTCCATACAACTCCTGTAGTATTTAAAGTTTACACGGTGGCTCCCTGTTGCTCCATGCAGCTCCATGCGGCTCCATGCGGCTCCATGCGTCTCTAGACCTAATTGAAAGGGTCTCCATACGGCTCCTGTAGTATTTGAAGTTTACACAGTAGTTGCATGCGGCTCGTTGCAGCTCCATGCGGCTCCATACGGCTCCATGCGGCTCTATGCGGCTCCATGCGGCTCCATGCATCTCTAGACCTAATTGAAAGGGTCTCCATACGGCTCCTATAGTATAAAAAGTTGAAACGGTGGCTGCATGCTGCTCCATGCGGCTCCATGCGGCTCCAAGCATCTCTAAACCTAATTGAAAGGGTCTCCATACGGCTCTTGTAGTATTTGAAGTTTACACGGTTGCTCCATGCAGCTACATGCAGCTCTATGCGGTTCCGTGCATCTCTAGACCTAATTGAAAGGGTCTCCATACGGCTCCTATAGTATTTGAAGTTTACACGGTGGCTCCATGCAGCTCCATGAAGCTCCATGCGGCTCCATGCATCTCTAGACCTAATTGAAAAGGTCTCCATACGGCTCCTGTAGTATTTGAAGTTTACACGGTTGCTCCATGCAGCTCCATGCGGCTCCATGCGGCTCCATGCGGCTCCATGCGGCTCTATGCGGTTCCGTGCATCTCTAGACCTAATTGAAAGGGTCTCCATACGGCTCCTGTAGTATTTGAAGTTTACACGGTTGCTCCATGCAGCTCCATGCGGCTCCATGCGGCTCCATGCAGCTTCTTGCGGCTGCATGCATCTCTAGACCTAATTGAAAGGGTCTCCATACGGCTCCTGTAGTATTTGAAGTTTACACGGTGGCTCCATGCAGCTCCATGCAGCTCCATGCGGCTCCATGCGGCTCCATGCAGCTCCATGCGGCTCCATGCATCTCTAGACCTAATTGAAAGGGTCTCCATACGGCTCCTGTAGTATTTGAAGTTTACACGGTGGCTCCATGCAGCTCCATGAGGCTCCATGCGGCTCCATGCGGCTCCATGCAGCTCCATGCGGCTCCATGCATCTCTAGATCTAATTGAAAGGGTCTCCATACGGCTCCTGTAGTATTTGAAGTTTACACGGTTGCTCCATGCAGCTCCATGCAGCTCCATGCGGCTCCATGCGGCTCCATGCGGCTCCATGCGGCTCCTGTAGTATTTGCAGGTACCGCTCGCTTCAAGAAGAGACTGTGTCTATTTGTTGGTAAAATTAACCCGGAACTCCTCTACAGCACTAGAAGGCAATAAAAAAGAAACCAAGAGAAAAAGAATCTTTTAAGAAATGATAGTAACTACAAGGGATTTTGGGGATTAGTTTCACTAATAAAAATCGCTCATGGTCACTTATTAAAGAGACTCAACTTTTTTTGGGTCACTGTCAGCAATTTTTTTGGTGAAACCAATTGGGAACCCCCTTACAACACAAGGGTGTGATAAAAAAGAAGCCAAGAGGAAAAAGATCTTATAAAAAGCTATAGTAACCACAGGGGGATCCAGGTTAGTTTCACAAACGAAAGTTGTTTATGGTGACTTTTTGAAAAGACCTTTTTTGTAATGAATTTTGTTCATGCTCTCTTTCTGTAGAAATTATTTAAAAATAAATTAATCAATCTAATTCTTTTTTAGATTGCTTGACATAGAAATATTTGTTTTAAATTATTTGAACATTTATCTTATGGCTGGACTTGATTTACTATCTGAACAAGGCTATAGAATTGATGGTCGTAAGCCAAATGAGCTAAGATTAATTCGTTGTAATTTAAATGTTTTCATGCAAGCTGATGGGTCGGCCTACATTGAACAAGGAAATACCAAAATTTTGGCAGCTATTTACGGCCCACATGAACCTTCAGCTAATAAAAAAAATTTAATATCCCAAGACAAGTGTTTAATTAATTGTGAATATAGTCAAGCAACATTCAGCACTGCTGAGAGAAAGCATGTTTCTAGAGGTGATCGAAAAGGTCAAGACTTATCAGCTCATATTAAACAAACATTTGAAGCAGCTATTCATACATCATTGTATCCACGATCTCAAATAGATATTTATTTGCAAGTACTTCATGCAGATGGTAGTCATTACTCTGCATGTGTTAATGTTGCTACACTTGCTTTGATAGATGCTGGAATTTCTTTGAAAGATTTTGTATGTTCATGCTCTGCAAGTTACATAAAAAATCAAGCAATAATAGATATAAATCATGTTGAAGAATCTGCAGATTGTGCTGTGTTTTCTGCAGCTTACCTTCCAAAATTAGATCAAATTGTTTATTCTGAAATGAGTGGAAGACTTCATGTTGATGAACTACCAAAAGTAATTGATGGTGTTGTAACCGGTTGTAAAGATATTTACACAGTTTTGGAAAGAACTGTTAGAGAACATATGGAAGAGACTGCATCAAATTTCACACATTCTTAACTTACAAATTGTATTTAATTAGAATCAACTTTTATGAGTTTGTTGTTTTTATATATTTTTATAAAAATTTCAGTACCTACGGTTGAAATCAAGGATAAAAAAAAACAAGAAAACTATCTCTGACAAAAGTTAATCATTAAAGACCTAGGGCATTGGGTTTTAAACTCTTTTTCTTTGTGAATTCTTTTTGTTTTCTTGAAATAATGGCAAATCCAATAAAACTTTGTATCCTTGTAGCTTGTTTAATACTGTTTTCAAAATTGTCTAAGAGTTTTCTCAAATGCTAATTAAATTTTAATAGTTTGCTTTTCTTTCTTTATTGGTTAATGCTATTGTATAGCACTTAATATCAAGTTACATAAATTTTTTAAATTCTTTATTATGATTAAACATAAGTAAATCTTGTTTTTTCATTAACCCATCAAAGCAGAAAGTTAAAAAGTTATCAAAACAAAAAAAAATTTTAAATACTAGTTAGTATAATTCTTGTAATTTTATTGTGTTGTTTTTGAAATTTTTCAACATGCTGATCAAGATTCTACATGCATATATACATCATCAATAAAACTAAAGCAAGCACAAAGAAATTGTGTTAAAGCTTAAAAAGTCATTTTTAAACAAGTACTTACAAACTTTCATTGGTAGTTAGATGCCCCAAATCTCTTAATTGCAATAACAACATGAACTGCAAAGTAAAAGAATAAAAAGTAAGATGAATTATACCAGTGGTTCTCAGACTTCAGAGCTGTTACATTTGTGGGCCCCTTACAGTGATTCTCAAACACTAAAAAAATAAAAAAAAATGGTTATTACTTTAGAACTGTCTCTGATTTCATCATTTTCTCCCAGAATTCTAGTGAAGACTAAGAAAAAAAAAGATCATCACTTTGGAACTGCCTCGGATTTTATCATTTTTATCCCAAAAGACTTGTGAAGACTAAAAAAAGACTTCTGCTTGTGACCCCTTTTAGAACCCCTGAATTATATTTTGTTTTAGCATATAAAACTGTTTAAAGCATTGCTGTCTCAAGAGCTGTGCTTTTGGTAATGAGGCTTTTTTGCACTGTCTACACATTTTTTATGCACAAAAGAACTGTCAATATATGGACATTTTACTTTAGTTTTCACCAGTTTCAGTAAATGAGTGTGTTTGATGTTTTAAATAAAAATTCATTTTTATATTTCTTGCATAAATTGTTAAACTTATCTTTCATGTATTTTAAACACAACAAATAAATTTGTACTTTTATAAAGAATTTGTGCATCTATTAGGTTGTGGAATATGTGTTGTCCAAACTTTAGCCTTTTAAAAACTAATTAATAAATTAATTTTGATCCAATTAATTTCACAGATTTACATTTTAGAATCATAAAAATTACAAAACATGTTTAAATTTTTTGTAATTTTAAATTTTTGCACAAAAAATTTTATTTAAAAAATAGTCTGAAAATCCAGCCGACAATTTACTCCTTAGTGTATTCTCCATTATTTCATGTGTTGTGAGAAGTTTTTTACACGTCTCCACTCTCTTGATTTTTTGCTCTTTAGTAAGGTCGGGTGGGATCCATTGATTCAATTTTCTTTTTTTCCCCAATTTTTTTAGACTGTTAGAAATTGTTTTTGGATCACATTTGAATTCTTCGGCAAGTTTTCTTGTTGTTGTTTTTGACTGTTTCTCGACTTATGACAAGCTGATCTTATGCTTTTGTCCAGACTTTGGATGATGATCATCAAGATTGAAATCTTCTTTCTCAAATTTTTTAAGCCACCTTTTGCAAGTTTTTTCTGAGATTGCACTTCTTTCGTAGACTGAGTTAATTTTTTTTGCAGCCTCAAGCAAAGAAATAGAGCTGTTTGACTGATTGTAGAAGAAGTGTAGAAGATGTCGTCAATATTTTTTTGGCAGCTTTTCCATTATTTTTGTTTGGACAACATATATTCCACAACCTAATACATTTCTTTTCAGTGGCATGTTGAAAAAGGCAGTAAATGCATCTAATCTGTTTAACAATTATCACATAACAAGAATATTGGAGTTGTTTTATTGCTTTTCCTTTCATATTAGACAAAATCAGCAAACTTGTAACTATGATTTTGCACTGGCTGTAATGAGCAAAAACTACATTTGATTATATGTTTTTTGAATTATACCAAGCTATGGAAGCAGCAAGTTTTGTAGTTAACCACTTCAAGGGCCCTTATGCTGTTGTTATTGTTAATTAGTAACATATATATAAAAAAGGCAAATGCATCAATGTTTTTGCATTAAATGTAATATATTTCAAAAACATTCAGCAAATTGTTTTGTGCTGTTAGCACTGCTACCAGAAGCCAATTGCCTGAATGATGTTATTACTACTTGTAGCTGATTACCTTTCAAAGGGTTAAACTTTTTTTTTGTTTAATCATGTACCATTTTTTAGAATTTAATCTTTTACATAGCAGTATAAAAGTTTAGATTGGTTTATCACCCATGCTTATTTTGCATTCAATTTGTTAAAAAATAAACAATTTTTTTTTGGGAATATTTGTTAGTTTTGCATATATTTTTATTGATAAATGTGATCTGTTTCCAAACTAAAAGTAGAAATGAAGCAACAAAATTCTTTTTGTAAAAAGCAGCAACGTAAACGAGGAAAAATTGCTGATAAAAAATATGCAAGATTGCAATCATTTAAAAAAAAAAGAAAATTAGCCACTATAGCAATTGATAGACAAATTAAAGTAATAGAAAAAAAACACTTAAAGCATTTGATTCAAAATGCTAGAAAACAGCAAATGCACAAGTTATTAAATATTGACAAGAATATAGTAAACAAAGAGACCTTATCTAAACCTGAACAAGTTTTTATTTATGATGTCAAACCAACAGATATTGATTTATCTGAAAGAAACTCAAAGAAACCTCAGGTAGAAATTTTCTGCTTTTTTCTAAAAGTGAAAGTTTTTCATCATGTAACTATTAGAATATTAGAACTATTAGAATCATAAACAAATTTTCAACATATTGTACCACAGTCTAACAAATTTGAGATGTTTAGTAACTGGTGGTTAAATTTGTCTGATTTTGTTTGCCCTACAGAAGATGTCTATTTCAATTTAAATCAATACTTGTTCTTAAATATGTGAATTTCACATGTTGCTTATATATTATTTCATGAATGGTAATACAGAAACAGATCTACAAAAAATCATTTTTTAGAAAACTTGATAAATACAGCATTCTGATGTAATCCTTCAATAGCAAGCATCACTTCATAAATATAATGTCTGCAATAAACTTGGCATTTAAGTAATAATTTTGTTATATCAGGTTATAATGTTTTAAATGTATAAAAATAAAATTTGTAATTTAAAGATAGTAAAAGAATTCAAAAGGTTTAACTTAAAACAATTTTTTTAAGCTAAAGATTTGAAAAACAAATACCCATGACATAGGCCTAACCAGTAGTATGTCCCTGGTTTGTTTTTTTCAAAAAAATGACCATTTGAATTGATGTCAATGCTTTATAAACTACTTTTAAATTTTTGTTGCTTGGAGTGCTATTCCATTGTGCTTTCTATTGACTAGTCTGCTTTTGTAGTCAGCTGTTTGTTTTTTTATATGCTATTGTTTTTCATGGCATTCCAAAATTAATATAGCCATACTGACAAACTTTGTTTTATAAGAGGTGTGAGAACATAGCGAAAGTTTTAAATGGTTGAAGAACATATGAAAGATAAAAAACGACTATATTAGACAATTAATTGAATTTATTTCCTTTGACATTTATCTCCTGACTGGTGTTCAACAAAAACTTAGAGATGAGTTTTTTGCTGGCTATATTTAAATTTTATACCACAAACCACTTGTTTAAATGTAATTTTACAAGAAATTTTCAATTTTTTTGTTAACTATTTTGTATGTAATTATTTTGTTTTATTTTTTTTTACAGATGGAAATCTCCAATAATGAAGAACATGAAATAAGGCAAAATACTTGTGATTATCACCATATCGAATCATTAAATGATGACAAAAACAGCTGTATAATACATGTTGATTGTGATGGTAAAATTGCAATTGCTGCTCTGAAGTTGAATACACAGGCATGTTTTTACAATTTCAAAACTGTATTTTACTTATTTCTACAGTTTTAACTTTTTTTAGCTGTTTAAGTTTCATGGTTATGGACAAATTACTATTTTGGGAGGAAAATGTTTGATAAATGGATTTCAAATGCTACCTGGACATACAAAAACATTTTATGCTCCAATTTCACATTCTGCTATGGTTATAAAGTCTTTAGATACATATGTAGAAACAACTCTTATGAATTCTATTTTTGAAAAGAAAGGCATTAGTGACACAATTTTAAAAGGTTAGGAAGTGATAATTTGTTACAACTTAGTCAGGTTGCAAATATTTGGTACTCATGATTTTGAATGCTTTTTTTTTTCTTTAAAATGCATCTGGCAGTACTTTTTTTTCACTTATTTTGCTTATAGAAATAAAAGATATTCAAAAGTTGGATGCTATTATTATGTTTGAGTCACTCACAGAAAGTGAAGCTCCAAGACCTTTGCCTGGTTTTGCACATGTTTACAACATAGATTCTTCCCATGTTTTGTCTAAAAAACAACTCTGTAAAACGTTGTGGCAATGTGAAACTGAAGAATATCGGTATGTTAAATTGTTTCATTAGCCTAGTTTTCTGTACAAATTTTATTGTTTTGACCCTGGGGTGTACAATCTTTAACTCAATTGGTCACTCTTAATTTTGCAGTACATCCTTTGTGTGTTCAAAACTTTTAGCAGTAAAATTGAATAGTTTGGGTCATTACAGTGTAAAATTAATTTTGCAAAAATTTTCAGATATTTTAATGAACATAGTTACTATCACGAAGTATTGTCAGCTGTATTATCGTACCATCAGCCTCAGTTGTTTAATGATGTGTTTGGAGTTCGTCATTGTTACTCTGTGACTATTACTGTTGGTGGGAAAAATGTCGGAAAGTCAACATTAAATAGATATTTAGTCAATCGCTTGCTTGAAAGGTAATGTCATTTTCATTTTTGTCATTTTCATTTAATTTCATTATTGTCCAAAGCTAAACAGCTTTGCCATTTTACATTTAATTTTTTACTATCCTTAAGATATACTCCATTATTTTCCTACACAGTAGCATATTTAAGAGGGGAAATTCTGCCATGGTCCTCCTTTGAGATCACTAATACGAGAAATCAGAGGCAGATTGCATGTGACGACTTTTTTTTAGAGTTCACCAAATTTGTGCAACAAAACTTAACTTTTAAGTAGTCTATTCTGTTTTATCCAAACTCCCACTTGAAAAAATTTTTTCCATTAAGCATAACTGATTTTGGTTGCATCCCACCCCCCCTTTTGAAAATCCCCAGTACGCCACTGCGTCTACGCCTGGCAAAGTGAGCAATAGTTTACGAAAGCGCGATTAAAAAATCAGTCGACCTGAGTGCACTTTTTTGTTTATTTCTAATTGCTTTTAATAGTTGACACGGCTTTTCCCTTTTTATCTTTTAGATAGTAAAAGATAAATATTTAGACTAAAAACTTTGGTGTTGAACTTTAAATTTTCATATTTACATAGTTGCATTTGGTTTTATTAAAAATCGACACTTTCATTAAATTGCGTTTGTTCTTTTTAATTTTTTGACTTTGATAAAATTATATATTTTGTTAAGCAGTTAATAAAGAGATTTAATTTGTTTAAGACATCCTTTTGTTTATTATTTTGAATGTGATGTGGGTCAAACCGAATTTACTCCCCCTGGATTCATTTCTATTCATAAAGTTGACAAAGAAAATCCTCTTCTTGGTCCTCCATTTACTCATCAACGGTCTTCTAAATATCTTTGCTATTATGGCGATAAAACTCCCGAAGGTACAAATGCTTTTTGTGTTGTCTGTTGACGTTTAAGTTCAATCGTTTTGGGTTTTTTCCATCAGTTTGTCAGTTAGTCAGTTGGTTATTGTTTGTTTTTGCCCATCAGTTTTTTTCATAAAAAATTCAATTTTAAAACTCTTCAAATAAGACGATAAAGTTTTACCTTTTTTATCCTTTTACATGTAAATGCAGAGAAAGTTGTTATTAAGAGCAAAACTTTTTACACAAACAATTTTGTTCACAAAATATCGATTTTTCTTGAAGCTGTTGTGTCTAGGCGATCCGGATCGTTATATCGAATGCATCGAATATTTATTCGCCGAACTGCAGCGCGACACTCACAACGGTTTAGCTGCTCCGGTTATAGTGAATACGAACGGATGGGTCCGAAGTCTTGGTTCTCGGCTGCTCGTCGACATCGTTCACACGGTAAGTCCCACGTCAAGCTGACTCCACGTCAATGCGACTACGATTTGCTATACTAGGTTGTTCGATTCGAGACAGAGCAGGTCAAAAGTATTTTAGGCTAGTAATTGAGCTTCAGTATTGGTGTTTGGTGAAACTGTTAAAGAATTAATCGCTCGTTTTAAATAATAGCCTACCTCGTGCATAGTCGATAAATTGTGAGTTCATATCCAATCAAGTTAAGCTAAAGATTTTTAAAATTGCTCGAGATAGGCTACTTATATACCTGTACTGTGATTCGCACATTAAGCCGGCCACAGGCAGTAGCTACTCAATAATAAATCGAATAAAAGTCGCCAGTTTGATGAAAAAAATGCTGCTATAACGCTTTCTGTAGGTCTAATATCAAAACTTTAAAGAGCAATTTACTTGTTATTAGCGTACAAAATACTATACAAAAATAATTTCTTGTTCGCTTTTTACATAAATTTGCTTGTTGGTTGGTTGACCGGAATATCACGTAGCAGCATTTAGTTTCTATTTGCTTAATTTGAAAAAATAAAAGCAGATAGATGTACGCTTGTAAGTTTACAAAACTGCACCTCTGATAAAAAATATTTCATTATTCGAAAGGTATCACCCACTCATGTTCTGCAATTTGAAAGCGTTGATTCCGCGTTGAACCATAAAGGCGATCTTAATTGTTCGTATTTGTCTGTAACTGACGGGTGGAAGACCAAAAAAGAAGAAAAAATTCGACCCTTTGAGTTTATTAAGATAAAAACCGATTTTACTTTTAAAGAAGGGTAATTACATTGGTTTAAAGTTTTAAAAGTGCACCTTGATTCATAAAAGTTTTTTTTGTATACAGAAAGAAATTCAAGGCACAGAACTTAAGATGTCTCAGTTTGTTGTCGTATATTGATCAAATGGTAAAAACCTGTCAATCTCAGCAGCAATTAAGTTTACGGTATATCCTTTTTTCATTACCTGCAATTTCTCGTTGATATTAACTACCTTAAGACAGTGCTGTAGTAATAGCAAAATAACAATTGTAATATTTCGAATAAATGTCAAGTATTTTTGGTTTTTACTCGTTAAGCCTCCATTGTATTTTATCAACTCTGCATCTGACAGAGGCGTCTCGTTGCTGGACGACCTCCAAGCTATCAATCCTTTCTGCGTGTATTTACCAAGTGTGGTTCTGTGCAACGCCCTCGACAAGCCGGTTATACATAAGTACGCTGCGGCTGCTCTCAATACATCAATTGTCGGACTGTGTCGTATCCCTGATGATCTCGTTGCCGACATGAAAGTAATTACTCAGTAAATTATTCTGTATCGTTTTAAAACTATTTGATAAAACTTGAATCTGTGATGGAAATATTTGTTTAAGTCCAGTAATTGAAGAAACAACTGTTTTCTGCTTGATTATGTTCAAGCCGCATTGCCAAGCTTAAAAAAATTCTTCACCAGGGTCATATAACGCATTAAAAACATTTGGATGCACAGGTTTGTGAATTCAAACGATAGTCGACTGTACCGCCTAACTTTATCGTTTAGAGCCCCCCAGAAGATGTGTGTCTTTACCGCCCTCCTGTGTGTCGCTGTTTAGGCCTGGGTATTGTTCGTGGTGTTGATCCCGAAAATCAAATTGCCTACATCATTAGTGATTTGTCATTGTCCGAAATAGAAAATGTGAATTGCCTTGTTCGTGGCGGAACGTCATTGCCTGATGTTTTGTTGACCGACAAAGAATCGGTGAGTACAAACGCACAACGAAATACTGTTTTTCAAAGTTTAGTTATCAACATTACTCGATACATGTTTGCTAGACCAGCGAAAAAAATTGATTGAGTGGATTCTTTTTTTAAGTGCTCTGCCTTTTGTTTTCCTACTGGTACATCAAATAAAAGTTACACTTTTGTTCTCTATCTTTCATGATGTAACACGGCTAAACGAAATACGTTGTGCGTGCAATAATGTGTATCGTTTAGCCGCTGTCTCTTTATTTTCAATCACTGTTTCAATGTTAAGTTGAAACGTATTAACTTGATGCAATCTTGGCAATCCTTGCAGAATTGCTTTTTTGTTTCAGATCTATAAAGGAGAACGACCTTATACAAGTTACAGTTTTAACCCCGATATTGTTGCGTCATCTTCAGTTCGAGTTCGTAATAGTTTATGCAGATGAATCGTGTCCATATGTGTTAATTTGAATGTATTTAATAAAGCAAGGCATATTATAACCGTACACATAGTTCAACATGAACTTGTTGCTACAGTAAGCTTTGCGTGCACAGTCATTTCACCAGCAGCGCACTTCAATTTTTTCTTGTTGGTTACTATTCAAATTAATAATTATATCACATAGCTGTGAAAAATATTTTGGAAAAGAATTCTTAAAAAAAACTTTTATAAGTGTTCATCAAACCGATCAGAACCATGGCGCTTTGCTAAACAGGCCATGACAACGGCGAGCATTTCTCTAGCTAAAGACTGATCGAAGTTCACTCGCGATAGCAAAAAACGTCACATTTCTATATGAAACTTGGTCCTTTTACCTGTTGGCAAACGAATGGTTAGAAATATCAGGTTATAGAGATATGAATTAAATGAAGGACTGCTGTATTTGTAATTTGTTATACCATCCCAAAAAAAATGCAAGTGCATAACATTTCTAAATAGTTTTAAGATTGCGTAGGCGTCTTCCGGAGTCATTCTCGCTATTAATGGGTATTGTGACTACACAATTTTGCAGGTTCGCTGACCATGCATAATTTCATTGTTATAACGAAAGTTGTTTAGTTGCCGTTTCCCTATTTGCGACTTCTGGTTTATTTTGTTTTTACTCATTGTTTGTTTTTTGGATGCAAATAAAAACGAACTACTATTACATGCAGTTATGACAGTAAGGTGAAATTAAAAATACAATTTGTGCTTCCTAAATAAAAATGTGCCAAATTAGGAATGATTTGATTGCTTGAAAAATCGACTCCAGTCATGCAATATTAAAAATATCAATTACTTCACCCACGCTCTTGAACTACTCACTCGTGAACATTCATCAAAGAGACACATGTTCTTTTTTTTACTTACATGAGAATAATAGGACTACTTGGTCCAAACCATCTTGAATTTGTGAAATATAACAAATAAAATTTTCAAAACAGTTTTGCTAAGGTAGTGCCTTTAAAATGCTGCGTTCCTTCATGTAATAGCAACTATGATTCTGCGACTAAAAAAGTAATACTTAATAAATTTTTCTTAAGACGAAAATGAAAAGACAGCTTTATCAAAGCAATTCCACAGCAAAACCTTTTGGTTATCAAATACACTGTTGTGTATAAAAAAAACAACGTTTCAGCAAAATTGTTATCTGTTTTTGGAAAACATTAACCTGCGGAGCCGGTTTTTTAAAAGACAGTTAATGGTTGCTTTTTCAAACATCCCATTGAAAAACATTTAAGTTTTCCCATTTTTACAAAAAGTGCAATAAAATGAGATAAAAAAATTTTCAGAGATTGACCACTAGCTCAAAATTTGGTAATTAGTCTATAGCAGTCACATACAACATGCTTAATGTAGGATTGCCATGTCTGAATAGGCGGAATTCTGGACAGACATAGGCGGTCTAGCTAAAAAATTTTTTAAGGGCGGACAAAATAAAACTATCTGAGATTCTCGGATTTTTCTATTTTCGTCCCAAAATCATGGAGTTCTCTAATAAAAAAAAGTTTTTACTTTGAATCAGAATTCTGGACATTTGAGTGTTTTTTTAAAATTCCTTCCGGATGCAGAATTTAACATAAAATTCCGGACGGTATGGCAACCCTAAATTAGTGGCCAACGTATTTTGGAAAAATTTAGCTCTAATTACCTGTCTAAACAGCTGTGAAGAATTGTTATTAAAAGCTTTAAAACTGAAGGAATAAGCTTTGGTTTAAATAAAAAAATATGCACTGTAGCATAATACATGATGTCCATAGATTTAGCAGTGGATATTGGGTGAGGCGAATGAGGCAGTCGCCTCAGGTCCCCCTTTTTTTGGGGGCCCCCCTCGAAAACAGCATATACAGTTTTGGATTCGCTGCAGATGTTTGTTCAGAGGACGATTCTGAGTGAAGACCTTTTTTTTTTTTTTTCTAGAGAACACCTTGATTTTGGGAGAAAAATATGCAAGCCCAGATCAGACCTGTTTTTTTTTCTCAGACAACATCAATTTTTGAAAATTCTTGCCTCGGGCCCCTAAATTGGAATATCCACCACTGCATAGATTATCGTTACAATTTTCAAAGTTTATTAAAATTTTATTTTTTGATATATTTTCATTTGATTTGTTTTATAGTGATGAAAAATGCTTCAAGTTTTTTCTTTCTTAACAGGTACTTGTGGAAATAATTAGGTTTAAAATTACAATTTATTTAGTGATTAAGCAGAATATTTTTGAATTTAGTAGCGAAAGTAGAGTTTATGAAAATGAGCACTTTGCAGGAAAAAGCCCAGTGTGTTTCCTGGTTTATAGAGACAAAGTCAGACATCAGACTGAAGTTTCGCTATGCTTGGATGTCTGACTTTGTCTCTATAAACCAGGAAACACACTGGGCTTTTTTCTGCGAAGTGCTCAATTTCATAAACTCTACTTTCGCTACTAAATTCAAAAATATTCTGCTTAATCACTAAATAAATTGTAATTTTAAACCTAATTATTTCCACAAGTACCTGTTAAGAAAGATAAAGTTGAAGCATTTTGTCGGCAGCGTGGTCGAGTGGTTAAAGCACCGGACTGATGATCAGCATGGTCTCGGTTCAAAACCCACTTGCGCCATTCTGTTGTGTCCTTGGGAAAGACACTTTACGGCACTTTCCCCTGCTTGGTGGTCTTTGACAAGCAGTTCTAAATTGCAGTCATATCTCTACTAAATTACTAGCGGACAGCAATATCTTGGAATCTCCGGAAGCAGGTCGGGGTAATTGCTTACCCTATGTATAGCGCCTCCGTCGCTTTCCTGCGAGTCAGGAGGATAAATATAGAGATAAAAAAAAAAAAAAAAAAAAAAAAAAAAACATTTTTCGTCACTATAAGACAAATCAAATGAAAATATCTCAAAAAATAAAATTTTGACAAACTTTGAAAATTGTAACGATAATTTATGGACACCCTGTATTTTTGTAATAAAGATATAATAAGTCGTTCAGTATTCAGCCAAAATTGCCGTATTTTACGTATGATCGCGGTGATCGTTTTATTTTTTATTGTAAATTCAATAGTTGTTGCAACATTTAATAGTTATCTTAATATTTAAAACCAGCGGTTTTTAATCTGAAGGTCTCTTAGCTATTTTCTGGGGGTCGCAAAAGCGTTTAATAAACAAAATTTTTGATTTAAAGTCCAGACTTTTTTGGAAGAAGAAATTAGAGACAGGTTGAAAGTGAACATCTTTTTTTTTTTATAGAGAACACCAATTATTAGAGACGAAAATCAAGAAACTCGAGACAGATTTAAATTAAGAATCTTTTTTTCAGAGATCACTAGAATTTTGCGACGACAATTGAATTTTTTTTGCCAAAGGGGTCGTTAAGTTACCATGGATGGGAAATTGGGTCGCGAAATAAAAAAGGGTTGAAACTCTAGCCGGAAAATCTCATTTTCCTAAATGTGAACACTATTTTTTCAAAATCGTTTTAGTGACAGTTAGTGTTTTCAATTCGGTACAAAAATTAACACCCGGGTTTTTTCGAGTTTGAAATAAATGTAATTTTGTAGGTTAATCACTCAGATTCATAGTATGTTAATCACTAAGATGCAACATTTTGGACTGAACATAACTATAGCAAGCAAAATTTTCAAATAAACTAGCTAGTTCAAAGAGAAATTATAAATTCAATTTTTTGTTAGAAAGAGACTCGCGATTCCTGGTTTGAAGATTAAATTCTATTTTTTAGCAATAATCAATCAATCAATCAATCAATTTAGTTTATTTCGTTGCAATAACAAAATGGATAAATATAGTAGGCAATATAAATACTAGTATAAACACATAAAATTGCGACAAGGTGATTGCGAAGGGACCGTGAGGTCTTCGAGTCAACCAATCACCTTGTAAAGTATAGAAATATACAGCAAAGCGACAGTATTAAAATTGAATATGTTTACAAAAAATGAAAAGCAACAACAAAAAAAACAACAACAAAATAACATTAAGAATAAGTAGAGACAAACCAAGCAATGAAGAAAAAATAAAATAAGGTACATAAAACAAATTGTAAGAATTATAAGAATTTAATCACTGAGAAGTAGAACTGATTTATAATGCTTTTTAAATTTATTAAATGTCATTGTTCTCAGGTTGTGACTGATAGAATTCCAAATTTTTGGTCCTATATATTTGATTGATCTTTGAGTTCGATTACTTTTAAACAGAGGAACGGTAAGGCGATTTTTTAATGAAAATCTTGTGGTACGAAAATGGCAAGATTTAGCATAAGAAAAGTAGTTATCAAAAATCTTAGGTAACCAATTAAATTTATAAGAATAAACAATTTTAGCTGTTTCAAAGTCAAACAATTTAGGCAAGGGAAAAATATTTGTTTTAATGTATAACGGTTTCGAGTTAGTTGACATATGAGAAGAGGTAACAATACGAATTGCTTTTTTTTAAACAATTTTAGTTTGTTAAGATATGTCGGATAAGTGCTTCCCCAAACAATAAGGCCATAATTAAAATGGGAATGGATAAGTGAATAATATACTGTAACTTCAATAAAGCCGAGCTGGGTTGAAAGTACTTCAGTTTATTTAGAATTCCAACTGATTGAGCTATTTTTGCTTCAAGAATTTTTATATGCTCATGAAAATTTAATCGATTATCAAATATATTTCCCAAATATTTTGCCTTATAAACAGATTTAATCTCACCAGCTGGACTTTGAATATTTAAAACAACATTTGAAGACTGAGGTTTGGTGAAATAATTAATATTTGCATAATAATAATAATAAAAATTCGATTTTTTTGAATTTAGCGTTAAATTGTTTGCAGATATCCAATTGCAAATATTATTAAGTTCATCTTTAAGTTGGTTTTCAAGAATATTAATAGACGGAGCTCCCATCAGGAGACAAGTATCGTCAGCAAATAAACGCGGAGTACAATTAATACTGTTGGAAATATCATTAATATAGAGTAGAAAAAGAAGCGGTCCAAGGATGGAGCCTTGAGGATAGATTTTACTCCAATATCTATAGATTTTAAGGAAGATTAGTGTTATTAATTGTAACGTACTGATTTCTGTTTGTTAAAAAAGAACCAAAAAAATTGTTAACTATTCCTCGTATTCAGGGGCGCCGGAGTTTTTTTCCAGGGGGGGGCAAATTTCAAAAAAAGGGTACTTTTTTCTTAAAAAGGCACTCCAACAAAAGTCAATTATAGTAACCATGTCGCAATCAAATTAACGTATGCTCTAAAAAAAAAGGTCTTCACTTGTAGTTGATCTCCAATTTTCCTGTTTTCGCCCCAAAATCATAGTGTTCTCTAAAAAAAAAAATCCTTCACTTGTAATCGATCTCTGATTTTTTTATTTTCGTCCCAAAATCAAAGGTCTTCACTCAAAATCGTTCTTTCACTCCAAACAAACATCTGCCTCATTCGCCTCATCCAAAATCCATCACTACCTAAAACTTACGATTTTTGCGACTTTCATTACTGTACCATGATTTACGGATGTCTTTAATTTTAGAAACATCGTTGCA
Source organism: Diplosoma virens (assembly GCA_963680785.1). Taxonomy (NCBI): domain Eukaryota; kingdom Metazoa; phylum Chordata; class Ascidiacea; order Aplousobranchia; family Didemnidae; genus Diplosoma; species Diplosoma virens. Next base: position 15,934,649 of record OY796892.1, read on the forward strand.
TTTGATGGTGATCGTTGCATTTGGTGGTGCTCAATTGCCCATCCTTCCCCCCCGCTTCCGGCGCCCCTGCTTGTATTCCATAATGTTCAAGTTTATAAAGTAAAATTGAATGATTAACAGTATCAAAAGCTTTGGTTAGAACTAAAAATACAAGCCAAGTATATAATTTTTTTCAATATTATCTAATGCAGAATTAGTAATTAAGATTCTTAAATTCACTTTTCGTTAAAAAGATGCTGGCTTGTCTGATAATTTAACGGAATTCAATTGCTTTATCCGTCCTCGTGGTGCTGAACTTATTGGATAAGGTCAGCGAAATCCCCCCAAGTTACAAACTACCCTTATATTTAAATATGCGTAACTCTGACGCCCGATCAAGAAAAAATATAGTTGTAACTTATACAAAGAAGAGGAGTTTATTTTTTACCTGCGGATTTACAAGCGCAGCAACTTAGCACAATACAGCAAACTTCTTCCGTAAAGCATTAAAAGTTATTCAACAAAAACAATAGTCACCCACCGTTTCATCAGCGAAATTATGGTCACTATTTTGATGAGAGCGATGTCTCTCTATTTATAGTAAACTTGAATTGGGCCACTTGGCTCGGACGACAAACTTTATAATGAAATCAATTTCATGCACGTACACGAATCACAGCCCAAACCGAGGTCACATCGCTACTGTTATGTCGTACGCGTAAATGTTTGCCACGTATGTAATCGCTAGCGGGCTTCGAACCAATGCGCCTTTTGTATTAGCGCTGCTTTTGGTGCCTTCTCGCGTGGCTGTTTGACTCGAGTAGTGTCACGTTGTATTCAGGGGCGCCGGAAGCGGGGGGGGCAGAGGGGGTAGATTGTACTCTTTGAAATTAATATTACAGATAAATTTTTTTTAGTTATGCTCTACAATTAACCTATATAACCTTGATCACCATTAAATCTAACAATGTTTGTAAAATTACAAAGACAACCGTGATTTATAGCACAGTAATAAAAGCAAGATAAAAGTTTTAACGTATGCAATATAGAGTTATTGATATCGACCTAAGCTTCTGGTAAACATCTTATTCTACTTGAATCAGTAAACTGATATATCTTAGCCGAAAATCAATTTTTGATTCATTAACTGATGGTAAATAGCCATATACAACAATCAGGGATACAATCTTTAGAATCAGAAAATTTCTAAGTGCTCACAAAGAGCAAAAGTTTCTAGTAATAATAATAAAAAAAATTTGGATTTAGAAGCAAAGAAATTGTGGCGTTAATCTAATTTTAACAAGCAACACAAGCTGTCTGATTGGCTACTCAATACTCACTTACGGCCGACATTAAAGTCTAAAAATAAAAACACCAAGACTAAACGCGTGAGAATCTTAGCCCTTTTGAAGGACTGTGGTACATATATGTGCCATGATTGTGATTATAACGTAACATTTTAAGAGTCTTGTTCGTTTTGATGTGTTTACAGAAGAACTTGCAGACCTACATGCTCATATTAAGTTATTTAACAAAGAAAGTACAACGCCTCTAAAAAAAGAAACAAAGATATCAACAGTGACGAAGTTTTAAGCAAAAAGCCGACAAGCAAGAAATGCTTTTTGGAAATATATAAATTGCTTTAAATTTAGTGCGGCGTAGCTCTGGTTTCGGCTTTTGCAGAAAGGTGTTTCAGTGTCATGAGAAGAATCAAAACATGACTTAGAAGCAATAGAAGAGATAACAGTCTCAATAATTGAATGTTTGCAAATATTCATTGAACTTGTTGGACAATATCAATTTACAAGCTATTGCAGATGACTTTGCCAGCAAGGAAATATTAATAAATTATTTTGGATTACAGTTACATTAATTGTGCAGCGTCTAAAAATTGACATCAAACCTCAATCTAAAGGGCCATTCATGCTCATATAATTACGTTTTTTCTTTTACCCAATTGTTAATAGCTCTGTAAGTTTTTTATTGTTCTATCTATTTTAACCTTTGGTATTGTTGATAGCGTAAATGTTTTAGCCAGCGTTCTATTCTGGGTAACGAAAGACTATTCACTAATTAGCATGTGAAGAACATTTTGTGATATTCCCAAGCAAAATGCATTCGATCTGTATCTATCTGCTTTTGGCTGCCGTGCATGGACGTCGCAATTGTTAATTGCTCTTTTCCAAACTAGCTTGTGTGTTTTTAACAAAAGTTTAGTTGTGGGTAGCCTATGTTGGATAGCTTTTGGTTTAGTAACCAGTCAATAGAGTTGTATTTTTTTAATGTCTAGCCTAATTGAGAAAAACTTCTGTAAAATTGGCTATTAGGCTACTGCCGCTATCGCAGTGAGTGATCATGGCAGAGTCAACTTAAAGGCTTTTGCAAGATGCAGCACACCTAAAGATTAAGGTTTTGAACTCGAGGTTTATTAAAAAGAGTTGGCATTGGCCGAAAAATTGATCGAACCAAAATAACAGATTAGCAAAATAAAATCAATTTTTCGGCCAATGCCAACTCTTTTTAATAAACCTCGAGTTCAAAACCTTAATCTTTAGGTGCGCTGCATCTTGCAAAAGCCTTTAAGTTGACTCTGCCATGATCACTCACTGCGATAGCGGCAGTAGCCTTATAACAGTAAACGGCGCTGAAGTAGCCGATTACCGCAAAGTGAAGTGTCGATCAACGCGCTTCCGGCTTCGACAAATTAAAAGGAAATAATAACCAAGGAAAATAATTTAATATAAAATAAGTTATAACTGAAACGTTGAAACTTGGAAATAAAAGCGAAAACGAAAGCGAAAACGAAAGCGGAAACGAAAGCGGAAACGAAAGCGGAAACGGTAATCTGTAAATAAATAAAAACGAACTAAAAATTAAACACAAAAAAAAACGCATAGGTGTCTTACCGAGCAGTTCACTTCGGTGCTGACTCACGGGGAAAACGGGAATTATCTTAAACTGCACGCTAAGTCTACTCAGACTTCAACCAGCTGCCCACAAACACTGCAGCTGGTCGCCTCACAAATTGAGAAGTGTGAACAAACGCAATAAAGCCAGCTCTAAATCAACGCGCTGCAGACACAACTATGCTTCAAGGTGAGATTAAATAAAAATAAAGCGTAAAACAAAAAAGGCGCTGGCAGCGAGTGCTCGCGCAAATAATGATTAGAAACTCAAGAGAAATAAAATAAAACACGTGCGTTGGTAATTTTCTACACTCCCAACACCCGAGAAATTAAAAAAGAAAAAAAAAAAAAAAATTACCAACGCTGCACACAACACAAATAACATAAACGGAAACATTTCTAAAACTTTATTTTACGGTAATTGCGGGATCACCAGAGTCCTTCCGCGGCATAACATCAAGATTCGCGGGAACCACCAAGCACAGTTTTTAAACGGGCCGCCGCACTTCAGAACCACGCGTTTTTACTACGACTTGGCGCACCAAGCCTTGTTCGTCGGGGAACAGCTTTACAACTTTGCCAAGACGCCATTGCGAACGAGGAATCGAATCGTCCACGAGTAGAACAACATCGTCTTTTTGAAAATTGGTCTTCTTCTTAAACCATTTTTGGCGGGCGATTATCGTCTTTAAATATTCTCGAGACCATCTTTTCCAAAATTGGTCAGCTAGATATTGTACATTTTTCCAACGTCTTTTGGGACAACAGTGCTCATCAGAAGGAAGTGAAGGGGGGAAGTTGCCAGTAGGACACAATTTCAAAAGATGATTAGGCGTCAATGGTTCCAAACCATCTGCATCAGTTGTGATTGGAGTTGGAGGGCGAGAGTTTAAAATAGACTCTGCTTCCAATAAAAAGGTGTGAAGTTGATCGTCATCGAGAGTTTGTTCCGTCATCAATGCAGTTAAAATTCGTCTGACTGACCGAATCATTCTCTCCCAAGCACCACCCATGTGGCTGGCATTTGGGGGATTGAAAGTCCATTGAATTTCCTTTTGAAGGAGAAAATCTTCAATCTGGTGCTGATTCCACTGGCGCAGGGCTTCACGAAGGGTCTTCTCGGAGGAAACGAAATTGGTTCCGTTGTCGGAGAAGAAGTGCAGAACGGGACCTCTTCTTGATAGAAAACGACGTAAGGCGTTGATGAAGGCGTCGGTTGTCAGATCCATCGCGACTTCAATATGAATTGCTCTAGAAGTTAAACAAGTAAAAAGGCAACCATATCTTTTCACTTGAGAACGCCGTTGTTTCACGAGCAATGGTCCGAAGTAGTCAACGCCACAGTATGCAAAGGGATGAGTATCGATTTGTAGACCGACGGAGGAAGATCAGCCATCTTTTGTGATCCCGGCTTTTCATAGCGTCGTCGGCAATGCATGCAGGAATTAAGCACTCTGCGAACAACAGCTGTACTTCGTAAAATCCAATATCGTCGTAGTAACTGGTTCAACGTCATATTTGCTCCGCCATGACCTGTAATGCAATGACAATGAAGAACAATAAGATTGGTTAAGTGCGAGGTGTGGGGCAAGATAATTGGGTGTTTAAGATCAAAGGAAACAGAAGCTCTATCTAAACGGCCGCCTACTCTTAAAAGACCGTTCACAATAACAGGATTCAGTTTTAGAAGTGGAGATTTGGAAGGTAGAGAAAAGTTTTCATTAGTTTGCATCTTCGACATGATGTCGCCGAAACAGTTCCATTGCTCATATCTAATAAGCTCAATTTCTGCTTTTCGAAGATCAGAGACAGACAAGGAACGAGAAAAATGATAGACAGAGTTGGAATTTATTAAAAAGGTCTTAAATTTTAAAAGCCAAGAATACGCAATGAGCTTGTCAACTGGATCAATCATTTCGGTAATCAAAAATGCAGACGCGGCTTTTTTATCAAATGCTTTTACATTTTCTACATCTAATGTCGTCTCTGCAAACCGGCAAGGCCAGCTGTCTGGCGATTCACTCAAAAATTCTGGTCCAGAAAGCCACGATTTAGTTTTCATTAGTTTGTCGGATCTACATCCACGACTTAAAACATCAGCGGGGTTGAGTTCACTAGGGACGTGCCTCCAATTAGAAGTACAAGTGCTTTTCGTAATAAACTTTAAACGACGGGACACAAAAAGAGGAAAACGCTTTTCTTCATTTCTTATACTTTGAAGAACTACAGCGGAGTCTGTCCAAAAAATAGCTGGTCTCAACCGCGGTAAGTTTAGTTCGTGTTTAAGAAAAATATCTAATTTTACGGCAGTCACAGCAGCAAGAAGTTCTAGACGGGGAATTGAAAATTCGTCTTTAGGAGCTAAATGAGATTCACTAATAACTGAGTTACAATTGACATAGTCATTAATATCGCTCGAACGGAGATAACAAACGGCGCCATACGCATGCTTAGAGGCATTGACAAAATAATGCAATTGATAGTTTTCACTGCCTAAATTGGTATGCAAACCCATCCATCTTGGGATAGACATCGACTTCAGATGCTCCAGCGTTTGGATCCATTGTTGCCACTTATTGAATTCTAAGGAAGGAATAGGTTCGTCCCATTCTAACTCCAGCTCGCATTGTTGTCGATAGAGAAGCTTGGCTTCAACAATCACTGGGCACAGAAATCCAAGCGGGTCGAAAATGGAGTTGATCGAAGACAAAACACCACGTTTCGTACATGGCTTATCCGGAAGTTCTACTACAAAATAAAAACAATCAGTATTGAGGTTCCAATTTACTCCTAAGACACGTTCACTAGAATTTTTGGCCAGAGCGTTAATTTGTAGTGATTTCGAAAGTTCATTCTCAGGCAAATATTTTATTATTTCAGGGCAGTTTGAGCACCACTTCGTAAGATTAAAACTTGCCTTCGACAACAGATGCTTTATATCTTTCATTAATTTAAGTCCGATTTCAACGTTAGGTACGCTAATTAAAAAGTCATCAACATAAAAATTTTCTTCAATTGCAGAACTGATATAAGGTTCGAATTGAGCGCCGAAATCAATGGCCGCTTGACGCAACGCAAAACTTGCACAGCACGGAGACGAGGTTGCACCAAAAAGATGAACTTTCATTCTATGCACTACTGGTTGGCTTTCAAGATTTCCTTCAGGCCACCACAAAAACCTTAAACTGTCACGATCACGAGGTGAAACTTGAACCTGGTAGTACATCGACTCTATGTCGGCTGCCAAAGCTATTTTTTCTTTACGAAAGCGGGAAAGAATAGCTACTAAATCGTTCATCAAGTGGGGCCCCTGCATCAAAGATTTATTTAAAGAAATACCTTTATACTCGGCACTGCAATCAAAAACCACTCTCAACTTATCGGGTTTATGGGGGTTTATTACTGAATGACGGGGAATATACCAAACCTTCTTAGAAGTTATTTGAAAGTTGTCGTGAACAAGTTCTGCGTAGTTTTTGTCTAACATTGTTTGAATTTGAATTGAATATTACTGTTTCAGATCGCTGTTACGCATTAAATTTTCGCTTTAAATGATTTAATCGCTTAAGTGCTAAATTTTTATTGTTTGGCATAATCTGGTCTTCATACTTCCAGGGTAGTGGTAACTCGTAGTGGTCATCAACTAGCTTGATCAAACTTTTAAGCATTCTATAAACTTTAAAATCATTCATCGAAATTGGTTTCGAATAATAATTATCTTCGTCATAACATTGAAACTGAATATTTGAAAAATTTCTGCGTGGTTCATATATAAAATTTCTATCATCCTCCTCGAAATTGTCGCGTAAAGTTGAAACGTAGTAAACATTTTTATCACTACTGGATACTGTGCAATTAAATTTAGAACAGGGCCCAAGCAAAGACCACCCCAAAGGTGACTTCACAGCGTCGGGTGATAATTTATCCGGAGCAGATCTTAAATCTTCTAATCTAAATACTCTAGGGACATTAGCACCAATTAAAAGCTGTACGTTTTGCCTGTCAAGCTTTGAAAAATTAATATCAGCTAAATAGCTATGATCGCTTAATATCTGTGATGTGGGAATTACATTTGGCTGTACAGGTATTTCATCTACAACTGTAACGTCTGGAAGCTGGATCCAATCTCCGTCAAACAAACCTTTCACTTCCATCTCTGCAGACACAGTTCTATAAGATTTTGTCTCTGTCAACGTTTGCAATTTAAGCTGTCAACTCGTGCCGCTCAGTTGCAATTCTGTTGCCAAACTGCGGTCGCCAAAACAGGCGGTAGAACCTTGATCCAAAAATGCGTATACCTCTGTTTCTTTACCTTCGCAGCGAACGCGCACCGGAACAACATTTAAAAAGACATGCTGGACATTACCAGTCGATTTATTAAATTGAACAGAACTACAGGCGTCGACGTGACCCGTCACTTCAGTGTCAGTAATTTTATGAAGAAGAGTATGGTGAAAGGTTCCTTTGCAACCAGTAATTAAACATTTGCAACTCGATTTGCAGTAACGAGCGAAATGGTTACCGCTTAAACATTTAAAACAAAGTCCCTTTGCTTTAACAAATTTGTACTTTTCTTCGTACGTTAAATTTTTGAACTTATCGCAATCAATTAGCTTGTGTACTTTTTCACAATAAAAACATCGACTTTTTTCCACGCTCAACGTGTCTTTTACATTTTTTGTCGTTGCAGAAACATACGCGCTTTCGCGGCGAGGCTTGTAATTAGTTTGAAACGTTTCTCTACCAAAAATACGTAGAATTAGCAATTCGACTTTTTTCTGTAACAAATTTGGACAAATCAAGAAACTTCGCTCTCTCACCAGTTTGTTGTTCAATTTGTACCGCATATTCTACCCAAGCTCGTTTCAAATTAATTGGCAGTTTGTTAACAACGCCCATAATCACATGCATTGAATCTAAACTCGAAACTTGTTCAATATTTTTTAGAGACACACAGCACTTTTCAAGAAGTTGAGACAATGATTTAAGCTTATTTTTGTCATCATCGGGAATTTTATGAACATTTTTTAATCGCTCTTCGCAACATCTAGCTATTTCGTAGGGATGACCATATTCATCAAAAAGAATATCCCATGCTTTTTGAAACGCAGTTACAGGCGACTGATTGGACACATAACTAAATTTAGATTGTACATGCGATTCACAATATTGATGCAACAACGGAAATAATTCGTAATCTTCAACCTTTCCTAATACATGAGCCTCAAACTGTCTAACAAACAACCAATATTCCATAGGATCACCATTAAATTTTTGAATTACAACCGGCGGTGCAGGACGCATTTTAGAGGCATTATATTTATGAAAACTAGTTGGCAAAGTTAACGAGGGTGAATTAAAAGCTTCTTGTCTTTGCGCTTGCTCTGTGTTGCGATAATCAAATTTAGACTTAAACTGACTTTCCGATTTTTGACTAAAGCTTGAATTTTTAACTTTAATACGCAAATCTTGATCAGGAAGTTCTGCAAAAGTAACGGGAAATGGTCTATCGATTTGAACAGAACTTTTGGGAATGTCAGTAAGCAATGAAGTACGAGGCGGAAAATTATGCGATGGCGCGTTTTTAACAGTTGTAACATTTTCACTAAACGGTTTGGAATAATCACGTATTTTTAAATGCGGCACCTTTCGTGTGCTAGTGCCTTCCTCTGCTTTTCCACAGCTTAATTCTTCCCAAGCTTCTGCCTCGATCCTTGCTAATTCTTCATTGCGCTTTTTATCTAGTAAAACTCTTTCTAATTCTTCTTCCTCCATTTTCATTTGTCTATTTACCTCTTCCATGGCTTCATTAGCTCTTTTTCTTGCTTCTTCTACTTCTCGCTCAGCCTTTTGTCTTGCTTCTTCGGCTTCTCGCATAAGCTTTCTTTTCGTCTCTTCAGCTCTTTCTCTAGTTTTTTGTCTCGTTTCGTAAACTCTGACACTTTCTTGCTGGACAGCTGCCGTGGCAATTTTTAATTTTACAAGTGACCTTTGTTTCTCACTACGAATCGAACTAGAGGTAGATTGACTGCCAGTTCTTACTGAGGAGCGTTCATACGAAAAAGCGCGACTCTCTTTGCTTAACTTATCCTCAGTATCTTTTATCCAGCGTTGAACATGCTCTTCAAACTGCTGATTCTCTACAACAATGCTGTTCTTACTAAAATTTAAATTCATGGCTTCTTGTTCATCAAGAGCTTCTAACAAATTAGTCAAATTTTCAAATTTTTGACGAATATCAGATAAAGGGGTTAACAGCGGTTTATAACCCTCAGGCTTCATCATTAAACTCTCTGCTCTAACATACAAATTTTGCAGAGCCTTGTAAACTTCATTTGGGTCACCCAAAATAAAGCTTGGGTTCGGGTTTGGGTCACCCAAAATAAAAAGCATTTGGGTCACCCAAAATAAATATTTGGAACCAAAATAACAGATTAGCAAAATAAAATTTTTCCGAGATACTGGTCTGTCCTGTACAAACGGAAATTCTATCATGTCAACCAAAATTTTAAATTGCAGCATGACTACCAAAATTTGCTTTTGTTGGCAGTGGCTTTTCAACGAAAAGAGTGCCCTTTTTTTAAATTTTTCCCCCCTGGCAAAAAAATCCGGCGCCCCTGGTTGTATTAGCGAGTTTTTTATTTGAGCTGGATGCGACTTGCGATTGGGGCAAGAGCTTTCTTTTGGAACGGGTCGTATAAGCTTTGTGATCGATGAAAGATCCAACTTTAATTGCAGACTTTTTATTTGAATTTAGCTGCTGACAATTATTGGTCCCCTTGTACACTGGCTACATTTGGTAGCAGTTTGGTAATCGTATTGTTGATTTTCTTTTTTCGTCCGTCCGACATCGTTGAAAACCGTTTCCGAATAGCGTCCCAGTATTGTTTTGTTTTAATAAAATAAAACCGAAAAGTTTGGTGCTGGTCGTGAACAGCGTTTGTGAGGAGCTGGAAGGACGAGACAGTTTTGCGACTCTGTCACAGCTACTAGCCTATTTAATTAGGTACGATGCATTAACGATAATTAAGAGCGGAAATAGGTCATCACATCTAATTTAAACAGTCTATAAATTGATAAATCTTTTAAAAAACGTCAAATACATCAAATCTCCTCGCTACTGGCAGCTGCAAATTTCGCGTTGGGAAAGGTCAGATGGTAATCCAATTTTTCGTCGGAAAAGCGATTTGCATTACGAAACACCAGCAAGATTTCAGCTTTTTCGGTATCTGGCGGTCTCGTGGCTAGAACTTGTTTGAAGTTTGTAGGTGCTGTTAGTTACTTCAACTGGATGGCCTTGAACACCCAAGTAAAGAACATAAGCGACATAGGTTGTGGTTGATTAATTGTTAGATTTTCTTTCGACAACGCGCGATTTATACACTTTACACCTTTCTTTTCTTTAGAACCGATGTAATTCTGGTGTTAATGCGTTTATCTGCAACAAATTACGTGCATTCATGTACAAATAGAATCCAAATAAAATATGCTTATTAAAATGAACACGACAATTATGCAAATTTTGTAAACAACAACAAACCAAATCAATTAACCAATTAAAACACTAATTATTTACTGCCAATTAAAAACGTCTATAAAAACATTCTACTTACCGAAATATTTTTTCAAGACCACTGTAGGCTCCAAAACCTACAGGGGGAGGGACGAATGGCCCAACTACCGCTATCTTAAATCTAAGAGACTATGAATAATTTCAAATGCGCGAAATTATTACACCAGCGAATAAATAGCTAAATAATTTAATATAAAGGACGAGAATGCGAAGCACTATGCTGCCTGCTCCAGCACACCAACAACGAGCAAAGAAAAACGAAAACACACGCCGATGCAATAGTTGCGATTCAAAAATTTTATAGGTCACCAAATTATTCAAGACAGCGGAAACTTTCTTCACTAAGCGAGCGAGCCAAAATTTCCGTGCGCAATCAAACCTGTTACTTCACTGAATGAAAGGAATCTTATACGTGTAAAGCGTGGTCCCGATTAGAATGACGTGTACCGTCCTAATTATTCAACCGTAAACTAGGTCACGAAACTAGGTCATTGATTTGGTCGCAACATACCGGCCCCAAATATGACCGGCAGGGAGATATTTCATCAAGCGCCAAATCAATATTAACTGAATAGAATTGAGTAAGTCTAACAACAACGTACACAAATAAAATTACAACAGAATTGAAACCGAACGAATTTATAAAGGAAGAAAGTAGAGTTCTCATTGGCTGAAAGAGTCAACCAATGAGAGAAAAGATTAAGAAATTTTCAAAGAGTATACGAATTCTTTTTGCTTACACAGAAAGGGATTGAGAGATTTAATGAAAGTCGCTTCAAGAGCAGAAAGGTGTTCGTTCGGTTTCATTTCTGCTTCATTCTGACGATTTCCCCTGAAGAGTGTCAGATGAAAAGCTTTGGGAAGAAAAATCTTTTACTTCAAGCAATCTTCAAATTCTGTACCACCAAATGTTTATTCAAAAATTACAACACTTAACACAAATTGTCAATTATACATGTTCTTCAAGAAGGCACAGTTTACGAATGTCTCGAACAAGTGATTGGGAAGAAGTTCGTAGCCGAACAGAGCGCACAAACCCGTCCTTGTCCTTGTGCACCTCTTCTATTAATCCTTTCGGCCACTGCCCGCTGTTTGATTTTTCACCAATCACCAAAACGACGTCACCGACTTGAAAATTTCGGCTTTCCACAAGCCACCTTTGTCTCTGCTGTAACAAAGGAAGGTATTCCTTGAGCCAACGACTCCAGAATCGATCAGCCAGCAAACCAATGAGTCTCCACGACTTTCTATAGCCGTCGGCCTTGGCAAACACCCCCATGGGTAGGGAAGGCTCGAGGTGCCCCTTCAATAAAGCATTAGGCGTTAACGCTTCTAGATTGCGAGAGTCGGAAGCAATTTTAGTTATGGGGCGGTCAATGAGGATCCTCTTAACCTCAATTAAAAGGGTCGTAAAGGTCTCGTCGCTCATCGTTGCGGCTCCGGAAACTGCAGCGAGGGTTCTCTTCACCGATCGTATGATCCTCTCCCAAGACCCGCCTTGATGGCTGGCCACCGGAGGATTAAAATGCCAGCGGATTCCTCGTTGCGCGAGCTTGGATGGCAAAGACTGCTGGTTCCATTTGTTGATTGAAAGTCGAAGCTCTCGTTCGGCAGCGGTGAAATTTGTTCCGTTGTCGCAGTAGATGGCTTCTGGTGTGCAGCGTCGCGCGGTAAACCGTTGGAGTGCCAACAAGAACGAATCGACGTCGAGAGCATAAGCGTATTCCAAATGCACAGCTCGTGTGGTCATGCATGAAAACAGGCAAATATAACGCTTCGCGCTTCTACGTCCTACAGTGGTGGTATAAGGCCCTGCGTAATCTACTCCGGTAAAGGCGAACGGTGGTTTCCCAGGAGTAACCCTAGCTGAAGGAAGCGGTGTCATAAGCTGTTTTCCCGGTTGTGCATTCATATGTCGGCAAAAACGACATTCCCTGATTACCTTTCGTACGGTAACGTGTCCCTTAACTATCCAGTAGTGTTGACAAACGACTGTTAAGGTATGGAGGGGACCCACGTGACCTTCCTTTTCGTGAATGTCTAAAATAATTAGCTTAGTCACATGATGGTTGCTGGGAAGAATGATAGGGTGTTTTACAGAATCAGAAAGAGATGAATTTTGTAATCTGCCTCCTACTCGTAAAATGCCATTTACTTGGATAGGACATAACTTTCTCAGAGGAGAGTGAATATTTTTAGCTCCGGACACGAAAAACCTGTCGTTATTTTTGAGAGAATTTAGTTCCTTATGGAAATACTTGATTTGGACTAACTTCACTATTGCTAAGGTAGAAGCCCTAAACTCTTCCACTGATAAGTATTGAGAAGAAAAAATATTTTTGGTGATGCCGTTTTTTACTTTTAGTGAGCAAGAATTGTTTAAGACGAAGAAGGTAGGCGACTGCTCTTCTTAAGCGACTCCACGAAGAGTAGTGGGTCAACAGTCTGTACAGGGTGACTTTATCGCTTGCGGTATTAAAGGTATTGGTGCAATTAACTTGATGCACTTTTAGCAACTCTGGATCTACCGGCGGTGTGGAAGGAGGACCTATAGGGGTAACTGGCCATGCATCTTCATCTTTCCAGAGAAAGTCTGGGCCTTTCAACCAGCTTGTACAAGAGGCCAAACAACTCGGACTAATTCCTTTGGACGCTATGTCGGCTGGATTATGCGCTGTCCCTACATGCCTCCATTGCGAAGGAGAGGAGCCTGCTTGAATGGCTGCAATGCGATTAGCTACGAAGATTTTAAATCTTTTAGAGCTACCCTTTATATATTGTAGAACAGAGGTAGAATCCGTCCAAAAGATGGTGTCATCAAGTTTAAGGTCAAGTTCTCGCTTAAGAAAGGTTGTTAGCTCTTCTCCAACTACTGCTGCAACTAACTCCATGCGTGGTATTGTCACTGGTTTAATAGGAGCAACTCTAGACCTTGCCACAATAAAGGAACAATGTATCTCTCCAGTAACACTTACCGACCGCATGTATATCACAGCTCCGTAACCAGTCTGGCTGGCATCGCAAAAGCAGTGCAGCTGAGAAGACTTTAACTCAAAGCCAGATGGCTTAACACATCTGGGAATTTCTACATCTTGTAACGCTGGGAGACTATCTAACCAATCATTCCAGCGTTGCATATCACTTGGAGAAACCATTTTATCCCAACCAAGGCCCCGACAGCAAAGGTCCTGCATTAACATTTTTGCCGGAAGTAAAGCTGGCTGCACAAAACCTAAGGGATCGTAACACTGACTGACAGTAGACAGGATGCCCCTCCTTGTAGGTGTGTTTTCTTTAACGTTAGTTCGAACCTTAAAGCTATCAGTTTGAATAAAGTTTAAGTTGACAAAGTTGACAGTTTTAGCCCCTCGTGTCGGACCTATTAAACTCCAACCTAAAAGTGACTTCACGGCATTCGGCCCCCCACTTTGATTTATTCGGTATTCAAGTGTGCGATGGGCCTCTGGTACATTGGCACCAATGAGTAATTCTACCTTACCGCGGAGATCGGGAAAGGTAACTCCTTTGAGAACCTCAGCATGAATTTCATGGTCCCTGCAAGAGGGAATGCTAGCACTTAAGTCTGGAAGACGAGTGACAGACAGGACGTTAGAAAGATTGACAACTGCATCCTCGTTAAGGCCCTGAACGCACAAAATGACTTGGCGGCCAGATTGTTGTTCAGTACCACTCATAGTAGATAGGGAGAATTGTGTGGGCTTACCTTTCAGGCCAAGAAGTTTTATTAAGTCTTCTGTACACAAAGATGTATCTGATCCCTCATCTAAGAAAGCGTACACGTCAGCATGCCGGCGGCGACCTGCTCCCCAGACTCTAACAGGGACTACTTTCAGCCGCACTGCAGTGCTGTCTTTAGTCTGAGCAAAGCTGGATGTATTTGGTCCGGCCGTATGTTCATTACACTTACTTCCTATATTTTGAACCACTGACATTACTCGGGACGATAAGCCGGCCCCGTTAACATCTTGCCGTTCCTGTAAAGGTGGAGTATTTTCCTTGGGGAGGACCTCCTGACGCTCCTCGTGAAGCAGTGTGTTGTGTCTCCCTCCACACTCACGGCACGTAGATTTAGATTTGCATGCGCGCACTAAGTGCGACCCAAGGCAATTAAAACAAAGATTTTCAGATTTAACTACGGCTCGGCGCTTTCTCAATGGTTGTTTTGAGAACCTTTCACACCTCCAGATTGCATGCTGACCTAAACAGAACGCACATCCCTGTTTTGCAACGTTGCCTCGTGAATCGTCGTCTCCGACCTGGGCTGTATTGACTGAATATTTTTGTGCGCGTCGAGGGCCAAAGTCTGGTTGTGAACTAGACCTAAACCCTCTTTCCTTACGATGATAAGCCAACTGCCCGAGAAAACTCTTTTCTATAAGTGAACGCCTCTCTAAAAACTCTGAAAGTTGCGAAAATAAAATGGGCTGACCTCTCTCGAGCTGTGGCCCAACCGAAGCCATAAATTTATCCTGCAGATTTGCAGGTAGACGCTTGAAGATGCTAGCAACTGCGTGCTGCGTGTCCAGCCCGGCACTGGACATGCCCCCACAGGAAATCTCACAATTTCGCATGTCTCGAGCTAGCTGGGCTAAAGCGGATTTATCATTAGAGCGAATAGGTGGACCCTCTGTAAGTTTTCTTACGTAAGCACTCACGATAGCGTGCTCCTGACCAAAATTGACTTCAAGAATTCTCCTGGCTTCATAATAACCTAAATCTGGGGACCTAGCCAAGATACAATCTGCAATGCTCTCTTTTGCTTCCCCAGTGCACGAGGAGATGAGAAGATTCAACCTATCTGCCATGTCTACTACGCCTCTTGCAATATAGGCGTCAAAGTGACGTATAAAGCGCCTGTAATTTAAGGGATTGCCATCAAACAGTTCTTCCTTAGAGAGCGCCAGAGGTCTTTGATTCACACGATTGGTTAAAGTATATAGTGCTCCCACCAATTTTTCAACATCACTACACGAGCTGGAGGGACCTTGAGATAAGTAGTTTGGGTCATTATCAGCCGAAAATCTAGGTCTAACCGACTGACTATTTTCCCTGTCAAGCACCGAAAATGCAGGGGTATCAAATTCAACTTCTTGACAAGGGGGATGAAAGCCGACACGTGGTCGAAGAAGGGAGGATCGTGGCTGTTCTGGAGTCTGAACAAATGGCGCGGAGTGCTCTTGTAAATCGCCGTACCGTGAACCGGGCCATGCATCATGTTGATCGGTAGCTCTCAACAAACGTGAAGCCGTGCCACGAGTAGAGCCGCCTGGATCAACGCGGGTTCTCTTAATGCAGGGTTTCTCACTAGTGGGCCATGGCGAGATTTTAAGTGGGCCATGGCGATTAACACTTTCGCTGATAGGGATTTTATTGTCTGCATTAACATTGCGCAATCTGGTTTTACTACGATCATGCGCAATCTGTTGCCATGAGTAACCGATCATGCGCGACAGATATATACTAAACACGCGTAGACTGCATGCATGCTCGCTTACTAGTTTACGACGTAGATCTACGGTTTTACCATGGTTTTGGCACTCAACCGATGTGATCAGTCACAAACCGTAGATCTACGTGGCTTGGCACTCAACTATTGTAAAGCTAAACCGTACATTTACGCGATTTGGCAGCGAAAGTGTTAAGGATTATAATTGTTGTAGTAATTTATCAAACGTTTATTGAAAATGTTTTATTTTTTAATACTGTACCTGTTTTATTATTTTTTTCTAGACTTTGAAACCTTGTTTAAAAGTTATTCAAAATGTCAAAACGAAAGTTTAATAGCAGTTACATTCAATTTGGATTTACCTCTATTATTGATGGCAGAGAAGAAAAAGGCCAGTGTGTTTTATGCAATAAAGTTCTTGGTCAGCATTCATTGAGGCCATCTAAGTTGAAACTTCATCTCGAAAAAGTTCATCCAGGCTACAAAGATAAAGATTTGAACTTTTTCGAACGAAAGGAAGAGTGTCTGAAGCGCCAGCGCTTGGATGCAAGAGCCAATTTTCAACAACATTCTAAAAGCCTTGTTGAAGCATCGTATGTAGTCAGTTTTATGATTGCAAAGGAATGTAAACCTTATACAATTGGTGAAACTCTGATTAAACCTTGTGCTACAGAAATGGCTAGAATTGTGCTTGGTCCCGAAAGTGAGAAAAAACTAAAACAAATTCCCCTTTCAAACGATACTGTGAACCGAAGAATTGCTAAATTGTCTGCTAATATCAAAGAGCAAGTAATTTCAGAATTAAAAAATTCCCCATTTGGAATGTTTTCAATTCAACTCGATGAAACTACTGATGTTGCTTCTTGCTCTCAGCTGTTAGTGTTCTGCAGATACTTCACAGAAAGTGATATGAAAGATAATATGTTGTTTTGTTCTGCGTTGGAAAGCACCACAAAAGCTGTTGATGTGATGCAAACTTTGGCAAAGTTTTTTGACCAAGAAGAACTTAAATGGGAAAATTTGTGTGGAGTTTGCACTGACGGTGCTCCTGCAATGCTAGGAGCGAGAAGTGGTTTACAAACATTGGTTTGAAATCGTTCACCTGATGCTGTTTCAATGCATTGCATGATACACAGACAAGCTTTGGCATCAAAGACTCTTCCCGAATCTCTACAAGATGCACTTAACATAGCTATCAAAACGGTTAACTTTATAAAGAATGGTGCCTTAAACACACGTCTTTTTAGAAACTTATGTTCTGAGATGAATGCTGAACACCAGAATTTACTTTACTATACTCGTGTCCGTTGGTTATCTAAGGGAAATGTTTTAGCAAGAGTTTTTGAATTGCGAGAAGAGTTGCAAGAATTTTTGAATAGGGAAGGAAAGTACGAATTGGAATCTTTTTTTAAGGATAAGACTTTCGTGCTTCATTTGTCATATTTGGTCGATATTTTTGGCCAACTAAATCGCTTGAATCTAAAAATGCAAAGAAAGGACACAACTGTACTTGACTTCATGGATGTCCTAAATGCCTTTGTCGAAAAACTTGATAATTGGCAACGAAAATTCGAGAAGGGAAATTTTGCAATGTTCGAGGCCCTTTCATCTGTGGTTGATGGTAATTTGGATCGGAATTTATCATCTGAAATTATTGCCCATCTTGCCAATCTCAAAAGAGAATTTTTGAGGTACTTTCCGGAAATATCTAATGTCGATTTGGAGCTTGTGAGAAAGCCGTTTTCCATCCCAGTAGAAAAGATTCAAGATGATTTACAAGATGAACTCATTGATCTCAGAAATGATTCTGCTTGCAAAGATATGTTTGACAATTTATCAATCTGTGTATTCTGGGCTAGGGTATGTGTTTCGTACCCAAGTGTGGCAAAGGTATGCATGAAAGTACTTCTGCCGTTTAGTAGTACTTATTTATGCGAGTCAGGTTTTTCCACTTTGCTGAATATGAAGACAAAAGCTCGCAACCGCCTCGATGCTGAAGATGGTATGCGGTGTGCTCTCTCTTCGACTTCTCCAAGAATTGAAGCACTGGTGGACAAATTTCAGCAGCAAATTTCGCATTGATACATACTTCGAATAAACATTCTGCTAAGAATAACTATTCTGCTTAGGAATTTTGTACTTTGTGCAAGAGAGATAAGGTAGTGGGCCACAAATTATATTCGGGATATGAAAATGGGCCACGTAAGAAAAAAGGTTGAGAACCACTGTCTTAATGCTTTCCCAGTTAGGAGGGGATGGGCGACAAGAAAGGTTGGGTGGGTAACGATCTAAGCAGTGAAAGGAAGGGGGCGACAAATTTTGATTTCCCGAGTACAACAAATCTTGATCTCTTATTTCATGCTTTTGTTGCAAGGCTTTCTCTCTACGTTTAAGGTCTTCACTCCACCGTGCCAGCTCAGCTTCCCTAGAGTTGAGCTCATTATGGTGTTTACTTACAAGCGGCGGTTCTTCTTTCGTTAAGCAACTAAGTGACACACTACGTCTATTCATAATCTAACGAGGTACAGTAACCAGTGAAGGAAACCAAACAAGCAAAGCTAATTTTAGAATGTCTATCGACAAGTAGAGCTTAAACTCAAAG
Source organism: Diplosoma virens (assembly GCA_963680785.1). Classification (NCBI taxonomy): domain Eukaryota; kingdom Metazoa; phylum Chordata; class Ascidiacea; order Aplousobranchia; family Didemnidae; genus Diplosoma; species Diplosoma virens. The sequence goes on from OY796892.1 coordinate 15,953,176, forward strand.
GCAAGACCCTACAAGTTTAAAGTGTATATAACAGCAATAACCCTAACCTTATGAGCGTATTTAACACAAGTAACCTTACACAAACCAAGATTTTAAACGTATCAAGTAAACCAAATAAACCAAAAATTTTTGAATGTATGTAGGTTCCAAAACCTACAGGGGGAGGGACGAATGCCCCAACTACCGCTATCTTAAATCTAAGAGACTATGAATAATTTCAAATGCGCGAAATTATTACACCAGCGAATAAATAGCTAAATAATTTAATATAAAGGACGAGAATGCGAAGCACTATGCTGCCTGCTCCAGCACACCAACAACGAGCAAAGAAAAACGAAAACACACGCCGATGCAATAGTTGCGATTCAAAAATTTTATAGGTCACCAAATTATTCAAGATAGCGGAAACTTTCTTCACTAAGCGAGCGAGCCAAAATTTCCGTGCGCAATCAAACCTGCTACTTCACTGAATGAAAGGAATCTTATACGTGTAAAGCGTGGTCCCGATTAGAATGACGTGTACCGTCCTAATTATTCAACCGTAAACTAGGTCACGAAACTAGGTCATTGATTTGGTCGCAACAACCACTTTCTTGAAGTTATCAATTTATCGACCCCCGTAAATATCACAAAATATCAACTCTCAATTCCACTCAAAACAACTTTCAAAATACCTTAATAAATCAACGCGTTTTCTCTCTGGTTTGACTTCGGTTTCGGCAAGACGAGTTTTGATGCGAAGACGTCTCAACAATCATCCCCATTCTCAAACCCGGCAAACCCTCTGACTCACCTTCTTCATATAGACCCATTTCTCTCACTTCATGTACCTCCAAACTCTTCGAAAGAATGGTTTTAGGACGACTAACCTATTTTCTCGAACTACATGACATTCTCTCACCCGTGCAAGCTGGTTTTAGACCTGGTAGATCGACTGTAGACCAGGTTCTTCTTCTCTCACAGTCAATCGCAGATTCCTTCCACCAATCTAAGCCAGGCGCACGTACAGTCCTTGCCACTGTGGATTTTGCGAAAGCTTTTGACTCAGTTTGGCACTCTGCCCTACTCTCTAAACTCCTCTCATTAGATCTTCCTCTTTGCTTTGTCGAATGGATACGATCCTACCTCTCAGATCGCCGTTCGAAAGTCCGTATCTGTAATTCATACAGTCGTCCTTTCCGTCTCCGAAGAGGAGTTCCCCAAGGTTCGGTTCTAGGACCAGTTCTCTTTTCTTTATACATCAATGACCTTCCCACTTTCCTTCCTGCATCTGTTAAGACCTCTCTCTATGCAGATGACCTAGCCATCTGGGCCTCCTCCCCGAGAGTTGAGTGTGCAACCGCTGTAGTACAAGCTGCCCTCAACAGACTGGTGGAATGGTCCTCAAAATGGCGCCTTCCTCTCAACCCCCTCAAATGTGAAACATCCTTCTTCAGCTTAGACCCCTACCAATCACGTATACAACCCTCTCTTCACATTCTTAACACCCCTCTCAAATTCAACCCTCATCCAACCTTTCTCGGTGTAACCTTCGACCGCACTCTCTCTTTCAAATATCACGTCTTATCCTTACGGAAAAAGTTTCACAACCAATTTCGTGCTTTTCGCTCCATTGCCTCTGCCTCCTGGGGCCCATCAAAAGAATCCTTATGTACCCTATACAAAGCCTTTATTCGCCCCATCCTCACCTATGCTTCCCCAGGCTGGTTTCCCTTCTCATCTCCTACTCACATCACCTCCGTGGAGAGGATGCATAGATCTTCCTGTCGAGTAATCACAGGTTGTCTATCGTCCACTCCCATTCCTCTACTTCATATAGAAGCACTTCTACCTCCACTACGAGTCACCCTCACTCACCAATCTCTTTCCTTCTTTGAACGAGCCCTCCGTCTACCTCCCACCTTTCCTATAGCCTCTCTTGCGAACTCTAACCCCCGTACACGTCTCAAAAAGAACTCATGGAGATCTTTCTCCAGATCACATAACCTTACCCCTAACCTACATCTCACTCGTGAACCACTAATCTTCTGCCCTCCTAAACCCCCCTGGTCTGCCCCATCTAATTACACAATCTCACTCCACCTCTCATCCCCATGCTCTCGCAAAGATCCCCCCTCCCTTCGTAACACTGCAGCTACCTCCCATCTTTCCACTCTATCTCACAGCGATATCTCTGCCTGGACTGACGGTTCGGTACCTGGCGGGTTGGGACAGGGTGGTGCAGGGATACACATCAAGTGTACAAAGTGTGTCACTGCTACCTCGCTTTTTTTCTCGACTGGTCTCTGGACTACCAGTTATAGTGCTGAAACCTTCGCTCTCCTACATGCTCTTGAGTGGTGTATCTCTCACTCCAAGACATGTAATTTCGACTCTATCACCTTCTTTTCCGACTCTTTATCTGTCCTTTCAACTCTCTCTACCCCCCTACCATATTTAACCCCAAAATCCCTATCCAATACCCAATCTCTTCTTAACTCTCTATCTCAATCCAAGGTTGTCCATCTTCAATGGATACCTGGTCACTCTTCCCTCCCAGGCAACGACTTAGCTGACTCTCTAGCTAAAGCCGGTGCCTCTCTCGATCCCTCCAATATATCAGTATCCCTCACACCCCTTATCTCCTCCCAACGGCTATCTCTCTACACCAGTTGGAGACGCAGTGTCCAATCTGGTTTCTTCCAACACCAAATCCCTACAGTATCTCCCGAGGAGCTTACTCTCCCTCGCTCCGCTCGCTGTGCTCTCTCCCGTTTACGCTGCAATGGGCACAGCACTCTCCTCAACTCTTATCTCCACAGGGTTGGTCGAGCCGAGACTCCTTCTTGCAGCAACTGTGGTTCTGAATCACAGGATCTCTCACATCTCGTGCTCGACTGCCCTGTACTAGACCCTCTGCGTCGGGCCATTTTCGGCCACACCCCTTCTCTTCTGGACCTCTGGTCCCGTCCGTGGGGAGTCGCCCGACTATTGGGATTCCGCGGAATTGATCCGCGCCCCCATCCCTAGGAATGGGTCGGGTAAAACCACCACCACCACCACCAAGACGTCACGCAGAGAACCTCCGTCTCGTTAACTACGGAACTACGGCGACTATCACTTTTAACAAAATTTACAACCTAAAAATCCAAAGCAGCGCTTGCTTGTAGCGAAAATTAATAGCGATTATTTAAAACGAAAATCAACAACAGGTGCTAATTGATGAAGGCTGTCGCCGATGAGACTGTTCATTGTTGCTAAATCGGTCGTTACGCATGGCCATTGGCCACGTGCAACTCTGCAAGATGACCAGAAAATTACAAAATCCTGATCGAGGATTTGAATTGGAAGGTTTTTAAAAAACCGGGTTTATTGCTTTACAAAATCCGGGTTTCAGGTAGTTAAAAATAGTAAAAAAAAACGGGTTTCAGGTTCGGGTAAAACCGGGTTTAAAACACTAGTGACAGTTAATTTCATTTTGCACTTGTTTCATCAACTATTTCTACAGCAAACTAGATTACGGTACAAAAAATAAGGCTTTATTTGGTGAAATGCTCATCAAATCCGGCTTGTTTTAACTTATTATCAATTGCAAAATTCAGCTTTTATAAGAATTGATATTTTAACTTTTAACAAATGTAATACATCTTAATCAATGGAGCGACAATTTTTAGTACCATATTGTTTATATTGAAAACAACTTTGTCCGATTCTACTAAACATCGACACCGCTATTTAAATATTACGTTACAACAAAGTTTCTAAACTAACGAAGATCATTGTCCCAGAGTCCATAACGACTTATCGAGGAGGTCCACAGGACTTTTCTATAAATAATTTGCAATTTACATTTATGTAACTTCTAAACATTTAGTTAATAGTGAAGTGAAAAGCAAAAAAGTAATCGGTGGAGAAAGTATAAGTGAACAATTTTTACTTTCGAGGATAAAGTTTATCTTTGGATGTCTCAATATACTTTTAGGAAAAGTTTGCGCAAACTTCTTGGGGTCCATAGTGCCCTACCAAATTAACCTAGTAATCTACGCACTCCAGCGAGTTTAGAAACCTTGCGTTACCACATTGTACCAGTACCAAATTTGTGGCGTCCGCGATAAACATTGCGGACCATTAAAAATGTTCTTGCGGGCCACATGTTTAAAACCTCTAACGTACTTGCTAATACCAAGTACTAATTTGTAGATTTTTTTTATTGCAGCAGTGTTAAAATACATAAAAACGTCTGCGAAAAACTATATAGATTGAAGAAAACAGTGATTGTATAAAAAATTATCGAAAAAGCAGCTTAACCATGCACGATAAAATAAAGCAATTAAAAATACTGACAAATCAAAATATCACAGTTATAAATAAACCATTGCGTCAATGTCGATCAATAAACTATAAGCCATTGCGTCAACGTCGATCACTTTTACAAAATCGAGCGCAAAATCGTGTTATGGGATTAAACGGACAAGTCTTGAATATAAAAATCGTCAAATTGAGCAGTTTCGAAATTTTTTGTGCCGATAGCAACAAATCCGTTAGGAGGAATTCCATCGGACGCTTTAATGCTTCTTTTAATGACCAGGTTTCCATTAAGATAAGCAAGAATGTTTTCATCTTTGCTCACAGCTAAACTTAAGCTGTTCCAATCGTTTGAAACAAAGCTCTAAGTAATAATAAAATCATGAAAATTCCAATAAAGACAGAAAGTAGAGATTTAAAAAATTGTCTTTATAGACAGGCGCAAATCCATCGATTCGCAAAGATTGAAAATATTCTAAAAAAACAACTAAGCAATTTACCGAAGTATTCCAGCAATTCCAAGTAGTTTCGCAATGCTTAATTACGTTGATTCGCTCTAAGGCAGTAGTAAGCGACCAGCTGCCGTCGAAATTCAACCAGAAAAACACTCCCCGGGTAGCTCGAGTTTGACAACCGCCTTCACTCACCCTAAGCAAACACAGTTAATATTATGTTGTTTCAGCTAAGAAAAAAGTAAACAATTTAGAATTACTAACTAGAAAAAAATTTAGCACAATTTACATAAAAATTAATGTCAAATCGCATATACTAATAATATTGAGATAAACTTTTCAATGAAAATAATCAAGACTAAAAAAATATTCACTGCAATTTAACATATATTTTCATATGCCGTGTAACTTCTCGAAGAAACATGAGGTAGGCCCTAGTTTGGTGACCTTTGATTTTCAGTTTGTTTGGATGGGCAACAATTTTGTGATCCCATACAACATAAACAAAATCATTAAACACATAAATCGTACAATTGATCTTTTCGATGATGTACATATAGCTCATCGTTATTTAAATGCCAGCAACCATCTCGATCAGTACAAAAAACTATTCACTGAATCTGATGAGATAAATCTTTGACACCTGAAATAGCAAGAACCACTTGCCCTCAGATGCTCCTCACAAACACTCGTCACTAATACAATACAACACCTTCGAAAATGCGTCACAATTTCGCAACATTGGTATAAACTAACGACTCGTATAACTCCTTTCGCCTATTTCCAAAACACTACTGTTATAAGCGCCAAGGAAAACATTTGAGACATTTCTTATCGCATAGAATCAAACATAAGCGCTCAGCAGACTCTTTACACAACATCTGCCATCTCATCACAAGAGGCTTTATATGAGAATGCCTTTACAACGCATAGTTTCCATAATCATAATGCATGAGCAAGGCATTTGACACAGTGAATGTTATACATGTATCTCTGCTGATTGAGTTTTGTTTTTCTTACGTTGTTTTATTCGAATGTGTTACGTCACAAAGGACATAAACTTGCTTCAGCTTACGTTTTTTCTTTGCCATTCATTTTTAAAAAATAAGTCGCGTTGTAATTTGGTTTATTGGATTTAGATTGGAAATTTAGTTAAAACCGTCTGTTATGAATCAATCTATAATAAATTTTAACAAATATAATCATACGAAGACGAGTTTTTAGTCGAGTGTGGCAACCAGCGCCAAATCCAATAAATGTGCTGCTACATTCAAGTTTTAACTAATCCAGATGCCGGTGAGTGTGTTCTAATTTATGCATTCTTCTAATCAATGGATACAAAAGAAGAGATAAAGCAGTTCTACGAACTTGATGCTGAGCTTAGACGTAAATACATGCTTGTCGAATGTCTAATACTAAAAGACAATAATGCTGCCAGTGTTCGGCAGTCATGTACTAACATTAATGTGTTGTTTAATAAGTTAAGTAGTTTTGCTCGTTGTATTTTCACGCTTAGTGATGTGAATAGTGAAGGGCAACCTATTTTATCTAAATTTGAATTTGATAAACGTGTAGAAGATTGTTTTAAATCTATTAATTTTAACTCTCAAAACGATGATGCTTGCAATGCTAAGAAGCCCAGTGTTGCCGGGTCAGCCTGTAGTTCGCAATCAAGTGTTTTGCGTCGTGAAGCATGTGTTGAGGCCAAGTTAGCAAGTCTAGAGCTTGATCATGCTAAGGAGCCTGAGGTGTTTAAGCCCCCCAGTATTGCCGGGTCAGCCAGTAGTTCGCGTTCAAGTGTTTTGCGTCGTGAAGCATATGTTGAGGCTAAGTTGGCACGTCTAGAGCTTAATCACGCTAAGGAGCGTCAGAGGGAAAAGATAGCTTTAGATCAAATGAGCCGTGAGTTGTCCCTTCGTGAAGTTGAGCGTAAGGTTGCATTAACTCAGTTAAAGTTAGCTGCGTGGGACGAGCAATTAGGTGACAGTGCTGTGGGTAGAAAAGATTCTGGTGTAGATTCTAAGGTTGGCCCTGCTGTTTCTCACGATTACAGACCTTTTTCCACCTTGAATCCTGTAGCTGACAGGCAAGTTTGTGGTACCGGTACGAAAGTTGTTGCTGCCCTAGATAAAGGTTGTAATCTGCCACCGTGTCTACCACAGGTAGATGCAGTGAGTACTAACGTTGTAGGTCTACCACGTGTAGTACATAGAAGTCGAAGTATCTCAGAAGAGAAAGCTCACGCAGATGATGCTAGATTCACTAGAAATGCTGAGCAGATGGTTCAAAATGAAGCTGAGTGTGGTCCCTCCCAAAATCGATTTCCTTATTCCGGAAACGACTTCTGGTTGCCCAGGTGTGAGAACGAAGAGATCACTCGTGTACCAAAACCCGAGCTGACAAAGTTTAGTGGCGACCCCTTGGACTATTTCGAATTTGTACGCAATTTCGATCTGCATATTGGGAATCTTCCTATTCCTGATGCAAAAAAGTTGACATTCCTTTTGCAGTATTGTGACGCCGAAGTTCGTCGTCAACTTTCGCATTTTAGTAAAGATTTACATCGTGGCTATACTTTTGCTCGAGATCAATTATGGCAGTTGTATGGACAGCCCCACGTAATCTCTCGTGCCTGCACCTCTCTGCTTTCCAAAACGCCGACAGTGAAGGACGAAGATCCAGCTGGTTTGCTACGGCTGAGTATCTTACTTCAAAAGTGTCGCAGTGCCTTATCAGACATTGGTGAATACGCTGGTATCAATTCTTTGCATTGTCTTTTGCCAATTTTAAGGAAATTGCCAAAATCTTTACAGGACAAGTGGATTGAGTGGTCGGTAGATGTCGCTGACAAGACCAATCGAGAAGCTGGCTTTGTCGATTTAGCAAACTTTGTTGCGCATCACTCAAGACTATGGAATTCTCTTTTCGGTCAAAGTCTTTATTGCGACGGTCAAAGTCGACAAGCCGTGGAAAGAAGAAAAGGGGCCTCGCTGTATAATGTAGCTGCTGAAGAAAGTACGTTAAAAAGATCTTCAACTAAGTGCTTACGTGGAAAGTGCTCGTTTTGCAATGAAAATCACAATCTTGATTCTTGCAGCAAGTTCGTCGAGAAAAGTGTTTTACGACGTCGAGATTTCGTGATGAAGAACGCTCTATGTTTTCGGTGTTTGCTGGCGGGACATGTAGTTTCAGAGTGCAGGACGGAGTCGCGTTGTGGTGAGTGTGAAAGCAAGTTTCACCATACACTGCTACACAAGTTAAAGAAGGGTTTGGATGAAAGGAAACAAGAAGAAACTACCTGTTCATTAGCTCTTTCATCTTCGCATGCCGTCAGCGGAAAATTCGACAAGGTTTTTATGTGCGTGGTGCCAGTAAAGGTAAAATATCAAAACAAAGAAGTGACAACGTACGCCTTTCTTGATTCAGGCTCATCAGCGACATTTTGCAGCAGGAAGCTTGTAGACAGACTTGGTATTGAAGGAGAGAAGAAAGAAGTTTCTCTAAAAACTCTCGAAAGCCAATCATGCTGCACGGGAACTGTGGCAGATTTGAAAGTTTCGTCACTAGATGGAGATTGTGAAATTGAAGTGAGAAACGTTTTTTCTATTGATAAAATACCCGTCGCGCCTAACCCGGGTTTAAGCAGAAAAGAGTTGGAAGACTTTTCTCATCTCCGTGATCTCAGCTTTCCGGAAGTAAAAGGAGCAAGTGTAACTCTGTTAATTGGTGTCGACGTCCCGGAGGCTCTGTGGGTAGAAGAAGTTCGCAAAGGAAGTCCTGATGAACCTTGTGCATGGAAGTCCCCCTTTGGATGGTCACTGATGGGAAAGTTTTCTTCTGCTGAGTTTCCATCAATAGTCAATGCTAATTTCGTTCGAATCAATGAGGATGGCGTAGAAAACCAATTGCAGCGCACGTACAAAGCGGATTTTGGAGACGCAACCGAAATCTATGCATCTCGTTTATCTCGTGAAAATCGGGTCGCGCATGAGAAAATGAAGGATTCTGTGGTCTTAGAAAGCGGGCGGTTTCAGTTGCCTCTCCCCAAGCGGGCAAGCCTGTTGCCTTTACCTGAAAACCGCTTGATGGCAGAAAAGCGCTTAAATGGACTGAAGAAGCGCTTAATCAAAGATGAGGATCTGTGTAGGAAGTATGTCGAGTGCATGCAGACTTACATAGACAAGGGATATGCCGAGGAAGTTGTGGATTCTGGGACAGAGAATGCACGAGAACAGTGGTTCATTCCTCACCATCCTGTAGTGCACCCGCGAAAGCCAGGAAAAGTGCGTATAGTCTTTGATTGTGCAGCGAAGCACAAAAGGGTGTCACTAAATGATGTTCTACTGCAGGGCCCCGACTTCTTAAACAGCTTGTTTGGTGTGCTAACCCGCTTTCGTAAGGAACGAGTCGCTCTTGTAGCTGATATTGAAGGTATGTACCATCAAATAAAGGTGCACCCGAATGACAGAAATATGTTAAGCTTTTTATGGTGAAAATCCGGCTGCTTCAGCGACGCACCCTCAACTTACCGCATGACGTCGCACCTGTTTGGAGCCAAATCGTCGCCAAGTGTTGCTTTGTTTTGCTTAAAAGAAACAGAACAAAGATTTGGTAAAGCTTATAGCAGCGACGTGTGTGAAGCAGTAAGAAGAAACTTTTATGTGGACGACTGCTTGGTTTCGGTAGCAACTGTTGAACAGGCACAGACCTTCGCTAAGGATTTAAAAAATTTACTATTGCAAGTAGGGATGTACCGATACCACATTTTAAGCCGATACCGATACTACTACCGATACCAGCATTTAGAGCCGATACCGATACCGATACTGCCGATACCACCGATACTTTTTTATCTATTGAGCACCATCAGTAAAAGCTTTTGTAAGTAACACCAAAGAATGTATTTACTAAATCTAGCTTGTTATTGGATTTTGAATTTTTTCCAGGTATATATCTATCATTATCATTACAATATTGTTACAAATCTTTAAAAAGAAATCATTAATTATGTTAGAAATCCAATCCAGTTCTAGGGGGCAACAAAAATTTTTTATATTTATACAACAAAAAAAAAATTTTTATATTTATTTTGTGCTTAAAAAGTATCGGCAGGTATCGGCTATATTTACCGATACCGATACTACTAGCCGATACCACAAAAATAGGCTGATACCACCGATACCGATACTTCAGTATCGGTACATCCCTAATTGCAAGGAGGTTTTAGCTTAAAGAAGTGGGCATCGACTTACCATGAAGCGCTTGTTAAGTTACCTGAAGATGATCTAGCTCCAAGCGTACAAAACCTAAATCTTGGTTCCGCGGATGAACATGAGCAACGTGTTTTAGGCGTCGTGTGGAAACCACGAGATGATGTTTTTTCTTTCAAAGTCGAAGTTGCCAAAAGAACTGAAACTAAGCGAGGAATCTTGTCAGTTATAAGCTCAGTTTTCGACCCTCTCGGCTTTGCTGCTCCTGTATTGATTACAGGGCGCCTCTTGTGGCAGGAAATGTGTCGCAAAGGATATGACTGGGATGACTTGCCATCTAAAGAAGAATCCTCCAGATGGAAACAATGAGCAGAGCGCTTAAATGATCTTCAAGCAATTAGTGTGCCCAGGTGTATCAAGCCATCTGATTTTGGCGAAGTAAAACAAACAGAGCTGCACATTTTTGCCGACGCTTCAACCTCGGCTTATGCCGCTGTTGCTTATCTTCGAATTGTTAATGAACTGGGTTCGGTTCATTGTTCCTTTGTAATGGGCAAAGCAAGAGTTTCTCCTTTGTCTACAATGTCTGTACCAAGATTAGAATTGACGGCCTCGGTACTTGCTGCAAAACTCGATGTCCTGATACGAAAAGAGTTAGATTTGACAAATTGCACGTCAACGATATGGTCAGACTCTACAGCTGTTTTGCAGACGCTTTACAATTCTTACAAGCGCTTTCCCACATTCGTTGCAAATCGGGTTGCAGAAATCGAACGTTGTGTTAACGTTAATTGCTTTAGATTTGTTCCGACCGAAACTAATCCCGCGGATGATGCAACCAGAGGTTTGAGTGCAGACGACTTGTCCAAGCAATCCAAATGGCTTCATGGGCCTCAGTTTCTTTGGGAGACTAAAGATTTATGGCCTGAAGGTCCAATTGTGCTTTCTCCTGTTCCAGACGAGTTTTTGCCTGAAAAACAGAAATGCGCTAAGGTAAACGTCGTTCTATGCAAAAGGCTAGATTCTACCGATAGCTTAATTTCAAAGTACTCCTCTTGGCATCGTTTAAAGAAAGCAGTGGCCTGGATTCTTCGTTACAAAACGTATTTGCGCTGCAAGGCTAAGCAATCGGAGTGGACAAAACCAGCCAAAGGCTTGCTTACCGAGGAAATAAGAAAGGCAGAAGCAGCCATTCTTCAATATGAACAGGAAAAGCATTTTAAACGCTTAATTGCTGATCTGCGCAAGGACAAAGTTTTAGATAAAGATTCGTGTTCTGTAGCAATAGCAAAGTTAAATCCAATTCTGGACAATGGTTTAATTCGCGTTGGTGGTCGCATTGATTTGGCTCCAGTTTCTTACGATCAAAAACACCCCATCATTCTGCCATACAAATCTCATGCGACCGATCTAATTATCGCATGTCACCACGAGAAGGTGGGCCATAGTGGCGTGGGACACACTATATCTTCTTTATGGCAACGTTTTTGGATAGTCAAAATTGGCGTGGCAGTGCGGAGTGTATTAGGAAGCTGTCTGTTTTGCAAACGTAGAGCAGCGACACCCTGCAGTCAACTGATGGCAGATTTACCTCTCGCAAGATTGCAAGTTAATCAGCCAGCTTTTAGTCATGTTGGAGTTGATTACTTTGGGCCATTTCTAATTAAGCAAGGAAGAAGCGAAGTAAAGAGATACGGCTGTTTGTTCACTTGTCTATCGATAAGAGCTGTACATTTGGAAGTTGCGAACGACTTGTCTACAGACTGCTTCATTAACTGTTTGCGCAGGTTTATTGGGCGGCGAGGGCAACCACTGCACATATACAGCGACAATGGCACCAACTTCGCCGGAGCAGAAAAGGTGTTGCGAATGTCGCTTGAAAAGTGGAACAAGCAGATGATTGAAGAATATTTGCGGCAAAGGGAAATCGCTTGGTCGTTTAACCCACCTGCAGCGAGTGCGAGAGGAGGGGCTTGGGAACGCCTGATTCGCTCTGTCCGGCGCATTCTCTCCACTTTATGGTCACCAAAAATTCCATTAACCGACGAAATGCTGCGCACATTTTTGGTGGAAGTTGAGTCGATTATCAATTCAAGGCCCCTGGTTCCGCTTAGTATTGATGCTCGGAACAACGAAACACTAACTCCGAATCACTTACTTCTACTCCGCAGTTCACCAAATCAATGTCCAGGCGTGTTTGAAGAAAATTCAAGCTATGCACGTAAGAAATGGATGTACGTGCAACATCTAGCAAATGTATTCTGGAAAAGATGGATCGATGAATTTCTTCCTATGCTGAACAAGCGCCAAAAGTGGCTCACCAAAGAAGAAAATCTCAAAAGGGACAGCATTGTGTTGCTAGTCGACGAAAGAGTTCCTCGAGCTAAGTGGTTGTTGGGTAGAGTGGTAGACGTTTACCCAGACAAAAATAATTTAATTCGCACAGTTTTAGTTAAAACCAAGTCAGGTCTTGCAAAGCGCCCCGTCAATAAGTTGTGCTTAATTCTCGATTCAGACACGGATATTTAGTGAATTATTGAGCTGTAGTCGAGATATTGGGGGCTTAATTTACTTCAGCATAAACATTTACATGCAACCTCGTGCGGATTTTAATCATAAGCGTTGTTTGTAATCATTAACATGTTACATATGTAATAGCCGAGCCCTTGACCCTTTGTATGCTTGTTTATTTGCTTTTGCTAATTTGCTCCTTTGTTTTCTTTGAAGTGTCAAAACTCAATATGTGCTTACGATATTTGTATGTTTTAAATATACGGGTCCTATATTTGTGGGGGGGTATGTTATATCTCTGCTGATTGAGTTTTGTTTTTCTTACGTTGTTTTATTCGAATGTGTTACGTCACAAAGGACATAAACTTGCTTCAGCTTACGTTTTTTCTTTACCATTCATTTTTAAAAAATAAGTCGCGTTGTAATTTGGTTTGTTGGATTTAGATTGGAAATTTAGTTAAAACCGTCTGTTACGAATCAATCTATAATAAATTTTCAACAATAAAAAATTTTAACAAATATAATCATACGAAGACGAGTTTTTAGTCGAGTGTGGCAACCAGCGCCAAATCCAATAAATGTGCTGCTACAGTGAACATACACAAATTCACACTAGTAGAGATTCCAAACACGATCACCTAAGTTTTAAGCAAACCAAATAAAAGGATCAGCTAGCACTCGATACAACTAGAAACTCTTCGGATTCAAACAAATTAACAATTTAGTTTAGTTTATTTGTCGCATGTAACGGCTTGATATAAAAATACAAATTGCTGTACCATGATTATGTGGAGTGCTGTCTTCTACCCTTTTCAACATCTACACCTCTGAAAAGAATGGGAAATCATATTTGTTATGATCATAAACATTGTAAGGCCTATCAACTCATTCGACCACATTTTCACAAAATCGATGACCCATCATTAAAAACACTTATGATACAACTTTGTTAATTTCTTTGGTACAAACTCTGTTACAAGGGATGGCTATTTCAAAAGCAGCTTTAAAATAGGGACAAAAGCACAATCTAGACGATCAAAAACAAGAATGAATATAAATAAAGATCCATAAATTCATGAAAATCTAACACAAAAACGCTAGTGCTCTCATGCATGACTGAATTTACTTTTGACAGCAAACCTAAGAAAAAAATATGGAAATTGTGAACAATTTTGAGGTTTGAGAGGTTCAATATTTAATTTGGCTGTGTAAAAATTTACTTTAATAGCTTTGCAATTTAACTATATTTCTTATTGTTGAGTGCTTCTGTCCTGACAACTTCTCGCAATAAAATACTCCATGCCTATATTTTTTACAAGGGCCAAAAGTCGTTAAAAATAAAATTTTTTTTTGCTACGGGTCAAAATACACACTTCAACATAAACAAATCATTGGACTCTTCTGGTAAACGTTTTCTAGATTAAGTTTTTAGTAACTGATTAAAAGACAAAAGCAAATCATATCCAAAGTGACACGAGCAAAAACGTAGTTTTTTTTTACCTCAGAGCTAGAAACACTCCAGCTGATCCTTCTATTTTGACCGAAACAGTGGCGTTGATGGTGGACCAATTGTAGTCGCCAATGTAACTGACACCCATGTCTGCATCGTCGCACCAGGTCACAGGCCGTTGCGTAACTACCTGATGCAAATATGACGTGGCATTTCAATCTGACATTGAAGATGTCAGCATTACATTAGCGATTTTCAACATATGTATCTGTTAGGATTAGAGATTTTGTTTTAAAATTAACCCTAACACAATATTACAAAACTTATTCAAATATAATTTTTTAATTAATTATTACAAACCACGCCTCGTCCCAGAGTAGCGCTATCATGTTATTCATAATTTCGTCGCCTGTTTCTTGACAAAACCCAGTAAAGAATACCATTTGTTTGGTAATGTACAACAAAATTGTAAATAATTAACAACTCTACTGTAGTACATTATCGAAAAATAATAGATAACGAGTTTTATTTTCTTACTTTTTTGTAATCTTGGTTTGTATAGGTGTTAAAATTTTTTTCATATAAGATACAATTGATTAGCTCAGAATGAGTTAACGCATAAGTTATATATTTTAGATGGGGTTAATAAGTTTAATTTAAACAAACCAATTTTTCGACATTGACTTACTTTTTTCGGTTTTTTAGGTTCAGGCTTAAGCTATGTCACTTTAAGCTAAAACTTATAATTTTTAAAAGTTTAATAACAAAAGCAAAAAGTTTTTCGTGCTTTGAACAATTGAAAATCATCTAAGCTAGCGCTTTAACGTGATCACCTAAGGCAGGGTTTCAAACATTTATCCAAACTTATGTCAAATTTTTTTATTATTACTTTTTTTTTAAAGAAGAATGAAGGACACAACCCCGTTTTTTTTTAATAATAAATTTTCGACTTCAGTAAATAATCAAAGAACGGGCACAAACTCTTGGGGCCGCAATCTCGTTCGCCAAAATTTCGGCGACCGATTCTCGCGACTCTCTTTGTAGAATGAAGTACTGACAGTAATCAAAAGGTTTGACAAATAACGTAATCGGCGACCCAAGAAAATTAAAGTGACCCACGTTTGGGTTGCGGCTGAAAAGTCCTGTAACAAAACCATGGGGAACCCTGTCCCATCACCATGGTCGGAAGAAGGATCAACCTTATTCAAAAGTCCCACGGAACATTCGCAGAACGCGTGTGCCGCAGCGCCGAAAATAAAAATTACTGCACCAGAAAGATTGTTTGATACCTGCCGCAGCGTCCATTCATGTGCACCCACACTCGAAGCGTTATGATAAATTTCAAAAGCTCCAGCTTGATCAGCAAAGTTGAAGGCTTCACTAAAAGTTGTAGGATTGAAATTCTCAGAGTAGGGCAAAGGAAAGGAAGCGGAAGGAGGCGGACTTGGATAGCTTCCTTTGACAGCAGTTTCAACGGTCGATAAAGTAATCACAACATCTTTTGGCAATGAAACATTGAATTGTCCTTTGCCATCTATTTTTACTTTACCTGAATGGATCACAAAGTTTGAAAATTTAATACTACATTTAATTATGTAAATTAGATGTTCATTTCACCTTTGTAGAAAAAGATTTGATCTTCTGTTGATGACGGACCAAGCTGCGTTTGCCACATATTTAGTGCAGTCACTTTATCTTTAAAACTTCCGCCAATCACAAAAGATGCAGTTTGGTCTAGCACTGTAAATTCTGGCAAAGCTGGCCGAATACAAATTGACTGATTGTGGGTCATAGTTTCAATTACAATGCTTAGTGATCCTTTGCCATCTGTAAAAGCAACGTAACTACCGCCATGTTTTAAATGGCCTATTGTTCTTAAATATTTCCATCCAGGTTGTGAAAACTGTGTAGTATGAGCTGTAATCCACAACGGAGTCGTCAGCTCATAGTGACCGCTCCAAGGTTCATTTGCAGTCATAAGACTGCATCTAGCAAAAGTACAAAATATCTACGTTATTGTTATACAATAAAGTTTAGTCGACCAAAAAAAATAACACTACAGGTCAGACCCGATTATCCGTAATGCTCGGGGGGGATACGGAATTTATTGGAATGTGTTTACCGATAATCGATCTCATGGTCCTAGAATTACCGGCACCCAAGGTATGCTTAAAATTTAACGCCAGTGTTATCATGTTTAAGCCTATTTGCTGGGATCTTATTCTGCTGAACTTGTTTGGTTGCTTGTTGGTACATCACTTTATCATATGGTCCAATTACCCATGTTAATTGTTAATTGCCGTTTGTACTGACGCTCGCTAGTGAGTTTAACAGTTTATGACTGATAATTTTTTGTTCTGCCACACTTTATCCGAAATTTCTTCTTCCATAAGAAATTTCACAAAAAATCGCCAAAAAATTCGGGAGACATAATTTATCTTACGAATAATCAAAATTTTTGATAATTGTATTTTGGATAATTGTGTTTGACCTGTACAAGTAAAACTAAACACACATTTTGAAACAGCATTTCTTATACGATAGATCACAAAAATATATTTTGCTTATTTGATTTTGCCTTCTAAAATATTTTCTTGTATCTTTACATGAAAAAACTTTTTGATCAGTAATTTTCTGATCTTTACTTAAACAGTTTTTCACAAAATTGTTGTCAACCACATTTTGTTAGCTTTGAGTTCAAAAAAAGATTGTAACATTGAATCACCCTAAATAACCCTACCATGTAAAAATTTATTCGTACTCTACTTTGCAGTAAAAACTAAAGCCAAAGAGTGCTTTTATAATAAATTACAGATTTGGTCATATTTCTATGTAAAACTATTACTTTGCAATATATTCCTTTAGCAAATATTTTGGCTAATTTATTAATCTTACAAAAAAAAATTCCTGAATCATTTATTTGCAAGTATATTGTTTTAGTAAATTCTGTGTTTTACTTTGTATTAAACAAATCCATAAAAAAAAGTAAGCTTATCCGAGACCAAAAATTTTCAGCCTTTTTAACACCATGGCCTAAAAAACTTGAAACGCAATGGTTGCACATCAATGTGTTTAATCGTCACTTTCATTTCACACCCAAATTCATCAATTTGTTTTTGAATTAAAGGTGAAGACAAAAAAAGGTCTTCCTGTCATTACGTGCCCAATGTCACCAAATCATTTCTTCACAACAAAAAACAGCTGCTAACTATATGATTTCAACACTTTTCACACCATCTCTGTGTCACCCACCAAAAAAACTCACTGAGGCACACTGGTTGAGAACCCTTGCCATTTGTTTTTTAGAGAAAAAAGTAGCTTACCCCATAGTGAAACATTGATTAAGCCTGCAGTTATGCAGAAACAAAATATAAATCCTTTCCTATCAGAAAAAGTAGAAATTCCAACAAAAGAAATCAAACAGAAAGCAGAAAATAACCTGATTCATTAATCATTCATAATTGTCCTAATTTTGATTAAATAAACTCATTTAGGAAAAATATGTATGGATGGCTATTTCTATCCAATAAAAAAACGCAGAAATTTTTAAAATACTTGATCGCAAGGTGTAAAGGCTTTTGCTCAGTATAACCTAACTTGGAGGTTATCTTATTTTAGAGAGTTTCCTCTTCTAGGTTGCTTGCTTTCTACAGTTAAAAAACACAACATTTATGGGTTTAAAGTTTCCATCATTAGACTTAAAGTCCTGGTGAAGGTAACAACAATAACAAACCTGCCGTTTTAAAAACAGAAAGTGAAGCATGTGATGAGAAAATTCATAAAATTTGAGTATGTAGACCATTTAAATCATCAGGGAATACAATTTGAGCAAAAATTTCAGAAAATCGTTTGATGCAAGAAACAAATAAAGTGTTGAAAAGAGAACATTAAATGTTATATGGGCCATAGTTGTTGTTAAAAACATCAGCCCTTAGCAATTTTGCGTCACATCAATAAAGCTAAAATGTATTAAAACCAAAACATTCAGTCAGTATTAGAATAAATTGAAAAATGCAAATTAATTTTTCAAAGACTGGTGTTTATTATGTTAATATTGGTATTAAAAATAAGGTTCTAAAAGAAAATACTCTTATAATATTAAATCAACAGAAGCAAAATATTGTTTAAGCTATTTCACAAAGTTATACCTTTTAAATGGTAAATTATCATAATAGCTAGCAACCAAATTCCATGATATAGTAGATGTCATGTTTCCATTGATATAATTTTGATTAAGAATACGAGCCCAGCAACCACCACCAACAACATTATTAAATGTGCTGTAATCTTCACTGGCCCAAAGCTGTTTTTCTGTTTTTACTGCATCAGCTGAAGAGTATGTACCTGGATAATGTGCCCCAATAACATCAACAGCTTTTGCTAAATCAGGATCAACTAATATTGACTCCGATATTCCAGAAAATGATGAATCACTAGCAATTATCTTAACAGTTCTAAAAAACATATTTATCAGTTAACATTGATAATTGAACTATATTATGCAAAAAAATTCATGTGGTATTGTAAATTAAATGATTTGAAAATTTGGGTCTCTTGAAAAAGTCACTGTAAGCGATTTTTGTTTGTGAAACTAACCTGGATCACCTATCATTTCTAGAGAGATTCTTTTTCTTTCGGTTTCTTCTTTAAGCTATCCTGGTGCTGAAAGGGGGAGTCCAAGTTAGTTTCACCAAAAAAAATCATTCATGGCGACTTTTTGAAAAGACCAAAAAATTTTTAATGTTAAAGCAAGATTAACACAACAAGAGTCTTGGTAATAAGCAAATTGTCACAGGGTCTCCTCTAATCTAGTCAAGTTATTAACTTAGTAATAGACTAGTGAACAAAAAAATCACCTAAAGATTATTTTCTGAATTTAACTTCCAGCTTTATAAAGTCTATAAAAAAGACATAAAAGTAATAAATTTAATTTGATTCTGTATTTTGAAAAAACTAATTAGTTAAAACAGTTTTGGTCTTACTTAGACTTGGTGTAAAACAAATGACTTGAGAAAAATAATAAAATAGATAAAAATAAATAAAAAACTAGGGTCTCTTCAAGAAATCACCATAAGCGATTTTTAATTGTGAAACTAACCTGAATCCCCCTGTAGTTACTATCACTTCTTGAGAGATCCTTTTTCTCTGGGTTTCTTCTTTATTCCATCTTGGGGCTGAAAGGGGCATTTCCAGGTTAATTTCACCAAAAAAATTGCTTACGGTGACTTCTTGAAGAGACCCAAAAACTATAGTAAAAAGATAATTCTAAGAATTAATTTTACTTAATATTGATAAGTGTTGATAAAAAAATCAATATAATTCATTTATACGATAAAAATAAGGCTTTTTGAATGAAAATAATTAAACATTGATTTACTAACTAAAAATGATAGCAATATTAATTGACTGTTTAATACAAACAATGAAGATAGAACAATTAAGTGACATAATTAGGGATGCCCAACTAAAGCATATAGATAAGCAATTTTTCATTTTATCATTCTGTTACTGAGTCCATATTTAAACAATCATTAAATAAAAATTATTAGACATTAAAATGTTTATCAAATCAAAACAATTTTGAAAGTCTTTAAATATTTACCATTTCTCTTTAATAATATTACATTGCACTCTTGTAATAACAGTAAGATTTGTTATTAACTTTATTTTGAAAAGATTTTAAGATTGCTTGAAGTAAAAGATTTTTCTTCCCAAAGCTTTTCATCTGACACTCTTCAGGGGAAATCGTCAGAATGAAGCAGAATTGAAACCAAACTAATTTATAAAGGAAGAAAGTAGAGTTCTCATTGGCTGAAAAAGTCAACCAATGAGAGAAAAGATTAAGAAATTTTCAAAGAGTATACAAATTCTTTTTGCTTACACAGAAGAGGATTGAGAGATTTAATGAAAGTCGCTTCAAGAGCAGAAAGGTGAAAGGAAGAGCGACCTCAAGCGAGAATAGAAATTTCTATTCTTGCTCGAGGTCGCTCTTCCTTTCACCTTTCTGCTCTTGAAGCGACTTTCATTAAATCTCTCAATCCCCTTCTGTGTAAGCAAAAAAAGAATTTGTATACTCTTTGAAAATTTCTTAATCTTTTCTCTCATTGGTTGACTTTTTCAGCCAATGAGAACTCTACTTTCTTCCTTTATAAATTAGTTCGGTTTCAATTCTGCTTCATTCTGACGATTTCCCCTGAAGAGTGTCAGATGAAAAGCTTTGGGAAGAAAAATCTTTTACTTCAAGCAATCTTCAAATTCTGTACCACCAAATGTTTATTGAAAAGATTTTAATGTAATAAGTTTGTGAGAGCTTGCATATCATTTTAAACATATGGGGCAAGCCACATTTATCATGGTGCCATATATTAAACTTTTATGTAAATAAATCTGAAGATATCACTATACATATCTACAAAAAAATAAAACCAAATTTATTGTAGAAATAAAATAATAACATACTTAAAATCAAAGGAATCTAAAACTCTGCGCAATTCTTTTATATATTGCACATCATAGGACTTTTCATTCCAAATCCCAACATAATCAATTGCAAGATGATGATATTCTTTGGCACCCTTGATCCACTTAGCAATATATGTGGCTGTTAAAGTTCGATTATGATATGGAGAAGCACTTCCTTGACCAATCCAACCAGGAAAACCCCAAGGCAAGGCAACAAGTTTAATGTCAGGATTTCTTTGTTTTGCTTCTTTCATCAACCACCATTCATATCTGAGTAAATTATATTATTGGTTTTATGATAGCTTTGAAAAGTGTGTTTATTCCTCAAAGATTTTTCATCTGACACTCATTGGGAGAAATCATCAGAATGAACTGAGAGCAATCCAATCATGGTTATATAGCCAAGGAGAATAAGTCTGATTGGTTAAAAAAGGCAGTCAATCAGGAATAAAAAAGAAAACAAGAAAACAAGAGTGTGTCTGGTTGCTCAAGAGAGACAAACAATACTTTAAAAGTGTTTCAAAATAATCTTTTTTTTTTTTTGAAGAAACAAAAAAGGCAATAAAAAATAATATTGAAATTCATGCACTTAAAAGGCATTCGGAAAATAATTTAATTTTGATAAAAAAATCAAATCATGAAACACCTTAAAATGCTAACTCTTTTTGCTTTAATTTTTTAATTATTTGAAGTTAACATTAAAAAAATTATTTTACACTGTTACATTAAACAAACTTTACATTGCTGCTTATGCACTAAAAAACAATGTAGTAAAAGTTTATCAAGAATATAATTAACTCTTAAACAAAAAAAAATCACCCCCGTGTATAATTTTCTTCAGTTTCAGAATGCATGTGCGAATGTTCAGTGCCTTCAGTGCTTTGTGTATCTCCTCCAATTTCAACTTTCAATATATGCAATGATGACCCAAACTGTGGTTTGAAGAGAAAATCCAAAATATGACTTCTATATGGTTCCTTATAGTTTACTAAAAGCCTACTAGTTGCTCCACCACCAGAAAGTCCACCAATCCCATCAAAACTTCGACCAACACCATTGATATCATTAATTTCGTAAGTTTCACCCTCAAGATAGTTTTCATGATCAAAATTGCATGGTCTTGATAATATTCTGTGAAATGTTTGAACTGCTACAACAGTTCTTAAAAACAGTACAAACAATAAAGATCGCCAAATCACTTTTATCCAAAACGATAGATTGCTCTTCATATTAAAAGGCTTTTGTTACCAACCACACTTAATGCAGCATATTTTTACAATCTGTACAAATTGAAATATGTACACTGCACATTAGAACATTTTACTTTTTTATTGTTGTTCCATATGGGAGTAACTGTAATTCTTTGATAACAAAAAGGAAAGTGATGGCTCATGTTTATTGTTTAATGAGTGGAGTTGTTCTTTTACAAAGTAATCTTATGTTTATTATTATGTTTGAAGGTGGCTGTGGACATTGAAGACTTTATAGTCATTTCTATTAGTTTATTTATTTTATCTCAATATTTATCCTCTGACTCACAGGAAAGCGACAGAGGAGCTAATACATTGGGTAAGCAATTACCCTGATCTGCTTCCAGAGATGCCAATGCGTTGCTGTGTGCTTGAAATTTAGTAAATATATAAATTTAATTTAGAACTCCTAGCCAAGACCACCAAGCAGGAGAAAGTGCCACAAAGTGTTTTTCCCAAAGACTGTTGCAAGGACACAACAGAATGGCACAAGTAAGTTATGAAACGAGACCTTGTCAATCACAATCCCAGTGATTTAACTACTAGACCACACTGCCAACTGCTGTCTTCATTGCATAAGTGCATAAATATTTTGAAATAAATTGAATTGAATGAATTGCAAAACTGGGATTCGATTCTTGGTTGAAGCACCTCAGCTTTTTTTCTCAGTTATACAAAAAATATCGTCAGATTTTGTACAGAAAGTTAATACATAAAATTATAAACTTAATAAGAGTAGAAATTAGATAACTTAAAGCTGAATTTAACTTAAAATGCATTGGCTTAAATGCAAATTATGTGAAATCACTGTGATTTTTTTCCTCATCTTAACCAGTCTTAATTTTTTCTCTACTTAGCTACTAGTGATGTTGCAGATACAAAATTGGTGTTTGCAGCCCACAAGTATTTTCTATTTGTGACACTGCACTGTGCTGCACTGCAAAATTGTCACCAAAAGTTTACACTGCACCGCAAATCATATATTTAAATTGAAAATTTTTAGACTTTTTTTCTTTCATTTAAAAAGGTGTTTGTTCAAGCAATGCTCACTATTGTAGTCATCAAAGTAAGCCCTTTATATCTCAGATTCAGCAATTCAATAGCTACTGGCATAATTTTGTTATATCATTGGAAGACACTTTACTCTGCTTAGCATCCCAGCAAGCAGCCTTAATTCAGTAATATCTCTAGAGCTAAAAAAAATAAATAAATAAAAAATTTCAACCCAACAGCAATATCTTGGAATCTTAAAAAATTGATAAAGATAATTGCATAAAAGTTGCTTTTGGTAAAATGCCTCTCTATGTTTTTCTGCAAGTTAAAAAAATAACTCAAGCATGTTCCATAAATTTAGTTTTTTTAACTATAAAATCTTACCAAAACCCTTGATATGCATTTGTGGTCAAAGCAATAATTGTTGTCGTGCTAAGCTATTTTTTACAGCTATAACAGTACATTAAATCCTCACAAATAACTTTTATTACACTATATTTAATAAGTACATTCAATTTAAGGCTTAGTCAACTACCATTAAAAATTACAATTCTGAAAGAAATAATAAAAATATGATACAATTAAACCATAATTAATAAGTTCAGTTAAGATCAATTTTTATTCAATTTATTTGATTTTAAATAATGCTGCCAAACTATTGCAGCTAAATAGACTTTTCAAAGTTAAATCTGGTAATGTTTGTTAGTTTGTTATTGTAGTGCAGCAGTTCCCAAACTTTTTTTTTCACGGCGCCCTTTTGAAAACTTAACAATACTCGCGGCGCCGTAATGAAAAAAAGGTATTTTTCTCCGAAAATCAGGTTGTTTTCTAAAAAAAAAAGGTCCTCAATCAGAATTGTTCTCTGAAGAAACATCTGCAACGGATTCAAAACTGTATGTGCTGTTTTCGAGGGGTAACTGCCTCATTTGCCTCACCCAATATCCACCACTGCTCACATGGCTTTCATCCCGCGGCATGCTTTCGCGGCGCCCCTGACAAAGTCTTGCGGCGCACAGTTTGGGAACCGCTGCTGTAGTGTATGTATTTTAAAACTATTTTAATGGTTTCTCACATGCTACAAAATTTTTTTTTTATCTCCATTAACACATTTTGTATGATCCCAAATTTAAATTGGCTTTTGTTAAAAATCAATTAAACTAAGTTTACTAATTTTTAACTTTTTTTGTAATATCAGTATCAGTATCAGTATCTTTTATTTCTGCTCCGCCACAAGAAACACAGAAAGAAATAAACAAACATATAGGACTATAGCAGAAGAAGAAAAAGGAAGAAGCAACAAAACGTTAAACGTTATAGCATGCAGACAGTAATATTTGATATAGTAGTTATAAGAATGGTGCATGGTTGCAACACCTTACATAGAAAAGCAGATAAATACATAGAAAAGAAGATACATAGAACAAATAGAATTATAAGACAGGGAAAAACATACTAGGAGACAAAAAAGAAAAGCGCGACAAAGCAAGACGTACCATGTATTTGAGGCATTGTTGCGTGTTAATATGTAAAGACTACTTTAAACTTTGTCATAACTATGCTGAACTTTGTCATAAATATGCTGAGAATAATATTATAGTACTTTTTAATGCTCTACTGAAATCACAATTTACATAGTAGCATAGATGTGGCTTTTAAAAATATAAAGATATTAAGACTCCACCAGACAGACTTTGAAAAACTCATTTAAAAAAGATACTTACTACAGAATACTTTTCAATTAAACTTTAAAAAAAAAATTAAGAAATATCTACAAGTTGCTAAAATTAATTATTGAAATGTAATTACTTATTAATGGGTGACAATTCAATTCTACATTAAAAGGATTTTTCTAAAACTTATTCTATGTCTGATTTTATAATCTGCTTTTTTGTTTTGCTTAAAGTAGTACTTCCTATATAAAAAACAATGGCGTTTAAAGCTTTGGGTGTTTTTTCACTAAGTAACACAGTAGACAGTGTAATGTTCTGTGGCTTCTCTTTTATAAAGCACACTTCAGTGTTATATATTTTGTCTTTCTTTATTATATCTGATTATAACTAGAAAGCGGTATCTTTAAAATGTACTGGTTGGCATGGTTGATGTCGTCGACATGGTTGGCGTGGTCGGTGTGGTCAACGTAGGCCTAATTGGCTAGGTTCAGAGCCGTAACAGCCGCCACCCAAACCCCCCAATTGGGGGGGGCCCAGGCCAACTTTGGGCCCCAAGTTAGTCTGAAATTGCGAAGTGTCACAAATAATGCGCTTGATCGTTGCTTTTTGACTAGGCCTACGTGACTATTTTCAGTTCAGCAGACTTGTTTACAACCTATTTAAACTGTAGGAAGAAATTGGATTGGGACATCATAAGTGAATGCTACGTCATTTTATCTCGCAGAATCTATTCGATTCTGGTAGAATCTTGAATATTCGATTGACGTAACAATGCCGTTGTTACGCAACAATTTTGTTGGCTATAAATACCGGGACATTATATATACACTGCAGAGTGTAGATAAAGTGTAGATACTGTATTGTACAGAGTGTAGATACTGTATTTTATTGACATTATATAAAATGAAACGTTCAAAAAGTGGTGCTCAAAAGAGAAAAAAAGCAGCCGCTGCTCGAGATGCTGTAGCGAAATTGCCCAAGATGACTGATTTTTTCAAGATTACTGAGCAGAGTAGACCTGGCACTAGTACCGAGAGGGATGAGGAACACTATAGTGTCCAAGAAAAAAAAGACGATGGCGATCAGCATCAAAGTGATTGTGAATTTCCAGAAAATGTAAGTTGTGATTTACCTGCGAATACGCAACCTTCAATATCAAAAATAACTGAATCTCAATTTACTCCTATCCCTGATGACCCATGTAAATGGCCTGAAAGTATTTCTGATGCTCAACGATGTGACATAGTAAAGCGTGGACCACATCAACTAAAACACAACTCCAAGGCGACGTTTTTCCTCTAACCATTATAAACGTGTGTTACCTAATGGTGAAAGTGTTTCACGGTCGTGGCTAGTTTATTCTGGGGAATCAGATCAAGTTTTTTGCTTTTGTTGTAAGCTATTTGGAAAAACACTAAGCCCCTTTTGTAGTGGTATAAATACATGGGAGGGTTTTTCGAAAAAACTGAAAGACCATGAAAACGGCATTTCCCACCAAGAATGCTGCAGTCAATGGATGTTGCTAGCTGAAGGGATAAGAAATTCATCCACTATCGACAAACGCGAAATGGATATTTTTTTCAATGAAAGACGTTTTTGGAGAAATGTTTTAGAGAGACTTATCGACATTGCCTTGTTTCTATCGGAAAGGAATCTTGCTTTTAGAGGATCTGAAGAAGTCCTAGGATCTCCTCACAATGGAAATTTTTTGGGTATATTTGAGCTTTTGGCAAGAAGAGATCCAATCCTAAAAGAACTTCAAGACAGAATCAAGCATAAAAAGAGTAAAGATCACTATTTGAGTCCTACCATACAAAATGAACTAATTGAATTGCTAGCGACAGAAGTTGAAAAAGAAAATTTAAAGCAATTGAAAAAGGCAAAATATTTTTCTATAATTTTGGACTGCACTCCAGATATGTCACATCATGAACAAATGTCTGTCATTCTTCGTTATGTACTATGTAATGAAGAAGCTGCTGTTGTTAAAGAAACATTTTTTGGCTACTTGAGAATAAGTGACAGTACTGGGAAAGGCTTGTTGAACGCTTTCTTAGGAAAAGCGACCGAACTGCAACTCGAATTGTCTGATTGTCGAGGCCAGTCATATGATAATGGTGCTAACATGAAAGGAAAACATTCTGGGGTCCAAGCAAGAATGCTAGACATCAATCCCAAAGCTGTTTACGTGCCCTGTGCAAACCATACCCTTAACTTAGTTGTTGTTGACAGTGCTAATTCATCGACGGAAGCATTGACATTTTTTGGAGTACTTACAAGGTTGTATGTGCTGTTTTCTTCCTCTGCTCAGCGTTGGGAAATTTTGAAGAAACATGTGGAGCTGTCCATAAAGTCGCAATCTGATACTCGTTGGGAAAGCAGAATTAAATGCATCAAACCTCTTCGATACAATTTAAAAGAAGTGTTGCTGGCACTGAAAGACTTGGAAGCCATTTCCATAGAAAGAAAAGATGGAAGAGCTGCCTCAGAAACAAAATCGTTAATAGCTTATTTATCAAAATGGAGTTTTATTTTGTCGGTGTTTATTTGGTATGATATCTTATTTCAAGTCAATAAAGCAAGCAAGATTCTTCAATCATATGGAGTCACCCTTCATACAATGGAAACGGAAATCCAGGCAACTGAAAAGTTTGCAAAACTATCGCACAACGGGTTATGACAGTGCTGCAACATCTGCTGTTGAAATAGCACAGGAATTAGATATTGATCCTTCTTTTCCTCCGTCAAGAAGTGGAAAGAAAAGAAGATTGTTTGATTACCAAGGTGAAGAGGAACAACAAGCTACTCCTGAACTGAAATTTAAAAGCAACTTTTTCTATCCATTTATAGACCACGCTATTATGTCGATAAAGGAGCGCTTTAATTTGTTACGTGAGGTTTCTTCCGCCTTTTCGTTTTTGTACACACGTGACCAACTTTTGCTTGTGCAACAAGAAAATGCTCTTCTTACTTGCTGTAAAGAGTTCCAAAAAAAGTTCGGTGACATTGATTCTGATGAAATGAGCGCTGAGCTACAGCGGTTTGTTTTAATTTTACAAAAACAACGCAATCTCAATACGGCTCACGACTTTCTGAACTATCTTCTAAAGACTCATTTATTTGAATTGTATCCGAATGTGTACATCGCACTTCGAATCTTACTAACTTGCCCCGTGACTGTTGCTAGCGCTGAAAGAAGCTTCAGCAAATTGAAACTGATCAAAACTTTTAATAGAACGTCAATGACAGACAGTAGACTATCTTCATTAGCCATGTTGTCAATCGAAAATGACTGCGCCCGATCTCTTGATTATGACAATGTCATAACAGCATTTGCGAACAAAAAGGTTCGCTCCAGACTATTTAAATGATACTGTGCTTAGTGCTTTTATAGCTTTTTCATGTTTTTCAGTGTCATTGCTTTCGTTTTGCAGTGTCTGCATAAATGTTCTACTGAACTCTGGCATCGGTGCCGAATTTTTATTACTTGCACCTTCGGTATCAGCATGCTTTGTTCTAACATTAGCCTGTTTACTTATGTACAAATTGTGGTGTATTTTCTTAATGCAGCTTTTCAATTTTACACCTCTAAAATGATCTGACTTGTGCGCAGGGGCTCTTGCGCTCACTTCTGGGGGGGGCCCAAAGTTGGAGTGCTACGGCACTGGCTAGGTTGGCCAGATTGATTTAAAATGTTTAAATATTGATGATCCAGCTGTGTTTGTAGGCCTAATCTAAATTAATATACAAAGAAGAAATAACAAACTTTCAGTTTTAAAAAAGCTTTCCCGAACTAGTTTATCTAACCAACCTTAGCCCAGTTCTCACATATCAAAGCAAGTCAACCTCGTCCACGCAAACCGAGCCAAATGATTATGCTTTTTATATTTATTTACATTACAAATACAGTCTGTTTCAAAAAAATTTAGATCTCTTCTATAGCCAAACTAGACAACTTCTCAAAACTAAAATGATTATTATGCTTTACTTATTTACATTATAAATACAACCGGTTTCAACAATAAATAAATATTTTATAAAATAACCCAGTCAACCTCGCCAACCTAGCCCCCCACGCCCACCACGCCGACCAGGCCGACCACGCTAACCACGTCGATCACGTCAACCACGCCGACCTGTACAAATTTTAAAAAACCCCTAGTAAATGATAGTTACTAAGAAATACAAATTATATGATACATGTTACCAAACCAAAATTACCAATATATTACATACCTCATATATTGTACGTTTTTTGTACCAAAGCTTATACTTGTAGACAGTGGTGGATATTGGGTGAGGCGAATGAGGCAGTTGCCTCAGGCCCCGCTTTTTTTTGGGGCCCCCCTCGAAAACAGCACATACAGTTTTTAATCCGTTGCAGATGTTTGTTCTGAGAACGATTCTGAGTGAAGACCTTTTTTTTAGAGAACACCCTGATTTTGGGACAAAAATAGAGAAAACTGAAAGCAAATGGAAGTGAAGACCTTTTTTTTTTAAAGGACACCATGAATTTCGGAGAAAAACATGCAAGCCAAGATCAGACCTCTTTTTTTCTCAGACAACATTAATTTTTAAAAATTCTTGCCTCGGGCCCCTAAATTGGAATATCCACCACTGCTTGTAGAGAATCGAGAGTTAATTTAGTTCTAACAAAAAAATTAATTTAAAGAATCATAAACCCATTATAGCAATAAAGGAATAAAAAAACACACATGGAAGCAAGTAAAAGGCAAAAAGGTAGTGTTGTAAAAATAAAAGTTTAATTGAGCAGGTGTTGTGATATTGTGCAATCGATGACGTAGTGTTTTCTTAAACGCTTCTAATCTTAATCAGCGCCTTCTGCTCGATCAATTATTGGACACGCGTATCTCCAAGCATAATTGTAACCAGTTAAATCTGCGCCTCTATTTCGGTTCATCAGTCAGTTCAAAGTTATCAAGCTACTACAGCAAACGAACTAAAAGCATTCTATTTCAATACGGTTGTTTTTTGGCTAAGTGATCTTTGTGAATTTTAATTATTGTTTTTTTAATAAACCTGTGTATTCGTGCAAAGATACAACAGGCAAAAGTGGCGACGAGGATTCAAGTAACTCATCTGCGTCAAGAATTTTAAAGAAAATTTGTTGAATCTGCATTAAAGCTTGAATTGTCAAAATGGGTGAAATTTCTGAACTGATTTTGTTGTTAAATAAGCAACACCAAGAGCAAATGGCAGTTTTACGCGACGAGCATCGCGAGCAGAACAAGCAACACCAAGAGCAAATGACAATGCTTCAAGAGCAGCTGAAAACTTTACAAAGCAGCTTGAACAACCCGCGAGAAAATGTTCCAACACCGATGGCAAGTTTTCAACCATTCGATTCCACATCTGAGTTATGGACTGATTATTTGGCAAGGTTCCGAACATTCGTCACTGCTAACTCTATTCCCGACAACAAGCAAGCACAAATTTTTCTTACCAACCAATCTAACTCCGTTTACAAAATGCTTAGCAACTTAGCGGCTCAGCAACAACCTGTCAAAAGCAGACATGAGCTAACCATAAATGATATTCAGACGTTTATGGCAGAGCAGTTCGATCCAAAACGATTTGTTGTCAGAGAACGTTTCAAGTTCTGGTCTGACATGAAACGCAAACCTGGCGAAACTATTCCTGAACTGGCAAGCAGAATACGACAAGATGCAGCTACATGTGATTTTCAATCCATTAAAGATCCTTTAGATGAAGCCTTGCGAACTAAATTTATCTGTTCAGTAGACAACAAAGCAGTTTTGAAGACACTCTTCAAGCTCAAGGACGATGAACTGAAGTTTAGCAACGCCATCAGAGTGGCTCAAGAAGTGGAAGAAGCAGCCAAGGTAGCAAAGGAAACCGCAAAGTCCAAAACTTCCAAAACGCAAGAAAAGAAAACCGCCTGCTTCAGGTGTGGAAATTCTGGACATTTTAGCAAACCTTGTCCCCACATTAAAGCTATTTGCAGCTTCTGCAAGAAAACAGGTCATCTGCAATCTGTATGCATGTCTCGACTAAGAGATAATAAGCTTGTGAAACAACAGGTGAAATTGGTGCACAAAGTCCAATGTTCTGTTTCACCCATCTATCAAACTATTAGACTTAATGACCACAGAATTAAGTTTGAAATTGATAGCGGAGCCAGTGACACATTTTGCTGTGAAGCGACGTGGCAAACGCTGGGTAAACCCATTCTACAACCTGTATCAGTTCAATATCAAGTTGCTGAAGGTAGCCCGCTACCCGTCGTGGGACAATTCCAATCAACTGCAAGTATTGATGGAAAATCACCTGACGTGACCTTTCCTGTAATTGTCACTAAGGTGCCCAATCTAAATTTACTAGGTCGTCTGGCGATGATGAAGTTGAAACTCACCAACTTAACTGATCACTTCAGAGAAAACCTAAGTTGTGCCGAATCTACTGCAACGATAGAGCACGTCACTACAACTGGTCCAGAAAACTCTTTAGATGCGGCATGTATTCAATTATGTGGAGAGTTTCCTACTTTATTTGAATCTACATTGGGTTGTCTAAAAGATTTTTCACTGGACATACGGTTTAAACCTGAAGCTAAACCTATTTTCAAGAAGCCAAGACCTGTTCCGTTCTCAATCCTACAAGATTTAAACGAAGCATACGAAGCAGGAATTAAGAGAGGTGTATGGGAGCTTACAGATTTTAACTCGTACGGCACCCCCGTGGTTCCTATTCGAAAGTCTCCTTTGCCAGGTCAAGCAAAAGCAAGCATCCAAGTTTGTGGAGATTATTCGGTGACTGTAAACTTGCAACTGGAAGACCATCGTCAACCAATCCCTCTCCCAGAAGATCTAATGCGCAAGCTAGGACGTGGTTACTGCTTTAGTAAGATTGATCTAGCTAATGTATATAATCAAATCTGTCTTTCTCCTGACAGCCAGAAGAAGCTGGCTCTCAGCACTCACAAAAGAGTTTTACTTCAGAAAAGACTTCCTTTCGGAATTAAATCCGCACCAGGGTATTTCCAAGAAATCATGGAACAGTTAACGCAAAATTTGCGAGGAGTTGCCGTGTATTTCGATGATATTTTGGTAAGTGGTGACAACGCAAAAGATCATTTGATGAACCTGCGATCTTTGTTCAAAAGACTAGAAGAAAAAGGTCTTCGCTGCAACCGTGAAAAATGTGTTTTCGCCCAAGTATCAATTGATTACCTGGGTCACACTTTATCAAGTCGAGGAATTGCAAAAGGGTCCAAAGTTGATGCCATACTAGAAATGCCTACACCCAAGAACATTTCTACGTTAAAATCTTTTTTAGCATCTGTGCAGTTTTATTCTAAATTCTTACCTCCATATTTTTCGGAAATCACCGAGCCGTTGTACAAGCTTACACGCAAAGGACAACAGTGGAAGTGGAAACGGTTACTATGCACAGAGACTGTACTTGCGCACTATGACCCATCTCTTCCGTTGGGTTTATCTTGTGACGCCTCAGAATGCGGAATTGGAGCGGTATTATTTCATCGCTTTGCAGACGGAAGCGAGCGTCCGATTCTCAATATTTCTAAAATTCTATCGGCAACACAAAGACGCTATAGCCAAATACAGAAAGAAGCACTATCCTTAGTGTACGCTTTGAAGAAATTTCATCAGTTTCTGTACGGTCGTAAGTTCATTGTGGTTACCGATCACAAACCTTTAGTGACCTTGTTTGCCCCTGATAAAGGTACTCCTGTAATGGCCGCGAATCGACTTGCACGATGCGCATTACTAGTCCATCAATATGACTACACGGTGGAATACCGTAGAAGCAAGGACCATGGCAATGCCGATGCTCTTAGTCGCTTGCCATTTTCAAATGACACAAGTTTTGATGGGGAGGAGATGGAAGATGATGTCGATAGCGTTTGTTTAGTTCGAACAATCAGTCGTCAAATCAATCCTGACAATCCATTGCTTGTGGTCAGAGAGACTGCCAAGGATCCAATTCTTTCCCAAGTAATGCGATTTGTGAAGGAAGGATGGCCGCATGCATTATCGGAAGAGCTTAAAGACCTCAAAAAGTTGGAAAATTCGTTGTCAATAGAGAATGGTTGCGTTTTTTACGGCTTACGGGTAATAATTCCTTCAACCCTACGTAATCATATTCTTAAATTATTACACCTTGGACATTTCGGCATGCAATGGATGAAACAACTTGCCAGGTCAACTGTCTATTGGCCTAGAATTGACTTTGACATTGAGGATTTATGTCGCAAATGCACTTCCTGTGGCCAATTTCAAAATAAGCCGGATAAACCTTCAATCCATCCGTGGATGATGCCAGAAAAACCATGGTCAAGACTCCACTTGGACCATGCGATCAACTTTCTGGGAAGAAACTGGTTAGTCCTTGTAGACGCTTATTCAAAATATCCTTGCATTCATCCAACAACCTCAACGTCTTCGAAAAGTACTACTGCTATACTTGAACAAGAATTTGCTCATTTCGGATATCCCCACACGTTGGTGACCGATAATGCCACAACATTCATGTCTCAAGAGTTCCAAGCTTGGTGCAAACAACGAGGCATTGTACATCTCATCGGAGCACCTTATCATCCAGCAACAAACGGTGCTGCCGAGCGTTTGATACAATCGTTTAAACAGGCATTGAGAAAATCCTCGTTACCTCCAAAGGAAGCTTTGCAAGAATTTCTAATGCAATATAGAAGAATTCCTTTTGCATCGAGACTGTCGCCAAGCGAATTGTTGAATGGAAGAAGAATTCGCACCAAAATTGACACTTTGGTTCCATCCATTCCGCATCTCCTGCAGGGAAGACAGTCAAAACAAGCGAGCAAGCATTCAAATGCTGAAGACTCGGAAGTGGTTTCGAAAGTCGAACATCATTACTCACTAGGAGACCCTTGTTACGCACTGTACTTCGGCCCTAGAAGAGATCGTGACCCACGATGGGTGCCTGCGATAGTTACGAAAGTCCATGGTACACGAAGCGTCAATGTACGAGTCATTCCTCGAGGACCAACTTGGAGAAGACATCTTGATCAACTTCGACCTCGATACGGTTCGGATCAAGATGATGACCCCTGTGAAATCCCAACGAGCGTTTTGTCTACAGAAACACTTCCATCCGGGACTGACCACGCATCTAGTTCTTCTTCGATGAACCAACGCAACAATCCGAGATTACCAACCGGAGACGAGTACGGGCGATACAATCCACGACGATCAGCGAGAACAAAGAGACCTCCAAAAAAATATTGTTGCTAATATGTATATATATTTTTTGTCGTAGTTTATTTGGGGAGGTGTTGTGATATTGTGCAATCGATGACGTAGTGTTTTCTTAAACGCTTCTAATCTTAATCAGCGCCTTCTGCTCGATCAATTATTGGACACGCGTATCTCCAAGCATAATTGTAACCAGTTAAATCTGCGCCTCTATTTCGGTTCATCAGTCAGTTCAAAGTTATCAAGCTACTACAGCAAACGAACTAAAAGCATTCTATTTCAATACGGTTGTTTTTTGGCTAAGTGATCTTTGTGAATTTTAATTATTGTTTTTTTAATAAACCTGTGTATTCGTGCAAAGATACAACAGCAGGGTTGTTTTGAAGTAAATGATTGAATTATTCCATCACGTAGACATCAAAACGATGCGGTCGCTGATGTTCATGGTCAAATCTTCTAGGTTCGGTCTACTCGGTTAAAGTTGTTTCCGACTTCGTCATCAAAGTCATCGTTCGATTCAGTGTTTCTGACGTCGCCATCATTGAGGTAATTGCTTGGTTCAGTGAAATTAGTTTCATATCTCTTTCGAAGATGAATCCTATTTTGTCAAATCATTAATCCTGACTTGAGCTACCAAGTATCGGTTTGATTGGTGGTAGCATTCTATTACCCGTCTATATCCCACCTTTAATGCGATTATTTTGTACACAGACTGGATTATTAACTTTAAGTTGTTCTAGATTTCTAGTGCCTCTGTTGTAGTATTTTTTGAATTTTTCTTTTCTTTTTGCTGCTTTCATGTCAACTCAAAGTTTTTCGTCATGTCAACTTCGTGATAAGAACTTTTGTGACAGGGGATAGCGTCCTCTACCGGATGATCAATTGACCATACAACAGAATGGCTGGAGATAGACCTGTGGATTTGTCAGGTGTGTTTTTCCACTGCAGAATTCCTTTATTCCTTCGTGATATATTCATTATTCGTTCTCAAAGGCTATCCTCTGCCACGCCAACATTTTCGAAGAAGATTTTTTGCCCACTTAAGAGCTGATTCAGCAACAGAGTTGCCTTGAGAATACCATAAGGACGACGACGCCACTCAACTTCCCATCTTTTTAAAAAAGTCATTAATATTTGCTGAGCCAAAGAAGGGCTACCATCACTCCAAATTACATCACAAACTGCATTGATTATAAACCATTCTGGCAAACTGCTAATTATTATAGCTGTATCAAGGTTGATAAACGGACCTTTTACATCAAAGTATCCCAAATACCAATCTATTATTACTAAAAATTTATTGCTGTTGAGGTCGAACCAATCAGCTGAAATAATTTGAAAGGGATATTCAAAAACTGGCAAATGTTGTAAAGGCGGTTTGATGTTACTCGGTCTATCAAATTCGCATTTGGAGCAGCTTCTGCATTTATTAGTAATGTCATTATCCATACCGGGCCAGTACATTATTAAACGAGCTCTTGCTTTTGTGCCTTCGGTTCCCCGGTGACTATGGTGCAAATCTGATAATAAGCTTTTTCTTAATGAAGAATAAGTAAGCGTGTACCTTTAAGAACAAAGCCGTTTACTAATTGTTCTTCACGAACGTTCCAATAAGGGCGCAACAATTCGGAGAGGTCGTGTTTGTTTTGGGAAAAACCTTGGTTAATTAGGGATTTTAAAAGTTGATACTCCACGTCCTTGTCAGCAATCTTTTTAAGCTGTTCTAATCGAAACGAACAATTGGCCATTTCAGCTTGGGATAAGCGGCAAATTCGAAGAAAGAATGCCTGTAAATCTGCATGTTGTTGGTCAGTTTCATCAGGATGATCAACAGGGTTGCGAGAAAATGAATCCGCAACTTTATTTTGAAAACTTTTCATTGGTGGTTTGGATTCGAATACGTCGTTGTACTCTTGAAGAATTTGTTGTTTCAATAGTTCGGTATCGCAATACTCTGGGTCAATCGTGCCCGAGAAACAACGGGTTTCGCAGTTTAAAAACGCTTTACCTTTATTAAACGGGGTTAAAACGGACTTGGGATTCTGAGTAGCTCTTGCCGCACATTTTTTGGTTCGAACTCAGGGTGTTCTGGGGTGTTAATATAAACGATATTCAACTTTTTCGCAAAATCGATGGAAAGCAGTGGGGTTTTAATGTCTCTAAAAACAACTAATTTTGAATCAACATATGACTGGCCAAAATAAAATCTTGCGTAAACATAGCCTTCCGGAGTCATTTTTTCTCTTATGGCTATAACGATGGTTTTCATTTCTGTTGTGGGCTTCTTTAATTGGCTCAGCAGTAAATGCAACAGAGTTAAATGTCCGATTACCATCCAATCAGATCCTGTATCGATTATAAAGCGCAAAATACCGGAACAATTGTTATTGATGGCAACGCGTATCTGAACTGTTTTGGTCCTACTGCCAACTTGCGACACTATTGCTCCCAATTGGGCTTCTGCTTTATTGATTTTTGATGTCAAGGTGTTAGCTGTCGGCCTCCGATTCTTTTTGAAGCACATTTTCACAAAATGACCAACACGACGGCAAAAATTACGAAGTTGTCCTTCTGCAGGACATTTACGCAAGGAATCATGCACGCAACCGCAGCGTGTACACATTCTACTCTGATTTAATAAAGTTGATTGATAACCATTTGAAGTTTGTGTTACCGATTGTTTTGCGATTCGTCCAATTGCATTAAAATCATTTATAGTTGAAGAGTTGGTAGTTTTTTTGTAGAGAATCATAGGTTTCTAATATTCGCACGGCGGCTGGTAAATCCAAACCCAGCACTTCCATTAATTTTTTTGGGCAATCGAATCGCTTGTGTGAAGCACAAGTTTCATCAATAAACATTGGTCAACTGCACGAATTTTATCGTCTTCACAAAACTCTTTACCAAATTCTTATATAGACGCAAGTTTCCCATATTGACATAGACACAAGTTTCCCAAGTTTCCCATTCAATATAAAATTGTTTAAACGTTTGGTCAGTTTGTTGCTTGTAAGCATTAAAGACTTTTCTGTAAAGCCAAACATTATCTTTTGCAAGGGTGGCAATAACATCTAACACAGCATCGATGTTTTGCCGTTGTTCGCGCGGCAACTGCAGTTGAGCCGCAGTGATTTTCTCAAAAGTCGCGCTCGTGACGCACGCTTCAATAGCTGCCATTTTGGTCTTCCAAGAGATTTTCTCAGCTTTAATGCCAGATTCTTAGATAAAATTCTTAAATTGTCTTTTCCATGACAAAAAGTATTCGCCGGAGTGTGTGGATGAATCTAACTCTTCTCTAACAAAAACTTTTTTCAAAGATCAGTCAATTGACCGCGCCATCTTTTCAACAGTTTCTTTAATATATAATCTATTAATGTAATTGAGCAAAATATAACTGATAAACACTGACTGACTTTTTAGATTTGTTAATTCTTCTTGAAATTCTTTAGATTTATTTTTGACTTATTTATGGCTAGCTGCCGACAACGCCATGTAATATTCTGTCGTTTCGCTTTTATAAAGCACACTTCAGTTTTATATGTTTTGTCTTTATTATATCTCATCATAACTAGTAAGTGATAGTTAAGAAATACAAATTATGTGATACGTGTTGCCAAACCAAAATTACCTATATATTATAGACAGGTAGACTAATTTGTAAAGAAGGTTTATTAGGCTGGGTAACAATAATTGGTTCTCGTTTACTATTCGCCAAGTTTAGTTGATTACCTTTTAAACTTTGGGAAATCCCCAATGCCTGCGAGGTTAGTAGGAGAAAACAGTAAACGAAACCCAATTAAATAATAAAAAAAAAAGATAAAACTTTGTTTTGGTATTGAATAATCGGCTTAAAGGTATAAAATAATGCAAATACAAAGTTGTTGTACAATTACATTCCATTGCTTTATTTAAGTTCAAGAGCGATTCACCTTTCTCTTTATTGATTTCAATTTCTCTCGTATGTCTTTTTTCTTTTTGGCTGCTTTGCGCGCTATTTAGATTATTTAATTACAAAAGAAAGAGGCTATTTAATTGATTAGTTCTTCACCCAAGGAACAACTTCACCCTTTAACATCTTCATATAAGCATGTTGGTTAATTTTGACACTAGCCTCAATGAAAATCAAAGGGGTTTTGAGACCTGTGGTTGTAACCCCTGCCCACACCATTACTGAAGCTGGTTTTTGCCTCCTGAATGAAGTTTGATGTACTGAATCTTTGGATTCAATCCAAGTTCGATCATTTTGGCTGTTGTGAATGGCTTGAAAGGCGAATAATTTTTCATCTGTTGAGAGAACCTGTGGCCGTGTGCCATTAAGGAGCTTATTCAGAAGCATCTTTGATCTTTCATACCTTTTTTTTGTGGTATCACAGAAAAGTTGTAATTTGGTAATTTTGTAAGGCTTGACCTTAAGATCATTTATTAGCACCCCCTGCATAATTGAATGGCTAACATGTGCCTCTTGAGCAAGTTTTCTGGTGCTCTTTTGAGGATTCTGTCTCAGCTTTTCTCTGATATTTTTAACGGTTTTTTTGTTTTTATGGACCTCTTTGGGGTGCTCCTGACCTTTGGTAAGCAGCTGCCAGTCTCTCTAAACCTTTGTAAGCAGCTGCCTTGTATACACCAGAACGACTTACAGTTCCTTTCAACACTCTGAAAGTCTTAGCAGCTGATAGCCCCTTATGACAGTGTGTTTGAATGATCTCATTTAAAGTCTTTGCCATGGCTGTAACTTTAATTTTGCACAGTTTTTATAATTTATTAGTAATCTAGGATGATTATAATTCTGTAATAAATACTAGTATTTCAGTAGTTGGGAAATGTGTTTAAATTTAATATAAAATTTAGTCCACACTTTGCTGGGCCACCCTGTATAAAATTAATTAGGCAAATGTTGTTTTTACAGGCATAAAATTGAATTTTATTTAAATGCACTAATTCATGCAAACAACAGTTACCTGTTTATTTTAAATATCAGGATTTTTGTTTGTAAAACTAACCTGAATCCCCCCTGTGGTTACTATTGCTTCTTGAATGTTTACCTCAAAATTTTCCAAATGCAATAAGCAAACAAAATTGAGTCTCTTCAAGAAGTCAACATAAAAATTTTTTTTTGACAAAACTGACTCTGAATCCGCCTACTGCACCAGGATAGAATAAAAAAAAAACAAAAGGAAAAGGATCTTCAAGAAGCAATAGTAACCACAGGGAAGATCCAGGTTAGTTTCACAAACAAAAATCCGGATGTTTAAAATAAACAGGAAACTGTTATTTGCATAAATTAGCACATTTAAATAAAATTCAATTTTATGCCTGTAAAAACGTTTACTATTAATTAATATGTTCAATTGATGAAAAAGTTTGGTAATACAACAAAAACCAAACTCTTGTTGACATAGTTTTGAATAAGTATTGTTATTTATACTGGTATGTACTAGAATGCCAATATTATAATAATTTTTTCAAATTAAAATTCAGTTGTTTTATGTTTTTCTGTGCCAGTATAATTGTTACAAACCAAAAGTTTGTCAGCAATGTAGCTGAGTAAATATAGCATTTTATTGATGGCAAATTTGCTTAGCATAATCTCTGTACAAAGCCTATTTTTATCATTCATGGAAAACACAATTTGCAAAGTTTTCTGTTTTAGTTATTGGTATAAAAAACAAACTTAAATTAAGCTAAAATGGAGTTTATGATTAATCAAGACAAGATTTTTGAGTATGTTTGACTAGCTCAATATTTATCAATTAATACAAATGCTTGAAGCTGGCTCATGTGCATTTGTATTTTGATTCATTTGATTGGCTTTTTAGCAAGTAACAGTTTGCTGTACAAAGGACAGATTGGACTCATAATTTATTTGTAGTTTCTGATATTGTTAGAGAATCTGATTTTCTGATTAAATTTGTGACCTATTAGTTTTTGAAAAGCAGTCAAATAATGCAGCTTGAAGTGTGAGTTAAACTAGAATTTTATAAAATAAAATAAAATAATAAAAGTCATAAAAATAGCTCATATAATTGTTAGATGTACTGCCAGCTTGTAGGAAATGAAATCAAGCAAATTAAGTTTATATCACAAAAAATTTTTTGCATGACTTTTCATTGGTAATATTTATATTTTACTACTTTATTTCCTTTATCATTTCTTTTAATGCAGTTTATTTCATAGTAAAGTTTGTATTGCTATATATACAGGTTTTACATATGCTTGGTTAGCAATTATAGAAGTTAGTTGATGGTTTTGATGTGAGAATCAAGATTTCCTTTTTTGTTAGTTACCATATGTAAGATTTTTATGATTTAAAAAATATTGGTGTTTTTATTAATGTGTACTTAGTCATGTTTTTCCATTGTTTTCTTGTTTTATAAGATGGCAATTGACTTCTGGTAATCTGCTGGTCTTGCCTTTTTATTGAGCCATGCAAGAAACAGCTGCTTACCAAAAATCGATCTAATCGATCAAAAACACATGTTATTGCAATATTTGATTTGACTTTTTCCCAGATCTGGAGCGGATCCAGATCTCATAATATTGAAACAAAGCAGATCCTGTATGGACCTGGTTCTTTTTCTTGCGGACCCAGACTGGATCCGGATCCTACTTTATGTGAATCCGATCACCTCTGATCTGTTACCAAAAATGTTACCAGTGTATTAGTGATGAGCAACTTAAAAAAAGCAATGGAATCGTGATTTTTAAGATAAACTTAAATTATGTGAAGCTTCCCCCATGTTTTTTAATGAACATGACATTTGCATTATTTTGTACCCTAGTAGATTATTCGGTCTCAAGAAGTCACCGTAAGCGATTTTTTTCTGTGAAACTAACCTGTAATGCTTTTTTCAGCACCAGAATAAAGATAGAATAAGGAAGAAACCAAGACAAAAAGGATCTCAAGAAGTGATAGTAACTGCCAGGTGATTCAGGTTAGTTTCATGAACAAAAATCACTTATGGTGACTTTTTGAAGAGACCTGATTATTCAATACCAAACAAAGTCTTTTTTCTTATCATTTATTAGGGTTTTGTTCACTGTTTCCCGATACTAACCTTGCAGGCTTTGGAGATTTCCAAAAATGTAAAAGATGAACTAAATGTGGCAAATAAGAAATGCAAACTTGTTTTTTAAAGTCTATCTGGTGGTATCTCAATCTCTTAAAAATTTTAAAAGCTACATCTATGCTACTATGTAAATTATAATTTTGGTAGAGCATTAAAAAGTATTATTATATTATTCTCAGCATAGTTATGACAAAGTTTGAAGCAGTCTTTATCTATTACAAAAAAAGTTAAAAGCTGGTAAACTTACTTTTATTGATCAAAAAAAAGCCAATTTAAATTTGGGGTCATACAAAATGTGTTAATGGAGATAAAGAAATTCTTTTTGTAGCCATGCAAGAAACAGTTAAAATAGTTTAAAATACACAAAGCATAGCACTAACATGTTGCGTAAATTTGGCAAAATACCTTGAAAAAAAGGTCTCTTCAAGAAGTCACCATAAGCAATTTTTGATGGTGAAACAAATCTGCAACACTACACAGCATCAGGAGGAAATAAAAAAGAAAACAAGAGGAAAAAAATCTTTTGTAGAAACATGAGTAACCACAGGTGGATTCTGGGTTAGTTTTACAAACAGAAATTGCAAACGTTAATTTCTTGAAAAGACCTGGAAAAAATAAAAAAAACAAAGCACCAATGCACCATTGAGTAGATGTTTACAAACTGCAAAAAAGGAGTTAGTAATTCAGTTGCTAATCTGGTAATGACACATTATGACCAATTACTATGTAAGAAAGTGAAAAAACAAAAGGTTTTGCAAAAAAAAATGATTTGTATAAATGCATTAAAATTACATCATTTTCTCTTCACATTGCTATTGCATATTAAGCTATTATGCAACATGCTTTAACAAAGTTTACCAGATTTAATTTTGAAAAGTTTTGTTAGCTGCAATGGCTAGTTTGGCAGCATTATTTAAAGTCAAATAAATTGAATAAAAATTAATCTTAAGTAAACTTGTTATTGGTTTAATTTACTTGTATCTAATTTTTTGTGATTGCTTTCAAAATTGTTATTTTTAATGGTAGTTGACTAAGCCTTAAATTAAATGTATTTATTAAATATAGTTTGATAAAGGTTAATTGTAAGGATTTGATGTATTGTTATAGCTGTAAAAATTAGCTTAGCAATGCAACAACTATTGCTTTGCCCTCAAATGCATATCAAGGGTTTTAATAAGATTGTTTGGTTAAAAAACTAAATAATTTATGCAACATGCTTGAGTGGTTAGTTCTTTAAATTCCAAGCAAAAAACATCTACAGGGTGTCAAGAAAGTTCCCGATCGATTTTTTAATTTAATGTAATTCAAAAACTTCAATGAATTATGATAAGTTCTGTA
Source organism: Diplosoma virens (assembly GCA_963680785.1). Classification (NCBI taxonomy): domain Eukaryota; kingdom Metazoa; phylum Chordata; class Ascidiacea; order Aplousobranchia; family Didemnidae; genus Diplosoma; species Diplosoma virens. The sequence continues at coordinate 15,995,096 of OY796892.1, forward strand.
CGTCATTTTTCCACTTAATCCTCCTTTTCAATGTTTCAGATACACTTTTTAAATTTTTTTGGCTAAAATAATAATAAAATGAGTAAAAAAGCTGCAATCATTCAACTTCATCGTGCGGGACATTCAAATTCTAAAATTATGAAGTTGCTAAAAGCACCAAAATCGACTGTTCGCGATACAATCTTGCGCTTCCAAGAACTTGGAACCATGGAGGATCGGGATAGGAGTGGACGACCTCAATCCGCTCGCACTCCAGCAAAGATCAAGGCCCTCAGGGAGAGAATTCGGAGGAACCCCTAACAATCCTTGAGGAAAACGGCTAAAGACATGAATATTAGCCATGAGTCTGTCAGAACAATTGTTGAACAGGATCTTAAAATGTCCCCGTACAAAATCAGGACAAGACAACTCCTAACTGACCTCCAGAAGCGAAAAAGAAAGGAGAGGGCCAAAATTCTGCTGAACCGTCTGAAGGGAGGCACGGAGAAAGGCAAAATCATTTTTTCAGACGAAAAACTCTTCTCGGTGGAGGCGAAGTTCAACACCCAGAATGACAGGATTCTCGGAAAGTCGCCCAAGGACCTCCCTGATCATCTTCGATTCGTTTCACGCTGACAGAAACCCTCGTCTGTGATGGTATGGGGTGCGATCTCCAAATCTTGGAAATCTCCCCTCATTTTTGTTAAAGAGGGGGTCAAAGTGAATACAGATTCGTATGTCAATGATATTTTAACCCCTGCCCTTGCATCGATGAAGGAAAAGTTTAAAAATAAGTCCTTCACCTTCCAACAAGACGGCGCGCCTTCTCACACATCAAAGAAGACGCAGAAGTGGTGCGAAGAGCACTTTCCTTCATTCTGGACCAAAGATTTGTGGCCACCATCTTCGCCCGATCTCAATCCTATGGATTTCTGTGTGTGGGGTATTCTGGAAAAAGAAGCCTGTTCTTCACCCCATAACAATCTGGAGGATCTTCGAGCTTCCCTGAAACGAGCATGGGAGAAAATTCCTCAAGATGCCCTTCGTGCTGCTTGTCAGAATTTCCGACAGAGGCTCCAACGTGTTATTGATACAGATGGGGGTCATTTTGAATAAACCAGATTTTTTTATGTTCATGGAGCTTTGTTCTATCACCACAATAAACCTTTTGTTGATTTAACCTTCTGTCATTAGCCCTATATAATTTTGTTTAGGATCGGGAACTTTCTTGACACCCTGTATTGTAAAAAAATTTGATATTAAGCAAGATTTGTGTTTGTCAAGAGATAATATTTTTATCTCTATTTATCTTTTTTAACTTCCAGGAGAACAGTGGGAGGCATTATACTAAGAGCAACTATCTTGCAATTACCTTTACTAGGCTTTGAAGATGCCAAGATGTATGTGTTGGGTTGAAATTTTTTATTTTTCTAGAGATATTTTTAAAATTTAAGGTTGCTTGCTGGGATGCCCAGCAGAGTAATGTGCTTAAAGTGTCTTCCAATGATCTAACAAGATTATGCCAATAGCTTTTGAATTGCTAAATCTGAAATATAAAGGGCTTACTTTGATGACTGCAACAGTGAGTATTGCTTGATCAAACATATTTTTAAAAGAAGGAAAAATTTGGTAAATAAACTTAAAAAATTTTCGATTGAAATATATAATTTGCAGTGAGGTGCAGTGTAAACTTTTGGTAACAATTTTGCAGTGCAGTGTCACAAATAAAAAATACTTGTGAGCTACAGACACAAAATTTTGTATCCATGACATCACTAGTACCTAAGTGAAATGCAGAACAAGGTTCCTAAAGTTTGGTACAGAACAGTCAAAAACTGTTGTAACCAAAGTCAGTAAGAGAAGGTTGATCTTGTGTTAACTGAAATTTTATAAAGATTGAAAATAAAATGTAAATTTAAATTGTGTGAATATAAAATAAATTTTTTGGTTAAATTGTTACTGATAGTCTGGTATGTAGACCTATTCTGTATTTTTGTGACTGTGAAAATGTGAAATAGCTTAAATGCAACATCTTCAAATCTAATTGAGCATTCCATTAAAAGCCACAATAGTGACCTGTTTAAAATTTTACTACCATCGAAATCATGAAAACCTATTTTCAATGCTATATGTTATTTGCAATTTAAAAAATTTGGGGATATTAATACTAATAATGCAAATGTTGGAGTGGTCTAAAACAATAATAACAGAAAAACTCTTATTTATTTTAACTGAATGTCTCATGCCTCATCTAAATGTCTGCATAATTTTTTATTTTAAACACATAAACCATTTATCTTTATAAAAATTCTAACTGTGATAAATATAGCTGGTTTAAGCTTTAAATTAATTTATCCTAACCATAAAATTACAAGGAGTTGGTAACAATAAGCTGGGCCTGAAATCAAACCCAGATTTAGTTTGCTGAAGATAAACATTATGCACTTGATTTATTGGAAAGCTTAAGCCAGCTTTTCTAATAGCCAAGGAAAAACACTTAGCAAGAGTACCGTACTCAAATATTCTTTCTTTAACCTTTAAAGTGTAATTACAGTTTTATAACACAAACAGTGATTTTGGGCCTAAAAGACCCAATACTAAAATAAAGGGGAAAAAGTGAATCAATGGTATTTCAGTTCATAACTTTAGCTTTATGTGTTTTTAGAACATGGTCTTAAATCAAACTTAACTATGATTAACAACAAAAAACTGTATTTTCAGCTTATGCTATGTCAAAATCAACGAAACCACTGCAATGGTTGTTGGCAGGTTTAAATCTTTGTAAAATGAAACATATTTGACCAAGGATGTAAAGCAATAAAGATGTAGCCTAACTATGCACACATGTGTCATATTTTGGTTGGAATTGAGTGCTCTCCACAAACATTTCTTTGACATTTCTGAAATATTTGTCAACTCTTCCTGTCTTTATCTTGGGGACACAAGTAATACTGCTTCCTTTTGGGCACTAACACAATCACTGATCTTAGAATATCTGCAGAGGCATTTTATAGTGAATATTCCATTTGCTCAATGGCACTTCTAGCTGTTTTTCAAAGTTTTTCCCTCCTGATGCACCTTTTGATCTCTGCATCTACCAGCTGTTCTAGAGATGTCAGGAACAGTTTTTTCTTGTTTGTTTTGCTTGATTTCCAGTCAGGGTAAAGAAAAGTCCAAATGATAAAGGAAGCAACTCCTGCAGCATCCACCAAGCTATGAAAGAATGAGTGGAATGAATGTTTTGTTCCTTCTCATGGTACTGACAAGGGTCAAACCATTTTGTAGTAGAGTTGCAGATAGAATCATGTTCGAAAAAAGTTGTCCATTGTGATGTTTCTCCCACTGTGATTGAAGGAGCCAACAATTTGAGCACAACATTTTGGCCTATATTTTATTGAGGATTATTTTCTTTTCCAAGATAAGGCTTGGCTGTTAACAGATAGAAAGACATTGCATCATAGATCCAAAAGATTTTCATGCCATATTTGTCTAGCTTGCTCAGAATTTACTCGCAGAAAAGGCAACAACCTCTAAAAGGTACTAGTGGCTCATCAATGGTTAGATACCCACTTGGTAGTGGTATCTAAGAAGCAATTTATTGATTTCATTAAACAGATCTCTGATAGGTGCGAGTTTGTCATTGGCTCACTGTGCTGTTCTTGTGTCTTTGTCATCAAAACACATGAAGCATGTCAAGCCAATGAACTGATACCGGGGCATTGTATTGTCCCACAAACCATTTTGTGCAAGTGGTTCTGCTTCAGGTGACCAGCAGTGCATCACAAGCCCAATGTAAGCCAGTATTTTTGTTCTATCCATCAATCTCCACTTTGCGCTATTCTCATTCTCATCTATACCAGATCTCCTTTTTTCAGCAAATGCCATTTCAGCTTCTTTATTTGTGTAGGCTACAATGATGTCTAAAGCTTTATTTGATACGTACAATCTAAAAGCTTGCCGAATGTCAGTTATTACTCCTGGTATGTTGGTTGGCTTTGCACGTGAACAAATAATTTTGTGCTGCTGTGTCCTTGTTCTTTGAGCTGGTGTGGACTGCCATACAGTTTCGTCTCATGCAATGAAGCTTACTCTTGTGGCACCACCAACTTGTGCTGATCTTTCTTCATCTGAAATACCTGCTTTTCTTTAATACATCTGCCTCTGGATCAGAAGTATCAGAGGGCACATATATCCATCCTATTCATCATCATATCTATCCTCCTCACGATGTTTCACTGTCATTGTTGTCAATGTCACTGTCATTTTGTTGATTAAGTTCAGCATGAAGCATTTGAAACACATTTCTGTCAGCCACTTTTTAACTTCTAATATCTTAAAAAGTAAACTAACAAATAGCTGCTAAAAGGAAAAGAACTCATCTTAGTGAGATATGCAATGTAGATTGTGTAACAAGCATAGGTGGGCATGAAAGTACCACAATACTTTTGCTCGGTACTTTTGAATTATCGAATTTAATAGTAATAAAAAAACTATTTAAAAAATTTTTTTTTATTTTTATTTTTGAATTACGCTATTTTTGAATTTCAATTGAAATTCAATGTATGACAGAGTTATAACTATTAAATTGGATTATTCAAAAGTACCGAGTAAAAGTAACGCAGTACTTTTACTTGGTACTTTTGAATAATCCAATTTAATAGTAATAAAAAAACTATTTTTTTTTTATTTTTATTTTTGAATTACACTATTTTTGAATGTCAATTGAAATTCAATGTATGACAGAGAAGTTAATAGTTGTAACTATTAAATTGGATTATTCAAAAGTACCGAGTAAAAGTACCATGCCCGCCTATGGTAACAAGTAGATCAAATTCTAAAGTTTTCTTTAATTACAACCAGGTCTCAGAGGCCCTTAATTACAATTTGAGGTGCATACTTGTTTTTAGCATACCAAAATTTTCTTTCTGATTTATTAAGTTAAACTCTGTTTTTAAGTTTTGCAGAAAAAACTGTTTTAGGCTTTCAGAGCAACAGTTCTAAAAATCTAGGGTGAAAAAAAATTTGCAAATGTTCTCCCTAACCGGGCCTCCCAGGCCCTTAATTACTGTGTAAGGGTTAATTAAGCTGATTTAATTCTTTATTGCTAGCAAAATTACTTTTGCTCTTTAAAAAGTATATTGAATCTGTCTTTTTAAAACTTCTAAAAACTATCGGAGGCTCAAAACCATCGTAAAAGAAATATTACCGTAGTTTCAAAATTTTGATGTGATCACAGGTTGGTTTTTTGACCAAATATTTTTTGTAATTGCTTTTTATTTTTATTTATTTGTTGAAATGAAAATTTTTAGTTTATTAATTGATTGTAAACATTGTAAGCATTTATATATTTAAAAACTTAATGATTTTTATATTTTCAGATCTGCTATAAAATTGTTTTAAAACTTTTTTGTGGGCATTTTTTTTAAATTAAAATGACCAGCTCAGATGTACGAGATATTTTGGATATTAGAGTGGATCAACCAAAAACAAAAACTAAAGCCAGTATAATAAATGAAGGACAAAAGAAAAAGTCTAAAACAAAACAAACTGCTTTTAAAAAACCTGAGGGGATGCACAGAGAATTGTATGCACTCTTATATCATGACAATCGAGATAAACCTCCTTTGTTGCCCACAGATACACTTCAGACATATCAAACTGCAAAAGCCAAACTAAGTTGTACAATTGTTCGACCATGGAAATGGATGCCTTTTTCAAATCCAGCGCGAACAGATGGGGCTGTGTTTTATCACTGGCGCCGTGCAGAAGATGAAGGAAAAGATTATTCATTTGCTAAATTCAATAGAAAAATTCAAATACCTGTGTATTCTGAACAAGAGTATCATCAGTTTCTTTCCAAAGATGGCTGGTCTCCAGAGGAAACACAACATTTGTTGGACTTATGCAAAAGATTTGATTTAAGGTGGCATGTTGTGTTTGACAGGTATGAACATGTAAAATTTCCCAGAGATAAACCAAGATCATTAGAAGATCTTAAAGAACGTTATTATGATATTTGCAATAGCTTAGGAAGAGTAAGAAAACAACCTGGTGAAGATTTTGAAGAGGTTGTATACGATGCTGATCATGAGCGACGGCGACGTCAACAGTTGGCACGTTTATTTGCTCGAACTGAAGAACAAGTTGAAGAAGAAGCAATGTTAATTCAAGAATTAAAAAGAATTGAAGCAAGAAAAAAAGAACGTGAAAAGAAATCACAAGATTTGCAAAAGTTAATTGCTTTTGATTCTGGACCTGAAGGTTTGCGTAGGGTTGATCGTAAGTCCACCAAAAAACGTTTTTCCGGTGGAGTCTACAAAAAAGATGGTTCTACTAATGAACATCGTGGTTCAGATTCAATGTATGGAATAAAATTTCCTGACTATAAATCTAGTGGTGTCATGCTTCGGTCGCAAATGATGAAGTTACCTACATCGGTTAATCAGAAAAAAGCCAAGTTTTTAGAAATGCTCATAAGTGACCTAAAGGTCGATACACATCCTATGCCTTCGGAGGAAGTTGTAAAAGTTTTTAACAAATTACGCAGTGACATTGTTTGTTTGTATGATTTAAAAATTGCTTATGCTAATGATGAAATGGAACTACAGACCTTGCAGTACAAATGGGATGCATTAGCCCCTGGTCATCTTCCTCCTGTAAATAATAGCAAAAAAGTTGCAAACGTATCCAAAATAAATTCCGATTCTAAAACAAACGTTTCTGGAAAAACCAATCCCATTTCTGATCAAATGATTACCGTTGATTCTCCTGTTGACAGTGGGTGATTGTTTTTGGTTATCTGATCAGCTATAACTGTTTAGTTTTGTTGAAGGTGGACATCATTTTTCTGTTTAGGTTAGCCTTAAAACTATACTTAAAAGATCATTGTTTTTGTAGTCAATGCGACTTGATTTCCATGACAAAAGTTTTTTCCAATGTTTAAATTATGAGATTTTATAAAAGTGTTATGTTGTCAGTACCAAACTTATAATTTTTTTTTAAAATGAATTATTTTTGTCATTAATTAAAATTTGTAAAAACTTAATGCCCAATTCTTATTGGTCACTGGAAAAGATATATTGTATTTGTAATTGGTCAAGCCTAGTTGAGTAGATTGCTATGAGTGGTACATTAATATATTTTATCTAATTATATGTCAATTTTAATTAATGATGAATGTTTTAAAGTTTTTGGGAAAAAACGTATTACCCAAAACTTTTTAATCGGTTGTTCAGCAGTTCTGTTTTGGAAAAGAAATCATCAACCTCTATTGAATAACAAATTAAAAGAGTTTAATATACAGTTAATAGTTTTTTGCCTTTAATGGTTCGTTTGAAAATTGTAAAATCAATAGACAAATTTTGTCTAAGCTGTGTATTTGTTATGGTGGTTATCATTTATTACGTAGCTTCAAAAGAGGCAGGCGTGGTTTCCCTCCATTTGGCTGGCTAAATTAAATTGAATAATGTTTTTGGCAATTCTTTCTACAGTATATGTAAGTGGTTATGTCGCTCACAAATAAGTGGCATATAAGAATTTTAGGTTTTTTAGTCTTTCAGTTAACAAGAAACTTTTAATAAAGCTGCTACTAATAAAATGTATGAATTTAAACTCTAAAATTAGATTAACACTAACACATTATTATTATGCAATACAGTATATTGTAATATCACCACAGGTTCCCTTTGTTTGTGTCAGAATGTTTATATTGATAAAGAAATTTCTTTTGGTATTGTCAACATTAATGTCTCAAATATATCAATAAGTTCAATTTCTAAATAATTTCAGCATTTGTCACTCTTCCATTTCCCGAAATTTTTTAAATTTTGGTCTGTTTTGAATAGAATATGTTAAGCATTGCTCATTGATTTAAATTTTGGTACTGTATGTTTGTGATGATCTGTGACCCGTCTAGCCTGATCGTATTTGTTATGTGATTTGTCAGTCAGTCGCTCTTTACCTTTTTTTATTTTTATTTAGTTAGCCTGGTAATTTCAAATTTAGATTCTGTTGAGTGATTTTATAATGGCTACAAAGCTTGGCAATTTATCAAAACACTTTCGTGAGCTTCGATTCCACTTGTGTCAAAAATCTTCCTCAAGTGAAGGATTCAGGTTTGTTCATTTTGATCAATCCCGTTAATTGCTTTCGTATATTCTGTGACTCTGTAATAAATTTTTGGGTTTAAATGAAATCACTACGCTAAGCCTTTGTGGCGAAAGTGAGAATTATTCATTTTGACCGTTTTATCCTGTGCACGCAATTCGTTTGCAAAACTTGATATTGGTGTATAATTGTTTTTCAGAAGCTTTATTGAAAATGAGTATGTTGCTATCAAGCAACAAAATCCATCTTTTCCGATTCTTATTCGAGAGTGCAGCAATGTTGAGCCCAAAATTTATGCACGTTATGGTAAATTGAATTACTTTGTAACTGCTTTAATTGTATTGACATCAATAGTAGTATTACCAGTGGTGTTATTTTATCGATTCAAACAAAACCTGTTTTTAATATATCGTTATCTCGCTCAAACTAACTTATTTTTCAATCCGGCCCTGGATAAACCTATTCCTAACTTTTTTGAATGCCACCATTAGGCATTACCTGATAATCTCGCAGATCAATATAAACAATGTTTTACACAATATCGGCTACCACATCACGAGCTTCAACCACGCACAATCACCGAGGACAAGATTCAATGCCACCAGATATATTTTTTAACTTCCATAAACACTAGTGTACCACAAGGTGGAGTTTTTCACTATCCCGCTTGCCCCAAAACACAACATATGCAAATGAAATATCAATCACAGCACCTCGCACCAATCGATAACCGAAGACGGTTGTATCAAACTCGAAAGTCTGTCCTTTCGACTTGCAGAAAAATGTTGAAGGCGTTATACTTAGTCTCAGCCTTTTTAATTGTTTTTTTTTTTTTTTTTTTTTCAGGAAAAGGTGTCGAGGTTAACGTTTCAGTCGCAGATAAAACCTCCGATGAAATTCTTAGCAGTATTCTCTCGTTACAAAAAAATTAAATAGAATCGCGTTTATTTATTTACTTTCCATTTCTTTTGATCAATAAACTTAAAACCGTAACATTAAAAACTGGTGTTCAATTTATCAATAAAGGTGAGTGCTTCGTAGTGGTAAAAAAAATAGATCCACAAATGCTAGATGAGGGCCATTTGTGCCCATAAAGTCTCTTTACAAAGTGAAATGATGAGATATCGCAATGAGGGTTGTTTTATGTTAATCAGTATTTCATAAAGTTTTTATTGACACTAAAATTTATGTTTAATGATTGAGTTATATGAACTGACCCCCGTAAAATGACTATTCAAGAAAAAGCGCAATGTGTATCCTGGTTCATTGAGACATCAGATGTTTAGACCCAGCGAAACTACAGAAGTATGGAAGAGACCCACCATCACGTCCTTCAATTCGTTTATGGCACAAGAAATTTATGGAGACGGGGACAGTGTTCGATACAAGGAGGAGTGGGTGACCAAGAACATCTGAAGAAAACATCAAAACATCGAGCGTGTAAGGCAAGCCTTTCACTCCCCTGGACTTCTTTCTTTGGGTTTACGTAAAGGATATTGTGTATCGGACAAAAGTACGGGACATGACTGACCTAAAACAAAGAATTTCCAATGCCATTGCAATCATTTGATGAGGCTATGCTACAACGAACATGGCAGGAAATTGAGTACCGTCTAGATGTGCTTCGTGCAACTAATGGTGCCGATATAGAAGTATATTAAATACATAGAGTAATGATATTTTTAATTAAATGTTTAGAAGTGTATTGAATGTGTCAATAAAAACTTTATGAAATATTGATTAACATAAAACAACCCTCATTGCGATATCTCATCATTTCACTTTGTAATAATTTTTTTAAATTGTAAAGAGACTTTACGAACACCCTGTACTACATTTAAATAATAAAAAGATTAAAAATCTAATACAGTGGTTCTCAACATGGGGCCTTGGAAAACGGTGATTGAAGTCATTAGAATCAATTGTGCTGGAAAAATACAAGGGGCAACGAGCAGAAGCCTTCGCGAAATTGAAGAAATCAGAGGCAGTTTCAAAGTGATGACCTTTTTTTTGTCTTCACTAGTCTTTTGGGTAAATTGTATTGCCCCCCAAGTATTTTTCGGCTGTTACAGCTATGTATCACCAAATGGGACACATCAGAATTTTAGAAGTGATTAGGTGGGGCATGGCCAAAAAAAGGTTGAGAAACACCGGCTAATGCAATTAGTGCAAACGTCGAGGCATAGTACGCTTCCAGTAGATCCAGTACCGTGTTCTTTATTCGAGAAGCAAGTTGGGTAGAGTTGAATGATTAAAAAGCAGTAACGTAATACAATTTTTTTCACCTAAGAATACAGACTGAATTCTAGAAAATTCGCGAAATTTAATTACGTTTGGCTCATTTTGTGAGCTTAACGTTTTGACTTGCAGCTAAAAAAAGGTTATGTAGTTTCTTTCCACTGTACGATTTCATCGCAAGCTATTGAAAAAAAAAAATCGCTTAGCTCCGCAACAGGCAACATACCCATTTACTTACCAAGCCAATTGCGACGAGCAAACGGGAGCAGCGTCCAATCCCCAAAATAAAAGAAACATCAACATTTAATATCCAAAAAATGATTTGCTAATTTTTCATGCCGGAGGGCAGAAGCTATTGTTTAGGCCACGAGTAACCAGATGGCGAAAACTAAGTAATATAGCGTTAAGTTAAAAGTTTTGCGGTGCGACTTTTTTTTTCAGATCAGTTCAGTAAGACCTAAAAGAATTATGACCACAAACTAAATTTATTATTTATTCACTTGCTGCAAAAACTGTGCTAGCTGTTGACAACAAGTTAAAGAACTACTAAATATTTCCAAACTCTGCAGTTGGTTATTTAATTAATTTTAATAACTAAATCAAATATTATAAACATAATCGAAAAGCGCCAATATAATACAGTGATGTATTGCACTCTAACTTGCAAACTTATTTAAAAGTGCGGTCGCAGTTGAAGTTATCCCGGATGCTTGAGTCATATTGGTGATGGGAGTGGTTAAAGGCAAGGCTGCAACAGAGTAGAGGGTCGCAGTTTTAAATTTTTTCTTTGAACTATCCAGAACAGCTTGAAGGGATTCGACAACAAGCTAAAAGTTTTTTTAAAACTCAAATTAACTTCAATGATTAAAAATCACAGATTGAAATTGAAAACGACAGTGACCTCACCAATCCTAAATCGACCCTCAAACGCACAGTCAATAAATTGATGACGATGACTTCTAATCAACACTGTTTGCGATCAAAAAGAAAAAGATAGCAATAAGGGTCACATGACCGAGCTATATGATGAAAGCATTTAGGGATAATTTTTTACGCCAGGTGAATTGGCGCAAAAAAACCGGCAACACTCGGTTAGCTTAAAATCAACAAAAAAATGAACTGCACCGGTCGATTCTTGGTCGCTATTCACCGCGAAATAACAACAATCAAGATTCTGTATAAAGGGACATAAAGAGAAACGTTGCAAGACAAAATAAAAATGATAAAAACTAGCCACATGTCGCACTATGGGAAAAGCTTTCTTTTTTTGGCTGTGACATTGTGACAACATATTAAATGATAACTTCAAACAAGAACCAACAAAATAAAAACAAACAAAAGCATGCCAGTGATCATATTGCTTACTATTGGCGTATTCCATCAGCGTAAGAATCCGGTAGGTGCCGCAAAAACAACTTCGGAAAACAGGGCTATTTCGGCCGCATCCACGTCAACAGGGCGCAATGCTTTTACTTCCTGTTGGATGGCGTCATGTTTCGACGAAAAAATGAAACGAAAAACGAATTTAACCATGCCATCAACAAACAAACTGAGTGATAAGAAGTAGAAATGAAACAGGCAACCAACAAATCGCATGCAAGTTCAACAAATTTTGATATTTTGTACAATCATTTTTATTGAAGCAAAAAAAAGAAACTGGAAAAACGCAATCGATGTTGTGAAGCGAGAAAGCTCTGTTAAACTCACCTCTTTTGCTTCGGAAGGCGAAAAGTCGCCTCTGATCGCGAGCAAGGCTTGCATCTGCTCGGCAGAAGCGTCGTGATATTTGTTGACCAAACCCTGCAAAAACATTTTTCATTCTTGCAATTTTTTTAATTGAAGATCAACAATGTACCCCTCTGATGTTTCCTCATACGATATCAATACATATTATGCATTATTGACAAACACTACGTCGTCGTTCGGCAAGAGCATCCCGTAATATTTACCAGTAGTAATTGCTTATCGAAAATGCTAACTGATATGCGCATAAACGACCATTGATGAAAGCGACACCTTGATCGAAAACATTACCGGTATTTGTATTATTTTAAAAATGTGTTTAATTGCAAGTCGGCAGACGAGTTAAGAGCGTCGTTTTAATGGCGACCTCAATTGACATGATCTCGGCTGAACGCTTATTTTCGTCATTCTGTGTTTCCATGGAGAAAGACACTTTACAACACTTCTTTTTTTTGGCATTTTTAACAAAAAGCTTCAAATTTCAGTCATATCACCTAAAACTAAAAAACAATTATAAAATATCAACCGGACATTCGTATCTTAGCATCTCCGAAATAAGGTCAGAGTGATCGGCTGATGGTTGCACCTACGACGTTGTCTTGCGACTTGCGAATACGGAGGATAAATAGATGACGTCGTGATACTTAATAAAGTGGTCTTCAAAATTGAGTTTCGACAAAAGAACGTTTGGGAAAGAATTTTTTAAAAACGAAAAAAGCGCAGTTTACACCAAGACAAATCTTAAAATTCAATGTTTTTCTTTTTTTATCATTTCATCTAAAATGTCTGAAGTGACAAGGCAATTTGATGAATAAAAATTGTTTCAAAAAGTCATTTTAAACTGAGATGCCGTGAAAACTTAAAATTCTACAGAAAATCGAAAAGTTTAATTGAGAGTTTCGCTTCTCTAAAATTTTGAGAAAAGGATTTTATAGCCATTACAGTAAAAATATTATTTATGACGTACTCTAAGGGTACTGCTTAGTGCAGTACCCTCATTTGCTAGCAAAAACTTCGATAATTCTATCAAATGCATAAATTAATATTACTGTTTTTTTTAATTACAAACTTTAGATAACGGTGGGCGGCGGCAGTGAAAACATAAATATAGTGTGTTTTAAATAAATGGTCGTTTTTGTAACAAAACTCATTTTTAATTGATAACAGAGGAATTACCGCCGCTGCATTGAAAACAGTATTTATTAGGCTTTTGGCATATTGCAAAATCAAATTCTATGACATCATTTTCTTCTAATTTTTTTGAATTACATAAAGACATGAAGAAATCTTTTTCTAATTTTATCTTCCCTAGCTTTTAGTGTTTGTTTATCTATTTATTTGTAAGTTCATTATAAGCGGGTTCAGTTGCTGCATATAAGTACGAGTCTTCCACCCAATGAGGTCATAGGTACCAATCACCAATTTTTAATTTTTAAAAATAGTTTTAAAAACTTATACCAACTTTTTTTTAAAATATCACATTTTGATATTATTTTGAGCTTAACTTTTTTTTTGGCTAACTTTTTCCTTAACCTGAGCCTGAGCGACTACTGTTATTGTGTTCTTGAAATAGAAAAACCTTTTATGCAATGAGTAATCTCAATTCACAAAACACTTGCTTTGTAAAAAAAATTACAATAGCGATAAATCGTAGCGTTCTTCGCAAGGCACAAACCAAAAGGAGCAAGAGAATTGAAGAAACTCACCGACAACTCGAGCGACATCATGCTCTTGTCTTGCAGCTTGATCACCTCCGCGATGGGGATGAGCACTTCGCACGGAGATCGGTTCTGCCGAGAAATAGTCAGAGATCAGTTGGCTTTTTGAGCAGGTTAACAACTCGATCGATCGGTTTATTCAAAACAAGTACAGCAACATTTACTTGGTTGGCAGGCTAGTGGCTTAGTGCCTGGCTGTAAGAACTTGTACACCAGACAAAATATCAAGAATCACTTATTAGTCAAGAACTTTACATATTAGAAAAACAAGACGATTTAACAGCGGATCGGTCCGTGTTTATTTTACAGGGTCGCGACAATTATCTTCTCAGCGATTGCAGCTGAATACGGAAGCAAGAAGTGCTTAGTGCACCGGTTTAGATAATGATAGCTACTACATCCCAATAGTTTTTCTTTTCAGAAGCCATTGGCCAATAACAATTTCGAGATATTTTCCGAAATTTTGCAAGTCTTATTGGTTTCATTTTCAATGTTTCTACACAGTAGTTTGTTTATCAAAAATTACCAAGAGACTTTATTTCGCCTATTTATATCATATTTACAGTTCATATCTCATAAAAAAAGAAATAATGGGACATGCAAAAAAACAAAAACGTTGAAATACGAAGTGACAATCGAGTTCAAACAAAACTGAAATAGAACGTCGAAGCTGCTACTCACTGAAGAAGGAGACAGCTTATTGAAGAGAGAAGTTAACATCTGTTGCTCCTGGAGGAGCTTTTCTCCTGCTTTCATTCGCTCGGCGTTGTTGCTTAGCTTCATGCGCCTACACATTAGAATCTATCAGCATAAAGCATTGATTCAGGCATGGAGTGACACCACTGACACTTTTCACAGTACAACCAACACAACCGTGAATAAAAATGGAGTTCCAACTTTCACTTACTTTCCCAATACGGCGCGCAGATATTCAACAACGACTCTTCTTTCTGCCTCGTTCATTATCCAAGAAAAGTACTTTGGCCTCAAATGAACGTAATCTCGGTAATAATCCTCTATTGTGACGCAGATGATTTCAACCGCTTGCTGACTGTTGAGCCACGCTTTTTGGAAAAGACTATCGCAATGTGGCTGAAAATAAAGTGAACACTCGATGGTAATCGAGCGAGCAGATTTTGCTAACCCGAGGTAAAAAAAGAATAACCTTTAATCATTTGCTCTCTTGTTTTACAAACACATTTTTGTCGTATAAAAAACAGTTACACTTATCTCAAAGTCGTCAAGACGCTTAATAAAGAAAAGGCAAGGCAATGTATTAAGTACCTTTAAATCAAGAAAAACTTCATCCAAAAGAAAACCGCAAGTAGCTTGAGCAACGGTGTCCATTTCGTGCCGAAACCTTAACAAGTTGAAATTTTGTTTTTATCATTCCAAAAATTTCCTAGCTTGATAAAGTTGCTAACTATATGAATCGTGAGTTGCACGAGTTAAAGGGTTGAACCATTTTTGTTTGTTGCTGATAGAACGAGCATTTATGGCTCATAACTCGATATAAATTCAATATTAACGAAAGATCATAATTATGGAATTCAATTAATTCATAACTCGATATCATATATTCATATAAAATCAATATTAACGAAAGATCATAATTATGGAATTAACCGAATTCGCCTGAATCGAAATGTATTCACGTTCCAAAATATTCTCACATCAACAAAGGATCGATCACTTTGCTTTCTTCAAATGGATTGTCCGAAAGTTCGTCGGGATCTTTATCCAGGTCGAGAAGTTCGGATTCAATCAGTTGATCCATATTCGTGTCCTTTTTCATACTCATCTATGAAAAAACGTGACGCGTTTGTACCAAATTATTTTCATCGAGATTTATATTTCAATCATCTTTATTTTTTATTCATAAAAAAAGCGTAATAATAGAATCAAACGTAAACAATGCTGATTATACCGAATGGAAGTTTCTTACGTTGCGTGCAAGGCTGACATAGCTGTTGTCACAATGTGGCCTTTCAATGGTAGGCCACGATCTAGACAAGATTTACAAGCTGACCTGCAGATTAAGCGCAAACTCGGTGAAAGCCTCGCAGTTGTTTGTGACCGCGACCATGTAGTGCGTGTAGTAATGGGGAAACTCCCGGTCACGAAAGTGGTTTTCCTTGTAGGAGGTGATCGCCTCTGCAAAAAGAATAAATTTTGACTCTACTGCTAGTTTAAGTATTTCTGCAATTTGATTTGATTGAATTTTTAACAAAATCATAATTGAATATGTCAAATTGTATACGTCTTAAATTCTGAACTAAAAAGATGTGACTAGTGACTTTTCAATTTGAATATCTTTGTCTGTTTGTGCGTATTCGGGTGTACTGTGACTAACTGTGCTGTAAAAAGCAAGAGCATCAATGAAGAAACAGACAAATTATTGAATTTTCTTCTTTTTGTACAATTTTTTATAGTTGAAAAATACGGAAAAATAAATATACAGCCAGAACAAAAAATATATTTGTAAAATATATTGCAGCAGTAAAAAACATTTATGGTTGTGTTTGAACTCTGGGTTCAAATATACTTTTAGTCAACTCACCAGCATAATACCGAACAAACTTGTTCATTTCTTTGATGCAAACGTCAAAAATTCTTCTTTTTAAAGCACTTGAAATTGTTTCAGCCACCTAATAAGATGAAGTCCGAATGAAAAATGATAGTGAGTCGTGATAATTAAATAAAAATTTTTTAAGTTTCTGCCAGCGAAAATAGTGATTAACGGATTTCAAAGAAAATTAACACTACGTTAGACTAGCGCTTTTAAACAAGGTTGCTTATTTGCTATACAATTTGCAGCCTCATATATTGTTACACATTACCACTGTATGTTTCCAAAGCAGTAACCTTTAACAGCGACTTCAAATTATTGTTTTTACGGTTCCATGCCAAGGAATTTTTTCAAAACGTACTTTTACCGAATCGTTAAAAATATATCATTGAAAGCAACTATATAACGAGTTTCTTTTCTTTTGATATAATTTTTTCTTTTTGATCCAGCAGTAACTGATGCAGCTACACTTCAGTTTATTAGCATTCCAGGTTTATTTTATTGATGAACGGTATTTTAGTATATTTTATTTTTTAAGCAATAAAATGTACTTTCTCTTACCTCAGCTCAGATAAAAATATAAAAACTTACAATGGTGACGACCACTTGATAATTTTCTACTGAAACAACTAGACTTGCTTTCAAGTTGTGGTGCTGAGGTATAAACATTTTTTAATGATGTTCTACTTTATTTTTTTCAAGTGAATTTTTGGGAAAAAAATTAAGATGTGAAATCTCAAAGCACTATTTTTTAAAATTAATTTCTGCAAATACTTTCTTTTAAATAATGATGTACTATCCTGTATATCAAAAAAAATCAAAAAGTTCCATTTTTTTACGAAACCACCCTTTAATAGTTATTTACGCAACAATTTTTTAGTTATTTAAAATCAAGTGTCACAAAAGTCAGCCAAGATCTACAACAGCGAAAATCTTCTGTACAATGATCAAATACATATGATAAATATACTATAATACCATTTCCTTCATCTTTAATCAAATAATGAGCAACTTTTCCACAAGTTGTTACTGACGTTTCGCGGATTTGATAAAAGCTTTACTTCACTGCGTAAACTTTCACAGAAGAGAAATATGAAAATTGTTGTAAAAAATCAGACGAAGCCTGTGATACGTTGAAAACTATATATTTGTTCGGTAAATAAGGCTGTACAAAGCGTACGGGCAAGCGATGGAACAACGCTTGAAACGTGAGAAAAAAAGAAAAACTTGATGATCGACCTGAATGGTTTGCTGGATCATCTGGAATAAGATCACAGGCAAAGACGTGCGATAATATCCGTCCCCGTCTGTTTCCGGTTCTTCGTCTCTGTTCCAGTCTTGAACATCTTGTTGCAATGACTTTTCGGTCCAAGAAAGCATGTTATCTTGGGTAGTGGTAAAGTAGCTACAAAAATGTGTTATTGAACTGCATTAAAATAGTTTAAAAAATATGTTTTTCTTATATAAAAAGCAAAAGTACAGCACTTCCTATCAGATGGTCAAGTGTTTAGATTTTGAAACAAGTTAAGATAAAGTAATGCCCAAAAGAGTTAAAAATTTATTTTGAAAAATTATATTTAATCAATTATCGTATTTAACTACAAATTTACGACTACTGCTAATTTACAAAGCTGTACCTGTTCATTAATCGCTCGCTTACGCTATCATCCAGTAGAGGCGGCAGACGATTAACATCCCAGCCTAATTCGACATGACCCATAAAATCCCTACCTAAAAACATGACGTTATTTAAAGTCGTGCTGTAAGGAGAATTTAGTTTCAGTAGAAATTATTTGCTGTCATTTCGAGTAAAATCGCGTTTAATAGGATTTGGTCAAGCGCGAATAGACACGTGGACTAAGTTAACACTTTGAAACGAAAGCCTATGCCGCCGATAAGTGTAAAGCTAACAAGGTTCCTGGTTAATTCAATACGTTATAACATTTAAAAACTTGACCCAAAAATCATTGACATCATCATAAAGAAGCTTATCGTGTTTGCATTGCTGCTTTATCCCGATGCTCAGCAACAAAAAATTTTAAAAATGAATCAAAAAACATATTAACGTTCAGACATACCATGATATTGATTTAACCAAATCAACATAGAAATGATTTCATTGCCTTCCAAACCGTTTTCAATTAATTCTTGAACCTGCAATAAAAAAAATAAATAATGCTCTAATTCAATTTAGTGTTGTAAAATTTAATAAGTAAAATCACACACACGTTTCACATTCTTAGATTTCAATAGATTAATCTACAAAATAACAGCAAATGATATAGTATTTAAAAAAGATACAAATACCGATAATAGTAGGTTTAATAACCATTATTCAAGTAACGCGTTCAATTTTATTTGTTTTAAAACGGACGACAAAACAATTTTTTAATAACAGGAAGGTCTTTTTATTACGGTGAAAAAGAACTCACGTGAGATGAAATAGCGAGATGATACCAATGAACATACTGCTCGAAAATATTATAAGCTGGAGGAAAACAAGGAACGCATAAAAACTTCGCCACTCTTAAATCATCAACACAATTTTTTCGAAGAATTTCAAGATGGCGTACTAACCACATTTTGTCATTTTCTCTGGTCTCGTAGATGTCACTATCAACTCTAAAAAAATTACAGTTGTCATTTAGGCTAAAAAAATTTTGACATTTTGAGTTACAGTATTTTTATATGAACTAAAAATTGTAGAAAGTTTACGAAAAACATTACAACATTTTTTGAACACTCTATTGTACATACCTGCAAACAGAGAAAAGCAATTGAAAAGCAATTAGCAAATGAAAAATTGTGGTTACGTAATAATGTAATTTCATAAATTAAAATTATTTAGCAGCTAACTTTAAAAATATAATATTAATAATATCACCAATTGATTGGTTCAAATTACAGTTATACTCAGGGATACCATACCATGCTTATTTTTAAGATTTGTCCCTATTATTTTATTTATCTTATTTCTCTATTTATCATCCTGACTCGCAGGAAAGCGACGGAGGCGCTATACATAGGGTAAGTAATTACCCCGACCTGCTTCCAGAGATGCCAAGCAATTGCTTTTCGACTGAAATTTAGAACTGCCTGCCACAACCACCAAGTAGGAGAAAGTGCCGTAAAATGTCTTTCCCAAGGATACAACAGAATGGAGGGGAGTAGGTTTTGAACAGAAACTTTGTCTATCACAATCGCGGTGCTCTAACTACTTGACCACGCCGCCGATTATCTTAAACTTCACTGTACTTATTTCTAAAAATTGTACGTACTTATTTCAAATTTGCAACCTTAATTTATCCTATTTTTTGAGCAATAACGCTATATAATTTCATTCACCCAGGGTATAACATTAACCTTTTAAGAACATTGTACGAGCTGCAGTACTAGGAACGTCAAGTGAAGACCAAAAAAGATTTTTAACTGACGTTTAGTCAAAAAACTTTTTCGAGCTTTAAGTGAAGACTTTTTTTGCGCTTAAAACTTTTTCTCGTCCTTACTTTTGAATTCAAATCAATGATAGTCCTGGTTATACCACGATAGTTAACACTACGGTAGTATAAAATCAACACCACTATATTTAATCTAATGCAATTTACTTTATTTAATAATTCAAATTTGCTAAAGCATTATAACAAATTAACTTCTAAACCAATCAAAAAGCTTCCATCATACTCATTTTATACGCCGAAGGGCGATGTAACGAGATGCATTGCACATTGCAGACACATTGAGCCTGGGCAATACTTATATAAGATGTTACAGTCGCAGCAGTTGAAAAATTGATGTCAGGTTTGAATGGTCAAGGGTTTAAACCCCAACCTCCAGTGCAGAAAGCTGAGATGTTAACCACTTGACTAAACTAAGCAAGTGGTACTCCCATTTATTTACTACGGTTAACTGAGATTGCTTTGCATAATTTTTACATATGCTGTTGAGTACAATACGACTGAATATCTAATTGTTTAAGTGCAACTCGATGTTGGTGTGAGAAGGAAAAAAGGTATAAGATTTTGGTTTTTCACTATAAGACTTTTCTAAAAATTAGTTGTAAAGCCATTCCAAACATGGGATGGTAACTTAAGAAACAAAGAGTGAATCTACGCAAAGCGATTTAAGACTACTAAAAGGGAGCAGTAAACTGAACTAAGCTAACTATATAAACTGTACAAATTAGCAGAAAAGTGTTAAGAAACCACATGTTCACTAGCAATGTAAATAATTGCAAAAATATCAAACATCTATTTGCATTTAAAAAACAATATCTTATAAATGTAAGTACTTAATTAAGGCGAATTGCTACATCTTTCTATTTTTGACGTTTTGGGTAACAAATCAATTGTCAAAGAACTGTAAAATCCATTACGAAAACTTTAACAAAAAGATAAATAATTTGTCTACAAGATTAATTATCAAGTAAATATAAAGGAATGAAATTCTTATCAATATTAAAAGCAATGAGGTGAGGTCATACAAAAAATCAATTCTACGAGTTTTATACATCTCACATCAACTGCAATGCATTTTTAGTGTAACATAGGGATCAATTATATCAGACTTGCTAATCCTCACTAATAGCTGTTGTGTTGATTTCTGCATGTTTGCTCAGCCGAATTCAAACAGTAACCTTTCTGCCTGATAGTATTTTAGCTTTTTAGGTAAAGGCTGGTCCATTTCTTGTGTGTTTGGCATCAACAAGAAAATTTGGCTTCAATAAATATAGGTACATATGTGTTGTATACAAAAACGAGACAAAGCAATGTTACAAAAAAAGTTGAAAAACCACTACCTTACAGCATTGGCAGAGAAATGTCAACAGTTTTGTCTACCTGCTCTCAACTCCCAGTTTAAGAGTTTCCATTGCTTTTTGTCTCCAGTTTTTAGGCCGTAGAGGAGGTAAGAATCCAGAAACTTTTTCTTGGTTTAACATCTTAGTATCAGCTCTAAATAAATCAACATTGAAATTTATTGAAAAAAATAAAGAATTACTAATTAGAAAAAGAAACATGAAAACGAATTAAGTTTAATGACTTAATTAAACTAAATTAAAATATAAAAGTATGGAACATAAGCTTAGCACAAAGTGTTGAATTAAAGATTATGAGATGAAGATAAATATCAAAACTTTGACTTGAAAAAAAATTGTAGTATTTCTATTTAACAGAATGGGAGATTATATTATATTCGACTATAGTTTACCATCAAACATCAGCTCTAAGAATTATACACAAATCAAGACACCTGCAAAAACAACTGAATAAATAATGCAAATGTAATGACTTGTATACACGGCACACCGGTAATTTAAGAAGAAAAGGAACCTGCGCTTAAAAGATTACACTTCTTGTGCTTGTGTAATAATTAAAGTCATGACAAGCACCTGTTTCGTCCTTATGGGACTCATCAGGTAACTGCAATAATACACAAAACACAATAATCAAAAAATAATACAATCAGGGGCACTCCACAACTTAATGGGAGGTGCCCTGGAATCCACCAGGCTAGGTTTTGGTCCAATTTCAATTAATCAGAATCGAGGGCCCTCTACAAGTAATGAGGCAGCCTAGAATCCACTAGGCTAGTTGCAGACTGATTTAGAATTAACAGAATGGGAGATTATGTTGAATGTAATTTTTATATGCTACAAAAAATTTTTATATGCTACCAAACTCCACAAAACTTCTTGTACCCATGCTCTTGAACCAAAATAATAAAATTGAATAAATAAATGAAACCAGTAGTTGAAGCATAAAATCTTCCATTGCCAGTTTTTTTGAAAAGCATTGATTTTAAATAGCATGATGCAATTTAAAACAAACTAGAACAAGACAAAAATATCAAATACTAAATAAAATACAGAAGCAATAAACAATAACCAAGAAATACAGTACATCTAAATTAAAAAAAACTTTTAAAAAAACAAATGCTTATTTCATTTTGATACTAAAACAGCATTTACCTATGTTCTCTTTCAATGATTCTCAAAGCAGTCACAATACTAGAAGAGTCTTTACGAATCAAGGTTATAGTTCGGCTGAGGATCTTAAGCAGTTCTTGTCCAAGTTCATTCTGATTAAATACAGTATATGTTTAAGCCAACTAAGTAAAAATAGAATATTTTTACAAACAACTATTATACAGAGCTATTTTCTTTGCTATTTAATGTATTTTGCCAATAAAAATAAGAGTTTTCTTTTGTTTCCTTGCTTCAGTTACCTACATATTTATAGAAAAAAATAGCACAGGGTTAGAGAAAAAATAATAAGGAAAAAAATATTATTAGTGTTGTTTTTAAAAAAATCTGCATAATAATTATCAATAAAATGATCTAATTTTAAAATTTACTGATTTGAATAACTACAAAAAATTCCTAAAGAAATAAGGCAAGTAAACAGCTGATAGATTCCTTTATTCAACTTTTATAAGAATAAAATAAGAAGTAATGTAGCTGGACTGCATATTCTGTAAATACCAGGGTTGCGAAGTCAGATGATTAAGATCTGACTCCGACTCCTGGAATTTCTAAAATGCCAACTCCGACTACAACTCCGACTCCTTAGTATAGGCAAAGTATTTATCTTTTTGTCGTTTTTGTTGGCAGCATGGTCAAGTGGTTGAAGCATCAGACTGATGATCAACATGGTCTCCGTTCAAAACCCACTTGTGCCATTCTGTTGTGTCCTTGGGAAAGACATTTTACAGCACTTTCCCCTGCTTGGTGGTTTTGGCAAGCAGTTCTAAATTACAATATCTCTACTAAATTACTAGCAGACAGCAATATCTTGGCATCTCCGGAAGCAGGTCGGGGTAATTGCTTACCCTATGTATAGTGCCTCCGTCGCTTTCCTACGAGTCAGGAGGATAAATATAGAGATAAAAAAAATAAAAAAATAAAATAAATTAGATTTGATAAGCAAAAATCATGACAGTTGCACAAAACAAGTCAGGTTTTTGAAATACATAAAAAGATATTTACTTTAAAAAATTATGTATATGAGTATAACACTGTTGGAAAATCAGTTCTTCTAAAGTGCTCAATAACAAAGTTAGAGCTTGAATTAAAATGTATAAAGCTTGAATTAAAGTGTATGTACAAAGCATAAATGCATAAAATATAATATATAAAATGTATAAAATGTATAAAGCTTGAATTAAAATGTATATGAGTATATGTTACATATATAACTGCAAATTACTGGTGCTCTTCAGAAAAGTGCTCAATGGCTTCAATAGTCAGAACGATTATTCCTGATTGTCAAAACACAAATGTTAAAAAAATTTTTATTAAAATAGTCTCAACAGACTGTTTCACCTTTAAGGCTCATCAGGGGACACAGTTAAAATAAATTTTTACGCTTCAGATGAAAACTCGCATCTTAGAAAAACAACGCTACCAAAAGTTTTGGTTTAAACGATTATTTTACTAAAGTAAGTGCTTGATTAGCAAATAATTACTTTTGTTACGAGATATTAAAACATGCTGTAATGTTGTGCATAGATATATTCTTAAATTTGGCCTAGCTGCTGAAAAGATTACTGGTAAAGCGTAAAAAAGTTTATGGATTATTAGTTAAAAGAAAGTGTTATAAAAGAATCTTTTCATAAAAAAATGTTTTTACAACACTCTCTCTTAACGAATGATCCATACTAATGTTTTATGCAGTATAAAAAAAATTTTGTATAACACTTGCTCTTAACTAATGATCCATAAACTTTTCTACACTTTAATCGTTTCGGCAGCTTGGCCAAGTTTAATACATCTACAAGTATGCGCAACATTACAGCATGTTTTCTTTTAATATCTCATGATAAAAGTAATTATTTAATAATAATCAATTACTAACTTGAGTAAAATAACTGTTTAAACCCAAACTTTTGGTAGCGCTATTTTTCTAAGATGCGAGTTTTTATCTTGAGTGTAAAAATTTATTTTAACTTTTAATTGTTGCTTATTTTAATTTCTTTAAAGGTAAATAATATTGCTTTTTTTAATTGTTGTGTTCCCTGATGAGCCTCACAGGTGAAACAGTCTGTTGGGACTATTTTAATACAACATGTTTTTTTTGTTATATTTATGTTTTGATAAATACGTATATAGATATAATTATATTATATACACAACCCATTAACTATAATTCTTACTGTGTTTGAATGAAACATTAATACCAATCAGATTTAGAAAACTAGCTCAAAATGGCATACATAACTCAAAACTAAATATGTATTCTATACTTAATGCTTATTACATTTCCTGAACATCAAAGTATTTTATGGATAATGATGATGTTATCTTTAGTCTATTTTACAGTTATTATTTTTCCCATGGTAAATCGAATCCACAATAAAACTTAATGTTAATACAATTAATGACTTGGGTAGGGCCTGGGTGTAGGACTAGACCCTGAGTGTTGTCTCCTGCGTGTAGGACTACATCTAGTCGGTTCGAAACTCAATGAAGTATGCATCACTGACAAGCTTTAATAAGAGCAAAACTCAAGTCTGATGCTTCTTGTTTTAGGTGGCTTATTTTCGTTTTTATCAGTAGGTAATGATGTTAAAACGTAAATATGAATATTTTATAATTGTAAAAATTTTTACAAATGTAATAACTATGGAATTTATTGACAATGAAAATTTGAACAAAAAAGTTTATAAAAGCAAAAGAAACAAAAAAACCATATGTGAAAGAATTAAAATTTTAAAACTCACAATTATAGACTACAAGAAAAACAATAAAACGCGACTAATTTTAGAATTTTCCTGAATCACCCACTGCATATAAAGAAACTCCAGAAAAAATGTTGACACCAATAATAAGCTCATCCTTATTTCTCTCAAATAAACTTCAGCCATTAGTTTGATGACATGGAGTCCATCTTTTTCACAGTAATTCATGGTTATATATTGATAGTAAGAATATATATGTAAATTTTATCGGATTTTGTAAACAAAACAAAAGGGGGTCTGTAGTTTCTATCTCATGAATATTTTAATTATTGTAATTTTGTACACGAGTGAACATGCAGGTTCCCTGCCGTTTATTGACATTTATATTAGCAGATTATTAAAAAATTCACTTTGGTTCTAAACTTTTGGTTGATATTTTTTTGAAAGAATAGAGCAAGAATAGTAAGTTTTAATTTTCAAAAATTTTAATTTAATAATTTGCTCATAAAAACAAAATTGCTTTTGTGAGTTTCTTCTTTATTGCAGCCCTTTGGTCTGTTCTGATGAGCCTTAGTGATGAAAACAGACGTTCAACACTCGTCTCTGTTGGAGGAAGTACTTATTTAAAGACACATCAAAAATAAAAAATGGGGGGCATTTTGGATGCTGAAACAGATTAATGGCATTTACAATAATTTCAAGGAGAAAATTTGCTTTGTCATATGAGCAAATTGAGGTACAAGCTCGGTCACGGAACAAATAAACTCGTATGTCATGGTACCACTGTACTATAGAAAGAGGCTGCTTGGGGTAGTAATTGATTACGCACCTGGCATTTGCTTTCTGTCATTGGGTTGAAGAAAGGGAAGCAACTAAATCAGCTGCCCAAGCATAGCATTAAGCAAAATACTATTTGCTTACAAATTAAATGTAAACTTTTTATGAGTCGCACGCTGTGTCGTGCAATACATGGCAAGGTTCTTTTAATTAAAAAAGATTACTGCACTCCACTGGCGCACGCGGCTGCATAAGTTGCGCGGTTAACATCACTAATATGTAAAGAAATTGGACATGAGGAGTCGGATAAAATATTCTTGACTCTGACTCCTTCCAAAAACTTCCGACTCCGACCGACTCCAACTCTGCAACCCTGGTAAATACATTGTAATTGTAAAAAAATTATTTACTGATAATGCTTCAGCATCAGCAAAATACAGTTGCAATTGTTTAATATCTGCTTTGTTGTGATTTTCCAGTTTGTATTGTTCATATATTAATCCATCACGTGAAGTTTCCAGATCAGTTAAAGATTTGTGTGCCTATAAAACAAAAAAATTGTTTGATAGAAATTCGAAATTGTAAAGAAACTGAGCAATGTGTTTTAAACATTAATATATTAAATACATTGTGCTCCATCACTATACAATGCAGAATAGACAATAAAATCTATTTTAAACAGCAGAATAGACAATAAAATCTATTTTAAACAACTTAATAATCATTTTTAACAAATTTTCAATGCAATAACTAAATATACTTTACAAGAAGTGTGTTGAAAAAACAATGCATATAAAAGATAAAAAATTAAAGCAAATATATACAACTTACTTTTATAAAATAGTGTTGTTTTTAAATTAAAAATTTACTTCAATACTCAAAAATATAAATTAAAATTTAAGATCTATAAAACAAGCAATTTATTTTACAAATTTAAAATGCCTGTTGAAAAACCAATAGCAATCTACCTGAAGAAATTGACCATCAGCAATAAATTGTCGAGCTCTTTCAACTGCTTCTGGAACTCCAAATATGTGTTTCAAGTTATCCATGGCAGTTGCAAGTTGACGATGCCTGGCACTTATATCTTTGATATCTCTATGATAAAATACGTTTTCACAAAGTAATGTTGCAATAGTATATATTGCTTTGACTGAAAAATGAACTCAAATGATTAAGATCTAAAGATTACAAAACTTTAACAAAAATTTAACAATTACAATTTTCCTTGAAATAATAATTAAAAATTAACTTAAATGCTACTGATTATTATTTCAGTACAATATGTTTTAAATTTAATGTCTTAAATTAAAACAAAAATTCAGTTTCCACTTTGTTTAAATATATTTTAATCAATTCAGTTTCCACTTTGTGTAAATATATTTTAAATCTTCACTTTAATATTTCAATGAAACTTTTAAGTATTATTTTATAATCCAAATATTTTTATTAAGAAGCAGTTTTGAAAAAATATGACTAAATATGTTTTGCAAAAGCTAATTATCCAAAATTGATTATACCTCATTTTATCACTTAACGTCCCACAACTGGTATACATTTCATCCATATTGTTCAAGTTTTCTTTGATAATTTTGACTTCGTTAAGGGCTTCTTTAAGCTGACCTAAACCAGTTTTGACACCATCTAATTGTGATTGTACTGCAGCTTTCAATCTTGCTTCAACAGAAGCCTTTAAACAAAAAATAAATAAGAATTAAATCAAACTTATTGACATTTGAAAACATTGAAACAAGTCTTATAAAATTGGCTCCCATGCATAATTATAAAAAATGTACAGCAAATTACCAGTTATTACCAATTAACACAATTTGCAAGAATCAGTTATTCAATCTTTGAAAATATAAATTTTAAATATATGGCATCTAAAATAAGGCCATACAAACATACGTGATGAAAAGGAGAAATTTGTCTAAATCCATTTTACTTAAAATTAATCATTCAACTATTTTGTGTTAATGTCACTATAACACAAGCTTATGTTAACTTTTTACGGCAAGAATGACAATATAAAATGCACAGGTGGGCATAGTGCCACTAATTAGCAGCACAACACTGTTTTCGTTAGTCAACTATTAGGGGTGCAAAAATTGAAGAGTTAGCAGCAACATTAGAAAGCTGTTTATTTTTATTGCTTGGCAGTAGCAGAAATTGTGCCAGTTTTTTATTTGGAAAAATTGTTTGCACTGATGCTAATTTTATTTTCTTGAAAAAATGATATTGTTCCGTTTCAATAATTTTTTGGAAATGATATAAGAGAATGAAAAAATATTTCTAGATTTTTGATTTTGCTGTTTGAGTTGTCTAAAGGTCATACCATACTAATTGGGTAACTTAAAACTGCTATCTGTTTTTCTTCTATGTAAAATTGTTGCGACTCCTGATGCTACCACCTCAGACTCCTTAAATTTTAAAACTTTTATTCAAAGATACATGTATAACCAATTCATAAAGCAGGCAAGAAAGAAATATCTTGTTAATATCTGGTCAAATTTAGACAAAATATTTTAAGTTTGCAAGTGAAGGACCCAAATGACCATTTCCACTGGGATATTTATAGTCAAACTAGGCAATGCACAGCTACC
The DNA here is from genome assembly GCA_963680785.1 of Diplosoma virens. NCBI lineage: Eukaryota > Metazoa > Chordata > Ascidiacea > Aplousobranchia > Didemnidae > Diplosoma > Diplosoma virens. The sequence goes on from OY796892.1 coordinate 16,023,502, forward strand.
CATTTTTTACTGCCTAATGCACAAAAGCTTTTTAATAAACAAACAAAAAAAAGAAAAAAAAATTACTCCAGGATTTATCTTATATCTTTTAAAAGTGTCAGTATCAAAATCAAGCGAATCCAAGTGTTTTTTGACGTTAAACTAGATGTTCTTCAAACCGCTTCATTTTTTTTAACTTTTAACTTTGCCTTTCAACCTGCTAACTTTACTTACATTGTGAAATATACTGAACGCTTAATGTAATCTATAGTTTCTAGCTGGTCTACTAATGGTCAAGAACATATCTGAACAAAAAACAGTGAAAAAAAAAGTTTTCTCTTTCTCTTATAAAAAGATGCTCTTTACCGATATTTTTTTCATTATATTTTGTCCAAAGTGCATAATGGTCAAGTGTAATTTAAAGAAAAACCAATTGGAGTGAGAGCAAAAAAGAAACAAAACTAGTTGCTCTAAGAGATAAAAAAAGAAAAAACCCAGGCAAATTGAATTCGTGAACCCAAAATTTAAAAAAATTTTTTTTAATTTGTTAAGAAGCTTGAGAAGAGCTTAGTTTTTTTTTCAATCAACTAGTTTGTCTCTAAAACTAATTCTGTTTCTATCTAAAACTAACTTTCACTTCAATCGTTTTTTTTTGCTAATTAAACCCGACTGTGCATAATAGCATCAATGTGCCTCCAACTCGCATCTTTTTTTTAGAAACAGTAAACTTAGTGCAATGTTTTGATGTTTATGATCAAGGGCAAGAAAAGAGCAGAGATTTCTTTAGGGTTTGATGATTTTTTTCTGAAATTATATTTAAACTATTTCTATTTGGAGCATTAGATGTTTTTAAATACAAAAACAAAATTTCAATGAGATGTTTTGCTTGTTTAATTAGTAACAAAAAAATTGAGAAAAAGGTCTAAGCCATTTAAAAAAAACCTTTGTATGTACAAAAAGGTTAAGTAGCCTATTCTTACATATGACAATTATTTTTTAATAATTAAAAAATTTATATAACCTGGTCGAGTGGTTAAGAGCGCCATTTTGATGGCGCTGCATTAACATGGTTTCAGTTTAAAAGTTACTTGGGTCAAATTGTTGTATCCTTGGAAAAGAAATTTTACAACACTTTTCTTTGCTTGGAATTCTTATTTAGCATATTTACATATTACAGTATTTATATCGAAATGAATGAATAAACAAAAATTCAAATAATAAAATTTAACTGGACAGCTATATCTTGGCATCACCAGAAGCATATCGGGAAAATCAACAGTGGACAAGAAGAAAATTTTTGAGCAATAGGCTTATACAACAACTGGCATGAAAATTCTTCAGAAATGAACCAAAAAAAAGAATGCACTGAAGTTGATCAAAATTTATTTAATTGCATTAGCTTTCATGAACTACTGCTTACTTAATGACGTGCAGCGAGACAACATAAAACATACTAAATGCTGAAATAAATTGATATCTGTAAAAAGCAGACCACTATGAATAACAAGAGGCTAAATCAACGTAATCTATAATAATCTAAGTGTGCTCTAATCTTCATTATCGATTTGAATTTGTTCTTCAAAACTAATATAGCGTTATTCTTCTTTGATCGAACACTTCTCTAAAACAACAAAACCTTATAAGAATTGCAATAACTTTTTTTTTCTTTTTTTTTTATAATCACAAAAAAATCTTTTATTCATTATGTGGTTCCATGCGTAGCCTAACTATTTCTATGCCTGACTTAACCGTATTTGAATCTAATAATACCAGGAAAAACCAGGTTAGGCTCTTTGCTCATATAAATAATCGAATAGATTTTAAAATAATAAACTATGCAATAAATTGTTTAAAGATGCAGTTTCATTACCTGGGCGGAAAATTTTGTCCTGTGATCAGTGCACTTAATTATTCCCTTCCAGTTGTATATAATGCATTGATGAAACAGAAACATGTGAAAGGAGAGATCAGCAAGAAAAATTGAGACAAATTTTTGAATCGCAAAAAAAAAATTTTAAAGCTATTTTATTTTGCTTAATTAGTGGACTTTGGCCCTTTAACTGCCCCTCAGGTAGTCCTTTCCATGTTTAAAAATTTAAAAATCATTCCACCAAAGTTATGATTGTCTAACTTTTAAAGTACAAAAAACGCACAATAACCTGCGCATTACCGCAATTGCTGGCACATTACCCATATCTCATAAAAAGCCTCCGGAAATGAAAGTTAAATTTTAAAATATTTTTTTTAAACACGTCAATAAATTGTTAAATAAAATAAGTTAAATTCATGGCTTCATCGCATTAAAAAAGCAAGCTATTTAATCAAAAGTTAAATTTTTCTGCATTTTTGCTGTGCATTGACCAGTTTGACTATAATCATTATAGATCAGGTATCCCAGATGAAATAAATCTAAAATAACACCAAATCTGCTAAACTAGCCCAAATGTGAAATTTATAATCGAGACCATATGAGGCAAAACTTGGTATTTTCGGGGCCCAATAATGTTTTTCAGATATGAACAAGATCTGGTTTTAACAAAACAGACTAAAATTTTTTAAAAATTGATTTGGAATTGGTTTGTTTCTATGGCACTTAGTTATAAAAGCTCTGCTAAAGGCATATTTCACCAAGTTCTTTCTGGTCTGGAGCAGATTTTGTTTTTCTCACATGGAGCCTGTTTGTTTTTGAGGAAAATATCAATGAATTAAAAGTTGCTGTTAAACATTAAAATCCACTTTAAGAATGTCAGGAAAAAATCCATAAAAAATGTTTGGTTGAGCAATCAACAATTAAAAGTTTTTGTCCAATCATTGTAAAACATTTAAAAAAGTAAGATAAGCACATCTTTTTAATAGTGACTGTGATTCATACACTCTTAGTTCAGCTTTTACTCTTGTCATTCTGGTGTGTCCTAAAGAGAGAGATTTTACTTGTACATACCTTTACTCTTTTTGTAAAAGCATAATAGTATCAAAATTATAATTACAAGTAGAATAAGCAGAAAAATTAATATTTTGAAAATGAAAATAACTGTTAAATACTTTAGGGAGAAATAAAAGAAATCTGCTGTGTTATACAGTATTATTTGATCATGGACTGATAAACAAACTTTTCTACAACAAATTTTATACTAGTCACATTACAAAAAGATTTGGACATTGAAACAACAGCAAAAGAGTTATCAATTGATGCTGAAACTGTGCATGCCACATGTGATCAGGTGATTCCTAGTCTCTGCCAAGATATCAAAGAGAAAGGAGGATATATTGAATAACTCTTGGATGTTATTAAATACAATAAATTTTTTTCATTTGATATATGAGTTGTTTTCATTGGCCTTCATACAATTGAAAAAACTTAACTTTTATTTGTCCACACTTTGCTGGGCTACCCTGTATTATGCAAACTTGAAAAGATAGCTATGCAAACAAAATTTTTTGACATATAAAAAATTCCATTTCTGTAAAATTTCTTGTAGCCTACACAGTGGCATACCAAGAATTTTTGAAAGGGAGGGGGCACACAAGCACAATCAAATATACCAAGTGGAAAATTTTTTTCAAGTGGTAGCTAAACAAAATGTCTCTGATTTCTTTGAATGTGTCTTCTGATTTCTTGTATTAGCGATCTCCAAGGGAGAAGGCATGGCACAAACCCCCCCAAAAAACACTACTGATCCTACAGTTTCTTGAGGTTGTTCCTGTCCAAAATTCATTTTGTGAAATGAAATACGAAATAGGGCTAATGAAAAAACAAAATTTAAGTTTTCACTTGCCAGTTCAAAACAACATTTGAATGATTGGTAGCACTACTTGGCTTTCAGATATTAAGGATAGGGCTCGTTTTAACTATGAACATAAAATGAAGCATTCTTTATTTGTTTTATTGATTTTTTTACTTTTTCTGCGCTTTCTGTGCAAAGCCCCCCTACATTTGGAAAAACATTGAAATTGTGTCAACCCCTTTTTTTGTGGCTGGTTGTGCCCCTGTAAGGCATGCATCATAATTATTTTTGCCATTGTAAAATAAGCTAATTATAGTAAAATTTATTATTAAAAGTGTTAGATCTAATATATTTGCTTTCTTTTATAGTTTTCTCATAATTCTTACAAGAAATTTTTGGTCTCTTCAATAAACAATTGTGAGTGATTTCTGTTGGTGAAACTAATCCTCCTGACTCGCTGGAAAGCGACGGAGACGCTATACATAGGGTAAGCAATTACCCTGACCTGCTTCCGGAGATGCCAAGATAATGCTGTCCACTAGTAATTTAGTAGAGATATTACTGTAATTTAGAACTGCTTGCCAAGACCACCAAGCAGGGAAAGTGCTGTAAAGTGTCTTTCCCAAGGACACAACAGAATGGCACAAGTGGGTTTTGAACCGAGACCATGTTGATCATCAGTCCGGTGCTTTAACCACTTGACCATGCTGCTGACTGCAGGTTATTTTCACCAAAAAACAACAGTTACGGTCCCTTTTTAAAAAGATTCAAATTTTGATTTTATAAAAATGTAAATTTTTAATTGTAAATTGTTTTATAGATATAAAGCACGTACAATAATTATAAAAAATCCCAATAAATCACAGCATACAATCAATTAATTAGGGCAATATCTCATGAATATAGGCCAAGGTCAAAACTTGGTTGCTTTTAGTAAAAAAACATGCTATAGCTTATTAATCTTTGCAATTGAAATTCCAAGACTTACTTTTTCTCTGCCTATTCTTCTTCGATATTGCTCTACTTTATCAAGTTGGTCAGGTCTTTGTAACATTGTTGCAACTTTTTTGATTGCTCTCTCTTTAGCATCTGCTTCAGATTTACTAACAATTTTTTTTTCCATTTTCCGATAATACCAATATTTATTCTAAAATTAAAATTCAGTTATAGCATTCTGACTTAAATTCTACAATGTAAAGCTTTAAATAAAAAAACACTTTGTTTATAAAAAAGTTTAATCTTTAACCTGCAACTACCAACCAAAATATTCCATTTTGTAATGGAACAATTTTGGCTTTATATAAAGGATTACTCTTCAAACCGGTATCTATAAAATGTACAGGTTGACATAGTTGGCATAGTCAGCATGGTAAGCTTGATTGACGTGATTGGCAAATGCTTAAATTTTGTTGAAACTGACAGTATTTTTAAGCTCAATGTAAATAAATATAGAAGCAGAAATAATAAATTTTTTCAGTTTTGACAAAACTTAAACTAGCCCAGTCACCAATTAGGCTGGAGTGAAAATGACGAAAAAAAAAAATTTACTTTCAATTTACTAGATAAGCCAAAAGATGCCAATATATCACCAAACCACCATGTAAAAATTTGAAGAGTTTTAAACCAGTTTTTGATCTCCTCCAAGAGCATTTAAATTTGGAGAGATGCAAATAAGATAAAAAAGGAAGGGAGACTGGGGCTAGTTGGACTACAGGTTACTTAAAACACTGTGTTTTTTTCACTCCCTGAACATTTTATAAAATATTTACTGCTACCTAGTAATGTATAATCTTGATTTACATCTGCCATGCTAATTTTAAATGGTTTGAAGCAAAAACATAAGTAAGGTGTTAGCTTTTTTGAAGTAAAATTAGATTCTGTTGGATAATTTGATGCTTGAGAAAGATATGCAAAAGTTGTTTGGCATATGTTGATAGTAGATGTAATGCTACATCAAAAAACAGAGCTAGTTAAATTTCTGTTGTGATTATTGAAAAGTAAAATTTTGTTTCTCTGACATTACTGGGGTTAATTGAAACTTTGCACAGGGAGTTAGTCAGAGCATGTTTTTTCTAAATTTTAGTTAATTGTAGGTATACTTAGTAAGCAATAAGTGTATTTCTTAACTGAAAGCATGCCTGAGTACAAACATAAAACTCAACAGGGATTGAAACCAAAAGATGTCACGCAAAAAGTCATGCAAGAGGTGCTGATTGATAAAAAATTTTGTTATACAGTGGCAAATACAGTATTGTGCAAATTAATTGACTCACTACAAAAAAATACAAAAAACTTCATTTTTCAGTTTATCTTTATTTTAAAGCGACAATAATTATTTTTAATAAGAGATATGGCCACCTCTATTTTTGATCAACTCCTTAGCCCGTTTTGGCATCAATCCCAGGAGTTTTCCGACAATTTCTTGGTCTCGGTACCACACATCAATTACAGCATTGATGAGCTTTGTTTGGGTTGTTCAATCCCTTTTTAAGAGCCAAGTTTTTACGAGTCCACAAATTTTCAATTGGGTTTAAGTCAGACGAATTCCCAGGCTGGTCAAAAATTTTCATGTGATTTTCTTTAAAAACTCTTTCACTTTTTTTGCAGTATGGCAGGGAGCCAAGTCTTGCTGGAAGATCCCTCCTCCGTTAGGAAATGTCCTTTCCATGTCCCTCACCACTTTACCTCAAATTACTTCAATATATTTGTCGGCATTCATTGTCCCTTTTACAGTGAAAAGAGATCCAATACTTTTAAGCTGAAACTCCCCCAAAACATCTTCTTATCGGGGTACTTTACACCCTGATTAATATGAGATGATTTAACTTTTTCACCCTTACTTTTTCTAAAAAACTGACTTTGCTCTCCCTGTACAATAAAATGGCTTTCATCCGAAAATAAAACCTTCTTCCAGTCAGCCGCAGTCTGTTCTCTGTATTTTTTTGCCCATGCAAGTCTTTTTTTGTTCATACCAACGGTCAAAAGCTGCATCTTCTGTGGCCTTGCTGCCTTTTTACCAGCTAAAACAAGTCATCTTCTTACAAGAGATGCACTAATCTCCAATCCTGCTGCAGACAAATCTTTTTGTAGGTCACTGCTTGTTTTTCTAGGGTCCAGTTTACTCTTTCTCAAAAGGTACGCATCATCTTTCGTATGGTTTTTCGTTTTTGTCCACAATTTCTTTTTCGTTTTGAAGTTAATGACTCTGTTTCTTTTAACTGCCTAATAATTCGCGCTACAGTGGATTAGCCCACATTATATAACTTGACAATATCCCTCGTTGATGCCTGACAATGCTCAAGGAGCGTCAAAATACTAGCACGCTTTTTCAGAGTTATATCTGCCATTTAATTCCGACTATATGCTAACGTCAAATTTGCAAAAAGTGGGTCAAAACCAGGTTACCGCAACTAAAAAGCATGTAAATCATATATCTATGACGTATCACGTGCTATTTTACGTAGCAATACATTTAAAATGTCATCCTTTCCTTATCATGTTTAAAACATTAAAATAACATTTAGCAACCATGTGCAATAAGCGCGCAAACTAATATCCTTAAAAATTGTGGAAGTGAGTCAATTAATTTGCACAATACTGTAAATATGATATTCTACCAGTGACTTTGCAAAGATACTGTTTGAATTATTGCAAAAAAGCTGCTATTGTCAAAGATGATATGACAGAAGTATCATTGGAAAAATATGAATATTTCAATAATCAGTCAGTATTTGATCAGCCAAGAACTTCTTCTGGTGGAATATTTGCTTAAAGCATCCACTTTATATTATGGACTCTACCAATGAAGTTAAATCTTTAGTGTATGAATATGCTGCTAAACTTGGCCTGAAAATTCCAAGCTTGTAGATTGCAGCAAAAAAGGCCGGAAACATCTGGCTTTCTGGTTTTATAAAACATCATCTCAACTTAACATTGAGGACGCCAGAAAGTACATCACTTAATCATGTAACCAGTTTAAATAGACATAATGTTAATGCTTTATGGCAAATATGAATCAGTTTTGCAAAGGGATGGATTTACACCAGACAAGATTTGCAACGTTGATGAGCTGGCTGCACCACAGTACAGAAACCAAGAAAAATTATTGCTGCAACTGGTGTTAAGCAAATTGGTGCTGTTGTTTCTGCAGAGGCCAACTTGTCACACTTTGTTGTGCTGTTAGAGCAACTGGAAAGATGATCTCACTATGCTTGAAAAGAACATTTTATGAAATGTACTCCAACTGGTTCCATTGTAAGAGCTCATCCAAGTAGCTGGATGACTTTGAAAAACTTTTTTTCCTGGATGAAACATTTTGTGTTACATGTTAGGCCAAGTAATAAAGGGCTGTTGCTATTGAACAACCACCAAAGTCACATCACCTTGAAAACAATGGACTATGCTAAAGAGCATGGTATTGTCTTGCTTTCATTTCCACCCCATTGCTCCCATTAACTGCAGCCATTTGATAGGGCAGTTTTTGGGCTTTTCAAGTGTTATTACAATAGCACTTGTGATTGTTGGATGAAAGAAAATAGAAAAACAATGACAATTTATGACATTCTCGATATGGTTGAAAGAGCTTTTCCAAGCTTGGCTGGAATTTTTCCTTTTACCATGACATCTGACACCTAGTGTTATTACCAACAATCTTACCCAATTAAAACACCAACAATCCTTCAACCAGCAATATCTTGACATTTTGGAAAGTTTCAAAAAGTTCTTCATTATCTAAAAATCAATCTCTTTTAAATGCTACCCCAAAAACATTCAGCCATTAACCAAAGTAGCTCCAAGAAAAAGGAAGAGCTGTACAAATAGAGGGAAAACTAGAATTTTAACTGACACTCCTGAAAAAAGTAAAATTATGACAAATGCTGAAAAAAAGACAACCAGCCATAAAATCTGTAAATGCATCATAACTGTGTGAATTGAGTCTGACTCTAAAGAAGCATCATCACCACTTTTATCAGAGGAGGATAACTGTTCAGACAGTAGCATAACCAAAGACAAAAAATTGTCAAAGGTCACTAAACCTAGCAACATCAAAGATGAATTTTCCATGGTCCGATTGTGTGCAAAAAAAATTGTACAATATTATGTCGAACAAATGATTAATGTTTTTAAAGCAATCCTATCACTCTGCATTGGTGAGTGAATCCACCTTTATCTTTCCAGAAGACACTAATAATGCATCAAACAAGCATTATCTTTAAACTGCCAGTTCCATTGAAAAAAAGGAGAAACAAAACTTTGTCAGCAGAATTTGCTGTTGATTTATCAAGTTACAACCCTCAATAGGTTGACTTACACCATAAGAACAGATTTTTAAACTCTGCATATGGAGAAATGATTTGTGTTTTAACTAACCCCATGCTGTGTTTCAACAAGCCTGCATAAGGGGTTAGCTAGAACAAGTTATGTATGTTTATTTGAATGCAATTTGTAAATTTCTTTTAAAAGTTATGGTCAATCTTGTGATAAATTGTGCAATATAATGGTCATTATGCCAGTCTAGCTTAAAATCTTTCTTATCAATTTTAAACACTACAATTTTAATTTTTCTAAAATTTGTTCTAACTAATTACAATCTCCCTTACATTACAGTGTTAAATGTTAAAGTGAACCATGAAATTTACAGTTTTAATTAAATTTATTTTTTTCTAGTATTTCAAATTTAGAAACAAAAAGTTTTATTTTTTATTCTTTGTAAAATTTTCAGAAATATGCAAAAATATCATAAAAAATTAGGCAAGCTAATTTATTAAAAAAAATTAACTTTTCACAAAAGTTATAAAATAAATTCTTTCTCATGCAATTAATTTTAGAACAAATTCTTAAATTTTTCTCAAATTTTGTTAAAACTTTTTTAAAAATTCCCAATTTTGCCAAAAATTTTAATTTCAGCCATAAAAATGCACGATTTCCCAAAACTGATCTAGTGAATAAACAGACATTTTCCCAGAAGAGAAAATTTTGAAACTCAAAATTTGCAGGAAACTTTACTCTTCTGACTTCCTGTTAAGAATTTCCAAAAGCACAAAGGAAAATGAATATAATCATGCTTAGTTTCAAATGTTAGCATTAACTGCCAAGAAGTAATCTGGGCATGGATGAAACCGTCTCGTGATTTCATTGGATGTCTTGGTAACCAACTCCACAACTATCTCAACAGCCTGCATGTGGCATAAAAATTTCAAAAAAAATACAGTTGGAGTCAGGGGTGCAACCAGGGGGATGTTTAGATGGCATGCTCTCTCCCTTTACAATACCTATCAAAAAAACTAAGAACAATAGACCATCTTACAAAACGGCAATTTTTTGTTGGGATGAATAAGAAGTTAAGATGAAAAGCGGGAATACAAGTTCAAGCCAAAAACCTTTAGAGATCATTATGATTTCGGGAGAAAAATAGCGAGTTCGGAGATGAATGTAGCCAAGAATCGAATTTTTACCTTTGCAAAAATTGAGTGTCTAAAAAAAGTTTTTTTACTTTAATTGCCATTCCCCTTTGATAATTTCTGATTGTGCCACTGGTTGGAGTCACTTGCATTGCAATGAATTCCTGGATATTAGCATCTGTCATATTTTTGATCACTGGAGGCTTTATAATAACAACATTGGTCCAATCAATCATTTCAAAATATTCCGATGCAGCAAAATTAAGTTTAGCAGAAACTTTGAACTTTCGTATTTGTTCACTCTGTTTTAAGACCCTAGCTTTCATCAATTTTCACAAAGTTAATTCTCATATATGGGGCTGGTGGTCATTTATCATAGCCAAAATAACATTTTCTTGATGAGCAAAGTTCAAATTGCATTAAATGACTGGATCAATGATTTTCTTGTATTCATGGCTCAAGTATCATGACCTAACAATCATTTGGTGGAAGTGCCTAAATCTGTCTTTGCATTATGATTGCAATTTTATAGCAAACCACATAGGAGTATATACTCTAATTTCAAAAATAACAAACATTTATACGTTCTTACATGGGTTATTAATAATCATTGACATATAATTGAAGAATACTATTGACTGTAGTCAGCCCTCATTAATAATTCAAGCATCCAGGGTTTTTCATTACCAAATCAATGCAGCATTGATTTGTGTTGATATTACTACACATTTCAAGAAGGTAATGCTCATCAGTACTTAATTCTTTTGGATACAGGTTCAACAGTTGTTCAGTCAGTGTCACTCGTTTGAATGAGGATACTGGTTGTTCACTACATGTCAATAACTGCTGTTGAATAGAATCAGAAAATCCACATGAGCCTGAAGTTGCACTCTCAACAGCCTTAAACAAATGATGTAAAGGCAGCTTATTGGCATGGAGCAGACATATTAGCCATTGTAAAGAATGATTAAAGAATTCTTCTAATTACTGAATAACTCCTGCCATTTGTCCCATTGCAACCCACAACCTGTATGTAGTCAGTGCTAACATTCTGTCCTTTTAAACTGGCAAGTATTGCATCAGTAATATTTTTGCTGGAACCGGATTTGAGAGTTGTGTGACTAAAATAAGAAGCATTTGGCTTGGCTACAATACTTCTGTGTTCTTCCAAAAGTGTTTTTCTGTGATACTTGTTGTCTTGCCCCAAAACTTGCATCAAAGTTTTATCCTTACACCCATCAAAGAACAATCTTTCCATCCCAATGCAAGTATTATTTTACTGTAATTTATTGTGAGTTTTCCTGCGTTCTCTTTGAATTTTACTTCAATCAATTACTTTACTTAGATTGATTGGTGACACAATGTCAATATAATGCAAGAATGAAGTTGCCAATATAGCAGCTGATCTATCTGAGACTCCTGTCTGATCACAAGCTGTAGCCAGAAAAAGCAAAGCAATAGTTGATTTTTGGCTTGGTCAGTCTCAGGAGTCTGGACTCGTTTCTTTTAGCTTTCTTTTTAATTTAGACAACTCCTTTTTATCAAATTAGACATCTCCTTCTTATCAATTACCATCTTTCTTAACCCTGCTGTGGTACCATGGGGTCAATATGGTAGTCTTATTTAATACCAGGCTTATTTGATAGACTAAATATTCCAAACGATAAGATTGTAAGCATTACTCTGCCATTCTATTTTTTTCACAGGTTCTTGTTAACTATTTCCATTTATGCAACTTTCAATTAAATGTTGCTTTCGTTGTAGATTTTACATTTAATTTGACTGGGGTCATATTGACCCTATGGTACCACTTAGGTTAAAATATATCCGTTTTTGTTTTGCAGAAAACTAAGTATTGTTTAAAGTTATTCTAAATGTAAAAGAAATTATGTCCAAAAAACAAAGAATGTCGTCCCAACAAGTGATGAAAGTTTTATTTGAGATAGATGATAAGGTCAGCAGCGAAGATGAAGATGATTTTGATGATGAATTGAGCTGGTATGAAAGTAAGCTGGAAATGGATGCCTTGTCAGACTTAAACAGTGAAACAGATGGAAGTGATACCGAGTCTGAAGACAAAGATTGTTCTGTTTGTCAAGAAGTTCAAGGAAAAGATGGATATCTGTGGAGGACGGAACCAAAGAATGCAAGAAGAACACCAAGGCAAAATATTGTCACAAGCACACCAGGTCTGAAAGGTAAAGGGCTTGAGGCAGACACACCCCTGAAATCATTTAAACTGTTTTTTGATGATTCTATGGTATCAGAGATTGCAACTTGGACTAATCAAAAAATAGAAATGTACGTAAAAGATAACGTAAAAGATGCTTCCTTTGTCCAAGATCGAAGGACAAAAAGTACAGATTTGCTTGCAATAAATGTCACAACACCATCTGCAAAAAGCCAGCAAGATGATCTGTAATCAATGCCAGGAGTAAAACATTCGTGTATTGTGCACTCCATTACATTGTTAAAACAATAAAAAGTGTTTGATAGCAAATTGTTTTTTTTATTGATGTTGAAGAGCTTTTTTAGTGATGGGGTCATACTGACCCCAAGGTACTGATAACGTAACTTTTTTCATAGTACCACAGCAGGGTTAATCCTTTTTGATCTTCAAGAAACTCAAGTTCTTTTAAGGTACTTTATTTTTTCTCTTTTTTCAGACATTTGCAATTGAACACTTATCAAAGCATTTACATTTGTTGAAATCAAATAGAAAGTCAGCTTTATAGCAAAAATCCTGTAGTCTTTGCTGGTATAAAGGTCGATTCTTTCCCTCTTAATAAGCTTTAAAAATTTGTTGCATTTGTTGTGAAAGGATCTCAGTTTTTCCATTGCTTGCGCACAAGTAACTATTGGAAGTGACACTTTTTTCCAAATCTGTTTGACTTCATAACACAACTCATGAGATGTGTCTAAAAACGATGGGTACTTTCAGTTGGGAATTCAAATATCTTGTCGATATTGAAAATATTTTTTCATAAGATAGTATATGTTGGCACGACATTAAAAAGTTTTGTAAGGTGCCAAATATCACATTAAGATGGTTTCTCTCTTGTAACTGCCATGTCTGAAAATAATCTATTGATTAAAAACTTAGTCTCACAGGAAATGACTCCGCAGTCTCTATTCATCACTTCTGGCAACACCAAAATATATTTACAAGAGACTATCTTTTCTACTACTCTAAGTGACTTTTAAAACCTTTGTATTTATTAAACTAAATTGGAAAATTAATGTTTGTTTAATTTACCAAAATGTTTTTAGTTTAACCTAAAGTTGGCATTCTGCAATAGCAAATAGCAATGAAGAAAAGCTATAGTGGAGTAAATAAAATCTAACTTCTTATTAATATCCAGCTACCACTATCAATCAAATGTCACTATTGTAAAACTTATTGGCATTAAAATCTCACCAAATTCAAAAGGAAAGTATTGTAAGATTGAACGCTGAAGCTTGAAGATTGGAGAACTAGGAGAAAGCTTCAAGAAAAAATATTTACTCTTACAAATTTACGATTTACTGGTCTATTGGTCTATACTACCTTCTAAAGCAGCAACAGTATGATCTTAAAAACACAAAAACTCTTTTATCATAAAAAAAAAAAATAATAAAAGACAATACTACTTGCTTTAAGCCACCATAAAAACCAATAAAGCAAGAAAAGAAATTTAGCTATTATCACAAGATCAAAGTGCTAAGGCAACATATAGAAATTACACATTTCAGTTTTCATTTTGCCCTTTTGTGGCAAAACTGTTAACTGTTTAAACAGCTTTCTTTGTTTAAAAGCAAGGCAATTGTTGTGACATCATATTTTTATGATTTTGTCAGTAAACAACACAGCTGATTGAAAAAATTTGAAAAAGCCGTAATTCTGACCGGAAATTATAAAACTACAACTGGGTTAACCCTTTAAAGGACAGTGGTACATATGTGTGTCATGATTGTGATTGTAACGTAACAAAAGAACTTTTGTGAAGGCATTATAATTCTAATTTTTAGATATTTGTTACATCATTATTAAACCATTGTCATTTTAATTTACAATCAAATTCTTATATCCCTCAAAGGGTTAAGGGCGATCAAGAAATTGTCTGATGCAAATAAAATTGTGCATGTTTGCTATTATGAGTATTTTACATCTTTTTGAAATATTAGCTAAGCAAAATAAAATTTTTTAATTTTTCACTTAACCCTTAACTCACACATCAAAGCAATTTAACCTTGCCAATCTCGTTGACGCAAACCTTGCCAAATGATTGTGCTTTCTATTTTATTTACATTACAAATACAGCCAGTTGCAACAAAATTTAAATATCTTATACAGCCAACCTTGCTGACTTCCCAATACTGAATTATTATTAATGGTTTACTAATTTAAATTACAAATACAACCGGTTTCAACAATAAATATTTTATACTACTAACCAAGCAAACCTCACAAATCTATCTGCTCACACTGACCTGTGCATTTTAAAGGAACCCCTTCTAACTGGCCAAAAATAAGCATGGCAAACAAAATGAAACCATTCTAAAAATGTCAGTTTTCTTCGTTTTTATATTATGAAAGCTTTTTTGGTCTTTGCTTGATTTTAAATGATTTATGCATTCAATTAAAGACTAAAAATAAAGGTCTTCACTTGATCTTTAACCAAAAAAACAACCTTTTTTCCAGGGTATATTGTGTATAAAAACTTCATACACCATATTGTGTATAAAAACCCAACCAATTATCTTATTATGTATAAAAACCCACCCACATTAGCTACTAAATTAACAAATTACAAACAATTATCACAAATTCTTCCTAATACAGATAACCCAGGTTCATACCCATGTGGAAAATGTGCTTTATGTGGAAACTTTAAAAATTATAAAAATATGGTTAAAACAGTTGGTTCTATTATTTCACACTCAAATAGCAAAAAGTTTAATTTAAAACAACATCTTACGTGCAAAAATTATGGTATTTATGTGGCAGAGTGTAATTTTTGTAAAATGCAATACATAGGACAAACAAAAAATAAATTTTCTACCCGATGGAATAACCACTGCTCATTCTGGAACAAATTTAATGTTAACAATAAATGTTAACAATTAATGTTAACAATAACAATGACTGAGCTGCCCTTCTTAAACATTTTTATAAATTCATTTCAATGCTTCTAATCCTAAACCTGATATCACTAAATGCTACATGGTCATATTTATATTACAACCAGATAAAACTTTATTGGATTAGTGTGAAAATAAATGGAATAATTATTTGAATGCTAAAATTAATATTAATAGAATTTTTCTGTCTTATAATTGCGATTGAGTTTTAAACTCATGTTTTGTTCACTATCGTTGAAACTATATACAGTTAAACTACAGCAGCTTTGTTTAATCTTTTCAGTCAACACTTGAATCTTAGAAAGTGCCTACACTGCCTACATTGCCTACACTGCCTATACACTGCCAACACTGGTAATTTAGAGTAACCGCAAGTTTTACACTGTGCGCTTTTTTATTTTGTTAGATGATCCATAATCATTATGTCAATTGTTGAGTCGTTTGCCTCTTAGTTTTTATTGAAAGCTTCACTTTGTGTCTTTTCAGTCAGGACACGAATAGTACGGGTAGAGTTTTTTATATTTTAAAAAAATTTTTGTCATACCGGTATATAATTTTTTACAGAAACTGATGATGACCTTTAAAGGTCGAAATCGATTTTTCGTAATGATATAGTTGGTTTTAAATTTTTAACTTTTATTTTCTATATGAAATTAAAATTTGACCGATTTTATTAATAAATTCATGCATGCATCGCAATTTTTTCCAGGGTTGCGGAGTCGGAGTCGGACGGTCAAGAGTACTAAGAGTCGGAGTCGAAATATTTTATCCGACTCCGACTACTAATGTCCAATTTTTTTACATATTAGTGATGTTAACCGCGCAGCTTACGCGGCTGCGCGCGGCAGTGGAGTGCAGTGCAGTAATCTTTTTAAAAAAACCTTGCCGCGTATCGCGCGAGGCAGCGTGCAAAGTGGTGTCTAATTTGAAGAAAAACCGATTGGAGTGAGAGTTAGTTTTAGGGAAATACAGGATTAATTTTTGAGAGAAAGTTAGGAGAAAGTAGTTGGTTCAAAAGAAACTAAGTTCTTCTTGAGCATCTCGACAAATTTTTAAAAAATTCCAAAAATTTTGGGCCCAATTTTGGCCCGCAAGAACAATTTGCGCGACTTTTTTTCTCTTTTTATCTCTTAGAACAACAAGTTTTGTTTCTTTTTACTCTCACTCCAATCGGTTTTTCTTTAAATTAGACACGACCAGCGTCCAACACATTAAAAGTTTACATTTACGTTGAAAGAAATAAAATAAGCAAAACTTAAAAGTTAAAATAAATTTTTGCGCTTCAGATGAAAACTCGCATCTTAGAAAAATAACGCTACCAAAAGTTTGGGTTTAACCTTTAAACGCCTATGTGGGTCGCTAGCAACCCGACCGGAAAATTACAATCTCGTGACAATCTCAGTATGTATCTCACTGCTATCATACTTCTTTTATTCCTCAAGTTACTTGTTGGCAATATTTTCATAAACACCAGTTGATTCTAGTTCTAACTTCAACAAAAATAATTGAACATTTTCCGTAAAAACCTATAGGGTCGCTAGCGACCCATGTTAGGTAATAGTATAATATTATGTTACAAATGTACATTATGAAAAGAATAATTATTTTTAGGTAGCACAAATGTAAAATTGTTTTTCAAATATGTATCGGAGATAAAAAGCTGGCACTTTTTTAGCAGAATTTTAGAAATATAAATGATAGAATGTACAATGGCCAGAAAACTATTTACTGCTGAAATTGGATCAATGATTGATTGTTGGTTTGACGATGATGATGCCAGTGATGATTGCTACGTTGTGAGTAAACCGAGTGATTTTGAACTTGACGAGGAAGAACTGGGAAATTCTTTACATGAAAGTGACGAGGAAGTATCTGATTAGAAAAGCTGCAGCAGTACAAATGAAGATGAGCCATCCCCATCTACACTGCAGAGCAATAGTAGCTCTTTCTTTATAGGCAAAAATGCTATGTGTTGTCTGCAAATTGCCCGTTACCCTCACGGACATGTGCTTGTAATCTAAGGCACACAGTTAAAGGTCCATTAGGCAATGCAAAATTAATTGGAGATGAAGTGGAAGCATTTTTTTTGCTTTTTCGATGAAGACATGCTAAAAATGATTATAGAGTATACCAACAAGTATGGGGAAAACTACAAAGGAAAAGACAACTGATCACCAGTTGACTTGGATGAAATCAATAAAATCAAAGGCATTATCGGACTTTTCTTTGTAATAGGAGTTTATAGACCGCAACACGAGTCACTTCGATCTATGTGGCTATCTGGTCCTTCCGGAAGAGCAATATTTCCAGCTGCCTTTGGTTGAAACCGTTTTGAAAAAATTGTGGCTTGTCTTCGTTTTGACAATCGTGATACGCGCCTGCAACGAAGACAAACGGACAAGTTCGCTCCATTTCGCTGCATTTGGAATCGATTTATTCAAAACTGTTGTAAGCATTATGCCGTGAATGCCTATGTGACTATCAACGAGCAACTAACACCATTGCGAGGGCGATGTGGTTTCCGCCAATCTATGCCAAAGAAACCTGATAAATACGGAATGAAACTATTTCTTATGTGCAACTGTACTTCGGGTTATATTTACAATGGCTTGCCTTACACAGGACGCGAAGGTGATACAAGAAGAGTTGGGCTGGCAGAACATGTTGTCAAAACTCTTTGCAATCCTGTGCACAACTCTGGAATCAACGTAACAACACATAACTGGTTTATCAGCACCAAACTTGCAGAAAATCTTTTGCTGAAGCAGATCAGTCTATTGGGAACCCTGAGAAAAAACAAACCAGATATTCCCAAACAATTTGCTAAAGGAAAAAATCGAGAGGTGGTGTCAAGTTTGTTTGGGTTTAAGAACAGACAGACTCTTATATCGTACGTCCCTAAAAAAACAAAGCCGTGATCTTGTTTTCAACAATGCATAGTGACAAGGAAGTAGATGAGGCAACAGGAAAACCTCTGATGATACTGGATTACAACGCGGCAAAAGCAGCTGTTGACAGAGTTGATCAACTTTACCATAATAACCATGTCCAAAAAAGAACAAAACGTTGGCCTTTGCCTTACTTTTACAACTGCCTGAATGTAGCTGCTATAAATGCTTCGGTCATTTATCAGGCGAAATTTCCTGATTGGGCAAGTGGTAAAAGTCATCGACGTCGTATTTTATAATAGGTAAAACACGTTAAATTAGGCATTAGAAGATTAGGCAATAGAAATTCATAGAAAAATAGGTAAAACACGTTAAATTAGGCATTTGCATTTTTGACCCTTCTAGGAACACATGTAAAATGAAGTTAGTAATCCCGGAGTTAAAAGATCCCTAATTAAAGTCTAAAAGGTGACCTGTCCAAGTACTCGCCGTATTTTTGCTTGTTTATTTTGAATCATTCAGATGATCATAGCTTCCAGCAATTCACCGAAAATCGCTGGAGTAATCAAAGAAAAATGCACATCCCATACCAATTTCAAGACATACAAATGTAAAGTCTCGTAACTCGTCTCGGTCTCGATACTCCAAAGTCTCGTTTGGTCTCGATCTCGAAGCACCGTGTCTCGATTTCACTTCTGGTCTATGGCCACGATCTGCAAGCTATTTCCTTGGTTTATACGGTTGCAAAAATGAACAGAAAAAATATTTTATAAAATTAAGAAGATCGAACCAAATATGAATCGAAAATATTATTAACTGCTAATTGTTTTCTTTTAACCTGAACCTGAGCTAAACCGGAACTGAACCTGTAGAAATAAAATTCGAAGAATCTAAACCGGAAGTGAATCCGAAAAAAAATATTTGCGGAACCTGAATCGGAACGTTATTTTAAACAATTTGACGCCCTGGTTGTAAACCTCTAAAACTAAAAAACCAAAATAAAAACTTTCAATCGGAGAGCAATATCTTTGTATCACCAGGGTAATTGCTTGGTGGTTGCCCTATGCATACCGCTTTTCCTGCGACTCAGGGGATAAATATAGAGATAAAATGAAATAGCATACTATTTACTTGAAATTGCGCTTTCTTTATTCAGCTCACATAAAGAATTTTTTGCTTTAACTTATCACGTATAAAGTTGTTTATGACGTCTCTGTTTTGCTACAAAATTAGTAAGTAATCTAACAAACTGTGGCAACTTCCAATAAAAAAATTGTTGTTTATCTAGGTCAATATAAATAAATCAAAAATTAAAATCAGAGCATCTGAACAAAATCACTAAAATAATGACTATGATTGGACCAGGACCGTCTAAAATAAAGTTCAGGTTCAGGTTTGTCAAATTTCATTTTTACAAGTTCAGTTCCGGCTCCGGTTTAAAAATTTTTGTTTTTTCAAGTTAGTTCCGGTTCAGATTAGAAAAATAATAACGGTTAATACGGGTTTACGGATCCGGTTCGGGTTCGGTTTGAACATAGCTATCCTGTATAACTAGGACATACACATTTCACACAGAGGGTCCTGAAAACTTGGATGGGCCAAAGCAACTTATATAGGATATCTATATGGGTTCGACGCACTGGTTTTGCTTTCAAGCTTTTAACATTTGCTCGCTCTAATTGTTTAAATTATTCATGCATGAATTTTTTATCTTGTAGTGCTAAAGAGTTATTTAAAATTGGTTTAAAAAAGCAATTAATTTTGGACCATCCTAATTGCTAGAGTTCTTCGTGTTTAGCACTTTTTGAAAGTATTAAGTGTAAGTGATAAAATGCATGTGATGTTTTTACGCTATTTAAGCTTCTACTAAATGCATGAAATTGCCTGATAAAGATTTGGGGTCTCTTCAAGAAGTCACTATAAGATTTTTGTTCGTGAAACTAGCCAGGAATTCCCCTGCGTTTACTATTACTTATTGAGGGATTCTTTTTCTGTTGACTTCTTCTTTATTCCATCCTGGTGCTCAAAGGGGGATTCCGGGTTAGTTTTACCAAAAAAAATGGCTTATGGTGACTTTTTGAAGAGATTCGATTTGCCTACATTCATCAGTGTACAGTTAATTAACCAAATAACTCCAGATTTAACTGCAGTTTCAAATGTGTTGATGTAACACATTTATTTACAGAATGCGTTTCCAATTAGATCAGTTTTAAATAGTTTTGAAATATTAATAGCAATATCTATCATAAATTTTATGATACCGGTAGTTAGTTGACTAAGTCTTTTTAAATAATAATTGTAATTACTCTCCTACATAAGTAGATACCTGTATATGACTTTGATCTAATTTCAGTAAACAGATTTTACAACTTCATTAGTTTTGTTCAGGCTTTAAAATTCTAGGCCTAAATATTTAATTTTTGTGATTTTAAATAAATTTATTTTTGATGTAAAAGGTTATTATATGGCCCTTTTTGCTAAATATATATAAATACTTTATAAAAAGTATTATAATAGTTCAATTATTGCTGTTTTTATACTTTGTACTATACATTTTTGGTAATCATGTTTTTAAGATATAACTCAAAATAAAAAGCTGTTTAAAAATGTTTTTTCTCTTCTGTTAAAAACTTTTTGGAAAAGGTTTTGTTTTATATTTACTGGTAATTATTGGGAAAAACTTAAATAATCCCTTTATTAGCCTGCTTTTTGTTAAAATTTTTTTGTTTTTAATGGTTAGGTTTAAGCTAATTGTAATCTTATTTATATCTTGACTGTAATTATATAATTACATTTAGAGTTTAGTTACCCTTAGTTAAGTCTAAACAATCAAGAAGCTTTTATAAATCTAGAGTCAGCTAATAGTAATTAAGTAAAAGAAATTAAGTAAAAAAATTGTATTATAGATTGTCTTTTTTTAGTTTGTTTCTAAATTTTATCATAAATTTTTAATATAAGTAATATTTCATTTAATAATACTGTACTGTATTGTTATGAATTAAGCTTTACCTTTAATGAAATAACATAGGCAATATTAATTGAGATAGATTGAGTTGCAAAATAATATTAGCTGAATAATAGATAAGTAGTTAAAAACCTTTGCAAAAGCAATATATTTTGTTAAAATGTTACTATTTCCATTTTCGCAATACATAAATTAATTAATAAAATCATTCAAAGTTTAATGGGCCGAATATTTAATATAGAAATAAAAAGTAAAACTATTGAAAAATCGATTTTGACCTTTAAAAGTCATCATCAGTTTTTGTAAAAAATCATATTTTGATTTTTGGAGCTTAATATAAAAATAACAATGTTGTTTGTTTTAACATAAACAATTTTGATATTTACAAAAACCTATTTTATAGAATTATATTTGCTTGTTATAAAATTATTTGCTTCCTGTTTTAGTATTGTAAAAATGTATTGTTTATAACTGTTATCAATAGAAGTGACTTAGTCGCATCTATCACCTAATTAGCAAAATATTGAAAAAGTCATAATTTTGCTCATACATGTTTTATTGCATTTTTTTTTTTTTGATAGTTTATAGAAGTTCATGTGATAGATAATGTAACTAATAAGTTTTGCAATTTTAAGAGTTTAAACATTTTTTTCTTCACTAATATAGAGTTGTTAGTTAAAGAATTAAATGATAATTAATAACTGTGTTGTTGATATTTTTTTAAAGATTATTTATAATTATTTAAACTAATGTAATATTTATGTTGCTTAATTGAAGAATATTGTATCTTCAAGATTTTTATTGTGCATATGTTTCAAATTCTACTAAAAGGCTGATTGAAATACAGCCTTTGAAGTTACCAAATGGAATTAAGGTACATATTATTTTATTTATTTTATTTATTGAAATACAACACATTGGTGCTAAAGTTAATGCTTTAGTACACTAATATGTGAGGAGAAATTAAACACACGCAAAACATGTTAAAGGTAAGGTAAACACGTAAGGTGAAGGGAAACACATATATCATAATACAAAAAAAAAAATCATAATACAAAAATGCAAAAAAATAAATCATGAGTACATCATAGTAGTGATAAGGTATAAATCGAAAGCTTTTAAATGTTTCTTAAAAGCAGTAAAAGTAAGAGCGGGTACAACATTTTCAGGTAGTTTGTTCCACATTTGTGGAACTCTGTAAAAGAAAAAATGGAGTAGGTGGTCAGTACTTGGTTTGGTTAAAGGCTTGATTGCAAAACGGTGCCTGCACAAATCATATCCACATTGACCAAATGAAAAAAAATCACTAAAATTTATATCAACAATCCCATGAATAATTTTGTAAGTGAGAAATAAATCAAACTCAAGTCTTCTATATTCCAATGATTTTATGTTTAACATGTATAGACGATGAGAATATGAAGTGTTAAATATATTGCATCAAAAACAGATCTAAGTTGTTTAGTTTCACTTGGGTTGGTATTTCACTCTTTTTTTTCAGTTTGTACTTTTTGAAATCTAATAAATTATTTTGTATGTGAAATGTTTGTTTAGTGGATATCATAAAATGGGGTAACTTTAATGAATTTTGAAGGTTTTTACTTCTAATAACCTGACACTGTCAATCAGAAAACTCTTTTCCTGTTGATTATAATACTCTGCCTCTGAGCCATTGAATAAAATATTTTAATGATGTCATAACAGTTTCACAGCTGAATGCTTTCAAAACAAACTGCTGAACAAAGTTACCCCATACTTTGGGATAACTTTGATTGCACATTAAAAAGCAATATAAGAATAGATTGAACAACATTTGAAGTAACTTTGATCACTATTTTGTAAAATATTTGTTCAAAAATGTAATTTTTAGTTTTTTGAGAAGTTATGTAACTTTTTGTTACTTGAAAGGAGGCAGGGGGCCTGCATAAGAAACCTGATGGCTTTTTCCAGTTATATTTTTTTGACGACAAGTAAAATAATACTCCTTTACCCCAACCAATCAAAGTTATCCTGTTTTATAGTATTTTTTTTGATTCTTAACCATTAACCATTATGAGATAGCATTTTTTTATTCATCGAAGAAAAAGTTTAATCAGATTTTTTAAATACATATCAAAAAATATCCATAAACAATGTTCCCTGTAAGCTGTGCACATTTGCATGTGCACACAAATAAAAAATTGTGCACACATTTGCATGTGCACACAAAGAAAAAGATGCATAGTTGTAAGATGTCTGTGTACACAAAGAGAAAATGTCAGTGCACCAAAATTTTGAAAAATTGCTGTCATTGTGTGTCCAACCTTGAGGTATTGAAGCAGCCCACTGCCTATTCCAAGTATTTGGAGACAAAAATTGACAAATCAGAGTCTGATTTAAAGTAAAGACTTTTTTTAAAAAAACATTTGATTTGGTCATAAATCTTAATGCAATCTATAGTACCTTTGTGAACCACACTGAGTGTGCATATATTTTGCAAAAAAGAGTAAAGTTTGCCCACAAACAAATTTCTGCACACACACACTAAAAATTAGAGGAAAGATTGTCTATGAGTAAAAAGTAGAAATTTTTTATTGAGTTTACAATGTTACCACAATTATATACGGCAACACACATATATTTGTACTAAAATAAAACAAGAAAAACCATAACCATTAACATATTCTGCTTACATTTAGATGAATAAAATAAAATGTTAAGAAACTTTGCAATGTAATTTAAAGATTGAGGTCAATGACATGATTACGTAGTTGTTTACCAAATTTGTCACACAAAGTTTTTATAAAAGGAATTATTGAAAATTGATTAAAAAATGCAAATGCAAAATAACAACCACAAAGTCGATACACCATGAGATATCCAAATAACAGAAATAACAAAATAAGATATATTTAACAAAAACGATAATCCATTTACAAATAATTGTCAATTAAGTCTAGGGTTATGTTTTTTGATTAATAAAGCTTTGTGAATTTTAATTTAAAAATTAGCATTACATTTTTTATTAATCTTAAATGAATTTACATTGAATTTGGTATTAAGCACAAATATTGCAAGACATAATATGATCTTTAGTGGAGCTTTCAGTGTTCAAATAGAAGCCAAAGTGTTCATTCACCCTAATGCTCAAATGACAGATTGACATACCTATGTAAGTCGAGCTTGAATCACACAAACATGAAAACTCATATGATTCTAACTTGACTTACATAGATGTGTCATGCTCTCAATCGATTACTTTCCTTGCTGTCTATATATAGTGTTTTAAACTTTTAATAAACAGTGATTTTTAAAAATTTTGGTGTCCTGTTTTTTGAGATTTTAAGAGGCTTCTTTGATTAACATTTATTCCTCATATTGTGCTACTGGTATGTAAAGATTTGCTGATCATGTATTATAAGTTTGTATAAATAAGTTCTAGCTTAGGGTGACAAAGCTTAAATGTGAACATAATAACAGAAAAAGTGAGTCAGTATCAAAGAATTGGTTTGATTTATATTTATTAAGCCTGCGTGAAATATTGTATCTGTTGATAGTTTTAGCATTGTTTATACAAATTTCACACAGAGGGTCCTGAAGGCTTGGATGGATCAAAACAAACAAAAGAGTTATGAACAAATTAATACTTTGTGTAGCTATAGAAAGTAGAACACTTGTTTAAACAAATAAGTAAACAAATAAATTTCTAAATGAGTCAGCCTTGTCAAGGTTGATAAAAATACACTAGCAGATGTCATAACAATACAAGAGACAGAACTAAATCAATCCCACAAAACACCAAACATTCCTCACTTTACACCTATCAGAACAGATCATGCTCACAAATAAGGAGGAGGCCTCCTAGCTATATTAAAAACAATATCAGTTTTTCACCCTTTTTCATTGAACTGCAAGTCATCAAAATTCACCTTTCTACATCACAGCAATTACCTATCACATCACAAACATGTACCTATCACAAACATGTACAGGGTGGCCGAAAAGTCCCAGGACACTATACATGTATTTTCAATAAAACACAGTATTTTATAATGAAACACACAGAAACGTATATATTCAACAAAAAAGAGAACTTTATTAGAAACACAGCAGAAAACAACTAGAGTAATTTAGTGGTCTAGGGGATCAGTATGTTGGCCCTCATTGTTCTTGCACAATTCCATTCGCCTCCATGTTCTTTGTGCCATTTTTTGGAGAGAATTCCTTGATACGCTAGCAAAAGCTGCAATAATCGCATGCTTTAGCTGATCAATGGTTTCGTATCTAATACCAGAAACTTGACCTTTAATAAAACCCCATAATGAGTTGTCTGGAGTGGTCAAGTCGGGGCTTCGTGGTGGCCAAGCAAAAGAATTTGTAACAAGCAAAAAAATCAACAGTAAATACACTGATGTCACTCATGACCTTAAATAACCTGAAAAAATAAATCAAATAAATTGTTTTAACAAGATTAGAATATTAAAACTGCATTTAACAATATTTAACAGCATTAAAATATTAAAAATAGAGTGTCCTGGGACTTTTCGGCCACCCTGTACATTCCACCCAGCTATCACTAACAGAAGAAGGCTCGATTATATCCAGCATATTTACAATTATAACAAAACTTCCAAATGCAGTTATCACAACAGAATCTCAATGCTCACTCACCATTAGGATATTTGCTGACCAAAGACCATAGAGGAGAGCTGATCAAAGACATCCTGCTGAACTCCAATCACATCACATTAAACACAAACACAGACTTGCATGACTGCACTATCTGGCAGACCATTCACTTCCTCACATCTGATTACTTTACCTTTACTCACCATCATCAATATACATCACAAGACCAAAACAATTTGCTTTTACTTCTCTATTAAAACAATAACAAACTACCAAAAAACTGATTGGACATTATTTAAACAACATATTGAGATCTCATCTCCTACAGACCCCACAGCACTAATGTTTATGAGGAAAACAAACACCTTATTAAGGCAATTTTGGATGCCAACAGACTCTTCATCTTGAAAGGAAATCACAATAGCACAAATTGCCCTCACTTACTCATGCATATTTGCAACCTTATCCATCACTGTAACCATATCTGCAAACAAAGCAAATCAGACCCATAAATCATACTCCCAACAATCATATAAACAAACAAATACATGAGCACAAAACAAACACCAGGAAACAACATCTTGACAAAATGACCACAAACAGAATCCACACTCCCTGTGGGGCACCATAGCAAAACTATCTCAAACAAAAAAACCAACTACTCAACAGAACAGAAACATTTACTTTTGAAACTAAAACAGCCATCACTGACATAGACAAAGCAAAAGCTTTTAATAAAGATTTCACGAATGTCACTCCATATATGCCAAAAACAGAATCAACAAGCACATAGAGCATAAAATCAAGACCCTTCCCACTGAGGTAATATGACTTACTACCACAGTGCAATTAGCCATCTCAAACAGCACAAACAACAATTCCACTAGACCTGATGGCATAAACATCAGACACCTCAAACACTTAGAGCCACTTGCCATCAGATACTCACAAACATCTACAACATTACCTTCAACACTAACACAATACCCATTTTTGGGCAACAATCAATCCCATTCCAAAATTAAACAAAGACCACAACATTGGTTCAAACTACCGACTCATGTTACTTCTATTACCCATTGCCAAAAACTGGAGAAAATGCTATTACCATACAGAAAACATTCCAATCATTTCTCATCAACATGGATTCAAACATAAACACTCAACACACACTGCTTTGTACAACATCTGCCATCAAATCACAAAAGGCTTTTGAAATCCAAGGCCTCCATGATGCACTGTAGCTGTAGCTTTGGACATGAGCAAAGTGTTTAATACAGTGCATATACACAAACTTATACAAAAACTCACATTAATAAGCATTATTAACATCATCATCAAGTTCATAGCAAACTATGTAAAAGGAGGACAAGCATGCTCTCAATACAATGGCACACTCTCAAAAGTCAAATGAAGCAACACTGAACCACCACAAGGTGGAGTTCTGTCTCCAATTATTATTCAACATTTACACCTCTAACATTCTACTCTCTCCAAAAGATGTAGAAATCACAACATATACTTATGATATAACAATCACTGCATCTCACACCAAATGCTGTAAGGCCCAACAATTCATTCAACCATATTTTTACAAAATCTATGAATGGGCCACCACTAATAAACACATATAAAACTACCACCATACTTTTTAAACCAGACCCAACTGAATATGGTACAACTCTATCACTTAAATTAAACAATCAACACTAACAACAGCAAAACACCCAAAAATTCTTGGAATCACTCCATACCCAAAACCAACATTTTCACAACATATAAATGTCACCATCACTAAAGCAAAACCAATGCTAACATTCTGAAAGCACTCACTTCTACCAAATGAGATAAACAAAAAAAACCTATCACCCGCCCCATTTTGGAATATGCAAACACCATATAGAGCCCTATCATATCAAATACCAACATCAAGAAACTGCAAACCATTTAAAACACAGTTTTGCAAATTGCTGCTGGCTGCACAAGATACAAACACTCAACACCTACATGATGAAATCAAGGTTCTTCTAATGGACACCCACCTCAAACTTCATGCTACTCAACTTAAACACAAACACACTTTTTATATACATGTTCTTAATGCATACTCAGATCCACCCAGAAACACAAAAGCCACAAACAATGAGCACACTAAGATTATCATCTCAAAACAAGATACAACACCAAAAGAATGTACACAAAACCTCAAACACATTCACACTACCATCACCTCACAATACCCTAGTTCTAGAAAAAACAACAAAATTACTAACGCTGCACTCTATGACATTCACTTATTAGAACAAAGATTACCACATCATATGCGTACATAACTGGCACAGCTCAGAACAAACAAATCGCCACTTTTAAAGTTACTTACATATAGTGAACCCCTGATATTTATATGCCAAAATGCCCACTATGCTTAACACACACACACACACACACACACACACACACACACACACACACACACACACACACACACAATCACCTCTATAACTGTAGTCAAGTACCAACACAACACACACCACTAGTCTGTGGAAAAAGTCTTTAGAAGCAGCAGAGGTAATCCAAGAGTAGGAATCTAGATTGGTTTCATTGCGGGGTTAAGAGATGGCTACTCCAACATATTCTTGGAGGAGGGGCAACAACAACAAAAACCACATACTTTTGGATGCCAAAATCTTGTTTGTTGAACTCTCAGCACTTAAATCTAACAACTTTGAAATGATACCAGAGATTTGATTTTGACTTAAAAGTTTAAAAAAGCTAGTTGCCATAATGAAATAGACATCTATCCAATAATAAGTTTCCTTTATTTTGTCAGGTTTATTCCTAAAAGAAAACTTCTAATTTTCAAAATTATTTTTAATCCTATTGTGGAATACTTGCAATGATAGGCAAAACGTATTTATTCATGGTGCAGCACAAAACAAGTAAACCTTAATTAGAAATATTAACTTAAATCTTAAATTCATCATATAAATCTCACACAACTTATAAATTGAAAAATGTATTATATAAAGAAAGTAATTCATATGTATTGAAAATTGTTTGCTTGGTTTAGGAAAGATCACAAAAATAACCCAAAACTCTTGAAAACTAAACCAGGTCCAAACTTGCAATGAGTGGTTGATCAATGTAGGAGACACAGTCTAAGAAAAAATTTTTAAAAAATTATTCTTAACAAAAAATCTCAGCTAAATATCACTCAACTCTATAAGCTATCATTTATTCAACTTCAATTCTTTCATTTATTTTAAGAAGTTGAATAAATGAAAGCTTATAGAGTTGAGTGGTATTTACCTGAGATTTTTTTGTAAAGAATAATTTTTAGGAAAGATGTTTACAAGTAAAAAAAAACATTTTTCTAGCTTATTTGACCAAAATACTCCTAGCACAATTTTGCTGTTTTCACCTTTATGTTAAATTGTTAAATGGTTGAGTAGAGAAAGTACCATTACTGAAGCAAGACTATGAAATAGGACAAACTTATTATTTCATCTATTTGGCTGAAAAAAATAAGTGTGATCTGGTCAAGAATTATCAACTAAGATGTAAAAAAGCTTAACTGCAATGCAATTATTATTAATTTTGTTATTGGTTAAAAAGGGTTATTACAGTCATGTGTGGGTGTCAGCATTTTGGCACTAAGTGTTGGGTTTATTGTGCATAGGTAACTTGGCGGGAGTGGTGATTTGTTGATTCATGGTTATATGAGTTTTGTATGCATATGTTATGTTGCTGTTGTTCTCATGGATGTATTTCCTAAGTTATGGTGTTAAGGACTTGTATTTTTTTCTAAGGTTAAAATATAGCAAGGTGATGGTAGTATAGATGTGTAAGTGGTTTTTATTCCTTATTTGTCATGTCAGAATCTGCAATTGTGATCTTAGTGTGGCCGTAGTAAAATATTGTGCCTTTGTGTTTTTTGTCTGGATCTGAATGTGGATTAAAGTGATGTAAAGATTGAATTGTATGTAGCTTGAGATAGGTGCTTATTGTAAGGGTGTTGGTTTCATCATTTAAGTGTTGTGTGTTTGTTTTACATGCACAGCCAGTGGCAATATACTGAGCTGTTTTCTGAATAATATTATATACAGTTTGTTGATATTGATGTTTGATATGGTAGTGATCTATAGGGTGTTTTCCTTTTTCGAAACAAGGTGAGTGATAGCCTTAAATGGAGATGGTTAGATCCTTGAATTTATCTCATTTGTCATAAGTGAGTGTGCTGAGCTTTCTCTACATTTCTCTGTTGTTGTATCTTGTTTTGAGATGATAATCTTAGTGTGCTCATTGTTTGTGGCTTTTGTGTTTCTGGGTGGATCTGAGTATGCATTAAGAACATGTATATAAAAAGTGTGTTTGTGTTTAAGTTGAGTAGCATGAAGTTTGAGGTGGGTGTCCATTAGAAGAACCTTGATTTCATCATGTAGGTGTTGAGTGTTTGTATCTTGTGCAGCCAGCAGCAATTTGCAAAACTGTGTTTTAAATGGTTTGCAGTTT
Source organism: Diplosoma virens (assembly GCA_963680785.1). NCBI lineage: Eukaryota > Metazoa > Chordata > Ascidiacea > Aplousobranchia > Didemnidae > Diplosoma > Diplosoma virens. Next base: position 16,053,701 of record OY796892.1, read on the forward strand.
CTTGATGTTGGTATTTGATATGATAGGGCTCTATATGGTGTTTGCATATTCCAAAATGGGGCGGGTGATAGGTTTTTTTTGTTTATCTCATTTGGTAGAAGTGAGTGCTTTCAGAATGTTAGCATTTGTTTTGCTTTAGTGATGGTAACATTTATATGTTGTGAAAATGTTGGTTTTGGGTATGGAGTGATTCCAAGAATTTTTGGGTGTTTTGCTGTTGTTAGTGTTGATTGTTTAATTTAAGTGATAGAGTTGTACCATATTCAGTTGGGTCTGGTTTAAAAAGTATGGTGGTAGTTTTATATGTGTTTATTAGTAGTGGCCCATTCATAGATTTTGTAAAAATATGGTTGAATGAATTGTTGGGCCTTACAGCATTTGGTGTGAGGTTATGTCATGGACTATTGGCTAAATCTATTGAACCAAACCAGGTAAGAATAATTAACTTGCTGCCAGAGTTAAAATGATTTGAGTTTGACTCAGACTTTTTGAGAATTCAAACTTAGACCTGTAAATTTTAATTTCTGTTAACTTTTAACTCTGACTTTCACAAGTGACACAAGAACTTGCACTTTTATCAACATTTACAGAAGTTATTGTTTGAATGACTTTAAAAGTTTGTTTATCTATCAATAACTACACCTCGTTCACGTAATGTTAAGTTGTTCAATTGTAAATTGTAACATCAGTTCAAGTATGCTACTATAAAGTACCAAGCACGTGACCAATAGCTCCTTATATAGCACAAATATGATAAAAAATGTTAATTAAAAAAGAAGTCTTGGCTCTAACCAAACAACACAGCAAAATTTTTAAAAGTAATGTTTAGTAAAACTGTATAACGCTTCATATTACAATATTATTTTTAAACATTATAGCATACATGTTTCACATATTTTTATTATACTGTTTATGCAGCAAGGATAAAAGCAAACAGAGTGATTGAAGATTTGACAAGCTTGAGATCTTGATAAACAAAAGGGTTATTGTTGGGTTAACTTTTTCTGTCTGATCTTAGAAAATAGAACATTCTCTTAAATAAATAAGTAAGCAAATAAAGATTGAACACTGAACTCTCACTGCCAAAATCTCTGCATTGCCAATACCTAAGTGCTGAAATCTTGTTTACGAAACTCTTGGTACCAAAATCTTATGGACCCGTATTAAGTGCATGCTTATTATCCTCTTATTTAGTTTGTCATAAGTTTGGAAATTGGGTACTTGAATGTACGTTTGTGTAAGTTTTTGTCTATTTACTGTGTTAAATGTCTTACTCATGCCTAAAGCTACAGAAGCAATGCATTATAAAGGCCCAAAACTGTTGAAGCTTTCTGTAATGTAAAGAGAGACGAGCCCATATGTAAATTCTAGTGCCATCATGATCTTGTTCAAAAAGAGACTTTAGAATTGATGGCTTTGCCAAGTACCCAAGCAAAGATCTTTTAGATGCACAACACTTCGGACTGCATGAAAGACAACCATGTTAAATGTCATATTATAACTTTTTTAGATTTTCTTTTAGGCTGCATTTAGTTTAGTCTATCTATAACTAAAAAGTTTAGTCTGTCTATGTTTAAAGCTTTTCATCTTACAAACTACATTTTGTTTAGTCTCCTGAGACAGGTTGCTCTAATAGGAGTAAAAAAGTTTCTGGTCACTGCAACTTTGTATGTCATTGAAATATGCAAACCTCTTACAAATGATAAGATGATACTTTTAGAAAAATCTTACCTATTTAAAATGATGTTGATAACATGGGTTACGGAATCAAACTCTTATAGATTTGGAAAACTTTGCTCTGAAGGATTACGAGCAAATATCAAGATTTTGGAAATAACATTCAGATAAAACCAAGATAAATGTTTTAATTAAGTAATTTTTGACCTACAAAGTAACTATTGTTCTAGAAACCACTTCTTGTTAAAAGCACCCCAGTCTTTGAAAATGTACTTTAATACTTTTTACTCAACTAATACATAAAAATTCAAAATTAACATGTCTACTGATCACCTTTAATTTATTCTTGCCTGGCAAGTAATATTTAAATAATTGGGTCTCAAAAATTCTTTCAAGTGGTTGATATCATACAAGACAGAAATGTACTTTTTTTCAGCTGGGTCATGTTATGAAATTAATTACTGCAGTTTAAAAATGATGTAAGATTGGATAATATCAGTATTAAACAGGTAGACTAAAGTTGACTTCTGGCCAAAAAGGTTGAGAGTAATTAATTTTTTTTTATGAGATTTAATCTGTGTGTTATTTCAAAGTTCTCTACAATTAACTGAGTAAAGAGTTTTGTTTAATTATGTTTTGAAATTGAGTGCTAAATTCTCATATCAGAAATTTGTCATACTTGATTGTAGCCTTAAAAAACATGAAACAGTAATCAAGAAATCTTTATTTCTCACTTTCATTTATTAAAAATAAAATTTTTAAGAGATGAACATTTTGTTTATGTTTTTAAGCTTTTGATTAAATTTGACACATTTCTAAATTTTGGTAAAAAGTTTTGATATCATGTGTCTCTTTTATCTGTTACATTAAAAACATCTGCCTACCTATATGTAAAAAATCAAACTTCAACAATAATGATTAGATAATCTACCCAATAACATATTATGGTTGTAATTGTTTGCTGTTAATTAGTATTTTTTAAAACCAAGTTGTTATACCCAAACTTAACTTTTCAATTTTGCTATATTTAAAATAATTTTTTAATCTTGATTTGAAATATTTATAAAACACCTAAATATTTTACTATATTTATTCACCTTATAACTTCATTTTAGTGACTTTTTGAAAATTATTGTTTTTCAATCAAATTTATGATTGAACAAAATTGCTTGTTAAACAAAAACTTTTTTTATTAAAACTAGAATTCAGTTTCTTTTCGTACAATTTTAATTTTTTACATTAGGTATTTGTTTTTTGTTTTTTTTTAACCAAGATGTTACTACTGAAACTCAATTTTTTAAAAATTAGACCATTATGCTTTACTTGTTTTTTATTTTTAGTGGACATGGGGGAAACAACATGGCTGCAGCAGCATTAGACAAAAGAATTAGAGAACGTGAAAGGCTACGTCGACATGCTGTAGAAAAACCTGAAACATTGCCTTCATTTGCTGAACCACCTCGAAAAATTAATGTGAGATTTATTAATTTTTTTCTTGAATAACTTTTGATTTTGCTGTATAATGCTATCAAAAATTAGCTAATTTGTATAAAAAAACAACTGTGTAAAAATGTTGCCTTGCCTTTAATTACCATCTTTCAAAACGTTTTGCAATTTATTAAAACAAATATGAAGCTAAATTTTACAATTACTTTGTGAAAACACACCTCTACAGTCATCTTGTTTAAGAAAACATCACCAGTTGAAAAGTTCTATAATGATAAGAGGTGTTAGAAGTCTGTTTGAAACTTGATGAAAAATTAAATTTGATATGTGCTGTAAAACTTAAAATTTATACAAGTTTTGATTTTCATTGAGCCTTTTTGAGGTCATCTACTTATTTTCAACTTTATCAAAAAGTTTAGTTATACATTATAATTTAATAAAAGTAAGTTTTTCAATAATCTGATTTAACAAAAAAATTATTTAACTCCTTATAGAATATTCAATGACCAATTTAAAGAATTTGATTTAAAAGAACTAATAATTAACTGCACCATGAATAACGCTGAAAAACTTTTCGTATTTGATATGCATGCACAATAAAATTATACTTTTATATTATGCATGTGCTGGATTGATATTTTTCATTTTTAAAATAAACAAAATTGCGAAATATTATTGGAGTAGAGCAGCATTTCTTAAACCTTTTTTTCTGCAACCCAGAATCGCTAAAAACAGCAATCTACAAATATGACTGTGACCCAAATAAATTTGAGTGAGCGCGTATTAAAAACAACATGAAATTGTATTTATCAGGGGTTGAGAACTTTTTTGGGTAAGAGAGCCATAAAGGCTAAATATTTTTAAATGTATTTCCATGAGAGCCAACAATGTTTTTCTAATTTTTAGCTGTATGTGTGTGGGCAGAAATTTGTTCGTGAGCAAACTTATTTTGATTTCTTGATTTTTGTCTCAAAAATGTAGTGATCTCGAAAAAAAAAATCTTCACCTTTAATTTGACTCTGATTTCTGGATTTTTGTCTTAGAATCATAAAGATCTCTTAAAAAAGGGTCTTCACTTTTGAAATCTTGTGTGTGCAGATCTTTTTCTTTCATGTGCAGTAATTTATGTTTGGCAACAAAAGAGCCAGATGCTGTTATCAAAAGAGCCACATCTGGCTTGCAAGCCATAGATTCCCTACTCCTGGTCTGGGATAACATAATGTAACAAGGTGTTTTTTGGACTATAAACATCTAAAAGTTACTGACACAATTGAGAAGTGCTGTTATTCTATTTGTGGCAATCAAATTGTTTAAACTAATTGTACGTTTGGCTAAAAGTAATTGTAGATACAACTTTTCACGACTCATCCGCATAGTCTTGGCAACCCATGGTTTGAGAAACGGTGGAGTAGAGTGAAAAAATCATTGAACAAAGATTACAATAGCATTTATAGATTACAGAAAAAGCATCTTATCATTAAACTGTCAAGTTTTGGTTAATCTTCAATAATTTATGATTTACTCTTGTAATTCTTACTTTGATAAAACTAAAATATTACGGATTTGTACAAATTAGATTGCTTAGTTTAACTTTTAGACACTTTGAAGTGTAAGGTTTTTTTCTTTGAGATTTGTAATTCTGCATTTTTGTTTCTTTAGCATTTATGTTTATGCAGACATTCTTATTCACTTGGATTTCATAATAGCAGTGACAGACTTGCTGTTAATTCATAAATGTGTTGTTTTTGTTTGATTACATCCTCAAACAAGTCATTGTTAATGTTTGCATTCGAACAAACTGTACTAAGGATAAACAGTTGCGTAGTTGCATTGTTGTTAATGACGTTCCAATTTGATTGATTACAGGCTAGGCTTGTGTTTGACTTTATTTGGTTAATATTTATTTTAAACTTCGATTTGTTTTAATAACATATTAACTTGCTTAACTGCACATTACTTGACAATTTTTTAATTTAAAAAATAGCATTAAGAAGTTGCTATTTTTTAACTACTTTACCCTATATTTATATTCCATGCATTATTGATGTTTATTTAACTGTTACACATTCACGTATACTAATGATCCATTAGTCCTGATCTTTCTTCCCGAAAACTCTGTTTTGAGAATTTAGAAACTCTAATATCACTCAGCTAAGTTATCAAACTGTACAATTTTTAAATGTTAAAGCATTGACATGATAATTAAGCATTGGCAAATATGTTATTACAGCACATATTTTAGGGAAAAAAGTTTTCAAAATAATTTCTGATATCTATTGTATTTTAAGAATAAAAAACTTTTATTTTGGTTTCTTTTAATTATGTTATTAAAATGGTATTTTCATAGCGTACACCAAACTAAGCCTTGATTGAATTTAATTGCCATATGTTGCTTGCTTAATTACCTTGAGATTTATTAATTTTTTGGCAATGAATAAAAATCATGTTATTTTGAAATCGGAACTTCTATTTTTGAAGTACGTAGATTGAAGGATTAGTAGTTATTTTCAGAGATTAATCGAACATTTAATTTTAACTCTGTTTTGGCACATCGTATTATTGCTGCAGAAAAAGCTAAAGATGTTTCCACAATTGGTTTGATACTTTATTCTTCACTAATTAATTAGTATGCAACGCTTACGCAACATTGTTAAAGTAATTTTGTATTCAAATTTTTTCATTTTTTATAGAAATCGGAGTTTATACTGCGCTGTTTTTTGGATACTTAAGTGTTTTTTCTGTATTAACCCATAGATAATTTATATTCAGTAAATTTTACTTATCCTCCCTACAGCTTGACTTGTGGAAGTCGATGATATATGAGTAAAGTTGCACCAAACGGTTCCAAAAGCATTTAGTGAATCATTGATTAGTTAGTGCAGAGTGATAAAAAACAAAATTGTTTAATTGCAAATTTTCGGTGAAGGAATCTTTTTTTAGATAATAAAGACAGAAAAAGTTGTTTAAAGTAAAAAAAATTGTAACTGTTTTTTTCGTTTATTGCTAAGTCGCGATCGATTTTTTCGGTTTTGCATTTTTACGATTGCTCATTTTTTTTGTTTTTGCTTATGCTCATGCTCATTTTTTTGTTTTTGCTTAACTACATTTTTCGCGAGAGAGTGCAACTTCGACAACTTTAGTGCACATTTCCTGTTCTTTTCTGATTGTTTTCAATAGTTGACACAGCTTTCCCACTTTTTATTTCTTCGATAATTTTTTGCATTATATCAATTTCGGAAATTTGAATCTGCTTTTTTGTTTACCGTTTGTTGTGCCGCGCAAATAAACTTTTGTATCAATTTTGAAACAAAACCTGATTTATTACTTAAAAAAGTTTCAACTTAAATAAAAGTTCAGTTCTCGCACTTCAGTTTAAAGATCGTGTTGGAGTTGATCATTAGTGGTTTTTACGTTTTTTACTTCAGTATCTACCTTATTATTAATAGATATTTACAATAAATCGGTGGAATAGCTATATCATTGATTTTATATTAAATCCCATCTGATATTGTGGTTTTGATCAAGTTAAACCAATGCTACCCAGCCATTTTTATACGATGGAGATAACAATCTTTGAAAATTAATTATATTTGTGATGGTGGTAGGCTTACCCGACCCATTCCTAGAAATGAGGGTGCGGATCAACTTGGCGGAGTCCCAATTATAGGGCAACCATCCAAGAACGAGACAAGAGGTCCGGAATGCTTAGAGAGTAGAGAATCAAGAACAGGGCAGTCTAGCACGAGATGGAAGATGCCCTGTGATTCGGAACCACAGTTGCTGCACAAAGAAGTCTCGGCTAATTATGTTATAAATTTTTTGACTAGTCTAATTAAATTTGTAGACAAGTATTTTGACCTTGAACCCTTTAAACTAATATAGGGTGTTATTGTAAGTGGACAATTGTTTTATATTGTTTCGTTTTGACAACAACAGATTTAACGAAGTGTTAGAAGAAAGTCGTGAAACGTGTTATCAAAGATTTTAATTTAAGAAAAATTTTCATGGTAATTATCATGAATAGGTCTATTTCAGCAATTCTTACAACGGCGTTTTGAGTAATTACTTCAATGTATGCCATCTTGTTTTAATGATTGGTTTTGACTCAGTTATGAGAGAGTCGTTGTTAATTCAATTTCTGCCATTGTCGACTTGGCTTTGCTGTAGTTTTGCTTCCAATCACACAGCAAAAGTTTGTTGTAAATATTAGTTGTAGTCGTTGTCTTCGTAAATTTAAAATATCCCCAGCAATAAAAAAATATTTTATTTTTTAGAAATCCTCTTCTTCAGTTAACATTAAACGTCAAATCCGTTTTAGCGCTAGTTTTTGCTGGATTTGCATTTCTACATTCTAATGTTAATCGTTTTTGTGAAAATTGTACGAAATTTTAATGTTTGTTTTTCGATGCCTGTTGTGTCTTCTTGCTTTCCACAAATTTATGTTTGTTGCACAAATTATTTGGTAATCTTAAGTCGCAGTTGGTTCGATATAAAAATATATTATGGCTTTGTACTGTGTACATATTGATTTAAACATTTGCGTCAGACACTTGGCGTTACATGATTTTTGGATAAGATTATGTTCCTCTTTTTTCACATCGAATGCCTTTTGCTTGATGGAACGTTGAATTGCGTCAACATGGTATCGAGAAACAACCTTTAACAGTTCTCGATGCGATTGTTACAGAAATCTTTTGTCTTTTTTTCGACATACAGCTAGTAATGTCAATATGTTTTCTAAATATAGTTTGAAAGTTTAAGCTGTCGCTCGTGACCAGGTCTTTTATTCTAGTTCTAAAGTCCTTAAAAATTATTGAATAGATTATGCTGCCTTTTGACTAATTGGTCAAAAATATACAAGTAAGCCATATATTAAATTTTCTTTATCCATTTACGTGTATAATTGTTTTTATTTCATTACATAGTAAAATGGCTTACGTTCAATATTTGAAGGATTTTAAATAGTGCGGTATTTTTTAACGTTTTTTATAAATATAATTTATGCTCTTTGTTGAACTAGTTCCAGTGCTGGTAATATTTCTGTTTCTGTTATTTCGAATCGTTTGTAGGTGTGGTATCATTGAAATTTTATATCTTGGAAGCTATTGTTAATTGTAGGTTGATGGTAGATTGTTAAGTTAGATTCCGGTTGTAATGTCATCATGGTGATATTGTTAAATAGAGCCAATACATTTTCTTCCATGAAAGTATCTGGAAGAAAGCCTTTTTTCCATTAACTGAAAGCTTTCAGTTTGTGTGTGTTTCGAGATTATTGAGATATTTCCAAGTAGCAGCTGTGCTTTTGTTTTTAAAATTAGTTTAAAAAGAGGCTGTAAAAGAGAGATTTCTTTTCAGTAAATTAAAATCAGTAAATACTGTTTGTCATCTCTTCTAGACTTTCTAATTTATAACTCTTCTATTCAGCATGGTTCGGACAAAAGATTTTATTGCATGGCGCCGTTCTGTTTTTTCCCGATTAACTACCACCGAGTGCAGTTGTTGATTAGATTAGATTAGCTCTGCGTGAAATTTTTTTGTTTTGACAGCGACTTCGTGGCGCTCAATTGCCATTCTATCTTCGGTTTAAAATGCTAATTAAACAAAACAGACAGCCAGGTTATTTGTCAAGCTATTACACTTCAGACACATTTTAAATTTAGATAATACAATTAAAAACTGCCAATCGGCTGTAAACGTAAACTGTACAAGAAGAGTCAGCTTTGCTTTGAGATTATTGTGTCGAAAAAAGTTCTTTGCCCTTTGCAGCATTAATACAATCTTAATTGTCTTTTTTTTTTGGTTTATGAAACCTGAAATTGAAATTATGTTGAAATATCTATTGCTATCTACAGTATTAATCAACATCATGTTCATGTTCATCTTTATTATTAGGTGCTTGAAATAAAAAGTAAGGCCGTAAAATATCACTTCACTTTCGTGTTATCATTATAGTTAAATGTTTTGGCACCAACAGCTTGCCCCAAACAGCTTGGGATATGCTCAATCGCCTTCGGACTGATGTTGGGCGATTGCCATGCACAAATGCGGTCTCGCTCCTTTACTGAATTGCGAGCGCAGTGTCGTTGAACGAACCACGTCTTAACAGCGTGCCCCATCATCAAGCACCACATGTGCACGAGGTGTGACGATTCTGGATCACGAACTGGATGCTGGCTCAACACTATCACTGCCAGCATCTGATTTAGGTAGCAGCAGCCTGAAACCCTCGACCCCAATCCTGTTTGTGTTTTGACCCGAATTGTACCCTTCCAAACGACCACAATAGTTAGGTACTTTTTTACTTGATTTTAAGTTACAAAAAAAATCAAATTTTAAGGTTTTCTAAGCTTTGTCACTGCTTCGCGACCCTTTATGCAGAAGGTTGCAGCTAATCAACAAGATTTGAAATGTGTCGAATTGTTCGGCGGCCCGCAGAAAATCACATCGCAGGCCACATGTAGATTGGACTGCTCTGGTTCAACTTATACTTATTTGTTTACCAAGGGCTGAGTTAAATTATATTAACCCCATAATACTTCGATTACGTAGATCTTTTATGTGCCAAATTCTTTAATGCCTTTAAATTTTAATTGGTTTATTGTATTTTTTAAAGTTTTTCTGTAGAGATGTTAATAAGTACATTTTTTTGCCTTTTAATTTTTCCAATTGTTTATTTTTTTTTCTTTACGAAAGTGTTTTTTCGTTTTCCCCTATTGATCAAGTGATCGATTGTCTATGAAAAAAGTTCGTGATATGTCATAAGTCACATGCCAGGTTTTCGGTATTATATATATATATTTTAATAGACGTTTGGTGGTAGAATTTGAAGATTGCGTGAAGTAAAAGATTTTTCTTCCCAAAGCTTGTCAATGAAAAGCTTTGGGAAGAAAAATTTTTTACTTCACGCAATCTATATATATTTTAAAATTTCTGGAGATTGTGAAATTTTTTAGAATTTGAGGAGATTGCCACAGAATTAAAAATCACTGAAGCCTTGAGGTTTAATGTTATAGAGGTTTTTTGAGGTACTAAATTTTAAGAAATTTTTAACGAACAGCGATCAGTTTGGATAGTTTTGACTCTCATCAAAATAAATGAGATATTTTGTATGGTTTATTTAATTTAATGTTTTAAAAGTTAGTTCTTGCAATTGTTGCTGTATTATAAATTAAGGCTTCCATAGGGAAGTATAAAAGTGATTAGTTTTTCAATAAAGGCAATTTTATTATTAGCTTTATTAATTTGCCGGCCAAATAATCATGATGCCTTTAATTTTAGATATGTTTTTTTGTAAACTGCACTGAACTGCCTACGCGACATCTATACGAAAAGTTTATTTTGTAATTATATAAATTCAAATAATAATAATATGTAATTTTCATTTAAATTGTTTTATAGTTATTGCAGATGTGTCACATTGTTCATTTGGCTGAGTTTAAATGCATGCAATTTTCTGTTGTTTTTATGGGTCTATATAAAAGTTTATTATCTTTACATATATCATTCTTTAAGAAAAATAATAGTAGGCTTTTATTGGCAATGAAATGAAAATACGGTTTGTTATTACATACTTGCGGTCGAACTGCTCGTTTCAGCCGCCGGTTCAACCTGTTTGTGTTTTTGCTCTTGGAGTGAAAACATTGTTTGAGCATCATAAAACAACTTGGGTTGCGCCTGCAACCAGAAAACCAAATAACAACGAACAAAGAAAATATAGTGTTTATTCATCATTGGGGTTTTTTGTCGATTTGTATCATTGTGTGCGGCTGCTGCGATTACGCGATGTTGATCCGCGGGCTTACCGTTTGAAACTTGTCAGGTAAACTCGCTGCCACTATCACGAGTAGCCTGTGTAAGACTGGCTTTCAGTTGACTTTTCTTGTGATGTAGAAGATTTGTAGAGCGCAAAAATAAACTCGAAGTAAAAAATGCTTTTTAGTTTGTTGTTCAGCCTGTATACGAAATGTAGTGCAAAAAAAATATTTGATGAAACTGAAAGCATTTTGTCAAGTCTTTTTTCAATCTCAAAACAAAAGTATTTCTACGCACTTCTAAGGTTGTTTTGTTTATTATAAAATTTGGTTAAAAGTAATTTTTAAAAAAATATTTTTTAACACTTGTTTTCAAGATATTCCAAGCGCTTTCTAACAACTAGTTTCGCCATCACGATGATATTAGTATTTTATCTTGACAAACGATAGTTGAAGTTGTGACTAAAATATCTCTTTAAACGTTTTATACAGCTAAGCAGGATATGACGTCGCGTGCTTGAAAATTTTTCTCATTAAATATGTGTTCTAGAATAAGTTGCTTTGCAAAAATATTTCGTTGTTCTTTGAAAGTGAATTGTTCCACTTCAGCTAGATGATATTGTATGGTTAAGTAATGAAAGTTGCTTATTTTGTGATGAATGGTAGTTGGACAGTAGTTACAGCAAAAAACAAACAGTTCGATCGGTTATGACGACGGCGACGACAGCCAATCAGCTTTCTTTCTTTATTTCAGCCCGTAATCTATCATGCGTTAAAAATCGCATCATAGACCCTGTTATACTGCGTTCTTCGGTGTACTTGTTAAATAATGGTTGACTTCGATATTTCGATCAGTTTATCGTTCAAAACAAGCGTAAAGAACGGTTTTTAAACTGCGTTGAGCAAGGCTGAAAACAAAAACCTACTTATTTGCTGCTTCTTAGTTTACTGTGACGTTTCGCGTTTCACTTGAACCGATTGTTACTTTTTTACTTTACATTGAAATATAGGTTACTAAATTCATGAATCTTTGGTAACCGGAATAGATCTTGCGTGAAAATGCGATTACATAAATAAATCTTTATCACAACACTCACATCACAGCGGTGATAGCTTATACAGTTTAGTTGCATTTCTCTTTTGTTGTTGATTTAAAGTGACTAGATACTTAATGCATATGTATTACACGTAGAAATCTGGTCAACTTCGAATAAAGTAGATTGTTAATTGGAAGTAAATTATATATTCTGTTGGGCATTGATTTAATGGATTTGCAGCTTTTATTAAGTGTTTCGTAATTACACTAATTTTCATTCTTTATATGGCTGTTATGTCTCGAGTTTTTCCTGATCAGTTTTATGATATAGCTCTTAATTTACATGAAATAAATTAGATGTTAGTAGCAATTCAGTTTTTATCCTTTACTGTTGGACGCGTTTTAGTGTAACTGTATCACATTATCGGCATATCTTTTCACCTCTATCACATATTTTTAGATAAATAATTTTTTACCGATATTCTTGAAAAAAAAGATCTTAAATTTTGAAATGTTGAAACAATATTGTTTTTAATAAAGGCAAAACATATTTTCCTCGAACAAATTTTAAAATATTAATTGACAATGATAATGATAGCAAAATAAGGATGTCTTACTTCAAATTTTTTATTAAGTGATTTGCTTTGATTCCATGTCGTTATTAAATTTTCAAGAATTTGGATTATTTGATTTTTGAATTTTTTATAGCTGGTGCAGTTTATTGCGTTTTCAATGTTCAAAAATGCCCTTAGTTGACTTTCTCCGGATTTTTTCGAGACTAAAATGTTGATTGTTTTCACCACTGCTGACAATTTTACTGTCGTATGCCATTTGCTGATTAACTGTATTATCGCATTAAAACTGTTAATTCATACATATATATAAATACGTACATATATTGATAATTTGCTAATATATATATACAGTATATACAGGGTGTCCCAAAAAAATGTATACACACTTTAAATAATTGTAAACCAAGCGTTTATTATTATTTTTTTAATTTTCAACATGTAAAAGAATTTACAAACATTCTTTTATCATCTTGTCACTCCCACTTCTGAAACTGATGTCTGTTCTGGTCCAGACACTGCCAGTAACGCAAAGCGCTAGAATACCACTAGAGAGTGTCGCTCCCATTCGGCGAAGCTCAACTGGCTGGATGCCTGAGAGTGCAGGCTGCGAGAAAGCAACTACCATCTGGACCACCCTGTTTAGTACCCTGTTTACTAATGCTTGGCATGAAAGAGTGTTGCAGTAAGTTCAAGTAAACTGGAACAGTCACAATAGCATCGAAAAAGAATGGTTCAATTAATCCTCTTGACGATAAGCCGCACCACACTGTAATTCCTAGTAAATTGACATGATGGTCGACAATAACATGTGGATTCTCAAAGTTGTGAGAACTAGCAGTGACAAAACACTAGAATAATGTTTGTAAATTCTTTTACATGTTGAAAATTAAAAAAATAATAATAAACGCTTGGTTTACAATTATTTAAAGTGTGTATACATTTTTTTGGGACACCCTGTATATATATATTTTTTTTATAGTTTCAATTGAATTTTTAAACTTTTGTTTGGTTCAGTAAATTCTAGAAGTTAGATAGATCATTTTCTCAAATTTTACGCAAAAAATTCTCGACAAACTGAGCCATTGTTTATTTTAGCTCTATAACGCCTGAGGATGTGCTTGGCTGATAATGCCTGTACTTAAACTTCTGGCAGCAACAAAAAGGCTGCAGGCGTGTTTTATTATTTGCTCACATGTTACTGCTATCGAAAAACGCTTGTTTGCCTTGTGGAAACCCATGTTTGTGCTTCTTGGTTGTTATGCTGAAGATGTCGATGTTTCATAGTTCACATTGGCTTAAATTAGATGAATGCGGTGTTAGTGATCCAATATTTACAATTATCCAGTCCTGTGAAGTCTTTACAGATTCGTAGGCTATAACAGTCTCACTCCAACTTCTTTGTACGGTATTTAGTTATAGTTTTATTGCTTGGGTATATTGCTTACAAAAAACATGAAATTTCAAATTCTCGAATTGTCATTGTAGGTTGAACGTCAAGACTCGTTAAGCAATAAAATTCAAGACGTTTTGGGCAACATGGACAATGTTCATTATGCTATGGGAAAGGATCTCAATATATGGCTTGGCACCTCAAGAAATCAATCGAACACCAACCAAAATTCTTCGAGATCATATTCGGGAAGTAGAATTTACAAGGCTGGTAAGTATTACGATAGTTCATTAAATTATTTTTTAAAGCAAAGACAATTGTTGCAGCAACTGTTGCTGGGGAGAACTTTGCGTTATTGGCAGAAGTTTTCTTTCTGTTTTAATTTTACTTATTGAAAAATATAAAGAAGGATTAGTTGATAATCAAAAGTGAATAAATATAATAAGATTTTGATTTAAAGCATTAGTTTAATTTTATGGAGTATCTTTGATGCTTGTTTATTGTTTATTCTAATTTTTTGTTTGTCATTCTTATAGGTACGACCTACGCAAGTCCTCACAAATCTCATGCAAGTGCCAATTCCTCTAGTGCTATTCCACCAAAATTTTCTTATCCGTCGAGTTCAAAATCTAATATAGTTCATTCACAAAATTCCAAATCCATGTAAGTGATTTTACAAAAATATATTTTTCTTTAGTTAATAAAAAAACACATTATTTTTATTGTAGTGTGGGGAGTTCACAATCGAGTTCTAGTAGATTACATTCTTCACCGCATTCCAATTCCAACTCAGGTGCCTTCAATTCCAACAGCAGTTCCAATTTATCGACGAAATCAACTAATAAGCCATCCGCAGGTACAGGCAATTTTTTTTGTTCTTACAAGCATGAAGGCGTATTGTCTAGATTCACGCAGCTGCAGCAAACAATATAACGCTCAGCTTAAAAGGTACTTTGATTGTAAAGTCTTTTGTTTTCGTAACAAGTTGATTTCGAAAAAGCTTCTTCCGACTGTTTTACCTCATTGACTCGTTGTCTACGGTTGCCATAGTTGGTATTTATGAACGTGCATTTTAGCGGCAGTTAAATGACTTTGCATCTTCGCACATCACTTCATGCGCTGATGGACGTTGCTCAGGAAACGGCTGCACGTTTTATGATTGCGTACCCGTATGTTATTTTTAAACCGGTCTTGGAGTGTAAGATTTTACTCGCTGACTGTTTTGAATATTTTTAATTTGAACTATTGTGTAGTGCAGCCGCAGTTCACAGATATTAATTCCATTAACCTTGAAAGCAGTGTAAATACTCGTTTTATGATGCTATCATTACAAAAGCAAACTATAAAATGGCGTCGCGATATGAAAAGCTGCCCACATTGTCAATAAAATATAATTATAATTATAGCTACCAAGTTTTTCCAGTTGATAAGTCCTCGGAAACATTTCGTTTTTTTGAAATAAATCACTATTTCACAGAACTTGTAGCTTTTTAAAAACGACCTGATAGCCTACAAAAATGTGCTTGCTTTCGTCATCATTACAATCGTATCGTCTCATCAACTATTCATCTTTTTTACTCGCAGTACGACGACGAAGGCGTTAATTACCCCAACCAGCTTTTTTGAATGATTCTAAGATATTGTAAAAAAATTTTTTTAACTAGTTATGTTGTAATATATTTATAATTTAGAATTGCTTGCTAAGACCACTAAGGAGAAAAAAAGAAAGAGTTTCTTGTTTACCCGAAACAGCGCGATAGGGTTGTGAGCTAAACCCAACAATCTATTGAAATATTGATTTCTTTGAAGTTATATTAAATCAAAAGTTTGTTTAGCATGTTCTATCAGTTAATATGCAAATACTGTAACGATAATAGTATTTTTAACGTTAAAACTTCAAACTTTAATAATGGTTTTTCTGTGCGCCACTTTTTTTTTATTAAAATCTTTGCACGATCACCTACAACTGAAGATTTTTTCTTACTAACTTAAAATTTAAGTCAGTTGTAAACCTGGTTTAACTACGTGATTCGAAATATCCTGATTCCAAAGTAAGGTGTGCTGCAACATATTGTCGTGTCCTCTACATTTTCTTTTATTTTTGTTATTCTTGCAGCGCTGGGAGTGCAAGTCGGTTCACGTGATAATACGTCATCATCGGTAAGATTTAAATCACTTTACTGTTCCCTTATGATAGAAGGTTTTTTCACAAGCATGTGATTGTTGTTTACTTGTGGAAACTGTGGTTTATAAGCGCTGGCCTTGTTTTCACAAGCAAAGTGTAGCTGTCATTTTTTAGCACTAAATAACTAAATAACATTAGCCGAAATAAAAAAAATTTTGAACACCGGATTTTTCAAGGCTGCGTACTGTGCAATTAAAGTTGTTTTTAAGTAATATCACCAGTTGGCACGTCTTTGAATAATGCCTCTCAGCAAATACTGAAGCTGTTGTGAAACTATTTATAGACTGATCTAAACTTATTCGTCATGACTGTGTTCAAAGAAAGTTTAAATGATATAAATGTATTTTTCTTTTACTAAAAAACGCAGACAAGCAACCGAGCTCGTCGACTACCCAGCATGGACATGCCGGCTGCCATGGAGAACATTTTTCGGGTAAGTGATGTTGTCATCAATCCATTGAATATGCAACTATCGATAAGCCATAGACGCAGTTCCATAGCTTCTTGCTCTGGCGTCGATCACGTTTATTTGCTGTTTGTATCTTTAGCTTATTTCGCGTTGCTTTTTGGTGGAAGTTTCTTCCTTTTTGTATTTATTTTACCTAAAATCTGCCATATTTAGAATAAAAAAAATGTAAGTTATGATAGGAAAGAGAAAAATTTGCTGCTCTTTTAACGCAAAATTAGCACTGTAGATGTTAATACCACAAATTTTTATTTTCAAATTTGCATATTTTTATGTGCTTTTTTTGTCGTTGAACAATTTTTTGGTTTGATTTTTTGTGTTTATTGGTATTTTTTGTTTGACCTTCCTTCTACGCAGCCTTCGATGTTTGACATTGGCGACAGACATCCGATTTTTGATTTAAATGTTTTATTTAAGGCTGTGATTAAAATCAAATCGCTTTCAAGCATTTCGATGAACAAGGAATTATGTAAATACTGTATTACCATATTGCTTTATTGATTTAAACAATAATGTATTGTGTATCTATGGATTTAAACAATAATATATTGTGTATCGATTCGATCTTGAAATCGGTAGTTACACTATTGTATTGTGTAACACAACCGATTTCAAGATCGAATTGATACGCATCGTCGGACACGAACTTGCGCAATCAACTGTTGCCCAAAATCCAAAGGCTGTTATTTTTCATCTATCTTTAGTTTAATAGAGGCTTTTAATAGAGGCTTTGCTATTCGCTTTATATCTGATCTCCTACCAGCTCGAACAAGTTAATGGCAAGGCTGCGCCTGATAGTTCTATTTAATCAGCTGTTTTCCGTCATTTTTAGAACCACACGTCCTGATTGACGCGCTGTTGTACTCGAGCAGGTTGAACGTCTACTGTAGATTGTATGGGTTTACCCGCTTTTATTATTTTTTTGCTGAAACACGCAGCTCTTGTTTTTTTCGCGTTGAGAAATTCTTTCAAGCGTATAAGGTTCTGTTCAACCAAAGTATTCGTGCGCGATTGACTAGTTTTTCGCCCAATTATAATACTGTATTTGCTATGAATAGAATTTACTTTAAATATAGCAAAAAAATCCGAGATGTTGATTCACGTAAATTAATTTTTTGCATCTCGGTTTGATTGACATTTTTCGATTCTGGGTAAATCTGATTTGTGAAAAAAAAAAAAAAAAGAATGTGCTTACTCAATCCTTCTAATGTATATTTACTTGTTTATTTTTTAAGGAAAGTGTCTTTGACACTTACTTGGTATGAGTTAATTTCTGCTTTCTTAATTTCACACTTTTCATCATATCTCACTCTTTCACAAGATTCTTAAGTCTAGAAATCTCGTTTCAATGTTTATTTTCAGCAGACGCCATGCTATGCTATGACGTCAGAATTTGTTTATGACGTATTTTATAAGATAATTATCGAATATAGATTTGTATTAATATTTTATTTTAATGATTGATTCGTGCGGATTATATGAAAGCACTTGAAGTAATTTGTATTTTTTAAACTCTCAACCATAATTGAAGAAATATATGAAGTAGCTATTTTGAGAAGAGCAGAAAGATCTATGTGAGATCTAGGTGAGGGCGATGTGCGGTGAACAATAGGAATACAGCGGAGCTGATGGATATGTCGGGATTGAAGGAAATAGCAGATAATTCGGCAAGGGCGAATGGTGTGAGATGGTATGGTCATGTTTTGAGACGACCTGAGGAAGATGGCAATGGTGCATGAAGTGGATGGAAAACGTAAACAGGGCCTACCGAAGATGAAATGGAGGGACCAAGTCGAAGGAAACATGAGAAGTATTGGTTTCAGGAAAGAAGATGCCATAAATCGGTGTAGATGAAGAGAAGGTGTAAGAAGAGTTGCGGAAGTAGTAAGATGTATCCGGCCACCTCCATTCACTAAGGATATTTAACAGGATTAAAATTGGATTGTTGTTTATTGTACTCGTATATGCTATTTATTAGTTTTATATTTTTTTGGTTTTGTTTCAATGACAACCGGTAAGCTTAAAATTATTTATTACTTGCACAGTCATAATACTTTTAAGCATGATAAGCATGCGATTGCTCTCTTAAGAACCATGTAAATACCACCATTCTTAAATTCTTTTAATTATTTTAACACTTTCAAAAAATTATTTCTCCTACATCAATAATTCTCGTTTATATAGCTGTGCGCTTCGATTTTTCTTGTCTTTGGAAATAATTTCAGTTTCACTTCTTTTACCTTTCTTTCGCGATGCGACATAAAAAAAGTAGAAAGAGATAAAAAGTTTATTAAATTTTTTATGATTACAGAGACAGACAGCTCTTCAATTAAACTTTGATTATTATTAAAATTATTATGATGTAGTAGACATCAAAAAGATATGCTTAAAACAATCGTTTATTGTGCGGTATTAATTATTTCGATACACTTTACCACAAACCCTTTCACTTTTTCAAACCATTTCACAATTAAGGTATCTTTCAAAATGTGTACCTCATTGTCAAATTAAAATATTTGTTACCAGCGAGAAACCAAGCTACCGCTTGAAATTTTTTTATTTAGAATCTTCAAAAAATAATTATTTCAAGAGTGCAGCACTATTATAATGACCATTATTTTTTCTCCGGTCAATCTAAAATTTACGAAGTCATTTCAATTTCGTCCTCTTACCTATCTATGTAATTGATTTTTCGGCCATTGTCGAGGAATCAAGATGCTATTGCCAATCATTTCTAATCAGCAAGCAATGTTCCAGGACCATGAATAACTAAATACTTCGACCATAAGCGTTGTAAAGTTACTTGTTGCATTATAGCCGGTTCGCTTTTTAAATCAATTACTTGCTTTCTAATCACTTACGAAATTTTTCCACACGTTTGTTTTGTTTTTTCTCGGAATTCGATGGTTACAACGCAAATCGTCCATTGTTCGGAGTTTCATCGTAGTAAGTTGTATGACGTGTTAAAATTTTTCGTTATGGAAACTGGAACTTCCCGGATCGTGTTGAAGTTTGGAATGATTTTGGAATATTCGCTGATTGTCTGTTATAATTGGTTTTCTGATATTTGAACAATCGAGACGTCGTGGAAATTGTAAAACTGCTTTGTGTATGAACCGGTTGTGTGTGTAACCGGATGGCGTCTCTCCTGGGAGCCTGCTGCCCGCAAATGCATGTGTCGAAGTGGAGTTATTATTAATTCATAAGCAGAGTTTGGTTTTTATCGGACGAGCAATTTCTATTTATAAAAGCAGATATGGTTCGTTCCTGTCAAGTAATGACTAATTTTGAGGCAGTCTGATTTTCAAGACAATGGAAAAAAACACTGCAACAATTACGCTTTTATATGCAAGTTTGCTGAACGAGCTGTTTTGCAATTTGCTTGTTATCGGTTGTTTCTCATTCTTATCAATGATTTAAAAAAAACATTCACCAGAATTTTTCATTATTAGTGATTCAATATCAAGTTTTAATATAGTGATAAGAACTCGTCATTTGATTTTTATAGGAAATGCGAATGCAAGAAGAAGAGCCGATCTCTGAAATTCAAACCCCTCACGTTGGTAAAGAATTTAACTTCGCCAGGAATGAAGTAAGTCCCGCGTCGATTTCGCAAAACTAATTTATTCAACTTGTCGTATGTTCACTTAAAGGGTGGTTAGCCTGTCTTCTATCCCCCCCTAGAACGGTGGTTTCCGTAAAACAGAGAACAGTCGGCGTGATAGCTCGGGTTATAACACTCTTCGCTTTGATACTTGGTCTATCTGAATGGTTTTCGCTGCACCCTTGAAAAAGGCATTTGACGACAAACTCATACGAAGTTACGCTGCCAACCTACAATGATAACTTTGCTTAAAAAAGAAGTAACAGCCACCCCAGTACTAACATACGAGGAAAGGGATTTTTAAATTTTTCAACCCACGACCAGAATTCGAATATAACAACGTTTTGTGACCCACAAATTGATTGCGGTACTAAAACAAAGTGTTCATAAGGCTAGAACCTGATTCTTGCTTATTCACGGAGTTACCATCCGAACTGACCAAGAGATAAGCACGACTAGCGAAACAAAAGAAGCCTAAAAATGTCAATTGTTTTTCCTAAAAAAAAAGGGGGGGACTTCACTTTGAATCTGTTTCAGATTTCTTGATTTACGTCCCTAAAAAGTATTGATTTAATTTTTATAGAATTACAGTTGTCGACGACCCACTTTTGGGTCGCGACTCAGGGGTTGAGAAGCACTGAATTAAAGACTAAAAAACGGCCTCTTCGGACATGAGTGAAAACTTTGAAATTAGTGCGTTTCTAGAAATTTTGTAAGAAATTAAAACAAAGTTAGTAAAAAATCAGCTCAAATAAGCACGTTTCTTAGAAATAAGCACATCGAAATTTTCTAAGACAATGTTCATAAAAATAAGCACAAAATGGTAACCCTGCATATACATTAAACCAGAACTAGTCATCGTCCATTTTCGCCCCGAAGTAGGAGGTGCGACGTTTTTTACAACCGTTTTTTGCGGGCGCGCCCCCACTGTTGCCTTTCCTTTCGCCAGTTCTCGTCTTAACCCACTTATGTCTTCTTCAACAACCTCCATCCATCCTTTTTACCTTTCCCTATAATTTTTATGGCCGTCACTAGAGCTTTTTCTTTGCCCATCCTTTCAACATCCCTAAACCATCTCAGTTTTTGACTTATCAAAAATTCCTTTACGGTTCAACACCAGTCATCTTTGGTATTAGCTCACTTTTTACTTATTTGAGGCATTATTCTTCAGTGTCTTACCACATATTTGAGGCATTCTCATTTGGGTGATCTCCATTTCTTCACCAGAACTGATGCTAGCGTCAAATTGCATATGCTGCAATCTACAGTATATGCTTTTTTGGCTTACTGAAAATGTTTTCGAGACCCACTCACTATTCAATATTTGAAAATCGGGTTCTAGAACAAATCTAACTTGTATTTATGACCGAAACGTTTCGATCTTGCCGATGCCAAAGTTTCATGTTTTAAAAGTATGCATTAACTTGTTGATTTCAATTAAAAAAAACTAACTTGAAGAATATTCTAGTTAAATTGATGGCATATATCATCGTCTTAGCAGCCGCTTTGCTGATGAACGCACTTCTTACATAAAAGCTTTGCTTTTTTGCAGACCAGATCAAAGACTTCTATCAATTCTGCAAGTCACGAAGGTGAATAAATAATCGTTTTAATAGAAAACAAGCTTTTTCAATTGTCTGATGTCTTGAACATTTATTAATAAAATAACTTTTCGTTTTCATTCTAGTTTCGCATCGTTCAAGCTCCGGCCAAACTTTTAAAATTATTTCGTAAATAAAAATAATCTTTTGTTTTAAAGATGCTGATGCAATGAACTCTGAAGTCCAACCTAGCAGGTTTGTTGATTTGGTTTTAAAATTTTGCCAAAAAAATATTCAAGTATTTCCATTTGTGCAGAGTCGTTTGTAAGAATTAGTTTTCGTCCAAGACCTTGATTAGCTTGAGAATTCGTCGAGCTTTATGAGTAAATGTTTGTTCTTCAATATCGTCTCAACCATCACGTTTTTACGCCGCAAATGCTGTTGCTGCAAGATTGTTTAATTGTGTTCATATCTTGAAAAGTTATTGACATTAAATAAACAAAGTGTAAACAAACATACTACTTGAATAATAATATCTCCAGTTAATATCAACAAGATGCTTGTACGCGTTTTGTTCCTGCGTGAAATTTTTTTGGTTTTTCAAGTTTACGTCAAAATAATAATACGAAATTCTGTCAGCTCCCCGCTTAACATTAAAGTTGAAAGGATTGCTTCAAATCAAAGACTTTCGCGATTTGCCACTTTTTCATTTTGTAGTGAAAGCGACAGTAGCGATGACGAAGACAGCGAAAGCGACGACAACGACAAAGCCGGAGATCAATGGAATCTTAGCGACTTTATGCCGAAAATCGAAAAACCGCCCAGTGAACCTATTTTGAATCCTGACCCTGTTCCTAAAGTCGAAACTTCGAACGGATATGATAGAAACCCGGAAATTGTTAAGTCTCCAACTCCTCCTAGGTCGGAGCCAATAGCATCGATCAAAAAAACCTCCTCAAGGTTACTTGTAATTTTATTTGTTTTTTTAAGAGTATTTTTTCTTTTGTAATTATGGTAATTGGTTGATTTTATTGTTTGATTAGTAATCAAAATAATTTCGTTGTCACATTGAGGTTTTTGGTTGTTGTTGATCAGAATTGTATGCTTGCAGTGCTCAAATATCTGGCCGCAGTTCGTACGGCGAGCACAAGGAAACGAGGAACAATTCTCCGATTGCCAAAGGTTTGTTAATCGTTTAGTATTGGTTGTCTTCATAGCCGTAATTCCTGTAAGATCGGCGACATGAAAAGAATCAGCTTTAATGAATCGTGCCTGAGGCGTGTTATAGTCAATCAGCTGTTTCGACTGTCAACCTACTGTTTGTCATCTTGCTTTGTGCAGGGCCGAGTTGATTGCTTGAAGCGCGATGCGGTTATTAATTAGCTCTCGCGTGAACTTTTCTCCGGCCGTGTATAAGGTTTTTGATTTCGGTCGTTTGTCGTTGCAAGCAAACAACGCTTTGTTGTCTTCGTTAAAATCTGCTTCGTAAACATGAAGCTTGATATGGACCGTGACCGCTTGAAGGTTTTCATGAAAACTTTCTGTTTAGATGAGAGACGAGCCGATAAACGAAACGCGAGCAGGAGCACCACTTCGAATCGAGACCTTCAGCGTCGATCTCACTCGCCCTACGCTGAACAGTCTAGAAAACCCAAAAACAGCCAAACCCCTTGGTCACGTGACCATCGTCGCAGTCCTTCTAGTTATAGGCACGTGCCATCAAAGAGCGTCCAAGTGCCCAAGTCGAAGCCAGAAGCTTTGCCAAATTCTTCCTTGCAACGGGATGAAAGCTCCGGTCTCTCCGAGACACTTCCGTTCAGCGTCAGCAATCAGACCGTCTCTTCCGAACCTTCCAACGTCAGGCAGCAAACTGGAAAGAAAGGCCCGTCGTCTGTGTTATCGTTTCAACAATCATCTTATTCTTCTCACGACGCTGATGATGCTTCCTACCCGCTGCAAGACACATTCCCCGTCGTATCGTCATCATCATCTTCATCCGATAGCGACGGCGACGCTTCGTCGTCTTCGTCTTCCGATAACGACGGCGAGCCAGCATCTGCCAATGACAATTCCAAAATGTTCTCTGACAGCAGTAGCAACAGAACTCATCCTAGGGCGAATAACGGAGCTTATTTTAACAAAAATAACAATCAAGGTGCTTCTGTCAATAATAAAGTGACGTCATTATCCGACAATGACGTTAACAATTCGCCTTCCTATGATCAAAACGAAAATGTTCGATTTAAAAACTTTAATAACGACGAGAAAGGCCCCCGAAAGAAGCCAAAACCAAGCAGTTTTCAAAGTTCGAAATTGAAAAAGCACCCGATGCAGCCTCCCTCGTCGGATGCTGATCGTCGGGATGGTTATGAACGAAAAAAACTCTTAAAACCAACCGTCGCTGCTTCACCTGTAAGTCAGCCTGACAAGCCATCACGTAGTGTTAAAAAATTTCAGTCTTTGTGGGTCAAGTTGCCCGTTTTTCCACCAACAAAACCCGCCTCACGCAGCCCCGTGGTACGCATTGCAAAGCCCGACCACGTCCGCAACTCGATTTCAAGCAAAACGTCTAAACATCGGACGCCCAGCGACCGACTTTTGCAAAATTCAAGGTGCGATTCTACCGGCTTCTCCGTTTCACTTGACAACTATCACGACCAGAACACACGAAGTGACGACATTCAGGTGCGATATTAAACTGAATTTAAAGCTGCTTAAATGAGTGACGTTGCTGTGATCGGCTTATGCTGGTTGCTGCAAGAATCACTTTGCAAATTTGCTTTGTTTTTACTCAGCTGTAATTGCATCCTTTTTTCTGAAAACTGTTTTTGCAGAAATTTTTTGATGAAAAAAAAAAAAAGTTTTGATAAGCATTTGGTCGCATAGCATTTTTGTTCAATTTAATACGAGAATGTTGTATTTGATAATAAATAAATTGCATTCGAATTTGTGATTTGTGTTTGCTTTTAATCTGTGAATAAACTCAAAATTATTTGCAGGTTGCGGTCGCCGGAAGCTCGAGCGGGGGTTCCCCCAATCAATCTCGTCAATCTAAGCGAAAGTATCCAACAGCTGATAGAAGCAGTCGATCGCCGCGAAACCAGTCTTCCAATTACAAGTCAAAAAGAAGAAAATCTGCAAGTTCTCCCTTTCCTCGCAGCACCGTAAGTATTATCGGAAGTCTGCTGTTCAGCAATATCATGATCGGATCTTTATAAGGACAATTTTTGTCTGGGCTCAGTTTTTCTTCATGAATGCAAATGACTTTGAGATCATTATTTTCAACAGATCGGAAGAAAAAGTAATGTACCCTTCTATCATTTATAATAATGTACTCTCGATTTTCAGGGTAATAATTCGAGTTCTAAAGCCGCTCACGGTAGCAAACAAGTAAAAAAGGAAATCGATCAATGGAAGGAACCAAAGGAGTAAGACAATACTTAACGAATAGAAGCGCCGTAGTTTATACACGCTCTTATTGCAGAGAATACAGCAAGCAGTGGAGCACAGCTGGTGATCAATCATCTTTAAACAATCAAACAAACTATTCCGGAAATCACAAAGCGATCAAATCTGCTGCAATTGTTAGTGTTGCTTAATCGTGCCCTGCGTGACAAAGATAGCCCTCGCGATTAATCTCGTCTCTCTCTAGGATTCTCACTCGAGTGACCCTGGCGGTGGAATGCCCGACCCCAACCTCGCCGAACCAGATTCAAGCTGGCCCGAGCAGGAAACGTGAGTCTTTGTTTGAGGTTTCGCGAAACGTATAATTATTGCTGTTTATTCCATCAGTAACGCGCTAAGCGAGCGTTTTATCATTCCACCGATTGCCGCAACTTATTTGTAATTCAAGCAGTTGCTTGCCTGTTGGCTATCAGCCAAAGTCCAGTGATTGAAACGTTCGACAGCGTCACACGGTTTTATGCATTGTTTCAGACGCTTTCAAACGTCGGAGCAATTCATGCGTGAAGGCAAGCGGCTAAAGCACGAGGGCGATTCGATCACCGATTCAAAAACCGGTCGAACTCGAGTCGGCGAGTCACTGAGTCGCGCCTTGCTTTATTTCGAGGCCTCACTCTGCTTCCTCATGAACGGCTACATGCTGGAGATGGAAAACAGCGTCGGTAAGGCTGCTGCTTTCGCTTCGGCGTCCGTGCCGACCTGATGCCGATTATAAACATGTTGTATGGAAATTTCGTTTTTAAATATGTCAAGTCTTTATCGTGCGATCACATCATTTTTCTGATTGCTCTTAAAAATTAATGTTTTGGGCTTCAGCAGAATGCTCAATAATATCGATTCGAAAGAGTGTTTCGCTTCGAAGTTTCCAGCGAGAAATTCTACGTTCCTTCATTGGCACATAGCGGTCTTAGTTTTACGTCACAACTTCACTGTCACGTCGCGTCTGAGGCATATATGCAATAATCGATCATTGATGATCTTGTTAGAACGCAACGACTCTTCCCGGGCCTCTCATTCTCCGACCAGCATGTACAACCAAACCATCAGCTTGCTTGATTACATCAAGAAGATGCGAGCTCACGACGGCAGCAAGGAAGTCGCCTTCAAGCGTCTTAACATTTCCTGGTAAATACTTTCATTCGCTCTTTTACTGTGTTGCTTCTGTGATGGCGGCCCGACGTCGCGATGTCTTGAATGTAAAATGTTAACATTTTCATTCTCTCTGTATGTTTTTCAGCCTTCGAACTCAGGCATTGCTGTATTTGCGAATGTATAAGCTAAAAAAGGAAATTGCCAGCAAGTATCACGACTCTATCTCTGAACATTTCAAGGTACCGCATAGTTCGTGTTGTGTCCAATTGCATTGTTTTCAAATTGTCATCAAGTTATTTGGTTCGTGTTGCTTGAACTGTCTCGGCATAATATCACGAAGAGTCATATGATTGCGCTGGGATATCTCACGCGATTACATATGAATCTCCAGCATTCTTCAAGTTCCAATTTAAATGTGTAAATCCTCATCGTTTTTGTTTTTTTTCAGCCAAGCAAATCAAATCATATTCCGTCACCAGTGTCTCCCGCGGTACCCTCCCCATACGGCACCGTTTTGCCCGGACCGTCTCCGATGGGAATGACCAATAGCACTTGTGAACAAGTGTCTAGCTCCACCCAGGTGTGTTTGCTTGTTCAGTCAAATTTGTTGAGGAAAAGTTGATTTTTGCCCCCCCCCCTTTCTTACACGTTGTTCTTGCATTAACTCTTGGCTTGACAGTTTTGATTCCGTGTTTACAGTGGCGCTATTCTTAGGATAGCTATGCCTGGTTTCGCTTTCAAGACATAAATACTCGATCCTGAAATCAACTTTACGTTGCTGTGCATTGATTAGTCGTTTTTAGTTGCTTCTAGTTTTATAACGTTTAAAATGTGGTTTGATTCCTGCAATGTTTATATGAAGCGTGCTTGTCTGTGCTATATTTAGACTCTATTAAAAATAAGCTGTGATGTAATTAGCAGTGCTAAGAATTTCTACACCTGTTAATGTTATTGCTATTTGATGACTAATGAGCAGTTGCCATGTATGTAGGCGACAATCGAAAAATACCAAACACGTTTTCAAAACCGCTTATGAAGCAACTAGTGCTTATTGCATTAGTTAACAATTTCGTTCTTAGGTTAAAATGACGTCACCGCCGACGCAAAGCGGCGTTATGCTGCCACCGAAGACGTACGAAATATTCAAGTTGTATCACTCGATCATGGGCAATCTAATGCAAGCACATGATAAGTGGGACCAAGCTGAAAACTTAATTGCCGAACATTCTGGTGAGAAGCGTTCGTTGTAGTTTAGCTGTTAAAGTAGAAAATTAAGTTCACACATAGTGTTTTACTCTTTATGTACTTTCTTATTTAGAGCAACTTTCTGTGTTCCAAAAACAATAGGTTTTTGTTCTCATTTCTTGCCATGCGGGTTCTTTACTGGTTCTTTTTTTTCTCAGACTTTTTCCGTCACGTGGACGTGCTGAGAGGTCATTCGCTCAATCTCGACAACTCGCTAAAAGATCTCGCGACGTACAACAAAGTCATACTCCGACAACTTCGCGGGGCTTATAAGTCGCCAAAGGATTAGCAGCCTCGATCATTGTTTTTTTCTTCAGGTTTTATGGTGTTTGCAGACAGACTCTTTCTTTACCTTGGCCTTGCTTTGCTGAATCGAAGTACAAGCAGCAGCTGTAGCTCTGCCGGTCTGCGTTCGGAAGCAAGAGCACTGTGAATGACGTAACAGTATTCCAGTCAGCCTGTGATGCGGTGATCTGGTTATGTGATGTTTTTTTGCTTTTGTTTTTTAATTGCCAAGCGTAATTCACGAAATGCGGTCTCATTTACTTAATTTTCTTGGTGAAATGAATCTAATGCAGTGAGATGGACGGACATGTTTGCCGAAATGAATTGTCAATTGTCTTTTTTGCAAAGCGCTCTTATGATTTCAATGGACTGCGAAAAAATGTCGCCATGTCGTAAAAGTTTGTGTATTGTTGCAAAAAATCAAAATAGAATCGTTTATTTAATGCATAAGATTATTTTTCAACAAAATCTTTTTTGTTTAATATCATCTTATTAGTTTTTTTAATTGTGATGCCTAAGGTAAGCATAATTAGCGTTGTTATGTGTTATGTCTGTTACATCATATAAACAGTTGTTGAACATCGCTTGAAATGTGTAGCCATACAGTATAGATGAGTGATTTTCTTTTTTTTAGCATCATGAACCTTATTTTAAAAATTTATAAAATATATAAATTTTATTTAAAAAAAAATAAATTAAACTATGTGGATCCAGCAAAAAAGTTATTTTTTGTTTTTTGTTTTTGTCTTACTGATACGAACTTCTAAACATCACTAATACTTTCATGGAACTGTAGTGCTCCCAGAATTTTGTTAGGTAACCACTGATACACACCGAGGTGTGTTTAGCAACGTTTAAAAAAACTTTGATTTGATTGTTTTGACGTCAAAGTTTTTTTAATGCGCCTATAATACCAAGTCGGACTTCGATGCACACTGCAGGCTTTTGTTAATTTACAATTTAACGGCGAAGCCGATGAATTTTAAGTTTGCTTTTTAATGAAAATTTTCTTCGTTGCTTTCAGTTGTATGTGACTTATAAAATTGCTGTAAACGGTTATGTGAATTCGTTTTTCTGGTAGTGTGTGCTTTGCTTTTGTGGCTTACGGGTGGACAAAGGGGGGCATGTTTTTGCAATGTCAGTGAAAGTTTTTCGTTTGGCAGCTTAATTTCTATGCATTGTTGAGGCGCCGCGACGCCCGATGTTTACGTTTACTATTTCCTTTGGGTTGCATTATTTGAGTTGTTAAAGATTATTGATCGATTCTTCGTGTTTTGTTTTGTCGTCAGTCGTGCTGTCCTGTGATGCTCCGTTCGTTGCTTGTGTTCGAAGATTTTGATTTGCTTCTCACGTGAAAAGCACGTGGATCTTTCCCGCGATTACGTTTGCATCGAGCAATATCTTTTCAAAAACTTAACGAGATAAATCTTGTATTCAGTTGATACTGCCACGGCGGGGAGTTTTCTGTGCTTCTATCAGTTTGCCTTTCAGGTTCGTTGCACCCCCGCGCGCGCGTTTAAGTGCTGTTGAAAAATGTTTGTGTCTATGACTTGTCCGGATTCGGGCGCGTGTATCATAAGTGGCTTTTTATATTAAATTATTGCTTCGAAAACTTTTTGTTTCTGTTTAGAGTTTTTCGAGAGATGCAGTCTAGAAGAGGTCTTTTCATTTCATCGCCTTATTCTTGGATGTGTCAGAATAAAATTTGGTTCCCCTGGTTTTCCGTATTGAGACCAGATTAGGCACCTAAACAGTTTAATAAATTTCCGAAGATTCGCATTCGTATCAGTTCAAGACAGTACAAATAAAAGGGTTGTCTATAGATTAGATTTACTGGCGCTGAACAATAAGTCTCGACTTGATTAATATTTTTAAGTCCACAGTTTAAACAAGATTTAGAGACAGATAAAGGTAGAAAATACTGTAGTGTCTGTACGGATGTGGTTGATGTTTTAAGGTTGAGTGTTTGTATTTTAATATTGCAAAAATTGTGAAGAAAAGTAGAAATCAACCAAGAAATTTTTTTTTTAATTAGAAAAAAGATGTCGTTTGAAGGGCATCCACTACAGGTCAGACACAAACAGGACTGGGGCCGAGGGTTTATCCTTTTACTACCCCAGACTGCTGCACTGCATGAATCAGATGCTGGCAGTGGTGTTATTAAGCCAGCATCGAGTTTCGTCATCCAAAACCGTCAGACCTCGTGCTCCATGTGGTGCCCGATGTATAGGGCATGCTGTTAGTACATGGTCTGCGGTTTGCTGAGAGTCGCCACACTCCCAATTCGGTGAAGGAGCGCGACCCCATTTGTGCATGGACGAATGGAATCGCCCAACACCAGTCTGCAGGCAGTTGAGCTTAACCCAAGCTGCTCGGGGTAAGCCCATCCCAACAGGCCTGGCACCGGTCTCGGGCACAAAAGCACGGAGCCTGGAAACATTTTCGCAGTACTCCGTTTTCCATTTGTGATTTGTCCATTCAGAGGCGTGGATGCCAAGTCTGGCAAGGTTGTCCAAAAGATTCCGCGAACCTGGCACAAACGAGCGTCTGGATCTTAGCCTCACTTGGCGAGTATCTGAGGACCCACTTAAAAATCCATGCAAGATATGATTGGGGTCCAGAGATCCACGATGAGCCAAGGAGAGTGTCGCTCCCATTCGGCAAAGCTCAGCTGGCTGGATGCCTGAGAGTACAGGTAGGTGGTCCGTTGGAGTGGGACGCAGGCATCCAGTAACTATGCGCAAGGCGTCGTTCAAGACGCTGTTAATGAGGCGAGTGTGAGCACTGCGACACCAGACTGGCGCACAGTACTCAGCTGTTGAGTAGACTAGAGACAAGGTGGCTATGCGTAGTGTTTTAGCACCAGCACCCATCCCGAGCCCACGAGTCGCCTCAGCAGTGTGACGCGCGAAATAGTTTTTTGCGCAATGCCACTAAGTGATGACGAAACGTAAGCGATCTGTCCAGTTTTACCCCAAGTTAAGTAGGGGTTGGACAGAACGGTAAAAGTCTACCATTGTTGTAGACCTTTAGCTCATGTTTGGCCTCTCGGTTATTTAAGTGAAAGGCTGTCGTCACCGTCTTAGTGTGACTGAGCTTCAACCTCCAAGTCTGGAGATACGCTGAAACTTAATCTACGGTTGATTTCCCGCGTCGGAACCCAGCCTGCTCTTTAGGGAACAGTGGATCGATTAACGGTTCAACGCGGGCGTAGATAAGCCTCTCGAGAATTTTGTAGGGGACATAGAGCAGAGATATCGGTCGATAACTCTTTGGGTCCCCCACGGGCTTTCCGGGTTTTGGGATCACAACCACAAGTGCTCTTCTCCAGATCTTGGGAATTTTGAGTCAGCGCAAACAGGAAGAAAGGAAGTCACGTAACCAGGACTTCAAAGCAGCTCCAGCATGGAGTATAAGCTCGGGGCAGATGGAATCAAGTCCCGGAGCTTTACCTGGTTTTAAATGTTGGAGGGCAGCAGCAAATTCTCTCTGTGAAAAATTGTCAGAGATATTTACTGCGTCTGGTGTTGTGGCCCTCCAAAGGTCAGACACTTCTTGAAAGACAAATCGAGATGACCCGCAGTCAACAGCCTCGTATTTCCCATTTCTAACCAACTGAGATGCAATAGCATTGGCTGAAACGGGACAGTGACGAGGAGAGTGTCGTGACCTACCAGTAAGATTGTTCAAAATACTCCATGCTTTTCGACTAGAGTGTGAGAAGTCAATGCTCCGAACTGCCTCGGACCATCGATCCCTCTGCTTTCTGTCAAGCTTGGCAAGCAGAGCTGTAGCAGCCAAACTTGATTCGTCTCCCTGAGGAGACTGCAAAAAGGTTTTATAGAGGGATTCACACTCTGCATCCCAACACGGAATATAGATATTTCGATACCTGCATGGGATAGTCTTTTTGGCTGCTTTTTTAATGGTGTTACAGAAGTCCTGGTAAGCCGCATCCACATCAAGTGTATCAGGCGGCAACAAAGTCTTTGCGAATTTCTTCGTCAAAGCAATGTAGTGACTCCATTTGGCCTTGCGGAAGTTCCATCGCTTAACGGGCATGCTTGGCACTGCCATAGCAAACCTTGGTGGTGTAATAAGCGAAGGTCGATGTTGTGACCTGGGGAACTTGTCAAGGACACGTCTATCCGGTAAGCGACTGTTTGGACCTACGCTAGCGAAAGCTAGATCCGAATTGGTGCCAGTGTTCCAGCAGCCGGAATAAAAACTGGCAGCGTCCTTGGCATTATATAGGAGGGCAAGACAATTAACACTTGCCCATCCAGCCAAGCACTCACCGTCCGGACTGTTGTCATCGTAGCCCCAGTCAGCATGACGACAGTTAAAATCACCAGCATATAGACAGGGGTGAGGAAACACCGGGAGATCCAGGGTTCGCAATCGCGTTGGCAGTGGTTTGTAGACGTTGACTATTTTATAGCCATCAATGTCCACACACAGCCACTCGATCTCCGATGTTGGTGGAGATTGGTCCAAAAGCGTGTATCTCAGTCGCTCGTGGACAAACGTGGCAAGGCCATGCTTCCTGCTTAAAGAAGACCCAGCTAGTTGGTAGTTTGGAAGCACCAACTTCTCTGCATCAGTGCAGTGGGTCTCCTGCAATAGGATGACGAGTGCCTCAGACTGCATAGCGAGATGATGAAGAACGTTCATCTTGCTTGCAGTGAGGCCTTCGATGTTCAGCTGAAGAATAGTGGGTCTTCGGAACTTGTTGGCAATGTGCCCTGAAAAGAGCAGTTTTATCCTAGCATTGCCCTGTCCTGAAAAGGAGGTTTGCCGATTAGCAGACCCACACTGAACATCGGAATGGGTGGATATCCTTCCGTTTTGGTAGGTTCGGTTTCGGTCTGTCATTTTAAAATCAATGAACAGACTTACTCACAGGCCAGGCTGCGAGAAAACACCTACCACCTGGGCCATTTCTGATGGTTGAAATCATGTAACAGACATACTAATTTTTTTGGGAAATAGGTATATGTTGTTCGCCACTTCTGTTGTGGTCACTATTGCGTTTTAAAAGTTTATGTCTGTCTAAAAGAAATAAAATCTTTAGATGTCTTTTTTGTAAAGTTTTGCTGCGATCAATTGTCAAGTTTTATCAAGTTTATCATAGGCTACAAGTTTTGAGCAATTTCTTTTTTTACAAATTATTTAGCCTAATTATTTAAATCCAACACGACAATTCTTTAAATAGATAAAAACAAAAGTGATACTGTTAGTTTCTGAAATTTTATATAGACACAACTGTAGTAATTCAAAACCAAACAGAATGACGCGAGAAATTAAAAATTAGATCGTGCAACCTTTAGGCCTACCGGGACCTCGTTAATAGAAAAAAAATGCGTCCCTAAAAAGGTTTGTTCTCTAAAAAAATCTTCACTTCAAATCTGTCTCGTAACTTATGATTTTTGTCCCTAAAAAGTAGTGTTCTCAAAAAAGGAGGTTTTCACTTCGAATCTGTCTTGAATTTCTGGCGAACCGAGCGGACAAAGCCCTAAAAATCGGGACATATGATAACCCTACCTATAGATTAAAAGGTTGGAGTACTTTTTAAGCTGCCCAAATAGGAGGCATAATTACTCAAAAAGCATTTTATCTCCCAACAACGGGCTATTTTTTTTAAAATTAAACATGTACTTGGTGAAAAAAGTTCTAAATCCAAATTGTTTCAGCATAGGCGTAAAAATAAAGGGACTGAAGGATGTATTCACAAGAATTTTTAGAACCTTTTAGGTTGTATTTTTCCTTCACTTTAGTGTTAAAAACCTTGGCTGGCCCGGCCGCTGACCTTTGAGCTTGTAAAGTTGCCGTATAAAACTCCCAACTGATACACCTATTATGGATGCGAGTATAATTGACGAAGACCTGGCAGTAGAAAAATATAGAAATAGTTCATTAAGACGCTGCATGATTGACCGAGTCCAGTAAGCAAGCGACAAATTTTGTTTTTAATTTGTTTGTCAAACAGAATTTTATATAAGAGACACTCTGAAATTTTGATCAAAACTCTTCAAAAGACGTCATTGCAGCATTTTTCTTAGTATTTATCAGGACGAAGCAAGATGAAACATTATACAGTTTTTTTCGTGCTATTTCCATAGTGCATTACTAAATACTACCTTTTCGGGTGTTCATGATTACACTTCCGTCAAAACTGCAAAGGAACAAGTATTAAAACTGTAACAGTACAAATTGCAGGTTCGAGAGGACAACAGACATAATAATGTTTTTTACAGGAACTTTGTTTAAAATAAATTATGCGTGACCGACTTCACCAGGAAAGAGTGCACCGTAATAAATAGTCACAATAACAATGTAAAACTAGGCAAAAACTTCATTGTGGAACATAATTATTTTTTAATTCTTAAAAGACGTTACAGATTCTTAAAACACATTATAGGCATTAAAACTAACTCACAATAAATAGTTAAAATCGGGTTCCTTTAAAATGTACAGGTCGGCGTGGGGGGGCTAGGTTAGCCAGGTTGACTGGGTTAGTTATATATATATATACAGTGGCGGCTCGTACATAGGGGCCACAGGGGCCGGGCCCCACTAAAAATTTGACTTAATAATATGTGAATTTCTAAAGAGAAACCCTATATTAAATATCGAATTGTTTACATGCGTGCCAAGATAACAGTTAACCGAAAAACAACAAGAAATATTTTCAAATATTTTCTGAAGTCTCTTCAAAACGATCCAGAGGGGTTCACATATTCTGGCCGATTTACTCCTATATATTTACATCTAAAGCCAACCAACCAACTCACTTGTGAAGATTTTACTATGCAAGTCAATAGCACAAAATTGAGGCTAGCGATGTCTGGCCCAAACAGACGTAACTTATAAGCGGACGTTAGCTGCACCTGTCCGTGTGCAGCCTTAAAGAATTAGTTATTATTCAGTTGATATTGGGTGATGTTGTGTATTGTTTTGTGAGACAGCAGTTTCTGCTTTTCAGCGCATGTTTTTTCACAGCTGTGGTTGTTTATCAGTTATGTTCATTTTCATTTATAAATAACATGCTTAGTTTATTTATATTTTGTGTGATCTTCGTATTTCCAAATCAAAATAATTTAACTTCAAACAAGCTATTCCAGTAAATGGTGTCAAATTACTCGCTAGTGAATACTACAATATCGATATCGCGATAGCGAATATCGCATTTTTTGCTAAAAATTTATTTACCCCGCCTTTAAATTTAGGTAGTCTACGAATGAAACTTTTTGACATTTCAATAATTGTTTTGCTGGCCCCACCATTAATGAAAGCCACGAGCCGCCACTGTATATATATATATAATATTTATCTATTGTTAAAACTGGCTGTGTTTGTAATGTAAACAAGTAAAGCAATAATAATTAATCATTCAGTTTTGATAGGTTGGCTAGTTTGGCTATATAAGATATTTAAATTTTGTTAAAACCCACTGTATTTGCAGGCTAATGTAAATAGATATAAAAAACAATCATTTGGCAAGGTTGGTGAAGTTGACTTGCTTTGATAAGCTAAGGTTGGTTAGATTAACTAGTTTGGAAAAGCTTACTAGGTAAAACTAAAAATTTTATTGTTTCTGCTTTGTACATTAATTTAGATTAGGCCTACATATACAGTTTGGGTCATCAAAATTTTAAATCAATCTCGCCAACCACGTCGATCTGTACATTTTAAAGATATCGTTAAAATCCTTTAATTGGACAACTTTTTTCGTAAAATATCACGTAAGGAAAGTAAAGCGCACGAAATAAAATGAGCTAAGTTTAATGGAACCACTAATATTTGCCGTTCCATTCAGTTAGTCGAGTAAATTGATCGTTTGATTCTGAAGCGGTGGACTTGAGTTCGATTCCGATTCGCATTAAACGAAGGACATTAAAATTCTTACTCACAGCTTTCCTACTTGGAGTAACACTAAAGATTTGAAAAAGTATGAAAAAATATTGAAAGGCCCAAAGAGCTCTCGGTTCACCAGGTGCTACCCTATTTTGGACGCAGTATGTTCGCGCGTTCTTCTCTCATAAAAAGGTAATTATTATAATACATGTATTAATAAAAAATTCGACATTAAAAAAATTTTTATTAATAGGTTAGGAGAGCCTCAATGCATTGGCCACTCAAACGATAAGCGTTATTACGTATATTTTTTCATTATAGAATCGCACACGTCAACCGATACAATTGTGACAAAAAAAAAGAAAACGAAAAAAACAAAGCCCATTGCACCACCCGAGAATTCAAAAATCAAGGGGCGCAAACGAACAGTAAAAATTTCAGTCCATTCATATCCTACAAATACTTCACTTTGATATTCTTGCGTTAACAACAAAACAGAGAGCGGGAGCGAGCCGATAGGGTCGCGAGAACACGATGCGCTGATGCTCGCGTTTGACACAAGACTTGCACAAAATGAAGAAGCGGGTTCCAGCTGAACAGACCAAGCTCGCGAGCGCTTTTGCGCGCCTCACTACACAAAACAAATACGTACAAAGTTATATAAAATACGCACGGTAGTTGTATATAAAAAAAGCAAAAAAAAAAACGACGAATATACTATAATAAGACTATGACACAAGGTGAAATTACAAGTTTGCGTAAAAACAAATGCTTTCGAACAAACCCATACGCAAATTAACAACGTCAATTTAAATCATTTAACGAAAAAGTTGCAAATAGTGAAACAAAGCTCATAATTTAACATCAGTTGTCTCTGTTCAGACGCTTTACAGCAGCTGTGATAACTGGGATCAACGCGAATGTGAACAGTAGCCTACAGTAAAGAGAAACATCTAATACGGTTTTCCAAACTTTTTTCTTCAACGACTTCGATTTCGGAATTTAAAATTTTTGCGACTTTTAGTTGAATAAAAGATTAAACTGAAAGGAAGGCTTGATCGAAAAAACAACTTTTTTTACAACTTTAACGAAACGCGTCGGGGCCGTAAAAAGGTCGTGTCTCATAGTTTTCAAGCCTGGCTCCTGCATATTACGAGAAAAATTACACAAGTAAAACTGAACTGGTTAAATATGCAGTCTACCTGTTTTGTTAGTAAACTGCATACTTAACCAGTACCAGTATAACGAAGCTAATTTTCGGGTTTGGTACTAAGAGGCCTAGAAGTAGCAGAAAATTTTTTTGATCGAAAAATTCAGGTGCGTTGTTTCGAAAAAGCTTGAGAAAAAATGTTGAAAAGCTGAATGCGTCGAAAGTAAACCAAACAATGGGTTGTGTAATAGGATAATGCATACAAGTAACCTATAAATAGACATCGTATGTGTCATCAAGAAGGATAGTGCATCAAAGAGCGCTTTAGCACTTCCCTTAACTGAGACTAAGAACAGACAATAACGAAGTTACCGAAATACGACATACACATCGATACCTACAAATTCAAAAAATAAAAACAAATTGTCTATCTTAATCTGAGCAAAATTAGAAAGCGGAAACTTTAAAACTGCGATCGACTATGCTCGACTCAACCGGGTCTTTAAAACGTGAAGTGATTTTTTTAACTATATAAATTTAATTGTGCTTTTTAGCATGAAACATAAGTGTTGATATTCTATTAGAAAATACGGTTATATGTTTGCGCTAAACTAATTCAAATATTATACATAATGACAAACCGAAAAAATTTGGTCAAAAAATTGTTTATTAAAAATATAAAGTTTGACACTTTATTGGTTCGAAAATCTCAATCATGAAGCATGAGCGATCACTTAAACCAAAGTATTTCGAGAATCTAAACACAAGAATTTTCAGAAAAAATAGTTAAATCGTTACAAAGAACAACAACATTTTTGCAACTACATGAACTAACGAACAGTAGATTTTTCAAGTAGGGCATTATCGACAAACCATCGAATAAACGAGTATTTTTACACTTGATGCCTAAATCTCGAAATGTTTTGTCAATATCAATAGCAGCAACAATTTTCATGACGTTTCATGTTTTAATAAACTGAATATACTTTCTAAGCAAATTTTGTATAAATGAAAATATGCAAAAATTTTGCTCAGAAAATGCATGCATATTTTAAATGTTGCAGCTTAGTAAATTTGATTAGAAAATACTAAATTGATTAATAACCGTAAACGAGAAAATTTGCCATTTTTCTCAACAGTTTGATGGTTTTAATAAAAATCCTATTATCATATCATCTATCGAAAATCTTTAAAAAGCATAGGGAAATTAAATGCATTTTTTAGAGTCGAGGATAACTGGCCACAACCTAACTAACCAGTCGGCCGCGGCCAGTTGTCCCATTCCACATTTTTTGTGTGAACTAAATATCAATTTTGCAACACATTGATTGAATTAATTTGTTTTTTCAACTTAATTGATTTTTTTTAAACATAAGAGCCATAAGAAAACAAACACTTTCTTTAGATTAAGTGTTTTGGTGTTGTTTATAAATCTTAAAAGATCTAGCTACATTAAGATGAAAATAAGCAGCAAGAGAAAAATAATGACAGTGCTTTTGTCTTTTATTAACTTTTTTTGATTAAAATGTAGCATTGACTGAAGACTTTTGGTTTACATCAGGCATATCAAACTCGCGGCTTTTAAAGTCTTTCGGTGCGGACAGCAAAGTTTTTGAAAAAAATTTGAATCAGATGCTCAATACAAAATCAAAATATTCATTAATTCAAAACTAGGTTTCATCAATGTTAAACAACATGGATTTTTTCGGAAGAACTGATTGGATGCTGAAGTTTTTTTCTTTTCTTTTTGGTCTACACTTTGATTAAACTAGTCGGCAGCGTGGTCGAGTGGTTAAGAATGCCATGATTGTGATTGAAATTATCTTGGTTAAAAATCTAATCACGCCATTCTGTTGTGTCCTTGGGAAAAACACTTAACTGCACTTTCCCTTTACTTGGCGGTCTTAGCAAGCAGTTCTAAATCACGGTTATATCTCAATAAAAAACTAAAAAAAACAAAATAAAATATTTTAATCGGACAGTAATATCTTGGGATCTCTGGAAGCAGGTCGGGGAAATTGCTTGCTCTAAGTACAGCGCCTTCACACTTTACTGCAAGTCAGGAGGATAAGTATAAAGGTGAAATAAAAATGATTTCAACATAAAATAAAAGGGTTTGCGCAAGTCCTTACGTGGCCGAGATTTGCCACCCAATCAAAGCAAAGACTTTTTTGTCTTCTCTTTGATTTTAAAGTAAAATTCAAAAAGATTAACTTTCGGCCCAAATTCTAGAACCCAGTAAAAAAAATTCTAAGATTTTAGATTAAAATCCAACTGAAAACCATAACCCGGCACATATTTGGGGTTAAAATTTCGCTGATGCGGTCCGCATATGCTCATGAGTTTGACATGCTTCGTTTGCAGTACTGACTAATTTTTAAATGAAATTATTGGACTTAAAAAATCATCTTTCTTTTTTCAGTAAAAATATTCTTTTCAAGAAACACTAAATATGATAATTAATATAACACCGTACGTGGTAGAATTAAATACTTATAGATTCCTATCACTTTTCATACATTAACAATTCTGGCAAATTAAACTAGGTTTAAAAAGTAATTGTTGCAAACTGCCAAATGCCAACAAAGTCAGCAAAAACGCTAAATAAATAATGTTGTGGTAAATTCTATTCGAAAAATCTTTTTTATACAATAATCTATAAAATTGCTTTCAAATTAATTAAAATATTGTAAATTTAAATCCCACCAAAATTTTAAATAAAGTTCTAGTTTCTTGTAACTACATATCACAGTAGTAAAAATTGATAAGTATAAACCAGTAATAATAAATCAGGTTATTAATTGCATTTAAAATCACTGTAAGCTACTTATGAGCAGTTACAACAGCTTCTATCAAATTTTTTCCATACGAATATACAGTATAATGACCTATAAAAAAATAATATAAAATACAAATTTGAAAGCTTTTGCATGGCATCCACTTTAAATTGTTCCAAGAATTGCTTTCTCAATCAAAACAGCAATAATGAAGATGTAAATAGTCACTGCTACTATCGCCACTTCTTTTTAATAATCAAAAAAATGGATTGGTTGACATTTGTTGTTGACCTGTAGCTGGAGCACTCATGAAAGGATTAGTGCCAGTTGATTGCGGAAAAATTTGCTGTCTTTGTTGCGGTGACATGAACGGATTAGTTGTATTTTGAGCTTGCATTTGCGGAGTTGGGGCATAACTAGACTGCATGAAAGGATTTGGAATGTTACCTGCTGTTGCTCCACTGGACATAAATGACTGAGGAACTTGTGAATTAAATGTAGAAGTTGGCGCAGTTGTTCCATGTAAAGGTTGTGTACTGAATTGAGCAGATCCAAATCCACCAGCAGTGCTCACATTAGACTGAGTGTATCCAAACGATGAAGGTATTGATTGCACTGCATTGCCAAACATGTTGGCTTGCTGTTGATTGTTAAATAAATTAGTGGCTTGATTGTTTAAGTTAGTTTGTGGTGCGTTACTAAATGGAATTGATTGGTTTCCAAAAACACTTGTTTGCTGTTGTTGTGCTGTATTACCAAAAACGCTTGTCTGTGGCTGTGTTGCATTGCCAAATACAGACGCATGTGGAGATCCAAAAACAGAACCTTGCTGATTATTTGTATTAAGTGAAGTATTGACTGGTTGTGTTCCATACACAGAGTTAGAGCCCCAATTAACAGTGCTTGTATTATTAGCAATTGATCCTGACCACATATCAGCATTTGATGAAGCACCATCGCTGCTAAACAAATCAGCTAAATCAGCATATTTGTCAGTTGGTTTGCTAGTTGGTGGTGAAGCGGTTTGATTTTTTGTTGGTTGTGGATTAGTGCTTGTAGGAGACAAAAAATTAGAAAAATCAGCAAATCCACTCTGTTTAGATGTGTTATCAGGAGCAGAAGGTGCTGTTCCTGAAGTGAAATCACCAAATGCATCAAAATTTTGAGACGTGAAAGCATTTCCAAAATCAGCAAACCCAGCATTAGAAGTAGACTGAGAAACCATGGCACTAGAAGTAGGTGTTGAACCAAAATCTCCAAGAATGTTAT
Source organism: Diplosoma virens (assembly GCA_963680785.1). Classification (NCBI taxonomy): domain Eukaryota; kingdom Metazoa; phylum Chordata; class Ascidiacea; order Aplousobranchia; family Didemnidae; genus Diplosoma; species Diplosoma virens. The sequence goes on from OY796892.1 coordinate 16,094,509, forward strand.
CAACTTTAGGACTCTTCTGTGTTTCAACTTTTAACTGAGGTGGACTTTTACCGAAAAGGGATGTTAAAGGCTTAGCAGTCTCAGTTTTGGTTGTGGTTATGTTAGGTTTTACTGATTTCTGGACTTGGTCAGGAGGTACATACCAACGCTTTTGTTCATACTTTTGTTCCATAAAAAACTTTAATTTTGCATGATCTTTTGAATCTGGTCTTGGCTTATGTGAATCAAATTTACCTAAATATACATTTTTACAAAATTCATTTCCTCTACTTTCAATAAAAGCAATTTCTGCTGGAGTAAAAGTAGCCATAGAAACAGATTTAATTCGATGTGGAGGATTTAAACCTCTTAAAATTCCTCCACATGATGTACATACAAAAGATCCAATTGTCACATCAATATATGTAGGTCCTCGTTGATCACATTCAAAACATTTTTTATTGTACTCCAATTGCTGCATAGATTTGAGAGTTTGCAAATGTTTCTCTTCCTGTTTCTTTCTAGCAGACATTTTAAAAAGTTATTACTGTATTTTGTCCTAATACTAGATGATAAAACAAAATTATAAGTTAAATGTTTTCACTCACTTTTAATTCATAATAATATTGGATGTGATTAATTAGATTTAACTACTTGATACAAAATCCTAAAAACCAACAATACTAATGATTTTTTTGTTTTTATTATTGATTAGAAACAATTAACTATTTGCAGTTGCTTTTTAAAAATTATTAGAATAATTTTATTTTTAAAAGTTTTTTCTACACTGTTAAAAAGTAGGGATGTGGAAGTGGAAGTTGTATTGGGTTGGGGAATAAATTGTTTTGTTCAATGTTTTTTTAAAATTTGGTATTTCTACTTGATACAAATATTACTGCATGCAATTTTGATTTATTGTTTGTTTTCTTTCAGGGTATAAAATGAAATACCATATTGATAAAAAAGTGCATTTTGAACACTTATTACTATTTGTATTTATTCATGACAGAAAGAATGCAATAGCTGCCAAAGCTGCTCATGAGATTTGTGCTGTATACAGAGAAAATGTTATCCCAGAAAGAATAGGATGAAACAAGTCGTAAATAAGGACAGATAATATATTTTTGATTAAATCATATCTCGTCTTTAGATAATCTCAAGTTTTAATTTTAACAATTTATTCCCCAACCCAATATTTTTTTTAAGGAAGTGGAAGCAGATGTGAGAAAAAGTAAAATGTTTTCACTTCCAACTGAACAGGGCTGACACAACCAATTAAATCAGCATATTTTTTGTTATCTTAATTTTTAAATTACTAAATCTAACGATTATTTGGTATAGGACCCTGGCAGCCCAAACTCCCAAAAATTGCCAATCAGAAAAAGATTAATGTTGGCTAAAAACCCAAAATTAATTTTAAAATTAAAGTTAAATAAACTTATGTCATAAATAAATAGCTTTAATATTTTATCCCTTGTCATAAAAATGTCCAATAAGTGTCAAATGAAGTAAAGCAGCAGGAGCAAGTGAAGCTCACAAGCAAGTAAAATAGCATTTGAATAGATGTTTGGTGGTACAGAATATGAAGATGGCATGAAGTAAAAGATTTTTCTTCCCAAAGCTTTTCATCTGACACTCTTCAGGGGAAATTGTCAGAATAAAGCAGAAATAAAACCAAACTGGATTATAAAAGAGGAAAGCAGAGTTATCATTAGCTGAAAGAAGTTAGCCAATGAGACAAAAGATTAAAAAATTTTCAAAGAGTAGATGAATTCTTTTTGTTTACACAAAAGGGGATTAAGAGATTTAATGAAAGTGCTTCAAGAGCAGAAAGGTGAAAAGAAGAGTGACCTCGAGCAAGAATAGAAAATTTGACACTGTTGTAGTGAAGAATGCATTGGGTATTGTCAAGAAGATGTTGACCAATGGTGGATTCATGAAATGTTGTGGGCATATGTTGGCCTTGCAATTGTATGCATTGGAAATGTCTTGATGAAGTTCAAAAAGCAGATTACATCTGCTGTGAAATGCTGCTTTTTCTCCATCAAACCACGTGTTTTTTACACAACCTGACAGCTCTAACCAGCAACTAAGAAAGACATGTTATCTTCCCATCATCACAGCAATGTCATTTGCCAGTTTGTGTGCCACTGTGATAGTCAATATGTTGGTCGCATGTTTCAACGCTTAGAAGAGCAAATCAAACAACATGTTCCAAGATTCATTGCCAATCCTCCTGCCTTGCACAACCGCCAAAGCCTTTCCTGCTCTTGCAAGGCCAACATATGCCCACAACAATTTCATGAATCCACCATTGGTCAACATCTTCTTGACAATGCCCAATGCACTCTTCACTACAACAGTGACAAATTTTCTATTCTTGCTCGAGGTCGCTCTTCTTTTCACCTTTCTGCTCTTGAAGCAGTTTCATTAAATCTCTTAATCCCCTTTTATGTAAACAAAAAGAATTCATCTACTCTTTGAAAATTTTTTAATCTTTTGTCTCATTGGCTAACTTCTTTCAGCTAATGATAACTCTGCTTTCCTCTTTATAATCCAGTTTGGTTTTATTTCTGCTTTACTCTGACGCTTTTCCCCTGAGGAGTGTCAGATGAAAAGCTTTGGAAAGAAAAATCTTTTACTTCATGCCATCTTCAAAATAGCATTTTAAGTTCTAAGATATCCCAATGTAATCTTTTACTTCACGCCATCTTCAAAATAGCATTCTAAGTTCTAAGATATCCCAATGTGTAATTGGTCTCAAAAGATTGTAAGCTGTCTACCTAGCACTCAAGTTTTAATACAAAGAATGTTTTTACAATTATGGCTCATTCTATGTAAAGAGGGCAAATGTAGGGAGTGATTAAACTAAGGCCACTGTTTTCTTAGAAATAAATTTGTGCAAAAGATTGATTTATGTAAATTTCTTTAGAAAAATTGCATAAAACTATTGCATCAATCACAACAATTTATTGAATGTAGTCAATATAACATTTTAATTTGTAAAATATATTATTGATAATTAAGGTTTTACTTTGGCTACAAATAAATGAAGATAATTTTTTTTGTGTTATAACATAGTAGTAGTAATACTTTAACCTACACAAGAGAATTTTTTATATACAGGGTGACCCAAAAAAAACGGGCCCCGTGTACACTTTATGTGATATCTCCTTTATTTATTCACCAATTGCCCTTATTTTACAGGACATGGCAGAATCAACAACTGTGAGTACACCAAGACCCCAGTGGGAGCTGGGACAAAGAATACACTGTGTTAAATTTTACTACAAGACAGGCTCGTTCAAGAAAACCCAGGACAGTTTCATGCGTCAGTTGGAATGTGAAAAGGCTCCATCCAAAAGCAGAATTCAGAACTGGGTGGACCACTTTGAGAAGTATGGGACCGTGGAGAACCTCAACGCTGTCAGTGAGAACCGTCCAAGCCACTCGGGACGTCCCAAGAAGCAAACAGCTGAGCTGGTCGAAAGTGTGAGAGAGTCTCTCCAGCAGAGTCCGAAACGCTCTGTGCGTAAGCAAAGTCAGTCCCTCAGTATGTCCCGTGAGACTTGCAGGAGAGTGCTGGTGAACGATATCAGGGCTTACCCATACAGAATACAGATGCTGCAGACCCTTACAGCCTCAGACAAGCAGAGGAGCGCTATGGCAGTCAAGATGCTCGAGAAGATCGAGGAGACACCAAGTTTCCTTAACCTCCTTTGGACCTCAGATGAAGCCCACTTCCATCTTGACGGAAAGGCGAACTCCAAGACAAATGTCTTCTGGGGGTCTTCTAGACCCAATGAAGTAGCCACCAAGTCCCTTCACTCTCCTAAGTGCATGGTGTGGGCTGCAATCTCAGCCAGAGGCATCATCAGACCAATCTTCATCGAAGAATCTGGCACAGCAGTGACAGTCACCAAGGAGCAGTATGTGGAGGTCCTCAAAACCTTCAAGAGTGAGCTCCAGACCCTCTACCCGTCGCTCATGAGCAAGTTCTGGTTCCAGCAAGACGGAACAAGTTCTCACATTTCAAACCTGTCCCGAGATTGGCTGAAAGAGAACTTCGGAGGCCGAGTGATCAGTCTCAAGTCTGATTTTGAGTGGGCACCCCATAGCCCGGACCTAAGCCCCCCAGATTTTTTTCTTTGGGGCTATCTTAAGGACAGAGTCTACGCAGAAAAACCCAGAACCATCACGGAACTCAAGAAAGCCATCAGGGAGGAGATGAGAGCTATTACCAATTCAGTCTGTAAGAACGTCATGGACAACTTTGTGCTGCGCCTCAAGAAATGCACGGAGCTAAATGGAGGCCATCTAGAACACATGCTGTAGAACAGAGAAAAAAAGGCCAAAGACCCTAGTGTTTTGATGTGATGCTTTGAATATAATAAACTAGTTATGACCAAAGTTTCATTTCATTCGGACAAAACACTTTCGGGGGCCGTTTTTTTGGGTCACCCTGTATTTTGACTTCTGGCCCTATTTAACTTGGTGGTCCAAATTTATTATTGCGATTCTTTTTTTAAAACTATAAAAAAGCACATGAGAAAGTTAATTAGTGAATGTAGTTTGTACAATTTGTTGCCTGTGTTCATGGGCTGGAGGTGATCTGAGACTATCCAAACAGATAAACATTAATTATAATAAAAAATTTTTACTTTAGAGGTAAAAAGTAGGCCTATATTTTGACTTCATTGTCAAGCCACCAACTTTGCATGAAGGCAAAAACATACATGTCTATAACATAATTTATGTTTAATCAATAAAATGTGAGTTGTTATTTTATATCAACATTTTATGCAAAACAACAGCAACATTCATTAAGGGTACACCTGCACTCATGCACAAATTGTTTTGATATGGGATGAAACATTTGACAAGCACCCCTCTACATCTTCTAGTTGTTAATTTCAAAAGTTTAAAGTAGATTGCACAGCAAATCCCTCTCTTCTTGGTTTCAAATTCTTCAACTATAGGGAAGTTATCCAAGCCTTCCCCAATCACACATGTCTTATGATTTTATAATATTTATTAAAGTTGAGATTTCGATATGAAAGTATAACAGGCTTCCACAAGCCAAGGACCACAATTATTTAGTCGACAATACTGCCCAAACAATGCAGCTAACAATGCAGCCAACGTCCCAAGTTTCGCTTGCAATCTACAAACTCACTTTTCAAACAATAACACTAAACCAAATCACTGAACCACTTGATCACCAACGACCAAAAGGAATTAAATTTACCAACATCTCAATTTATAGTGTGCTCACCACGTGTAAGTGAACCAATCAGATTTCATTAAGATCACTGAACGTGATCCTCCCAAAAGCAGTGAACACAAACAATAGAATTAATTATGAGGTTTCAAAAAAGACTTTTTCAATTACAGTGCAAGTTCTATTTTTTTTATGATTTTAACACTAGTAACAATTGTAGTTTGTTTTAAATTAAGATCAAATAAGTAAAGTTGATTTACAAATGTAAATTGTTGTGAACAGCAATAAAATATGAATCGTCGTCGTCGTCGTTTGAAGAGGTATCCACTACAGGTCAGACACAAATAGGACTGGGGCCAAGGGTTTATCCTTTTACTACCCCAGACTGCTGCACTGCCTGGATCAGATGCTGACAGTGATGTTATTAAGCCAGCATCGAGTTTCGTCATCCAAAACCGTCAGACCTCGTGCTCCATGTGGTGCCCGATGTATAGGGCACGCTGTTAGTACATGGTCTGCAGTTTGCTCAGAGGCGCCACACTCGCAATTCAGTGAAGGAGCAAGACCCCATTTGTGCATGGACGAATGGAATCGCCCAACACCAGTCCGCAGGCAGTTGAGCTTAACCCAAGCTGCTCGGAGTAAGCCCATCCCAACAGGCCTGGCACCGGTCTGGGGCACAAAAGCACGGAGCCTGGAAGCACCTTCACAGTACTCCATTTTCCATTTAAGATTTGTCCATTCAGAGGCGTGGATGCCAAGTCTGGCAAGGTTGTTCAAGAGATTCCGCGCAGCTGGCACAAACAGGTGTCTGGATCTTAGTCTCGCTTGGCGAGTATCTGAGGACCCACTTAAAAGACCATGCAAAATATGATCGGGGTCCAGAGATCCACGGTAAGCCAAGGAGAGTGTCAGTCCCAGTCGGCAAAGCTCAGCTGGCTGGATGCCTGAGAGTATAGGTAGGTGGTCCGTTGGAGTGGGACGCAGGCATCCAGTAACTATGCGCAAGGCATCATTCAAGACACTGTCAATGAGGCGAGTGTGAGCACTGCGACACCAGACTGGCGCACAGTACTCAGCTGTTGAGTAGACTAGAGACAAGGTGGCTATGCGTAGTGTTTTAGCACCAGCACCCCATCCTGAGCCCAAGAGCCGCCTCAGCAGTGTGACGCGCGAAGATAGTTTTTTGTGCAATGCCACTAAATAGTGACGAAACGTGAGCAATCTGTCCAGTTTTACCCCAAGTTAAGTAGGGGTTGGACAGAACGATAAAAGTCCACCGTTGTTGTAGACCTTTAGCTCATGTTTGGCCTCTCGATTATTTAAATGAAAGGCTGTCGTCACCGTCTTAGTGTGACTGAGCTTCAACCTCCAAGTCTGGAGATACGCTGACAGTGTGGACATGTCTTGGCTTAAGGTCCCCTCCAAGTCCTTCCAGTTTACAGAAGAATGCAACAATGCTAGGTCATCAGCATAAGCAAACTTTCTGGAAATCATGGAAGGAAGGTCGTACGTATAGATGTTAAATAGGAGGGGAACCAAGACCGATCCCTGAGGAACGCCGTTTTTAAGACGGCACAGCCTGCTTTGCTTGCTGTCACTGGTGGTAAGGGTGAAACTTCGATTTCGGACAAGCTCCATGATCATTTTGACCATGTGCTTATCTGGAAGTAGTCTCAGCAGCTTGCAGGTAAGGCCACGGTGCCAGACAGTGTCATAAGCAGCTGTCAGATCGATAAATACAGCACCAGCCTTCTTTTTAGCCTCAAAAGAATCCTCGATGTTTTGGGTTAGCAGAACAACTTGATCTACGGTTGACTTCCCGCGTCAGAACCCAGCCTGCTCTTTAGGGAGCAGCAGATCGATTAATTGTTCAATGCAGGTGTAGATAAGCCTCTCGAGGATCTTGTAGGGGACATAGAGCAGAGATATCGGTCGATAACTCTTTGGGTCCCCCACGGGCTTTCCGGGTTTTGGGATCACAACCACAAGTGCTCTTCTCCAGATCTTGGGAATTTTGAGTTGGCGCAAACAGGAAGAAAGGAAGTCACGTAACCAGGACTTCAAAGCAGCTCCAGCATGGAGTATAAGCTCGGGGCAGATGGAATCAGGTCCCGGAGCTTTACCTGGTTTTAAATGTTGAAGGGCAGCAGCAAATTCTCTCTGTGAAAAATTGTCAGAGATATTTACTGCGTCTGGTGTTGTGGCCCTCCAAAGGTCAGACACTTCTTGAAAGACAAATCGAGATGACCCGCAGTCAACAGCCTCGTATTTCCCATTTCTAACCAACTGAGATGCAATAGCATCGGCTGAAACGGGACAGTGACGAGGAGAGTGTCGTGACCTACCAGTAAGATTGTTCAAAATACTCCATGCTTTTCGACTAGAGTGTGAGAAGTCAATGCTCTGAACTGCCTCGGACCATCGATCCCTCTGCCTTCTGTCAAGCTTGGCAAGCAGAGCTGTAGCAGCCAAACTTGATTCGTCTCTCTGAGGAGACTGCAAAAAGGTTTTATAGAGGGATTCACACTCTGCATCCCAACACAGAATATAGATATTTTGATACCTGCATGGGATAGTCTTTTTGGCTGCTTTCTTAATGGTGTTACAGAAGTCCTGGTAAGCCGCATCCACATCAAGTGTATCAGGGGGCAACAAAGTCTTTGCGAATTTCTTCGTCAAAGCAATGTAGTGACTCCATTTGGCCTTGCGGAAGTTCCATCGCTTAACAGGCATGCTTGGCACTGCCATAGCAAACCTTGGTGGTGTAATAAGCGAAGGTCGATGTTGTGACCTGGGGAACTTGTCAAGGATACGTCTATCTGGTAAGCGACTGTTTGGACCTACGCTAGCGAAAGCTAGATCCGAATTGGTGCCAGTGTTCCAGCGGCCGAAATAAAAATTGGCAGCGTCCTTGGCATTATATAGGAGGGCAAGACAATTAACACTTGCCCATCCAGCCAAGCACTCACCATCCGGACTGTTGTCATCGTAGCCCCAGTCAGCATGATGACAGTTAAAATCGCCAGCATACAGACAGGGGTGAGGAAACACTGGGAGATCCAGGGTTTGCAATCGCATTGGCGGTGGTTTGTAGATGTTGACTATTTTATAACCATCAACGTCCACACACAACCACTCGATCTCCGATGTCAGTGGAGATTGGTCCAAAAGCGTGTATCTCAGTCGCTCGTGGACAAACGTGGCAAGACCATGCTTCCTGCTTAAAGAAGACCCAGCTAGTTGGTAGTTTGGTAGTACCAACTTCTCTGCATCAGTGCAGTGGGTCTCCTGCAATAGGATGACGAGTGCCTCAGACTGCATAGCGAGATGATGAAGAACGTTCATCTTGCTTGCAGTGAGGCCTTCGATGTTCAGCTGAAGAATAGTGGGTCTTCGGAACTTGTTGGCAATGTGCCCTGAAAAGAGCAGTTTTATCCTAGCATTGCCCTGTCCTGAAAAGTAGGTTTGCCGATTAGCAGACCCACACTAAACATCGGAATGGGTGGATACTCTTCCGTTTTGGTAGGTTTGATTTCGGTCTGTCATTTTAAAATCAATGAACAGACTTACTCATGGCCCAGGCTGCGTGAAAGCACCTACCATCTGGGCCAAATCAAATATGAATGGCTTGTTGACAAAAAATCAGTGTATTCCCTGCAAAGTCAAATTTTATTTGCAAATAGCAATATATACTTAAATTGAGTAATTATTTTTGGGCTACCAAGTCCAAAACTAAATAGCTATGAATGTTAAGTCTTCATGTAGACTGTTTTGCAATCACTCTTTTATCACTTACATTTGCTTTCTTTCTTTTGCTGATCTTTTTATACATGCTACTTCAACATAAATTAAATAGAAAAGAGACTTCATTTGCATAAAGTTGTTTGTTCATGACCCTCATAAACTATTTTTAGTCAATTTTATTTGTATCAGTATTATTTATTTAATTCAGCTTTCCAGTAAAAATATAATGAAAATGTAATAGAAAGCAGAACAGAAAAAGGAAGCAACAAAATAATAAACATTATAACATGCAGTCAAGAAACAAATTTTTGAGAATAAGTTTACTCAGTCACAGCACCTTTTAAGAACAGAAGATGAAAAAAGAAAACAAACAAAAGTAAAAGTGTTATCTGAATCACATGTAGATAATGGTGGGATGCACAATGGGTTGCTGGCAAAAAAGGCCTGACAGACAAAAAAAACTAGCCAAAGAAATCCTGTTGCAAGTCAAAAAACCATTAATCTTTTGTTTTACATTTAAGTTTTGTTGAATTGTTAAATCCAATTTCTTTGGAGAGATTACTTATTTTACTTACCTAAAAAATAATAAAAGTTAGTGTGAAAGCAAAAGCAGTAGGCTTAGCTAGAAGCATAAGCAAATTTGAAGCAGTTACTAAATCAACCACATCTACATAACTATTAAAATAAACTTAAAATATTCAAGTAAAACTTTTTTAAAAATTTTATATCAAATTCATGAACTGTAAAAACTTTGGTAAAACATCACCATGTTGCTTTTAGGTGTCAAAAATGCAATTTTTTGTTGACTAACAAAAAAATATAGGCAAAAATAATAACTATAATCATGTAATGCAGAGCATGGGCTTTCTAATGGTATACAACACATTGCCAAATATAGAAAAAATCATTGTAGAACAAATGGTATTATATAATGACAGAAATTTAGCAGCAACCTAATAAATCAAATAAAGTTTGTAAAATATTGATTTACACAAAAGGTCACTAAATTTTCTTTGATAAGAACCATACAGCAAATAATAATAAGTTATCAAGGGGCAAAATTTAGAGCAAGAAATGTCTTTGTTCTAAATTTTGCCCTGTTAAATAGGCTATCTTAACAAAAATAAGAGAAAATTGGACATTTTAACATAAATAATATTATTTAGTATAAGTCCAGTATAACAAGAAAATTTTTGTAAAATAATAGCTGTGGCTCAAGGCTCATTAATAAGCAAAACTAAAATGTTAGTATATTTCTTTATAATATTATTGGTGGTCCTGGCAAGCAGTTCTAAATTACAGTCATATCTCTATTAAATTACTAGCAGACAGCAATATCTTGGCATCTCCAGAAGCAGGCCGGGGTAATTGCCTACCCTATGTATTAGTGTCTCTGTTGCTTTCCTGTAAGTCAGGAGGATAAATATAGAGATGAAAATGAAAATAATTCCAAAAATTTTATTTAACTTTTACACTGAATTAGAAGTGAAAACCAAAAAACATGCAGTACACCAGCTGCTTAACCACACATGGGCCATATTAAAATATCTTACAGGCTGCAAGTTTCCCACCCCTGTTTTACATCTAATGTGCTGCTTCATCCTTTTCTTAATCTTCTATTAAGTATTTGTTTTTTCTGTGTGACTTATTTATTTAGTAATACTGAATTACAGGGTGTCAAGAAAGTTCCCGATCCTAAACAAAATTATATAGGGCTAATGACAGAAGGTTAAATCAACAAAAGGTTTATTGTGGTGATAGAACAAAGCTCCATGAACATAAAAAAATCTGGTTTATTCAAAATGACCCCCATCTGTATCAATAACACGTTGGAGCCTCTGTCGGAAATTCTGACAAGCAGCACGAAGGGCATCTTGAGGAATTTTCTCCCATGCTCGTTTCAGGGAAGCTCGAAGATCCTCCAGATTGTTATGGGGTGAAGAACAGGCTTCTTTTTCCAGAATACCCCACACACAGAAATCCATAGGATTGAGATCGGGCGAAGATGGTGGCCACAAATCTTTGGTCCAGAATGAAGGAAAGTGCTCTTTGCACCACTTCTGCATCTTCTTTGATGTGTGAGAAGGCGCACCGTCTTGTTGGAAGGTGAAGGACTTATTTTTGAACTTTTCCTTCATCGATGCGAGGGCAGGGGTTAAAATATCATTGACATACAAATCTGTATTCACTTTGACCCCCTCTTTAACAAAAATGAGGGGAGATTTCCAAGATTTGGAGATCGCACCCCATACCATCACAGACAAGGGTTTCTGTCGGCGTGAAACGAATCGAAGATGATCAGGGAGGTCCTTGGGCGACTTTCTGGAGAATCCTGTCATTCTGGGTGTTGAACTTCGCCTCCACCGAGAAGAGTTTTTCGTCTGAAAAAACGATTTTGCCTTTCTCTGTGCCTCCCTTCAGACGGTTCAGCAGAATTTTGGCCCTCTCCTTTCTTTTTCGCTTCTGGAGGTCAGTTAGGAGTTGTCTTGTCCTGATTTTGTATGGGGACATTTTGAGATCCTGTTCAACAATTGTTCTGACAGACTCATGGCTGATATTCATGTCTTTAGCCGTTTTCCTCAAGGATCGTTTGGGGTTCCTCCGAATCCTCCGAATTCTCTCCCTGAGGGCCTTGATCTTTGCTGGAGTGCGAGCGGATCGAGGTCGTCCACTCCTATCCTGATCCTCCATGGTTCCAAGTTCTTGGAAGCGCAAGATTGTATCGCGAACAGTCGATTTTGGTGCTTTTAGCAACTTCATAATTTTAGAATTTGAATGTCCCGCACGATGAAGTTGAATGATTGCAGCTCTTTTACTCATTTTATTATTATTTTAGCCAAAAAAATTTAAAAAGTGTATCTGAAACATTGAAAAGGAGGATTAAGTGGAAAAATGACGTACAGAACTTATCATAATTCATTGAAGTTTTTGAATTACATTAAATTTAAAAATCGATCGGGAACTTTCTTGACACCCTGTACAGTGTCTTGCATTTTTTTCTACCTAATCAAGCACAGCTGCTTTTCTGAATCATTACCTAGTGCTTGTCCGAAATGACGAAGCACTTCTTTGTATTTTATAGCTGTGAGCAGCTTTTTGTAGCAAAAACCATGTACTTTTTAACATCAACCAAACCTTGTTTCACTTTTTTATCATTTAGCTGTTAGTGTTTTTCTAACATAATTTCAAATCATACCTAGACTTAACCTTAAAATCTGCAGTAACAATACATGACATAGCCTACAATCTATCTGAGATATAATGCAAAGACCATTGCATTATGATATGGTTTTAATAGAAAATTTTATTCTAAAATTGCAACATTAGGTTTTTTTTGATAAGATCTTGCCAATCAGGTGTACTGGATGGAGAAGTTTTCTTGAATACTCTTTGAATTAACTTAACCTCACAGCACTAGGGTTTTTTTAGGACATATCTGAAAGACAAAGTCTAGTAAGAAGAAAGCTATCTCAGTTGCTGAATTCAACAGCATAACAGTCGATGGAACTGCTTCATGATGTGTGTCATTTAACTACATTTGAGTGTTGTCCATAGTGTTGGACTAAAATCTACATTAGTTTGAGAACAGGCAATCACAAGACAATAACATGAAGTTCATAAATTCTTTTACATGTTTAAAAATCATTTACAAACATTTAAAGCATGTATAAATTTTTTTGGGACACACTGTAGTTTGTACATTGAAATTATTACTTGTTACTTAATCACATATACTCAGAGATCAGTCTTTACTAACCTTTGCCCCAAACTTTATCTTTTTCAAATAATTCATATATAACATGAAGATATTAAGAAAATATTTGGAAAAAACTTTTTCTATATTAATGGTTGCTGGTTTTTCTGTGGCAAATGTTATGGACAAATATTGTGAAGCAACATTAAAAAATTTTGCCTAACTTGCATTAAGTTTGAGGGTGCTAAAAATAGGCCTAATAAAACATAAAAAAATTGACATGTCTGGCTTTACCTCATTTAGCATATTGGAGAAAACTTTTACTAAAAACTTGGTGAGGAACAAAAAAAAGGTCTAATGTGAGTTTGAAAGTCAAAAATCTTTTTTAGTGCAAAGTCAAAACTAAAAAAACTTGCATTAGAATAGTTTAATTTTTTTGACCCAAAGACCATTTTGGCTTGTCAAAAGTATTTGCTAGCCAAGTAATTAAAATAACCAAGCTGAATTTACAAATGATGACTTTTTTTAGTCTAAACTCAAAATTTTTCAGCAAGATCTTTTTTTGATGAAATTTTCATTTGTTTATAATGCCTTTTTTATATTTTGCCTCTTTTGCCAAAATTTTTTGGATACCCCAGTATTGAGTTGATGTTCTTTATTCAATAAAAGAGTTGGTTGGTTGAATTACCTATTTTTTCCACAGGAAGTAAAATTAGCACAACCTTTCCCATTTCTGTTGATATTCATCTCATATCAGCAGAATGATATGAGATGAATAATTATAATTTAGCAAAATAATTAGTATAAAAAATACAGTATTATGGTGGAAAAAATTAAAAAAAGTACTGCTTCATATGGCATTTTAGTAAACATCACCACCTTGCTTTTATCAAATCAATTCTATTTTTATACAAAATTTCATGGACAGAACATTGCATACTATATAAAATTGAATATGCTGACTAACTAGTGATTTTTAATCTGTACATGATTTGACATTTTTTTGCAGTTAAATTATATATTTTTTTGTTATATTAAACTAAAACATTTTAAAACTAGAATTACGGAAATTTTTATACACCTTCTTTTACAGAGGTGTCGTTTTCGACACCAATGTGAGCATGTAGCATATTAATCCACAAAACCTTAACATTCATTTCCTCATTTGCACATATTTGTTAAAATTAAGTCTGAGATGCTTTCACTTTTCAAAAATCTATAGTAATTAATATTTAGGAGTTTGATTCCAGTGCACTGCGTAATAAGACAGCAAGTAATAATACTGTAAACTTTTTTGTCATGATAGAAAATCATTTATTCCAGAGAATTGCAAATGTAAAGATTGAAAAAATCAAGAAGAGCAAAACTTGCATTTAACAAATGTTACTTTCGAATTACCAACAGAGCATGTTCCACATGTTGGTTTTGTGCAGCTCAAACACAAACAAGTGGTTGCATTGTTGCAGCTTTTACCATGGCACTTCCTTCGTTTGCGAGTAGGGTATGCAGCAGGAATAGCATCAGAAAATAAAACTGTTGGTTCTGGTTCATTACATAAGTTTTTTATCAATTGAAAGATAAATTGTCATTGGCTGATATGTTTTTCATCGGATTTTACAAACAATACTTTTGCATTTATTGCAGCAATATCAAGTATATTTCCCCAAACAGCAAGAGGCCATTGTCTGGATGCAGACCGCATTGTATAGAGTTGGGTCATTTGGTCAAAGCAGTCGACCCCAACCTTATTTTAGTTGTAGAACAGTATAATGCATGGCTTTCGTTTTGGAGATCCAGTATCCACATCTGGCGCAGAATGCATTGTTGACAATAGACATACGAATTTCTTGAGTTTTGCTTGATAGTTGACAAACAAAGCATTGCTTTTATCGTGCCACATAAAGCGACTATGATAGAGATTGCTTGGCATTGGTTGTGTCATCTGTGGTGACAACTCACAACAATTTTTTCTTATTGTACCAACAATCGAGATCTTGTTACGTGCAAGTTTTTCGGCTGCTGATAATGACGTAAAAAAGTTATCACAAGTTATATTTTAACCTTTTACTTTTTCTGTGAGCTTTACCAGTATGGATTCAGCCAAAGGAGTTCCTCCTCGTTCTTGTCGTTCTTAAGCACCTAAATATGGTACAATGTTCACAACATACTTTGTTTCAACGTCTGCCAATACCCAAAATTTAATTCTGTACTTATCAGGTTTGTTTGGCATGAATGTGATAAAGGGGCAGCGAGACTTCACAGGCATTAGTTGTTCATCAATAGTTAGAGAAAAGTTGCAATTGTATTTTGTTCGACACATGGACAAAAACGTTTCAAATACTTCACGTATTGGTGCAAATTTATCTGCATCAGGACCAGACCTTTTCCTGTTGGGCTTGTCGTCAAATCTCAGATACTTCAGAATATTTAGAAATCTGTCTCGCAGCATAGTTTTTGAAAAAATGGGAATTCCATACTCCTTGTTGTACAAAAATAATACTGGATGATTTTTTCCGTAAAGACCTCTTGCATACTGGAGAGCAATAAAAGCCTCCAAATCACTTAGGCTTAGGGAAAAATTTGTATCTCCTCTTCGGTGAGCTTCTTCAGTAGTGTATTTGACAATCGAGCAAAGAATACTTTCAGGTATGAAGTGCTTCCAAGCGTCATATGGAGTAGTAATGGATTGCGAAACTTGTCTAGGTACGCCACTTGCAACCATAAATACATTGTGAGCAGGCGTTCTTCCAGCAACTAAAGTTGCACTACTTTTCCACACCGTCTTATCCCTTCCCAACAGAGTTGAATCACCAGCAGTTGTTGTTCCTGTGTGAGTATCAGCAGTATCAGAATCAGAATCACTAGATTTGCTGCTTTCAGAACTGTCTGAACAACTGCCAAGCATGCGCCTGCCATTTCCTGGTCTAGCAGCAACTTGAACTGGTTTAAAATCTTCATCATCTTCCTGCTCTTCTTCATCTGATAAGTCATCATCAGTGTGCCAATCCATAATAATATCGACAGCTTGTGCTGAATTGTACTGTTGAAAAGCCGTGAGGTTTTATATTTTGCCCTTTCAATAGTCAGAAAATACGGTAATATGTCACTGTCGCCCAATAAAATAGAACCAAAATATAAACTAAGCTAAGAGATTTACCTGTAAAAAATACAACATTTATTACCGAAGACTAAGAGGTATACTGCAGTACAATTTTTATTACCTATGCAATAAACTGAGTTTTTTTAGGTTGAGACCACTTTATCGAAAAGCTGTTCTATATTTATATTCTTTGCACATTATCGTTTTGATCAAACTTTAGAAAACTCATTCTGCCCTCTCCAAGCCATGTATCTGCACTTTTCAAAACTGCAACTCTACACTTGATGAGGAGCTGAAGTAATTGCTTCTTATGCCAATGAACAACAAAAACCAGACACGAACGTGTATTGGAAGAGCTTATAGCATCATGCAAAGCTGAAATGGCTACAGTGTCAAAAACGACACCTCCGTAAACAATGGGGTGTTAAATTTAACTGACCTAAAGTACTCATTAAAGATTAGGAAACAAAATGCTACTCATACTTTATAATAATAAAGTTTAGGAAAAGTCAAAAAGAATTAGTCTCTTAGAAAGTATACAACTAAAAATACGAAACATTAAAAAAGCATTGGTGTCGAAAACGACACTGCCGTAATTCTAGTGTTAAACTTTATAGCTTTGAATAAAGACATTTTTATGGGCATGTTGAAATGTTTTTTTGTTTACTCAACACCACATATTCTGTTACATCATACTCTTTTGCCTATTATGTATCTTAAAAAGTCCAGTTACTAGTGATAGTCATTAGCATTGTAAGCTGCAGTGTAGTCAAGTGTGAGCTAAAAATTATTAAGATGCTACCCAAGAATTAAAACTACAAAGAAGCTTTTGTGAAGTTTGGTTACACAAGTGTTAATGATGCTTCTTTTGAAAAACCACAGTTTAAAAAACTGATACAGTAAGGTAGAAAATTATTTTAATTTAAACAACATTTTTAGTCCTGCCAAAACAAATTACCAGGAAAAACAATTAACCATTTTAGGCAAAAATCATAGCATTTGAAAAATCATTGCCTTGATTCTGGTGGAATGTGGGCACAGCAAAACAAAGCATTATTGGAGGCATTTTATTGAATTGCCTCCATATTGCTCAAAAAAACACGCAGTTGGCAAGGAACTAATAAAGTCCTGTCTTATTGAAGCAACTAATTACTTAGGTACTGAAAAAAGACAAAGCAAACAATTAAAAGAAATTTTGCTTTAAATAACTCAACCAAAAATAAATGAATAATGATATTTTGCAGCAAGTAGTAAATCTAAGGTCCAGCAAGGTACTTTTTTTGCTTAACTTTGCTACATTAGTAAATCATTACACAGTACAAAGCAAGTAGTCAACCAAAAATGTTGATTTGATGTTTGTGTAGCACAAGTTAAGTGTGCATGCAACATAACAATCATTAAGCTCCAATAACATAGTTGCAAATAAAACTAAAATTTTTGCACTTTTTTTCTTTATTATATTCACATAGCAAAACAAAAATAAATTAAAAACATGGGTATGGTAACAATAATTTGAATCATTTTTTAAAAAACAAACGGCTTTCTTCTATAAAAAATGGAAAAACCTGTAAGCCAAGTAAGAATAAAATGAAAACAAAATCAAAATGATACAAATTACAATGTAAGATTATTGAAGATTATAAGAGCTTTGTTAAAAGACTTACTATGTTTTACCATTGTTTAAATAGACTGCTGATTAAAGAAATCATCAAGAGGAATTAACACATCACAGATAACAGTGCAAATCTTAAAATAGGTTGCTTTTGCAAAGTAATTACTATTATAATAATTGTAAAGTTGTTCATCTTTCACTGGTTTGCAGCTTTTTATGTTTCATGGTGGTACTCAATAACCTCTTTGCACAAACAAAACATTGTTTTACCTTTTGAAATTTTGCAGCACACTTCAATCATAGAGAAGAATTTTTTATTTTAGCTTTTCGGTCTTTGGTAAATTTTGAATAGTTTGTTTTCAGTGAATTTCCCAAAATTGGCATATTGGGTACAAAACAAAACTGGAGACAAGTGATGACCAAAAAAAGATTTCACTTTACACAAAAGGAAATACATTGAATTTTTTTAATTGTTAACTTGAAGATAATTTTTTTCCACTTAAAATATATTCAGATGGCAGTTTTCCTGTGGCATACCAGTCACAGCACTGCTTATAGCAACAAAAAGATAGTATTTTGAACAATTCAAAATATCATAATCACTCCTCTGAAAATAAGTCAAATTCTTAACTGAGTGAATCATTTGATGCATTCAATCATTCTAGGTAGTTTAATGCCTAAAATGGTCTAAGTTCAAAATTTATTTGCTCCATTCCTTTGCATCTTTGAGAAGAACAGTTTACACCACTTTCCTTTGCTTGGCAGTCTTAGCAAATACTTTTAAATTTCAGTCATGTCTTTATATAACACTATAAAACAACTAGAAAATTTCAACCAAACAGCAAGATATTGAAACTTCTGAAAGCAGGTTCAGGGTAATTGTTTGCTGTATGTATTGTGCTTCTGTCACCTTGCTGCTAGTTAGGATAAATATAGAAATGAAAATAAAGTGTAAAGTTTTCAAAAATCACACGGATTGAATATTTTGTAAAAAATAATGGTCAAAAAATTTTATTAGAATAAAGCAGTGTTTCTCAAAGTGAGCCACTTGGCTCCCTAAGGAGGAATTTGAAATCTCCAAGGAGGAAAAATCACTAGGAGAGGAATCAGGGAAGAATTTAAAAATCTCACTACAATGTGAGACAAAAAAATTGGTACTTCAAAGTGAAAAGTTTTTTTGGAATTACTACTTTTTAGGGATGAAAATATCAGCAGTGTGGTTGAGTGGTTAAAGCACTGTGATTGTGATCAACATGGTCTCAGTTCAAAACCCACTCACACCATTCCATTGTGTTCTTAGAAAAGACAGTTTACGGCGCTTTCCTTTGCTAGGCACTCTTGGCAAGCAATTCCAAATTTCAGTCATATCTCTATATAACTAAAAAAAACAAAATAAAAAAATTTCAACCAGACAGCAATATCTGGGCATCTCCAGAAGCAGGTTGGGTTAATTGCTTGCCCTATCTATTGTGTTGTGATGCTTTCTACGAGTCAGGAAGATAAATACAGAGATGAAATAAAATAAATAAAAATTGAGAAATCCGAGAAAGATTCAAAATTGAATGTTAATTTTTGAACTTTCTGGGATAACTGGAATTTGGGTGACAAATTTGGATGAAGACAAAAACATTTTTCACTTTGATCATTGAGGCATTCTTTTTTAGAAGGGGGAAATGATGGTACCCAAGTTTTGAAAAAGAGGAATGTAGCAAAAACTTTTGAGAACCATTGGAATGGAGCAATTTTTGCCAAAAATACTTCTGGTTGAATGTTTGAAATCTGTCAATTGATGCGCTTGGCTGTTCTAGTCTTAAAGGCTTAAATCCTGTCTATTGACATTGGCACATTTCAAAAACTTTTAAGATAATTTATTAATTTTTTTTTATAGTATCTTTAAATCAAAAATTTTGTGTCATAGCACTTTGAAAGAATTTTGCTACAAATTAACTATGCATTGCTTGAAAGCCTAATTTTGCCACTTTAAACCATGTAGCCTTTTTGCTGCCATTTTTTACAACTTAATTAACTTGCATTAAAATCTCATTAAAAAATATTTAATTGCATTAAAATGGTATTAAGAAAGATACATGATCCCAAATACACCCCTTGTAATTCCACATTAAATTGACATTTATTGATGGTATGATATTATTGATATGGTTTATGATCAAAACAGTGACTTTTAAACAGCAACTGCATCAGAATGATTGTTAAAACGGCAATCAACTTTTGAAAGTTACAAAGATTTGATTACTTTCCAGTCATTGCTTTAATAGTTGCTATTCTGAACATCTAACAATTGATACTTGTCATTATTACTAATAAATTAATAAATAATAATATTAAAACATATAATTTGAAATAAAAACAAGAAACAATTTATTAGTTAAAAATTTGTAAGACCTAATGGGTTCCTTTAAAATGTACAGGTTGGCATGGTTGACATGGTCTGCATGGGGGCAAGGTTGACTGGGTTAGTTATATAAAAACTTTATCTATTGTTGAAACCAGTTGCAGCCTATTTGTAATGCAAATAAGTAAAGCAATAATAATCATTCAGTTTTGAAAAATTGGCTAGTTTGGCTATATAAGATATTTAAATTTTGTTGAAACCAACTGTATTTATAATGTAAATAAATATAAAAAGCATAATCATTTAACAAGGTTTGCATGCACAAGGTTGGTGAAGTTGACTTGCTTTGATATGTGGGCACTGGGCTAAGATTGGTTAGATTAACTAATTTGGAAAAGCTTAATAAGTAATAGGTTCTTTAAAAACTGAAAAACTTATTATTTCTGCTTTGTATGTTACATTAACTTAGATTAGGCTTACAGTTGGGTTGACAAAATTTAAACATTCCAAATCAACCTCACTAACCATGCCAATCACGTCAACCATGCTAGACATGCTGACCAGTGACATCGACTATGCTGACCTGTACATTTTAAACATACCGGACCTAATGGTTAAACAACATTTGTAACCATAAGTTACTGTAACTTGTTTTCATGCTAATAAAATTAAGTTATTCTATGCAAAGCATTCAAAATTTTTAAAGCTACCAGTTTGACCCTCTTCACACATTTTTCCAAACTTTGTCAAAATGTTGTGTAGCATAATGAAGCCATGTTTAAAATTTTTTAGTTTAATAGTTAGTTTATTTTTAAAATTAAAGTATTCCAAAACTTTTAGATACTTTTATTAAAGTTTATAAGGTAACATTTTCACAGATGCATATCTCTAATTATCTCTCAATTCAAAAATTACACAATGCTGTTTTTCAAAATCTTTCCATAAGCAATTTTTGTCAGTGAAACTAACCTGAAATTGCCCATGGGGTTACTATAGTTCTTTTTTATTACTTAAAAAGATCCTTTTCCTAATGTCTTTTTTATTCCTTCCTGATGCAATAAAGAACTCCAGGTTAGTTAGAACAACAAAAATCACTTATAATGACTTTTTAAAGAAACCCATTTTTTATATATGTGTTCAACTTGAGTCTTTTCAAGAAGTCACTGCAAGCCATTTTTTTGGTAAAACTAACCCAGAATCTTATAATTAGCATGAGGTATTTTGGATAATACTAGAAACCAAACTACTTAAAAATGAGAAGCACCAAACTTGAGTTTCCAGCTGCTTGTGATTGAGTTGTTGTTGGGCTCACATAGTCTAGTGGTGTTGTCTCCTGCATGGAAGACCACATGCAGTGAGTTTGATTCACAGTGAGATATGCATCACTGATGAGCTTTAATAAGAACTCGAGTCTGGTGCTTCTCATTTTTAAGCAGTTTGGTTTCTAACCCAGAATCCCTCTTTCAACACCAGGATAGAATAAAGAAGAAACTAAGAAAAAAAAGATATCTCAAAAAGCAATAGTAACCACACAGGGATCCTGGTTAATTTTACAAAACAAAATTACTTACAGTGACTTTTTGAAAAGACCTGAATTCTGAAGCACTGAATGAAGGGTCAAAGATAGGTTGTCTGAATAAATTACACATCATGGTTTATTACAAAAAGTAACAGAACTACCTTAAAAAGTGTTTTGTCACACTCACACATGAAATCATCAGGGTTCCCAGTCCTGATTTTTTTCCACCCAAGATCTGGGTTCATCTTGTCCTATCTGGGTTCCTAGGTTTTATTTTGAAAATCCCTTCAAATCTATTATTTTGTAAATCAATAATTATTCACTATTAACCCTACTTTCCCTGCACATTCATATAAAAGTAATATGAAAAATATTCCCACCATAAGCAAATTTTTTTTGTGAAACTAACCTAAAATACATCCACAGAACCAAAATGAATAGAAAACCAAGAGAAAAAGAATCTCTTCAAAAAGCGATAGTAATGACAGAGAGAATCCGGGTTAATTTCACAAACAAAAATCGCTTACGGTGACTTCTTGAAAAGACCCAATAAATATTTAATAGTTTTGTTAGAAACACCCTTGATATTTTAAGACAAAAAATGACAATGAGCACTGAACACTTGAATTGAAAAGCATTGTTTGTAAAATTTTTAAACTTTTTTTCTCAACTTTTTAATGAATACTTTATAATAAAAACTTTTTTTAAATATTTCATTTTGCCATAATAAACAAGCTTGCTTCAAATTTAATGTATTTTTTGGGAAAAATATAACATCTAGGTTTGTATAAAATCTATCACTGGTCCCTGATAATCATTGTTTGCAAACTTTTATTTTGTTATTTTTAAGTTTTATGACATGCTTTTAGCAATTTCATGCATGCAAATCTTTTAATTTGGGAGATCAAATTTGCCCCCCATGTTAATATTTAGCAATTGATCTAGAAAAAATAAAACTCTTTATAAAAGATTACAAAATGTTCTTTCACTAGTAAAAAATACGGATTTCTTTTACGATCGGCCGCGACTTTCATTTTTAAAACTTTTTTCTTCTCTCGTTTAGAAATCTTTTCTCGTTTTCGCTACTATCACTCACTTTTCTCTTTTGTTTCTCTTTTAAGTAAATGATAATCGGTCATACAGTCTAGCTAAGCTTTGCTAAATAAAGTACTTCAAACAACTTTTTTATATTTTTTATCATATTATTTTAAATTACTAAATATGGACAACGTGATTTTAAACCAAAATATTCACTTTAAATGCTATTTTAGTTTTGATTTGTGCGACGGCTTACAGTAAAACAGATGATAATCGGTTATACAGGCAAGCTAGCTTTGCTAAATAAAATACTTCAAACATCTTATTAATATTTTTTATCACATTATTTTAAATTACTAAATATGGACAACGTGATTTTAAACCGAAATATTCACTTTAAATGCTGTTTTAGTTTTGATTTGTGCGACGGCTTACAGTAAAACAGATGATAATATTCGGTCATATGGGCAAGCTAAGCTTTGCTAAATAAAATACTTCAAACATCTTTTTTATATCTTTTATGACTTTATTTTAAATTAGTAAACATGAGAAACGTGATTTTAAATTAAAATATTTACTTTGAGTGCTGTTTTAGTTTTGATTTGTGCGACGGCATTGCTCATCCTGAAGATCTTCACCCAGACTTTGGGAAAAATTTTGAGAATCTTTTGGAGATGGATTATCCACTCTGGTTCGTAGACCTAGAAAATTGTGAACGAGGAGATAAAATTTCCAAGATGGCCAAAACATTATTGGATATGAAGAGGGTAGGAAACTAAGAGCAAGAATTAACAAGAAAGGTATATTTATGTACATCTTGATAAACGATTTACACCCAAATGTTTTTTAACAATTAGAAGTAAGCATTATTGTCTTTCCTTCTAGATGGATTGTGGAATCTGCGTTTTCAGCTATACTGGATGTATTTAGTTAAAAAAGAAGAAAATTGGATATCAACAGCAGAGGAACTATTAGATTAAGACTGAATAATTTTGCCACAGTACATTTTAATTTTTTGTAGCCAGAACACATCGAAGCCAAGTTAGTCATTAGCACTCTAGATCAGGGGTGGCCAACCTTTTTTACCTCAAGCGCCAATTTCATTCAAGTTCAGTTCAATGCGCCGCACAAACGTAAGATTTCAAAACATTAACTTAGAATCGATCTCTGATTTCCCTATTTTTCGTCCCAAAATTATAATGTTCTTCAAAAATTGGAAAAAAAAGGTCTTCACTTAGAATCGATCTCTGATTTTCCTATTTTTTGTCCGAAAATTAAGTGGTCGTCTGATATAGCTAGATATAACTTGTGGAACGTTTTCCATTTAAAATATTTTCCCCGACTGCAATGCGCCACCACTAACCCTCCAATGCGCCGCAGGTCGGCCACTCCCTGCTCTAGATCATAGGCGTATGCAAGAGGGGGTTTCAGGGATTAAACCCCCCCTTGAAGAATGGTGTATACAGTACATGGTAATAAATAGGCTCTAATAATAAGATTTTGGTTTTTATTGTTTACCGCACTTTTTAAACTTAATTACTGCTTGCGCATCAATTTTTGCTATCGCTTAAATTGCTTCAAAGTTAGCTAATGTATAATTGCCACTGTGAAGAAGACTTTCAAATTTGTAAAATATTGAAAGTTAAGCATGGGAATGGAAATAAACTGCATGGGAACAATAGCTTCAGTTCACAATTTTTTTAATGCTCTAAAACGTCAAAACATTTTACGCAAGTCCATCAACACAATTTTGTCAACAACAAAAGCTTAAAAACTTGTTCAAATTTGTGCCACTAGATGGGTCAATCGACACGAGAGTGTTAGTACTTTTTCAAATTTACAATTTACCGTGGTAGAAGCTTTGGCAGAAATTTCAGCATGGCCAGACAGAGAAACTTCATCACGAGCTCTGCAGTTGCTATTGACAATTACGCAAAGTGAATTTTGCATTGTTCTCTTAGTTTTAAAAAACGATTTTGGATACAGTGTTGTTTTGTGTAAAGTTAAGCAAAAAAAGTCGATAAATCTTCTTGAGGCAGTCAACATTTCACAGGATATTGCAAATTAATTTTAATTTCAATTAGATATTGCAAGTGTCTTAGAGAAAAAGCCGAATATGAATTTCACCAGCTCTATATTTTTGCGCAAGAAACGGCCTGAGCCGAAGATTTTATTTTAAAAACACCACGCCTTACTTCAAGACAGACTAATCGATGCAACATTGCTGCTGCAACAGATGAAGAACATTTTAGACTAGGGATTTTTATTCTACAGGCAAACCTCAGTTTACGAACACAATTCGTTCTGGAAGGCTGTTCGAAAACCAAATTGTTTGCAAATTGAATCATATTTGCCCATTATAAATAATGTAAAAAAGATTAATTCGTTCCACGCACCAAAGAAATAACTTATTTACCTGTTTACAATATACCTTGTATATCATAAAATAAAACCATTTCTTCCAAGAGTAAATAAAACAAAACATAACAAATAATTTACATTTACATAACTTTATATAGCATAAAAATTTACATAGCAATGTATATTTAATATACATGTATTTTTTTTCCTTGACCAATATCACTAATTCTCGCTTTCATTGGATCTATGACTTAGGGCTAATGAAGAGATAAGAATGTTTTGTACAACAAAATTGTAAATGTACAGCGTAACAATGCATGTTATGAACATAACAATAAAGCACAAGTAACAATAAAGCAACGTAACAATGAATGTACTGTAACTCGTATGCTGGTGAACAAAAAAAGTTGTTCGAGAACCGAATTTTTGTTCCAATACCGGGTCATTTTTAACTCAAAATTTTTGTTCGAAAACCGAATTGTTCAAATTCCGAGACGTTTGTAAACCGAGGTTTGACTGTATTTCTTGATAACTTTATTGTCATTCTTGAAGCAAGATTTACAGCCCATAAATCTATTATTGGTGAATTTCGGTGTTTAATTTCTGCTGATCCAACTAGTGAACCAACTCCTCAACAAATTAAAAGTATTCAAGTTTTGGGAAAATTTTACGAAAATGATTTAACGAAATCCTGGGGATAATTAGTGCCTGAACTGATATTATGTTACAGGAAACTTTTTCGGTTGAACGCAGCAGAAAGACCAACTGATGCATTGAGCAGCATTAAGAAATGCTGTTCCAATGCTTTTCCGAACATATTTACATTGATGACCATTTTGTTAACTCTTCCAGTGACAACATGCACTAGTGAACAATCGTAAAATTTTCCACATTACGCAGACTAAAAACGTGCTTACGAAACACAAGTGGTACCTCGAATGAATGGACCTGGATTACTAAAATTTATAGGAGCCACACGCCTTGCCCAGATGATCTAATTAACAGATTAAGTGAAAAAACAGGCGTTTGAATATAAGCCTTTAAAAAAACTTTGAATATTTATTAAGTAAGGTTATTTTTTTGTTCGTTTGATTTTTCACCTATTGTTCTCATCATTTACACGAGTTGCTTTTAATTTGGAAAGTTTTTTGTCATGATTAAATTATATACACATGCCTTTTCAGTAGTTAGTTTTAGGGTTTGGTAAAAAGAAATTTATGCTACTACAAGATGTTCTTAAAACCAAAACACTTTATTTTTGAATGTAGGCCTAATTTTGGAAGTTTTTGTCCATTACCAGGACTACTGAGAGCAATCGTGTTTTTGGCTCCAAACTCCCCCCTTTACAAGTTTCTGCATACGCCACTGCTCTAGACCAATGTGGTCCAAACACTTGCACGCGGGCCACATGCGGCGCGCATGTCCGTTTTTCTGCCGCCCACGAACACTTTTTGAATGTCAAATTAAGCCGCACATACCTAGTAAGTCACTGTTCCGTTCTTAAAAATCGCCCCATTATGTATATTTACAATCTCCTGAACAATCTCTTTAATTTCGCTTTGGTCCGGCTCAAATAGCCGAAGAAATACCGTTTCTATAAGTATTTTAAATGTTTTACATTTATTTACAAGAAAATGGCAACACTGCTTAATTTGGTAATTCTTAAAGAAAAATCCAGAATATTCGCTTGACCTGTTAGCCATTGTGATATGTGTGACGTAATAATGGTTATTTGTGATTGGCTTGATCTTAGGAAGTTTCAGAACATTCGAGCAAATTATGACCGATTGATATAAATAAGGCTCGCTCGGAAGCGTGATTATTATACATTTTAGTAACTCGATGTTGGAAATTTGTTAGCTGTGTGAATTCATAGTTTTTGAACGCAAGTCTCTGGTTGCTGACGATTATTGTTGAAGAATTAAGCTAGTGAGCTTGACCTGCTGTTGATTTTATACTATTGTGGGCTCCTAAGTGGATTAAGGCATATTTTTTAATAAAGAAGTTATTGTGGTAGTCTGAGCTGTGGTTTAGCTAGACTATATTTTTGCTGTTACTGGTTCCTAGGGCAGGTCCAGTAAGAAGATTTAAGAATTTTATCTTGTGATATGCAGCCAAGATTTTGTTGTCGATGAGAGCCTTCTTGCAGGCACCGAAAGGTTAGAAGATTAAACTACTTACCGAATTACTGACAGGCACCGAAAGGTTAGAAGATTAAACGACTTTCTACAAATTTTTAAAAACTAATTCTGTGGAAGTAACAGTCACATAGAATCATAGTGCAGCGGTCATTATACAGGCTAGTTTTTTTACAATTTATGATGTTACAATAGCTAACCTTCTAAACTACGCTAACTTTGCAAGTCTGTAAAGCCTAGTAAAGCACAGCAAAAGAAACAGTTTTGTTGCTGTGGACGTTCCTGAAGAATACTGTACTCTATAATTCAGTTGCAAGTTTAGATGTGCATTTGAAAGCACATAGCGATAATTTGTTGATTTTAGCAAAAATGTGTGTCAAAAAAAAACTGTTAGAGTAAAACAGAAGATTTAATTCTATCTTAGAAGAAAAGTACTGTATTTCTTCACAAATAACAATGATAAACGACAGTGTATGGTGTGCTTGCAAACAATATCCGTTCCGAAAGAATTTAATTTAAAAAAGCATTAAATACGAGAAGTACCACGGAACTTATCGGAAAGCAATTTAAAAGAATCGAAGAGAAAGAATAACATTTAAAAGGAAATGACGATTAATTTGGTTTAATCTGATTCAGCTGCAGATCTGAAAACTTTCAATAAAGTTGCGCTAATGCGCGGCAACTAAAAGAAAGTTTTTCGGGACCGAGTAATTGTAAAAGAGTGTGCGATTAAGACCCCCTTACTTCTCTAGTGACAAAAAAATAATCAAAAATTTTGAAAATGTGCCTTTATTTTATCAAACTGTTGCAAAAAGAGTGGCAAAATTGAGTGACAACGTGATTTTATGATTGAAAGAAGTTGCTTAGCAGTGCAATTACTTCTCTTTGGCTTTAAATGAAAGTATTGTCATCAGTAATATTAGTCAACTTTTAATTTTCATTCACACTGTTAAAGAAAATCTTATTGTTTGCAAAGAACTGCTCAAAGTATTTGCACTTCATAGGACTACAAAAGGAATCGACATACGTATTAACAACCTTATTGCTGTCATTGATGCTTACGGAGGTTTTAAAATTTGTGCATGTATTGTAATAGATGATGCAAGGGAAAAGACAGGGCAAAGAAATAGGCTGGTAGGCATTCTAAAAGATTGTGGTGTGCACTGCCCAACATTTCCTTGCATCATTCACCAAGAAGCATTATGTACAAAACTTTTGCATATGAGTGATTTTATGATTACTGTGATGAATATAATAAATACTATCAAGGATGGAAACACAGCCCAGAGACACAGAAAATGCATTCACTTCTTGAAAGACGTGGAGGACCAATACGAAAATGTTCTCCTTTACTCCTTACTTTTCTTTGCGAAAAAAAATGTTAAGTTTTTTGCGTAACGAAACAGAAGGGACAACTGAGAAATATCAGCTTCAATTGAGCGATGACAAGTTCATTGGTTCACTGGCATTCTTGACAGATATTACAAATCCCTTAAATTGAAATTACAAGGTAAAAAAACAAAAGATGTCTTAACTGGTTGGACACATTGAAGGTTTTCGTACAAAGCATGTGCTGTTTAGGGCTTTTTTGCAAAGGAATAATGCGAGCCTTTTTCCTTCATGTAGCGATTAACTTTATGAAGCAAAAAGCATTAATTTTTCTGCATTTTTGAGAAAATCGGTGAAATCGATGATGAGTTTAATGATAGATTTGCTGACTTTGATTAGCTGAGTGCAAATGTGGAGCTTTTCAAGAATTCGACGTAGAGTCTCAATCACCTTATCTTCAGCAAGAATTTTGTAAATCGCAATCGGATCCTTTTCTTTTGTCAAGAAAGAATGAGCGTCACGCCACGTTTTGGAAGCTTATAAGCAAAGAGCAGTTACCCACTTAAGAGACTTTGCAGAAAAAATGTTCTCCATGTTCGGTAGCACGTACATTTGTGAAAGTGCTTTTTCAATTATGAAACGAATAAAAACCAACACACGGAAAAGAATGGCTGATCAAACTCTGGATGCCTGCTTACATCTGTCGACCACCAAAATTAAAGCGGACATAGACACAATTATCAAAATCAAGAAACAATGCATATTTGTTTTGTTATTGTGTTCAAGTGCTGTGTATTTTTTTTTTGGCAACATTCATTTTTTTTGCCTTCGACTCAAGAAAGTATTTTGAGTTGTAGGTAAACAGAAAGCTTTAAATTACCTTAATCTAAAATTGTTTTAGGCGTGCAGATGCAGCAAACGAATTTTTTCACAATGGAATATTCTCATTTGCATCCCGCAAATTTTTTTAAAAACTGGAATGTGGCTCTTCATGGTTGAACTCTTGGACCATTGTGCTCTAGACTGTTCTATTGATTCTGCAAAAGACATTGTACTATATATCCATGTTTCGTTGAAATAAAATTTGAAATTAAAAATATGTTCTCTCACTAATCTTTTACAGTTGTTAAAATTAAACAAGTAGTTAGGTTGAATATGCAAATTAAAAGTGATTGCTTAATTAGTTTTCTCGTTATTATTTTATTAAGGGTAAAGATTGAACATGTGTTTGAGTTCACTGTCCTATATGCAATGCAGTTTTAACTAATGGCGTTCATGAGGTGTCAGCCTGGTGTAACCAGCATAGCAAAGTGGCCGATCAAATATTTTTCTTGAGAAAAATGGTCCACGGGCCAAAAGATTGGTTTATCTGAATGAAGGCGACAACACGTGACGTCACAAATGGGGTTTCCGTGCTTAAATGCTAGCTCAATGTAATTGATTAAATCTAAGTTTTTCTCAAGGTACCGTAATCGATTACGATTACATTTAAGTTTTGGTCAATGTAATCGATTACGATTACATGAGCTTAGCCTAACGATTACTAATTGCGATTACCCCATGTCTACATGTAACTAGGAATTAAAGTAACTCCCGCATTGGTAATCGCACATAGAATGAGGGCCTGGACCGTTAGATCTAGGCTATCTGGTATTACAGAACAGTAGAAAATTCTCTGTATAAAAAATAATTCTCAGAGATGGTTACTGATTCTGATGTTGATGTCTTTTAAAAGTTAGACACCTTTTGGGAAGACGTCGAGTTGACTTGCAGTCAAAAGCCTTATATCTCCCTTTTCTAAACGATCAGGGAGTGTTGTGACCTACCAATAAAATTATTTTAACATACTCCATGCTTTTCGATGAGAGAGTGAAAGTGAGTGCTCTAATCGAAACCATCGATCTCTCAATTTTCTATTGAGTCTGGTCAATAAAGCCGTAGCTGCCAAAAGTGATTGGTGTTTTATTTCGAGGTACTGCAGTAAATTTCTGTAGAGAGCTTCGCACTCTGCATACCAGTGCGGCATTTGTTTTGTTGACCGCGTGAAAAAGTCATTTTGGGTGCTTTCTGATTGCGTTGAAAAAACCCTGGCAAGTCGCTTCCACATTAGGTGGAATTTAGCAGCAACAAAAGTCCTTTTAAGTTTGATGGTTAAAGCAATTTAATCACTCCACTTGAAACTGCAAAACTTCATCATTTAACTGGCATGCTAGCTCTGGAAAAGCAAAACGTGGTAATGTAAGCCTAATAGGCGAGGGTAAATGTTTTAACTTGAAAATTTTTTTTGTGATTTAGGCTATGTTGAAGATTTTTTATGTAAAAGAAGTTTATACATTTTTTGCATTTATTGGTTAAACCAATAGCATAAGTATTGCTCTATTTCTTCATAGTAAAACTATGACAGTGGCCCTCCCCCTAAAGTGATCACCTTGTTTTTTTAAAAGTCACTTTTTTAGGACCAAAAAAATTTGGAACACGAAAAAGTAATTCTCTCTATTTTTGCATCGGGTCTCCCTTTTGTAAGGCTATCACTGCAAGTACTCGCCGTATTTTCGTCTGCTTATTTTTGAATCACTCATATGACTACAGTATAGTTTCCAGCAATTAATTGATACCCGGAGTAGGAGCGGCCATGCAAAGAATAATACAAATCTCATACCAACTTTAGCACATTTAAAAAAGCGACTCCACAACCCTGGCTTAAACTAAAACAGCTTATGTAAAGTCTCGTGTCTCGTATCGGTCTCGTATCCGTCTCGTCTCGTCTCGTCTCGTCTAGGTTTCATTACTCAAAAGTCTCGTCTCGTCTCAGTCTCGGTCTCTAAGCACTGTGTTTCAACTCCATCTCTGCTTATTGTCTTCAAAAAAATTAGAAATTAGTACATAGGAATTGTTCCCAACTGTTGATTTCAACCACCTTAGCCATAGACTTGTTGATATTGCTTGTTGATTGACTTGACCATTTAACAACATGAAAATTCAATGCCCAGGATTTAGCACATAAGATTATCATTTATACAAGTGTAAATTTTTTTGTATTTTTGTTTCTCGTTTACACTTCGTCGATCTTATTTAATAAAGTTTTAAATTTTGGGAAATCCCCAAAGCCTGCGTAATTACAAGCGAAATTCGTATAGACGGTGAGGCCCATATTTACTAACCTCCCTCAAACTCGGCTTAAACTAAATCGCAGCATTCGCAACTCAAACTCGGATCAAATCTTTTTTCGTATTCATCAAATCGGATCAACTGAAACGTCCGCTCAAACTTCGCTCAAGTGCTCAAACGACGCGTTTTGAACCAGATTTTGAACTAGCTCTCAATAGGGTGTCGAAGTGTAAAAAGCGTTTCCTTAACAAGAAAGTTTATTTTCTAGAAGGTTGTTTTTGATTAGTTTTATAAAACCAAGGTTGACATGATTAATATATAGCCTATAGGTAATAAATTAATTAATTTGACGTCATGACTCGCTATAGATTATACAGGGGGGTGCGAAAGTAGGTATACAGTGATAAATTACCGGCCATGGTTAAATTTCCAATTTAATAAAAAGAATAAAACGAAATGATTAAAAGTACCGGCCTTTAAATAAAACGAATGATTGAAAGTAGATATGTCAGTTTCACTTCAATCTAATATGTCACTAATTTCACTGATGTAACACTACTGTATACCTACTTTCGCACCCCCCTGTATAAAAAACAGCCATTTTATTGTAAAATTTAATTGCTGTGGATGACCTTTAGCTTAATACAACTAAGAATAACTTTTTCCGGGTCTCTTCAAAAAGTCACCGTAAGCGACTTTTGTTTTTGAAATTAACCCGGATCTCCTGCGGTTACTATCGCTTCTTAAAAGATTTTTTTTCTCTTGGTTTCTTTATTATTCTATCCTAGTGCTACGGGAGTCCGGGTTAGTTTCACCAAAAAAAATCGCTTAGGATGACTTTTTAAAGAGACCCATCTTGCCTCCCATTGTACAACTTTAAAATGCGTTTTTATAAACAGGGCATTTTCATGTTCCATTGGTGATTTGATTTGTTTTTCCTTGGATTCTACAGTTATTATAGAGTCTATGATTTATTGCAATGAACAGTTTGTATGATAGTACATACACCACTTGACCAAATGCCAAAAATAAGACCGTTTATTAAATTTCTTTATGGGAAGAAGCACAGCAAGCTTAAACAAACTTACAGCTTATTATATTTTCTGTGGTGTTATGATTTCTATTGACTGCAATTAACAATCAAACCTTGCTCAAATAAACCACTTAACTGAGCAAGGTTTGATCAAACATAGTAAATATCGATTTTCATTATTGACCATGGATAAATTTGAGTGAGGTTGGTGAATATGGGCCTAATTGTAGTAATGTATTTAATCTAGTGTTATTTATCAACATTTGAAAGATGATGTTAGTAAGTTTTTGTCTAGAGATGAGTCTTTTCTCACTGGATAAAGCAAGAGCTCCACTTGGTAAAGATTAGACAGGAAGCAGAAATGAGCCAATTTGTAATGATTGAAAATCAACCACAAGTGTCCTAACCTTAAGGAGGCTGACTCATTTAGGAAAGTACTTTTCGAACAGATACCTTTGCCAAGTACTTGAATGCAGACCTTTTTAATCTGTGCGACACCCAAGGCAGCATGAAAATATGTTGTAAGTGCCATATCATAAATTTGCAGTGTAAGTCTACTGCAAGGGGGTTTTTATTTTAGAGATTTCTTTCTTTTGGACTATTTGCTTGCCATAGTTTTTGAGCACAGCCTGCCCAGGTTTGAAGTTGCCTTCTTGTGAACTATATTTTGTCTAGTCTCTATCTGCAAACCTCTTTGGCATGGGTGTTCCTAATCAAAAAGGTAAAATCTCCAGTCAACACAGCTTTGCAGGTCATTGAGACACAAAAACTTTCCTACCATGGTAAGGTAGTAGTTCATAGGAAAGTAACAAAACAGATCAGACCCACAAATCATTACTCTTAACAGTCACATAAACAAATGAATACATGAACACAAAACAAACTCCTGGAAACAACATCTTGACAAAATTAATCATAAACAAAATCCACACTCCCTGTGGGGCACCATAGCAAAGCTATCCAACAAAAAACAACCTACACAACAGAACAGAAGCATTTTCTTTGGAACTAAAACAGCCATCATTGACATAGACAAAACAAAAGCACTTAATAAACAATTCACAAATGTCACTCCATATAGCACAAACAAAATCAACAGGCACATAGACCAGTGTTCGTCAAACTGTGAGTCACGACCCCAAATGGGGTCGCCTGAATATTTTGTGGGGTCGCTTTATTACTGGAATTCTGCACTTGAAATTCCTGAGCTAAAATGTGTAGAGAACATCCTGATTTTGGGATGGAAATAAGGAAATCAGAGATGAAATCGAAGTAAAGACCTTTTTTTTTTTTTTAGAGAACATCCTGATTTTGGGAGGGAAAAGGGAAATTAGAGATGAAATCAAAGTGAAGACCTTTTTTTTTTTAGAGAACATCTTGATTATTTTTTTTTAGAGAACATCTTAAAATATATTTTTTTGCAAACTGTCTGTACATAATTGGGGTCGTGATATCTTTCAGATTTAATTTTTTTAAAAATTGGGGTCACTTCTTAAAAAGTTTGGGGACCACGGACATAGACCATACAATCAAGAATCTTCCCACAGAGGAAATACGACTTACCACTACACAAGTGCAATTAGCCATCTCAAACAGCACAAACAGCAATTCCACTGGGCCTGATGGCATAAACATCAAACACCTCAAGCACCTAAGGCCACTTGCCCTCACATATATGTATAACACTGCCCTAAACACTAACACAACATCTCATCTTTAGAAACGTGTGACAATCATTCCCTTTTTAAAACCAAATAAAGACCACAGCATTGGCACAAACTACCAACCCATATCACTTTCACTTCTATCACCCATTACCAAAACACTGGAGAAAACACTATTAGCATACATAACAGAAAACATTCCAGCGATTTCTCAACATGGATTCAAACATAAAACACTCAACACACACTGCTTTGCACAACATCTGCCACCAAATCACAAAAGGTTTCAACAATCCAAGGTCTCCACAATGCACTGTACCTGTAGCTTTGGACATGAGCAAGGTGTTTGATACAGTAAATATTTGATACACAAACATATACCCAAACTCACACTAACAAACATTTCAAACATGTACTCAATACAATGGCATACTCAAAACTGAAAAGAATCAGCACTGGAGTACCACAAAATGGAGTTCTGTCTCCAACATTATACACCTCTGACATTCCACTTCCCCCAAAAGAAGTACAAATCACAACATATGCTAATGACATAACCATTACTACATCTCACACCAAACACTATAAGGCCCAACAACTTATTTAACCATATCTCCACAAACTCTATTAATGGGCCACCACTAATAATCTTCAGATAAACACAGACAAAACTACCATCACACTTTTTACACCAGACCCAGCTGAATATAGCACAACTTTATCACTTAAATTAAACAACCAAACATTACCAACAACAAAACATACAAAAATTCTTGGAATCACTCTAGACCCAAAACTAACATTTTTACAACAAATAAATGTCACCATCACTAAAGCAAAACAAATGCTTAACATTCTGAAAGCACTCACTTCCACCAAATGTGGTAAACAAAAGGAATTAATTATTTCCACATTCAAAGCTATTACTTGCCCCATTTTGCAATATGCAAACACCATATGGAGCTTTATCATATCAAACATCAACATCAAGAAACTGCAAACCACCCAAAACACAGCTTGCAAATCACTACTGGCTGCACATGAGATACAAACACTCAACATCTACATAACAAAACTCAAGTCCTTCTAATGGACACCCATCTCAAACTTCATGCTACTCAACTTAAACAAGTGACTCAAACACAAACACACCCTTCACATGATCTTAATGCATACATAAATCCACCCAGAAATATGAAAGCTACAATCTTTCATAACAATGGGCACACTAACATCATCATCTCAAAACTGGACATAACACCTGAGGAATGTAGAGAAAATCTCAAACACATTCACACTACCATCACCTCACAATACCTCAATTCTAGAAAAAACAACTAAGTTACTAACACCACACCCTATGACATTCATTCATCAGAACAAACATTACCACATAAAACTGGCACAGCTCAAAGTCAACAAATCACCACTCTTACAAAGTTACCTACATACAGTGACCCTGAAACTTACATGCCATAATGCCCACTATGCTTGTCTCACACACATAATGCTAACCGTCTCTTTAACTGTAGTCAACTACCAACACAGCACAACACCACTAGTCTGTGGAAAAAGCCTTTAGATGCAGCAAAGGTGGAGAGTGGGAATCTAGATTGGGTTCTTTGTGAGATTAAGGGATGGCTATTCCAAGATATCCTTGGAGGAGGGCAAGAACAACAATAATAAGTTTTTGTCCACTCTTTAATGATAAATTATCTAATTTGAATTATTGAATTAAATTTTATATTCTTGGTGATTTCAACTTGAATGTAATGCCATATAATTAGTCCAAATTTTTCTTCAAATATCTTAATATGCTTTCATCTATTCTTCAACTTTTTAATAAACCTACTTGTGTTTTAGTCTTTTCAA
Source organism: Diplosoma virens (assembly GCA_963680785.1). NCBI lineage: Eukaryota > Metazoa > Chordata > Ascidiacea > Aplousobranchia > Didemnidae > Diplosoma > Diplosoma virens. The sequence goes on from OY796892.1 coordinate 16,130,277, forward strand.
AAATAATCATTGATTTTATTATTACTGACAACACCTCTGATATTATCTATCCTTGTGTTTTTGAATACCTTAATTGACCGCTATATTGTTCTGTGCTTAATTTTGTTAAATAACATGTTTTAAAAAGTAAATGCATCTATTGGGTCTTTTCAAGAAGTCACCATAAGTGATTTTTGTTTGTTAAACTAACTCAGATCTCCTTGCAGTTACTATCGCTTTTTGAGATCCTTTTTATCTTGGTTTTTTCTTTATTCTATCATGATGGTAAAAGAGGGATTCTGGGTTAGTTTCACCAAAAAAATCACTTGCAGTGACTTCTTGCAGAGAACCCATATAGGGATATGAGATACCATAAAGCTGGGTAACTTTGATCAGTTTTGGATGTTTCTAGCTTTTAATAACCTGATAGTGTCTAAACTTTTCCTGTTGATCATAACACTTTGCCTCTGAGCTATCAAATAAAATATTTTGATGATATCATAACAACTTTGCAACTGAACACTTTCAAACAAACTACTAAACAAAGTTACCTCATACTTTGGATAAGGTCTTTTTCCAGCTGTGTTTTCTTGACTACAAGTCAAATAGTAATATCGTTATCTCAATAGATCAAAGTTACCTTGTTTTATGGTAGTTGATAAACTTAAAATTTGGGAAATCCCCAAAGGCTGTGAGGTTAATAATAGTGAACAATGAATGAGATCTAAAATTTTAATAGCTATTTCTGTAATGTTAGTAAAAATGTGGCAGAGTAGTTCCCTAAACCATCTAAAGTTATATATCAATGCTACTGTATTTATGAAATAAAATTCACTTTATGTACCTTTGTCCAGATACATTTTGTGAAATTTTGAACTTAGTCTTAAAAAAAACTTGTTTATGATAATATTAATTAAAAGTTTGTTATATTAGTTACAGAAATTATTGTGCCTATCTTGGTTCACCTTTGCAATGCATGCTTTAAACCAGGTTTCTCAAAAGAGGCCTTGGCCATGAGGAGAAGCATTTGCTGAAGACTTTTTTTAGTCTTCATTAGTATTTTAGTCTTCAGTAGTATCAGGGTGGTTTCAGAGTGATAACCTTTTTTTAGTTTTTTCTTGTCTTTTGGAACAATATTTGGGTCTTTTCAAGAAGAGACAACTATTGTTTTATGGTGACACTAATCTGGAATCTCCCTTACAGTACTGGGAGATAATAAAAAAGAAACAAGAGGAAAATAATCTCTCAAAAAATGATAGTAACCACAAGGGGATTCCAGGTTAGTTTTACTAAGAAAAATCACTCATGGTTGGTTTATTGAAGGACTCCAATATTCTAAGCAGGTGAGCATAAGTGTTGAGTGTCTTTGGAAAAGGGTCAATAAACCATAAAAGATTGAGAACCACTGCTTTAAACATAGAATATTCCCAAGTTGTTTAAAAATTTTTAAAGTAGTACCAGTTTTCAAAAGTAGAGATAAAACAAAATTTAGAAATTATAGACCAATTTTTATTCTTTGATGTTTCTTTAAAATATTCAAGAATTTTTTTTATACAAGTGTTGTTGACTCTCTAAACCAGGGTTTCCCAAGCTGAGGTCTTTGAACTTCTGGAGGTTTGTGATGACTGCACAGGGGGCCATGATGATATGACCAAAAGTGTCAAACGTAAAGATTGTGAAGTATACCTATGCATTGTCACAGATAATTGCTGCATTAATTTTCTTAAGATCTTCTAACCATAAATCATTATTGTTGTGCCAACTTATTCAAGAATTGTTTTACAAAGAGTTATTTTTATAATGTATGATTTATCACCAGATGGGAGTGTTCACAACTTTACTAAGATGATTTAAGCTATTCTGGGCATACAAAAGTTAGTAAAGTGACGATTAAAAAGTGAAAAACTTGTGAGAAGGAAGTGTGAAAGAAAGTGAAGTTGTGGGAAAATTTAATTGTATTATTATATTGTAGTTTAAATTAGTCCCAAGAGGCTTAACTTTGAATTTAGTGTTATAATTAGAAACTTATGAATAAATTTTTGGAGCAGAAGAAGAAAAGGTGAATGATTCAGAAAGTGCAGCCCAGGATGTTTTATCCCAAAAAACAAAGAAACAAAATTGCAAACATATAATGATGAGTAGATTAAGCTTGCCTTTATTGAGTGTCGCTCTGATGTTACTATGCCTCAATGTTTAATATGTTACAAAACATTGTTAAATGAATGTAATTAGAAATTTGGTTTGGGAAAAATATTGGCATCTCTTTTCTGAAGTGACAAGTTTAATTGATTCAGATTGTTTAACTTGTCTGTCAGGTATGCAAGTTTCTCAAGCCAAATTTCATCAGATACTATTGAAGCTAAATTCAGATTGTGTTCTTGAATAAAAATTGAAAGCTCTTCCCACAGTTCAAGCATATGTTATACCAGTGCTCTTCAAACTTTTTTCATCGCGACCCACTTTGCACCGCCAAATTTTTTCGTGACCCCTAGGGACTAAAATAAAAATATCTTTTTATTTTAGTCCAGTTTCTGCAAACAAAATTATGCATCCAATAGATTGGAAACACTAAGACATCAATATAAAACATTTTTCTAATATTCAATTTGCAAATTTTTTACAATTTTTTAGACAATTTAGGTTTTGAATTTTTTTGATAGCATGACCGCTTTGCCCAGCTCTAGGGCAAAGTGGTCATGCTATCAAAAAAATTATTGGTTTGTAGTTCTTTTATAGTTCTAAACCATTGCAATGAAATGTAAATTTTATCAGGCTTAAGCACACTTAAGATAGGTATATAATTACTATACTTTTCTTGCAAGTTAAAGAACAGTCAGCTGGTTAATTACTAACCAACTGAAAATCATCATTAACCTATTAACTTCATTCTAAAGTTAATTATATCAATCTTTACCGAATTTTATTGCAGTATAATACAACCATGCTAAGTCTACAGACAACTTTACTACTAGTACTAGCTAGGATACCAGTATGACCGTTTTGCCCCCCAACAGCTAATGTCCGCTTTGCCCCATCACGGCATGTTTTAATTAAATGCTAATTTAAAAAAATACTAAGCCTCAACAAATAAAACGTACTGCGATAGTAAACCACTATACCTAAATCTTAAAAGCAAAAAAACTTAATATTTTATTTGCAAAACATAGCAAAGGCACTATTTACGTAGCAAGTTTATTTCATCACAAGTGCAAAAAAAAATATAAGCTTGAATTGCTTCCAATTAAGAAAAGCTGTGTCGCCAATTTTTTTTGCCAAATAGTTTTGTACTTGATTCTAGCTGTTCAGCAAAAAATTTTTTTTCGAGTTTTTGTTTTGCGAGAACATGAAGGTGCTTTACCCCGCTTTCCCCTGATTAAAATAACTAAGAATATAAACTAAGAGTTGTCGATTTCTAATAGGGTATTGCAACAATAATTTTGCACGAAAGAAATTGCAACCACGCATCGAGAAGCAATGAAGTCCGTTTGCCATTTGCGATAGATAAACTAAAATTATAGCATTAGGATATTTATTTTCAATTTCACAAGTAAATACCCATTCCACGGCAAACAATTAAAAACAAAATTATTTTGCAAATGCTACGTCACCAGCATAATAATACATAGTCACTCCTTCTGGTCATAAATTGAATAGAAACCAAACAAGAACTAAGTACAGTACTACATGCTTAACCACTCAACGATCAAGAAGGCAATCAGCCACTTGCGTTTGAAACTCGTTTGTTACCAGCATCAAACAGAACCTGAACGTGTTAGCAGCTGCTGCAACTCGAATGCGTTGGCAACTAATGCAACCTAAATCCGATCAAACAAATTTTATAATTTATAACATTTATTTTCTTTGCATTAATTAATAATGTTGTTTGTATAATTGCTTGTATAAGAAATAATTGTACACTAAAATAAAGCTATTAATAAAAATCACGTAAAACGGATCTCATATGTTTAAAATGTTTTCTTCTCAATACTTTAATAATGCTCTTGAAACATCTCGCGACCCCCATCGAGTCCTTTCGCGACCCACCAGGGGGTCAGGACCCCCAGTTTGAAGAGCCCTGTGTTATACTATTTTTCCTTGTGACAGCCATTGAACTTACATATGGAACAAAAGGTTTAATGTTTCAAATCTAGTTCATTGCAAAGTTTCAAAAACATTCAAGACTGGAGTGGGCAAGGTTCACAATTTTGACACAAAAAGATGCTAAGAAAAAAGAATGGCTGAATTGTTATCTGATTGAATTTTAATGGTTAGTTTCAGTCAAAAACCTCTTGCATTTTTTTGATGAAGAGTTGCAAATGAATATTCTATTGCTCTCACGAAAGACATCTAAAATTTCATTACCTTTTTGCCACTTATGTGTTAGACAGTATTTTCAGCTCATCAATATGAAGACAAAATACAGATCTAGATTGCAGCTGAGGCTGGTTTATGAGTTTGCTTGTCACAAATTGCTCCTAGAATCGATATTGTGTGCAGTAAAAAGTAACTTCATCCATTGTATTGATGTTGTCAATTTTGTTATAAACATTTTTTTTATTTTTGGGTTTACATTATCTTTCTAATTTTACTTGCTTTATATAAAAGTTTGTAGAGTCGAAGTATATAGCCAAATGAAGTATATGTTCAACAACAATCCAATTTTAATTCAATTAAATTTTCTCATGAATGGAGCTGGCCAGATGCATCTCACTACTTCTGCAACTTGTCTTTTTTTCTTCACTTATCTCAATCTGCCACATCTTTTTTCTTTAAACCAATCCTTCTCACATTTCCTTGGACTTTCTATTTTCAAATTAATTTTTGTTTTTATCCTCACCTATGGTCATGAGTGTTGGGTAATGACTAAAAGAGCGAGATCCCCAGTACAGGTGGCCAAAATAGGTTTCTTGCAAAAAGTTGAAAAGCTATGGCCATGTGACACAAATGTCCTACAAATGAACAGCAAAGCAACTAATCAACTAATGGAAGCTTTTTGTAGTGGCAAAAGGCCTAGAGGGAAACGCAGAACTTGCTGGCAGAATTATGCTGAAGACCTGGCCTAGTCATGTCTTGGAATTCTACTGGCAGAATTGCTGCTAGTTGCTAAACATTTGGATGCTTGGAGATCCCAACTTGAGCTGCTGCCTTGTAACCCAAAAGGACAAGCAGGCAAAAAGAAATGCAATGTTTTCCTTAAAAATGATGATAATATGTAATTTCAGGTTTTGATTTGTTGTAACATAAACAATCGACTTGTGTATTCACTATTTTGTTGCTTTCCCTTTAATTATGCTAAATTATTTAAAAGTATAATAATATAACAACCATATTAAAATGGAAAAGTTGCCAGTTCAAAACTTTTCTATGTATGATCCTATGCTGCCAGTTTCAAAAAATGAGAAAAAAGAAGAAAAATCTCTTAAATTAGACCTGGCTAAATTAACAAATCAAGGTATTGAATTAAATGAAAAACAACTTCTTGAAGCTGAAAAAAACCTTCAACAATATAAAGATATTTTTCATGTATCAAAATTAGGGTAAGTTTTTAATTATTAATTGCTAAATAAAAATATTACAAGTTATACATTAAAATGTTAGTTATTGAGTTATATTGATTCAGATTTTATAGCAAAAGTTTATTGTTGACATAGTGCTTTAAAATTTGGTAAAAAAACAAAAAAGTAATTACTGATCTATTCAACCATTAAAGCTGACTGTTGCTTATAAATCAAGCATAATTTTTTTCTCCTAACTTTAACTTGATGATTTAATTAAGAAGTTTATATTTAATATTAAGATTTGAAGGTATAATAAGTTTTTTTAATGTTGAACAATTTATGCTGTATAACATTTATTTCAGTTTATTAATTCCAATCCAAGAGATTGTTGAAGCTGAAGGAGTTAGTGTTTTAAGTCGTTATGATGCTGATGGCCATACTCCCGTTCATTGGGCTGCTCTTGGGGGACATACACATGCAATGAGATATTTTGTCCAAATGAAGGTATTATTTTAAGTGTTTACTTAGAAGTTTAATTTTTACAACTTTGTGTTACACCCAACAATTTTATTTTTGAAGAATTAAGAGGATTTGGAATTAATTTTATTTATTAATTTTATTTTTCTTTGTTACTTTGCACGTTTAACAATTTTAATGCAAATGTTACATATTTAATGGTTTTTGTAAAGATTTTGCTGGATTTTATAAAAAATTGTAAATTTGGCATGAGCTGTCATTAAAAAAAAAAAGAAATTGTTTTGGTTTCTGGGGAATGATTTGTGGATAGAAGGTAGAGTTCAGTGATTGTGAGAATAAGATCTGTATATATGTCAGCAACTTCCTTATATAACTTCCAAATGTCAGCAACAGTAGATTTAGCCACATCCAGTTCCTTTGCTATGCTTCTAATAGATACATTTTGTTGGTGAAGTTTGACAATTTTTTTATGAGTGCTTGGACTTAAACTATGTTTGGAGACATCTAATTTAATCAATAATAATGATAAAATAAGTAATTAACCTTTTGTAAAATGATTTTTTTGAAAAATCAATGAGTAAAAAATATCAAAGTTAATTATCAATAGATTAAATGAAAAATGACTAGGTGTCCAGACTGTTATGCCGGGGCTAATATTTGCAAAAACTATTTTTTCTAATTCTCTTATGCCAAGTTATATTGTTACTATTACTGATTTAAATATCATAAAAAAAAAAAAAATCTATCAGAATATGATAAAAATATTTTTGAAGAATTAATAATAATTTTATTATAATATAAAACAAATCCACTCAAGCATCTGAACTTTTTTGCCTGCTGGTGTACAAGAACATGTATCTGTTGCCACTGATTTGAATGATTTCATAAATGTTAGCTCCACAGCACAGCTTCTCATTTCCTCCAGAAAGTGACAGAAAATTTTCAAGTTTTAAAAGAAGTTCTCATTTGGGTGAGTTTGAAGGATTGCACAAGAAGTAGTGATTCATTTGTTGCATTCTGACTTTGACAGAAAAAAAACACAGTAAAATATTTGAAAGTATATTTAATATGTTACCAGTTGGATTGTTTACAAGGAAATGTTATTTACATGTTAAAATGTAGGAATTTAATTTAAAATCAAGATTACCTGTCCAATTTTAGCATATACTCACGAATCTGGATATTTGCATTTCGGATAGTTACATAATCTGCTTTATCACATAAGGACCAGAAATCCCAAACCTATACAATTCATTTGCTGAGAAAAAACTTCAGTTAATTGCATATCAATTTATTGCATAATCTGGTTAATTGAATAGAAATTCAAGCTATTTATTTGATTAACCAAACATTCCTGCGTATCAATGAAAGCAACTGCCAATTGAAAACCAATTGTGAGGACAAACACACAATGCTTGTGCTGTTCATTCCTGAGTACACAGCAGTTGATGCAAAACAACGCAAGATCAAAATTGCTCAAGCCCCACTGCACATTTGTAAAGCATCAGTTATCATCTGATTAAAAAAAAGAGAGTTTCAACGTTTCTAACCAATTAAAAACAACACATGCACTCGCCTTTTTTCTTTGCTTTACATCACTCACTTGCATTGTGAGAATAGAAGAAACAAATTGTAATAACATTGGATCCAAAATCCTTTTGCATCCAATGTTGAATTAATTATCAACACAAGAGTTATCAGCAAAAGCAAACTTTCTTGAACTACAAAATAACAGAACTCTGATATTAAAATTTAGTGACAAGTTTTGTTTTTAAATGCATGTGAATATAACCACATTATCAAGGCAGCCACTGATAAATTCTGGTCAAATTTTGCACAATGTATTTGTGCAAACCAGGGCTGCAGAGCTGGAGCTAGGAGCTGGAACTCAAGGAAAATTAAGGATTTGGAGCTGGAGCTGGAGCTGGAGCTGGAGCCAGTTACTTTTAAATGCTGAAGTGGAGCCAGAGCTGGAGCCAGTGATTTTTAAAACGCTGGAGCAGAGCTGGAGCCATAGATTTTTAAAATGCTGGAGCAGAGCTGGAGCTGGAGCCAGTCATTTTAAAGATGTTGGAGCGAAGCAGGAATCAGTTATTTTAAAGATGCTAATGCGTAGCTGGAGCTAATCTTTTTAAATAAGAGTACCATATTCAGTTTCAGTATGCAGAGTGTCTAACAAGTACTTTTTTTGTGCTTTTTTCAAATGTATTTTTTTTTATATACTTTTTATGATAACTAAAATAAAATAAATTTTATGTAAATAAATAAATTTTTCCTATTTATGAACCTCAGGGGGATTTTTGAATGTTGTAGTTGATTATAAAACTGAGTATTTATATTTAATTTAGTTTCAAAGCAATATATAGTTTTTTAATAGTGTCAAATTTTTTTATTTTAATAGTGTCAAAGTTTATACAAAGTTTTTTAATAGTGTCAAAGTAAATACAGGGTGAAGACTTCAAATTGTCGCCATAGCTCGCTTTTTAATTAAAAGGACATAAAATGGTCAATTTTGAAGATATTTATTTCAAATAAAAAACAGAATAAGGATATGATGCAAGAAACACATTCTACTTGACATAGTTGCTGTCAGCCTTGATGACGCGCTCAATCCTGATCCTGAAGCTCCTGCAGGGTCCATAGACAGGGAGATGCATTGCTCCTTGATGGAGGCAATGAAAGATGCCTTGGTGGTATGAGGGCATCAGTTAGTTTGATTCTCCAAAATGCCCCAAAAGAAATAATCCATTGGGTTCAGATCTGGGCTACTGGGAGGCCATTTGTCCTTGGTTACGAAGTCATAGCAGTGCTCCTCCAGCCAGGTGAGGAAGCATTTGGAGACATGACAAGGCACACTGTCTTGCTGTCATACCCAGGGCCTGTCCCAGACCACCTGCTTGATCCAGGGTAACACCACAGTCTCCATGACCTGCAGATAGATCTCAGTATTGATCCTAAGACCCGTCTCAAAGATGTGCGTCAGCATCATGTCTTTGTCAGAGCTGATCACACCAAAGACCATGACCTTGGTCTTCACCACTCTGGGCACATCGTTGAGACACATAGCAATTGATTGATGGTTCTGCCTGTTGTAGGCCTTGTCCTGGCAGAAATTCTTTTTATCAGAGAAAAACCACAGCATGTTGGACTCCTTCGGGTGCTTCAGCTTGTTGAGGAGCTTGGTGGAGTTAAGCAGCTTCTGTCCTTGGTTGCCTGGGTCAAAAGCTGTTTGCATGGCCAGTTTGCATTCTGCAGCTTTTGCAGCCCAAATCCTTCTCTACACATTGTTGAATTGTTCTTTTATCAACCTCCAGTTCAGCAGCCATGGATCTCATGGACTTGGAGGGGTTAATGTTGATCATGGCCTCAACCTTTTTGACAAAATCTGCATCTCTCAACTTCTGGCAGTCGTCCAGAGACTTTTGAGCTCTTGTGATAACTCCATGGGGATCCTTACTCTCCTCCTACTTCTTACAAGTACGCTGGATAGTTCTCATGTTGACCCCAAGAGTGTTGGCAATGGTTCTGTTGTCGACTTCACCATTGTTGTGAACCAGCGCCATGACCATGGCACATCTCACATCCACTTTAGTGAAAAATATTTCTGATAACTCTGTGTATGTTCTCTTCATAGTGTCAAACTCAACACTGGTGATTACCTTATTTTTATAGCTATCCAACAATATATTATACTTATGTGATCTGAAAAGTAAAATAGAATATATCATGAATATATGAAAATGACAATTTGAAGTCCCCACCCTGTATATAGTCAGTCATTTGAAAAATACTGGAGTGGAGTTAAAGCCACTCATTTTAAAGATGCTGCAGCAGAGCTGCAGCTGGAGCCATTCATTTTTAAAGATGCTGGTGTGGAGCTGGAGTGGAGCCATAGATTTTCAAAATACTGGAGCAGAGCTGGAGCCATAGATTTTTTTGCCAACTCCGCAGCCCTGGTGCAAACACAGCTTTTCATCTTTGCTTTTGATCAAAAACAAAAACAATCTTGTTTAAAAGAAGTTGATGGAGAATTTTGAGTTGCTCTTTTGAATATCAAACCTAACAACACAGTGATTGTGTTCATTTTAAAAATCAGGCCTAAATATTGCATTAAAATAAATTATACAGAGATTTTGTATTTTAATTGCCTATGTTGTTTAATTTTGCTAAAGGTGTTCTGCTGAATTTGGAAAAAATCTTTTAAAAAGTTTTTTTGCAATTACAAAGTTGTACAAACTTCAAAATATTTATTAAAACCAAAGGCTTCATTTGAAATACTTTTGTTTAAATAAATAGCTTTAAAAAAGGCTGCTTTGAAAACTCAAACATTTTCATTGAGCTCTGTTCAAGAGGTTTCACTAGAATGAACTTAGAACTAAATGTAGTATTTAAAAATTTAACAACTGGTTCTGATTGTCTTGAAAATAAACAGGAATAATTTTTTTACAAATATAAATTATTATTGTAAGTGTAAAAATTTTTCTTTAATGTTCCAAATTTTAACACAAAACTTGCATAATTTTGTTTCTTATTACGCCAAATTTTTTTTATGATGACAAAACAGGGTATTACTTTATTATGATAACTGTTATTAACCATAATTTTCAGCCAATCAGAACTATTCTTTACATTTTCAAATACTACTTGCAGTTCTTCAGTTTATTCTAGTGATACCTCTGGAAGAAAGCTATATGAAAATGTTTGAGTTTTAAAAACAGCCTTTTAAAGGCTACTTACTTAAACAGAAGAGTTTTAAATGAATTCCTGGTTTTAATAGCTGTTAAAAAATCTTTTATTGCATCATGGAAAAAAAAGGTTGCAGAGCACTGCTCTTGCACAAAGCTTGTAACTTTTTCAAGAAATTGATTGAATTAATTGAGCCTATATTTAAACTTAACATAATTTAACTATGTATAATTTATTACAGACATACAATCATTATTTTTTTACTGCAAATAACTATATTCTTTATTTTTCTAGTAACCACCTGATAATCCTATAGTATGAAACAGATTGCTGTGGTTTTAACCATTAAGTGTAGTGCTTTTAAATAAATATACTTGCTTTAACTGTGTGTTATTAAGCACTGTACTGGCCACCTAAAACATTACTGTAACATGGGGATACTTTGCCCTCATGGAGCAACTTTGCCCATTTTTTAGAAAAAGAAAAATGTCCTTCCTGACATCAATGGCAAGGGCAAAATTTTAGTTTCTCTGATGTGTCTACGTCTATGGTCCTTGAGCTTTTCAAAGAGTATATTATTGATCCAACACTTCTTGTTTCAGTACTTCAAATGAAGAATTTGAATCAGGCAGTAAATTCACACATTTTCATGGTTGTTGATCTTTTATAGCCACAGTGTGGGGCACAAATTGATTTAGTTCAATTTTATGATTAATTGTTGTGTTGATACATAATTTATAAGGGAAAAGTATATTTTATAGATTCAAGTTGTTTGTTCACCTTATTTTAGCCAATTTTTTAAATGTATAGCTCAGTTATAGTCTTTTGTGGTTACTTTGCCCACTTGAATCTTTAATCAATTCAAACAATTCTTTAGTTTGGCATGAGCTTGTTTAATTTGGTGGTTGCATTAAATTATAAACCAATATACTGTAGGCTAGAATAGAGTAAATTGGGACAAACTGGGGTAAATGGGGACAGTTTGTTTCAAGATATATTTTTATTGTACTAATAATGAACTTTTATGAAATAGGTAAATTATATAAACTTCCTATTCTAAAAACATTATTTTTAGTAAAATTTAATGAGTAACAAAATATATCTATTGCTGTCCCAATTTACACCAGCCTACAATACAGTCTTCCTTTATAATTTTAACTTCTGCTTTCATTTTTGTAGGTATAAAAATAGCCTTGTAAACTAAATATACATCTGAAAATGCCACAAAAACACAAACGTGTTCCAGGAAGCAGACACTATCAAGATTACACAACAGAAAAGTTGAATGAAGCAGTAAAGGAGGTGAAAGAGGGTCGGATGTCAGCAAGGGCAGCAGAAAGAGAATATGGCATTCCTAGAAAAACTATTGGCAATAAGTTAAAAGCCAAGCACATGAAGCAAGTTGGAAGACCCACTGTTTTGACTGAATGTGAAGAGGTTGCTTTCAAGGAACATGTCATTACCATGAGTGACTATGGCTTTCCATTTGACACATACGATTTGCGCATGACTGTCAAATGTTTTCTGGATAAAAAAGGAGTTAAAGTAAATCAATTCAAGAACAATTTGCCTGGGACTGATTGGTGCCATGGCTTTTTGAAAAGGCATAAAGATCTTACAAAGCGATTTGCTTGCAACATAAAGAAGAAACGGGTAGCAAATTTCAGAAAGGACTATTAGCCAATACATCTCAAACTTGGAAAAAGAAGTGGAAGGTGTTCCTCCAAGCAACATCTTAAACTATGATGAAACAAACTTAACGGATGATCCTGGAAATAAAAAAGTTTTAACAAAGCGAGGATCAAAGTATCCTGAAAGAGTGTTAAATACATCAAAATCAAGCATTTCTTTAATGTACTGTGGAACAGCATCAGGGTCATTACTCCCACCTTATGTAGTGTATAAAGCTGAAAATCTATGGGATAGCTGGTGCATTGGTGGCAAGGCACCAGGTATAATCGGTCCAAGTCTGGCTGGTTTGATGACTGGTTTTTACAGTATAGCATTGCCATATATAAAAAAACTGAATGGGAAGAAAATTATGATTGGTGATAACCTTTCATCCCACATAAATAAAGATGTGGTAAATGCATGCCAAGAAAATGAAATATTCATTTGCCTCCCTCCAAACAGCACACGTTTGACCCAGCCATTGGATGTGGCATTTTTTAGGTCCATGAAAGCCAAGTGGAGAACCTTTCTCACAGAGTGGAAGCGGCATGAGTCCTCAAGAAAGACCTCACTATCCATAATCCCAAAAGATCGTTTCCCTTGCCAGCTGAAGCAATTACATGATGAAATGGCAAAAACTGCAGCAAGCAATCTCAAGTCAGGTTTCAGGAAAGCTAGAATCTACCCTTTAAACAAAGATGAGATTTTGCAAAAGCTGCCACAAAAAAGAGAAGATGCAAGTTTTGTATCCGAAACCTTTATAGGTGTGCTCTCTGAACTGCGGTCAGAATCATGCCCAGAGCCAAAGCAGAAAAGAAAAAGAGTTAATGTTGAACCAGGAAAAAGTGTCTCCCATCTCGACATCACAGGGAGATTATCTGATGAACTATCAGATGATGAGTTCCACAATATGATTAGGCAAAATAAGGAAGACAAGAAACGAGATGAAATAGATGAGGAGCAGGATGAAGCAGCTGATAATGATGCTGAACTTTTTAATGACAGTAATATACATGAAGAAGATTGGGTTGTCATGAATTATGAGGGAAGCATGTTTCCAGGAATTGTTAAAAAAGTTGAATCAGATGGTGCAGAGGTCAGTGTGATGGAAAAGAATGTTGCAACTGGTTGGAAATGGCCATGGAAAATGGACCAAATATTTTATCACTACTCTAACATCTTAGAGAAGTTGCCAGCATCTTCTGTTCAGCCATTCAATAGTCGTGGCATATTTATCATTACATCAGCTTGCTTAGAAGATCAGGGACACTAAAAGAATAAACAAAACTAAAGACATTCATTTTTGTATTTTGTATTCTATTTTGTTGTTTTTTGTAGACCTTTCATTTTGTTGCATTTCTTTTTTAAATACATTCTTTGTGGTGGCAAAGTTTGCCTTTGTGTGCTTTATCATTGTCCATTTCTTGGTTCAAAAAAGGACTTTTAAGATATGGGCAATGTATCCCCAACCTATGGGGTAACTTTGCCCACCCACATTTATAAAAAAAAAGGAGGTTCCAAAGGTGTACATAAGATTTTATTATTATGATATGCTAGAAACGATGTCAACTGATAATACAATCATACTTGTATAAAAGTATGAAAACTTGATTTGTCGAAACTATCTAGGTTGGCATTTCAAAAGTGGGCAAAGTATCCCCATGTTACGGTACTGGATTATTAGTTATAGCTAAATCTATTTGTTTAATTACATAATAATTTTGTAGTTTCACCTTTCACTAATATTCCTAATTAGTTAATAATTTTAAATTTTCATTTTTAATCATCATTGACATCATTGTTTGGATGAACATCCAATCTGGGTCAGACACAAACAGGACTAGGGCCCCAAGGGTTTATCTCCAGGCTGCTGTACTGCCAAGATTAGATGCTGACAGCAGGGCTGCAGAGCTTGCAAAAAAATCTATGGCTCCAGCTGCAGCTCCACTCCAGCATCTTTAAAATGACTGGCTCCAACTCCACTCCAGTATTTTTCAAATGACTGACTATATATTTGCTTTGACACTATTAAAAAACAGATTTATTGTAAATGATTAATGTGAACTTATGTTTGAGTTAATGCATCTATGTATATACACAAAATTAATAAAGACACTGTTATAGGTATGAAATAAAAAAAACTCAAGGAATTTCATCACAATTATGTGATTCATCAGACCACTTTATATATTCAGATTACTTTCACAATTGATAATGTAGTGACTACAATAATCTGATTCCTAAAGACTGTAGTCATGCTTTTTAGGCTTTTTTTATATTTATTAATATAGTAATAAAAGTACAAAAAAATACATTTGAAAAAAGCACAAAAAAGTACAAAAGTACCGTACTTGTTAGACACTCCGCATACTAAAACTGAATATGGTACTCTTATTTAAAAAGACTAGCTCCAGCTATGCATTAACATCTTTAACATAACTGATTCCTGCTCTGGCTCCACTCCAGCATCTTTAAAATGACTGGCTCCAGCTCCAGCTCTGCTCCAGCATTTTAAAAATCTATTTCAAAATTTTAAAAAAGCAAGCAGCAATCTCTCATCTGCTTTACATTTGTAATGCCAATGTAATGCAGATGAGAGATTGCTGGTTTTTTGAAAAAGAAAAAGTTTTGAAAGAATTGAGCGTGAATAATAACAGTTAATCTCTTAACTGTTATTTCCTAACCGCTACTTCTTAACTGTTATTTCTTAACTGTTACTTTGTGATTCACTTTGCTATTTGTAATACAAATGTAAAGCAGATGAGAGATTGCTGGTTTTTTGAAAAAGGAAAAGTTTTGAAAGAATTGGGCTCTAAGATAACATGGCATGAACAATACCAGTTAACTTCTTAACTGTTACTTTGCAATTTGCTTAACTGTTAATATAAGAAAATTAACTGTTACTTAACAAACTGTTATGTTTCGCACACCTCTACTCCATAGGTAGATAATAAAGTTCTATTTTGTTTAGCAAATATGATTTACTATAAATCAAACTAATCAACTAAATATTATTGTTTTAGGCACCACTTGATATCCCTGGTAAAAACCAACTTGCTGCTCAACCTATTCACTGGGCTTGTGTTAATGGCCATGTTTCAGTTGTGGATATTCTTCTTCAGGTATAATATTCACTTTTTCATAAGTGTAATTTTTCAAAAATACAATCAAATGTGTTTTTTTCATTCTGATATATTTTAATTTCTATGCATCTTAAATTTTGCTTGATGTTCAAAACTGGATCGATAACTTTTTTCTGTCATCAGTATAAAAGTTTCAATTGATGTGCTGTAGTTCTAAAGTTTTTCCTTCAGTCTGAAACAGCTAATCAACACAATCTGTCTAATTTGTAATTTTTTATCATAACTGATTAAAGCTACATTTTGTGTTCCCTATAAATTCTTAGCATGAGTATCACTGAAAGAATTAATCTCTAGCTAAGACACCAATGCTGATTATAAAAATTTACAAATATTTTTGTACCAGTAAATATAGTTTAAGTCACTTCATACATCATGCAAATTAGCAGAAAGATTATATTTTTTTGTTTTTTTGTTGTCATTACCATTAAAACAATGAAATTTAAAAACTTAACTGGAGGAGAGCAAAAAAATAATTGATTAAAAACATAATCATGTTTTGGCTTGTTGTTAAACACAGATGGTGGTTATGTTGTGATTAGATTGAAAGGAGATAAATTTCATGCTTCAAGGTTATTTTAAAAAGTAATCGAATTATTTTTTGATGTTCCTTTACTCAATTGGTTTTATGCAATTTTTGCTATTTGTCTTTTAACAATTATTGTTGGTAGATACACTAAAGCAGTTAACACAAGCTCTGTTTTGAAGGCTGGAGTTTCTATTGACTGTGTGGATAACAAGGGATGCACTCCTTTGATCATAGCTGCTCAGTATGGTCGAACTATGCTTGCAGGATTTTTAATGGGAAAGGGTGCAAGATTGCAAATCACTGACAAAGAAGGAGATAATGCGCTTCATTGGGCTGCTTTTAAAGGTTGCCTTCGGTTATAACTTAATTATTAAACTGTGTAAAATGAGATATCTTTAAAGGTAAATGTGAATTGACTCGACTCCTTGTTTATTCTGGCTTCAATCCAAGGCAAAAAGACAATTTTGGTCAATGTCCTTTGCATTTAGCTTCTTTAAGTGGTGACTTGATGACTGTAAAGTTATTGTGTGAACAGGTATTTGACCATAACTGTATATAATCATACTTTTTTAAACACATTGATTGAACTGAAAAATTGAAAAGCAATTGCTGTGAAAACCTTTTTTCGTAAGACATTTTATGCAAAATTTCAAATGCTGACTTACAAGGTACCTATTTAAATCAAAAGTGTTAATTTTGTTGTTAACCGTTAAATTAATTTTGCAATTTCTAATTTTACACTTAATTCAATTTCTAATTTAAGTCGGCAGCGTGGTCGAGTGGTTAAAGCACCGGACTGATGATCAACATGGTCTCGGTTCAGAACCCACTTGCGCCATTCTGTTGTGTCCTTGGGAAAGACACTTTACGGCACCTTCCCCTGCTTGGTGGTCCTGGCGAGCAGTTCTAAATTACAGTAATGTCTCTACTAAATTACTAGCGGACAGCAATATCTTGACATCTCCGGAAGCAGGTCGGGGTAATTGCTTACCCTATGTATAGCGCCTCCGTCACTTTCCTGCGATTCAGGAGGATAAGTATAGAGATAAAAAAAAGCCACTTAATTGTATCTTTTCTATTTTAATATATGCTAATAGATATGTTTATGCATACTGTCTATGTGTGGTTTCTTTAACCTTTCGATTCTGATTCGTCTTACTGTTTTAAAGAAAGTAATTTTCTTTTAATTAATTGTAAACGATTTAAGCTTTTTAAGATGTTCTCACACTTGGAATTTTTTGTTACCGAGTTTTAATCTGTCTGCAAGGCACTGACTGCATTTTGCAGTTCACAAATTTGTCTGCTAATTCGAATGTTTAACAAAACAGCAGTCAAGTGTGCGCGGTCATTTGATCTGTTCCTAGCAACACTATGTCAAATTTCGGCCAGCTCCGTCAATCGAACCCAAACTAACCGCGAAAAGATAAGGAATGACAATCTCTTTATCGCACTTCCCAATTTTTTACGCTTCACGCTTTGGTTTTGATTTGAATAGAATTTCGCAGACCTGTAGACGAAAAAAGTACCATAAGCGTTCCGTATCAGACACGTCTACATTTTTATGAAGAGCAAGGTATCTTACCGCGATTTATTCTTACGTGTTGCAATTAACCTTATATACGTCACGAAAAAAAACAAGCAATTTTGATATCCTTATTCAGCAAAGACACGTGGTCAATGTGATATACTGTTGTAACTATAAAAACTCGGTATTATTAATTATTGTAAGGCTTGAGATCAGTGTTTCCTTTAGGGTGCGCAACTGCGCAAATGCACAGCGCCACTAGACAGTTTGCGCAGTGAAATCCTATTCCTGCGCAGTAATAACTGCCAATTTTGTAAAAAATTCGTCTTTTTCAGCTTAAAATACCATAGCTGATTAATGCCGACTCAGGTCCACTCGTAAAAATTCGATAAATTGAGAAAGGAATGCCGATTGTATGCGCCAGGCATAAACCGTGTTTAAATTAGACCTTAAGATAGGTTGAAGCGCAAAGTTTTGTGTACGATCAATTTGTTTTCTAACTTCGTTTTAGTTAATGCCATTGCAGAAAAAAATCAGCTTCACAAAAGCAAAATATTAAAAAAACAGCCAAGCTTTAATTTCTTTTGTATCCACTGTGCTTACGAATGTTTTTTGTTATCCACTTTGTACATGCATTATACAACACACACTGATAAGCAGGAAGAGATGGCAAATTCAAGGTGCGTTAAAATTTGCGATACTACTTTACGACAAGCGCACTCACCAACATTACATTTTCATGATCGGTTGATTCCCGTTACATTTTTTCACTCCCACGACGATTTGGTAAATTTTTGCGGTTTTTCAAACTCCGTGACGCGTTACCATAATATATGATTGTTTCATTGCTGGCCAAAAGTGCGATTTCTATGGAGCCTTCTAACGAGCCGGTTGTGCTCCTGTCTCTCCTGCTCATCAACCATAAACGGCTTTAATTTTTTAAAGAAAACTAAATGTGTCGGTGAAGGCATATTGGCATTAAGATGTCTAACCCTGCTGATGATGTGTTTTAAATCTTGTTAAGATTATGCAAAATTATAGTATAGAATTGGTTTTTGTTGAAGAGTTTATTAATTGACAAGGCAAAAAGTTTGTGTTATAGTAATGCTTTATATATGTTTAATTTTGTTCTTTTGCTGAAAGTACTTTTCGTTTTTTAATATATTTAGATGCGAGTCTTTTTTTGTTACTAAGAATAGCAAAATACAAAATAAAACTTTTATTCATAATTTTACGTTTCTATGTTTGCTGCATTATAACATTAAGGCCGGATTTGGCATATTTTTTTTTATTTTATTAAGATGCTGTGTCCATGTTCTAAATTTTTTTATATACAGTATAAATCGTTTGCATATTATAAAGTTTAAAATTGTCGCATCTTATCTGTTGTTATAATCCGACGTTCTGCGTTATAGATATTTTACTTAAATTCACCTAGTGTTATCGTCAGCAGTTTCTGTTAATTTTGCCAATTGTTGTAAATCCTCTACTAATATCATGATAAAATAATTAAAATAAAGCATAAATGATGTTAATTTTTTACACATAAAAATTTTTAAAAAGTAAGTTGTATATTTCTACAGGATGGTGCTGATGTGGAATTAAAAGACCACAACGGCAATACCCCCCTGCAGTTGGCTCGTGGCCGAAAGCACAAAGACATAATAAACTATTTTGAAAACTTAAGATTAAAGAAAAGAAGTTATTTGGCTCGAATTAATTTAAAGTAAGGGTTTTGATAAATTGTCAGCCATGTTTCTTGTGATATTGTCGTATGTATGAAATTGGATACTGTGGTGAGGTAGTGTTGATGGGTGTACCCGACTCATGGATGAGGGATGAGGGCGCGGATCAACTCCGCCGAGTCCCAATAATCGGACAACCTCTAGAAACGAGGCCAGAGGTCTAGAATAGAGAGAATTAGGTACTGTCGTTGTACAAGCTGCTTATAAAAAGTGTGTTGGTGAATTTTTTACGGGTTTTCTTACTTTATCTAATTCGCTGTTATTTCTAATCTACAAAAGTATTTACACTACTAGTGAACTAACTAATGCAATTGATCAATAATTAGGGATGTGCCGATGTCAGAATTTTGCCGAAGCTTCGGCTTCGGCACATCCCTATCAACAATACGTTTGTAAGAACTTGATGCCCAAAATTAGAACCTAATTTTTTTAAATTTAACTGCCTATCGCTAGTTTCAAATAATCTAGTCCGCAGGAAATAATTAAATTAACTGCCGATATCCTTAAAACTTGTTCTCCAAATGCTTTTAAAATTCGCAATCAGTTCCTAACTCCGCCTTGTCCATGTTGCCTTCTACGTGCGTTTTTAATCCAAGCTTTTTAAAGGTCAATCGTATTTGGCCCTCCAGGAAAGAACAAACTGGCCTTCTCGTTCGTGTTGCTCACGACATGCATCTACGGTTATCCTATTTATTTCTTCAAGGTGCTTCCGAAAACCTCCGAATTTTTTATGTCTCATCTTTTGTTTATTCTCAACACGTAAGTTCGACGCGTTTTTTACGTTTTGAAGATTTTTACATAAAAGCTTTTCACTTTAAACTTTAATAAATTGAATTTTTAATATTGTTAATAGATGTGAATATTTCAAACTTTAACTATTTATCGTTCAAAAACAAAAAAAGTTTTACAAACATGAAACAAAAAACAATTAAAACAAAATGCTTTTGAATTCTTGCGAAAAAAAACTGCTGGACTTTTATGAAGTTTATTTTTTAATCAAGGTTCTTCATGTGGTTCACCTTGATGAAAGCGCATAATACTGATCCCGGTTTTCTACCGAAGAACGTCGATTCTTACGATCAAGCGTTAAAACAGGTTCAAGTTCTTTGCTAAACTAAAGCTCCTGGGTGTAATTACAATTACTTGAATTAAAAAAGATTTTGTTTTCGAATTGTTAGCGTATGTCATTGTAGGGCGGCAGACCAGTGCTGTTTGCATGGTGCTCACAAGTGCACATAGAGATTCATTTTAAATCGGTCAGAAATCCTTTAAGTAATACAGTTTTCATATGCAATACATGAAATGGCATATTCAATTGTCTATGATTAGTCTATTTGCTATTTACCCAAAATGCGATCCGTTTTGTCTTCACACTTTGACAAATATTATAATTGTATGCTATTTTGTTTCGTATCAAAGCTTTACGTAAACCGATGCAATTCTGAATCAAAAACTAGCATTGTTCTATTTTGTCCTAAATTAGTTGATCGTAAGCGAGAAGTTTGCTTTATTTCAAGTTTACAAAAATATGAATTTAATTCGCTTCTTGCTTTCGCGGGCGATAGAACAAATAGAATTAATGAAAGCATCATCAGTAAAAGCTTGTTTGTTTTCCTGCTCGCGCGTACCAGGTCGCGGTATTTGACGAATGGAAGCAGGGACAAAATCCTTTGTCACGGTTGTGCCACACGTGCAGACTGGTCCGGCCTCTGCGCGCCAAGCACTGCAAAATCACCAACCGTTGCGTCAAGC
Organism: Diplosoma virens; assembly: GCA_963680785.1. Lineage (NCBI taxonomy): Eukaryota > Metazoa > Chordata > Ascidiacea > Aplousobranchia > Didemnidae > Diplosoma > Diplosoma virens. Next base: position 16,151,279 of record OY796892.1, read on the forward strand.
ACTTCGATCATTACTGTCCTTATATTTATAATGTCGTCGGATACAGAAACAGGTGAGCTATTTCTTTTTTTATTTTGCGAAAAGTAGAAATTTAAATCCGTCGTGTTTTTCTTTCGATTTTCTGTATTATTGACCATGTTCTGATATAATGTTTATTTTTCGATCCGAGTATTGGATGTCTACCAACTTTTCGGCGAGTTGAGATCGCACAATTTACGCCATTTTCGAATTCAAGCTTTTACCTGACGTTGTTATGCGGAATGCCTTTCGATTCGTTGACTTTGTTGACTTTGTTGACTTTTATTTTACTTTGGCAGGAATTATTTTTTGGGCTTCTTAATTGGAATGCTGTATACCTTGATATTTGGAGATTATTTTGTCTGGTATATGTTGAAGCATTTCGGTTTTGATATCTTGTTAGCATTTGGAGGACTAATCATGGCCGGATTTACTATCATTGTGTTTGTTCTAACATTTCTCACGGTAAGTGATTTCTAGCTATCACTTTGACTTAAAAGCAATTTTGGGCTTATTTTGAACATGATCCTATAGTGTGACTTAAACTGAAAATAAAAAATTAGATCATGTTCAAAATACGCCCCCAAAATTACACAACTAAAAAAGTATTTTTAACATGATCCGCAATTTTTCGTCACGAAGTAAGTAATCTGGGCAATAAACTAGACGCGCGAGAACTCGGGTCGAAAAATCAAAAAGTACCGTAACTAGGCGACATAAAAACCCGTCGCAACAAAAATACCTCTGCTTTGGTAGAAACGCATTTATTTCGTTTGCTTTGAAAAAGCGAACGATTACAAAAAGATCAGCGCTTATCATTACCCATGTATTATATTTCCTGCTTGGTTTTTTATTACCGTAAAGTCCGGCGTATAAGACCCCTTTTCAAAACCAAAATTTAGTCCTAAATTTGAGGGGGAGTGGTTTATACACCGAACAAGAAAATCACAACTTGATAAAAAATTCAATTTTTTAAAATTAATTATATTAAAATTAAAAATTTAATTGAAATGTGAGTTTTTTGGAGCTAATTTAAAGGAGGTCTTATACGCCAGACTTTACGACGGTATTATACCTCTTACACGACGGTATTATTAATAATCTTTTATTTATCAAAAAAAATTTTAACGACTTAAATTAATGAATACGATAACTTATAAAAATTATGAAGCCAGCGCAAATGCCAAGAATAAAAGGGAAACATAATTAAGTTCATTGCTAGATAATAATTTGTAGAGAAATATTCTTATCTTCTTCCACAAAGAGACAGTCGTTACTATCTAAGAATGGTTTGCACCCACATCAAAAAAATCGATTGAATTTCTATAAAAATCCCAAATAAAATTTTTTGATTGTTTGCTAATAAGCGTAAACCTTTTTGAATTATTATACGAAAGTAAACAATGTAACTCGTTTGTAAAAAGTTTTAAATTTCGATTTTTAGTTGTTTTCATTTTATATTCTTCAAGTTAATTTCTCGCGCGTTTGGTTTTACGCTGCCTAGTTTACTTTGCAGCCTCTGATCATGTGTATTGATTCTTGCTTTTAGTTGATTTCACGACGTAATGTTATTTTCGACATAACCAAGTTACAACCAAAAAAAATGCGCTGAACCGCTCTGCGTAACGCTAACGATTTTATCGGTTTAAATTGTTATTTTTGTCTCTTGGCACGACTCCACAAAACGATTTATGGAATTTTTTTGTTCGTGGCACTTAAAAGGTGTAAAGAAACTTTTTCTTAGTTACCTTACAAATCCAATATTTGAACCACTTATTCCTGCCCAATAAACTTCAAATAATTTTTTTGAGATGATGTGAAAAGAAATTGAACTCAGGAAGGTAGTACCAAATCTAAACTTTTTGTGTTTTCAAAAGAGTTTCATAATAAGGCGTAGTTGTTGCCATCTTTTTTTGCTTGAGAATTTAGGCCGGACAGTGCTGCAGATTTCCCTAATTTCTTTGACTACAGTTAGTTTTTTTTATTGGTAAAACATTGATTTGAAAAAACTTTTCATTAGCACAGTTCCACATCATGAAACTAAGTATTGGTGTTGTGGTGGTGGTGGTAGTTTTGATTTTTTTCTAGGAATAGGGGAGTGGATTAACTTTGCGAAGTCCCAATAATTGGTTGACTCCTCTAAACGACTTTATAAAGTCTAGAATAGTAAGGGAATGGTCAAAGATAGACCAGCACAGAGTTACAAACAGAACATTCTAGAAGGAAGGCGTCTTGTGATTGGGAACTATATTTGCTGCTCAAAAAAATCTCGGCTCGACCGATTCTAAGTAGATGATGCTGTGTTTATTGCAGTGTAAACCAGAGAGAATTTTTCAGAAAATACGAATAGAAATTTGATAATTAAAAAGACCAGATTGGTTACTGCGTTTCTAACTAGTGTAGAGTTGTAGGCTTTGAGAGTAATTGAGGGGTGAAAGGAAGATAAGAATCGTGAAAGGGTTTAATCAAAAACCACCTTTAACAAAAGGCTATGCCAAGTTATTGCCTCTGAGTGAAGTGTGTCTGTGTGTGTCTACTGAAGGTGGACAACCTTCGGGTCGGAAAGGTAGGGTAGAAAAGTTTATATATATGGAAGACAGGTATGTAAATGGGACAGAGAGGGTGTACATTACAAACCGAGACTCGGAAATATAGAATGAAGATAATAAAAAAGGCACTCTACGGCGTGAAGAAAGACATGGTTTTAGCATTGCCGCTGCTGCGGCAAAGAGCGGCTGAGTTGGAGAGATGCCAATAAGAGATCTATAGCAGCTGGCATAAACAATTTCTCCCCTTCTTAACCCGCTTAAGATAGGGTCATTAGTCCATACATCTACACGCAATTGACAAGCCATTCGGACCCGTCATAAGTGCAGGAAAAGAGGACAGTACCACCGCGATAAGGCGGCGTGTTGGTGCAGAAACTAAATACTCCGTCGTTCGATCGTCCGAATTTTTATTAGCTCACGGCAAAATATTCGCCTTTGGCCATTTTATGATTTTTAATTAAATAACATTTCCTGGAAAACGAAGGTGGTAGGTCCTAGGTCGTCATCATGGAGAGCATTGGCGCAGATTTCGATAGTTTCTTGTAGGGGAACGTTGGTAAAAAGGCTGGAAATATATCAAAGGAACAGAGAAACGGTGATGAAGTAGGAAATTGAAAATTTCTGAGCGTTTTAACGAAGGTGAAAGAGTTAGTTTGTAGAAAAAAGTTGGAGTACAGGGTCAAGGAGAGAAGGAAGTGAACCATTTTGCAAGTTGATGTTGGGCTGAGCCAGTCATGGACAGGATGGGGCGTAGAGGCACGTCCTTGCGGGTTTTGGGAAAGCCATACATACATACGTGGGCGTTGACAGCCCGTAGTTCAGATGGCTTCGTAAACTCTAGCAGGGAAGAGGTTCTTCTCCTTCAGTTCCAATAGTCGACGTTGTATTTGAGACTCAATCTTGGCTGTGTTGTCATTTTGACTAGCCGGACCAAGGTTTTCGAATTTGGAAGCATCGTGCAGAAGCGTGTCCATTTTCGAAACATAGTTATGCTTGTTTAGAATGACAACGCCAGCGCCTTAGTCCGGTTTGGTGATCAGAATGTCGTTGTTAGACGCAAAGATCTGGTAGCCTGAAAGCACTCTTTTGACATGAAGAAGTCCTCAATGTCAATGGGACTATTGCAGTAAGCATGGGCTAGGTCGCTTAACCTTGACCCTGTACTCCAACTTTTTCTACGAACTGCATACCTGACTCTTTCACCTTCGTTGAAACTCCGAGAAATTTTCAATTTCCTACTTCATCACGGTTTCTCTGTTCCTTTGATTTTACCAACGTTCCCCTCCAAGAAACTATCGAAATCTGTGCCAATGCTCTCCATGGTGACGACCTAAATAACATTCATTATCTACACGTTTTGAGCTTGACTCGATAACAGCCGGCGGTGGTGGCACTTCTATATTGTGTGACATTAAAAGTGCTGTTTGTTGTTACTGATTTTAGATCAACAATGCAATGCGCAACATCACCACCAATGAAAGGATGAATGCTGGCCGTTATGAATACCTGAAAGATGGAAATGGTCGTTTTCACAATCCCTTTGATCAAGGTCTAGTTGCGAATCTCAAAGAGTTTTTTCACTTAAAAGAGCCTCTCTGTGTTGTATTGAATGATAACGAGAAATCTTCCATCAACATAGTATAGACAATTTTAGACCGACGCTTTTTGATTGCACTATTTAAAAGAATGTTTTGATAGTTTTCCGCTCATGTTATTTTTTAGAATTGATAAACACAAACGGTTGCTGTGCTGTGGACGGAAAAAGTTCATTAATTTTGAATTGACGCTTTGTGATAACGAATATCAATTCAACAGAAAATTATGCTAGGGTTTGCGTTCACGTTTTTTTATTGCCTTACGCATTTTTGATATGCATTTACGTTGTGTCAAATGGGTAAAAGATCGAATAATAGTGAAGTTTCAGGTGATCAATATTTAGCGTTACAACTTCAAATAACTGTATTTGGGAAATGATACGTACAGTTGGAGTAACACAGGTGAAATATTGTTACAGAATGAATATAAATTCAATACAAATACAATTTATTCAATATGCTTTCTATTTGAATCAATTACAAGCTGAAGACACCTCGAAAATGACCTGCAAGAGTCACGAATCACATCCTGGGGCATTTTTGACCATTCCTTCCGTAGTTTCGTCTTCAGTGCCTCCAAACTTTTATGATGTGTTGCTGAGACCTTGCTCTCGAGGTACCCCCAGATACCAAAATCGAGAGGATTCAAATCGGGTGATGAAGGGGGCCATTCCTCTTTGGAAATAAAGTTGGGAACATTGGCCGATAGCCACTCTTTTTTTTAGCTCCGTGTGACGGTGCCAAATCATGTTGAAACGTCCAAGGAAGTGAAGTGTTCTTTTGCCCAGGGCAACAATAAACCAACAAGGATGTCATTTCGATAATTCTCTTGGTTCAGTTTGACGCCTTGTACTACAAAAACCAAAGGACTTCTTCCAGATTCGGTAGCGGCAGCCCAGACCATCACTGACGCCGCCCCTTGGGCCCAAGTGACTCTTCGAGGTCCTACCTCCCTATCACGTGACCAAACACGATCATTCTGGGGATTTACATGGTGTTGAACATCGAATTTCTTTTTGTCACTGAAAACGAGGTTAGGAAGCGTGCCTGCCTCAACGCGGGAGAGGAGAATTCTGGCTCTGGCAAGGCGTTTCTCCACAGTTTTGGCCGATAACAACTGCTTCCTCACGTGTTTGAATGGGAACATCTTCAGATCTCTACGAAGAACCGTAAACATGGTCTCATACAAAACATTCGTTTCCTTTGCCGTTTTCCGGATCGATCTCTTCGGATTTCTCCAGACTTTCTCCCCGATCAGGACAAGGCCGTCCTCGAAGTCCTAGCGCTTCGAGGACAGCCTTGTCCTGGTCGATTTTGCACATTCCCACTTTCTTTATACCTAAGAGTCCTCCAGACCAGCATTCTGTTTACTTTCATGTCCTTGCAAATTTCTTTCTGAGACTTCATTACCTTAAAAAGCTCAACAATTGCGATTCGTTTATCTAAACCTACAGCCATAGTTAAATTTAAATACCTGAAAGAATAAATATTCAATAGAAAGTGTCAAAAGGTAAGTTACATTGAAAAAATATAGAAAAATTTTAATTTAAAATGAACTGTAACACTAAATATTGATCACCCTGTATTCATATAACTGTACCAAAAATTAAAGATTTTAACTAGAATTTTAATTTTTAAAATTTGAATGCACATTTGTGTTCGTAAGTGTAAACGCAGTTTTGTCAAACAATTAGGTTTTATCAAAATATCAATCTGTATATTTCATAATTTTACGTAAATAAATTTTTTTGCCGCAATCCATAAAGTAAAGTATATCTTTTGTAACCGTTGGTTTGTTTTGAGACTAATGCATCAAGTGTGGCGTTATTGACAGCCTCGTCCGTGACCCAGTTTCAGAATTTTTTCAAAAAAATTATGGTGCTTGCGGTGTGCATAGGCCTAACACCAAGAAAGTTCTCTGCTTCGGCCATAAACAACTACGCGGCGATCGAAAAGTCGTGCATTTCTTTCTGTAATCAGCGCAAAAAGAAAAATGTCAGTTGTAAAAACAACAAATTAACCAATAAAAGCAATAGCGCTGCAGTGAGAATCAAACATCGATGCAGATACAAAATGAATCGAACATCATCCAAAATTCAACTGCTGCTAGCTGCTCGTTATCTCGTTCGCTCGTCATCTAATAAAATACCATTTTATTTGTATCAATTTAAATGTTTTAGCTGCATCTTCCAAGCGTTTAACAATCGCATTTGTACAGGTTGTTATGTCAACTTTATTTATTGCATGCTATGTTTTTTTACAGTACTATTGCACCCTATTAAAGATTTGTTATGTGCTCACGTGAATTCCACGTGTACTTCACGTGAATTTACATTCCTCTCCTTTTCGCTAAAAATCGCATTTGAATGATTTGAAGCACTTATCAAAGAGCTTGGCGAAACTCTTTTTGTAAATTTACATTACAACCAGTCTGGTCAATGAAATATCAGTTTCTATAGCAGAGTTTACCGATCGGGGGTCCGAATACTGTTGCTGAAGGTGCGAGAATTTATCAAAGATGCGGAAATATACTATTGTCCAAATTATTCCAGTACAAAACTGGTTTCATCAATCCAATGCGCTGCCAAGCGAAAAAAATTGGGAAGCGTTGTGTTACACCTTTTACAAAATTGATTTTCTACCCATAATGCGTTTTTTAACAACGTGTTCAATTTTGTAGCTTCAATACAACTTATTTCTTTATCCGGCTATTTAAAAAATGTTTTAAAAGGCAACTAGTTGTGTTTGAAGTACGTCTATGTTTAATTACGTTTTTGTATGGCTTGTACTTTATATATTTAGTGTTATTTTAATATTCTTAAATAATTTGAAGTCTTGTATCTTTTATTTCTATATTTGCTTGTTTGGTAGAATTGCTGTATTGAACGAAATAAATTAATAAATTTTTAAGTTTGAAAAAACAATTTTTTAAACTTTCTGCCAATACGAGTAAACATCATACATACCTCTTGTATTGCCATTTAAAAATTCAAGTGTAACTCTGAAGTCTCAGTATTACTTTCGTCTTGGAAGAGACGTTCCTCAAAAATCAATATTAGGACCTGTCGTTTTTTATTAATTACATACCCCCTTTTTATCAGATTGTCTGTGCATGTTGATGGTCTTATCATTTTCGCCTCTTCGAGTCGAGTGTGCAACCAAAGCCGTAGTAGAATCAACACTCGACAAACTCAAGAAACGATCCACTGAGTCAATCTGAGCCCTTAAATCTTGAAAGTGCGCCTTCCGTTTCAATCTTTATCAATCACCGATTCAACTTATTTTCTCTTTTAGTTCAGCCCACATTTATATTTCTCGATGTAACCTTTAATCAAACCCTTTTTAAAGCAGCAATTTTTTTTCTAAGTTACACTTACTCCTTCCGATTTATCGTTTCCACTTCTGAAAACGGTACAAAAAGCATCCTTGCAACCTACATAAAGTAATTATTGACCTGTTCTTTTATATTCCTCGATTCCTTCTGTCTTTCTACCTATATTCTATCCGTAGAAAAAATAAAAGATCGTTCTGTAAAGTCATAAGACATGCCATCATCCTTATCCTTCTCTTACAGCTAGAAGCTCTCCCTCCTACTTCTTACCTAACAATCCCTATCGCACTTTGAGTGAGCTCTACAATTTGCTCCAATCTTTTTCAGTTGCTACGCTGGCAGCAAATAATCTTAAAACCCGACTTAAATGGATAAAGAACGTGATAACTTGGGATTGCCAGTTTCTATAATTCATATAAGAGCGCCGAAAATCGGTCTTGTTTCGGCCTTTCCATTTAATCAGGGGTAGCCAAAGCGTATAATGTTCCTCAACAGCGTCCTGTCTTCCATGTCCTCCCTCGCACCAACTTTCCCCATAACCCCTTCACTACATCAAGAAATCTTCTCTTCGGGATCCCTCTTTTCCTTTTTCCCGGTAATTCTATTTCCATCACTCTTCTTCCTACATACTTCTAATATCTCTTCATGACATGTCCATACCACTTCAGCCTGCCCTCCCTCATCTTCATTCCTTACCGTTCTACCTTAATTGTACCCCTAATGTACCTGTTTCTAATCTTATCTTTTCTCGTTACTCCCATAGCAAACCTCAACATTTTCATCTATGGCACTTTCATCTCTTTTACTTGTTTCTTTGTAACCGTCACCGTCTCAAGTCCATACACCGTTGCTGGTCTCACCACTAAACTGTACACCTTTCCTTTTACTCTAGCTGGTAACCTCCTGTTACAGATTACTCCCGATACTTTCTTCTATCTGTTCTATCCTGCCGGAGCTCTCCTCTTTACCTCCCTCACAATTACCACTTTCTTGCACCGTTGATTCCAAATACTTAAATTCCTTTACTCTTGGCACTTTTGTATCCTCCATCTTCACTGTTTCTTTGTCATTTCCTCCATTTACGCACAGATACTCGGACTTTGACCTACTTACTTTCATCCCTCTTCTTTCCAACGCATACCTCCAGCATTCTAGTCTCCGCTCCACTTCTTCTTTGGTCTCTTCGCAAATCACAATATCATCAGCAAACAGTATCGTTCCACGGTGGTTCTCTTCTTACTTTGTCCATGAGTCTATCCATAATCACAGGAAACAGAAACGGACTTAACGCTCATTCCTGGTGCAGTCCGACCTTGGCCTTTTTGTAGTTCAAACTTTTTGTAGTTCCTACTGCACACCTCACTACTGCTTCGCTTCCCTCGTACATATCTTGTACAAGTCGCACATACTTTTCTACCATTCCTGATTTTCTCATACAGTACCACAGCTCTTCTCTCAGAATCCTGTCGTAAGCTTTCTCTTGGTGCACGAATACACAATAAAGCTCTCTTTGACCTTCCTATACTTTTCCATCAACATTCTTAAGGCAAACATGGCATCGGTAGTTTCCTTTCCTGGCATAAATCCATATTGCTGTTTACTGATCTGTAGTCTACTCTATCTCTAAGCCTGGCTTCAATTCTCGTATCCTCATGGTATGGCTCATCAGCTTTATTGCTGTGTAGCTTCCACAGCACTGTGCGTCCCCTTTGTTTTTATAGATTGGGATAAGCACAGTCCTTCTCCATTCTTCTGTTATCCGTTCACCCACTAATAGTTTGTTGAACAGTCTGGTCAAAAACTCTATCCTTATCTCTCCCATGCACTTCCAAATTTCTAGTGGCAATTCGTCTGGTCCAACCGCTTTACCTTTTTTCGTCCGTCTCAGTACATTCTTCATTTCTTCTTTACTGACACAATTTACCTCTTCGTTAACCACTTCTGCTTCCTCTGTCCTAGAGTCTCTGTCATTTTCCTCGTTCATCAGTTTCTCAAAGTGCTCTTTCCATCTCTTTAACGCTGCCTCCGAATTTATAATCACATTATCGTATTCATCCTTCATAATCTTTCCCCGCTCTGTCTCTCTGCCTAGCCAATCTGTACAACTCCTTTTCACCTTCTTTTGTTTCCAATTTAGAACGCAAATCTTCATGGGAACGTCCCTTCGCCATCGCAACTGCCTTCTTTGTATATTTTTTTAGTATTTTAATCTCTTATTTTGTCCCATGCTTTCTTTGCCTCTTTTTTTCTTTTATGCTCTCCTGAACTTCCTCATTCCACCACTATATCTCCCTATCTCCTTTTCGTTTCCCAAATGTCACTCCCAGCACAGTCTCAGCTGTTTTTCTTAGCATTTCTGCTGTTTTGTCCCACTCATCAGGTAACCCATCCTCGCCTACCACAATTCTGGTCACCTCCTGTCTAAACACTTCTTGACAATTTGTCTCCTTCAGTTTCCACCATCTTATCTTTGGCTTCACTTTCTCTGCCTTTTTCTTTTTCACCATGAGAGTTATTTTGCATACGACCATACGGTGCTGGTTTGCGACGCACGATTCACCATTACCTTACAATCGCACATTTCCTTTAGGTTCCTCCTTCTGCACATCACGTAATCTACTTGAGTACTTTTTGCACCACTTTTATACGTCACCCTATGTTCATCTTCTTGAAATAAGTGTTGACAACCGCCAAATCCATCCTCTTCGCAAAATCCACAACCATCGATCTTTCCTTATTTTTCGTTTCAGCACCGTACCTCCCCATTATTTCCTCATCCCCTATGTTTCCTTCGCCCACATGTCCATTAAAGTCTACACCTAGCACTATCTTCTCCTGTTTTGATATACTTTCTATCAACCCATCCAAGTCTTGCCAAAAATCATTTTTCTCCTCCATGCTGTTGCTAACCTGTGGAGCATACGCGCTTACTATGTTTAGTATCGACCCTTTTACCTGCAGTTTCATGGTCATTAGTCTGTCTGACATCCTCTTCACCTCCAAGACGCTTTCAACCAGCTCCTTCCTCACTACTAGTCCTATCTCATTTCTTTTTCCATTAGCTACATTGCAGCTACTGATTTGCAGCCACCTCCAATGTTCTTCGTTTTACTTCCTTTCCACTTTGTTTCCTGTAGGCATAGTATATCTATATTCCTTTGCTCCATTATGTCTGCCAACTCTCTCCCCTTTCTAGTCATTGTTCCTATATTTAAGGTACCCACCCTTATGAGGGTGCGTCTCCCCTTCCACACTTCTCGCTGCCTCTTCCCTCGCCTCCTTTCTCTATTTTTCCTCTTGTTTTCACTAACCCCAGCAGTAGCATAATTTCCACAAGTGCTCTGCCGTGCGACGCCTGAGGCGGTCGTTGGTAACCCGGGCCTCGACCGATCCGGTATGGATTCATCATCATAACGCTAACAATTTTTTAAAGAGAGTCTGCTTTAATTTTGTTTTAGTCTTAAGCAGGGCTGCGGCGTTAGCAATAAAATCTATTCCTCCAACCGCAGCCTTGGTCTTTGGCACCTTACAACTGCAAATTCAGTAACTTAAAAAATGCAATAAAAAGGACAAAAAGTTATTAAAAGTAGACACAGTAAAGAGTAGTAAAGATTTGGTTTCTTTTGAAAAATGCATTTTAAAATTTTATCGTTTAGTCTACAACAGGGATGTCCAATCTTTTTCCATGATGGGTCAAATTGTAGATTTAAGTATCAGGTCATAAGTTCTGTCCGAATTTTGAATAAAAAAATAAGTACCGTAAAACGGGGTGACAAATACCAACGGAGGTGATTAATACCACAGGTCAAAAAATGATTTTCTCGACTTTCGAAGTTAAAATTAAGCTTTATTTTATTTTCAAATCTATGTTTTTTAGATTTTAAAATTGAATGTAATTCTTCTAGATTAGGCCTACTTTGTAAAAAAATAGAGTTTCAATGATTCTTTTGCATCTGACTACGATAGATTAAAAACGGCTGGCTCAAATTCGAAAAATTTTTTAAAAATTTGACCCTCGAAAACTTTGATATGTATCTCAAATATTGTTTCAAATTTTTACATTTAATTCTGCATTAATTCGTAGCTTTAATTATAACAAAAGTGAGATAGTTTTTAGAGATTGTGAATGAGCCCCTTTAGGGGTCATTTATGAGGTTTTGTCACCCCGGACTGCATGAGCAAAAATGGGGTGACAAAAACCACCATTAAATTGAAGTAATTTTCTTCTTTTTATCATATTTACAATATTTTTTAAGTTTAGCGAGCCTCATCACGTTGGTGCTGGAATTGCTTGAGCTCTCATCATGCCAAGATTGTATAAAACAAAACCTGATTCTCGGCTATACTAGCCGGGCGACCTGATACCAGGGTTGTGGAGGTGTCGAAGAGTCGGTAGTTTGAGAGTGAGGTGGAGTCGGAGTCGAAGAGTCGATAGTTTGAGGATGAGGTGGAGTCGAAATCTAAGTGTCGGTAGTTTGAGGGTGAGGTGCAGTCGGAGGGTTTTTGTTACTGGAGTCGGAAGCCAGTTAAAGAAGATCTCATAGATGCCACGCTTTTTTTTAGAGTTAATATGTGAAATGTAAATGATATTTTTCAAAGTTATGAATTTTGGTGTCAAAAACATTTTCAGATGTCTTCTAAAGATGGAATAGGAGAAGAAACTTTCCGAGGGGTGGAGTCGGAGTCTGAAAATTTTTATCACTTGGAGTTGGAGACAGAGTCGAAAAGTTTCATTTATTTGGAGTCGGAAATTATTTTACCGACTCCACAACCCTGTCTGATACCCTGCAAAAAGCATAAGAAGAACTTAAAATCATTTGAGCTTAACTTAGGTCAAGGTAAGAGGTTTTCTTAAAGCTTTTGTCTCCCTATAGCGAGGTTTACAAATACCAAAAATAATAAAAACATTGACTGGTTTTTGTCCCCTCATGTCAGGGTGAAAAAACCACCACGGTTTATGACCCCACATGTCATGAAAATGCGATCACAAAATTGAAAAATTTTTTAATTCGACAACATTCATCCTTCCCCCTAATCTAAAACTAAAACTAAATATGCAAAGTTAAAGAAACTATGAACTAAAATAGCCTCAAAAGTGGCTTTTGTCACCCCATTTTACGGTAACCAAAATCTATTTAATCAAAATTTAATTAGAATGTATGTTCTCTGGTTATATCTCCGACTTCCTTCTATCTATTTATAAGTTAATTAATTCCATTACTGTAAAACATTTTTGCTAAAACTCTCCATTTTTAAAGTGAAAAACTCTGCAACGTCAGTTTCGACCCTCTCATTGATTTTGAAAATTTATTTCCTGCAAATGATTTTGTAAACTATGAAAAAAGCAATATTTTGAAGAAGCAAGGTTGGGAGAAAAAATGGATGAGGAATTTTCTCCAGCTCTTCGATCTTCTGCGATGTGAGTTTTTGCAGTGTAAGGTCGTGCATTGTTATCATGAAACATCACTCCTTTTTGTAAACTATGAAAAAAGCAATATTTTGAAGAAGCAAGGTTGGGAGAAAAAATGGATGAGGAATTTTCTCCAGCTCTTCGATCTTCTGCGATGTGAGTTTTTGCAGTGTAAGGTCGTGCATTGTTATCACACTACAACAACTTCCATCACTCCTTGATTCACTAAAACGAGTTTTTTTTGTTTTGTTTAAAGTTTGTTCAAAAGCTCTAATTGCTGACAATGGATGTGAGCATTAATTGTTGCATTAGGTGGTAACACTTCCAAGTAAATTGCTCCTTTGCAAGCTCCCCAGATAGAGAGAAAAACCTTTTAATATTTCATACCATTAAATTTTATTCAATTGTAATGAAGTTAAATTCGGACAGAACTTATGGGATGACCTGATGTATTCGGCGGGCCACAAAGTACGTATATACTCGTATGATATAAAATTTTCTCTTTTTAGCATTAGATGTTATTACCAAATAATAAATATTAACATATGATTTAAAATTGATTATCTTATTATGAATCTAAGTGAAGTGAACAATTAAAATCCGTACGTAATTTCGCGTTGTATTAAAAATATCCATGCTGGAGCTGCTTTGAAGTTCTAATTATGTGACTTCTTTACTTCTTGCTTATACCGACTCGAAATTCCCAAAATCTGGAAAAGAGGGCTTTAAGTTGCAATCCCAAAGCAAAAGAAGCCCGTGGAAGACTAAAAGAGTTTTCGACCGATATCTCTGCTCTGTGTCTCCTACAAAATTATCGAAAGGTTTACTTACGCCCGCGTCGAACCGATTATTAATCCATTGCTCCCTAGAGAGCAGACTGGATTTTGACGCGGAAAGTCAACCATGTAGCAAGTTGTTGTCAGTGTTGTTAAGACTCGAGTCCAATTTTTGAGGACTCGGACTCGTACTCGGACTCGTGCATCAAGAACTTGGACTCGAACTCGGACTCATAGATTTTTTTTTGTTGGAACTCGGACTCGGACTCGGACTCGTAGCCAAGAACTCACACTCGGACTCGGACTCGTTAAAAAAATAGCATTTATCGAGTAGAAAAAATAATTCTAATAAAAGAAGCTCGATAATTTTACTCAGAAATTACGAAAAAAAAAGCACCAGGCACTGGCAGCCAGACATTTGATTGCCAGTTGCCGAATTGTTAAGTTTCTTGGCAAACATAAGGCAGATGGATTACCGTTGCAACAACCAGATTTGTCCGTGAGAAACAGCTATCTGCAAAACTTCGTTGCGATCATCAAACGAAATCTTAGTTGATTAGAATAGATTTCGTGGACGAATCTGTAGTTTGCGAATGAAAAAGATTTTAAGGTGAAACTTACTTATCTACAAAAAAAGTCTTCACTTAAAATTTGTCTTCATGCCGTTCGTTGCCGAACTTTTAATAACTTTTTAGCTGACAATTGAAATTCTGACTTATCACATCAGAGCGCAGCGTTATATAAACGGACTTGCGCATTTGCTTGGGTATTTTGACGCCACAGAGGGTTTTTTGGAAATTTTAGTAAATGAAATCAAGCCGTGTACATTATTGGTTGGCATTCCAGAATGCCAACGGACGCGTAAAGAATAAATCCATAAAAACAAAGATACAGTAGAAACTGGATATTACGACACCGGCTATAACGACAATTCGCTTTTTACAACGCATTTTTGTTGGTCGCGGCAGAATTCCTATCTTTTATGTACATTTGACTTCGGCTTTAGCGACACCCGCTTTTACGACAATTCGCTTTTCACGACGCCACTTCTTCATTCCCGCGAGCAAAATTATCTTATTTTGCGACAGTTATTGCCTTTTGTTTAAATGCGTGACGGGAATTAGCAGCTCTAATCTCCTTTTAGGTGTCAAGCGTCTGCATCTAAAACAAAAGCGATGGCGTGACAGCGCATATACAAGACCATTGTTGACCTAATAAATCAGGGGTGTCCAACCTTTTTGAGACGAGGGCCATTTTGAATGATCAAAAATGTTGGTGGGCCAAACAAACTAACCACCACACTTTTTGCTTTAAAATCATAGTGATATCTTAAAAAAAAAAACTCCTTGCCTGAAATCAGTCTCAGGTTTCCCATTTTTTGTCCCAAAATCATAGTGGTCTCTAAAACTTAAAAAAAAACACGAAAAAAGGGGTTTTCACATCAAATCTGTCTCCGATTTCTGCCAAAATTGACGGTACAGAGGGCTTCAAAAAATACTGCTCGGGCCACTCAAAACCTTTACGCGGGCCACGCGTTGGACGCCCCGGTAATAAATAGTCCGACTTTGCTCTACTGTGTACTGTATTTAAACAAAAAAGTACAGTACCGAATATACAGTAGCAGAAAGATGTCTAACAAAAGAACATCATTATCGTTAACAACTAGCCAGAAATTTTGTAGCTCGCACATTGATTATACTGTTCTTGATTTGAAGCTATTGAGTAAGTAGCGTGTATATCGCAAAACGTAACTTCAACTTGCTAAGATTTATATAAAAACTCAAGTGGGCGTCCTTATTTATTTAAAAGAATTAACATTTAATGCATCTCAGCAATATAAACAATAAGCATGCTTTTATACAAAACTGAAAGCTTTTACAACATAGGCCTAAGCTATTAATATAAACTACTAAGATCGCGAATTGTTGATTTGACATTCAGATTTTTTTTCTAAAAATGCAAATTTATTTATGACTTGCGGACTCGGACTCATACTCGGACTCGTAGATTTTTTTTTTCTAAACTCGGACTCGTACTCGGACTCGTGCATCAAGAACTCGGACTTGAACTCGGACTCGTAGAAATATTTTTTGCTGAACTTGGACTCGTACTCGGACTCGTAAGTTAGGGACTCGCACTCGGACTCGGACTCGTAATTAAGGCAAAGTTTACAACACTGGTTGTTGTATTGACAGAAAACATCAAATACTTTTTTGTTGATCAGATGGCAGCAAATGAAAATGTCAGGCACAGTCTCCTTACCTGCAAGCTGCTTTAGACTTCTGTCGGATAAGCACATGGTCAGAATGATAATGGAGCTGGCAAAAAAACTAAAGTTTCATCCTTACTACCGGTGACAACAAGCAAAGCAGGCTTCTCCATCTGAAAAACAGCGTTTTAAAGATAAACTTGAATAACAGTATGTGAAGCTTTTCCACTTTTTTAATCAACTTGGCATTTGCATTATTTTATACCTTTTAGCCGATTATTCGATACCAAAACAAAGTCTTAGCTTTTTTCTTATCATTTTTTAGGGTTTTATTCACTGTTCCTCGTTACTGACCTCGCAGGCATTGGGGATTTCCCAAAATTGAAAAGGTAATGAACTATACTGGGCTTCTTCGTCGTTTGAAGGGCATCCACTACAGGTCAGACACAAACAGGACTGGGGCCGAGGGTTTATCCTTTTACTACCCCAGACCGCTGCCTGGATCAGATGCTGGCAGTGATGTCATTAAGCCAGCACCGAGTTTCGTCATCCAAAACCGTCAGACCTCGTGCTCCATGTGGTGCCCAATGTATAGGGCACGCTGTTAGCACATGGTCTGTGGTTTGCTCAGTGGCGCCACACTCGCAATTCGGTGAAGGAGCGAGACCCCATTTGTGCATGGACGAATGGAATCGCCCAACACCAGTCCGCAGGCGGTTGAGCCTAACCATTGGCCTAATCCAAGCTACTCGGGGTAAGCCCATCCCAACAGGCCTGGCACCGGTCTCGGGCACAAAAGCACGGAGCATGGAAACATTTTCACAGTACTCCGTTTTCCATTTGTGATTTGTCCATTCAGAAGCGCGGATGCCAAGTCTGGCAAGGTTGTCCAAGAGATTCCGCGCAGCTGGCACAAACGGGCGTCTGGATCTTAGTCTCGCTTGGCGAGTATCTGAGGACCCACTGAAAAGACCATACAAGATATGATTGGGGTCCAGAGATCCACGGTAAGCCAAGGAGAGTGTCGCTCCCATTCGGCGAAGCTCAGCTGGCTGGATGCCTGAGAGTAGCCTACAGGTAGGTGGTCCGTTGGAGTGGGACGCAGGCATCCAGTAACTATGCGCAAGGCGTCGTTCAAGACACTGTCAATGAGGCGAGTGTGAGCACTGCGACACCAGACTGGCGCACAGTACTCAGCTGCTGAGTAGACTAAAAACAAGGTAGCTATGCATAGTGTTTTAGCACCAGCACCCCATCCCGAGCCTACGAGTCGCCTCAACAGTGTGACGCGCGAAGATAAACTGGGCTAATAGTGAACGAGAACCAATTATTGTTACTTAGCTTAATAAACCTTCTTCACAAATTAGCCTACTGTGTTACTTAGTAAAAAAGTCCCCAAAACTTTAAACACCATTATTTTCTATAGAAGTACTAATTTAAGCAAAACAAAAAAGCAAATTATCAAAATCAGGCATAGAACTGTAGAATGAGTTTTAGAAAGTGCTTTCAATGCAGAATTGAAGTTGCCAACCAATAAGAAGTAATTAGATTTCAATAATTAATTTTAGCAACTTGTAGATATTTCTTAATTTATTTTTTAAAGTTTAATAGAAAGTACTCTGTAGCAAATATTCTTTTAAATGAGTTTTTCAAAGTCATTCTGGTGGTGTCTCAATATCTTTATATTTTTAAATGCTACATCTATGCTACTACAAAAATTATGATTTCAGAAGAGCATTAAAAGTACTAGAATATTATTCTCAGCATAGCTATGACAAAAGTTTAAAGGCTTAAAGCAGTCTTTATATATTACAAAAAAGTTAACATTGTTTAACTTAGTTCAGTATAATTAAAGTTTACGTACGTAAATTATTTAAGCTGAAAAACGATGGAAAAAAAGAGTATCTATGTTTATTATCTATATGTACAGCAAATGTAAACAGGATAAATAACATGAATCATATTCAAACATTGTTCAAAGTATTTTCCATTGACAACCGTTTGTCTATGTAATTGTCAACCGTATTGTCGTAAGTAATTTTTTTCGGTAAAACTAACCCAGGATCCTCCCTTAAACACCAAGATGAAAAAGAAAACCAGAGGAACGAATATTTTTAAAAAGCAACAGTAATCAAAGGGGATTTGGGTTAGTTTCATATTCTTTTTTTCCATCGTTTTTCAGCTTAAATAATTTACGTACGTAAACTTTAATTATACCACTTAGTTCAATTAATTTAACGAATGCCAATTTGAATTTGAGGTCATACAAAATGTGTTAATGGAGATAAAGAAATTCTTTTTGTACCATGTAAGAAACCATTAAAATAGTTTAAAATACATACACCACAGTATTCACGTGTTGCATTTGGCAAAATATTTTGAAAAAAATGTAAGACTTAAGCACTGTTAAGTAGATGCAAACTGCAAAAAAAGAGTTTGTAATTCATTTGCTAATCTTTTTTGATAGTTTAAGACCTATTTTTGTGTTAGAAAGTGAAGAAATAAAGACCCTTTGCAAAAAAAAGATTTGTATATATACATTAAAATTATATTGATTTCTTTTCATGTTGCAATTGCTATTCAGCTATTATGGAACATGCTTTAACAAAACATTAGCAGATTTAACTTTGAAAGTCTGTTTAGCTGCAATAGTTAGTTTGGTAGCATTATTTAAAATCAAATGAATTGAATAAAAATTTATTTTAGCTGAACTTATTAATAGTTTAATTTAATTGTATCTAATTTTTCATGATTTCTTTCAGAATGTAATTTTTAATAAAAGTTAACTATGCCTTAAATTGAATGTACTTATTAAATATAGTTTAATAAAAGTTATTTGTAAGGATTTGATATACTGTTATAGCTGTAAGAAATAGCTTAGCACAACAACAACAACTATTGCTTTGACTACAAATGCATATCCAAGGGTTTTGGTAAGATTTTATATTTAAAAAAACTAACTAATTTATACAACATGCTCGAATAGTTACTTTTTCAAATTCCAACCAAAAAACATTAAAAAAATACTTAATAGTGAGCAAGATTTGTGTTTGCCAAAAAAAAGAATATATTTTCTTTATCTTTTTAACTTGCAGGAAAACATTGAGGGCATTATACTAAGAGCAACTATCTTGTAATTATCTTTATCAGCTTTTGAAGATGCCAAGATATTGCTATTAGGTTGAAATTTTTTATTTGCTTTTTTTAAACTATAGAGATATTATTGAATTAAGGCTGCTTGCCAGGATGCCAAGCAGAGTAATGTGCTTAAAGTGCTTCCAATGATATAAAAAGATTGTGTCAATAACTATTGAATTGCTGAATCTGAAATATAAAGGGCTTATTTTGATGACTACAACAGTGAGTATTGCTTGAACAAACACCTTTTTAAAAAAAAGGAAAAGATGTCTAAAAATTTTCTATTTGATTGTATGATTTACAGTGCAGTGCAGTGTAAATTTTTGGTAACAATTTTGCAGTGCAGCACAATGCAGTGTCACAAATAAAAAATACTTGCAGGCTGCAGACACAAAATTTTGTATCTGCAACATCACTACTCTATTCTAGAATAGCTATGGTTAAGATTAAAGTTTCTTTCCTATGAACTACTACTTTACTGTGGTAGGAAAGTTTGCATGTCTCAGTGACCTGCAAACTCCAAAACTGTGTTGGCTGGAGATTTTATCTGTCCTGTTAGGAATATCCATGCCAAAGAGGTTTGCAGATAGGCACCAGACGAAATGTAGTTCACAAGACAGCAACTTCAAACCTGGGAAGACTGTGCTCAAAAGCTATGGCAAGCAAGCAGTCTAGGAGAAGGAAATCTCTAATATAAAAACCCCCTTGCAGTAGGGTTACACTGCAAATTTATGATATGGCACCTAGAACATATTTTCGTGCTGCCTCACGTGCCATGCAGATTAAAAAGGTCTGTGTTCAGGTACTTGGCAAAGGTATCAGATCGAAAAGTACTTTCCTAAACGGGTCAGCTTTGTTGAGGTTAGGACACTTGTGGTTGATTTTCAATCATTACAAATTTGCTCATTTCTGCTTGCTGTCTGATCTCTATCAGGTGGAGCTCTTGCTTTATCCAGTGAGAAAAGATTTGTCTCTAGCTTCTCAGGACAGTGAATATTTCAGTTTATTCACAAACTGGATGATCAGATTGCTGCTTCTTGGGGATGACATACATGCAAACCCTGGACCACAAACACACAAATGGGTTTGTGACATCTGTCTCAAATCTATTACTAAACACCAAACATCTATTTTATGTAAGTACACAAAAAGCACTGGGTGCATTTAAAATGCTCCCAAATCACAGCAAAGGACTACAACAACTCATGGTACTGTACACTTCACAGCACTTTCAAGTATAGAACACAACATCACCAAAGAACTTTTTCAAAGTCCAGCAACTTAATGCAAATGGAATTCATAACAAAACAGAAGAAATACAACTACTCATTAAAAATACACAAGCAGATGTCATAACATTATAAGAGACAAAACTCAATCAATCCCACAAAACACCAAACATTCCACAGTTTACACCTATCAGAACAGGCTGCACTCACAACAAAGAGGAGGCCTTCTAACTTACATTAAAAACAACATCAGTTTCTCTCAAGTCAATATTACATCAAACACTTTTCCAATTGAACTACAAATCGTCAAAATTCACCTTTCAACATTACAGCAATTACATATTGCAAACATGTACATTCCACCCAGCTATCACAAACAGAAGACTCAATTATATCCAGCACAAGCAATCATAAGCAATCTTCCAAACACAATCATCACAGCAGATGTCAATGCTCACTCACCATTATGGTATTTGCCAACCAAAGACCATAGAAGAGAACTGATCGAAGACATCCTGCTAAACTCACATCACATTACACTAAACACAAACACTCCAACACATTTACCACCCAATCAAACACAACAGCCTACTTTACCAGACATCACTACTGCTTCAGCAGACTTACATGACTGCACTAGATGGCAGACCATCTGCTCCCTCACATCTGATCACTTACCTTTACTCACCACCCTCAGTATAAATCACAAGACCAAAACAGCTTGCTCTCACTTTGCTAAAACAATAACAAACTACCAAAACACCAATTAGACATCATTTAAACAACATGTTGAGAATCTCATCTCCTGCAGACCCCACAGCACAAATGTTCATGAGGCAAACAAACACCTTATCAAGGCAATTTTGGATGCTGACAGACTCTTCATCCCTAAAGGAAATCGCAACAGCAGAAATCACACTCACCTACCCATGCATATCAACAACCTTATCCATCATCATAATCTGCAAACAAAACAGATCAGACCCACAAATCATTACTCTTAGCAATCACATAAACAAACAAATACATGAACAAAAAACAAACTCTTGGAAACAACATCTTGACAAAATTGATCACAAACACGATCCACACTCCCTGTGGGGCACCATAGCAAAGCTATCCAACACAACAGAACAGAAGCATTTGCTTTGGAACCAAAACATCCCTTACTGACATAGACAGTGCAAAAGCCTTTAACAAAGAATTCACAAATGTCACTCCATATAGCACAAACAAAATTAACAGGCACATAGACCATACAATCAAGAATCTTTCCACAGAGAAAATACAACTTACCATTACACAAGTGCAATCAACCATCTCAAACAGCACAAACAGCAATTCCACTGGACCTAATGGCATAAACATCAAACACCTCACCTAGGACCACTTATCATCAGATACCTCACAAATACGAGGTGTGTCAAAAGTTCTAGGACTCTGCTTTCTGTGTAAGCTTTAGTTGAGCTACAAGATTATGTTAAGTGGCAGATGATTTAGTAACTTCTTGAAAGTATTTAACCACAATTTCAATTTACTGTAATATTTATTTAGCATTTCAGTTGTGAAAGAAAATAGTTTACATATTTACTGTCGTTTTACTTTTTTTTTGCTTGGTAATTTAATAATGACAACAGAACAACAAACCAATCTCAAATTTCTAGTCCGTTTGGGAAAATCTCTTGCTAATTCGACTTGCTGAAGAAAGTTATTACTGGTGATAAAAGATGGGTTTTTGAGTATAACCTAGAGACCAAACCTCACAGTCCCCATTGGAAGAGTCCTAAATCACTATCGATCAAAAAAACATGGCAGTTAAAGTCCAAAATCAAGTTCATGTTAATAGCATTTTTTGAAGTCAGAGACATGATCCATTATGAATCTTTGCTGCAGGGTCAGACTGTCTATCAGCTTGTTTATAAAAAGATCCTGCAACATTTGCTTTGCTCATGTCTCTGACTTCAAAAAATGCTATCAAGATGAACTTGATTTTGGACTTTGACTGCTTTGTTTTTTTGATTTAAAGTGATGGAGGACTCTTCCCATTGAGGACTGTGAAGTTTGGTCTTTAGGTCATACTCAAAAACCCATGTTTTATCACCTGTAATAGCTTTCTTCAGCAAGTCAGATTAGCAAGAGATTTTCCCAAACGGACTAGAAATTTGAGATTGGTTTGTTGTTCTGTTGTCATTACTAAATTACCAAGCAAAAAAAAGATTGTAAAATGACAGTAAATATGTAAAATATTTTCTTTCACACCTGAAATGCTAAATAAATATTACATTAAGTTGAAATTGTGGTTCAATACTTTCAAGAAGTTACTAAATCATCTGCTACTTAACTTAGTCTTGTAGCTCAACTAAAGCTTACACAGAAAGCAGAGTTTTAGAACTTTTATGACACACTTCGTATGTACAACACTGCCCTAAACATCAACACAATACCCCATTTTAGGAAACGTGCCACAATCATTCCCATTTTAAAACCAAACAAAGACCACAACATTGGCACAAACTACCAGATGGCCCAGATGGTAGGTGCTTCCACGCAGCCTGGGCCGTGAGTAAGTCTGCTCATTGATTTTAAAATGACAGACCGAAACCGAACCTACCAAAACGGAAGGGTATCCACCCATTCCGATGTTCAGTGTGGGTCTGTTAATCGGCAAACGTCCTTTTCAGGACGGGGCAATGTCAGGATAAAACTGCCCTTTTCAGGGCACATTGCCAACAAGTTCCGAAGACCCACTATTCTTCAGCTGAACATCGAAGGCCTCACTGCAAGCAAGATGAATGTTCTTCATCACCTCGCTATGCAGTCTGAGGCACTCGTCATCCTACTGCAGGAGACCCACTGCACTGATGCAGAGAAGTTGGCGCTACCACACTACCAACTAGCTGGGTCTTCTTTAAGCAGGAAGCATGGCCTTGCCACGTTTGTTCACGAGCGACTGAGATACACGCTTTTGGACCAATCTCCACTGACATCGGAGATCGAGTGGCTGTGTGTGGACGTTGATGGCTATAAAATAGTCAACGTCTACAAACCACTGCCAACGCGATTGCGAACAATGGATCTCCCAGTGTTTCCTCACCCCTGTCTGTACGCTGGCGATTTTAACTGTCGTCATGCTGACTGGGGTTATGATGACAACAGTCCGGATGGTGAGTGCTTGGCTGGATGGGCAAGTATTAATTGTCTTGCCCTCCTATATAATGCCAAGGACGCTGCCAGTTTTTATTCCGGCCGCTGGAACACTGGCACCAATCCAGACCTAGCTTTCGCTAGCGTAGGTCCAAACAGTCGCTTACCGGATAGACGTGTCCTTGAGAAGTTTCCCAGGTCACAACATTGACCCTCGCTTATTACACCACCAAGGTTTGCTATGGCAGTGCCAAGCATGCCTGTTAAGCGATGGAACTTCCGCAAGGCCAAATGGAGTCACTACATTGCTTTGACGAATAAATTCGCAAAGACTTTGTTGCCGCCTGATTCACTTGATGTGGATGCGGCTTACCAGGACTTCTGTAACATCATTAAGAAAGCAGCCAAGAAGACTATCCCACGCGGGTATCGAAACAACTATATTCCGTGTTGGGATGCAGAGTGTGAATCCCTTTATAAAACCTTTCTGCAGTCTCCTCAGGGAGACGACTCAAGTTTGGCTGCTACAACTCTGCTTGCCAAGCTTGACAGAAAACGGAGGGATCGATGGTCCGAAGCAGTTCGGAGCATTGACTTCTCACACTCTAGTCGAAAAGCATGGAGTATTTTGAACAACCTTACTGGTAGGTCACGACACTCTCCTCGTCACTGTCCCGTTTCAGCCGATGCTATTGCATCTCAGCTGGTTAGAAATGGGAAATACGAGGCTGTTGATCGCACGTCATCTCGACTTGTTTTTCAAGAAGTGTCTGACCTTTGGAGGGCCACA
The DNA here is from genome assembly GCA_963680785.1 of Diplosoma virens. Classification (NCBI taxonomy): domain Eukaryota; kingdom Metazoa; phylum Chordata; class Ascidiacea; order Aplousobranchia; family Didemnidae; genus Diplosoma; species Diplosoma virens. The sequence goes on from OY796892.1 coordinate 16,175,468, forward strand.
ACACCAGACGCAGTAAATATCTCTGACAATTTTTCACAGAGAGAATTTGCTGCTGCCCTTCAACATTTAAAACCAGGCAAAGCTCCGGGTCCTGATTCCATCTGCCCCGAGCTTATACTCCATGCTGGAGCTGCTTTGAAGTCCTGGTTACGTGACTTCCTTTCTTCCTGTTTGCGCCGACTCAAAATTCCCAAGATCTGGAGAAGAGCGCTTGTGGTCGCGATCCCAAAACCAGGAAAGTCCGTGGGGGACCCAAAGAGTTATCGACCGATATCTCTGCTCTGTGTCCCCTACAAGATCCTCGAGAGGCTTATCTACGCCCGCGTTGAACCATTAATCGATCCACTGCTCCCTAAAGAGCAGGCTGGGTTCCGATGCGGGAAGTCAACCGTAGATCAAGTTGTTCTGCTAACCCAGAACATCGAGGATTCTTTTGAGGCTAAAAAGAAGGCCGGTGCCGTATTTATCGATCTGACAGCTGCTTATGACACTGTCTGGCACCGTGGCCTTACCTGCAAGCTGCTGAGACTACTTCCAGATAAGCACATGGTCAAAATGATCATGGAGCTTGTCCGAAATCGAAGTTTCACCCTTACCACCGGTGACAGCAAGCAAAGCAGGCTACGCCGTCTTAAAAACGGCGTTCCTCAGGGATCGGTCTTGGCTCCCCTCCTATTTAACATCTATACGTACGATCTTCCTTCCATGATTTCCAGAAGGTTTGCTTATGCTGATGATTTAGCATTGTTGCACTCTTCTGGAAACTGGAAGGACTTGGAGGGGACATTAAGCCAAGACATGTCCACACTGTCAGCGTATCTCCAGACTTGGAGGTTGAAGCTCAGTCACACTAAGACGGTGACGACAGCCTTTCACTTAAACAACCGAGAGGCCAAACGTGAGCTAAAGGTCTACAACAATAGTAGACTTTTACCGTTCTGTCCAACCCCTACATACCTTGGGGTAAAACTGGACAGATCGCTCACGTTTCGTCACCATTTAGTGGCATTGCGCAAAAAACTATCATCGCGCGTCACACTGTTGAGGCGACTCGTGGGCTCGGGATGGGGTGCTGGTGCTAAAACACTACGCATAGCCACCTTGTCCCTAGTCTACTCAACAGCTGAGTACTGTGCGCCAGTCTGGTGTCGCAGTGCTCACACTCGCCTCATCGACAGTGTCTTGAATGACGCCTTGCGCATAGTTACTGGATGCCTGCGTCCCACTCCAACGGACCACCTACCTGTACTTTCAGGCATCCAGCCAGCTGAGCTTCGCCGACTGGGAGCGACACTCTCCTTGGCTTACCGTGGATCTCTGGACCCCGATCATATTTTGCATGGTCTGTTAAATGGGTCCTCAGATACTGGCCAAGTGAGACTAAAATCCAGACGCCCGTTTGTGCCAGGTGCGCGGAATCTCTTGGACAATCTTGCCAGACTTGGCATCCACGCCTCTGAATGGACAAATCACAAATGGAACGCGGAGTACTGTGAAAGTGCTTCCAGGCTCCGTGCTTTTGTGCCCGGGACCAGTGTCAGGCCTGTTGGGATGGGCTTACCCCGAGCAGCTTGGGTTAGGCTCAACCGCCTGCGGACTGGTGTTGGGCGATTCCATTCGTCCATGCACAAATGGGGTCTCGCTCCTTCACCGAATTGCGAGTGTGGCGCCTCAGAGCAAACCGCAGACCATGTACTAACAGCGTGCCCTGTACATCGGGCACCACATGGAGCACGTGGTCTGACGGTTTTGGATGACGAAACTCGATGCTGGCTTAATAACATCACTGCCAGCATCTGACCCAGGCAGTGCAGCAGTCTGGGGTAGTAAAAGGATAAACCCTCGGCCCCAGTTCTGTTTGTGTCTGGCCTGGAGTGGATGCCCTTCAAACGATGACGACGGCACAAACTACCAACCCATATCACTTCACCCATTGCCAAAACACTGGAGAAAACACTATTACCATATATAACAAAACATTCCAGTGATTTCTCATCAACATGGATTCAAACATAAAACACTCAACACACACTGCTTTGCACAACATCTGCCACCAAATCACAAAAGGTTTCAACAATCCAAGGCCTCCATAATGCATTGTAGCTGTAGCTTTGGACATAAACAAGGCATTTGATACAGTAGACATACACAAATTTATATACAAACTCACAATAACGAATATTTCAAACATCATCATCAAGTTCATAGCAAACTACATAAAAGGATGACAAGCATCTACTCAATACAATGGCACATTCTCAACATTAAAATGAATCAACACTGGAGTACCACAAGGTGGAGTTCTGTCTCCAACATTATTCAACATTTACACCTCTGACATTCCACTTCCCCCAAAAGATGTACAAATCACAACATATGCTGATGACACAACCATCACTGCATCTCACACCAAATACTCTTTTAAGGCTCAACAACTTATTCAACCATATCTCCATGAACTCCATTAATGGGCCACCACTAGTAATCTTCATATAAACACAGACAAAACTACCATCACACTTCTTACACCAGACCCAGCTGAATATAGCACAACTTTATCACTTAAATTAAACAACCAAACATTACCAACAACAAAACACTCGAAAATTCTTGGAATCACTCTAGAACAGTGCTCTTCAACCTTTTTGTTATCGTGGAACCCTTGAAGCACTTTTACGTTTGTCATGGAACCCCCATTAACAAAAAGTTAAAAAAACATGAGTTACATGTAACAAAAAGCAAATGCTTTATTATTAGACACTTCAACAAACAAGCAGTTATTACAGAAGTTAAATAACAAGAAATTTAATAACTTGGTTGTTCTTGAATTTCTTTTACAATCTTCGTAAATTGTGGCTGCTCGTTGCTCAGTGCATTCCTCATACACATATATAGACTCTGCAAACAACTTCTGTGTTTGTTCTTAATAGTGGTTAAAACAGAAAATGCTGTTTCACACAAATAGGCATTGGGAAATTGACACAGAAGTTTCAGTGCTTCCTTTGCAATTGCTGTTCCCTCTTTGCACAAAAAAATCCAAAAATATTCCTTCTCATTCTTTTTAAAGATTTCCTCCAAATTGATATCATTACAGATGTCCAGAAGTTCTTGTTCTGACAAAGTAAAAATAAAAGGATTAACTACCCATTTCAGCAAACGGAAAGCCTCAGATTCTTCTTCAGGAAAATACCAATTAAAATTTTTCTTTAACAGCTTCAAATGTTCCAACACCAATTCTTTTATTTCAGCTGTGTCTTCAACTTCAGAGTCCTTGCTCAGAAATTCATTCAAAAACTGAAAAGGAGAAAAATCATTTTTTGACACTTTATTGTCCCAGCATCAATTTTTCCAAAAGGTCTAAAGGCATCAATTTTTCCAACTTGGGGAAATATATTTGAACTTTTCCCTTGAAGACTGGTGTTGAGTATGGACAACATATTGAATACTGAAGCCAGGTATGCCAATTTGGAGACTCATTCATGGTCAAGAAAATTTGTTGCATATTTATGATTTTTCTCTGCAAGAAAAACTGATATTTCCCGTCTTAATTTGAACACATGAGTCAAAATTTACCACGAGAGAGCCAACGCACCTTTGTATGTAGCAGAACAATGTCATTCTCAAAATCCATTTCTTCACACAGTTTTCGAAAAACTCTAGCAGATTTGTCTTTACCAACACATTTTATGTAATTCACAGGTTTCACAACAATATCCAAAACACTTTCTAGTTCCATTTTTCTCTGCTTTATCAGAACTAAGCGGTTTTACAGCCAGAGCTTTGCGATGAATAATGCAATGTTTTCATATGCAGTTTGTAGCAACTGCCTTGACACGAGCACCAACTCCCGAAAAGCGTCCAGTCATCACAGCTGCTCCATCTGTAGTTAGAGAACAACATTTTTCCCATGGTATTTGCTTTTCAGTCATAAATTTGTTGAGTTTACTGAACACTTGTTCAGCACTTGTGTTCACTTCCAAGTCTAGGCAGCACAAATATTCATCAACAATATTATATGAATCAGTATCAGGAATTCTTATAAACAAAAGCAGTTTTGCTCTTCTCCCAATATCAGTTGATTCATCCAGTTGCAGTCCATAACAAGGAACTTTTCCAATTTTATGCAAAAGTTGTTCCAACAAATCTTTGGCCATAGGAAATCCCACTTCTGCTTACAGTGGTATTGGAAAGAGGTATGTTTTGAAACTTGCGTTCAGTTTCTTTGTCTAAGAGGTGCTCTGCCATAATTTGCAACGCTGGTTTAATAACTATTTCACCCAAAGTAAACGTTTTTTTTGTTTTAAGAATATGATGCGACAGTCGATATGAAGTCAACAACAAATCTTGATCAGTTTTAACTGCTCCTAAGAATGAATTTTTTTGCTTGCATATGCTGCTTTTCATATGTTTAAAGAATGAGATAGTCTTTGTCTCGTTCGCAGCATGATTGGCTTACAAGTGCCTTTGTAACTTAGCTGGAACCAGGGCAGAATTAGAAAGTCTCTTACAGCAAATCAGACATTCAGGCTGAGAAGCTACATTCGGAATTTGGTCATCCGACAAAAAAAACCCGTATTTTAAATATGTTTCATCCCATTTTCTAACTTTGGCAGTTTTATTATATTTGGTCTCCTTGGAAGGAGGTGCCTCTTGCTCAATACTGTCCATACCTCGCTGTTATTACTATTTCGCTTCACATAAGAAAATATGCTACTTGCTTCATCTGACCTGGCTAATAGTAAAAAGTTGGTTTTCGCACTACTTATACATTATTCCTATAAAGGCTGTACAGCTGCAGCTCTACTGTAGTCTGTTATTCTATTCTCTATTCATTGTCTACTTAACTACTGTAAACGGCAGCATCATGCATAGCTGTGATGCAACAATAACATTTATTCGTTTTGAATAACGTTCTTGTTAACCTCATAACAATGAACATCAAATTGTGCCGTTATGCAACAACTATCAATATTTTCGGCTATAAACTGCATTCAACCTCTTATTTAACTAACTGGCCTACTTGGAGTTTGAATGCGGCATGGTGATGGTGATCTAAAGAAACAATTTAATAATGACGCATCAACGTACTGAAGCAAGAAATCATTTTCCTTACAAAACAAGGAACCCTAGCGGAACCCTTAAAACTTACGGAACCCCATTAAATGTTTTGCGGAACCCCTGTTGAAGAGCACTGCTCTAGAATCAAATCAACTCATCACTGAAGCAAAACAAATGCTTAACATTCCGAAAGCGCTCACTTCCACCAAATTGCTTAAATAAAAGCAATTAATTGTTTCCACATTCAAAGCTATCACTTGCCCAATTTTGGAATATGCACACACCGTATGGAGCGCTATCATATCAAACACTAATGTCAAGAAACTGCAAACCATCCAAAACACAGCTTGCGAATCGCTACTGGCTGCACACCAGACACAAACACTCAATATCTACATAACAAAACCAAAGTCCTCCTAATGGACACCCATCTCAAACTTCATGCTACTCAACTTAAACAAGTGACTCAAATACAAATACACTTTTTACATTCATGGCCCAGATGGTAGGTGCTTTCTTGCAGCCTGGGCTGTGAGTAAGTCTGTTCATTGATTTCAAAGATGACAGACCGAAACCGAATTTACCGAAATGGAAGGGTATCCACCCATTCTGATGTTCAGTGTGGGTCTGCTAATCGGCAAACATCCTTTTCAGGATGGGGCAATGCTAGGATAAAACTGCCCTTCTCAGGGCACATTGCCAACAAGTTCCGAAGACCCACTATTCTTCAGCTGAACATCGAAGGCCTCACTGCAAGCAAGATGAATGTTCTTCATCATCTCGCTATGCAGTTTGAGGCACTTGTCATCCTACTGCAGGAGACCCACTGCACTGATGCAGAGAAGTTGGTGCTTCCAAACTACCAACTAGCTGGGTCTTCTTTAAGCAGGAAGCATGGCCTTGCCATGTTTGTCCATGAGCGACTGAGATACACGCTTTTAGACCAATCTCCACCAAAATCGGAGATCGAGTGGCTGTGTGGACATTGATGGCTATAAAATAGTCAACGTCTACAAACCACTGCCAACGCGATTGTGAACCCTGGATCTCCCAGTGTTTCCTCACCCCTGTCTTTACGCTGGCGATTTTAACTGTCGTCATGCTGACTGGGGTTACGATGACAACAGTCCAGATGGTGAGTGCTTGGCTGGCTGGGCAAGTGTTAATTGTCTTGCCCTCCTATATAATGCCAAGGACGCTGCCAGTTTTTATTCTGGCTGCTGGAACACTGGCACCAATCCAGATCTAGCTTTCGCTAGCGTAGGTCCAAACAGTCGCTTACCGGATAGACATATCCTTGAAAAATTCCCCAGGTCACAACATCAACTTTTGCTTATTACACCACCAAGGTTTGCTATGGCATTGCCAAGCATGCCTGTTAAGTGATGGAACTTCCGCAAGGCCAAATGGAGTCACTACATTGCTTTGACGAATAAATTCGCAAAGACTTTGTTGCTGCCTGATTCACTTGATGTGGATGCGGCTTACCAGGACTTCTGTAACACCATTAAAAAAGCAGCCAAAAAGACTATCCCATGCGGGTATCGAAATAATTATATTCTGTGTTGGGATGCAGAGTGTGAATCCCTCTATAAAACCTTTCTGCAGTCTCCTCAGGGAGACGAATCAAGTTTGGCTGCTACAGTTTTGCTTTCCAAGCTTGACAGGAAGCGGAGGGATCGATGGTCCAAGGCGGTTCAAAGCATTGACTTCTCACACTCTAGTCGAAAAGCGTGGAGTACTTTGAACAACGTTACTGGTAGGTCACGACACTCTCCTCGTCATTGTCCCATTTCAGCCAATGCTATTGCATCTCAGTTGGTTAGAAATGGGAAATACAAGGCTGTTGACTGCAAGTCATCTCGACTTGTCTTTCAAGAAGTGTCTGACCTTTGGAGGGCCACAACACCAGACGTAGTAAATATCTCTGACAATTTTTCACAGAGAGAATTTGCTGCTGCCCTCCAATATTTAAAACCAGGTAAAGCTCTGGGACCTGATTCCATCTGCCCCGAGCTTATACTCCATGCTGGAGCTGCTTTGAAGTCCTGGTTACGTGAGTTCATTTCTTCCTGTTTGCGCCGACTCAAAATTCCCAAGATCTGGAGAAGAGCGCTTGTGGTTGTGATCCCAAAACCAGGAAAGCCCGTGGGGGACCCAAAGAGTTATCGACCGATATCTCTGCTCTGTGTCCCCTACAAGATTCTTGAGAGGCTTATCTACGCCTGCATTGAATTGTTAATCGATCCACTGTTCCCTAAAGAGCAGGCTGGGTTCCGATGCGAGAAATCAACCATAGAGCAAGTTGTTCTGCTAACCCAAAACATCGAGGATTCTTTTGAGGCTAAAAAGAAGGCTGGTGCCGTATTTATCGATCTTACAGCTGCTTATGACACTGTCTGGCACCGTGGCCTTACCTACAAGCTGCTGAGACTACTTCCGGATAAGCACATGGTCAAAATGATCATGGAGCTTGTCCGAAATCGAAGTTTCACCCTTACCACCAGTGACAGCAAGCAAAGCAGGCTACGCCGTCTTAAAAACGGCGTTCCTCAGGGATTGGTCTTGGCTCCCCTCCTATTTAACATCTATACGTACAATCTGCCTTCCATGATTTCCAGAAAGTTTGCTTATGCTGATGATTTAGCATTGTTGCACTCTTCTGGAAACTGGAAGGACTTGGAGGGGACTTTAAGCCAGGACATGTCCACACTGTCAGCATATCTCCAGACTTGGAGGTTGAAGCTCAGTCACATTAAGATGGTGACGACAGCCTTTTACTTGAATAACTGAGAGGCCAAACGTGAGCTAAAGGTCTATAACAACGGTAGACTTTTGCCGTTCTGTCCAACACCTACTTATCTTGGGCTAAAACTGGACAGATCACTCACGTTTCATCATCACTTAGTGGCATTGCGCAAAAAACTATCTTCGTGTGTCACACTGCTGAGGCAACTTGTGGGCTTGGGATGGGGTGCTGGTGCTAACTATGCATAGCCACATTGTCTTTAGTCTACTCAACAGCTGAGTACTGTGCACCAGTCTGGTGTCACAGTGCTCACACTTGCCTCATTGACAGTGTCTTAAATGACGCCTTGCTCATACTTACTGGATGCCTGCGTCCCACTCCAACGGACCACCTACCTGTACCCTCAGGCATCCAGCCAGCTGAGCTTCGCCGAATGGGAGCGACACTCTCCTTGGCTCATCATGGATCTCTGGACCCCAATCATATCTTGTTTGGTCTTTAAAGTGGGTCCTCAGTTACTCGCCAAGTGAGACTAAGATCCAGACGCTCGTTTGTGCCAGCTGCGCGGAATCTCTTGGACAACCTTGCCAGACTTGGCATCCACGCCTCTGAATGGACAAATCACAAATGGAAAACGGAGTACTGTGAAAATGCTTCCAGGCTCTGTACTTTTGTGCCCGAGACCAGTGCCAGGCCTGTTGGGATGGGCTTACCCCGAGTAGCTTGGGTTAAGCTCAACTGCCTGCGGACTGGTGTTGGGCGATTCCATTCGTCCATGCACAAATGGGGTCTTGCTCCTTCACTGAATTGCGAGTGTGGTGCCTCTGAACAAACTGCAGACCATGTACTAGCAGCGTGCCCTATACATCGGGCACCACATGGAGCACAAGGTCTGACAGTTTTGGATGAAAAAACTCGATGCTGGTTTAATAACACCACTGCCAGCATCTGATTCAGATTCAGGCAGTGCAGCAGTCTGGGGTAGTAAAAGGATAAACCCTTGGCCCCAGTCCTGTTTGTGTCTGACCTGTAGTGGATACCCTTCAAACGACAACGACCCTTTACATGATCTTAATGCATACATAAATCCACCCAGAAATATGAAAGCCACAATCTTTCATAACAATGAGCACACTAACAGCATCTCAAAACAAGACACATCACCTGAGGAATGTAGAGAAAATCTCAAACACATTCACACTACCATCACCTCACAATACCTCAGTTCTAGAAAAAACAACTAAGTTACTAACACCACACCCTATGACATTCATTTATCAGAACAAACATTACTATGTCATATGCATTCAAAACTGGCACAGCTCAAAGTCAACAAATCACCACTCTTACAGAGTTACCTACATACAGTGAACCCTGAAACTTACATGCCACAATGCCTACTATGCTTGTCTCACGCACATGACACTAATCACCTCTTTAACTGTAGTCAACCACCAACATAGCACAACATTACTAGCCTGTGGAAAAAGCCTTTAGATGCAGCAGAGGTAATCCAAGAGTGGGAATCTAGATTGGGTTCTTTGAGAGATAAAGGGATGGCTATTCCAAGATATCCTTGAAAAAGGGGCAAGAACAACAACAACAACAACAAGATTAAAGTTTAGATTTAGGGTTTAGGATCAGGACTAGATTTGCACTTGAGATAAGTAAATCCGACCAGTCCTTCAAGTTGGTTAATGTAAAACCAAAAGATAATTAAATGTACACAATTAAATGAAATACTTGTTTATCAATGATGTAAGAATAAATGTATAAGACTTAAATTTCTTTATATAAAAGTGATATATTCTTCTCTAAAAAAGTATGTCCAAGTTATATTTTACAGAATTTATACTTCTTTGTACACACCATAGGTGGGCAAAGTTTTCAGCTCAAGGGCCAGATTCAAAAGATGATTTTGATCAAGAGTCAATTTAGTATGTACAACGTAAATTAGTGGTTTCTAAAAAAAAAGTCTTCGATTTGATTTCTTGATTAGTTTCACCATTCTTGAAGGTGAAGACAAAAAAATTTTTCATTTTGCTTTTTTACACTGTTCACATGAAATGGTTGGTGGGCTAGATATAATGGCTTGGCAGGCTGGATTTGGCCTGTGGGTCAGAGTTTGCTCACCACTTGTATAGGCTGTAGCCCATTTATATATTTGCTTTCTACATTTTAATCTAAAAATACCTTTTTTTTCTTTTCTGATTGCATCTTTAAGTAATTTAGAAACCTTTTAAGAATGATTGGTATTATTTTGATTATGTGGCAGAGGAGAATTAGAAGAAAACTAAACTTTGTATTTCAACAATCTTTGCTTTGTTATCAATACATTTAGTAAAAAAAATGCCTGAAAAAATCCATTATTATAATTTTTATTATTAATAAATATAAAATTTAATATTTTTAAGTTATTGATCTATTTGTTACTTAATCAATAATTAGTAAAATTTTGATCATGTGACAATTTGCTGCCTTATTTTTTACTAACCTTTTGAATTGATTAAAAAATGTTGCAAAGAATGTTAGATTATCTAAATCTGATTTGACCTAAAAGTTATAAGATACATTTAAAACTTTTGTTTATTATAAAGACTTAAATAAACTTTTATTTTAGATGTAAAATTGCTTAGAAGCAAAATAAATCATGTTGCTTAGCATATCTAATGAACATTTAGAACATCTTTCTTTTCTGCATAAAGTCAGTGAAGATATTGTAAAAGAGTTTGTAGGCCTTTCTGTTCAATTTTTAACTAATGGAGTAAATCAAAGAATATTTAAAGCAGCTGCTCAAAAATTAAATATTGAAGAAGAAGTTATTGAAAATGCTATTTTTGGTTTAATGCAGCTTTTTGTTGAAGCTGCAAAATATAAGTTGACATGTGAAGATTTACATGATTCTCTTTTAGCTTTAGAATTTGATGAATTCACTGCAACAACTGTTAAAGAAGCTTTTGAAAGTTCTGAAACTCGTCATGTATTAACTAGCTGTTTACCCTCATTACCAGAATATGACAATTTAGAATGGCGTTTTGATGTGAAATTGGCAACTAGGTCACTTCATCAACAAATTACTCCAATTGTAAGAATAAAACTGCACACTAGCAATGGAAAAGAAAAGTGCACTCATTTATTGCAAACTGATCCAGTTAACTTGCGTCATATGTCTCAAGTTATTGATGAAGCATTAAATGAAATGAAAACAAATCATGTCAGAAGAATTTTACGCAATATTACTTGATTTGGTCTTACACCAGCAGTATATTTTGGCTAGTACCTTATTTTTTCTGTCATGTCATTTTTTCATCAATGGTTTGCTAGTAAAAATCTAACAAAAGTTATTCATACGCATGACAAATTTTATTTGTATTTGCTTTGTTTCTTGCTTGCAATGATTTTCTGGTTATCACATGTCAAATATGATAGAATTACAGTATCTGAAGAAATCGCTGGAAAATTAATAAGTAATTAATATGTTGCTATTTTGAACAATGATACTGATGAAAGCCAAAAAAATTAAATTCATGTGTACAAGATATTTTATCTTACTACTAAAACTGTTAATGTTTTTCAATAGCAATGACAAATAATTCTTAATATTCAATTTGTTATAAGGCTTGTACTATGCATTTGTTAGTTTAATCTGTCAATATGTGACATTTGTAAACAAACTTTTGAAAAAAGTTTTTTTAATGCAGAATTATTCAAGTTTAAATCATGTGCATTAATTATCATTATCTTATTTGGTATACAAAGTGTGACAAAAAAGAATTTGGACTGTTGTCATAAAGATGGTAGTACAACTTTTTTAAATAAACAACTAATTGTCTCCTTCAGAGTACTCTTTTTTGACATAATGTATTTCAGCGTTCTTTCTTAGCTTTCACAAAAGCACTTGGCAAACTGTTCTTTGAGGCACTTTGGTTTCCTTGTTGCTGAGGCTTTAGTTCTTATGAATACCAAAAATGAGTTTCTTACATCAGAATCTTCAGCTTGGAAAAAAGCCAAAAGTCACACAGTACTAGATCTGGGAAATATGAAACCTTGTGAAAGCTCTAATTTGTTTTTTGACCAAGAGCTGCTTCACACTGAATGCATTGTTGCAGGTGCATAGTTATTGTGGAGGAGCCATGACTTGTCACTCTACAGTGCTCACCGGTTTGAAGTCCAGTTCATCTGCTATTATTCAAAGTGTGCAATTACTCCACACCAGCTGCTTCGCTCTGACGATGTTTTCATCAGTTTTTGGTATAGAAAATTGCCCTAACTTGAGGTTGTTCTCCACTTTCTCATGGCCATTGTCAAAAGGTTTGTGACATTCAAAGACTTGTGTTCGCGACGTCACATCTTTGCTATAAACGTCTTAAAAAATTTGTAATAGTTATCCTCAGTCTTGCTTGAATCCTTGCCAGTTTTACCAAAAACTTCAAATTGATTTGTTCCATTCTTGTGTTACCACCGTTTGCATACTACCAACAAAAATTCAAATAAGCAATACTAACACTACATTACAGAAATTCTTAAACAAAAAAAAATGGTTTAACTTTAACCTATAAAATATTGTAACACAACAGAAGTTGCGTTGTACGTTGAACATGTAGCTTGCTGATTAACATTGAGGCAAGAGCGTGATAGATACGGTCCCGTTTCTTTTTTGTCATACCTATTAATTGGTATGTAAAGTTTGTTGAAAATGCTTGTTTATTTGTTGATTAACGTTGTTCCTTTCATATGATATGTTTAATACGTAATAGTATTGCTTGTTGTAACTAACAGTTTAAAATTATAACTGATTTTAGTAATCTTTGAATTAATTTTGTCTATCGTCATGTCGAACTCCGCGAACGAGAATTCGGCGCTTGACCTTTGATTATTGTTATTTAGGCGAATAAAATTTCTTTTAATTTTCTGGTTTGTAAGTTTGAGCGATGATCCAACAATAGCATGAATTAAACAATCAAAAAGTAGTTTGCAATTGTTCGACCGTTCGTATCGGTGGCTAATAGTTATCGCGTAGATAGCAGTGACGTTTACAAGTGACAAAATAAATATTATGTTCGGTGAAACGAATTATTTAACAAAACAATTTTTGTCAGTTCCAATTTTTGACTATTTTTCATCGCTCAAAAAAATAATTGTACAGGAAAGCTGTAGCAAAGTTGCTCAGATTAAAAAATTTGCTGACGCACCTGTTTTAAATGGAACGTCTTTTCCAACTCATTTACGAATAAAATTCATTAGTAGAATTTGCGCTATTGTTTGATTATCGACTGTTCTCCCAAAGCAGCAAAGATAAGCAAAAGTTATACGTGCCCAAATATAAATCAAACGTTCAGACGCCAAATTATTGCGACCCGATCGTCATAGCATACCTTGCTTGTTTTTCAGAATTTTTTATTTTTGTTATCCAGCAATTATGTTCAAGTCAATTTTAAGTTTCACTTCAAAATCTTTTCAGTCATTGAGTACATCCGCAATCGCGCATGGAAAATTAAGTGGAAAAATTGCTGTTGTCACTGCTTCGTCCGAAGGAATTGGATTTGCTATTGCCAAGAAATTAGGACGTGATGGTGCTCACGTGGTTATTAGCAGCAGAAACATCGATAAAGTAAATCAGGCGGTTGCCACCCTCAAAGCTGAAATTGAAAATGTTCAAGTTTCGGGCATGCAATGCCACGTTGGGAAAGAATCGGATCGAAAAAACTTGCTTGATACAGTTCACAATAAGCTTGGTCGCATTGACATACTAGTCAGTAATACTGGCGTTAATCCATACTACGGGAAAATCTTAGACACTCCTGAGAACGCTTATGACAAAATATTTGATATAAATGTAAAATCAACGTTTCTATTAATTAAAGAAGCTACTCCATTAATTCAGAAGAGTCAAAATGGCTCTATCGTAATTATATCATCTATAGCTGGATTCCAACCCATTGATATGCTCGGGATCTATTCAGTAAGCAAAACTGCTTTGATTGGCTTAACAAAAGCGCTTGCGCCTGAATTGGCAGATATGAAAATTCGTATTAACTGCCTTGCTCCAGGTATCATCAAAACCAAGTTTAGCAAGGCATTATGGGAAAACCCTAACACGTCAGCAAGGATCGAGCAGCAAGTTCCTTTAAAGCGTTTGGCAGATCCCGATGAATGTAGCGGTATTGTGTCGTTTCTTGGCTCCGATGATGCTTCCTACATCACTGGTGAAACAATAGTCGTTTCTGGCGGGATGAAGTCGAGGCTTTAGAGTTGTATCGTAAAGCTTGCTTCTTGATTTTAATTGTGTGAATGAAATTAAGCCAATAATTTTATGATTTAATTTTATGCAATTCCGATTAGTATCTGTTAACTAATGCAAAGTGATGTGCTTGCGATAAGTCAGATAAAGAAATTAATCAACATTGATTGACTTTTGGAAGATCGACAATGTTTACTTAAATTCCTCCTTAAAGCTACAATTTGAAACGAAATAGCAAAATCCAAATTTTTTTTTTTTTAATAAAGGCCCGTTTCCACTACGAGCATGGAAAAGATTATTCTTTGTTTGATTTATTTATTTTTTGCTTTGCTTAGTGCTTGCTTCAATTTTAAGCGCTGAAAGATCAATAAAAGAAAAAAGAATGCTCTTTTCCACGCTCGTAGTGGAAACGGGCCTTAAAGCTTAAACCAATCTCAAGGCACTGAGTTTAAAGTATGCTAATTAATCTGCATAGTAGTACAAATCAATTTATTTTCAAATCAAGAAAATAATTTTACAGGTTCAAGGGCTCGTTTCTAGTACGAGCGTGGAATAAAGTATTCTTTATTTCTTATAACTTATTAATTTTTTGCTTCGCTTAGCGCTTGCATAGATGTTAAGCGCGGAAAGATCAATAATAGAAAGAATGCTCCATTTCACGCTCATAGTAGAAACGAGCCTTATGAAAAACGTTAGCTTTAATTAATTTTAAAAGGACCGATCGACTATTATTTGAAACGAAATAGTTTTTAGTAAACGCTTTTGTGGAGTTTTTATTCAGGGATGTTGTCGAATATTGTTAATCTTGCATATAAATATTGATTTTGCAACGTAAAAAAGCATCGAGTTTAAAATTTAGCCGACCGTTTGATGGCTAGTATTTGTAATGGCTTGTCTAGAATCTAGATGCAAAGTGATTATGTTACCGCCCACAAATCTCTGTAATGTATAAACAGTCACTTTGTAATCTCACACTTGAGTGTTATTCAACCACCTTTGCAGCAAATAGTTAATTATTAATGCAGTAATTATTTTTTAGTATATTTGGCTTTGTGTGGTTTAAAACTGGATGTAATGTAAGGAAATGGGTAAATTAACTAATAAAGTTGCACTTGTTACTGCTTCTACCGAAGGAATCGGATTCGCTATTGCTAGGAGGCTTGGGAAAGACGGAGCTCATGTTGTTATTTGCAGCAGGAAAGAAGCAAATGTCAGCAAAGCGATCGAAACATTGAAAAACGAAAACATAAGCGTCAGTGGCGTGACGTGCCATGTCGGGAAGTCGAGTGATAGAAAAGCTTTGCTGGATAAGATCGAGAACGAACAAGGCGGAATGGACATATTAGTTTGCAACGCGGCAGTAAATCCGTATTTCGGCTCGATCCTTGGCACGTCCGAAGCAGCTTACGACAAGATCATGAATATTAACGTCAAGTCGACGTTCATGTTGATTAAAGAGTCGATGCCGCTGCTGGAAAAGCGAAAGGGAGCTTCGATTGTGATCGTTTCGTCAGTCAGCGGCTTCACCCCAAACGAGTTTCTCGGGATTTACGGCATGAGCAAGACCACCCTGTTCGGACTGACCAAAGCTTTAGTGTCCGAGTTGGCCTCCAAAGAAATGCGAATCAACTGCATCGCGCCCGGCCTTATCAGAACCAAGTTCAGCAACGCTTTGCTTAGTCAAGGTGAAGACAATGTATCGGGATTTATTCCCATGCGTCGCGTTGGACTTCCGGAAGAGTGCGCCGGAAGTGTTAGCTTTCTCTGTTCAAATGACGCTTCTTACATCACCGGCGAAACAATTGTAATTGCCGGGGGAGTCATGAGCCGTTTGTGATTTTGTGAAGTTTTTTAAGCTGCTCTTTATGGGTCCGTTATGGGAAAATTTTGCTTTTAAGGAAATCTATTGCTCGCACTTAGTTTTTGTTTATTTAGTTTGTAATTGGCGCAATAAACCTGTTACAAGCTTCACTTAGCAATGCGTTGACTATTGGTTGGACAATTAACCGGCTTCTATGCAATTTTGAATACATGTTTTTCACCATTGGAAATAAATTTGATTGGTCACTATACAATTGTCATGATTTGGTGAAGAAACTACTCGTGCTTTAATCAAGGTCAGTGTTGTGAAAGATGGAACAATCACATTGTGAAACGATCAAATCAAAGTTTAATAACGTAAGGAAAAATTGAATGCAGACGATTTAATTACGTAGTTACCCATCGAGTTTGTCGGCAGCGTAATCGAGTGGTTAAAGCGCCGTGCTTATGATCAACATGGTCTCGGTTCAAAACCCACTCGCGTCATTTCTAGATATTGCCCTTGGAAAAGACACTTCAGGTCGGGGTAATTCCTTGTCTTATGTATTAGCGCCTCTGTCGCCTTCCTGCGAGTCAGGAGGATAAATATAGAGATAAAAATAAAAAAAAAATTTATGGCTTGCAATTCGCATCAAAAAAAATATTTAATCGGAGTTTTATGAAAGTCTTATTTTTTTTAAAACAACTTTTTTGTTTTAAAACAAATAGTTTTAAACACTAAAGGCTTGTTTCGACTACGAGCGTGGCATGAAGTACTCTTTGCTTGTTTTGATTTTTTTGCTTCGCTTAGATTTTAAGCGCGGAAAGATCAATAAAAAAAAATGTTCCATTTCACGCTCGTAGTTAAAACGAGCCTTAAGGATAAATCTAGCCGCAATTGTCACAACGCACTCAGCTCCAAATTTTATTTGCATATACAGTATGTAGCCAGTGACGACTTTAACAGGGTGCGAACGGAGCGGCCGCACCGGGCCCCCACTACACAAGATATTGCTCTATTTCTTCATAGTAGCATCAGGATGGTGGCATGTTAAGGTAAAAACTTTTTTTTTGAGATGACTTTGTTTTGAGACACTAGAAAGTGGCCCCTTTCAAAACGATGACTTTTTTTTAGACATCACACTGTTTTGAAACACTTAACAGTGGCCCCCCAAAAATAAAGATCTTTTTTTGGAGATCACTTTGTTTTAACACACTAAAAAGTGGTTTCCCGTATAATAATGACTTTTTTTTGAGATTGCTTTGCCTTGGAACACTAATTGGTGGCTCCCCCCTTACTTTTCTTGCACGGGCGCCCCTTTTTGTAAGACCATCATTTTATGTAGCTTAC
The DNA here is from genome assembly GCA_963680785.1 of Diplosoma virens. Taxonomy (NCBI): domain Eukaryota; kingdom Metazoa; phylum Chordata; class Ascidiacea; order Aplousobranchia; family Didemnidae; genus Diplosoma; species Diplosoma virens. Next base: position 16,192,667 of record OY796892.1, read on the forward strand.
AACAATGGAACGACGTGCGGAGAGTTTTGTCTCTAAGAAAATTAATATTTTGCATTAGGAAAGTAGAGAAGTAACCCCTCACACTAGCACGTAAATTGACTAAAAAATCCAGATAGCACCCGTTTGCTCAAGGTTTATCTTTTATTGGTAAATGAGAATCTTTAACACCGGTTCCGGCTCCAGCTCCTTTTAACCATAAGGCAAAGACTAAGAAGCAAACTCTAGGAAAAAAATATTCACAGAGCAAAGAAAGATGATCAGCAGTTGAGAACAAAGTAGCTTATTTCCAGTGTATGCTGGACCATAGACTAGCATTAGCATATACATGTAAAGTAAACTGATTGAGAGATACATTGATTGATTGCTAAAGAAAAATTTTTTAAAAATTGTACTTTTTAAATGTTTTATTATTCAATGATAAATAATAAACTTTTTTAGCTAAAAGCAAAATCACCTCCTTCTTGGCAAGAAAATAAAATAACCTTGGAAAATTTCTACATCTAGAATGAATGAATTTCATGAAGACCAAAAAAATAGAATTAATACAAGGAGGGAATGACCAAGCAAATTTAAAATGAAAATTTTTTTAGTTTTTTGAGCTAAATTAAAAAGCCAAAATTTACCTGGCAATTCCCATACAGTTTTAATTTTTTTTTAGGCTTTAATAAACAATTTTATAAGATCCTCTGAGAATGAAAAACGAGAATGAAACATTTTACATATTTTTCAAAGTAAAACAATTGCCTATCAATGTCATACCAATTTGATGAGTTTATCCACAGCTACTTTTAAAGTAGACACTTCGCAACCAATGAGACATGTTGTATCTCACTTTTATACCTTCTTTAGATGGAATAAATTTACTTTTAAGTTGCTTTTCTTTTTATTTATTGCATATCTCTTTTCAATGTCAGTTAAATTCAAAATATCATTTTGAATATATTTACGTACATGTTGCAATAAAATAAAATACGTATCTGACTGAACAAATTTGTCTTTAACCCAGAATAGCACACGTACTGTACCTTGGTTGCACCGTGAATTGTAGACCTGGATGTGACAAATCAGAAATCGAAAAACCAAAAAAAATAATTGTTTTGATTTTATTTAACCTTTGACAACTGAAAAATCTTCTTGGTCCTTGTTTCTGAATCGACTAATGCAGAGTTTTCCAAACTTTTTGGACCACGGACTTCTACTTGCGAAGTCTTCACTTCGAATCAGTTTCCGATTTCGTGATTTTCGTCCTTAAATCAAGGTGTTCACTAAAAAAAAAGTTCTCCACTTTCGACCAGTCTTGGATTTCATGGTATGGATTACTTTCCAAGTATATATTAATATGTTTGACAAATTTTGCCATGTCGTCGCGGACCCCTTGTGCAGTCATCACGGACCCCCAGAGGTCCGTGGACGCCAGTTTGGGAAACTCTGCATTAATAAATATAAATTGAAAATTTAGATATTTTTACATTTTTCTGAATTTTTAAAAAAGGCAAATATAAAAAAATAAAAACATTTAAATGAACACAATATAAAAATAACAAAAATTTTTAGACCTCGATTGTTCATTAACAAAAAATTAAAAAAAAAAAAGCAAAAAAAACATAAATAACAGAATAAAAAAAGCAATATGAAGCATAAACATAAAATGCATCACACAATAATACCCTCACATCCAGCACACCTGGGTCACACAGACTCGAACGCTATTTTTTCCCCTTATATCTAAAATCAAAGGAAGCCTTGGAAAACTACACACCCATACTCAGGGCCGTAACTTCGTCAGGTGGGGCGCCGTCGCAAACATTTATTTTTTATATTTATTTATTTATCTTAGACGCAAAAACATCCATATATATACACATACACACAAAAAAAACAAAACAAAAGAAATATCAACCCTAAAACATGCACATTATGAGGCCCCCAATATTTTCTGTACTTAATATTCAATTGAGCTACTTTTCTCAACACAGGAATCATTAACGACTTCGCATCATAAAAAGATTTTTCAATTGAAATATTGAGTTAAAAAAGCATTGAGCTGAACAGGTAAAAGGAGCTAAAGCTAAGTTTACTGTGCCTGCAAACGAAAGGCTATATTTGAAATAGAACTTCACCAAGGTTGCACGGTTCAACATAAGTTTTGTGATTGCAATGTATTCAAATCGAAATAATGGCATAGCAAGGATTTCGTGGGGAGCAGGCTGCAACAACAATTTTTTGATTGTTTAATAAAAATTTAATCAAATAAACGTCGCAAACCAAAATCGTTTTATAATGACAAAAAAATTATGTGCAACCTTTTAAGGCAAGGTGCTTTGTGAGCACTATTAGCGATACTTCAATAAAATGGAGATGTCCTATGCAATGCGGAATTATTTAACCCAAAAAGAATTAACGTACAGTACACTGACATCACCACAAAAGACACAAACTAATACAACACAATACGTTGAGGCCAATTAAGTAGGCTACCATAATTTATTTGCGGTTGGTTGGAAACTTGAAATTTTTCCGTCTTGTTTTTGCACTAGCGAACTGCTGGATAACTTTTCTAAAATCAAAATTTTTAGCTCGTTCATTTTCCATCGATAGCAGAGCCAAACCACTAAGTCTTTTTGATCAATTTTTAAAAAAACCTCTCTGCCGTAACAACTGTTACAGGTACTGTCATATACATCATGTATGCCGTACAAATGTCAGGATAAGTTGTGCCAAGTGATGCATTTTCAACAATCAAAAAAGAAGCCATTTCTTAAGGAGATTTTAAATAGGCAATCTTTTCTCTAAACGACGTTTTGATGAAGAGCATTTCGCTAGGAAACAACGGAGAGACGTTATAAGAAAATTTGTTAGAAAATTTTCTTGCTTCAACCTCAAGATCCAGATAATTTGATTTCAAAATTTGATATGGCGTCACCACTGATTTCATTCTTTCAAAGTGATTAATTAGTTGGCAAGAAAGTATGTCCATCATCGGAAGAAACACAGTTATGCAAAATCGCTTCTTAGGATCACTTAACGTTATTCCTTTGGGTATTTTATCGAAGTAAGCTTTTGTTTTCTTTGCTTTTTTGTTTAAAAACTGCCTTGGCAAATTCCATGTAGAAGCAATAGTGGAAGCTTCGTTTAGTACTGCGTCAAGACTCCTTCTGAGTTGAGCAATGTCTTCAGCAGCAGTTTGCAGAAGTTTATGGGCAGAAATTAAGTCAATTGTTTTACACTGTATAGGTTTCGAAGGAATGTTGACGATCTGCAAAATCTTACTTTGCACAACCGGCATGCACACAAAGTCAAAGTTTTTTATCTGTTTCTTTATTGCCATAGCTTCATCTCTTTCCTTTGGTTTCGTGTTGGTAAGTACCACATGAGTCAAGCATTTCATAACGTCACAAAATCTTACCTTTAAAGCATAGACAGCATCATATCGACCAGACCACCGAGTTGGATTAAACGCTTTTAATGTAGGATTTGAGCAATAACGATCATGGACATTCTGAAGCTTTTGCCACCGCACAATACCATGTCCGAAAAAATTATATACCGAATCAATAGCGTCGTAAAATTGACGTGTCTCGGTCACGGCTTACATGGCATCTTTTAATACCTAATTTGTTCTTTAGGTTGTTTGGGACCTGTTGCAATAATTGCTTTCTTGATCTCTGAGTTTACAATAATGATGGGAAAGTCGTCATTCTTGCTTGCATCTGATCTATCTTTAGTAGTACCGGAATTTTCTTTATTGGTACTATTGTTGAAACTGCTAACGTCAACAAGTTGGGGAGTAGATTCTGTCTCATGAATGCTTACATTTTGCTCATCTGCTTTGGATGTTTCTGGTCGAGTTAGCCACGAACTCAGTCGCTGAGAGTTTCTGGCTGCCTCAGCTCTTTTTCTCCTCTTAGTTTGTCTCTTTTGTGCTCCGGTTTGATAATTTCTTTTCATATTAAATTGCAGTCAACAAGAGTTTTACGATATTGTTACTAAAAACCTAAAAAGTTTAATAAAATTTAGACAACGGTTAGTAAAGTTTACTGTAACAAACTCTCTTTGTTATTGTTTTTTCGGCTCACGAAATAATACTGCTGCGAGCGTAAGGACTACGGTGTGTCTAGCAAAAAGGATTCAAATACAAAGCTCAAACCTTACTTTTCAATACAAACTAAAGGCGTTAGATCTCACTAACGCTTAAAACTCTAACTCCTGTCACTCAGGCAAAACAGTAACACAACAAAACGCTGACTTTTACAGCACAAATTACGAATTTACCTATTTATATGAAGTGGTCAAAATTTACCAGAAAAAATTAGCAACTTCGAGAAGATACAAATATATTTTTTTAATTAATTATTTTACGACGATACAAGCCAACCAGACAGTTACTGTTACGTCATAAAGCACCAAGTTAAAAGGCTAGTAAACATGTTATATAACATGTGATATGGACTTCTTCTTTTTCTTCTTTTGGCCTTTTCCTTTAATCAGGGGTTACCACAGCGTATAATGTTCTTCAACGGCGTCCTGTTTTCAATCCTTCTCCCTCGCACAAACATTTCCCATATCCCCCTTCACTACATCAAGAAATCTTCTCTTCGGGATCCCTCTTTTTTCTCTTTCCTGGTGACTCTATTTTCATAACCTTTCTTCCTACATACTTCTAATATCTCCTCATGACATGTCCATAACACCTCAGCCTGCCCTCCCTCATATTCATTCCTAACCTTTCTACCTTAACTGTACCCTTGATGTACTTGTTTCTAATCTTATCTTTTCTCGTCACTCCTATAGCAAACTTCAACATTTTCATCTCTTTTACTTGTTTCTTTGTAGCCACCACCGTCTCAAGTCCATACACCGTTGCTGGTCTCACCACTGAACTGTACATTTTTCGTTTTACTCTAGCTGGTAATCTCCTGTTACAGATTACTCCGGATACTATTCTCCCTCTGTTCCATCCTGCCAGCACTCTCCTCTTTATCTCCCTCTCACAACTACCACTTTCTTGCACCGTTAATCCCAAATACTTAAATTTCTTTAATTTTGGCACTTTTGTGTCCTCCATCTTCACTGTTTCTTTGTCATTTCCTCCATTTACACACAGATATTTGGTCTTTGATCTATTTACTTTCATCCCTCTTCTTTCCAACACATATCTTTAGCATTCTAGTCTCCGCTCCACTTCTTCCCTGGTCTCTTCGCAAATCACAATATCATCAGCAAACAGTATCGTCCACGGTGGTTCTCTCCTTACTTCGTCCATTAGCCTATCCATAATCACAGGAAACAGAAACGGACTTAATGCTCATTCTTGGTGCAGCCCGACCTTGGCCTTGAAACTTTCTGTAGTTTCTACTGCACACCTCACTACTGCTTCGCTTCCCTCGTACATATCCTGTACAAGTCGCACATACTTTTCTGCCATTCCTGATTTTCTCATATGGTACCACAGCTCTTCTCTCGGAACCCTGTCGTAAGCTTTCTCTAGGTCCACAATTACGAGTAATTACGAGTAATAACAATTACGAGTAATAAACTCGTACACAATAAAGCTCTCTTTGATCTTCCTGTACTTTTCTATCACCATTCTTAAGGCAAACATGGCATCGGTAGTTCCCTTTCCTGGCATAAATCCATATTGCTGTTTACAAATCTGTACTCTATCTCTAAGCCTGGCTTCAATAATTCTTTCTCATATCCTCATGGTATGGCTCATCAGCTTTATTCTTCTGTAGCTTCCACAGCACTGTGCGTCCCCTTTGTTTTTATAGATTGGGATAAACACAGTCCTTCTCCATTCTTCTGTTATCTGTTCACCCACAAATAGTTTGTTGAACAGTCTGGTCAAAAACTCTATCCCCATCTCTCCCATGCACTTCCAAATTTCTAGTGGCAACTCGTCTGGTCCAACCGCTTTACCTTTTTTCGTCCTTCTTAGTACATTCTTCACTTCTTCTCTACTGATACAATTTACCTCTTTGTTAACCACTTCTTCCTGTTATTTTCCTCGTTTATCAGTTTTTTAAAATGCTCTTTCCATCTCTTTAACACTGCCTCCGAACTTATCATCACATTACCGTATTCATCCTTCATAATCTTCACGTGCTGTACATCTTTCCCCGCTCTGTCTCTCTGCCTAGCCAATCTGTACAACTCCATCTCACCTTTTTTGTTTCCAATCTGCATACAAATCTTCATGGGCACGTCTCTTAGCCATTGCAACTGCCTTCTTTACCTTACTCTTCTTTTCTTTGTAGATCTTTTTGCTGTTTTCATCTCTTACTTTATCCCATGCTTTCTTCGCCTCTTTCTTTTCTTTTATGCTCTCCTAAACTTCCTCATTCCACCACTATGTCTCCCTATCTCCTTTTCGTTTCCCAAATGTCACTCCCAGCACAGTCTCAGCTGTTTTTCTTAGCATTTCATTCTATCTTAGCATTATCTATCATAGCCTTTAGCATACTTTCGTAGCATCTCATTGTTTTGGCAAAAAAGTTTTACGCCGGATGCCCTTCCTGCTGCAACCCTCCCCATTTATTCGGGCTTGAAACCGGCATCAGGAAACATTGGAATGTGGGCCCGATGGCTGGGTTTATTAAGTTACTGGGCTCTGGTGGAAAATTGTAGAATTATCTTGAAACCATGACGTGACATTACGTATGACTTACGTCATAAAGTAAAACTTATTAACAATTACAAGGTAAAATACAGCGGATAAATATGATGCTATATGATCATTATAACTTAAACTTATTTTACTATACAGACTTGAATGGGGGTAGCGTACCGATTACGTAATGAATACGTCACAATTAAAATGAATATGTCACAATCGAAACTTTAAATATATTAACAAATACTTCAAATAACATGGATGGTTAAATATTGATATAAATTAAAATTATTGATAATATGTGACATTTAATAATAATAAGTTTATTTGAGCTTTTAACCAAAATATTTTACAATAAAATGTAGCAATGCGGGGCCCCCTCGTGCTGGGGCTCCAGTGCATTCCACAGGCTGCACCGGCAATAGTTACGGCCCTGCCCATACTTTGGACCAGCATCTAAACCTAAGAAGTTACTGAAGTACTTTGTTGTTATCGCCCCACCATCAGCAAATGGTGAACAAAAACCCAAGACTTTTGGGATCTATTCAAGAAATCACCGTAAGCGATTTTTTTTGGTGAAACTAACCCGAAATACCCCTTTCAGCACCAAGGTGAAATAAAGAAGAAACCAAGAGAAATGTATTGAAAATAACAGGAAGCAATAGATGGTGGAGCAATAACAGGAAAGTACCGCCATGAAAAGAACAGAGGTAGGCTTTCCTGTTATCTAAGTTTACGTAATCACTACATAACAATGGAAAACATGACTTCACAATCAAAACTTTAAAAATTACTGTAAAAGACTGAAAATTAACAATAAAGTTAAAGATTATAATTATGAATAAAGTGTGACACTATTTTTATTTTTTATTATCTCTATATCTATCCTCCTGACTCGCAGGAAAGCGACGGAGGCGCCATACATAAGGTAAGCAATTACCCCTACCTGCTTCCGGAGATGCCATGATAAGACATTACCTACTGCCACCCACCTTAAATAGTAGTTCCTCTTTAAATTGATAAAATTGGACAACCTGCACAAAAAAAAGTTTTTCAAATGCTCAGTCAATCTTTTTTACCCTTTTTAATACCACATGTCTGACTATTATTGCCTTCCATCCATGTGTTAGAAATTAAACCTTCCGGAATTACGTAATTAAAGATTTTGTTTTCACAAATTAGGTTTGTCTCTCCTATATACCTATTTTGGTACTTAAAGTGCATTTTTTGGATATCCATAGAGTTTAACCTTGGAGCCGGCTGTTTGGAGCCACAATTTAAAAGATATGACTCCGGCTCCGACTTTAGCTCAAGCTTCGGCTTCAGCCCGGCTCTAGGCAACTAAAAAATGAGGGCTCCATCGTCTCCGGCTCCACACCCCTAGTGAAAAGGCACATTTTTTAAAACAATGGCTAAACGTGGTAACCATCTAAGAATAGTTATTTTTATTGGCACTTTAGATTCAACGATAAATTGAAAGACTTAGGCTATATCTAATGCATCTTTTAACATTATTTCAGATGAAAGAATATGAATTATTATTTAATTCATCAGCCTAAAAAAACTTCAACATCTATCTTTTTCTTTGGTTGTGGACTTTTGACCAGCTATTATTAGTGTCGCTAGCATATCTAAAAAATCGCAAACAGGTTTTTACGTAACAATTTGAACCACATATTGTAGCGAGGAGCAATGCAGCTTAATAAACATTAGGCTGCTGACTTTTTTAATAAAAAGTCTTGATCTTTTCTAGTATTTGTTTTTCCTTTTCTTGATCTTATTCTCTGTTTGATATTTTTTACTATTTATGATTTTTATGTGTGACTTATTAAATAATGATCGAGAATAAAAATAAAAAATAAAAATGAATTATTAAATTTACGTTACTGAACTGCAAAAAATTATTTTTGTTCAATTACATAATGGCTTGAAACTTGGGTTGTTTGACAAGACTGATTCAAATTATTTTATCTCTTTAGAAGCATTTGTAATTTCGAAAATTTTTTCACCTTTCCTTTCTTTCATCGCTTCAAGACAGTTGATGGATCGACGAATCAACTTATCGGCCGATCCTAAGGTAATATAGAGATTTTGTAGTGCCTCTGAAAAAAAATTTTTTTTTTCATTTTATATCTATATTTATCCTCCTGACTCGCAGGAAAGCGACATAGGAGCTATACTTGCGGCAAGCAATCACCCCGACCTGCTTCCAAGATGCCAAGATATTGCTGGCCGGTTGAAATTTTTTATTTGTTTTTTTTAGTTTTATAGAGATATGACTGTAATTTAGAATTGCTTTCCAAAAAAGATCACCAGATCGCTAAGCAGGGGAAAGTGCCATGAGGTATCTTTCCCAGGGACACAACAGAATGGCTGAGTAGGTTTTGAACCGAGACCATGTCGATCACATTCCCGATGCTTTAACCACTCGACTTATATCTAAATCTTCTTTTAGCACCAAATTGTGAAGAAATTGTTTTAGAGTTATTTGTTTGAATAGAGCCGAAAACTTGGGTTTTTCACAGTCAGAACGAGTTTTAGTCATCATATTGTTACCAACTGTGTGCAGAGGTTGTGCACCTAGCTGACATAGTCTACTCTAAATGAAATAGCTATCAAGCATTTTGTTAAATAACTTTTTGTTTCCAATTTTTAGTTTTATAGTTAGAAAAATCTTACCAATGTTTTTTCTTTTTTTTTTTTGAAACATTTTCTATTTCCGTTCGAAAAAACGTAAAAAATATTAGTGATCAAGCCGAATACCGAAGATTTTTGTTGCTACAAACACCACAGAAAATGGTTTGTCATGTAAGTTGGCCAACATTATATCAACATTCGTAGCGTAATAACTTTTTGTTCTTGCTAATCTTTTGCAATTAAAAGATTTTTTAAATTTACTTTTTTGTCTTTGTGGGCCAGCCGATATGGTGGAAATCCAAGAAAGAATTTGCGAAAAAATCCGGAACTCTATAACGGATTAGTAGTTAGGCCTTAGTATCGTCATTAAATGTTCATTTTTGAAGAGTTTGTTTAGGTTTTTAAGAAAAATATAGTCTTTCATTAACATTCAAAAAAGCTAAAATTAGTGGCGGATCCAGAAATTTTGTAGAGAGAGCGAAGTGTTAAGTAATCTGATTTTTCAATTTTCAGTGTATATATTTCAGATTTAAAGGTCATGCTATAAAATAAACAAAAAATCAAACATAAACACGCGATAACACCGGACATCAATTGCAAAAAGTGAAATATAGGCCTATAGCCAGTGACGTGCCATGAAGCTCGTGGTTGGTGAGGCACAAATTTTTTAAAGTAATGCTAGTACTAATTTTATTTAATACAAAACAAAACAGTGCTCTACTCTACTTAAATAATAAAGGCAATTTGAAGCCTTTTTTCCTATTTGTCTAACTCTTTCCGAGTTAAAAAACATCTTTTTTATTTTATTTTTATGTTTTTCCTGCTAACTCGCAGAAAAGCGTCCGAAACGCCATACATAGGGCAAGCAATTACCTCAATCTGCTTCTGAAAATGGCAAGATATTGCTGTGCGGTTGAAATTTATTATTTTGTTTTTAGTTTTATAGAAATATGACTAAAATTTAGAACTGTTTGCCAAGATTACAAAGCAGGGTAAAGTGCCATAAAGTGTCTTTCCCAAAGACACAACAGAATAGCGCAAGTAGGTTTTGAACTGAGACCAATGTTGATCACAAGCACGGCGCTTTAACCACTCAACCACGCTGCCGGCGAAAAAATGTTTTGTTAATGAAAAAATTGGAAAATTTTTAGTTTCCTTTATTATCATAATTGCAAAATCTTTTATTTAGAGACAAATCAGTTCGATAGGTTTTATAAGTCTTAATGAAGTTGATTTTGTATAAGAGCTTTCAATTTCACATGCTTGCTAAAGCTTTTATGATCGGATCCAGGGGGCGAAGAGGGCTTAAAAGATATCTTTAAGTTGCCGAAAAACTTTTTATTGTGCTTTGACCCATGACTTCCTAAAGATTCAAAGGTTTTTTGGTGTCTCCTAACATATTTTTTTCGGTGAAGTAAAAAACAATGTCGTAGTATAAAAAATCAAAATCGTGGAGAGAGGACTAATAGGTATTTTCTTGCAATGGAAGGACGAGACTTTAATTTTCATGCACACTTAATTGGAAACAAACAATATATTTGAAGTTGGGGAAATATATGCATAGCTAAAAATTTGTAACTAAAACTGACCGCCAAAATTTTTAAACTCCCTTCAAGAGAGACGTGCCTTTTGTTAAAAATTACTGGCTTAAATTAACTTAAAACTTAGTTCCCGACGGTCGTCTATAGATACAGCCGGACATTCTACATTTTCAAACTAAAAGTAGAAAGGGTTATTGTTGTCCACAAGGCAATACTTTCAATTGTCTTCACAATGGAAGCAAAAAATTTCGCAATCAGTTTTACACGTTAAGGTAAGGTATAGTTTATGAATTAGTTTTAGTCAGAAATAGGTATTATAAATATAAAAATGCAGCCAAAAATTGAGGTTCAAGCAATGAATTATGAATATACTAAAATTATTAATAGATTGAAAGCTTTAAAGTGCAAAATTTTTTTAGCTCAGATACTAAATCTTTTATTACTTTAACGAAAATAATTTATTGTTTGCAGTTGCACAATCAGGGACCTATTTTAAGGGGGGGACGGGGGGACATGTCCCCGCCAATATCTGGGAAGGGGGGGATAAAATACCTTTTGTCCCCTCCAAATTAATGGCAAACTCAAGGACATTGTCCTTATTGTTTGAGATTGCTGCAGATGTTTTTTCAGAGATTATCATTTAGTTGGGACGAAAAGTGGTAAATAGAAGATCGATTCAAGATGATTACCTTGTTTTTTAGAGATCATCATGATTTTGAGAGAAAAATGATGAAATCGGAGACGAATTGAAGCGAAGACCTTTTTTTTGGAGACCACCATGATTTTGGGAGAAAAATAGTGAAATCGAATGAAGAAAAATAGAGAAAAATGCCCGGGGCCCCAAAAGTTTGACTGCCTATAGGCTTCAGAGTGCTTAGTCTCGCACTGAATTTATTAGTAATCAAATATTAAACATGTCGTAGTCACACAAAATTGGCCTCCCCAAAATTTTCTAGCAAACTAGGTCCTTCTGCACAATTAATGCATGTATTCCGACTTACTGCGAACAAATCGATTTATTTTGTTTCAGCAAATGTCTGGAGTAAGAAAAAATTTTTTTCTCTACGATGTCACAATTGCAGCATGACTCAAATCTCTCTCATTTCAACAGATATTTTTAGAAAAAGAGAAAAAAGCACAATAATGTTTCACTTCTGTTTCTTTTTTTATCTGAAGTGAGGCAATCTTGAAGCTGCCTCACTATTGTGTATTAGCGATTTTGTACAAGAAGTAACAAGCACGCTTGACGAAATGATTAAAGCGCTGAAAATACAACGATTAAACCGTCAAAAATTAGAGTGAAAAAGCAAAACTAATTAAACTAATAGAAATACGGTATAATTTTTACTAATTTTTTTAATTAATAGCAAGTTGCAGCTCTTTTGCAAAGACTATGACTTCAATATTTTATTTCTGCTTTATTTGATTTTCACAAGTGAAGCACTGCCTGCCCATAGCAGTGATGGTATTCAACGGGCTCACACCGATTCGAACAGATCTGTTTTCAATCATGATTTAAGCAAACTGGTAAACTTATTGTTAAAAATTAAATCACGGAACAGGATGGTGAAACCCAATGGTCAGAGTTAGAAGGGCGGAGCTGTTATAGACCTGTTTTTCACATTTTCAAAAACCACCACTGGCATAAGTAAGTCCTTTAATTCAGCTCAAGACATTGCAAACAATTTTTTATTTTTATTTATTTTATCTCTATATTTATTAGTGACGGGACGACGTCAACTTTTTATTTATTTCGATTCCGATGCCGATTCCAACAAAATTTTTGCATTCCGATGCCAATTTCGATTCCGATTCTTGTTTAAAATTCATTTTGCTTTTATAATAGACAAACAGAAAGTTTTTTTTAAAGTATTTTGTTTAATCAGTTGGATAATAGATGTACAGTGCCTCTCCTTCAATTGTCTTAAATTGTTCACCAAAAGCTATTGTAAATTAAAGATTATATATATATTAAAAAAGTGAATTGATCTTTCTTGCAGAGTGATCAATGAAAAGATCGGGGCAATATTATAATACAAATTTTATTTAATTACTGATGTTTAAGAAACCAAAACATCTGTGCATCTTTATTTAAGTACTTTTTAAAAAAACACAACCGTCTGTTTCATCCTATAAAATTATCGCGTGGTTACTGGAAAAATAAAGAATAAGATCATTGGTAACGAAAATATAGTACATTAAGTTAATCATACTTCGATAAATAATACCGTAGTTCTGCAAAACATAGTACGTTTAGTTAATCATACTTTGATAAACAATACGTAGTTCTGTAAAACATAGTTTATTAGGAGACGTTTCAAAATTTTAAATCATTCCTAAAACTAAAAATATTATTTAAGCTTTTCAAATTTTAAGCCCTAAAACATGCAGCTTAAATTAATCAAGCAAGTAATGCAATTCCTGTGATGTCAGATAAGAAAGCAATATCTCAAAATATAGTTAATGCACGTACAGAGGATATGCATTCATATTAAAACGGCCTGACTCCCTTTCTTTTACCTTTTTTTCTTTTTTTATGAATAAAACAAACTGATTTTATTGGATAAAACAAACTGTCGTGGTTTTTTAAGTAGCAATTGAATAAGTTTTATATTAAATTGCTCTGATCTTTTCAGTAAGCACTCTGCAATAAAGAGCGATTTACTCTTGCCATGTACATATTTCCCACCAGCAAAATTAATCGACATGTTTTTGTAGAGTGCTAAATGAAATTTAGAACATGCTACCAGTCCTTGCTTAACGACAGAGTATCATTCCAAATACGCTGTCGTTAAGTGATTTCGTCGCTAAATGAGGACCCATTGAGAGAGTGAGGCATACATGTGTGAGCATATATAATTTCATTTATGGGATATTTTTTTCGATATTGTCAGCAATGCACAGCGAAAGCATTTTTCTTCATCTCATGCACCAATCCTTTTCGCTGCCTAGTTAACAGTGCGCTGTATCTTTTCGATAATTTAGCCATTTCTTTGATGCTACTTTTGTTTTGATAATTGTAGAGATAGTTGAATGAGAGAAGCCATGGCTGTCAGCAATAGCTTAGACTTTTTTTACCTCACTCGTACTCGTTAATGACTTTCATTTTTACGTCTAAGTCGATGGGCTTTCCTCACATACGCACACACTCACAACTCGCCTGTTTCGTTGGCGTTCTCAGTGATGGCCTTACAAAAACAAAGCAATCTTTAAAAAAGGTCATCGTTATACGGGGAGCCACTTTTTAGTGTATCAAAACAAAGCGATCTCTAAAAAAAGCTTTTATTTTAGGGGAGCCACTGTTAAGTGTTCCAAAAAAATATGATCTCTACAAAAAGTCATCGTTTTCGAAGGTGTCACTGTTTAGTGTCTCAAAACAAAGTTATCTCTAAAAAAAAGTTTTTATTTAGGCATGCCTCCGTTCTAATGCTACTATGAAGAATAGAGCAATATGTTACATTGGGGAGGCCACTTTTGATGCATTTTTGGGGGTTCCGGTGCGTTCGCTCCCTATTAAAGCCATCATTGGGCGCTCTGATTCGAATGCAGCAAAAGAGTTTTTTTGAACATTTTTAACATTTTTTTAAAGAAGCGTCGTAATTCCGAGTCGTCGCAAAACGAGATCGTTGTTAAGCGAGGACTGCCTGTACTGTATATTATAATTTTTCATTTATTAAGAAAAAAACAGCCCTATGCCTGTTCATCCATTTCTTAATCAGATAAAACAGACTGTAGGGATGTTTTTGTTTTAATAAATGAAAAAATATATATCTATGCAGGTATAACACAAAATTTTTTTTATTATTGTCTACAAAACCACAACAGTCTGTTCCATCCTATGGAATTATCAGGTGATTACTTATTCATACAAAGCAAGCACTTGGCGATTCCATAGGATAAAACAGACTGCACAGACTGTTGTGGTTTATTAAACATTGTTAAATTGCTCTAATCTTTTCATTAGGCACTCTACAAGGAAGATTGATTCACTCCTGCAATGATTATATATATACATATATGGGATGGGATCATTTGCTGCCACCAGTTTGCCGCCAACAGTCAGCCACTGCCCATTTGGGCTAGGGTTAGTGACGATAGTATTTTTCAATTCAATTTTTTTCTAATTATTTATGCACTCATGCAATGGAGACAGCAAAAATGACTATACAGTCTTCGATGTCCACTGCCACCCTCAGACATAATAATATTATTATTAGGATAGTATTGTTAAGGTTACTGACGTGACAATTTACCATGCAATTCGCCAACAACTCATCATTATAATCCACATAAATATACAATTGGTTCTAAAAAAGAAGATATCTTAATGATAGAGAGATATACTCGTATATAAAAAAAAAGACAAATACAGAAATAAATTAGGATATAAAATAAAAGACAATAAATAAAATAAAATACAGAAATAAAAGACAAATATAGAAATAAATTAGCAATTATACTCTTACCTTATTAAATACAATATACTTGCACCTAATCAATTTGGATTCAAACAAAACTGCTCCACTAGCCAAGCTGTGAGAAAACTATATGATGAATTGGTACAAAATATTGATCAAAAACAAATAACATGCTGCATTTTTCTTGATCTCAGTAAAGCATTTGATACAGTTGATCATAAAATATTAATACAAAAACTTGATCATTATGGTATTCGTGGCTTACCCCAACAACTGATCAAGAGTTATTTAGACAATAGGCTCCAATTCACCTCTGTGGCTTGGACAACATCAAATCTCACGTCAATAACTTGTGGAGTACCACAAGGTTCCACACTCGGACCACTCTTATTCTTACTGTATATAAATGATTTACCATTAGTATCAAATTTAAACACAAAACTATTTGCTGATGACACTGTTTTAACTTCAACTAATACAACAATCAATACTTTAACGAGTGCAACTAATATACGAGGGTCAGTCAATAAGTAATGAGACTTTTTTAATAACTCAAGTTTGCAATGACTGGTAATCAAAAAATGCTTTTTTATTTTTCAACATAGTCTCCCTCCTTTGCAACACACTTGTTCCATCTTGATATTAGATTGTCTATTCCTTTGGCATAGAATTCCGTGGACTGGGTCCTTAGCCAGTTGCTCACAGCAGCCTTCACTTCTTCATCAGTCTGGAAGTGAATTCCCCTCATACTCTCTTTGAGTGGGCCGAAGAGGTGAAAATCAGATGGTGCAAGGTCTGGGCTGTAGGGTGGGTGTGTTAGAAGTTTCCAGCCTAAATCTTCAATTTTGGCTAGGGTTCTTGCTGCTGTGTGGGGCCTTGCATTATCCTGAAGGAGAATCACACCTCTTGATTGAAGTCCTCTCCGTTTGTTCTTAATGTCTTTTTTCACTTGAGTTAGCAGCTCACAGTAGTTCTCTGAGTTCACAGTATTGCCCCTTTCCAAGAAACTGATAGTGATCGGCCCATTTCTGTCCCAGAACACAGTGAGCATGACTTTCCTTAAACTTTTCTGAGATTTGAATTTTTTCTTCACTGGGGAAGAAACATGCTTCCACTCCATTGATCGTCGTTTCGATTCAGGTTCATAATGAAAGACCCAGGTCTCATCAGTTGTCACTATTCTCGATAGAAATACATCTCCCTCCTTTCTGTATCTGCGTAGTGATGCTCTGGAAGCCATCAGGCGCTGCATTTTGTGATCATCCGTTAACATCTTTGGAACCCAGCGACAGCTGACTTTTGAAAAACGCAGCTTCTCACGCACAATTGCGTACACTGTGCCATGGGAGATGTCCAAGTTTGTAGCAATTTCATCTAAAGTGACCCTTCTATCAGATTTGATCAGGTCTTCAACTGCCTGTACTGCTTCTGGGGTAGAGACATCCACAGGTCTTCCACTTCTCAGATCATCAGTAATGCTTTCGCGTCCATCTTTGAATGCTTGCACCCATTTGTAGAAGTTTGCTCTAGACATACAGGAAGGACCATATTGTCTTTGCATTCTAGACAGAATCTCACATGATTTTACACTCTCTGCCAACAGAAATCTGATGACTCCTCTTTGTTCCAAGCATGAGCTGTTTCCTAGCCTAGTAGTCATTTCAATTTATCGTCACACCTACAGTAATCTGAAAATAAACAAGTTTTGTTGTAAATAAGATGACAACTCCATTCATAATCATCACATAAAATTTCAGTTGCATAACTCCAAGAACACCAAAGTAATTGAGAAAGTCTCATTACTTATTGACTGACCCTCGTAGAATTAGAAAAAATTGATAATTGGATGAAATTGAACAAATTAACAATTAATTACAAAAAATCTCAATTTATGCTTATTTCCAAAAAAAAACAAAATTATGACAAGTGTATTGGAAATCACAAACTTGAGCAAGCAAAGCAAGTAAAATATTTAGGTATTGTGTTTGACAAATGTTTAACTTGGCGGGAGCATATCCAGCACTTATGCTCTAAGCTTTGCAAAGGGTGCTGGGCATTACTAAAACTTAGAAATTACGTAGACCTAGCAACTCTAAAAACTGTTTATTATAACCTTATTCACTCATATTTACAATACTGCATATCCTCTTGGAGACTTGCATCTACCAGCACTCTTGCTCCTTTGAAAATATTGCACAAGCGAGCAATAAGAATAATGATGTTTGCTAAAAGACAAACTCCTTCATCACCTCTATTTTATTCTTTAAATATTCTCAAAATTGAAGATCTTTGTAAATTTGAAATTGCAAAATTTATATTCAAACTAATAAATATTCCTGACTTTAACTACATGCATAATTTAAAACCAATAAACCAAATTCACAAGTATAATACCAGACTTTCAAAAAACAATTATTTTTTACAAAGAAAAAAAACTGAAACCGGTAAGAAATCATTGGAATATATTGGATCAACCATTTGGCTAGATTTACCAAGTGATATCAAATTGTACTCTTGCAAAATTCAAACAACAGTTAAAGTTTTATTTATTATCAAACTATATATCAACTTGAACTATATTCAATGATTTGATTTATTGTATAGACTATTACATAATCTATGTAGCCTCAGTAAACCTACTTGATGTGCTATTTTATATAGCCTACCTGTAAAAGAAATGTTCTCATATTGTTAAAGCTTATCTCCAATATAATTTTGCCTGATCAACCTATTTACACCACTTTGCTGCTTGTTTCTTGCTAGTAACTGATTGACCTCTACTTAAAGTCTACTTTTACATATGTCTATCTAATATTGTATTTTTGTTTTCCAACATGTCCTTGTCCAATATTTTGCTTTTGTTTTACAATATGCCTTTGTTCAATACTGTATTATTGTTTTTTTTGTTTACGCTGCTAATGTTAATGTCTTCATTATACAGTATATTATTATTATTTTGGCTTTATTTGTTTTGCTATCTCATAAATTAAACTAATAGTATGATTACTTTTTTCGTCTTCTTGATATTGTTATTGTTAATATGCTCATTGTATTTTTTGTCTTATTTTTTTTTATTTTATTTTATTTTTTTCATTGCTATTCTTAACATTTTCATTGCATATTATTTTATCGCCCGACCGGGGTATTGCTGTCCGGTGATACCAAGATATTGCTGTCTGTTTTGCAAGGTTGCGATTACAATGATTAAGGTTGCAGAATCAGCTCTATAGAACCCTTTTTTTAAAGCTGACAGTAAACGATTGGTACCTGAAGTTATTTTACAGTTTTATTGAACTGTGTCTATTTTCAATAGAAATATTCACAGAAAGTTTAGAATCTTGCTAGAAAAGTATTCCACGAACGTTTCAAATACTGTGTGGCATTTCGTTCTTTGAAGCATAACAAAGAGACTTCAAACGCATTTGTTTGTGTTTTTCTTGTCAGTTATTATAACTTCCTCTGTTGGTTTGTCGCGTGCTTCACAATTGAAAGTTTCCTAACTTAGTTGAATCGCTCAAATAAGTAACCAGGTTCTGAATAAGATATTGTGCATGATTGCGCTATAGACAGATTGGGAATGTGGGTAGCACAGAGAAGATAGCTGAAAGGTGCTGCTTACAACGCTTAAAGATTATGGTACATCATCCGTCTATTCTTAAGCCAGCCATTGAGCTTTGCAGTTGTAATCTAGGCTTTTCATTTTACGGCAATCCAAGCCAAACTCTTTGAGATGCTTAAATGTTTGTTGCGAGGAACTTTTTGTCATACTGCACTGTGTTTTTATATTTTTTCAGAAGAAATTAATTAAGAGACACTAAAAAATGTGGTAATTTTTTGACTAAAACAACTACCTAAAATTTAGGAAAACTTAAGACTCCTTAGCCCTCCTAAACTCGTGTATAAAAATTTTCTTCTTAAATTTCGTACTTTTACGGAAAAGAAATTTAAAATATAACAAAAAATTTTACTCATACCATATTGGTAGTAGCCTATATCATTTTTTGATCTATTTACCGTAAAATTATAGCAACCACATTGATTGCCTCTTAGATTGCAACTCTGTTATTGAATTAAGTAAGTTTAAAAAACGTGAAAGTATGGAAGAACCATCCAATCAATATTGCAGAATTTGAAATAATTACAAGCATCGGGCGTAGATGTTAATGGAACAAACTGCGTATGCACTTACGATTATGCAATCGAGCGCATATCATAAACATTTGTAAAAGTATAAGATATAAACCAGGAGTCGGAAACCTACTGCTCGCGAGCAAGATGTGGCTATTTTTATGACGGCATCTTGCTCTTCTGATGACGAGGATAAACTAGTGCACATAAAAAAAAGATTTCAGAAGTTAAGACCTTTTTTTAGAGATCACGACGTTTTTGAGACGAAAATCGAGAAATCAGAGTCAATAATATGTAAGCTTTACTTTGCAAAAAAAGACCAAAGCTTGCTCACAAACAAAATTTTGCGCACACACACAGCTAAAAATTAGAGGAAACATTGTATGGGTCTCAGGGAAATACATTTAAAATATGTAGCTTTTATGGTTCTCTTACCCAAAAAGGTTCCGATCCCTGATATAAACGTTTGTCAATAACATTTTCTTCGTGGCACGGTTACAAAATTACAAAATCAAAGATAGAAAATTAACGCTATTGCAAAAAGAAAAACAAAAAGTTGAGCAAAATTGCAAAATATAACTTTTGCTTTGTATTTGAAGACTTAAAGTCATGGCCTACTTTTAACGAATGTACATAAAGTGCAACATGTTCGTAAAATATCTAAAAATCTTTTAAAAATTAATGGCAAATTAAATTTGCCACGCAATAACTTTGTTTATCAGAAGCAGGATGGGAAGCAACTGTTATCAGTGAGTTGACTCAAGGAATTGCCCCAATGGCCTTCTTTTTTGACAAACTCCATTAACCATTGTCTTTTGGACATCAGATTAAAGCAAACAAATGTTGAAAGATAATTTCAAGTTTCTTCTAGTCTTGAGCAAGATTGCTTGATCAAAATCTTTCTTCATTTTTAGTTATTGAACTGTTCCATTTGCTATGTGCTCGTTCATTTGAAACGTCCATTTTCCTTCAATTACACTTGTATCCCGCAACCAAACCCAACTTACTTTGCGCATTTCTTCAAGTAATGCTACATGGAGTTCTTGAACGTCCAAGTTAAAATTCGATGAAGAATTGCTTGGATAACCGATGAAATCTCCGCAAGACTCGGAAGCAAATTTAAAAAGAAATTTTCCGCATTTTGAAGAGGAGGAATCAATTTTTGTAACTCTGACTTTTTCAAAAAATGATTGTAAAACTTCAGTAATTGTTTCTTTTACAACATCTTCATATCCTTTGGTCACAACGACTATTAAATGCGTATTCACATAATGTACGTGCAAAAACGGCATAATCTAAGTTTATTTGCAATTTAAAAAACAATCTGAACAACAATGTAAAATCTTAGCTCAGAATGCAGTACCGGATAAATGAAATTTTAAATAATCTTTTTGAAAGCGTTTCTTAAAATTAAAATAAGTGTAAAGTAGTACCTTTTTGGAAGTAAATAAAAAAGTTTGACTAAACACTGGGTTAAACCTTTTTAATTTCTATCAATGTCCTATTGATTAGCTTTTTAATCGTAAAAAATTCTTTTCTGTTATTGTTTTGATCAGGGATGTCCAACCTGTGGCCCGCTGTTAATGTTTTTATGCAGCCCAACTTACTTAAATTTTTTAGTTATATTTTCATAGCTGTATCGTAGGTTTCTCAAAACTGTGTTTTGCGAACTTACTTTTTTGACCAAAATCGAGAAACCAGAATAAGATTTAAAGTGAATATCTTTTTTTAGAGATCACTAAGTTTTTGAGACAAAAATCGAGAAATCAGAGTCAGATTCAAAGTAAAGACTTTTTTTCAGAGATCAGTACGTTTTTGAGAGGAAAATCGGGAAACCAGAGTCAGATTAGATCACTACGTTTTTGAGACAGAAATTGAGAAACCAGAGTCAGATTCAAAGTAAAAACCAGGGATGCAAACTCGGAGTCGGAACTCGTCGATTCGGTGCAACATAGCTGAACTCGAATTCAAACTCGCCAAAAAGTAGCGAGTCCGACTTTCTAGATTTCATGCAGGGTTGACGATTTGAAGGTTTTGCAGATTATGGTTATCAATACTTATTAAGAAAAAAAAAGCTACACCTTGAATAAAAAATGAAAGAAAAGTTAAAATATATAATTTCTTTTATATTGTTTCTGTTCACTATTCTAAATTTTATAAATGTTTCTTACTACTTGTATGTTGCGCTCAAGATCGTCACTTTTTTGTGATACCATTTGTTCAAACAGAGGCGCCGGAAAGCTATTTTGTCAACGGGAACAAAATTTCCAAAACGGCACCTTATTTTTTAAAAAGCACTTTTTTTGTAAAGAAAAGATTTTACAGAATTTCCATTTTGAATCGCGACCGTTTTCAGCGCATATATCTAGTGATGGGTAAAAAAATCATCACTTTCAATCAATGTGCAAAATCGCCATTATCGTCCCAAATTTTTGGCAAAGACTAAAGAAAAAGGTGATCACTTTCAATCAGTGTCCAAAATCTCCATTTTCGTCTCAATTTATTGATGAAAACTAAGAGGAAGGTCATCACTTTTAATTGAGTCCATGATCGCTACTTTCGTTCTAAATTTAAGGTGTAGAGCATAACTAAAATAATGACATTCACTTTCAACCAATCTGATATTTTTATGATCGTAGGAGCAAATGTGACCCAATACTTTTGTATCTGGGCACCAGTAGGCTATACTCCTTTTTTGAAAAAAGCAGGGGTCAAAAAGGCAGGGATGATTACCCCCTGCCACTTCACTTCCGGGCTCTCCTGAGGTTCAATACTTATACAAAAAATATTGCCAGTTAGATTTTATTTTAACTGATGTCAGTTTTTGACTGGCTTTTTCAATAAAAGTCAAAGGGATAATTCTTATTATTAGGCAGGGATACGCACTCGGGACTCGGACTTGGATTCGCTTCAACCTTGACGAGCCGCATGTCTGGTGAAAACCTTTTCTTTAGAGATCATTAGGTTTTGAGACGAAAATTGAGAAAATAAAGTCAGATTCAAAGTGAAGACCTTTTTGCGGCCCGCCGACCATAACTAAATTTATAATTTGGCCCATTATGAAAAAAGGTTGGACATCCCTGGTTTAGATGATGACGTTAAGAGCTACCGATCTTGCCACGTACTTTAATAGGTGATCGAAACGTGGTGTGTCAATGAATCGATATTACCCTTCCCATTTCCACTTAAAATGATCGTTCCATACTATAGCCTACAACAGTACACTATAGTACACCACGCTAAATACTCCTGTCAGTCATATTTCTTCCATAAAACAGTAATTGTTATTGATAAAGATATGCAGTATGAAAATACTGATCGAAAGTAATAAGTAATAAATAGTCATTGAATTTCGTGACAGAAATAGAAATTGAATCGTTATTT
Organism: Diplosoma virens; assembly: GCA_963680785.1. Lineage (NCBI taxonomy): Eukaryota > Metazoa > Chordata > Ascidiacea > Aplousobranchia > Didemnidae > Diplosoma > Diplosoma virens. The sequence goes on from OY796892.1 coordinate 16,215,388, forward strand.
TTTTTCGATAATATGCTGGCTAGTCTGTTCGAATGTAAGCCGGCTAACAAATCTCAAATCTCTTGAACAAAGCAAATCGCTCATTACTTCAAAGCACTGTAAACATTTGCATGGATGCATCATTAGTAGAAAAAGCAACTACGACTATTGTCAAATCAGTTAATATCGTAGTTGGGTGACAAGAGCTATACTAAATGTAACAAATAGAAGTTTGAGAATAGCAGATTAAACTAACACTCATAAATAATCTTGCTTCTTGATATATGTAAAACTAAGTTTCCTGATTTTAACAATAAAAATATTAATTAATTGAGGTCCCTTGTTTAAACAGAAAATTTTGTAAATGTCTAGGAGAAAACAATACCAGTTTTCTACTAAGCATTAACTGCTGGCATTAATTGATATAATTTTTAAAATTGTCGAAATTAAAAAAAAACTGTCCACCAAAAAAAGCTCATACTTTTTAGACAAATTTTACGCTTAAATACCATTACGTTACTAAAAACATGATCAACTAAAAGCGTGTGCTAAAATTTTATACTCTCGCGATTTGTTTTACTGAAAAATTAACAAATTGCTTCATGAATCGTGACATTATAATATCAACTAAATAGTAGCTGACAACTAAAGCAAAATAACCATTAGACTACATTTTAAATAGAAGCAAAGTCTGTTGTTAACTTGGCTAGTCATATGCAAAACTCATTGAAGGTTTGATAAAATTTGGAAAAAACATTTGAAATTATTTGATATCTGCAAAATGTTATCTCTCACTCTTAGCTACAGAAAATGCTGTAGTTAACTTTTTATAAAAGCTTTAAAACATGTGCTTTTTATGCCAAACCAGCATTTAAGCAATTGCCTACGTTAAACCTAAACGCTTTTACTGCGATAGGCTAGCTACGCATTACACATTTTTTTCTGAGACAGAATGACAAACTTTTCAATTCAACATTCAGCTGTGACGAGGCAGCATTATGTGCAGACCAATAGGGTACGCTGACACGATAAGCTTTGTTTTGGCGCAAATTGACCATGACGTGATGTTATTTTGTGTTGCGCAAAGAGCGCATGATTTGATAAAAAAGCTAGTATTTTTTTGAGACAAATAAAACCTTAAGCAGAATCGTTTTTACAAGTATAAGAAAATATTACAAAAAAAAAATTAATTATATAATACAAATTAATCAGTCCAGTTTAATGCTTTTTATACACAAAGCCAATAAGAATTATTTGGCAAAAAACTTTTGCATTTAAAACATTTGAAGTGATTTGTTTAAAGAATTTTCTGTACCGTGAAGTCGAAATTTGCTCGCGTGTTTAAGAAGGTAAGTAAAGTAATTCTATGGGTAAGTAAGAACTAAACTTTAGTTCAGGATTGGCGTATTTTTTAGCAAACATGTCAAAATATTACAAACTATGTTAACTAGTTAATACCGTGTCAGCTGATTGAACAAAACGTAAACAAATCACTACATGATTTGATTGCCACAAAATACATATCATTGAGATTTTTGGTTGCTGTAGTTTAGATAACAAGCGTTTGATATCTAGTTCATACTTTGTCACTTGAAGAAATACGCCTGCAGACGAACACTTTTTCAAACGTTTAATGTCTAATACATAGGCGTACGCAAGAGGGGGAGGTTTCAGGGGTTAAAACCCTTCCCTTGAAGAAAAGTGATCAGATATATGCACTTTTACGTAAATAACATATTAGCGACAAATAGACTACAATAGTATGTTATAAGCTTTTATCATTTTTCCACTTCGTTCTTTTTAAACTTTATTAGAATTTTATTAAAAATTGTTTTTTCTATCGCTCCAATTGCGTCAAACTTTGCTAATCTAAGTAAAACTTTCAAAACCGAAAAATATTTTGACATAAAGTCAGGTCTTCTATGCGTCGCTTTTAATGTCTAATCGCAATGTTTTTGCTTGAGATGCGAGCGTAGGTACATTACTATAAAAAGCGAAACAAGTGCTAAGCGTCTAAAGAGAATCTATAAAAAAAACTCGATTATACGATAAAAAAAATTAAAAATATACGCAAATATAACGAAAATGGTTCTTCATTTTTACAAAAATTATTTCAATATGCTGGTAGATCAGTAGTTCTCAAAGTTTAAGTCGTATACTTTCCTTTCGAGACTTTGCCATTTCCCAAAAGTATATGACAAATTTTTTTTGAGAAAAATTCCTTTTTGTTATTAAGTAAAAAACATTTTTTGGTTTTTGTTTTAATGTGAAGCACTGTGGTCTTATCTACAGGCTGCTGAAATTTCCGTCAGATAAGCAAATAATTAGGATGATCACAAAGTTTGTCCGGAACAGAAGCTTTACTCCGACTGCTTGACAGCAAGCGAAGCAAGCTCCGCCGTTATAGAAATGGCGTTCCTCGGAAATCCGTATTGGCTCCTCTTCTTATTATTAATATCTATACGTGTGATCTGCCTTTCATAATCTTCAGAAAGTTTGCTTTTGCAGTTGATCTAGCTTTATTGCATTCTTTTTTGAGAATGAAAGGTCTTGGAAGTCAAAACATGTCTACAGTTTCTGCGTATCTCCAGACCTAGAATTTAAAACTTAGTCTTTTAAAGACGGTAAGTGTAGCTTTTCATTTCAATAACCAACAGGCCAAACGTAAGCAAAAGGTTTATAACAGCAATAAACTTTTACCTTTTGTCCGGTCCGGTTATTTTGGCGTAAAACTAAAGAAATCGCTGACATTTCGTCACCATTTTGTGGCATTGACTAAAAACTATCTTCTCGCGTCACACCGCTGAGGCGACTTGCGAAGATGGGGTGCTGGGCCAAAACATTGTGTATAGGCTCTATCTCTGGCCTACTTTATAAATGAATATTGCGCGCCAGTCTGATGTTGCCCAGTGGACGAGTTACAAATGGAACACGGAGTACTGTGAGAATAAATCCAGATTCCGTACTTTCATACCGATGACCAATACCAGGTCTGTTGGAATAGGCTTGCTTTGAACAGCTTGAATTAAGGTCAATCGCCTGCTGCCTGGTGCTGGGCGATTCTCTTCGTCCATCCACAATGGGGTCTCGTTTCTTTACCGGATTGCGATTGCGGCGCCATTAAACAAAACCGCCGACCACGTCGTAATAGCGCGCCCCACAGCCTTGCACTGGATATGACATGGAATGCGTGATCTGATGATTTTTGATGACAAAACCCGATGTTAGCTTAACACCATCGCTGCCAGCATCTGATCCAGGCAGTGCAGCAACCTGAGAGAGTAAAAGGATAAACTCTTGACCCCAACCCTGTTTGTGTTTGACCCAAAGTCGATGGCCCCCATACTACCACAGCAACAGCTTTTTTTAGTCTTCATTTTAGTGAAACAATTTTTATGAACTGTCAAAGCGCAACTATAGGCTAAGGAACGTGTCAGTTTATGTTTTCAGTTAATCATTTAGAATCAAGTTACATTTTATTTAAATTCTTTCCTGAAAGATTATTTTTTCTACAGGTACAAATTACAAATTCCTTCCTAGGCAGCAAATGGCTCAATTTGAAAAACACTAATGAATGAATAAATGAATGAAACAGTTTGTTTTTACAAAAAAAGAGCAACAACATTTGCTAAGCTAAATATAGTTGATTTTAGATGCAATACAGAGTGCTTGATAAGGCAGTCAGACCTGAATATTCCTGAATCAAACTATCATACAATTAAAATACAATATAATCAAAACCTAATAGTCTGTTTCACCCAAGTGCAATCATCACCTTATTTAATAGTTGCGTTTACAGTTACGCAAAAAAACTCATGCAACTGCAAGGCGTTGTAAAAACCATAATAGACTTACTTTAATTTGGAATGTAAGTTTGGACAAGTTTACGGCCAATGATGAGGACCACTTTTAATAATCGTGTTTTCGACTTGCATCCCCTCTAGACAAATTTCTGCGTACACCACCACTGCGCTTCATTAATTTTTGGAAATCAATAAGATGACTAATAAAATTCAAAAAGTCTAAATATTTCTATTTTAGTACTAAGTAAATTCTAACTAAACATTCTAAGTAAAGTGTCTTGCTAGAAAAATTTGCGGAGTGCCATAGATTTACTACCCCTCCTTTATTTTATTCATTGCTTATGTACCGTATAGATCACTTTGTTTCATTCACTAAAGCAATGAAACTAAAAAACTTTACAATATATTTAAGGTGTCGGTCGGTCGGATACATTTAAGTTTTTCTACGTTAATAAATGCATATTTACAAGCAAAGTTACATTTCCCAACATTCAGGCTTTTAGGACAAATTAAAATTTGGGTTAGTAACTCTCAAAATGACAACGTCTATGCAACTTAACTCTCAAATTCATTCACAAGCAGATTTTAGACTCAGTGTTAGTTGAACGATTGTACAAATGCATTTCCGTAACAGTTTAAAAAGTAAACATTTCAACTTTTTTCACATTTTCCGAGTTATTTTCAACTTCCAACTTTTTATCACGTTTTTGTTATTTTATGTACTGTACTATTCAAGTCAACCTCTTAATTTTGTCTCGTAGAAACATTTGATAAGTCTTGTAAACTCGGTCAAAAAGCTAGCGATTTTTTATTTATTTTTTGTTGGGTGTTTTTGCTATTTAAAAATATTAATATTACCGAAATCTGAAATTCTAAACTGTTTGTGAAGAGTGCCACGCAGAGGAAATCGCTGTAGAACAGGGCTGTCCAACCCGCGGCCCGTATTGAATTTGGAATTTTAATAATTAATCCAAAAATTTTAGGGCAGGAAAAGGTTTTTACGCTTCAGTTAGGGAAGAAAGAAGGGTATGTTATGACCTTTTTTGGTCTTCGCTGCGATTTGGACGAAAAATTTGAATTTAACTCCCCGATAGCTAGAATTCGAAGCGCAAGTTTAGTTGAAGACCAATAAAAGTCTTTACATTAATCTGGCGGCGATTCTGGACGGTAACTGTTTAGAAATTAAGATGATGACCTTTTTTGTCACTATGTCAAGTTCCTCTATTAAATTTCAAGCGGACAGCAATATCTTGGAATCTCCGGAAGCAGGTCGGGGTAATTGCTTACCCTATATCAGTGGTTTTCAACTGGGGTTCCGTCAGAACAGTTCAGGGGTTCCGCAAGTTCTCTGTGGAAGATGAACTTCGTGTGTGTCTATCAAAAACACGACCCAATTTTAAAAAGTTTTGCAAGAAACATTAGGCTCAAGTTTCTCATTGAATTTTTTACGAGAATAAATGTAATTTTTTACAGTTTGTATTAATAATTTCAGAGACCGATTCCGAGTGAAGACCTTTTTTTAGAGAACACCCTGATTTTGGGATGAAAATAGGAATTTCGAAGACCGATTCCAAGTGAAGACCTTTTTTTTTTTTTAGAGAACACCCTGATTTTGGGATGAAAATAGGAGTTTCGGAGACCAATTCCAAGTGAAGACCTTTTTTTTTTTAGCGAACACCCTGATTTTGGGACAAAAATAGGTGTTTTTAGCCGGTTACGGTCCGCAAACTCGAATAATTTTGAAAAGTGGCTCACAAGAGTGCAGAAGTTGGACCACCCTGGCATAAGACAATCAAATTATCGCACAGGGGCTCCTCAAGCCTCTGGAATGTTTCATTGGGGTTCCGCTCCACCAAAAAGGTTGAAAACCACTGCCCTATCTATTAGCGCTCTTCTCGCTTTCCTGCGAGTAAGGAGGATAAATAGGCCTATTGAGGTAAAATAAAAATAAAAAATAAAAATAAAACAATCACAGCAGAATGACAAGAGTAGGCTATAAGATTCGCCATAGCCGTACCTGCCTGGTGGGGGGGGGGGGGCAGGGGGGCAACCAAGATTTGGGCAAAGTTCAAATTTTTCGGGCAGTGACAAGAAAATGTTTGGGCAAAACCATAATTTTTCGGGCAGCGATATGAAAAATTTGGGCAACGTCAATAGTTTTAGGGCAGTGACAATCATCAACTGCAAAAAATAGTTAACAAATTTAGGTGAAGACTTTTTTTTTTTTTAGAGAACGCCTTGATTTTAGGACAAAATTTGTTTTTCGTCCGAGAATCTCAAGACCATTTTTTTGTCCTATCCCTAATGTACTAGAAAACATGATTTGGGCAAACCTCATAAAATTTGGGCAAAACTTCATTGCTTCCCTAAATTTTTTTGGCTGGTACGCCTATGAGATTCGCTTTAAATACGGCGATTTAAAAGTACCGTAATAATTTCAATCTTACTTGTCTGTGATTCAATAAACATCCACGTAAGCCCTATCAAGAAAAAAAAAGCAATGTTTTTTTGTACTAATTTAATTGGTAATCTATTGCAAAACAAAAATGTAAACGATAGCAAGAAGGTCCCACCGAGATTTGAACTCGGATCGCAGGATTCAGAGTCCTGAGTGCTAACCGTTACACCATGAGACCGATAGCGCGTCATACTAATAACTAAACTATTAAAATTAGGTGTGATGGGTTTTCTCCTTTTGTTTAATTTTTTTGTAATTTTAAAAACTTCGGTTCTACATATTATATCAGCCTTAGCCGTACGAGTGGGAAAGAAAAAGGTAATTGGTCCTGCAAACTCAAAAAATTTCGGCAAATTCAGAATTTTTCGAGCAGCGACAAGAAATTATTCGTGCAAAGGCGAAAGTTTTTGGGAAGCAACAAGTTATTGCCAGTTTGAACAATCGAGATCATTAAACACACACAGCTAAGATCTAAATAGAAGGCCTTTTTTTTGCCTTCACCTATAATTCGGGACGATAATTGAGAACTCGAACACAGAATGGAAGTCAAGATTTTTTTTAGTCATCACCAAATTTTTGAGACAAAAATGTGTGATATTTTGTCATATCTATTGCAATGCTACAAGATTATGATTCAGGCAATCGTCAAGAAAATTTGAGCAAAACTATATTCACTCAAAATTTTTTTGGCTTGTACGGCTGTGATATCAGGAGCTATTTATCAGAACAATTTTTTCAATCATTTATGTCCTGTTTTACAAAAAACTTAGAATAACGATATTATTGGATCCGTGGTTTTCAACCTCAATAACAGTGCGGACCGGAAAAATTGTAAAACAGTTTTAGCAGCCTAAAAAGCCTGCCCCACCCAAAAGAGTTTCGCAGCTCACTGCTTGAGAAACGCTGTCTTACACTACAAGAGCTTACACGTAATCAAAAATAAAATTCCAACTTTATCGAACATTTTTATCTGAAATCAAGTTGTTCGTGTTTGAATTTCAAATAAAGTGTTAAGAAATATAAGCAAAATATTTACCCCTTCGTGGATCAATTATCTTCACATGTCATTTCATTTCAGAGCATATTTTTTATTTATTTTTTGCCATGAAACACTGCGAATTTTTCTTGGCTAAACTTCCTGAAAAACCCTCTGTTACGTCCAATATCGAGCAAATGCGCACGTCCCTTTTTACATGGCTGTGCGTTGCTGCGAAGTCAGATAATCAGCAAAAAACATCTAAAAGCCCCGTAACGAATGGTATAGAGATAAGTTGTTCTCAGTTTCAAAGTGGGGACACTTTTTTTTAGTTTTCATTAGTCTTTTGAGGCAAAAATGAAGAAATCACACAGTTTCAAAGTGATCTTGGCAAACTGAATTGCCCCCCAAATATTTTTTTGGCTCTTGCAGCTATGTATCACCAAATAGGGGACATCAAAATTTTAGAAGTGATTAGGTGGGGCATGGCTGAAAAAAGGTTTAGAAACACTGCCTTAGCGTCAACCTTTGCATCATCTTTCTCTGTATAAGTTTTGAATCATGTATCTATAACTGCGTATTTGTGATAAAAAGTTAACAGCGTGACCGAGTGGATAAAAATGCTGTGATTGATGGTGAATGTAACCGACACGGTAGCGCTTCAAAAACTACTCACATTATTTTGTCCTTGAGAAAGACACTTTATGGCTCTTTCCTTTGCTTGGCGGTCTTGGCAAGCAGCTCTATATTAGAATTTGGTTGTATCTTTAAATAAAAGATTATAGTAAGCCAAAATATAGAATTTAAAGGGGACAGCAATATCTTGGAATCTCCGGAAGCCGGTCGGAATACTTGCTTGATAGTTGCTCTATTTATGGCGTCTGCGAAGCTTTTTCTTGTGTTAGGAGGATAAATATGGAAATCTAAAATAAAAATTATTTATTTATTTATTTAACTCAGACTCACGGTCCATAACAGGAAAAAAAACAGTAAAAATTTTACAGAATAAAAGAGACGAATACAGAATAAAAAGACCTATAAAATAATAAAGGCTTGGTGTGCCATATGCACGGTGACCTTCTGTTTGTAAAAATGTTTCATTGCTTATCACACAAAACGTTTTAGTATTTGCATAAAAATTGATTTGTAAATTTCTATTTACTGAAGTGAAAATATATTAGTAATTCTTATCTAACTGTAAATTAGCCAATTGAAAATATTTTGCTAAAACATAATACCGGTGCAGCATTATGCTTTAGCAAAAATACATTACTCGATCGAAATGTGTTACTTGAGCATTTATTAAGTGGCAAGAAACCCCATGTTTCATTGCTAATCAAGGCCCAAAGGCTTTGATTTTTTTCCTTTGATTTGTTACGAAAAAAAAGGCAGAAACCTTTCTGTCGGTCAATATCAAGCGCGCAAAGAATCAAAAGATGGCACGCAAGTACACAGGCTCGGACAAAGTTGAAAAAGCAGTTGGTCTACTAATTAATGAGGCGTTGCTGTAAATTCCTGGGGACCATTATAGGGCTTAATTTTCACATTTCGCGCCCTAGCGCGACAAAACTTTCTCCAGCAGATAGATTAGAACTGTAGTGACAAGTAGCGACTTAAAAATTGAAATTATTTTGCTGCTAGTTGTAATTATTGGGGGGAAAAATATATTTTTTGCAAGAAAAAGTGGATTTTATATTGCAAATTTAAAAAAAAAAAATTTTTTTAAATTTTATATCATTGTACTCACGAAAAAATTATCTTTGCAATGATATGAAATTTAAACAGCTTCTTTTTATAATGAAACAGCCTTGACCGATTATAATCGTTTGAGCCCTAAAGTTAATAATTAATTTTGACCGAGTTTACTCGTCATGTTCCAAAAGATACCCTCGTGACACACGAGTATACTCGGGATAATCCATTAAGGCAGTGGTTCTCAAACTTTTTCGCCTTACGGCACACAAACAATTTATGACTTTTTTTGCGGCACACTTAATAGACTAAAAACAAAAAAGCAGTTCTAATGAATTAAGGGTCGTTTCTTATAAGTTTTTGCTTTTGATTTTTGTCTAAGCTGAAAATCTATATTCGCAGAGCTATAAAGATGAGAATGAAAAAATTGCTTGAATGGCTTTTTGCTAATCAACGATAAGATATTTAGATCAAAAATTATTCAAGTTTTATTGAAAAATGTTGATTCGAGAAAGGGTCTCCTTCTGTAAATCAATAAGTTGCATTTCTTCTTTGACCGATATGTTGTTTTTTTCATTGCTTTTGTAAAGATTCATCACACACATTGTCGATTAGAAAGAAGTAATGTTGGAGTGGCAGCTGCAGTTGGAAAAGATCATCAGTTAATTTTTATTTTAGAAAGATTCATTAACAGACTTTTTTTAAATATAAAAAAAGATCAATAATAACTAAAAAAAATTAGAAATAGCAAGCTGTTTTTTTTCTTTTAACTAAGATTGAAATAAACTTGCACAAAAGTTTGCGTTCTGCCGGCGTTTCTTCTCAACTGTTAAAGTATCAAGATTGTGTACTCGCAATTGTACCGCTTTGTTAGCCATGCAGCCATGCGGCTAACGAAGCTGGCTAACGAAGCGGTAGGCTATGTAATGTATATAACATTAAAACCGTCACTGACTTTAGTTTTTAAGCTGAAAACAACTTTCTGACGTAATTTAAGGACCCACCTCTACGACCTTTATTTTACAAATTTCAAAACACTAAATTGCCAAGATTTAGGCCTGGTTTTCATTAATAGAAAATTGCGCTTTTAAATTAAACGTAGTTAATGAACACTTGCACCTCTTAAATTCTAAATTTGTGTCGTAAAATGTTATGCAATATAACTTTTCCTATAAATATTTTTTATTGAACTTTTAGGTAAATATTGAAGCTTGTAGAAAAGCAAAGTCGTGAGCGCACACTCACTAATTCAGCGATTGAGACATTTTTGAAATTCCAAAATTGGCATCTGTCACAGGCATTTAAGAGGAACAAAAGCATGGTCGGTCAAGTGGGTTAAGGGTTGTATTGATGGTGAATTCAATCGAAAGGATCGTGGTTCAAAACCCATTTTTGTCATTCTGTTGTGTCCTTGGGAAAAACATTTTGTGGCACTTTGCTTGGAGGTTTTAGCAAGCAACTCGAAATTTCAGCCATATCTCTAAATATTAACTAAAAAATTAAAGAAAAAATTTCAACTAGACAGTAATATCTTAGCATCTAAAGCAGGTTGGGGTAATTGCTTGATGATTGTCCGAAGTATAACGCCTCCAATGTTTTTCTGCGAGCCAGGAGAATAGTCAGTCAGTGTTTTTTTTATTCTCGATCATTATTAAACAGTTTAACACAAAAATTATAAACATTAAAAAGATCAAGAAAAGGAAGAAGCAGCACAACGTCAGACGTTAAAACATGCATATGACAAACAAAGTAAAAGTACAAGATAGTATAAAGCATGGCTGCAACACCTTAATCATATAAAGACATAAGTGAAAAAAAAAAAACAAAATAAATAAATAAATACGTAAAAATAATATTATGAAACAAACTGAACAATTAAATAACCAGTGCATGACTAGGCTGCGTAATGATGATGGGTGGCACAGCTAGCCAAGATGGGAATTTAGCTCAACTGAGCAAGGTGAGTAAAGAAAAACCACCCAAAGAAGAAACCTCACCAGGTCCGGAAACCTTTTCTAAATGCAACTGGTGACTATAATAGAATAGTAAATAATGCCGAAAGTATATACAAAAAAAATTACGGAATTATACAGCTAATAATAAACAAATATTAACGATAAAAGAGATAACATAACATAAAAAGAAAAAAAAAAAAAAAACTAATATGCTAGTCAAAGTTGATGGAAAAACATATATTAATAATATAACAATTATAAACAAAAAAAAAAAAAAAAAAAAAAAAAAAACATTTACAACAGAATTCATGCACTACAAAAAATATTAGATAAAATTTTTGCAGACCAGCATAATAGCAACATAAAAAAATTAAACAAAGTCCATAACATTTAGTAATTGTTTTGAAACTTATTTTACAATTCTAAAAATAAAAAATTAATTGCTAAAACGAACAGTATACCATTGCCAAAAAGAAATTTTAATGAAAGAGCGAAGATAAGGGTGAAAAAGAATTAATTTGTTTAGAGTTTGAAATTATGCAGACAATCAAAATATAAGAAGAGTTTTTTTAAAGCTTTGTGTGCAGACTGGATATCTTGATCGATTAAGCTTTTCTTCCAGAGATTGAATTCAAAAAATTTTTACACCATTTCCTTCTTTCCAGAAACCTGTAATCAAAAATACATAAGGCAGTATCGCGTTTAGGAATCTAAACATTACAATTAAGTATTATTCCCATTACTTAAAAGATATTTATAAACCTCAAGAGTAAAAGATCGAACACTTTGTTTTTTATTTTTTAAATCAAAGGGAATGCAATTCCAATAAGCGGGACCACGGTGTGAAATAGCTTGCTGACATACTGTGCTAAAACATTTCTTTGGAATAAAGATAGACTTGTTTCTGGTATTATATTTAGATTCGTTTTTAGTAAAAACATCTTTAAATGCAGATGGGTTTTTACCATTTTTTTGCTTAAACATAAACACAATTAGTTCTTTGGCCAAAAGTTGATCTATTGTTAACAATTTATTTTCTTTCATGACATCACAAACAGTTGAGCTACTGTTAAAATTAAAAAATAATTTAACATATTTATAGCACAATCCTTGTAATCTTTTAACCAAAGTTTTATTGCCAAAACACCAATTTAAAATACAGTAAGAAAGCTGACTATTTATAAGAGAGTGATAAAGTAGAAGAAGAGATCTTTTATTTAACAGTGACTTTACTTTAATAACAGTTCCAAGAACACTACGTAGTTTAGATATTAGGTGATTTATATGTCTTGACCATGATAAGTGCTCTTGTATATAAACACCAAGAAATTTAATACATTTAACTTGTTCAATTTCATTTTGTCGCATTGTGAGAGTTTGCTTTTTTGTTATTAATTTGGATTGAACAGTCTTAAATAAAATGTATTTAGTTTTAGAAGCATTAACTGATAATCTATTTGAAATCAACCACTGGTCAACTAGTTGAAGTTCTTTATTACCAGCATCAAATAGCTCCTTGATGTTTTTATTTTGTAAAAAAATGCTTGTATCATCAGCAAACATCAAAGAATCACTATCATTCAGACAATTTTTGAAATCATTGACATATATCAAGAAGAGAAGTGGTCCTAGATTAGAGCCCTGAGGTACACCACTTGTAACTTCAAGAGTAGTTGTAGAAAGAATTCCTGTATATTTTACTTGTTGTGTACGTCCTGTTAAGTAACTAGTAAACCACTTTAATGTATTGCCTCTAATCCCATAATGATTAAGTTTGGAAAGTAATATTGTATGATCAATTGTATCAAATGCTTTAGATAAATCCAAAAAAATTCCTAGGGTTGCCTTTTTACAGGCAAATGACTGAGATATTTTTTCCACTAAAATTGAAATTGCATGTGTAGTAGAATGATTTTTTCTAAAACCAAATTGATAGTTGTAAAAAAAATTTTGCTTTTCTAAAAATGAGTACAATCTATTATACATAACTTTTTCAAGTAATTTCGAAATATTTGATAATAAACTAACTGGTCGATAATTATTAATATTGTTGGAATCACCTTTTTTGAACACCGGACACACAGTTGCAAGTTTAAAGCAATCTATGAATTCACCTTTACTCATAGAAAGATTGAAGACATGGCTAAGTGCTAGAAGTATATTATGAGGAGAGGATTTAAGAACTTTGGTTGGAATATGATCTGGTCCTGCACTTAATTTGTTTTTTGAATTTTTCAGAATAAATAATAATAATAAAATGAAAAAAAGGAGTATTTCCATTTTTATTAGTTAATTACATGGAGCTTCTATTGCTCGAAAATTTAAAGCACTCATATCCTACATATCCTACTGATTGTTGTAACAGAAAAAAAGAGTGTTCAATTTTGAAGAAGCGCAAAAAACCCATTTGGTATGTTAGTCACACGATTTCAATGTTTTTGTCGATTTTTTTTTAACCTTACAATGCTGTAGGAATTTTTATAAAAAAGTTTTATTGCATAACATCTTACTACATGAGGTTAGTATTCAAGATGTGAAAGGGTTCATAAACTACGTATAATACTCGTACACTTTATGTAAATCATTGTATAAAATAAAAACCCTTAACTACTTTTACTTGTAACTTAATTTTTTTGCACAAAAATTGTTGGAAACAGAACAAGCTTTTAGTCCCTATGATTTACGAACACATTGAATGACCACGTGGTGCGCTAAAAAACAGATACTCGCTTTTATCGTAAAACATTTACGACTACGTTGGCGGACAGAGTAAAGTGATAATTTTATTTAAAACGTCCAGTCTATTCTAACCTCGGTATATAAAGTTGTTCGTAGTGTCGGCCGTTCGATTAGGTAAGTTTTGTTTGATTTTAAAAATATTCTGCTGGCGCTACTGATTCAAAAGGTTTTTATTTGTGCAGTGTTTTTTTTTGGCTGTTTTAAAGTTACTTCGCCAATCGCAACAAACCCTATGCAAATTCATGTCATCTGAATAAGTCAGGCACTAAAAAATAATATTTCTCTCTCATGCTAATTTGTCAATACTGCGATGATGTCCAACAAATGTAGATCAATTGGTTGGAAAATTTTCAAAAACACAACAATTATTTAAACATGCGGAATAAATTTATTTACTTTGTTGTCGTCGTACGGCATATTACAAAGACAGTCAATAATAAAAACAATTAAAAAATTTAAAATGAATTAAACAAACGTATAGTAACAATAAGCACTATAACATTCTTTCAAATTTAATTACGAATATATTGAAAATGAATGGATCTTCGGTAAATTTCAAAATACATTTTTTGTTACACGTGAAATCGCTGTTTAATTTCCTTATCGCGAAAATTGCTCGTGACAAGTATTCGACAAAAGCCATTGACAGACAGATGCAAGTAGCCTACTTTGACAATCCAAAAACAATTAAAAATAAAAACAACACCAATTAGAAAATATATTTATAGTAGCTTATATTAGACTCGTTTTTAAAGATATCAAGATATTAATGCCTTATTAACACGTTTATTTTTTTCTAAGTTTTTTGTAAGAGTGCTATGCCATGACTTAGAGCAGTGCTCATTAGCCTTTTTTTTGCTCTACACCTTTTACAATTTTTCAAAAACTTAATATATTTTACAAATAGGAATATTTAATTGTGCGTCTTTCATCAAATCAAATCAAAGGAAAGACGTAGTTTGATGTACCTCTTTAATCAAAATTGGATCAGTAATTTTGTTAAAGACCAAAAAAAATTTTATTGTGATATTATGTGTTTTTTTTCTAAATAAAACAAATAACCTCTATTGGACCAAAAATCTGTTTAAACCGGTGATGGCCAACCCGCGGCCCTTTTAAGGTTTCTGTGCGGCCCAGTTGACATATACTAATCCAGGGGTGGGCAGACTACGGTCCGCGGTATAGATGTGGTGATATGCACTCGCTTTGAACCGTAGTTGGATAGAATTATGTCCGAAATAACCGATTTTACCATGTTAATTACTTCTTTTTAAAGATCACCACAATTTTGGGGGAATAACGATCGAATTAGACATCAACTCGAAGTGAAGACCTTTTCTTTTAGAGATCACAACGATTCTGGGAGAAATATAGCGAAATTTGAAGTCAAATCGAAGTGAAGACCTTTTTTTAGAGATCGTTCTTGACCCTCGGTCACTTTCACATTATTGATCTGGCCCTTCTAGAAAAAAGTTTGGACACTCCTGTACTACCTACAACCGAATTGCGGCCCGCAGCCAAATTTTTGGATTAAAATTTTACTAATGCGGCCCGCAGCCAAATTTTTGGATTAAAATTTTACTAATGCGGCCCGTATACGCTCACAAGTTGGACATGCCTGGTTTAAACACTTTCTTTGCAGGCCGCATTAAAAGACTTCACAGGTCGGGCAGTCTTGCTGTATACTCTTCCTTTACTTTAGTTTAGATCCGGTGTACACTTGGGTATACAGTATATCTGGTTGAATAGCACGGCACAGACTTGAAACAGCTTGCAAAGATTGTCAAGTTGAGAAAATTGTTGAAAAGTGCTTTTCTTAAAGGCTGAATTGCAAGTGTTAAAAAAAATTCAGAAACAACTGTCGCAAAGTTGATTTTTGCCGAAATTGATTCAAATGGCTGGCTACGCTCTTTGAAAATGTAACCGTGGTAAAGTTGTGGAGAAAATTATAAGATTTGTAACATTTCTTATGTATATTGCATGGCTATAATTCAAATAAGTCTTACCTTAGACTTTAAACTGTACTAAACGTGGAAATAAGCTGTGAAGTGCGGACAAGCTGGTTACTGACGTTAAACTTAAGCAAGATTGACTGGGGACCCGCAAACCACATCCTGCCCGCCGTGTTCAGATTTGTAAAAATATTTAATTTTCATAAAATATTCTTAATGTTTCAAATAAGTAATTCGTTATATTTTAATTTCAGGTTGTATTTTAATAAAAAAGAAATTTTTTTTATCGCTAATATATTCAATTCAGAAAAGTTATAAGATTGATATATAATAAGATATAATAAGAGGCTTTTATCTGGTTCAAGGCAATGCTTGAATCAATCACTTTGAAATAATTTCAAATTTGCTTTATCGGGATTAGCTTGTCGGTTGGGTGCGGATTGAGCGCGATTTCCTGCAAGCTTGTAATAACAACACGTAAATAAAAAAAAATTAACATAATGTTATCAGTTTTTAAATTATTTTTTATGTTTTCTAGTAGTAGGAATAGATGGAACGTAAGAGGTTGGAGTTAAAGAAGATGAATTGTTTCCTGTTCTAAGCGGAGGTGAATTAGGTTCAAATATGTTTTCATTTTTTAATTTAAGTTTGAAAGATGCTTGAGAAAATTAATTTCTTCTAAAACTATCTACAGTTGAATAGATTGCTCCGTTCTATTGACCACTGAACGGTGCACCTGCAATTTCTTCCGGCGTTACATACAAGTTTGGCTGACCTTTTTTTTCTTGTTAAAAGGGAGTTGCGGCGTAGTTTAACGCAGTAATATAAAAAAACTCCAAAAAAAATCACAGCAACAAAGCCAACAATAATTCCAATCAAAATGAACGGTAAATTGAAATCTTCAACGGGGCAATTAAAAATACGCGATGAGCAATTTATATTTAATGAACTCATGGCAACAGTATTTATACACTCCGAGTAAATTAGCAAATATGTTGTTTAAAAACACTTTTATTTAAATATCACAAAAAATAAGTACAACTTAGTGCATATTAGTTCTGCAGTTTTTAAAACTTTAATCAAAAAGAAAAACTTTTTGCAGTAAAAATTTAATGGGAGGGAAAGACATTTGGTTTATCGCCAAAACATTGAGTGACTGGTAAAGAGAAAGTCTAAATTTCTCAAGAAAGAGCTTATTGTCACACTTGAGCAAATTATTGAATTATTAGTTTTCAATTGATATTAGTTTGACTTCAAATAAAGCTAAAACTAAAATACAGTAATAACTTCTACGTACTATGATTTGCTATTATGGCAAATTTATTAAACACTTCCCCTCCGCTAAAGCTATTTTTAAAAACTTATTTTGGTTATAACTTCACGTTTTTGACCCGTAAAAGGCGACTCAACGTGTCTAACGATAAAGCTTCAAGCTTGTTAGAAACCAAATCAATTTTTAAACAAAACTATTGAAAATGCTTGGATCATACTGGGTTAGTTATACAGTATAATGCTGATAAACACACAAATCAGAGTAGATATAAAATTCAAAAACTGATAATAAGAGAAAATTCATTAGCTTTTGAAAACGAGAATAATTTTAAAATAACAACTAAATGTCTTAAAAAATTCGCGATTTTAGTTTAGAGTATCGCAAAGCTTTCTGGTATTTATTGGACCACTATTTACTGCTCGCACACTTCGCTAGCCATTTTTTCGAATTTTCTTACAGTAATTCTCAATTATTTTAAATTCTTTACAGCGATTGGATGCTTGAATGATATAGCCTGATATTACAGCAAGACCGTCGAACATTTATGTCGCTTTTTTCCAGAAAGCTTTTTGTCTATCGGCAAAAATAGCTTTAAGTAGATGTTTTATTCCTTTAAGTCACATATGACTTCATTTGAAAAAAAGATTGCGCAACCAACCAGGGATACGATACTTGAAAATCAAGAATTAAAATTGTGAATAATACTTAACCGTCTGATAAAATGATTAGTGCTAAATGATATTTTTGGATAAAAATTATTAATTGAACGTTTTTTTTTTATAAAAATACGTTATATGCATTGCCGTACGCAAAAATAGGCAAAAATCTATATTGCTCCTCTTATATTATCTCTGTTGCTTGCAAGGGATTCTTCCACAAACTAATGGTGTGGTGTTGTATTGTTACTTTGTTGCATTAAAAAATTTGATTTGTAAGGTGGACTTGACGTACTGGGCATTGTTGCGATTTATTGTGATGCATTATTGTGTGTAGGTAAATTCGCAGGAGCGGCGATTTGTTCATGCTGAGCTGCGCCAGTTTTGCGACGTGGTAATTTTTTTAAATGTAGGGATGTCTATTGTTGGTGACTTTCTTTGGAGCTTAGAATTGTGACATGGTGGTAGGGTGAATGTGTTTGAGGTTTTCTTTACATTCCCATGTGAGATACTTGGATTTGAGTTGATGAGTTTGTGGAATCAATGTTGTGAAAGATTGTGGTCTTCATGCTTTTGTCTGAATCTGGAATGTGTATTGAGGTGATGTAGAGTGGGGATGTCCAACTCTTGAAGATATGCGGGCCGCATCGGTAAAATTTTAACCCAAATTGTTTGCCGCGGGTGCAATCCGGTTAGCAAAAAAAAGTGATGTCCTTTTTTTTCATCTTTTGTTCTTTACTTGGTGTCGCACTTCATTCATAATTTTAATTTCAACCTCATAGCTCTGTAAGTTAATTTTCAGTCTTTATAGTAATTTCTAAGCTTTTGATTATGATGTTTCTTTTTCATTGTTACGTAGCGATTGCGTAATCGGCACACCTCAACTTAATTTATTTTGTCTGTAAGATGTTCTTATAAGTGTATTTAAAGATTTGTTTTACAGTTTCAATTCTTAGCGCATTGATTTCCTCGTTTACTACCGTATCTTCAGTTAAATAGTGATGTCATAGACTGCTTTGTCCGATTGCTAAACGTATTATAATAATAATAATTTAAGAAGTTTGGCCCGATCTAATAACTTTGATTGTTATCTCGTAACGTTTGCTAATTTATATAAATAGCATGGTAAATTTTTTCATTTATTCCAGAATAAGTGTTTAAAATCGTTTCGTTTACTGTTGCCAATGTGCTGTGTTTAAGTTTAAGGGTCAGTGTTGATGCTTGGAAACTAATTCTATGGGATAGAATTGTTTTAGCCTATGTGGAAGACGAACTATTAAGTTTAATATTAGTCATCTGAGTGGTAATTTATTCTTATATTAATAGTTAGTTGGCACAAAGTTATTGAGTGATTATTCGCAGTTGTTGGCGCTTTGAACTGCTTTGAAGTTTGGTAAAATTTGAGAGCCAAGTTTTGCATGATTTCGTAAATATATTTTTTATAGTCAGAAACCATGGTTTTTTTTTATCTGAAGAGAGAAGTTTTCCAGCGAATCCATTTGTACTTAGCCAGAATCTATTGTTATAAAAACTTCAGTCTCGCGGCAAACTGTTTCTGGAGCCGGCACAAATAAAAACAAACACAGCTTTACTTCAGCACAGGTATTTAGGTTACCTAGTTCAGTTGGTCCTTTCGGATTCCCAAGTAAAGTTATAATACTTGAATTTCTATGTAAATCTTAAAATTTCCCTTACTGGGTTCAAGAATTTGCGCTTCAAGTTTACCTATTTTTTAAAATTTTACTTTAAAAAACTTCGCGAAGAACGAGTTTGACATGCCTGATGTAGAGTGTGTGCGCTAGTGTTTTGGACAGTTCTTTAAGTGAGCAACATGAAGCTCGAGATGGGTGCTCATCGGATAAACAATGTTTTTTTCATGTGAGAGCTAAATGTATATTTTTTGTGTGCAGTCAGTTGCTATTCATATAACGCCTTCAGCCCCCCTAAAACAGTTTTCTAGAACTTTGTAACTACCTCCGAATTTAAGTGAAAACTCGTTCTTAGTCTTCACTTGATCTTTAAGCATTTGAAAACACTAACCAAAGCAACCTTCGAATATAAATAAAGATCTCGAGTTTTAAATGCTTTGGCTGGCACTGTCTTAGCTCAGCCTCCTTTAAAAAAAACTAAGTGTTATTACCTCTTATCAGGTGTTATAGTTAATTAGATATGCTTGCTTTTTAAAAAAGAAATATTACATGTTTAAGAAAAGAAATTGTTTTTTGTATCCTTCGCAACAAAAGAGACTGTTTTCACGCCCAGTTTTGTAACAACTCTATTTTGAGTTTTTTTAAGTAACTTAAAAGTAAATTTTTTTAGAAATAAATGAATGCTACTTAAAAAATCTTTTACACATATTCTTTCATTGCAGTAGCGTAGACAGGTGGGGCCACCGGGACCATGGCCCCCCTAAAATTTTTATCACAGTAACTTGATAAAATTGAAATCAGATCACGATCTGCAGCGTATGCTGTGCAGTTAGTGTTCATTACGCAATTACCCTCGTTTTGTTTGCGCCTCCTCCCCTCTTATCAGTTAATAATAATTGCTGTTGTCAACTCGTCACTTGTGATATATTTTTGAAATAGGCCTATTATCAACTTGTGTCTTCAAATTATGACGTTACGATTGCAAATCACAATAGACGGATTATATGATTTAATTCCTGTTTACGCCACAACTGCGATACATCAAAAGTTTAAGTTCTGGATGCGCTTTAAGAATTTTTATTGTTATATTTTCAAAATAAAAAAGATCAATCAGAATTTGGAAAGACAAAATGAGTGAAAAACGAAAAAATGCTTTGATACTCGACTGAATGTGACTTCACAGAAGGACGTACAAATCTAGATAGACTCAAGGTAGCGTCAGATGATCATAGCGTACGACCCGGGTAGTAGGGGGCAGTTTCTCCCCAAGACGCCATAAAGTCAGAAAAAATCAGAATTTTTTGGGCACCGACAATAAACTATTTGGGAAGGAGAAAGCTACTCAATTTAGAGCGATCCAGATAAGTGAGCAAAAACAAATAAAATTTAATGTGAAACCTTTTTTTTTTGAAAAGTTTATCTTGGTAAAACCAACCATTTTTGCTTCATTTACAAGTAAAAAAAGGGGGTCTTCACATTAAATCTGAATGAAACTTTGGCATCTTAGTGGAATAATGCAAAATCATGATTTCTGCATTCGTCAAAAAAAATTGGGCTAAAATGTACTGCCCCCAAATTTTTTGGTCTGGTACAATTATGCAGTGATATTGCCATCACTTTGTTCCAAACAGATCTACCAATGTCAATAAACTTCATATGCTAAAAAATGCCTTTCCCTAGTTGGGAAAACAACGATGACATTCGGTTTAAAAAATGTTGCACTACTAAAGGACAAAAATTTCTTATCTAAGCAAAAATCATTTTAGAACATTTTCTAGCTTGTACATACAAAGGTGGGCAGAGGGCAGTAACAAGCTAATACAGGTTAATAGTGACCATTTACTTTTTCAATAAATGTAAACTTAGTTAATTTTGCAAAAATTACAGCTAGTTAGTATTTTGACCCTGTTAAAAGTTACTAGTTAGCGATACTTTTTAAATTGCAATATCCTTTTTGTTGACACAACAAACCATTAGTTTTCAAACCTTATACGTCACGTAATAATTAGTAGAGCGTGAACGTTTTGAAATGCTTTTATTTTTTGTCAGATCACGAGCCCAGAAACCAACTGTTGCCAACAGGGTTGCGGAGTTGGAGTCGGAGGTTTTAGAAAGGAGCGGAGTTGGACTGTTAAGAGTACTAAGAGTCGGAGTCGGAATATTTTATCCGACTCCGACTCCTGATGTCCAATTTTTATTAGTGATGCTAACCGCGCAGCTTACGCGGCCGCGCGCGGCAATGGAGTGCAGCGCAGTAATCTTTTTACTTATTTATTTATTTATTTTTATTTTTATAAAGTGTCTTTCCCAAGAACACAACAGAATGGCGCAAGTGGGTTTTGAACCGAGACCATGTTGATCATCAGTCCGGTGCTTTAACTACTCGACCACGCTGCCGACCAAGAGAGAACCTTGCCGCGTATCGCGCGACACAGGGTCCAACACATAAAAAGTTTACATTTAAATTTTAAGCAAATAGTATTTTGCGTAATGCTATGCTTGGGCAGCCGATTTAGTTGTTTCCTTTTCTTCAATCCAATGACAGGAAGCAAATGCCAGGTGCATAATCAATTATTATCCTAAGCGGCCTTTTTCTATTGTACAGTGGTACCTTGACATACGAGTTTAATTCGTTCCGCGACCGAGCTACTACCTCAATTTGCTTGTTTGACAAAGCAAATTTTCTCATTGAAATTAAGGTAAAATCCGTTTCATCCCCCGAAATGCCCCCATTTTTTATTTTTGACGTGTCTTTAAATAAGTACTTTCTCCAACACAAGAGAATGAAAACGTCTGTTTTCATCACTAAGGCTCATCAGAACAGACCAAAGGGTTGCAATAAAGGAGAAACTCACAGAAGCAATTTTATTTTTCGAGTAAATTATTAAATTAAAATTTTTAAAAATTAAAACTTATTCTTCTTGCTCTATTCTTTCAAAAAAATGTCAACCAAAAGTTTAGATCCAAGGTGAATTTTTTAATAATCTCCTAATATGAATGTCTATAAACGGCAGGGAGGCTGCATGTTCAGTCTCGTACAAAATTACAATTATTGGATTATCCATGAGATAGAAACTACAGACTCTCTTTTATTTTGTTTACAAGATCCGACAAAATTCACATATATATTCTTACTATCAATATATAACCATGAATTACTGTGAAGAAGTTGGACTCCATACCATAACAACAAGGACTCCAAGCCAAAATCAAACTATAAATGGCTGAAGTTTATTTGAGAGAAATGAGGATGAGCTTATTATTACACCAGCAATTTGCAGTTATATATGTATGTACATTCATATACATAATTTTTTAAAATAAATATCTTTTTATATATATTAAAAAAACCTGACTTATTTTGTGCAACTGTCAACTCGCAAGGGTGATTTTTGCTTAGTTAAATCTCATTTAAGATAAATACTTTTCCCTTACTAGGGAGTCGGGAGTCGGAGTCAAAGTCAAAGTCGGAGTCGGAGTCGTAGTCGGGAATCGGAGTCGGTATTTCAGAAATTCTAGGAATCGGAGTCGGATCTTAACCTTCCGACTCCGCAACCCTGGTTGCCAAAGCGCGGAGCGCATCAGTTAGTACTAGGATCGTAATTTAAAGATTGTGATTTTGCTACTCACTGGAAGCGCTTCTGTTGCTGAGTTATATAACAGTAATGTTTATGTTATGGTGAAACCAGCTGGACTGAGAGAAAAGACGGTATTTAAATGTGATGGATTTATTTATTTATTTTTTTAAAGAAAACTAAATAAGGCACTCTTTACTTTGTCTACTCTCAATAACTTTTCTGTGCTTTTTATTACGTTTTGTGAGTTACTGAATTAGCATTTGTAAGTTGCTTAAGACTAAATAGCATTTAAGAAGCACCCATTTAAAATTTTTTATAATGGTCTAATTGTAAGCTTTACTGTAACTGTAACTTGTAACTACATAGTTACTTTTTAGTTAAATAGCGGTAACTTGTAAGTAGTTATTTTTACAAAATAGTTCGCCCTCGACTGCAGGTATATTAAAAAAGTCGAAAAGGCCTTAACTGCAAATGTACTGTGTTACATTTTCTGGGGTTTAAAAAATTTGCCAAAAACTTTCTGAAAATTTATTACGAGCAACACTTTCCGTAAACTTATTTTAATTTACCGGTAATTGCAATTGTGCTTTTCGGCTGACAAAATGTAAATTCCACAACCATGACAAAGTCCAATTAGCGGTTTGCTTACAACTATTATTCTAATTTATAATGATTTATTTACAAACTCTCATTTTCTTGAAGATCTTAGGCCTACTCTGCTATAAACTACAAAACTTATTCATGAAACTGATATTTTGTACCGTATGGTTACTGTAGTTTATTTTATGCTTTTATTCTTTAACTTTTAACCACTCAATATCAACGTACTGAACATCGACGAAGAAATTTGCTTTTTTAAGGTCAAATGTAATGATTGGTACCTGTTTATTTTCATTTATTGTCGATAAATTTTTGCACCAATTTTTGGTCCTCTTAATTTCTTCTGAGTACGCTTTTGTTTCATTGCACCCAGACTTTAAACCTCACTAAGAATTTTGTACATTTTTTGACGAACTTTTTATCTGTTACTGTTTTCATGTTACCCTTGGAAAGATGTAGCCTATGATCTGTATTGAACTAAGCCTCCTACAATATGATTACAATGAATAAATTCACAAAACCAAACATAATGCCTGACGGCAGTAAAGTTTGGTGATTTTGTGAGATTTTGGCTTCAATGTGATTATGCAGGAATTTCAATTTATGTTTTCTTTTAAAAAGTTAGATTAACGTTAGATAGCCAAGCTTTCTATCATAAGTGATTTGTTTTATTCTTTCATGTTTATGCTTTAACGTAGGCCTATATCGTTTTGCCATTAATTACTTTTTTGCCATTTATTGCTAATTTTTTTAGTGTAAATTGATTTGTCTTGACCAAAAAAAGAAAATTCGACTTTGAAAGAGAAGGTCTAGGTTACGTAGAGTTTCAAAGAGACATATACAATTGCATAGCCGTACCTGCCGAGACGGCAAGGGGCAATTGCCCTCTCAAGTTTCAAAATTTTTGACAAAATCAGAATTTTTCGGGCAGCGATAAGAAAAATTTGAGCAAATTCAGGAAGTTTAGAGCAGTAAGAAGGAATGGTTTGGGAAAAAATTCTTTTGTAAATTGAAAATGAACACTAATAGCCGAAAAAAGTTTGCAAAGTTAGGTGAAGACCTTTTTTAGAGATCCTCTATATTTTGAGACAATATATTGACTAAAATGAGACAGATTCAAAGTGAAGACCTTTTTTTTGGGTCTTCACCCTAAATTTTAGACGAATTTTTTAAACATATTTGTAAAGTTTTAGAAAATCAAGATTCGGGAAAACGTTACAAAATTTGGGCAAAACTCTATTGCCCCCAAATTTTTTCGGCTGGCACGCCTATGGACAATTGTTTCCAGAGCCGCCGGAATCATGTAGCAAAAGTACTGCAATGCCATCAAGTGGTTTATATTTTGGCGGGATTATCAATTCTCGAAGATTTCTGGGTTCCACAGAAAAATTTTTTGCTTGTCTTATGGTTCTATAAATATCTTAGTACAGGGGTCTCGAACTTTGGTGGTCCGTGGCCCCCTTTCAAAGACTCGTAAAAACCCGTGGCTCCCTGGTTATAATATTGCCCTATAGATCAAGTGAAGACCAAAAAAAAGCCATCACTTTGAACCTGTCTCTAATTTTTTCAATTTTCTACCGATATTCAAGTGAAGACAAAAAAAGGATCATTACTTTGAAACCGTCTCTGATTTTGTCAATTTCGTCCCAAAAGTAAATTGTATTACAAAATGAGGATTCTTCTCGTATCTCCCCTGTAAAGGCCCATTTTGAGAACCCCTTGTTTAGTAGCTTACGCTTAAAGTACGTTTTTGAGAAATTCAAGCAACAGAATTTGATGTCAAATGAAATTGGATGTTGTTCTGAAAGGATTTATTGAATTGGTGTTATTGTGCTTAGTGCTTCTAACTTTATTTGTGCACTAACATTCAGAACCTGTTTACGTTGATTATTATTAGAAGCGTACGCTGTGATTATGCTCTCTTACAAGTTTTATTGTTTTTTACATTCTAGCTTTGTACTTGCTTTCTATCTATTAGTTCTCGCATTGCCAAAACGATAAACGCTCATCCTGTAATGATTTTAGTGAAGCGAATAGAGCGGTCGCCCCAGCCTTGTCTTTCATTATTTTGGTCTATGTTAATTTTCTGCAATAAAACTCAATAAATTACACTAGCTAAGAAAACGGCTTGCATGGTTGCATCACCTAGAGAAAAAAATTCTGGGTGTAAATAAATTATCGTTACGATTTTAAAAATTCACCATAGCCTTAATTTTAAGATATTTTCAATCGGTTTGTTTTATAGTAAAGGGAAATGCTTCAAGTTTACGTTAGATGCTTTAGTACACCTCAACGTGTGCACCATCAGTCGCACGTACGATATCCTACCGATATTCCATTTCTTGTCATGTTCTTGCTAACAAATGTACAGTAACTGTATCAATTGCTTCAATTATTCGATATTGCAAATCATTAATGTCTCTGACTTTGGTTCGGTAAATGATATCTTTTGCATAACTCCCACAGGAAAAAATCCAACGGTGTAATATCAGGGGAACGTGGCGGCAATGGAACGGGACCATCACATCCAATCCACCTATCTGGAAATGTTTCATTCAAAAATTGACGAACTTCAAAGCCCCAATGAGGTGGTGAACCGTCCTACTGGAAAATAACTTGTGGTTGATACTGTTCAAGCTGTGGTGACACGTATTCTGTCAAAACGTCGAGATAAATTTGTGCTGTGATTGATTTCTCAGCGAAGAAAACGGACCGATAATTTTATCATGCAGCCACAAGTTTAGTTTAGGGGAGGTCCATCCAAGCTCACAGGTATCATGCGGATTCTTCGAGCCCCATATTCTCAAATTATGTCTGTTTAGTAATTCAGAAACGTGGAACGTTGACTCGTCACTGAAGCAAACACGTTTCAAAAACCCCGGGTCTGAATCTAAGCTGTCCAGCATTGTCATTACAAATTCTTTTCGTCGCGGCTTATCTTCTGGCTTAAGGGCTTGTAGTAACTGCACTTTATATGCATAAAGTCGCAAGTTTCTATGTAAAACTTTGTGAATAGTGGAGCGTGGGATCTATAACTGCGTAGAAGCCCCGCGAATGGACTTTCTAGAGCTTCTGGTATATACCACTCGCACAGATCCAATTTCTTCTTCTGATATTTAAGGTCGGCCAACTCCCTTTCTCTGTAGCACACTACCAGTCTCCATTAACTTTTTATGCCATGCTCGAATGGTAGGTCGCGCAGCTGGCTTTCTTCCGTACTTGCGCTAACGTTGCGCTGTGCTTGGATGTCTGACTTTGCCTCTACAAATCAGGAAATATACTGGGCTTTTTCCTGCGGAGTGCTCATTTTCATGAACTGTACTTTCGCTACAAAATTTAAAAATCATCTGCTTAATCACTAAATAAATTGTAATTTTAAACCTAATTATTTCCACAAGTACCTGTTAAAAAAGAAGAAACTTGAAGCATTTTCCTTCATAAAACAAATCAAATGAAAATATCTCAAAAAAATAAAATGCTGACAAACTTTGAAAATCATAACAATAATTTATAAATACCCTGTATATATATATATATATATATATATACAATCAGTGGCGGCTCGTGACTTTCATTAATGGTGGGGCCAGCAAAACAATTAGTGAAATGTCAAAAAGTTCCATTCATAGACTACCTAAATTCAAAGGCGGGGTAAATAAGTTTTTAACAAAAAATGCAATATTCAACACTAAACTTTATTTGTATAAGTAGTCAGCTCTTCGGTCCTTTATCTGCGCAAAAATGTTGATGACTTTGTTGTTGTAATCTCTGATTTTGCAAATATACTCCTTGTGTATCGACAGACAAGCGAGGCTGTTTAGTCTGTCTTGCAACATGGTGTTTCGAAGATACGTTTTTATTCGCTTCATTGTGCTGAAGCTTCTCTCTGAGTCAGCAGTTGAAATTGGTGTCACAAGAACAATTTCAAGCAGTTTAGACACTTCAGAAAATGTTTCATCAAGTCCATTTTCATTTATGAATTTTAATAGCTCGCTAATATTGGAAATTCCACTAAAATTATTATTTGCATACAAAACGGACAATTCACACTTAAGTTTATCTTTATTAAGCATTGCGTAATTCGAAGCAATTTCTTTGACATAATTGTCGGGAAAAGAATTTCTATAAAGCTCAAATTCAGCTGGATTCACTATGGAAAATGAACGAAATTTATCCGAAGATCCAAAGTTTTCTTTAACTTCCTCTGTGATTGTATCACATGCTTCCGTTACACATGATTGCAATTGCAAATGAGAAACAGATGCATGAGTTGCAGCTCTTCTAGGCCTCTTTGCTTGCTGGGATGTTATATATTCTGTTATTGCTTCTGATTGTTCACTGTTATTGAAATATTTGACCACATTTCCACGCAAGTGATTAACAGCTGTGACAAAAGACTTAAGAGCTTCTTCAGAAGTTATGCTGTTTGATTTTTTAGACTGTAAGATTCCAAAAAGTACACTAACATGTTTGAACAAATCATCAAAAAATTCTACAAAGAAAATAAATTCTTTATCTTCCAAAATTTTCGTGAATCCAATTGATTCATAAAAACTCTTCTGATCCCAACCTTCTCCATTTTGAATGCTGGTAAAGCACTCTAAAATTTGCTCCCTGTTGCTACGCACTGCAGAGATTATTCTAGATATATAATTCCAGCGTGTCTCACATACTCTTGGTATCTGAGCAGAACAGAATTTCTTGAGCTGACTATTGCGCTTTGGTGAAATAGTGAAAAACACTCCAATTCCATTTAAACTTGAAAAAAACAGCTTAAGCCTTTTGTTGCAAGAAGCCATTTTCTTTATGATCAGATTCAGTTGGTGAGCGTAGCAGTGAACGTAATGAGCGTGTGGGAAAAACTTTTTCATTTGAACCTGGACTCCATTTATGGAACCCCTCATTACTGCTGCGCCATCATATGCCTGAGCAATAAGCTTGCTTTCCAAATTAAGCGAATCAAGATTTTCCTTCAATGCCTGAGTAAGTCCATTAGCTGTTCTATCTTGAAGTTCAACAAACTTAAGAAATCTTTCGACAGGTTCAAAGTCCTTCACATAGCGCACTATAATCACAAATTGAGATTTGCATGAAATGTCAGTAGTTTCATCTGCCTGCACAGACACGTAACTAGAATTTTTAATTTCTCTTGTTATTTCTTCAGTATATACTTTAAGCATGCAAGACAAAAGATCATTTTGTATAGATTTCGATGTATTTTTTACCACATTATATTTTTCAAGATGATCACGAAATGCACCGTCCAAATCTGCCGTGTACGTTACAAGATCAAGAAAAACACCTCGGTTAGCAGACCCTTCCACTTCATCATGTCCTCTTAGCGGTAATTCATGAAAGCCACAAAATTTTATGCAGTTAATGATCTTGTTCAAAGCGTGCCGATTTCTGTCAACTAATTCGTTATGTTTAATTATGCTTCGACGATAGCCAGCATCAATTGCCGATAATATATTGACTTTTCCAAACATTTGTAATGAAACACAATTGTTCATGTGAGCCTTACTGCATTCGTGCTTAGAAATTCGTTCTGACAAATGTTTTAAGTCGTTGCAACCTTTATTTGTCCATAAACTCTCACCTCCAAATAAGAGACAGCAAAAGCAAAATAAACTCTTTCTTTTATCGCAGGCCGTAAGCCACGATTTTTTATCAAACCACGTCGATAAAAATGTCCTCAATTTCCTACCATCTTTCTGGAAGATATTGATGTCACGTGGTTGATATGGACCTAGTCTTTTAATTTCTAGTTGTTCCTCATGTTTTAAGTTTTTAAATGGATTTTTCAATAAATTATCAACTTTATTCATGGTGAGGGTGTTGAATCACAAATATAAACCATGCAAAACGTAACGTCTAAGCTCAATAATTACGAGAAAACAAACCACAATGTAGTAATCGCTAGTGAGCAATTTGACACCACTTACTGGAATAGCTTGTTTAAAGTTAAATTATTTTGATCTGGAAATACGAAAATCTCACTAAATATAAATAAACTAAGCATGTTATTCAAAAACGAAAACGAACATAACTGGAGCAGTGAAATCACTGCAATTGATTCTACTTGAGGTAATTCTTACTAACCAATTTGTTTCCTTATTCAAATAGAAAACCAAAATATTTGTTTTACCAAAATTATTCTTTAACAAATTATTTCTTTATTTTAAGTTGAAGTTGAAATACCATATTCAAATAGAAAAACAAATTAAAACTGTCGAATTGAAAACAAACTAAAACTCACAAAATTAAAGCAAATTAAATTGTACAATTGCTCACGCTTAAGCCAAAAAAGGCAGAGAAAATCAAAGCGACCTAAATTCAAACGCATGTAATGTGATTGAATCACAATGCTAATGGTCTTAACCTTTTAACCTTTTTTCCTTCGCCAACGAGGTAAGCGCAGCAAAATAACAATAAATCATGTTACCAATAACTGATAAACAACCACAGCTGTGAAAAAACATGTGCTGAGAAGCAGAAACTGCTGTCTTACAAAAGAATGCACAACATCACCCAATATCAACTGAATAACAACTAATTTTTTGAGGCTGCACACGGACAGGCTCAGGCGCAGCTATCGTCTGCTTATAAGTTACGATTGCTGTTTGGGCCAGACATCGCTGGCCCCAATTTTGTGCTATTGCTAGCATAGTAAAATCTTCACAAAGCGCGGCGCGTGAGTTGGTTGGCTTTATGTGTAAATATATAAGAGTAAACGGGCCAGAATATGTGGGCCCCTCTGCATCGTTTTGAAAAGACTTCTTACTAACCAATTTGTTTCCTTATTCAAATAGAAAACCAAAATATTTGTTTTACCAAAATTATTCTTTAACAAATTATTTCTTTATTTTAAGTTGAAGTTGAAATACCATATTCAAATAGAAAAACAAATTAAAACTGTCGAATTGAAAACAAACTAAAACTCACAAAATCAAAGCAAATTAAACTGTACAATTGCTCACGCTTAAAGGCCCGTTTCCACTACGAGCGTGGAAAAGAGCATTCTTTGTCTCTTTTATTGATCTTCGATTGAAGCGAGCGGTTAAAATTGAAGCGAGCGCAAAAAAAAAGCAATAAAATAAACAAAGAATGCTTTTTTCCACGCTCGTAGTGGAAACAGGCCTTAAGCCAAAAAAGGCAGGCGCAGGCGCAGCTAACGTCTGCTTATAAGTTACGATTGCTGTTTGGGCCAGACATCGCTGGCCCCAATTTTATGCTATTGCTAGCATAGTAAAATCTTCACAAAGCGCGGCGCGTGAGTTGGTTGGCTTTATGTGTAAATATATAAGAGTAAACGGGCCAGAATATGTGGGCCCCTCTGGATCGTTTTTAAAAGACTTCAGGAAATATTTGAAAATATTTCTTGTTGTTTTTCTGTTAACTGTTATCTTAATATGCATGTAAACATTTTGATATTTAATATAGGGTTTTTCTTTAAAAATTCACATATTATTAGTCAAATTTTTAGTGGGGCCCGGCCCCTGTGGCCCCTATGTACGAGCCGCCACTGTATACAATAATAATAAAAGTGGCAATAGGCTATATACAAAGGGGTGCAAAAGTAGGTATACGGTAGTGTCACATCAGTGAAATTAGTGACATATTACGTCGTAGTGAAAGCGACCTATCTACTTTTAATCATTTCGTTTTAAAAGGCGGTACTTTTAATCATTTCGTTGTATTCTTTCTATTAAATTGGAAATTCAACCATGATCGGTAATTTATTACTGTATACCTACTTTCGCACCCCCCTGTACAAGAGTATATACTATATAAAAAAAATGTATAAAACAAAAAAGAAAAATATTGACAGAAAAATAACGCAGCCTTGCTTATTTTTATAATATTATTGGATGGCTTGTAACCCCAGCACAGGGAGGCTATCAGGTAGACTACACCTTTCCCAAGGTGACCTGGAGTAAGTTGTTATTGGGTATCCTCATTTATCCCGACTTATCAGTTGATAAGCTGACGACCGGATGCAGTTTACACTCGTAGCCAGGAGAAACATATTTATAGACAAGACATTACAATCATTTTTGTAACACATTTATTTTAGTTTGAAATTCTTTAAACGCATAATTTAAAGTTCAAATATGAGTTCATTTAAAGACTCTGCTTGGATTAAACTTATTTTATCTGGTCAATTGTTGAGAAAAAAAGTTTGTCGAGTTTCAAGACCAATCTAATACGACTTGGGATTAAACGATTGTTTCGTTGTTTCGTTTCCGGAGTACTTTTTGACACTAGCTGTTGTGTTCCTATCATTTATATCAAGCTGTGACTCCAACTTTTATATCAACTGTAATGCTGATATTATGCTGTCAATTGTCGGTTAATTGCGGGGGCGAGTTGGGTTTTGCAGCGAAAGAGATTAAATTTTTTTTAGCTATTTCGCTCATAGCTTTGAACTGTCAGGATCAGGGCTGCGAACTCGAACTCGAACTCGAAGAACTCGGCAATTTTGGCCCAACTCGAACTCGAACTCGAACTCGAAAACTAAAAATTTCTGAACTCGAACTTGAACTCGAACTTGAAAAAAGTTTGTGATGTTTGAGTTCATTTAATGAGTAAATTTAATTATAACATTTCTTAGCGTTGGTGCCAAATTATAATTTGCTATCCTCTTTTATTTTGTTTAATAATAGATTAAAATTGGTAACATTGATGACAAAGCATTTTTAACATGTGCTCAGTTTTTCGCGGTTGAATTATTCTCTTAACTCTATTCCGACTGTATTTTTTCAACTCTATTTTGTGAACTCGAACTCGAACTCGAACTCGAAAAATTGAAATTTAAAGAACTCGAACTCGGACTCGGACTTGCAAATTTTTTGTGAACTCGAACTCGAACTCGAACTCGATTAAAAATTCTTCGAGTTCGCAGCCCTGGTCAGGATACATAAGATTTTCATGCATATTTTTTCTGATGAGAGCCGTTTAATATGCCCCAAAAGACAAGACAAAAATTTTTTATTTGGCATAACCATAGCACGACATATTAACAACCAATAAACTTTCTAATTAGAACAAAAATCTAATTGATTAAAAATTGTGCATGCAAGTTACACCATGGGGCATCGAAAGAACCATACGGCAATAAAAGTCGAAGTGCCTCCATTTTTTTATGAAGTAACATGAAGTTAATTTGAAAGGGCAAGAAATTCTAGACATGAAATACCCTGGTGCTGATTATAAGAGAAAAAAAATAAAAAACAAAACATAAACAAACAAAAGCAAAGTAACAAAGCACATATTAGATACACTAATTCTAAAGTAATATAATTTAAAAATATGAAACTCTTTGTACATATTCCAACTAGATCGGGTTAAATTTTTGATCAAGTACGTTTTTACCAAAGTAACTATTTTTTAAGCAGGGCTTCTTAAACTATGGGTCGCGACCCCAAATGGGGTCGCTTAAAATAAATTTGGGGTCGCGAAACAAATTGGCATTTTGTACTTTGTGCCGCAAAACTTTGAAAATCCCAGTAGTGCCGCGGAACTTTTGGAAAAAATTATGGTTATTGCACATGCAATCGGCAAATCAAAGAATTTGGGGACAAAAATTGACAAATTGGAGCTTGATTCTGAGTGCGGACCTTTTTTTTTTTATAGAGAACAACATGAGTTTGGGAGAAAAATACGGAAAAAAGAGATTGATTCAAAGTGAAGACCTTTTTCTCTTTTTTAGAGAACGGCATGATTTTCGGAGAAAAATTGCAATGTGCGAGATCAAAACCCTCTTTTGTTTTTAGAGAACAACAATTTTTGAGAATTCTTGCCTCGGGCCCCTAATTTTAAATATCCACCACTAATTGGGGTCACACAAAATTTTATTTTTTAAAACGGGGTCGCAGAACAAAAAAGTTAGAGAAGCCCTGATTTAAAAGTATATTTTGCGTATATGACCAAAAATCTCATTCGAAGTATAAGCCCCGTTGAGTTTATTGCTATTCTCGCATCTTCACTTCTGTTGAAGCGTCTTATCCTTCAAGGTATGCTCCGCCTAGGCATCATAGCCTTATAACCGAGAATAGATAAGTAGCAGGATTATCAACTTACAATGTATGCCGGTATTTCTACCTTTGGCCCGGGGACTTTTCTCCAAGTCGACTACCAACGAGCAGACTCAGTAGCGATTTATCCGAATGAACAATAGGACGAGGTAATGCCCTGAATATAAACTAAACGCGCCTATAAAATTTATTGTTTGTGGTTTTTTTAGTTTTAAATATCAATTAACAAATTATAATTTTTAAAATGATTATTTAAATTTATTATTCATGTTTAGTGTTGCCATATCTGAATAGGCGGAATACCGGACAGACATAGGCGTACCAGCCAAAAATTTTTGGAGGGACAGACAAAACAAAATTGTCTGGTATTCTAGGATAAAAACCAAAAAAAACAAAAAAACAAGAGGTCTTCAACCAACCGAACGCAACAAACATACGGGTTTCATGTACTTTTCATGACATTTTAAAATCATATTCTAAAATTCTAAAATTCCGGACATTGAAGAATTTTATCAAAAATTCCGGACGGTATGACAACCGCATTCATGTTCCTCTGGTATAATCAGACTCTGAACTGCTGTTAAATCTTTATTGTAACATAAAAACAATAATTAAAATTAAAACTAAACGTTTCGTGAAATCAGTAAACTTTTTTCAGGAGACTAAATAAATGAAACATAAACAATCATCGGTAATGAATCATAGTGGTGCGAAAAAAAAGAATATTTGTAATATGTAGCGACATCTAATGGAATTAAATTATTCATTATACTTTGTTGTTCTTCTTGTAAAAAACAGAAAACTTTTTTTGTTAAAAACCTTTTCAGTTTATTAAAAACTAAAAATTAAAAACAAACAGTCAACGTTTCGGGTGCGGTTACAAGCACGCTTCATCAGGACCAAAGCTTATTCAAATAGAATTCTAAAATTATTTTAAAATTAAATTATTTTAAAATTTCTGTAACCAGTTGGATAAAAATATTTGGTTTTGTCATTAAAAGCATGATTACTTGAATTAATAAAAAAGAACTGTAAAAATCTTATTTGTTTCTTCCTTCAAAATTTTTGAGCTACTCCAATCCAAATGATGACCTTGCGAATAGAAACATTTATCAATTTTCGAAGACCAAAAAAAATTAAAAAAAGGTTTTCACGTTGAATCTTATTTATTTTTGCGCACTGATTTGGATCGTTCTGAATTGAGTAACTCCCTCCTGCCCTATAAGTGTATGGACAGTATCCGAAAAAATTTGATTTTTCCAAAACTTTTCGTATCTTTGTGGGTGACTGCCCCTGTCCCCCCCGCTCGTACGGATATGGTAAGAGTAATATCTATAAGTGTTTTAGAATTGGCTAATCTACACATTGTTTTCGGTTGAACTGATAATTCGTTAAGAGTAGCGGCTTACCATACGTCTTGATTTTTTAGGGGTTGTCCTGGCCGGTTCGCCGGAAATACAAGACAGATTCAAAATGAAGACCTTTTTTTGGAGAACACTACTTTTGAAGGGGACAAAACTTATGAAATCCGAAACTGATTCAAATTGAAGCAGGTCAAGTCTTGTTTATGCAATTTTACATAGGCTAATTATTGCAATAATAAAAAGTTTTTTTAATTGCAAAAAAATTTTTTAACCGGTAACTTCTTTCAGAAAAAAACAAAAAAGCGCACTAAAGTTGACTGAGTTTTTTTGTCGCACAAGGTTTCGTGAACTATTGCTGCTCGCTTCGTTAGTGTAACGTAATAAAGATCATAACACTTAACGAAGTGAGCAATAGTTCACAAAAGCTAGTTTGATTTAAGAAACTCTAGTCAACTTTGGTGCATTTTTTGTTCTTTTCTAATTGATTAAAACAGTTGACACGAATTTTCCTATTTTGTTTTTTCGATGACGACTTTTTGTAGGCTAAAATTTTTTAATAAAAAAAGGTTGATATACCCAAAACAAACTTTAAAAGACCGTGAAAAAATTCTTTCCCTCAAAAAGAGGGCGTCAATGTTTTAACCAACTTAACTGATTCGTTGTTTGAGAAATCCGTGCTTAATATCCGGCTAAAGGTTGGGAACCCAAATTAACTAAAAAATTGCAGCGTATTGTTAGAATTCGAACAGGCTTTTTTCTGTAATACAATTCAGTGACTTCTTCATAAACAATTCATAAACAATTTCCAGTTCTGCACAAAAACAAGACAAGCTTGAAACTTAAAAATCTGTCGCTGCATAATGACTGTATTAAAAAGTTAAAATCGATTTCGATCACAAGATATCATTAGTTAACAATTTTATCAATTCTGTGGTAAATAAAAATATAAAACAACAAATTTGGATAAAATTGAGCCTAATAATTACACTGCAGGGAAAAAATCATTTTGAAAACTTTACAAATTTAAACTAAAACACTATTAACTACAACAAGAAACGTGTAACTGGCATCACATTGTGATAAAAAGCCATAACCAAAGTGACGTCAATTATCTTTTCAACGCGTTACCGCATGACGTCAGTAACTATTGGTCACTATTATAGTAAATTGAGAAAGATATATTTAATTGTATAAGTTCAAACATCGCAAACGGTAGAAAATCGAATTATTTAATTTTAGGTAAAATTACTTTGTTTATATTAATTTTGGCATCCAATTTTGAAAATCAACGGTCTTCACACCAGTCCAAATTTCTTTTGTTTGGTTGTTCAACAAAAATAACTCTAAAGCAATCGGAAATGCATGGTTTACTAACTAAAATTTCTTCGTGCTAATTAGCATAATGTTTTAGTAGGGCAGCTTTGTCATCATTTTCTTCAAATTTAAATTTGTTCTAATTCAATTTGTGTGCAGTCCAACGTACAGAAAATTTATTTTTTAGTTTGTCCGACATATTGCATATGGGACATTCCAAGTCAACTCACACCCTTTTCGGCATTTTTTGGCCGACCATCTCCGATTTTGCTAAAATTTGGCATGTTTATAGGTTTGGACGAGAAAATGTCTCACCCTGAATTTCAATTTTCTAAATTAAATAGTTTTTGATATATGAAGGTTGAAAATTAGACACAAAATCGCCGCTTGAACGCCCCTGATCGAGCAAAAGTAGCCCTCCTGGCTTTATTTTTTGTTCGATTTCAAAAATGTTATATCATTGAAAAGCTCTTTTCAGCAGCTTTTCAATGATATTCATATCTCAAATGTATGTATATAAATAAAAAGTTATCTTTTGTCGTGACCTTGTGACCAGGGGCGCCGGAAGCGGGGGGAAAGGGGGGCAATTGCCTCCCCTGCCTTTTAATATTCTGAAAATACGGGGGCACAGGAGGGCAGATTGTGCCTTTTGAAATTTGTCTTACATAAATATTTTTAGATCTGCTCTACATTTAACCTATGTAATCTCGATCACCATCAAATGCAACGATGTTTCTAGAATTAAAGATATCCGTAAATCATGGTACAATAATGAAAGTCGCGAAAATCGTAAGTTTTAGGTAGTAATGGATTTTGGGTGAGGCGAATGAGGCAGATGTTTGTTTAGAGTGAAAGAACGATTTTGAGTGAAGACCTTTGATTTTGGGACGAAATAGGAAAATCAGAGATCGACTACAAGTGAAGACCTTTTTTTTTTTTTTTTGGAGAACACTATGATTTTGGGGCGAAAACAGGAAAATTGGAGATCGACTACAAGTGAAGACCTTTTTTTTTCAGAGAATACGCTAATTTAATTGCAACATGGTTGCTATAAACGACTTTTGTTGGAGTGCCTTTTTAACAAAAAGTGCTCTTTTTTTGAAATTTGCCCCCCTGGAAAAAAAACTCCGGCGCCCCTGCTTGTGACCTTGACCTCGCATGACCCCAAAACCCCCACTCTAGACAAAAAAAATTTTTCAATATTTTTGTTCCTCACATAGAGGACTATCATGCCAAAAATTAGAGTGGAATCTCTATGTGTTTTTAAGATATTAGCATTTTATTGAACAGGTGTGCCTAATGATGCAAATTTGTTGATATATATATATATATATATAAACCTAATTATGGAGACTATAGATTATGTAGACCTAATTATAACGACCTAATATTATGGAGACCTAATACAGGGACCGCATATTACGTATATATGTATATAGACCCTATCGGGTGACCCTATACAAAGATATATATATAAAAGTTTTGGCAAAACGAAATTGATTGCAAAAAAAAAACGAATTTGATTGCAAAAAGAACGAATTTGATTGCAAGAACAAAGAATTTGATTGCAAAAACAACGAATTAGATCGAAAAATCCTACATTACGCAATAAATATTTTCGCAAACTTGTCGATATTTCCAAATAAGTCATTTTCGCAAGTTTTTTGTTAATTTTTTTCCAATTAAAAAAATATTTTGAAAATCCATAGAGATCCCACTCTAATTTTTGGCATGCTGATAGTCCTCTATGTGAGGAACAAAAATATTGAAAAAATTTTTTTGTCTAGAGTGGGGGTTTTGGGGTCATGCGAGGTCAAGATCACAAGGTCACGACAAAAGATAACTTTTTATTTATATACATACATTTGAGATATGAATATCATTGAAAAGCTGCTGAAAAGAGCTTTTCAATGATATTAACATCTTTGAAATCGAACAAAAAATAAAGCCAGGAGGGCTACTTTTGCTCGATCAGGGGCGTTCAAGCGGCGATTTTGTGTCTAATTTTCAACCTTCATATATCAAAAACTATTTAATTTAGAAAATTGAAATTCAGTGTAAGACATTTTCTCGTCCAAGCCTATAAACATGCCAAATTTTAGCAAAATTGGAGATGGTCGGCAAAATAGGGGTGTGAGTTGACATGGAATGTTCCATATTACAGTTAAAAAGGCATTTATTTTTAATTATGCATGTAGCAGTAAAGTTAATACCTATTAAATTATCTCAACTACTGCTAGGTATCCTAGCCAGAGCCTACATCAGGCATGTCAAACTCGCGGCCCACAAAGTCTTATGAAGAATTTTTTAATCGGATGTTTAATTCGAAATCAAATTAATTCAAAACTTTATTAAAACGACTAGATTTATTAGTAAGAAGTGATATTCTAGCAGAAACTACCCAACTAATTATTAGGAAATATCAAATTCTTTAAACAGATTGTTTTTAAAGTTTTTTTATGATTTTTTTATTTTTGCTTAAACGGTTCAAGAAGCTAAAGGTTTATTATTACTTAGCGTGTGCTCTTCGGCATGCGGAGATAATTTTTATTCGTTCGTCGTTTGAAGAGGTATGCACTCCAGGTCAGACACACACAGGACTGAGGCCGAGGATCCTTTTACCCCAGGCGGCTGAACTGCCTGAATCAGATGCTGGCAATGATGTTATTAAACCATCATCGGGTTTTGTCATTCAAAACCGTCAGACCTCGTGCTCCATGTGGTGCCCGATGTATAGGGCACGCTGTTAGAACATGGTCTGCGGTTTGTTCAGAAGCGCCACACTCGCAATTCGGTGAAGGAGCGAGACCCCATTTGTGCATGGACGAATGGAATCGCCCAGCACCAGTCCGGAGGCGGTTGAGCTTAACCCAAGCTGCTCGGGGTAAGCCCATCCCAACAGGCCTGGCACCGGTCCCGGGCACAAAAGCACGGAGCCTGGAAGCATTTTCGCAATACTCCGTTTTCCATTTGTGATTTTTCCATTCAGAAGAGCGGATGCCCAAGTCCGGCAAGATTGTCCGAAAGATTCCGCTCAACTGGCACAAACGGGCGTCTGGATTTTAGTCTCGCTTGGCGAGTATCTGAGGACCTACTTAGAAATCCATGCAAGATATGATCGGGGCCCAGAGATCTACGGTGAGCCAAGGAGAGTGTCGCTCCCAGTCGGCGAAGCTCAGCTGGCTGGATGCCTGAAAGTACAGGTAGGTGGTCCGTTGGAGTAGGACGCAGGCATTCAGTAACTACCCGCAAGGTGTCGTTCAAAACACTGTCGATGAGGTGAGTGTGAGCAGTGCAACACCGGACTGGCGCACAGTACTCAGCTGTTGAGTAGACTAGAGATAAGGTAGCTATGCGTAGTGTTTTAGCACCAGCACCCCATCCCGAGCCCACGAGTTGCCTCAGCAGTGTGACGCGCGAAGATAGTTTTTTGCGCAATGTCACTAAATGGTGACGAAACGTGAGCGATCTGTCCAGTTTTACCCCAAGATAAGTAGGGGTTGGACAGAACCGTAAAAATCTACCGTTGTTGTAGACTTTTACGGTTAAGTCTACCGTTGTTGTAGACTTTTATCTCACGTTTGGCCTCTCTGTTATTTAAGTGAAAGGCTGTCGTCACCGTCTTAGTGTAACTGAGCTTCAACCTCCAAGTCTGGAGATACGCCGAAAGTGTAGATATGTCTTGACTTAAAGTCCCCTCCAAGTCCTTCCAGTTTCCAGAAGAATGCAGCAATGCCAAATCATCAGCATAAGCAAACTTTCTGGAAATCATGGAAGGAAGATCGTACGTATAAATGTTAAATAGGAGAGGAGCCAAGACCCATCCCTGAGGAACGCCGTTCTTAAGACGACATAGGCTGCTTTGCTTGTTGTCACCGGTAGAAACTCCGATTTCGGACAAGCTCCATAATCATTCTGACCATGTGCTTATCCGGAAGTAGTCTTAGCAGCTTGCAGGTAAGGCCACGGTGCCAGACAGTGTCATAAGCAGCTGTAAGATCGACAAATACGACATGGCCTTCTTTTTAGCCTCGAAAGAATCCTCGATGTTTTGGGTTAGCAGAACAACTTGATCTACGGTGGACTTCCCGCGTCGGAACCCAGCCTGCTCTTTAGGGAGCAGTGTATCGATTAATGGCTCAACGCGGGCGTAGATAAGCCTATCGAGGATCTTGTAGGCACAAAGCAGAGATATTGGTTGATAACTCTTTGGGTCCCCCACGGGTTTCGTTGGTCTGGGATCGCGACCACAAGCGCTCTTCTCAAGATTTTGAGAATTTTGAGTTGGCGCAAGCAGAAGAAAGGAAGTCACGTAACCAAAACTTCAAAGCAGTTCCGGCATGGAGTATAAGCTCTGAGCAGATGGAATCAGATCCCGGAGCTTTACCTGGTTTTAAATATTGGAGGGCTGCAGTAAATTCTCTCTGTGAAAAATTGTCAGAGATATTTACTGCGTCTGGTGTTGTGGCCCTCCAAAGGTCAGACACTTCTTGGGAGACAAGTTGCAAAGACTTGCGATCAGCAGCCTCGTATTTTCCATTTCTAACCAGCTGAGATGCAATAGCATCGGCTGAAACGGGACAGTGACGAGGAGAGTGTCGTGATCTACCAGTAACTTTGTTCAAAGTACTCCACGCTTTTCGACTAGAGTGTGAGAAGTCAATGCTCCGAACTGCCTTGGACCATCGATCTCTCCGCTTCCTGTCAAGCTTGGAAAGCAGAGCTGTAGCAGCCAAACTTGAGTTGCCTCCCTGAGGAGACTGCAGGAAAGTTTTATAGAGGGATTCACACTCTGCATTTCAGCACGGAATATAGTTATTTCGATACCCGCGTGGGATAGTCTTTTTGGCTGCTTTCTTAATGGTGTTACAGAAGTCCTGGTAAGCTGCATCCACATCAAGTGAATCAGGCGGCAACAAAGTCTTTGCGAATTTATTCGTCAAAGCAATGTAACGACTTCATTTAGCCTTGCGGAAGTTCCATCGCTTAACAGGCATGCTTGGCACTGCCATAGCAAACCTTGGTTGTGTAATAAGCGAAGGTCGATGTTGTGACCTGGGAAACTTTTTAAGGACACGTCTGTTCGGTAAGCGACTGTTTGGACCTACGCTAGCGAAAGCTAGATCCTGATTGGTGCCAGTGTTCCAGCGGCCGGAGTAAAAACTGGCAGCGTCCTTGGCATTATATAGGAGGGCAAGACAATTAATACTTGCTTAGCCAGCCAGGCACTCACCGTCCGGGCTGTTATCATCGTAACCCCAGTCAGCATGACGACAGTTAAAATCGCCAGCGTAAAGACAGGGGTGAGGAAACACTGGGAGATCTAGGGGTCGCAATCGCGTTGGCGGTGGTTTGTAGACGTTGACTATTTTATAGCCATCAACGTCCACACACAACCACTCGATCTCTGATGTGGGTGGAGATTGGTCTAAATGCTTATAACTTAGTCGCTCGTGGACAAACGTGGCAAGGCCATGCTTCCTGCTTAAAGAAGACCCAGCTATTTGGTAGTTTGGGAATACCAACTTCTCTGTATCAGTGCAGTGGGTCTCCTGTAGTAGGATGACGAACGCCTCAGACTGCATAGCGAGGTGCTGAAGAACGTTCATCTTGCTTGCAGTGAGGCCTTCGATGTTCAGCTGAAGAATGATAGGTGTTCAGAACTTGTTGGCAATGTGCCCTGAAAAGTTTTATCCAGGCATTGCCCCGTCCTGAAAAGGACGTTTGCCGATTAGCAGACCCAAGCTGACCATCGGAATAAGTGGATACCCTTCCGTTTTGGTAGGTTTGATTTCGGTCTGTCATTAACACCAATGAACAAACTAACTCATGGCCCAGGCTGCGAGAAGACACCTACCATCTGGGAATAATTTTTATGATATTTTGTTTCTGCCAGCGATATTAGCAAAATTGTGTTCGTCGCTTTTTTTTATCAAATGGTATGCCTATTAATTTGCGTACATTCATATATTTTTAATGTTAATTGTTAATCATTTTGCAAGCGTGTAAGCCAAGGATATGTGTCGTAATTTAACATTAAGCATAAAAGTATAGCTTTTAATTAACTGAAGAAAACGCCGCTATAAATCTATAAAAGAAACACAATAGTTATAAATAAGGTTACAAGATAACGTTATGAATGTGGTCACTATTCTTTAAGAAATCCCAAGCAACTAAAGATGCTTAAAAAGGGCGAGACTAACAAAACAATTATAAATTAACAATTACAAAGTGGCGCGATTAACAAGCTAACGGCAGAGAACACAAATACACGATTAACAAAGTAACAACAGAGAAACAAATAGGTTCGAATCTTTAGTACATATTATGACATCTATGGTTTATGGATCCAGACCAAAGGGTTTGGGAAAGGGAGGCAAAAAAATATTGTCCGAATCATGATTTTACACGATTTTACAACAAGCCCAAATGTGACCAATATAACTGAGTAGAACACATTAGCTTTGTTATGTACCCGAAATTTTTTTGTCGCCCAAAAAAGTTAATTTAGAAATACTATGCGCTGAAATACCGGTAATCAATTTTACCCAATAAAAGACAATTTTATAATTGAATCTGGTGTATAACACATTGAAATAAACTAATTGGACGTAAAATAACGTCCTTTCTTTCAAGAAACATTTTTGCAGGTGCATTTTACGCCTCGAAAAACATACTGAGTACCAAAAAATCAGATTGTTCTCGAATTTTTTTGCTGATGAACAGGTTGAGATAGCGACGATACCCTTCTTGCCTCCTTATTTCTAAGGCTCTGTGTAGTCAAATGATATCTCATGGGGGTGTCAACAGGCATGTATCTTGAAGGCGACGGCAAATATTTTACAGTTGCATACCATAAAATTTTTGAATAGAGGTATTTCTGGTAGATCTGTAAGTTTTAGAAAGTTAAGCACTAATTTAATTTAACGGCAAGCTATGCAGGTGTGAAGTGGAAAACCAACTTTGTATATTTTAACAAAGTTAAATGAATGTACAATGATAATTTTTGGAGCCTCAAAAGTGAAAACAAAAATTTTTTGTAATTTTATTTTTGAAATCATGTTTTTTGGGCTATATTACGCTAGTGACAAGGTCTTGAAACTTCTTTACACTGGTGTGTCTATACATTTATTAGATCCTTTTTGGACTGGCAACTTTCACACAAATATATGTCAAATAAGGTGTAGCACTACAACCATTCATGTTTTTTTTTATTAAGTATTTCTTTTCTACTTGTCTGTATTCTATAACAGGGTTTCCCAAACTGTGTGAAAGGGATTGAAGTGTGCCGCGAAATTTTCGTGTTTTGACAAAAAGCCATAGATAGAGTCTTGGTCCATCTTTTTTTTTACAGAACACTTGATTTTAGAGACAAAAATGAAGAAATTGCAGCGAGATTCTGCATGACAAGCTTTTTGCGGCCCAGCGACTTTGGCTTGATTTAAAATTTGGCCAAAATTAAAGCAAGGTTGGACACAGTGACGGATATTTAAAGTTAGGGGCCCGAGGCAAGGATTCCCAAAAATTGGTGTTCTTCAAAAAAAGGGGGCTTTGATTTCGTTTTCCCTTATTTTTTCAAAATCATACTGATCTCTAAAAAAAATAAAAAAAGGTCTTTACTTCGATTTGATCTCATACGTATTTCGCTATTTTTCTCCCAAATCATGGCGGATCTCCAAAAAAACATGTACAGCAAAATGAATCTATATGCGGTATTTTCAAGGAGGGCCCGAGGCAACTGCCTCATTTGCCTCACCCAATATCCACCACTGGTTGGACATCCCTGTTGTACCCTGTATTAAAACAATTTCTGTAGGCACACCTTTTCATTACGTGTTACTGTTATATATTAAATATAATTTTTCTATGTAAATTTGAAGAGTGTATTTAGTATCGTAAGTGTGCCGCAGCTTTCGTCTTCATAATGTAAGTGTGCCGCAGGAAAATTCAGAGTTTATTAGTGTACCGTAGTGAAAAAGTTTGAAAAGCACTGTTCTATAACACTAACTTGAACCCGCTAAAGTTACTGAATTTTTTATAACTTTATTACGTCATGAAACTTACACAACTTTATGTTTCGGTTGTTCAGAAGTTTTTTTACTGAGTTCTATAGATCAAAATAAAGTCGAAATTTGTCAAAATTTTATCTTATCACATTTCACATACAAAAACTCATTTTTTGCTTATTTTTATAGATTTTCGAGCAGCTATGAACAGGTTTAATATAAGAGTATTGTTTCTGCATTTTATAGCAGGTATTCTAAAACGTTTGGGATTACAAACCCATCAGCGTTAATCGTTTCGCCTTTTTTTTTATGTAATTTCTAAATCAGCAATATAAGTTTTACATATTTTACAATATTCCATCAACTTCGAGCCTTTCCTAAACATTTTAGCATTTCCCAACCGGTGGTGGGCAATTTTAAATTAAAAGTCTTTGATCTATACCAGGGTTGGCCAGCTTGTCTGGCTGTTTGATCAACTTTAAA
Organism: Diplosoma virens; assembly: GCA_963680785.1. NCBI lineage: Eukaryota > Metazoa > Chordata > Ascidiacea > Aplousobranchia > Didemnidae > Diplosoma > Diplosoma virens. Next base: position 16,259,902 of record OY796892.1, read on the forward strand.
TTTATCAAGAACTTGCAATCGACCACGGCGGAAACGCGATCTTAAAAAGTAGTGAACTTTAAAAAAAGGCCTTCACTTTGAATATCACTTTAATTTCTCGATTTTCGTCCCAAACACATAGTGATCTTTAAAAAAAAGGTCGATCGCGATCGATGTGTTGGCCAACCCTGTTTTCTAAATGATAAAAATATTTACCGATAAAAAAATTCGGTAAAATAAACTATTCTTATGCAAGTGAAAAGAACGTGTCTCTAAAAATTTTTATAAAAAGTCAGCACCGTGTTGAGTAGTTATAAAAAGCGCCGTATTGATGGTAAAACGTGATTGACACGGGCACGGTTCAAAATCTACTCGCCGAATTCGGTTAAAAATTTAACTTAAATTTCTTTCTTTTTCGAAGCAATTATCAATATAACCATGCTAGTTTGGTTTACCTTTAAAACAAATTATTTACGATACAATTTCGTTAGCAGGTGTGACGGAGTTGCAAAACTGCCTTCGATCTTCGTCCTGACAAACGCCCTTCACGACCATTACCAAAAATTTGTGGATTTTATTTTTTTATCAATCAAAGCTGTAAAACAATAATTGAATTATCAGTCGAAAAGCGGTTTTTTATAAAACAGTTATCACGTAAATTAACTTTATCAGCAGGTTGATTGAGTGGTGCGAGTGGTTAAAGCTCCGGGACCGTGGTCGACGTGGTCTCGGTTCAAAACCTACTCTCGCCATTCTGTTGTGTCCTTGAGAAAGACACTTTACGTCCCTTTCCCCTGCTTGGTGGTCTTGGCAAGCAGTTCTAAATTAAAGTCATATCTCTATTAAAAAAATTTCAAGCGGACAGCAATATCTTGGCATCTCTGGAAACAGGTGGGGGTAATTGCTTGCCCTATGTATAGCGCCTTCCTGCAAGACAGGAGGATAAATATAGCGATAAAAATAAAATAAAAATTATCGCCTAAATACATTGCCCACACACTTACCGAAAATGTTGGGCGGACGAGCCAAGTAAAAAGTCAATAAGACTACCAAATTACTAAATTGTTAGCAGCAAATATCAATTCTGAAATTCTGCAATTAAAATTTCAATCTCTCTTCGATCACTCAGCATATATCAAAAGAAACTATGGTACAATACAACGTGACATCATTCGATGCCAAACAGCCACGCGAGAAGAAATAAAAAGGCAGCGCTGATTACTCAGCGCAAAAAACAAAAGGCGCTTTGGTTTGAAACCCGTTGGCCATTTCCAACGTGGCAAACATATACACGTGAGAAGTAACAGCAGGTTTACGTAATAGCAGCTTGGGTTAATTGATTTTGCAAGTTTATTTCCAAGCATGTATGATTAACCTTTTTCTTACCATTGTTCCACAAAGGGAACAAATTTTTCAGCGCTGTTTTAACACCCTTACCATTAATTATAGATAGTGTAATGTTGTTTGTGTGTTGTTAAGGAGTTCTTTTGCCATATTGACCAATGACCAACTTAATGAAAAATACTTTGCGCATATGAATATTTATGTGATTGCCATTTTTGTGAAAATTGCCTTTTCGGTGTAAGGCATACTTATGAATCAATAAAAATCTTTGTCGTTTTCAAAACGCTTCTAGCATGCTATCATATTTAGTAGACACATTCGATCACATCCCCATGTAAAAAGCAATTTAAAATATAGATATTGGGTAGGGTAAAATTTACCTGAAAAATTTTTGTTCCCTTTGTGGAACAATGGCGATTTTCCGGACACAATTTTTTGATTTTCAATCGCAATGTCTTCAAATACATCGGCCTTTGTCTTACGTTAGGAAAGTAGTTGTTTTCATATAAAACTATCCAGCTGTGATTTCAATGCAGTCGACCGAGATTTTATTTGTTTTAGGATTAAGTTCATTGTTCTATTTTTGTGACGTCACAGAGCAGATCATCAAGAAATAACTCAACGGTGTTGGTTTATTTTCGAACTCTCAGCGAGCAAAAAAACACGTTTATTAACAGTTTGTTTAAAGCACAGTAGCAGCAAAGTTTAGAAAATTGAGTCAAACATGGATACTAGAGCTTTTTACGGTGCAAGAAGGTAACACATGTATCAATGTTGGCAGAAGTCAACAAAACTATAGAAAATACAAAAAACGTAGTCAATGTTGTTGCATTGCCGCCTGAGGCAGGAGACTCTGGTAGCCAGGAGAGCAATGTTGAAGATGTTGCAGACAGTATGGAAAAAATTTTTAGCCAGCTGGGGAACTTGAAGTGGAGGAAGACTTTGAGAGTGATGAAGAATCAGAAACGACTGTACCATCAACTAGGAAGAAAGAATTTCCGAAATGGAAAAAAAGTTATAACTTTGATAAAACAATTTTATTGATGACCATTCCAGTATTTTGAGAGATCGCATTCTCAACCTGGATGGTAGCTCACCATTTGAGATTTAGAGATTTTTGTTTACTGAGGAGATGATCGATCAAATTATTTGCCAAACGAATTTGTAAGGAAATCGAAATAAAAAGAATCCTAATTTCTATGTTATAGGCGAAGAAATCCGCAAGATTTTAGGTATATTCTTACTTTCAGGGTATCATTCTTTATCTGAAGAGCACAATTATTGGTCTAGGCAACAAAATTTAGGCGTAGCAATTGTGTCCAATACAATGAGCAGGAACAGGTATCACGAAATAAAGAAATATCTCCACTTCGCTAACAACCAAAACTTAACAGAAGGTGACAAAATGAGTAAAATAGTGCCACTTTATGAGATGTTAAATCGAGACCTATTTCAGTTTGGCATATTTAACAAACTTCTAAGTGTGGACGAATCTATGGTACCTTATTTTGGTCGGCACAGTGTATATGTTCATTAAAAGAAAAGCTATTCGATTTGGTTTTAAGATTTGGTGCTTACGCGGCAGCGATGGTAATCCATACAACATAAAGATTTATCAAGGAAAGGAGAAAAAGTTTCAAGATCAATCTTTGGGATCTCGCATAATCAACCATATGATTGATGTTATCACTGAAAATTTCTGTGCTTTGCTGCATGAGTTGTACTTCGATAACTTTTTTACAAGTTATAGTTTGATGTCTGATTTAGAAGATTGATGTGCGAGCGACTGGCACGATAAGATAAAACAGAACAGCAGGCGCCAATCAAAAGATGATCAGCTAAAAACAGCTTAAAAACAGGAACGTGGATGTTTTGAATATTGCTGTGATGGGACTGTTTATATTGCTAAGTGGCATGACAATTCAGTTGTCACGATTGCAAGCAACTGAGAAAGTCACATTCCAGTTACACGCCGGGTAAAGGAAAATGTAAAAAAGTGCCACAGCCTCATCTCATAAACCCTTATAATAAAGAGATGGGGGGCGTCGATCTTATGGATCGCTTGTTAAAAGCTTACAGCACAACAATACGTGGTAAAAAATGGTACTGGCCACGTTTTGTCAATCTTCTCAATACTACAGTTGTCGCTGCATGGAAGATTCGCTGACAGATTGGAGATAAGGAAAACAACCTACATCGATTTTAGGAGGCAAGTGACGCTGTGCCTACTCAAAGTTCAACAACACCGTGAAATAGAAAGTAGTGTTGCTGCTGAACTACCATTGGATGTACACTGCGATGCAGTAAACCACTTCCTTGGACCTGCAACAATCCAAGGTCGACGTAAAGTGTGCAAAAAAATACAAGTATGTGCACAAAATCCAACATTCGTCTCCATGGGGAGCGTTGCAAGATTTGTTTCAAAACTTATACTCGTTGCTAATGCGTAAGCACAAGTAAAGCATACTTTTCCCATAACTTGAATGTTTATGTAACCTTTAACGGAGAAACGTAGTTCTAAGTTAGTACAGAAATACACAGGAAAAACTGAAAAAACTTCTACCGTAAACCTCCAATGTTCCACAAAAGGAACATGACGTAACTTTCGGTAAAAAGTTGTTACGAACCTAAAACTTTGCGAAAAGGTTGTTCATCATAACAAGGACAAAATATGTAAAATTCATAAAAATACGATCAGCTGAACTATAAGCGGTAAAATAAAGGTTAAAGAAATCATTTATAGGCCTAAAATGTTTTACGAATTGTACGAGTAATTCCGATTGTAATGGAACAAAATGTCATCAGTTTTTACCGATCGAATTTGCTTGAACACCATTCGTAAAACATTGTAGACCTGTTACTGACTTTTTATTCTAACATCCTTGCAAAACCTAAGCTGCTATTGTCACACAAAAACTGCTAACAAAATGTATAATCAATAATTTATCCTACTGAGGATAAACCAAAGTAGCATGGTTATAATTGCTTCGAAAAAGGGAAAAATTGAAGTTGAATTTGTAACGGAATGACGGTGTAGATTCTGAGCCGCGACTGTGTCAATGATGGTTTAATTTCAATTTCATCAATTCATTTTGTTTAATTTTAGTATGTAAAAGTCATTGCGTTTGTTTTAACCGCTGTATATCTTGAAAAGATTTGATGCAAATAAAAAGATCTCTCTCTCTCACGTTCGCCGTAAACACGGCGCAGAGGCGGAGTCGAGACACGGTGCTTCGAGACCGAGACGAGACGAGACTTTGAGGTAGCGAGACCAAGACAAGACGAGACTTTGGAGTAGCAAAATCGAGACGGGACGAGACTTTGGAGTATCGAGACCGAGACTAGACTAGAGACTTTACATAAATTGTTTTGGTTTAAGCCAGGGTTGTGAAATCAGAGTCGGAATTCGGAGTCTCATGTTCTTAAGATAGAGCTGGTATGTGATTCGTAATTTTCTCTGGTCACTCCAATTTCAATTTTTGATTAATTGCTGGAAGCTATAGTCATATTTATCAATAATTCAAAATAATTCAAAAAATAAGCAAACAAAAATACAGCGAGTATTTGGATAGGTCACCTTTTGCACTTTAATTTGAAGTGCAAACTGAAAATGATTTTGGCTTTATATTGACGGCCAAATGTTGCTTTTTGTTTGCAAAATTAAACTTAAGTTTTGATTTGGGAGTTGTTTTGAAAAATTCAACTAGAGATTTAAAAAAATTTTTATTGGAAAAAATGCGTCAAAATGTGCTTAATTGCTTATCGGTTTTGAAAGTCAAGTGACAAATAAAAAGAAAGTCTTTATTTGAATTCAGCCCTCCATAAAATGTCGAGATTCTTTAAGAATTGTGGGCATTTGTCTAAAGCTACCGCTTGTAATCTATCATTCACAATACTTATAATATATCTTAACTCATCAGAAAAAAGTGCTTTGATCAGCTGTTAAGTTTAACCAGAGTAAAAATAAAAAAATTTAATTTTAATCTACTCTTAATTGTAGACAAGAAAAAAGCATTATGAAAAGCTAACTCTACAATTACTAAAGCTATTTTTATGTAAGGGGGTGTCATCTCTTCCTTCCTTCCTCTTACCAATTAAAGCGGTCAAGTCTCATTCGAAAAAATCGATTGGTGTGAGAGTTAGTTTTAGAGAGAAAGTAGTTGGTTGAAAAGAAACTAAGTTTTTCTTGAGCATCTTAACAAATAAAAAAACTTTAAAAATTTTGGGCCCGCGAGCTACAAGTTGAACGGCGTTTTTTTCTCTTTTTATCTCTTAGTAGCAACCAATTTTGTTTCTTTTTTACTCTCACATTCAGCCGGTTTTTCTTCGATTTAGACTCGATCCAATTAAAGCAGCTCCGGAAGTTGCCAATTTAAAATTTTTTTAAAATTTACTTTAAATCCGAACTTAACCTAAATTTAAATGAAAAAAATTGAGAAAAATTAAAATTAAAAATAAAAATTTCTTTAAAGCTTTGCTGATAAACAGCTGCTTCGCAGATATTTGGGGGTGCTGCAACTCTGCAGCTTCTATGGACGAGCCGCCACTGAGCGCAGGTATTTGGTCTACCAAGTTCAGCCAAGTCTTTTTGAATTTCCAAGTAAAGTTGTGACACTTATCATATCCGTGAAGTGCTAAAAGATAATGATTCGGGCAAACGGCAATAAAATTTGAGCAAAACCTAATACCACCTCCTACATTTTTTGGCTGGTATGGCTACCAGTATGTGTGCATTCCTGTACTAAGATGTTTAACAAAGTTGAAAACAATCGTCATAGTTTTAAAGTCTGATTTTTGTCCATGGGTTTGTATCATTATCTCTGGTGCGTCCCCATTTCAATAGTTTTTTACTTTACTACTTTAGCATAGGCTACTTAATTTCTATTTGAAACTGCACTTTTTTTATTCAGCCTCCATGATCAATTTTTTTCTTTATTTACGACATTTTTATTTTGCCACACAGCAAGTAAATGACCAAACAAAGACAAAATTTCGGAGCATAAAATTTAAAGCGCTTGACTAATTTTAAAATAAAAAGTAAAGCCAATATATTTTGAAACATTGTTTTATTCAGGACGTTTCGAAATTATAACTCATTCCATCATTAACTGCGTAAACTAAATAATTAATTGTGTATTTGAAAATTTAAATTAGATAATTTATGACGTAACAAAACGAAATATTGCCAACATATAGGGGACTACTAAATAAAACGAAGTTATCTGCGCGTAACTTTAAAATTAAATAGATAAAACAGCAATTTAGGCGTATACAAAAAAAGTGGTTTAAAATTTGAAACAAAAAATAAACACCGAGTTTAAACATTACTGCACAACACTATAGTTAAAGTAAAATAAAGAAGCATTAAGTGTTAAATAAATACAGTGGGATAGATTTTTTGTCGATATTCATAGATGGATTAAAGTTTTGAATGTATAACGATTCTTTTATCAAACGTTTTCGTTAATGATTTGAAAACCTAAAATTGCACAATTATTGAAGTCGCTTTTATGGTTTCGATTGTCAACTTGGTGTTTTGCTACATCAGTTTCTTGTCGGAATGGCGAATCAATGTTGTGGTTGTTGAATCTGGTGATCAAGTTTCTGCCGGTTTGTCCAATATACGAAGCTCTACAATCACATTTTAGTTGATAGATGACGTTGAATTGCTGCAGATGAGGTTGTTTGTCTTTATTAGGAAATAATTTCTTCAATTTACAGTTTGTGTGTATTAATCGTAGTTTCATGTTTGTGTCGAATTTTTGGAAAAAAAATTATTTCTTTGGAATGCTGATTAAAAATTTCTAATTAAGCTATTTCTTTTGGAAAGTTGATTAGAAATTGCTAAAGACAAAATTGTTTTTCATCTGAGCTTACATAAATAAATCAAAAAATTAAAACAGAGAGTATGAACCAGAACCGTTTAAAATAAAGTTCCGGTTTAGGTTCGGCGAATTTAATTTTTTCTCGTTCCATTCCCGTTTAGGTTCAAAGACTGGGTCCGGTTTGACGTCATGCAAAAAAATATTATTTTGTTAAAGTTGAATGGCGACAACCAATAGCGACAACTGGTCACAAGTTTTTGCTTGATTGACAATTTAAAAAAATTACAATGCATAGCATATGACAAACCTCAGCAGTTCAGAATGTATAAGTTGGACTTGAATCAGATCAAAGCGTGACAGTGTTGTGATGGTTACGGGTGTAAAGTCACTTTCAGTGCGATAGGACGTTCAGGAACGTCTTTAGAGAAAATGCGCAGGGTGCGTTTGGACGTTCCCGAACGTCTTTGTAATAGCTGCAATACGTTCGGTGCTAAAAACGTTTTAAAACGCCTATTTAGCGAAAGGCATTGGAGCGTGTATATACGAATGTCACAAGACATTTTGAACGCGAGACTTTGCAAAGGCTTTGAGGGTTCTCAAATGTTGAGCTTTGATGATAGGAGAAAAGAATAGAAAGAGTTAGTAATAGAATAAGAGACATAATGCAAAATTTAATCCTAGCGTTCTTCAAACCGAAAGCAATCAGCGCTAAGCATGACAGCTCTGTTATCTCCATAACAAGGCGGAAAAAAGGAGGAGGAGGTGCGATGGAAGAGGTGGAAAAGCCAGTGGCAATTTGTGATTACAATGAGCATATGTCTGGTGTCGATCATGTAGACTAAAGATATCGTACTATCCTTGTACTAGAAAGACTTTGAAATGGACCAAAAAAGTTTTTTTTTACCTAATGGAGCTCTGTGTACCAAATGCTCTCATGTTGTACAAAGCAAAGACTGGAAGTCAAAGTATGATTTTGCGTGGCATTTATTTTACGATTATGCCAAACATCCCAAGATATTAGTGATGATGAAAATGATGACGCTCCACCACCACGCTCATCAGCAGGAGTCGATGCTCCACATCGACTTCGTGGTGGCTTTAAATTTCATATTTTAGAAGAATTGCCTCCAACAGCAAAAAAGCAAAAGCTACAGAGGAAGTGCAAGTTGTGCTCTAAAAAAGGCAAACGTCGAGATACTCGTTATTTTTGCAAAGAATCCAAAGTTGCATTATGCCGAGTGCCATGCTATGCTAAATACCATTCTAAGAAAACTTTTGATTGTGTTTTCTTTGAGAATAAAATTTGATCATAAAAAACTTTGTTTTATTGTTTCTTTTCAAACATAGTCTATACTCAACTCTCTACACATGTTTTGAAAAAGTTATTTGCTGATAGTATACTGCGAAGACAGTACAAACGACAAAAAAAGAAAAACAGCGCCGCCCCGCGCGATCGCTTTATGCGCGACTAGCGTAACACTGAATGTGTTAAGAAGCGTTACAGTGTTACAAGTAAATACGATTTGCGCTTAAAGTTGCAGGCTTATTTGCTGTGAATTAAGCAAGATTACAAAAAGTGTACAATCTACTGTAGTCTTATGGGTCTCTTCAAGAAGTCACCGTAAGCGATTTTTGTTCGTGAAACTAAGCCGGATCCCGCTGGGGCTACTATCGCTTCTTGAGAGATCCTTTTTTTCTTAGTTTTTTCTTTATTCCATCTTGTTGCTAAAAGGGCGATTCTGGGTTAGTTTCGCCCAAAAAAAAAATTGCATATGGTGACTTCTTCAAGAGACCCCAAATTTTCATTGGCCGAATTACCGGTAGCTAGGCTTCATACGTCCCGATTTTTAGGTTTTGTTCAGCCCGGTTTGCCAGAAATCCAAGACAGATTGAAAGTAAAGACTTCCTTTTTTTAGAGAACAAAACTTTTTAGGGACAAATTTTTTAACCAACGTCCCAGTTTGCCTCTTCGGATATATGCCTACCGGTAGCCGAAGTGGTCTGCAAAGCAGCGCAACATTGACAGTAAAAACAAAGCAAAATTTAATTATAATTAATTTTTTTAATGCAGTCAGCAAAAGGCCATTTAGTTAACAAAGTCAGCTGCATCTTTTTGCCTAGAATGAATGATTAAATTACTAATGCTACTTTGCTTCTGTTAAGTTGTGGATATGTTGCAGTGTTAAGATTCTTGTTACAAATTTTTTTTACAATTTTAGTTTCAAAAGTTTTTAAAAAAATAAACAGTAATTAGAAGGCTAGATAGTGTAACACTTAAAAAAATTCTTTTACTTTTTAGGTTGCTTAGTCTAAAACTTGTTTCTTTAACTTAATTGTATAACAACTTTTTTTCATGGCAGAAGCTCATGCTGCTGTTGCTTTTTCATTTTCAGTGACATCTGAAGGAGTTCAATTTTATGTAAGTTATTTAAGTTCGTTAAAATTAGTTGCAATTGTAGCCTATTTAATTCAAGTCTCTTTAAGAAGTCACCATTAACAGTTTTTTTCAATAAAACTAACCTGGAATTCCCCTTTCAGCACCAGGGTGGAATAAAGATAAAACCAAGAGAAAAAGGATCTTTTAAAAAGTGATTAATAACTGCAGGGGCATCTGGGTTAGTTTCATGAAAAAAATTGCTTATGGTGACTTTTTAAAGAGACCCTTCAATTTTTATACTGCTCAAACAATTTTTGTGTTCTTAATTTTGAATTGTATTATTTTATTGTATTCAAGAATGAGTTGTTAGTTAGAATAATTGAAAACTGAAAGCATTAATTGTAGTTTTAAGTATTTTATAACTTTAATACAAATATGCATTTAAGCTGTTTGTATTTATTATTTTATTATCTTTCAATAAAATATATTTTTTTGCTTGCTTTCAGTTGTGGCACAACATAACTGGCCTTGAAATATTAAATCTTTGACATTCAAACTTTAAAATAAAATTCTTTTATCTTAAACTTACACATGTTGGGTTTAAAATACCATAATTGCTTTTTTGCACTGATTTTGTGATCACATGTTTTTTTTTAAATCAGGCATTCAATTGCGGTGTCTTCAAGAAATCACTGTTAGTCATTTGTTTGGTTGAAACTATCCCAGAATCTCCCTTTCAGCACCAGGGTAAAATAAAGAAGAAACCAAGAGAAAAGGGTTCTCTCAAGAAGTGATAGTAACTGTGGGGGCATCTGGGTTATGTAGTTTCACAAACAAAAATTGCTTACAGTGACTAAGAGACCCTTCAGTTGCAGCATTTCATTAACAGTATTGAAGAATACTTACTTTTGATTGACAATTGCACACTTTTTATTGACAATTGAGCTTAAAGTGATGAGTAAATTGATGAAAAGAACATCGTTTTTCATCCTTGCATAAAAACAATTTAAAATACCAATAATATTAGCTTTGTTTAAATGCTTAATTTTTCCAGCAACATATATTGCAACAACCACTTATTGTATTTTTATTGGTGGACATTGTTGTTTGTTTGTTTCATCATTATTAAATTTTAAAAACTTAAGCTATGTCTAAAATTGTGTTGTTTGTAATTGCAATCATATTTAACTATTGTGTTATGACTTGATTTGAGTGTTAATTTTTTTAGATTTCCCAAGATGCTTTGAAGGCAGTTTATTATTCTGGTGTTCGTTCTTGGAGGAAACGTCTTACTCGATTTAAGGTAAAAAGTAGTTTTCATGACAGTTAAAATGACCAGACATTTCTATTATAATTTTCTAAATTAGATTTAGTTATTATAAGCTTTTTTTAACTTTTGCAAAGATATCTTTTGATTGATTTGTTTTTTCATATAAAAATTCTGATTTAAACCAAATCATCAATGTAAGCTAGAGTTGGATGTAAAAATTTTTATTAAAAAAATGCTACAGCTCCTTTTAAAATTTTTTGATTTTGAAGACAAACACAGCCAGACTTAACAACCACTCATATAATTTTTTGTTGTTTTATGATCACAATTCAAAAGTAACTTATAGAATTGGTAAGTTATATTTAAGTATTTTTTTATTAACATACTACCTGAGTTGATTTAAGCTAGACCAGACAAATTCTTTGTTGTAATTAAAAGGTTTTTGCCCAGATGCATTTTATTTATTTTATCTCTATATTTATCCTCCTGACTGGCAGGAAAGCAACAGAGGCCCTAATACATGCAAACAATTACCTTGACCTGCTTCTAAAGATGCCAGGATATTGCTGTCTGGTTGAAATTTTTTAGTTTTCATAGAGATGTGACTGAAAATTAGAACTGCTTGCCAAGACTTCCGAACAGGGAAAAGTGCTGTAAAGTGTTTTTTCCTAGGACACAACTAAATGGCAGAAGTAGATTTTGAACTGAGACCATCTCAATCACAATCACAGCACTCTAACCACTGGAACATGTATTTAGTTATTGCACTTTTTTAATTTTTGTTAGGAATAAGTTTGATCTGCACAAAAAGTAGATGACATAAACTAGGCTAAAAAAATTAAAAAGCCCAGTTTGTTATTAGTTAATTGATGCTTTGGAAAAAAATTTATTTATGTTGCTTGCTTTATGAAAGTATATAGTTTATTTTTATAAAGTAATCAATAAAAGAAAAATATTGACGTTTATTGAGAATTATTTAAAATTAAGTATAGCTCAATCCCACTTATAGTAAAATAAAATTAGTATACATAATTTACAGCATACTAACACTCAATTATACTATTAATTCTTTGGTTTATAAAAGTAAACAATACAGGTGTATTACTGTGAAGATTTAACCCAAACATAACCCATCAAGTTTTAAGTTTATTCATTTAATCTAAAATTAATTAATTTTATTTTACTTACAATGCACACATATTTTGTGCAAGTCCCATTTTCATAAATGTTTTTTTATTTTTTCTTATTTGTCTATTTTGTTGTGAATAATTTTTTTATTAATTGATTTGAAAATTTCTACATAGTTGTAATTAATTGTTTTGGAGTGATCAAGTAACTTAGATTTAATAAAATAATATATTGTTGATTTTAAATAAAAAAAGTTGTTACCACAGAAATGCAGCAGCCATGGATCTCTTCACTAAATAACACTTGTAGGCCAAAAACAACAGAATCTTGCAACTAATTTATGTTGACTACTGTGTTTGAAAAGTTTGAAAGTTTAAAAAAATATACATTAAGGGTGTTTTATCAGCTTTGAAACTGCCAAATATTTAGTTTCAACGATTTTGTGATGTTTGTTGTTATAGTTACTTCTGTCATCTCTTTTTTCCCAACTTATCTTACTTTGCATTCTTCAATGCAAAATATTTACATGCTTAAAACTAATACATATCTTTGCAGTTATTTTGGTGTTATTAACTTAAGTTTTTTTCCATCATATGATTTATATAAACAAGCATGGGTTTCACCATGCATGATTTTAACACTTGAATCATCTTAGTTTTTTGAATTTTTAATGCAGTACAGTATTTTTTTGTGTGTAATTGGTATTTTTATGACTCAGATATGGGTTCTAAATTTCTGGTGCAGATTATCTGTGGGTACAGTAAGTTTGTTTTTACTTCAGAGTTACTATAATTTCACGTCTGAAAAGGGTTGCAGATTATCTGCAGAAAAATACAGTATAATTTTATAGATTAAAAACAAATGTATGCCAAAGTTTTTTTATACTCGTACAATTTCTGTTACAATTTTAAGTATTTCGCAGTTTGTTATTGTTTAGTCAAAGTTTATTAATGTTTAATTTGAATTTGTTTAGAATCGATTTCACAGTGGTGTTTACCCAGCAAAATTTTCCAGTCTTGGCATAATGATAATAGCTGTTGCTGTATCAGCTTTTTTTGATTTTGATTTAACTCTTGGATTGACAAATAAAGTTAAATCTTTTTTATTTAGCAGGTATTTTGTTTACCAATAAAATGTGTGATCATGTGGTGTTTATAATACAATATGTATAACTCACGATAGTTTTATTTGTTAATGTCTAGTTTAGCTCAATTATCTTTTGTTGAATTTATTTATGAGTCTAGTGGTCTTTATTATTGTCTTAATTTCAAATAATGCCATAAACGTTTGTAGGTTTTTGTAAAGGCAAACTTTCAGCTAGAAAAATGTGTATTGTGCATAACATTAGCCTGTAAAAAGTAAAAATTTTGCTCAAGCATCTACACCAGGGGTGGATAAACTTTTCATTTTGCTGGTCAAATGTTTTTCAGAATTTTCACAGATATACTGCACAAGCTCCCAAAATGCATTTGATTCCATTAATTTTTAATAATCTAGCTAAAAACTATGCTACAAATGCTCATAATTAACATAAATTATTTGGCAGACTGGATTAATAAGTGAAAAGAGCCAGATTTGGCCTGCAGGTTGTAGTTTGCCAATGTCAAATCTATACTATGCTACTAGTTGTTTCAAATAAAAGTTTCAACAGTTTCCCACAAAATTTTAACAACTGTTTTTATGCTATAAGTTTAGATCAAGGCTGGATTTAAGAATTGGTTTGGTTTAAACTGTTAAGTCTATGTGAAATATTATTTTTAGGAAGGCAGTTTCCCATTTCTTTATAAAATTTAACAAGCCCCTTCTGTCCCTTTCAAAAAATATACTATATTTAACTGGCTTGAGTAATCAATAAAAAATAAAGTGCCGAATTCTTGCAACCTTTGTTTGAAGAGTTTACAAATTTATGGTCTCTTGAAACAATAACTAAATTGTTTAAAAGACGGTAATATGTAGAATTGTTAAAATAACTCTTAAAAAATTTCGTAAGCTATAGTAATTTTATTTTAGTTTCAGCAATTCTTCAGCTGTTCAGTTGTTTTGTATTCTTTTGACATCAATTCTTATTTGGATTGGTATTGTGCTTCTCATTCGATACCTTTTAAAACTTATGCTTACATATCATGGTTTTATGTTTGAACCTCATGGAAAAGTTTCAATGACTACAAAAATATGGGTTGTAAGTTTTTAATTTTAGACTATTTCAGATGTAATTATTATAGTGTGTTTTACTGTAAATTTTTATTTACAATACTTTTATTTAATAATTTTTTTGCTTTCGATTTTTATATACTTGTATGTTGTATAAGTTGTTATATCGTAACTTTATGCAATGAAAGACAGTGTTATAGTCGCTGTCCCTTGTTATACCACCAATTTAAATTCACCATTTTGTTATTGCTCTAACCCAGAGGCATGCAAAACCTACGATGTACGTCGGCTAAATTTTATTTGAAACCTGACCATTTGTCAAATACGTACAATATTAAAACAAGCCAAAAAGTTGCGACTTACTTTGAAAGATAATATTGAATGGAGATTGAATATTTTTGATATACCGTGCAAGTTTTAATACAATTTGTTTATAAAAATAAAAAGTTTAAATCACCAGTAGCCTTAATATTCTTATTGATTTAACTATTTAAAAAAATCATTCTCATAAATTCTGTAGGTCGCACCCACCATCTTAGGTCACACAGAAAAACATTTGCGGATTCAGCTTCAAAAAAGATTTTTATAGTTTGTATTTGCGCAACCAGTGGTCAGCGACGTGGCCGAACTGAAGCGCTGTTGAACAAATTCTACTCTTTCCCATGTCATGTTGTTTTGAACAACTTTACACGCCTTTTAGTTTTGCCCAGTGGTTTCACAAAGAAGCGTTATATTGCAGTTACTGCTAAGTAAAAACTGAAAAACCTGGGTATTCCTTTAAAAAAATCGTAGTTATCGCTTGATGTTTTCTCCAGTAGCGCCTCTGCCGTTTTTCTGTACGTCAGAATGGTGGATATTAGAAAAAATGTGTGAAGAATACTTTTTGGCGCGATATACAGAAATAAAGTTACAAATATTGTAGGTTGTTACTAAGCTTCTCGGAGGAAAAAATCCGAAACTCTACAGCTTCCAAGCGTCCTTGCCACGATTGCCAGTTCCAGCTTTGAAGCAGACTATCAAGCGCTATCTGCGAAGTGTAAGGCCGCTTCTCAACGATGAGGAGTATGAAGCTGTCACGAAGCTTGCGGGTGAATTTCAATCAACCATCGCTAGTCGTCTGCAACGTTATCTTATACTAAAGTCTTGGTGGGCCACAAATTATGTTTCCGATTGGTAAGTGGCAAGTTGAATCGTAATCAATGTTTCGTTGATTTATTTTTGTTTTGCGTTTCACCTAATACAGCCAATCAGTATACTGTATTTGTATAGCTTTTCGGCATCTATTTGTTTTCTATTTCATCGTTTCTGTTCAATCGGGCTTTCAAACAAAATAAAAAATTTACAAAAATCGGTTTAGTCTTCTCGTTTTTATAAAGTTGATTTCCTGATGGAGCCAGTTTTACTGTTCCAGGTGGGAACAATACGTTTACTTGTCTGGCCGCAGCCCATTGATGGTAAACTCGAACTACTACGGGATGGATCTATTATATTACGAGCCGAACAAGTTGCAAGTGTCACGTGCGGCGAACATCATCTACGCCATGTTTGTTTTCAGGAGTACCTTGGACAAAGAAAACGTTAAGCCTGTTAGTGTTTGTTAAGTAGTTTAGTTGCATGCGCGTGACTTCATGCACTTGATATAACATTGACGTCATGCGATTGTAGTTGTTTGACGTTGTCTTTGTCTGAGGCATTGGCAATTTAAATCTCATTGAAAAAGAGAACGTCGTCAGGTTTTACTCGGAATTAAGTAGAGTTTTATGTCTTTTTTCTTTTTGTGTAAAGTGCAGCTGAAATACGATTCGATCACTTTGAAGTCTCTTACGAGAATCTATTAGTTTTTGGCGAATGCACCGTTTATTTTAATTCAAGCGAAGTTATTCAAGTTCTTTTCCTTTCATCTTCAGCTTTTTCATACCATATCTAACGATTGTTTAATGAACTAAAAAAAACAAAGACCACCACCCCTTTTTCTAAACTGAATTAAGTTGTATTTTCGAATTCGTGTGACTAGGAGTCACGTCATTGCCTGCAATGGAAGATTTACGAAAAGCAAGCTGCAAGCGTTTTGTGAAAAACTTTTCAAAACAACAAAATGTGTTTGTTTCAGTTATTCCGAATGCTCTTTTGATGATAATACTAAACTAACATCAAAGAGGTATTTTTTCTAAAAGCTTTTAAGCAGTCGTTTTCTTCAGCTATTGATTAGATTTTGGAAGATGTCGATCGAACTCCGACTGAAAAAGGTCAATTCAAATAAAAATAGCTTTCTACTTTCGGTTTAGTTTTATCACTAGAAGAACATTTAAATTAGATAAGAAGATGCTTTGTAAACTGTATTCAGAAACAAGCATCGTCAAGATAAGACGCAAAAATATGATGTTAAAAAAAGAGTTTCTGTCTTTATCACAGTAGAATCCTGATTAAAGCAAACAGTAGAATCCTCATTAAAGCAAATAGAGTTGCGCCGGTAATATAGGAAATTGATCTTTCTGATCTATTCTACACCATTTACTGTACCGATGCAAGCTGATTGGTATCAGGATTTTTTGCCTTGTCGGCTGATCGTGTCTATATCATACATTTATTATTTTACCCAAAGTTATAATAAGCTGAAAAAGAGCAGCCTCAGGCTTCAACTTAACAATGCTCGGATATATTTTTATTATAACTTTGAAGTTCTAGTGCTCAATATCTGTGTGTTGTTGCCTCTTGTGCCTCAGAATTTTGTTGTTAATCTTTTGTCTCAGGATAAATCTTTGTGTTTTTAATAAATAAATCTCGCTTCTGGAAAAGTTTTAAAATGACTGATGTAAATAATTCTCACCAAGTTTAATGAAATAGAATATTGCATAAAACTGAACTAATATTGAATGATTTGATAAGGCTTGATTAAGATTGTCTTAATTTGTTAGAAATGTGCATGAATACATTTTTTTCTACCGAAGTGATTGCAGTGAGCAAAAAATTTCCGCTTTTTCTGTTTTTGTAACCCATTAATGTAGCCGTCATGTGGTATATAGGTGCAACCCTATACACAATATGCTTAAGATTTGTCATAAACTGTTGCATACTGTTCAATTTGATGTCATTGAATCGCTGCCGACGTGTCGTAGTCATCTTCACATGAATCTTTTCTGCTTTAAGATTCGAGTAATGGGAGTCGTTCCGCTCTGCAGCGCCCAGTATGAAAGAGTTTTCAACACTTGCCGCATACCTCATGTCACGACAGGTTTGTAATTACTCTTACATTGCGGTTGTCGTTTATACTAATTTGTTAATTTTAGTTCGGCCTTTTACCTCATTATAAATACTTTTGAGTCAAGAATTCTCTTTTAGCTATCACTGTACTGTAGAGTGAGAAGTTTCTTGAATACTACAACATTTAATCTGTGTTAGAATAAAATGGAAAACTTTTCATTTTCCGGGCCAGTTTTTAAAATTTTGACAGATGGGCCTGATAAACGCTCAAAAACGCATTAATTCTTTTTTAATTCAATTCTATCGAATGAGATCATACTTGCGAAAAATTGTTCGGCATGACTAGATTAATTGGTAAAAAGGATAGATTTAAGCTCTCGGGCTGTAGATTGCTAATACCAGGTCTAGAAGGTGTTAAACCAGACGATTCCTGATAAAATCCAAGATTTGTTTTGATTTCACTCTTGCGATAATATTGTATTTAAATTCTAAGTTTTGAATGGCTTTGATAAAATTTTTAATTAGAGCATGTGCAGTTTTTCAAATTATTCAAACTGAGATACTTAGTTGTCACTTACTCTTGGATTTGACACAGTCAAAAATACTGATGTTTAAAAAATTTCTATGGAACAAAATAAATTAATTTTAGCATTATTATCAGATCACCATCATTTTTTTGCTTTCTGATAAATTAAGTGGAATAGTCCGTTAGCGACAATATTTTTAGCAAGCGAAAGCGCATTTACTGCTTTTTTGGGAAATGACTATTACACTCAAGTTAAAAATATTCATTTTTGCTTTGTAATGTCTCGAAGTTCGCTTTTCGTCGTGTTGTTCACAAAAAATCTTTAATTGTACTTAATTGAAGCGATAGCGATCGACGTTTTTAGCTCGCCCTTCTTATCGATTGCCACTAAGTTCACCTCTGTCGTGTTGTAATTTTACTTGCGACTTACTTCGTCCAGTTATAGAATAACGTAAGCGTGTTTTACGGTTTATTGTCGCTTTTCTGCGTCTGCGTTTCAAGTTGTATTCATGAGTGATATAAAAGCGCACCGTCGTTACTGTTTAAACATCGGTAAAAAATGAATCATGTGCGGAGTGATTCTACTTTTATAAAACTTATATGTACTATGTAGTCAACTGAAATGACGCTTTGTTGAAATAAATACAATTTTATTGAGATTTTTTATACAACAGTTATACGATTCTACTGCATACTAATGATAGTCCGCAAGATTTTTTATTTATTTAAAAAATCGAGACCTAACTTTGAAGCGCTTTTTGTTTAATTATAGTATCTTGCACCGTCACCAGTTACTTAGTTTAGTTCAATAATTATTTTAATATTTATTTATCAATATCTATCGGATTAATTGCTGGGATACAATTTCAAAGCAACATACTTAACAGAGTATCTTGATCCCGGGGCTCTCAGAGCAGACGAGTTCTGCTTACGAATTAAACGTCATGCTTCTAGTAACTTTACGCTCATATCCTATGATTCAGTTAACTACTCAATAAATTTCAAGTTAAAAACAATTAAATTTAAGAGCATTGTTCCTTGCCGGAGGGTACAATTACAATAAATTTTTTAAATACTATAGTTCACTTTATTTGTTATTGCAAAAGAATCGAAAGTTTAATAAAATTGAAACATATTTTTCAAACTAAATAAAGTCGAAAAATCACCTTATTTAAAAAAATATTTAATTTGAAATGAATTTGCAATTAAAATCGGCGGCAAAGTAATCACATGCTCAAAAGCAATCTGCTGTTTATCTCGGTTTCTAGTTCATGTCACCTGTTCAAAGCATATTTGTGCGAACAGCTTGAAGACAAACTAAAAACGATCAGTTAAATCTCAGACACGATCCAGCACCTGCCCGACAGTCGGCACATCGCCGTGTATCATCGGGGTCGCTGGTTCAAGTTTTATTGCTATGCTGCCGGGAAACTTTTGGAACCGAAAGATTTGGAAGCCGGTCTTGAAATGATTATAAATGAAAAAAGTTCTCCAAGCAAAGGAGAGGAACATTTGGCCGCTCTTACTGCTGGAGAAAGAGTACCTTGGGCCAAAGTAATTTCGTTGTTTTTTTTTTTTGAAGTTGACCGATTACTTATTTGTTGAACACACAGTAAAGAAAAATTACATTCGTGACTTACCTATCTTTTGACGTAAAAAAATTCATGCCGCTCAAAACTACAAGTAAAAAAATATTTTTAGGTTTTTCAAAGCTTTGAACCTCACTTGGCAAGTACAAATGATTTGCGTTTTTACATTTTCAGGCCCGTGTTAAATACTTCTCCAGGGGTATCAATAAAGAATCATTGAAAGCCATCGAACAATCTGCTTTTGTTGTTGCGCTGGATGACGATGAGTTTGACGTGAGAGACGATGATCACCAAGGCATCACAGCTTACGGACGCTCTCTACTGTACGGAAACTGCCATAACAGGTATATCGTTAAAATTAAGCTTTTCGTCTCGTTTATCAATTACGTTTGGTCTCTGGCTTATTGTTTAATTTTGAAAAATCTCCTTGAGAACATCCGCAGCTAATTTAAATTTTCATAAAGATTTCAATTTAAAGAACCTCGGTTTAACGATGACTCTGGTTTTTCAACGGTTTCACCAGTTTCACGGCAATATGTCGCTTGAAAGCTTTGCTCGTTGTCGCACAGATGGTTCGACAAGTCCTTCAACGTGGTCGTGCTTAAGAACGGTCGCTTTGGCGTGAACGCCGAGCACTCGTGGGCGGACGCGCCGATTGTCAGCTACCTCGCGGAGCAAGCGCTCGGTTTCGAATATGAATCGCTGTCGTACACTGCCGACGGCCGAGTTCCGGGAGAAGCAACAAACTCTTTCGCGGCACCTCAGCGCTTGCGATGGGACATACCGGATGAGGTTTCTTATTCGTTTCTGTTTGTTTGTTTTTTTATACCTTGATAATGAAGCTGTTGTTTATGAATGTTGCTATGCGTTACCATCAATTTAGATTGACCATCAATGGTTGTGCATTACAGTGCTGTGAAGTAATTGAAGACAGTCTGACTGTGGCTCGCAATCTCGCTAGCGACGTTCATCTGTACGTATTGGCTTTTAATGAGTTCGGCAAAGGTCTCATCAAGACCTTCCGTATGTCCCCGGATGCTTTCATTCAGGCAGCATTGCAACTTGCTCATTACCGGGTGAGAAACTTGTCGACAAGACGATTCGCGTAAAATCTTTCTACAGTATTTTCTCGTTTTCTTCAATTATAAGAAAGTCAACTGTCAAAATGGTTGGAAATAATTTTTTTTAGGACAAAGGTCACTTCGAGTTGACGTACGAAGCGTCAATGACACGTCTGTTCCGTGACGGACGCACAGAGACCGTCCGATCGTGCACCAGCCAAATGGTCGCCTTTGTTCGCTCGATGCAAAATGAAAATGCTACTGTGAGTCATTAATGTAATCTTTGCCAACAAATTTTTAAGCGGCGTTTGTTTCGCGCATAAGATTGCTTTGTACTATTCAAACCTCGCATCGTTCATACTGACCACTAGCAACGCGTATCAAGTACAAGTGCTAAAAGCTTTAACCCTGTTCTCCTCAACCTTCCGGGTTTCAGAAGCCCACCAAATTAACGATTTATAACTCCAAAACTACTTAAGCTATCTTTATGAAATTTAAGCAGAGTAAAGATCATTTATTTAACTTTTGTTAGAAAAAAAGTTTTTAAAAATTCATTTGATAAAGTATGCAAAATTGCCATTTAGCAAGGTCACTTTAATTTTTACATTTAGACACTCATTTAACTAGCGTGAAATGCGATTGTAACGGATTTTGTGTTGTAACAGTTGTAAACTTAATTAAAAATTCGACGTAAAGAGTGACGTCAACGCGGACGACAATTACAAACAATGAAGAAACTAAGGAAGCTTGTTTCATTGTTTGAATGGTAAAATTACAAAAAAAATATTTTAGACCGGTTTTACAGGGTGATTCACCGAAGTGTTGACAAATACTTTATGTGATTCACCGAAGTGTTGACAAATACTTTATTCCATTATTAACTTCGCATTACCTCTTCAGATTGTTATTATATATTCTAGAGTAAGTTTTCAATATCAATAAGAATATTTAATCTAGAAAAGTAAGATGGCAAAGACAGTAAATGACATCGTTGAAGGGTATTGCAAGAAAGGACTTCCACCTGCGAAAATTTTCCGGTTGATGAAGCGATTTGTGAGTCGTGGAGGTGTTTACAAGGCTGTGAAGAGGTTCAGGGAGACTGGAAGTTGTGCTCCAAGAATCAGAAGTACTCCTGAAAAACCCATCAGGACAAAGGAACTGATTAAGAAGGTCAGGGAGAGGTTGAGGCGGAACCCTTCAAGGAGCGCAAGAAAACTGGCTAAGGACACCTCTGTAAGCGTGAGCACCATGCAAAGGCTTCTCAAGGATGATCTCCACGTCTACCCGTACAAATTTACCAAGAGGCAGCTCCTGTCAAACGCCACTAAGAAGAAAAGGCTTGATAGAGCTAAGGTTTTGATCAAGAGACTTGTTGTTGGCACGCGGCCTCAAGTGCTTTGGACAGATGAGAAGCTTTTCACTGTCCAAGCTATCCACAACCACCAAAATGACAGGATTTGGATTCCAAACAAGGACATGGTGCCAGTTGAACGTTGCAGTTCATTTAGGAGCAGAAACCTTCTTCCATGATGGTTTGGGCAGGAGTCACTTCAACAGGCCTGAAAACACCTCTAATCTTTATCGACGAAGGCGTGAAAATTAACCAAACTATCTATCGTCGGATGTTGGAAGAAAAAGTCATTCCCTGGGTTCAAGAAACAGTGGGAGAGGAAGGAATTACGCTTCAACAAGATGGGGCAACCTCCCACACAGCCAAAGCAGTCCAGCATTGGTGCAAGACCAATTTTAAAGGGTTTTGGGAGAAGGAAGTATGGCCCCCTTCTTCACCCGATTTAAACCCAATGGACTTTGGGATTTGGTCCATTCTGGAGCAAAAAGCCTGCTCAACATCCCATCCAAATATCGAAACCCTTAAACGAAAACTGAAGGCGTCATGGGAAGAAATTGACCCAGAAGTGGTGCGTGCCACGTGCGCCCAAGTACTTCCACGTCTTAGGCGCCTTGTGAAAAACAAAGGGGGCTACATTGAATAATTTAAATTTTATGTGAAAGCCCATTAAATTTCCATTCTATCTATTAAAAACTTGTTTCTTTTGCCCTTATAGTAAGTTGGATAATTCAGTTTTAATTTGTCAACACTTCGGTGAATCACCCTGTATTTACTTGCTCACATGTTTTTGTCGTTACTAATAGTTATTGTTGCTTTTTTTAAAAAAGGATAAAAAAACGAAAATGAATTTTTTTTTACATAAAATAATTTGAAATTGGCTATGTTTTGATATTTAGCAGTGTTAAAATATCGATTTATAGAAATTATAAAACCAACAACACTTTATTTTTTATATATCACCGTTTACATGCACATCGTATTTCACCGCCATAAAAAGAGTTTTTTAATTATTGAAATAAAGCTACGCCATTGCATTACTTTAAAAAAAAAGCACTTGAGAAAAACAATATTACTATTAGGGATTCTCAACCTTTTTTACCCATGGCCCACTTTCAACACAGATTTTTTCGTGGCCCATGAAATTACTTTAATAAAAATTATTTATGTTTATTTATAATAAAAACCAGTGGCGTGCGGTCAGGGCATGCAAGTCATGCGTTGCATGACCCAATTTTTAGGAATTGCTTGACGAACTTTTGCGCGATGAGGTAGTTATCGTTGAGTTCGATGAGAAATATTACTTGTTCGAGATAAAATCTGAGGCCGATCCGAGACGAAGACCCGTTTTTTGGTGTTATTTTAGAGAATGCCGTGAATTTAGGACGAAAAGTAAGAAATCAGAGACTGGTTTGAAGTGATAACCCTTTTTTTTTTTAAAGAGAGAGCTCTGCATTTTCAGGAGAAAAAGTGCATTACCAGGCAACAATTTCAAGTGATGACTTTTTTTTTTTTTTAGAGATCACTGCATTTTGAGGACGAAAAGTGCATTACCCGGAACGATTTCAATTGATAACCTTTTTTTTTCGGAAATCACTGCATTTTGAGGAGAAAAAGTGCATTACCAGGCAACAATTTCAAGTGATGACCTTTTTTTAGAGATATAAGCAAAAATCTAGGACGAAAATTGGTCTTGATCACCATGACATTACGACTAAAAGTTACGATCTCACAAAAAAAAATTTTTCTTTGTTAAAAGTCTTTGTTTTTAAAACGCATATTCTGGAATCATAAAACTTTCTTGGCCCAACTGAAATTTCTTGTGGCCCATTTTGGCCGTGTGGCCATAGGTTGAGAACCCCTGCTTCATATAATTGTTACTGTTAGTCGTGGAACATATCTCGGCATTGATCAAAGCATGAAGCGCAAATTTGTAAGCAGTGCCGCAAACACGTGGAAGAGTCACATTTTTGACATTGATTTCGTGATTTGTTTATGTTTTTTTTTTGCATTTTCTGGCCTGCTCCAATTTCATTATCATAGCAGAGATAACAACATTTCCTTAAATTAGACTTTGAAGCATAATTTTGCGGTATAAATGTTACAACAATAGAGTCACTCGGATAGAAATACTTTCGCCCAAGATCAATTTAATTTTTCGTTGAACATCAAACTGCACGCCAGTCAAAGGCTTTTTTTCAACGTGCGGTTGAATCAGGGCTGGCGAAAAGTTGGAATTGTCGTTTTGATAAATTACAGTTTGCAGAAACTAGAGTGCCCAATAAAAAATTTTTTGAACAGCAAATATTTTAACATTTGTAAAGATTCATGATTCATGTTTCTTTATTTGTCACTAAGCATTTACAAATATTTGCATAACATATAAATGAGATAAAATGTAGGACAACGTGACTGGGAAATAACCATAAGGTGTCTCGGTCAAGCACTTTTATTGTGTCATTCAAAACGACAAAAAAATTATAATAAAATAACCCTTTGAAAAACAACCAATGATAAGGCAAAAAAGTAATTAACTGGTGAAAACCTAAAAGCAAAACTAGAAAATAAGCAAATCAGGGTTAACAAAGGCAGATTTATTTTTTTATTTTGAAATATGAAGTGTCGCAAGAAATACGGGATAAAATAACACATTTTGGCTCCAATATATTTAATTGAAAAATGTTTTTTTTTTGTTTTACACTGTAGTGTAGAAGATTAGATTGATCACTTTCGGAAGATATTGATAACCACAAGACTCTACAAGATAGCTTTGAGAAAGAGACGTTAAGCTCTAAAGGCCCTTTTTTAACAATACGTAAAATAGGGCAATTCTATGCCGAAATTGTTGTGGCATGTAAAAGTATTCACTTTAAGTAAAACACATAAATAGGACTGGCTCCCCTACTTAACTTTTTTGCTGCAAATTTTTATTGTATTGCCTGGACTAAATGCTGTTAGCAATGTGCCCAGCCACAATTGTTTATTTTTTCCTCAAAACTGTCCGACCTCGTGCTCTTTGTAATGCCCAATGCATGTGACACTCCGATGCAACGTTATCTCCGGTTTGTGCAATGGCGCCGCATTTGCAATGAGAGAAAGGAACGAGACCCCATTTGTCTATGCACAAATGAAAACGCGCAACTACACTCCGCATGCGAAATAGGCCAACTGGCCCCAACCGACTGGGCGCAACCCAACTAGACGCAACCGACTGGTTAGCTAAGCTTCGCCAATCGGCTGCGTCCAGTTGTCTTTAACCGTCTGAAGGTGTTTAAGCATAACTTAAACTGTTCTGGACGCACTATTTCAAACGGGTAAGGCAAGGCGCTAGTGAAGAAAACACGAGGCCGGATGTACTGTCATAGTACTTTGTGTTCGATCCATGATTTATGTGATGGGCAGAACGGATGTTTAATTTAGCAAAATTGTTCACGTTTTTGAGCAGAAGGCACAAACAAGCGTTTAGACCTTGGTGTTTATCGGCAGCCATTTGATAACCGATAAATTAACCATCGTCAGAATCTAGAGCAGTGCTCTGCAACTCGTGTGCTGCGAAAAAATGAGAAACATACTCTGAAATGAAGAAAAAGTTATATTTCTCTGAAGAATTTAAAAAGCAACCAAAAAAACTTTAAAAATTTATTATATAGTACATCTCATTGTGTAATGTCAAGACCTTTTTTTTGCTCTTTTCTGAACTTGAACGCTTTTCTTCATATAAAGCTTTATTTAGTAAATATAAAAACTCTCTACAAATAAATTGATAATTTTTTTTGATCAACTTTCACCCAGGCTCGATTGTGCACGATATGCGCAAGTTGGTAACTTCTGATGAAAAAAAAGTCATCACTTTATTTTTAGAGTTTAGATTGAAATTTTTAGGTTTTTTAAAACAGTCAAATAAAATTTTAGGTAACGGAAAGCATTCAAAATTTAGCTCTTCACTTGGTCGAGGTGTTCTGCTAATTTTTGAAATTTTTTAAGGTGTGCCGCAGGCTCGAAAAAGTAGCTGAGCACGGGTCTAGAGTACCACTTTTAGCAAGATAAAGTATCGCTACTAGTTTTCAAAGCTCAGATGGCGAGATGTTTGAAAAAACTGGTAAGTGGTCCGTTGGAGAGGGACGGAGGTATTCAGTGACGACGCCAAACCGTCATTCGAAACACTAAATATAAACCAAGTATTACGAGAACAAACGAGACTCCAATATGCGGCTGTTGAATAGACTAAAAATATCTGATATATCTGTATCTTATTATCTTATAAAATATCTGTATCTGATGTTTGGCAATAGCACCCGCTCTGATGCCGCTAGTTACCTCAGCAGTGGGACAAGCATAGAAAATTTTTTTTGCAATGTCAAACGGTGGTGAGGAAACTTGAGTGATTTGTTTAGTTTTACTTCAAGATAAATGGAACCAAACGCAATTGTGAATGTTAATTATTGTAAACTTTTAGCTCACATTTTTTCTTAATCTGGATATTGTGGAAAGCAGATTATACATCTAGATCAGTGGTTTTCAACCAGGGTTCCGCCAGAACAGTCCAGGAATTCCGCAAGTGCACATTCAAATGTGCACATTCAAATCTGAGAGTCTATTTTATTATTGTATTGTACGCATATTTAAATAGACGCAAGTGCACATTCAAATCTGAGAGTCTATTTTATTATTGTATTGTACGCATATTTAAATAGACAGTGGTTTTTGATCTATTAAGTCCCATTGCAATTATATAAGTTTCTGTTGCATTCAATTAAGTCTGTAGTAGTTTTTAATAGTATTATATTTTTAATAGTACAGACGACTTTGGCTAAAACACACAGCACGTCATAATGCCAATTGAAAATTATCAGTTATGCTACATCACAATGCAAACTAACTGGTAATGAACAGGGATGAATTACAGGACAGTAGGCTATTGTACTGTACTGTACTATAATTCTCTGTTCATTACAGTATCATTACAATATTAGTTAGTTGACATTATGATGTTGCATAATTGATAATAATCAATTCGCATTATGACATGCTGTGTGTTTCATCTAAAGTCGTCTGTAACAATGGTTCTCAACCGCCGGTCCGCGGACCAGCAACGATCCGCCTAATTTTTTTCCGGTCGGCAAAGTATTTTCTTTTCTGCCAGGTTAATTTAATATGAAATCGTAAGCATTGCAAAGTTGTTACTTACTGTAAAACTTATTTCACGCTTGACCGATTCACATTAGTAAATTGGCGTATCTCGCCTTTCTTGATAACGCAAAATTGTTTTTAATAATAAAAGTTAATTTAACCTTTTGATAACCTAAGTTTTGTACCGTTTACAATTGTTCCATTATAAAATGCGTCTAGCTTTCTAAAAATTTAAAACAATGCTATTTTTCATTTTTGAGGTGTTGTTATAGCTAGTCTTGTTAAACTGCAAAAAGATTAATATGGATCCAATGAAAGAATAAGGTATTATGGTGTATTTAACAAGAAGAATAAAAATAAGATAGCCTAGGCAAAAGTTTTGCATAATCAAATGATGTTTTTTGCATAAGAAATCAAATTATTTCACAAGGGTTCCTCAAGCCTCTGGAATGTTTCATTGGGTTTCCGCTCCACCAAAAGGTTGAAAACCTCTGATCTAGATGTTAAAAAAGTCGTGATTGATTTCGGAGGAACACTGTTTCTTTGACACCCGAGACTATTTTGCTTACTATCACCGTTAGAGTGAAATTTTGTTGCGAACTAGTTGTATAATCATTCGAACCATAACTTTATCTAGCAGAAATCTCAGCAACTTGCAGTTAAATTCAAGTTGGTATGAATTAACAGTGTCATATGCAGCTGTCAGATTGACAAATAGCACTGGCCTTTTTAGTCTCGGAAAAAATGCCGATGATTTGTATTAACAAAACGACTTGATCCACGGTTGACTTTTTGCATCAAAACCATCAATTGGCTCGTTGCGGATCTAGGTAAGCGTCTCAAATTTTTTCCAGGGGACGTAAAGTTGAAAATTTATCAATAACTTTTTGGGTCTTCTACAACCTTTTTTGTCTTTCGAATCGCCACTAGAAGCGCTCTTCCGTAAATTTTCGAAGTTAGAATTGACGCAATCAGGAAAAGAGAAAGTTATGTAATCAAGAAGTCTGTAGCGATTTCGTTATAATAGGCCGCTACTGCCTAGCGTGTTCTTTCCTTCTTTATTGTTTTAATACAACTGTTATCTCACAAACTTGTAATAGAATCTCTTCGATTGTCATTTTACAGGAACATAAAAACTGCGACAGAAGACTTAAGGCGAAAAAGCGCACAATGGAAAAATAACGTGACAAATGAAGATTAACAAAAGCAAAATAAACAAAAAAGTTGGTTCGAACCTCGCAGTCGTCACAAGTCAAAGCAGTTCTAACATGCATTATAAGCTCTATGCACATAAAATTAGGGCTTGGAGCTTTGTCTGGTTTTACGTGGAAAAACCCTTGAAAACAGCCCAGGTCATCCCGTAACTAAGATATCTAAGTTAATTTTATTCAGAGGTTTCCAATTAGTGGGTCATTTTAAAACTATGAAGAGGTCGGAATATCATAGGATAATCATATTAGACCAGGAGTCATATCAAAAAAATTTTTTAAATGATATTTTGAGTTTTTGCGAAGGATAATTTATTGTTAAACATAAAATTTATTGCGAAAGGCAAATAAAGACCAAAAATGGTTTACATAAAAAGTTTTTTTCGAATTTCTAGAGTGGAGCTTTTTTGTTTTTTATTTTACTTTCGAAATAAATTTATCAAACAGTTTGCAATAAGTAAGATCCCTTTTTTTTTAAACTTTGGCAAGAAAATTTTTTGGAAGAAAGAAGTCATTTGTGTAAATCTCGGACTTTAGAACATGAATTTATACAAGCTGAAAATCCGTGTTTTATTGAAATTCAATCGTATCAAACGTTTTGTTTTTATTCCATGTTTTCTGTTTGCAAAACCCACATCTAAAAGCTATAAATTTTTTAACAAAACTTTTTCAAACAAGTAAACTTAAGGCCCGTTTCCACTACGAGCGTGGAAAAGAGCATTCTTTGTCTCTTTTATTGATCTTCGATTGAAGCGAGCGCAAAAAAAAAGCAATAAAACAAACAAAGAATGCTTTTTTCCACGCTCGTAGTGGAAACGGGCCTTTATACATAAAAAATACGTCGGATTTTTTATTGTAAAGAAATTTTCAACATAGATACGGCCTGTTACTTCAAATGCAACGTGAAATGCAATTATAAACAGTCAGGTGTTGTTTAATTGTCTGAAGGCGTCAGCATAAGCGCTAACATGTGAACTAATTAATTGATTTATTTTTGCCAAAAATGAATAGTTATAAGAAAGTTTTATAAAAATGCTTAGTGTAAAGATTGAATTTTGTTGGCTTGATCGGTATTCAAGCAGTCCAACAACAACTGTTTTATACAACAAAATGTATTGAATATTTGTGCAAAGTGTTTCCAAGCAATCGCCAAAAGCTCAAAAAAAAGAAAATGCGATTTACATGAAATAAGTTGTGCATCGCCTAAGGCAGTGGTTCCCAACCTTTTCAATGTCATGGACCCTTTTGATGATTTTTCTGAAAGTTGTGGACCCCTTTAGAAAAGTTGTGCATCTTTTTAATATTATAATGAGGGCAAAATCTTATTTAAAGGGTCAGCGCCTTTATAGAATTTAACCATATACTCGTAATTTAGAATACTTTGATTGCTTTTTCGAGACATACTATGTCATCTAGAACAGTGCTTTTCAACGGGGATTCCGCAAAGCATATCGTTGTGTTCCGTGAGTTTTAAGGGCTCCGTGAGGGGACCGCGAAGGTTCTTCGTTTATTATTAGTATTTCTTATTCAGTATATTGATTTCTTATATGTAGTGGTGTTCCGTGTATATAAATAGTTAGTAATGGAATCTTGTGTAGCAAGTTTGCAGATTGTGATATAATCCTATTTACAACTTTGAAACGTCCAAATTTGCCAACTCCCTTTGTTACGTAATAGTGCGTCTGTAATTTCAATTTTGGTCGCATTATATACTGTATAATGGGTATACGACCGAAATTTCGCGCTTCACTATTTGGACAAATTAGAGTCAATACGTGTTTTGGGGACGGACGGAAGGTCCGTATTGATGATTAGAGTTACGTCAAAGTCAGAGTTAGTTGAGAGTAGAGAAGGGAAATCCGCGCTATATCGTTGTAATTTGTTGCTGTGACAACAAGTTATTGTCGAGAGTTTTAATACCGGTATGTGGTCATACGGTTTAGATCTAAGAAGCATTAGGTTAACTGTTGTAAAAGTGGTTGTACGTAGTGAAGGAACTTGTAATAACTTTATTTATTAAAATGTTTAATTATTTTTTGAAGTGTAGTAACGAAATATTTGATTTCCTTACAAACAATTTTTGTTAGTAGAGGTTCCGTGACAAACGCGAAAGTACATCAGGGGTTCCGCGATGACCAAAAGATTGAAGAGCACTAATCTAGAAAAAGCACGCATATTTATATTCTAACTTTTAACTTTTGTTAACTGGTCAATAAAGTGATTTGCTATATAAATATAAAATAAAAATCTAAATTTAATTTATTATCAAATTGTGTTTTTCACTAACAATAGCCGCTATGTTAGTGTATAAGTCATTTACTAAAAAACACTTCATTCGTTGTTACAAACATTAGTATAATGTTACACATTAATATTTAGCTTGCCAGGTTTAAAATTTTTAATTATAGAGAAAATTGAAGTTGATTAGCAATATTTTGCAATAATGAGTTGCAAGAAGCGAAAGTACAATGATTCAATCGTACATTGAGTATGGGTTTACATAAATACTGCTGGATAAGAAAAGCCTCATTGCGTGATTTGTTATAAAGTTCTCTCTAATTGCTCTATGAAGCCTTCAAAACTAAAACTCCATTTGCAAACTCGTCACTCCAAGTACTCCCAAAAAGACCGAACTTTTTTTGAAAGACATAGAAGCTCCCGCAAAAGTATGAAGCTTGATTCTGATGGAAGGTTACATGAAACCAATGCAAAGATTCTCAAGGCTTCTTATGCAGTATCCCTCGCAATTGCCAAAAAAAAGAAACCTCACACTATTGGAGATACGCTGATAAAGCCATGTGCGAAAAAAATGCTTGAAATCGTACTTGGAAAGGAAGCCGAAAAGAAAATAACTGTTATATCACTGTCGAACAATACAGTCCAAAGAAGAATAGCAGATATGAGCATAGACATCAAGGAACAAGTTGTATAAGAAATTTGTTCAGCACCGTTTGGTCTGTTCTTGGTTCAGTTGGATGAATCAACGGATGTTGAATCTTGTTCTCAGCTTATGGCTTTTGTCAGATATATTCATTCTGGAAAGCTGAAAGAAGAATTTCTTTTTTGTACAGTTCTGAAGAGTACAACCAAAGCCTCAGATATCCTTGCAACAATGTCTACTTTTTTTGAGAATAATAATCTCTTCTGGGTAAATCTTTGCGGCATTTGCACTGATGGTGCACCCGCAATGATCGGATCAAGGTCAGGTTTTCAAGCACTTGTTAAACATCGTGCTCCAGCTGCAAAAGGTGTTCACTGTATAATACATCGCCAAGCTTTAGCATCAAAAACTTTACCAGAATCACTGTCATATGTGCTTCAACAGTCTATCAACTTGGTCAATTACATCAAAAGTAGCGCTTTAAACACAAGACTTTTCAAGAAACTGTGTGTTTTTTTCACACAAGAGTACGCTGGCTATCGAAAGGAAGCAAGACAGCAAGAGTCCTTCGACTTCGGAATGAAATCAAAATATTTGCGAAAAACTCGGGAAAACTGATTTTGTGGCATGGCTCGATCATGATGAATGGCAGTTGAATCTGGCGTATCTTGTTGATATTTTTGAGCAATTAAACAAACTTAACTTGCTCATGCAAGGCAGATACACTAATATTATCAAATTTGTAGATGCATTGAAGTTATTTCTAAGCAAGCTTCGAATTAGGAGCAAAAAGGTATTGGATGGGAATTACTCTATGTTTGAATCTATTTCAACGATGCTGGAAATGGGAAACAAACAGATGCCAGTGCTACTCCTAGAAAATATCATCTTCCATCTGACAGCTCTAGAAGAAGAATTCAAGCATTATTTTCCTGAAGTGAGTGACAAAGAGCCGAATTTAGTAAGAAATCCATTCAGATGTTCTGTTGACAGCATACCTGATGAGCAGCAGGATGAGTTGATTGATCTGCAAAATGATTCCACAGCCAAAGACCTTTTAGATGACAACCAGTTGAAGAATTCCGGATTTGCGTGATTAGTTCGTATCCTAATGTTGCTAAAGTTGCACTCCGCTCGCTTTTGCCTTTTGTTTGGACATATTTGTGCGAGTCCGGCTTCTCAACAATGCTTCTCATCAAAACTGCACACAGAAACCGCCTTGAACTGGAGGATGATATAAGATGTGCCCTGTCAGAAACTTCTCGTATGGATAAGCTACTCAAGAACAAACAGTGTCAAACGTCTCACTGAACTTGATTCAAATAAAAACTTGAATAATTGTGTTTATATAGAGTTGCGCTTGATTTGTCGAATTGTCGTCTTATGCAAACTACACAACGGCCAGTACTGTAGTTTTTTTATTTTGAAATATTTTATTTTCATCTTATACAAGCAAAGCTCATGGACCACCAAAATCTTTCTGTGGACCCCCGGTTGGGAATCACTGGCCTAAGGCATATCGACGTCGGCAAACAACGTAATTCGCTTCGTCACGCAAAACCAATTTTTGGTAAAATTCATGTCACTTTATAAAAGCGTGAAATTGAAATTCCACGCTCTGCTTGCAAAAACAAGCAAAAATTCGCAAATTTGTTAAAAAAACGTCTATTTTTCCCGTTAACCCTTGTTCGGGGGCACCTAAAAATAGTAGCATCTCATTCCGCAATTCAAATTGGAAAAAGTCAAGAAATTCCAAAATTTTATCTAAAAAGATGAAGTAATTACAAACGTTTTTGCAAAGGCCGGGCTCCAGAAGCCCGGCCGTTGAGGAGAATAGGGTTAAGACTCATTTCCACTACGAGTGTGGAATGGAGAATTCTTTATTTCTTTTATTGATTTTTTTGCTTCGCTTGGCGCTAGCTCAGATTTAAACGCGGAAAGATCGATAAAATCCATTCCACGCTCGTCGTAGAAACGATCCCTTATGTAAAACTGACGCTGAGGTAACATGCAATCGCATGTTAATTGTTTAGAGCCCTTAGTTTTTATATCCCGACAAACAAACCGGTTATTCTATCAACTTTGCTCTTCGATCTAAGAAAACAGAACTCTTGCTTTACCCGTTAAGTGCTAGATTAATTTTCCCTATTCGGATTACAGTTCGTAATTAATTTCGCGTCTCGCTTTTTTTCTCGTCTCATTGATCACAATTGCTGTTTCAAGCTTCGCGGAAAAGTCCCCGACGTCGAATCAGCTTGCTGCGTGTATTTTTTTATAAATAAGCGCTTTGGAAAAAAAATCACTCAATACTAATTTACTAATCGCAAGATAAAAATACGACAAAGTGAATTTAATTTTAAAAAATACGGAGTCCAGAATGAAGAAATGCAAGCAGTGTTCCGTAGAAAACTGTATGTTGCGCAAATATTTTTTTTAGCGAGTATGAATGATTAAAATAGTGCATTAAAAAAAAAAGTCTTCACTTTGAATCTGATTCGGATTTCGTAATTTTCGTCCCTAAAAATGGTGATCTCTATATCAGTGATAAAATTGAACTTTTTCTAGTGCGCAAAACCGAGATTTTGCAACAATTGCGTTTCAAGTTTTTTAGGTCACGGTGTTAAAAAGATTGAGAACCCTTGTTCTAAATTATCACGAAATTAAGGCTAATTTCATGCAATTTGATTTATTATAACAATCGCTCTTTATATTTGATAAATGGCTTTGTGTCTTGTTCTGATTTTCGGGATATCGTGGCTCAGCTTTAATTTACTTTATTTATTTTTATTAATATTTTGCTTTGTTCGTCCGCCAAAGTCGTCCGCCGGGAATGTATATACGTACATCTTGCTGCACCTCGTGAAACATATAGAGAGTCACTGAGAGAGACCGGCGCAGAAGCCGGAGATAGAGATTGCGGGAAAGGCTAAAAGATTTGGATATTATGGAAAATTCCACGTTATTAGGCTTAAATATAAACTCAGAAAAATTGTTTCTGAGAAAAGGATCCATAAACCTAAAAAACTTTGAGAGAGAGTTTTGCAGTCCCAGCTCGTTGTATTTTAAACAATCTAATCTGGTTTCCGAAATTTTAGGTAGAAACAAAGGTCGTAGGTTACTTTTTAAAAATCGCAATAATAATTTTTGGTAATTTACAATAGTAATCACAATAAATCTGGCTTGTCTGCTTGATTCTAGCACCGAACATATGATTTGAACCGTTGTTTTTTAAAGAATCTTAACATGGCAACCACAAAATCTAAGCAAAAAAGTCAGATTCGTTGCAAGTCATGTCATTACTCGGGGTCGGAAAGCCTTGTTTCTGTGCGGAAAATTCAATGTTGCAAAAATAACTTAAATTTTCTGAAACTAAGACGTATCGTGTGCTTGCTTGGCCTCGGAAAAGTTGCTTGACCTCGGCATGACGAGTTTCAATGTTGTGAAAATAACTTTTATGTTTCCTCAAAGTGCAACGAGTCGTACCACTCGGTTTCTGAACATTTTATTTTCAGCTCAATATCAACAATTTTGATGTTGAAACTTTTTGAAAAAAACAAAAAAAATCATGTTAGTACCATTTTATAAACGAAGATCGTTGACAGTGGCGTCTGCAACCAGTGCATGCATCAGAAATATTTTAAAAGGCGACTTTTGTCAGCTATAAGCCTTAAATTATTATCTAGTTTTAGTCTACACTCAAAATTATTTCTATTGCCTATACAATATCTAAAAAGTTTTTACTTTGTGGGTCCACGGCTTTCAAAGCGGCTTCTCCTTTCGGGATGTGACAGAGAATCTGGACTGTCTCTTGTCTATTGCACAAGGTCATCGTAAGTCCGAAATTTGTGTTGTTTTTCTCAGCCAATTTGTTCAAATACAGAAACGTGATGGGGCAAAACTGTTCTTGTCGACGCTTTTCTGAAACAGCATGAACAAAAAAGAGACCTGTTGTCAAAATATCTTTGAATTTTTATTCACTTTGCATGCTTCAAAGATGTTCAAAAACCTGAATTGCTATTTGTATGAATTCCAAGTTTCATGTTTATTTCGTTAACCCGCTTTTTACCTGTGTATCCATGTGGGAATATGATGTAAGTTTTTTATAGTTAGCATGAGGATTTAGATAACTACTAGAAACCAAGCCGCTTAAAAATAAGAAGCACTAGAATCGCCGGGAATAACTTTTGAGCTGCTTATAGTCGAGTTGTTGTCCAGCTTGTGTGGTCTATTGGTGTTGTCTCCTGCGTGGATAACTACATCTAATCGATTAGAATCGCAGTGAGATATGCATCATTGATGCATCACTAAAAAGAACGAAAATCGAGTCTGGTGCTTCTCATTTTTAAGCGGCTTGGTTTCTAGTAAAAGTTTTTTGTATATCTTTAAAAAAGATTGTATTTTCCTGTTTTTTTTTGTACTCCGTATAATTATTAATATGTGAGTTTTTTTAAGTCACTGTAGTTTTCTCCAATTTCTTTTTTTTTTTTTTTTTTTTTCCAATTTAACCCAAATTTTTTGCAATGAGAGTCTTTGCTGAAAAATTGCATCTTTTTTTTGAAGCTTAGGTATTACTTATCATAGATCAATGTTTTTGGCTTAAAGATGTAGTTATATAATGCACTTATTTTAATGTTTATAATTGATGTTCCATATGAGAACATTGGAGGTTTCGATTAACTGTTGTTGAATTTAGATGCAAAGTAAAAGCCTAGAGTAGAGGTTCTTAACCGGTGGGCCACACAGAGAGGCTGTGAAAAAATGTTAAAATCGTATGTGCGGAAGCTGGTTTTTGTTGACCAGAAACGAGTTGGTGAAACTTAGTGTGGATTAAAAATAAAGACTTTTTAGGGATGAAAATCAAAAAGTCCGGGACAGATTAAAAGTGAAATCTTTTTTTTGGTCTTCACCTATAATTTGGAAACGATTTTTTGAAATTGGGTGCAGAATGAAAGTGAAGACTCGAAACGTTGGGCCACAACAATTGCGTTTCAAGTATTTTGGGCCATAGTGTTAAAAAGATTGAGAACCCCTAATCTAAATCAAACTTCAAAAAAAGCTTAGCTGATTTAGATAAAAAAAGTAAAACTAAAACAGATGACATTTTGTCTGGCAGGAGACTCTATTTTTGTTATAAACAATGTTTTTCGGTTTGTTCGAATAGTAGCGTCCAGACAATAGTGAGTGCGAGTAGCGGTGTAATCTGCGCTGTGAACAACTGCGACGATTAAGACTTGTATTACCGTCATATGCACTGAGAGAGCGCCTGGCTATGACGGATATACACGTCATGCGCACATAACGAGTTAAGTAAATGAGTTAAAAATAAAGATTGAGCGCCGAAATCTTTACATCGCCGAACTCCGTGTGCGCCAAAAGCTTGGCGCCGAAATCTTGCAACCTCAAATAAACTTATTCAAACTTTGAATGAATTAAAGTTAAGTAATATTGCAATGCGTTTGATTACGTTGTTATGAGTCGTTGTTGGAACAAAAGGACTTCTCCAGACCTGTAAATTGCGATGAACATGATTCCGTTATATTGTACAAAACGTTGAATAAAACTCACCAAGCCAGCTCTGAAAAATCAGCATTTGCTTACTTTCGTACAAAACTTAGGAGACCTTAAAAATTGCGATTTTTCACGTTAACCTAATGCAAACTCGGTTTTATTACAACGTCCAACTACAACCGGTTGATTTTGTCAGAGCTGTTTTGGTAATGCGGTCACGTTGTACTGCAGATAATCAGTTTTTGTTTTATGCTGGTAGTAGTTGTTGAACTTGAAAGAAACCAAACTGATACCCAACCAAAATAAACAAAACGTTTCAGAATAAGTGCACATTGTGGGAAATTTTTAAAACATTTCGGGAGTTTGATCGAATTTACGAGTGAATTGGAGTAAACTGAATGTTGCCTGGTTTGAGATAATTTAATAACATAATCTTTGTCATAATAGATGTGCGTCAGAAACAGAGACACGTGATTACAGAAGAGCGTGAACCAATCGATTGCGGCAAAGCAGAACTCTGTCGATATTTTTGCTTGTGGGAGAGTGCTTGTGAAGTTTACATTTGATAAGAAGATCAATTTGATGTTTCGTTCAGCCTAATGCCCGATATATATTACTCGATCTAAAACCGACAAACTTGTCTCCTAAATGTGCTGATCATCTGTTTCATCGCACTAACTTTCAAGCTCTATTTGAATCGGCACAACTTCTGTAATCATATATCTGTGTTTCTGACGCGCTGTCATTATGACAGAGGCTACTTTGCAGAACTATCTTAACGTCAACGTTTTTCGTATTTGAAAATCATCACCACGTCAATATCGAAAACAACATGCATAGAAGTGACTAATCACAGGTGATAGTAAATCCACTCTACACTTTGCAGCGAAATAACAAAAACAAAAGCGTCCCTTCTTTTATTTTCATATTAGAAAGTATTAGCTTCTTGAATTAAAAAATTTTTTCTTCACATTTAGGAAATTTCGGCCGTTTGATGGCGCTGACTGCACGTAATTTGTGGTTTGCGGTTCCAGCTTCTTTGAAGGCCCGCGAGTGATTTCACGTTTGTTTTAAAAAAATAACATCTGTTTAAGTGATCGCTCTTTAGTTGCGCGTTAGTGTAATATTAATTAATGTATGATCTGGAACTATTGTTATTGCGTTGTTTTGTTTTTTTATAAGTATTTCAAATAATAGTTTCCCAATGTTGCAAAAATTTTATACGTCCGTTACACCTTCCATGTAATCAAATTCAGAATCGTTATTTTCCTGTAAATTTCTAAACAAAGAACAATTGCTTGGGTTTTAATTGTTATATTTACAGTTAATAACTGCTCGCAAACACTTTACAAACTTAAACTTTTTATTGCTTTAAAAAGCTTTGAATTTAACAATTTTTAAAAACACTAATAAGTTCATTTTAAGTAATTTTGGCAGATAATATTTTTTGATATAAAAGGAAAAATGAAATCAAAAATTAAAAAGGGACACTGCACCAAAAAAATTACTTTTTAAACAAAAAATCGTTCAACTCTGGCTTTGGAATTTAGCATGACAGAATGTTGCTCATTGTGCTGTGTGTCAGGACGGCGTAGCGAATCATAAAAGTTTTGATAAGTATGCTGGTAGCCGTTTGAACAGTTTAACCTGATTTGTTTTTTTAAAGACTTTAATGTCACATTCGTTACTGTTGTTAGTGGTTGATCGAATGACTAATTAGTAAATGTATTTCTTTTTTCGATTTGTGAGCTGTTTCGAATATTTTCCTAAAAAAGTTTTACTTAATTTTATGTATGATGATCTCTTTTTGCTATTAAAAAAAACTTTTGTTCTGAAACCGTACAATATAGGAAAGCATAGTCTGCATAATAGGAGCTGTAGCATACTTGCCCATTAAAAGATCCTTGTACGGTTAGATTTCATCTGGTGTTGTCTCATTAAAATGACAGGCAGCAAGATGATACGTCATGATTTTTTCAGTTTGTAAAATTTATATTTCTAGTCATCTGTGCAACACCCGGCAGAAGGGTCATGGCATCTGATCACGTCACAGTTGTGTTGACATTCATCGTGACGTTGTAAGTTTTTACGTGCAGCCCGAAGAACGTCATTCGCTACTTTGCGAAGCGGTCGAAAATCACGTGACTTTGTACAAGGAAGCGATGGTTGGAATGGGCGTGGACAGGCACATGTTTTGTCTCTACGTTGTGTCTAAGATGCTTAATCTCGAATCGCCGTTCCTGCAGAAGGTTTGATTTTTATTTTTTCGCATTTACATTTGTAGCTCCGCGCAGTCAATTAAGAATTTTTTGCCTGTCTTGGCTTTTCTCGCAATTCATTTGAAAATGTTTTGGAACACGTTGAACTTAGTTGTCCCATTCGGTTTTTAAAACAGTTTTATTGGAGTGGACCACAAAAATTGGCTTAAAATAACTAAATTCGAAATACAGTGGAACGCCGATTATCCCAACTAATTAAGACTAGGGATGGTTCGGATAACTGATTTTTTCGGATAATCGAACAAAATATAATCTTGCAATAAAAAGTATCACATACACATATGGTCATTTATGATACATTGTGAGCAGTATAATGATCACTCATTTTTTTGTTTCAAGTTTGTTATTATTTTCGTCGCGCCAAGTCTCATCCTTTTTAGAACCAGAGCTGCGTTGAATAGCCCTCACTCTGTCTTTCACATCAGGCTATGGCGTTGGGATCTTTTGTAGAAAGCCCCCGCCATCTATTGCGAGTAATTTTTATCGCCCCACCATCTATAGCAAGTAATTTTTTTTGGTAAAACTAACTCGAAATCCTCCCTACAAGTTTCTTTTTCATCCTAATGTTTTAGTTTCACCAAAAAAAATTACTCGCAATAGATGGCGGGGGCTTTCTATAAAAGATCCTGGCGTTGCACCACCATCTTAGTAGTTTTTGGTGTCATAAGACTTTGTTCGGGAATCCTAAAGGACCAGTTGAGCTAGGTAACCCAATACCTGCGCTGAAACAAAGCTGTGTCTAAATTTTATTTTATTCCGGCTCAAGAAATAGCCTGCTATGAGCCTGAAGCTTTTATACAGTTGGCTTAACAAAAGCTCGGATTGGTTTCGTTAAAGACTCTTCTTCACAACAAACAGAGACCACTGTCTCTAATAAGAACGAATGTATTACAAACGTCACGACCGACGAAACTTCTATTCCACGCTTTGCCAAACTGCAAAGCGAACTCAACGCTATAACTTGATTTAATCAACACAAATAATTCTACCTCTGTAAACACAACTCCCAACCATTGGCGCAAAATAAATTCAGCAATCGTCAACCGATACAAAATCTAACGGGCTACCTCTTGTACCCAAACAAAATCACTTTCACTCGAGCCGTCTCTCGAGTCGTCTCAAATTACCTCATCATAATTTCGTCTCGCTACGTATCGGCTTTATATAGAAAAAAGATCACGTGACGCAAATTTACTCGTAAACGCTAGACCAGCGGTTCTCAAACTATGGGGTGAAGACCTTTTTTTTAGAGAACACCATGAGTTTTGGAGAAAAAAGTGAAAGCCAAGATCAAAACTCTTTTTGGGTCG
Organism: Diplosoma virens; assembly: GCA_963680785.1. Taxonomy (NCBI): domain Eukaryota; kingdom Metazoa; phylum Chordata; class Ascidiacea; order Aplousobranchia; family Didemnidae; genus Diplosoma; species Diplosoma virens. The sequence continues at coordinate 16,300,017 of OY796892.1, forward strand.
CCGTAAGCTCTGGTCATAATAGTGGGTCGCAACTCTTAAAAGTTTGGGAACCACTGCGCTAGACCTTTCTACAACTCTCTAGAGAATACGCTTATGCTAGAACCACCTAGTATATACGCGAATATTCTACAGTGACGCTGATCAAAAACATATTACGTCATACTGTCGAGCAAGAGAGAAAAGAAGATACATGTATCGAGCAATATAAAACGAATCGGACGTTATATCGTATAATACGAAAGCAGCGTTTCAAGGCGACACGATTATTATCTTATAATAAAACTACGAATTACTCATAACGGGAATAAATTACATTGTCATGATTAAAATTATTATGAATGAAGTGTGACATTCGGATAATTGGCGTTCTACTGAATTATTAAACTTTGCGATTTAATAATTCATTACTGTCGATGAAAATTTTCCTGGTACTCCCGCATCTGCAGCAATTCTTTCTACTTCCATTTTTATGTTAAGGATTTAAACTTTATTATTACGATTGTCTATTTCTTGTTTTTACGTCTTTATACGGCTTCAAAGCCAAGCCACTGACGATGTAAAACTGTTGCGACGCGAAACAAACTAGGCTTCACAGCAGAGAAACGAAGTTTATCGTCGCCATTCTTTTACTATTCAATCGTTTGAGTTAGGTTCTTCAAGAGCAGTGGACGCTGTCGACATCCCAAACACCGATGAACCAAATCAATGTCCTTCCTCCTATCAAAAAGAACACCCCTACCGGGGGAGGTTTCGGCCCAGTGAGTACCACGTCACAGACCCGACCCAATTGTTTTGCATTGATTTGCAAGGATTGCCGTGTAGAGCGATGACTTAGTTGCATGACGATAATTTCTAATTACCTTTAATTCTTCTTGTGTTTCGTCTTGGTTTCGCCAAGGTACTGGCAGAATCGTGGCGACTTTCGACGTCACAAACCCCCCACGGTCAAGGGACTTATATGGACATGAAGAAGCTTCCAAGGTTCGTCTCCGGCGGCGGCGGATTCGGCCCGGTATGACGTCACTTTCACCTTGTCGCTTTTGCTGCAATAAACTTGTTGTTAGTGGGCATGGGTACTCGAGGCTAGGCTTGCCTCCCTTACTGTGATAATAACTGTGACGTTTTAAAAGTGTCACTTGTTGCCGTTACCTGTCCGTTTGGCGTCTTCAAGAAGTGTTTGCAAACTGCTCGAAAGTCTCATGAGTCCAGGTTCTGCATGTGCATGTCTGTGTTTGTTCTTCTGCTTTCACCTTGCGCTGCAGGCTACTTGATGTCACACTTGCTTGCGGGATAATCGTGTAAAGACATGACTAGACGTCTCTGTGTTTTATTTTGTCAAACATTCTCTACATATTGTGCTGGATTTGCATTTTCTGTTCAAAGAAAATGATACGAGGGTCAGTCAAAAAATAATGAGCCCAAGTCTCTCCTGGCCATATTTGTTGCAATAAAATCAAAAGTCATACATCAAAAGAAAGCCCAGGGATAGGAGATCTCAGTTCTACTTTTCAATGTAATCTCCGCACTTTTCAATTCCAACTGTCCATCGATGAACAAGGGACACTATGCCAGCCTTGTAAAAGTCAGCAGGCTGCATTTTTAACCAGTTTCTTACAGCGTGCTTGACTTCTTGATCACTAGTGAAGTGCTGCCCCCTAACTCCTTCTTTCAATGGTCCAAAAAGATGATAGTCAGATGGTGCCAGGTCGGGTGAGTATGGGGGATGGGTTACCGTCGTCCATCCAAAAGAAGCAATCACTTCACGAGTTTTGAGACTGGTATGGGGCTTGGCGTTATCGTGTTGCAGCAAGACCTTAGACATGTCCAGGTGAGGTCGTACTCTTCTCAGTTTCGCTTTCAGTTTGCGTAAAGTGTCAATGTAAGCATCTGAGTTGATGGTAGTACCTTTAGGCATAAAATCTACCAATATCACTCCTTCAATGTCCCAAAACACAGTCGCCATAATTTTTCCAGCTGAACGTTGACTTTTGAATTTCTTGGCTCTTGGGGACGTGGGGTGACGCCATTCCATGGATGATCTTTTCGACAGAGGTTCATAGTGATGAACCCAGGTTTCATCTCCTGTCACTATACGGCTGAGAAAAGTTTTGTCACTTCTGTGACACTCAATAAGCTCCGAACAAGCTTCAAAACGGGCTTGCTTGTGAAAATCCAAAAGTTGCCTCGGAACCCATCTGGCGCAAACCTTTGCAAAGCCTAGCTCATTAACAATATTCACAGCACTTCCATGGCTAACTCCAACACGTTCAGCAATGTCATCAATAGTGATTCTGCGATCATCTCTAATCAATTTCTCAACCTTATCATTGTTTCCAGGATTGACTGCAGAAGATGGTCTTCCACTTCTTGGTCTGTCCTGGAGGCTACTCAAACTTGGATCATCTTCTTCGCGTTTAATCCTGGATACCCACTTTTTCACAGTGCTGTAGGCTAATGAAGCATCTCCATAAACATTTATCAATCTTTCGAAAATTTGTTTTGGTGGCTCCCTTTCCGAAACAAGAAATTCAATCACAGCTCTCTGCTTCTGACGGACATCCAGTGATGACGTCATTTCCAAAACACAATACCAAAAGTGGACACGTTGAAACAATTTTTTTTTACAATTTATCTTTAAAGCAGTAAATTTACTAAACACCCTTAAAATTTCTAGAAAAAATATGAAGGTTAAAGCGGTTAAAGTTAACAGGGCTCATTACTTTTTGACTGACCCTCGTACATTACAAGGAGTTATATTTTGAGCAACTGCCCACAGGTTCGCTTTCATGTTTTGTGATACTAACAAACTAAGCAATAATCTTGTAATTTTAAAAGCTACTCTTAGCCATTTGTATAGATCAATTTGAATAAACTTTTTAATAGTGCTGACAAGCGTTATGTCCTTTTGATCTCCATGTTACGAACAGTCTCATTCAATGCGTTTAAGAGAATGTCAACTTGATGTCTGTGATTAGTGCTTTGTGTGAAATTGCATGCTTTTTTTTATCTTCTAATCCTTAATTATTCTGTGTTTTGATGGTTTAACTAACTTCATATAAATACAAAAGTATAAAAAATTCAAGAAAATATTTTCAATAAAATCGTGTAAAACGAAACTTATATAAACAGTGTAAATCAAAGTTTTTGCAAATAACACGTGCGAATCTATTACATTTAGATAAGTTAAATACCGTATTTTTCAGACCATAAGGCGTAGTATCAATAAACGGCTTCTAAAGGCCCGTTTCCACTACGAGCGTGGAAAAAAGCATTCTTTGTTTGTTTTATTGCTTTTTTTTGCGCTCGCTTCAATTTTAACCGCTCGCTTCAATCGAAGATCAATAAAAGAGAGAAAGAATGCTCTTTTCCACGCTCGTAGTGGAAACGGGCCTGAACGCTTTTATTTTTATACACAAGACGTACCAGGTTATAAAGGCCTATTTCCACTACGAGCGTAGAAAAGAGCATTCTTTGTTTCTCTTATTGATCTTTCCGCGCTTGAAATTGAAGCGAGCGCTAAGCAAAGCAAAAAAATCAATAAAGCAAACAAAAAATAATCTTTTCGTTGTGGAAACGGGCCTTAAGGCGCACCAAAAGAAACAAAGACTCACTTTGTATTTTATGTGTATTTTATTCAAAAGAAACGATCAAACGAACGAACAAACAAGTTTATTGCGTAACAACACGCTCTGTTTACAAAACAAGTGCGTGGTTTTGAATGCACGAATGGCAATCTTGAAAATCAAACACGTGTAAACGCGCCTTTAAAGGCCCGTTTCCACTACGAGCGTGGAAAAAAGCAATCTTTGTTTGTTTTATTGCTTTTTTTCTACGCTCGCTTCAATTTTAACCGCTCGCTTTAATCGAAGATCAATAAAAGAAACAAAGAATGCTCTTTTTCACGCTCGTAGTGGAAACAGGCCTAAAGGCCGTGGAAAAGAGCATTCTTTGTTTGTTTTATTGATTTTTTTGCGCTCGCTTCAATCGAAGATGGATAAAAGAGACAAAGAATGCTCTTTTCCACTCTCGTAGTGGAAAAGAGCATTCTTTGTTTATTTTATTGATCTTCGATTGAAGCGAGCGGTTAAAATTGAAGCGAGCGCAAGAAAAAAGCAATAAAACAAACAAAGAATGCTTTTTTCCACGCTCGTAGTGGAAACGGGCCTAAAGGCGCAAATTCAATTTTTGAGAAAATTTAAGAATTTTAAGTGCGCCTTATGGTCCGAAAAATACGGTACACGTAAGTAAGCAACAGCGGCGAATTTGAATGATAAAGTTCTTAACAAGTTACCACTTTGTTTTTATGATGTGTTGTGATTAAGCGTTGTTTGTAATATTGAATATGCTTTCACTCGTCTTTCGACTTTTGTCATTAGTCCTTTGAAACAGTTACGTGTTTGGCAATTTTTCTTAAGCAAAGATATGTAAATTTTTGTTGTAATAGTAGTAAAAAGAACCTATATTTTCTTTTGATTACCTATTATTAATGACTTCCATAAAAACCCCAGCATTGCTACGTAGATCGTTTGCTATAGTGTTGGGTGGGCCTGTGTTTTCCAAGGGGATCGGAATGGCCATCGACTCTCTGATGTTTTTTTAAGGATAATTTTACTGTTGAGAGTGTAGAAACATTTTCTTTTTGCTCCGAATAAGTGATGAAGCGTTTTATTTAACCCATTTTTTAGTTGTGTATTTCTGGCAATGTCAAGAACAATTTTTTTCACGTTTTTTAATTAAGGTCCGAGAGGCTTCCATCAACGCTTTGTTATTTGCAGATTCTTTCATTTATCCTGTTTGTTGATTTTTAAATGCTATCATGCAGAGTGAGTTAATGCATGTACAATTGCAAATTTAATTGAATGTGATTTATGATTAAGTATTATAATAGCTTTTTCAATCACTGTGAATGTTAAACGAAATTTAATTTATATCTTTTTTTTTTTTTTTTTCGCAAAAATTACAGTGCATGTTGTACTTATACTTGTCGCTGGAAAATTGCTGTACTTGTAGGTATTTGACAAAAGATGTCTATGATAAATTTCATATATCACAAAATGTGACAATCAAATAGTGAAAGTTTAGTTTTGTAAAATATTTTTCCGATTTTATGAGCAATAACAAGAACTCCCCAATGTTACCAAGCTTTCTTGATTGTTATATATCAGGGATGGCGAACCACTGACCCGCTAGTTGAAATTCAATGACCCACCTGATGTTCTGAAATTTCTGGCATTTTTAGTCTGCAACATTAATTTAGGACGGATTAGACCAGGGGCGTCCAACCCGTGGCCCGCGCAGTAGTTTTTGAAGCCCTCTGTCCTGTCAATTTTGGCAGAAGTCGAAGACAGATTTGCTGTGAAGACTTCTTTTTCTCGTTTTTTATCAAATTTTAGAGGAGTCTGAGACTGATTTCAGGTGAGTACCTTTTTTTTTAGAGATCACTATGATTTTTGGGTACAAAAAGTGGGAATTCCGAAACTGATTTCAGGTGAGGACTTTTTTTTTAGAGATTACTATGATTTTGGTACAAAAAGTGGGAATTTCGAGATTGATTTCAGGTGAAGACTTTTTTTTAGTCTTCAACTTTTTTAGCCAATGATCCACTTAATGTAAGTTTTAAAAAACTCATTTTTTGACCCGCCCTATAAAGAAAGGTTTGCCAACCCTGTAATATATAAATAACTGCATTCAATAACAACGCTGTCTTTAATTTTAAGGTTGCTGACGACGGCTACGGCGTATCTTACATTATATGCAACGAAGATTTGATTATGTTTCATGTCTCCAGCAAATACTCGTCTTCCGTCACAGTACGTGTCAGGTGTCCTCTATCATTTGCCGCAGTGAAATAGTCTTTTATAAACTGAAACCAGCGTGGTCCAACTACGGGCCCGCGGAACAATTTTGCACAAGTCTTGTCGATTACAAGCAGCGGCACCCTTTTTTTTTTGAAGAACGCTATGATTTTGGGATGAAAATAGGAACTTCTTAGATCGATTCCAGTTGAAGACCTTCTTTTTTTTTTTTTTTTAGAGAACACCCTGATTTTGGGACCAAAATAGGAATTTCAGAGATCGATTCCAGTTGAAGACCTTTGTTTTTTTAGAGAACACCCTGATTTTGAGACGAAAATAAGCGTTTTTAGCCGGTTGAGGCGCGCAAACTCAAATAATTTTGAAAAGTGACCCACAAAAGTGGAGAAGTTGGACCACCCTGACCTAGATTTTATCTTTGCGGCCCGCGAAGCTTTTTCAAACCTTAATGCGGCCCTTCATGCTCTTAGCCTTGGACCACACTGAACTGAAACAGTGCTTCAGTTTATCTATTTTGGCCTCGCGGCCACTTTTTTCTGAGAATATATTATAGGACGCACAATTGCGTATGGCGGAAAAAAAAGAACTCATGCAATTTATTTTTAGTGCAAAACTTGAGCTTGTTTGATATAGTGACTTCAAGTCCACTCTTTGATAGGAGACGAGTTTACATGCAAAATAGCATTTCGATTATCAGTTTTAGGACTGTTTTTTCCTTCAATATCGTTGTAGTTACGAAGCTCGATTTACAGATATTATGTAATTTAACCGTAATACTTTTTATGACATTATAATAATTCATTCAAAAACTAAAAAAAGGAAAAGCCGTGTCAACGTAAGAAATCAATAAATTAAAGTACACTATCATAATAATTGTGTGATTTAATTTATTTTATGGTAGCGATTTTCTTTTAATTTAAAATTAGCGCAGTTATTTATAATTGTCGCCTGTGTTTTTAAAATAATCTTGCGTGTGCACTTTTATGATTTAAGTTTCAGGCTCATTGCTAATCGAAATGATGACGTCACAATAAAAAAATTAGCATTCTGAAATTATTCGCATTTCAAAGAAGCCAGAAAACTTTCCCCCGCTAGCGTCAACATAAACTGACCATAAAAATTAATTAAAATAAAATAGCTGCTATTTGCATTTTTCAACTTGAAGTAGCTCACTAAAAAGTTCACGGCCCATTTGAAAGAGCTTCGCGGCCCACTGGTTGAGAAACACTGAACCAAAACATTGTGGTCCAACTTTTCATATGTGCGTACCAGATAAAGCGTGTAATTACACCCAAAATGACTAGTTTAGCTACTTTTAGGCAAGCTTTGCCTATTTTTCTAATAAAAAAGCGTTTTTTTAAATCGGTTCCAGCTTTTCTTGTGTTGAACGGTTGACCATTACTATTTTGCAACTTGGTACGTCGGTGCAAACGCTTCAAAAGCTACTGATCTTTTTAAGCATTGCTTTAGAGCTTTACAACATGAGAAATTTTCTCTTTTTTTTACGTGTTATAATATTGTAAACTTGTTTCATTTGCTCTGCTCGCTGTTAACGAATTCAAAAAAAATTTTTGGCAATTTTTAGGATTCCGATCGCTTCTGTAGGAATATTAAACAGGCGATGATAGACATGAAGGATTTATGTGAAGGAGCGAAATCCAAGTGAAAGAAGGAGGATCTCGCTTTTGGGGAAACTTGTTTTTATTTATTGATCCGTGGAACCTATAATTTCGACGACACATTTTGTAGCTGCCTTCTGTAGGTAATTAGCATTTTGCACACGATTTTATAATAGACTGAGCCATTTTCTGTAAACTTTTGTTCGATTTGATTGCTGTAAAGCTTCTTTTTTTCGTAGATTTAACCTTAATTTATTTGTCTATTTTACGAAGAGTTTTTATGATACCAAAGAATTTTTCTTCATCAAAATTACTCGAGCTAATTTGGCAAACTCTAAATCGACATATGATTGACAAGATTAACGTTCTTGTATTGATTTCCAATTGTGAGATCGTAGTTTTATTCTGTTTTGAGATTTGTTCAAAAAAATTTGCACTTTAGTAGATTAACCCTTCGTAATTGCAGAGTAGCGTATGTTTATTTTTTGTTGTAGCCGTAGTTGTCCCTATTTTCAAGTAGGTTTAGTGAAAGTAACATCTTTATTAGCAGTTAGTCGCACAGCAGACTGCATCGCACCCGTTATTGCTGTTTGTTGTTTTTAATTACTTGCCGAGGTTTGCTTCAAACTTTCTGTTCGCAGTTCTATATGTAATTTAACGTGTTTTATTTATACTAAATTCGAAATTGCTGTTTGGTGTCGTTTCTTGCTGACATACCTTCCTGTCACTGTATCCGCTTTTCTATAATGGAACAAATCAGCATTTGCGTTTGATGTTTACAGCTGAATAGAATTTTTTGCAGTTCTGACTGATTACATTAGAACAGCGTAATTAATATAGAACGTAATATTTACTAGAACGTAATTTGTTCCGAATGCGACAAAAGTAATTGTAAATGTAGGTCTACAAAAATAACATCGACCTCCTCAATTGCTCGAAATCGTTTATATACAATAGGCCCATATCTATTTCGTTGTAGCCTATTGACATCTCTGATCATTTACCAATTTTCTGTTTGTCCAATAAAGTAAATCGGCCTACTCAAAACATGCACACAAGAAAATGAAATAAATTCAACAGGGCCTACCAAAGGTTTATTGAAGTCAATTAAATCAAGGATTATTTCATTAATCCTACAAGCAAGAGAAAATACAAACTAACTAAACTAAAGCAACAAGCAAAAAATTACCATTAAATAAATTGTTTACTTAAGCACAAAAATGTTATATTTCAATAAAGAAAATTGATTAAAAAAAACGGTAACTCATAAAAAAACATTTAAATCCAAGTAATAAATATACAGGGTGGCCCAGATATAACCGAAGCCGAATTATTATGAAAAGTTACAGTTAAATAAAACAAATTTTATTACACAACGTTACGGCAAATGGTCAAAATGCAAACCATTATTTGCAATACAATGATGACATCGTTTGACAATTGATTCAGTTACTTTTTTGCACATTTCCGAAGTAATATCTTTCAATGCGTTTATAATGTTCTCTTTTAGATCATTGAGGGTCTTTGGTTTATCACTGAACACTTGATTTTTGAGTACTCCCCAAAGAAAGAAGTCTAGGGGAGTCAGGTCTGGAGATCTTGGGCCATTCTACGAAACCACGGCGGCCTATCCATCTGTCTAAAAAATGTTCATCAAGCCACTTTCAAACCGATACAGTATAATGACCGGGGGCACCATCCTGCTGAAAGTACAAATCAGCACAATCGTCACGTTTAGACACTATAGGCCACAACTTTTCGTTTAACATTTTTAGATATGATTCAGCCGTCACTGGTATCAAAGAAAAATGGGCCAATTAAACCAAAACTACAAAGGCCAGCCCAAACAAGAATAAAAGGGGGCGACCATAAATGACAAAAAAGACTAATGACTTTTGGGTTCGGTTTTATCTGGGCCACCCTGTATGTTCCAGTGGTGGGCAGTAACTGCTACTTCGTTACCAGGGACGTGACGTCACCTGTGAAAATCGCAGAAATACAATATTAAAGTTATAGTCTTCGCAAATAGATGCAACTTGCTTTTGATTAAAAAAATTATACCGTGCTTGTAGCAGTTTAATTAGTTTTGCTATTTAACCCTAATTTTCGACGGTTTAATCATTTCGTCAAGCGTTCTTGTCAACAAAATCGCTAATACACGCTAGTGAGGCAGCTTGAAGACTTGCCTCCCTTTAAATATAAATAATAAAGCGTTTTTTCTCTTTTGATGAAAATATCTGTTGAAATAAAGAAGATTTGAGGCATTGTTACGTTGTTGACAAAAAAAGGCTTTTCTTACTCCCAACATTTGCTGAAACAAGATAAATCGGTTTGTTCTTAGTAAGTCAGAGTAGACGCATTGTGCTACTGCAAAGCAATAAATTATTTAAGTTTTAGTAGTAGAAGATAATTTAGAATTTAAGCTAAGAAGTTTTTCAACAATAAGCTTTTGATCTAATTTTGTAATATTTATAATTCAATGTTACACTATGATATACATTTCTAACTAACTATACCTTACCTTGTAAAAACTAATTGCGAAATTTTTTTTACTTCATTGTGAAGCAATTAAAATTATTGAAACAATATCAATTGTAAACGACAATATCCCTTACAACTTTTAGCTTGAAAATATAGAATGTCCGGCTGTATCTTTACACGCCGGTCGGGAAATAAGTTTCAAGTAAATTTACGCCAATAAAGGCGCGTTTACAGTACTTTATTCAGCGTGATCTTTATTTTATTGACGCTCAAATACACTCATTTTTTCATGAAAAAATGAGTAGATTTGAGCGTCAATAAAACAACAAAGATAACACTAAAAAAAGAAGTACTGTAAACGGCTGTAAGTGCGCCTTAATTGTTAACAAACGCACGCCTTTCTTGAAGGAGTTTAAAAAATTCAGGGAGTTCTATTTTAGTTACACATTTTTAACATTGCATATATTTTGTCAACTTTAAAAATATTATTTGTTTTCAATTAATTGTGCATGAGAATTAAAGTCTCGTCTTTTTATTTCAAAAAAATACTTTTTAGTCCTCTCTCCATGGTTTTGATTTTTTTATACTACGACGTTGTTTTTATTTCACAAAAAAAAATTATTAGGAGACACGAAAAGCCTTCGCATCTTTAGGAGGTCATGGGTCTGGGTCAAAGCAGAATCAAAAGTTTTTCGCTGACCTCCTGAAGACATCTTTAAGTCATGGTTGCGCCAAAAAAGTAGGTTATTTGCCTAAAAATTAAGGGTTTAAGCCCTTTTGCCCCTTGGATCCGATCATGAAAAATTTAGCAAGCATCTTAATTCGAAGGTTTTCATGCAAAATCAAATTCTTTAAGACTTTTAAAACCTAAAGAACTGATTTGTCTCTAAATTAACAAAATTTGCAATTTAATGTTAAAAGAAACTGAAAATTTTGCAAGTTATTCATTAAGAAAATATTAGCCTACGGCAGCGTGGTCGATTAGCTAAACCGCCGTGCTTGTGATCAACATGGCCTTGGTTCAAAACCTACTCGCGCCATTCTGTGTTGTCCTTGGGAAAGATACTTTGTGGGACTTTACTCTGCTTGGTGGTCCAGACAAACAGTTATAAATTTCAGTGCTATCTTTATAAAACTAAAAAACCAAAATAAATTTTCACCGCACAACAATATCTAGGCATCTTCGGAAGCAGGTCGGATAATGGCTTGCCCTACGTATAGCGCCTCCGACACTTTCTGGCGAGTCAGGAGAGAGAGAAGCAATAAAAAAAATGTTTTCAACTGAGGAAGAGTTAGCTAAATGTGAGCGAATCCTTCAAATTGCTTTTTATTTAAGTAGAGCACTGTTTTGTTATTAAAAAAATTAGTACTAACGTTACTTTAAAAAATTAGTGCCTCACCAACCACAAGCTTCACGGCTCGTCACTCTTCGTTACTTTTGCAAAAATTGTAACTATAGGGGAAGGCGGGGCAAAACGAACATTTGCTCTATTTCTTTCAATTTCAAAGTTTCCATTTGTTTTTTTAACTTCTTTTATTTTCTATTTTAGTTAAAGTTATGAAATTAAAATTGGAAGCTTTGTAATTGTTCTGGGTGTTTTACGGATAAAAACGTGTTTGGCAGATATTTGTTGTAAAATTGGATACAAAGTAAAGTCGATCTCTTGATCAATCAATGACTAAATTTAAAATTTTTTTGATGTAAAGTGTAGTGTGACAAAATAAAATTTAAACAATGTTTGTTATTTAAAAAAATTTTTTTTATATTCGCCTTGCATGTTGATTGCTAAAAGCAGCTTAGAAAAAGGGGGAGCTTAGGGCAAAACGGTCATACCTATGTGTCATACCCAGTGATGGCCTTAGAAAAAGGGGGGCCCGGTGCAAGAAAAGTAAGGGGGGTCACTATTTAGTGTGCCAAAAAAAGGTAGCCAAAGCAGTTTTAGTATATGAAAGCAAAGTCGTCACTAAAAAAAGGTTTCCGCTTTCCCAATTTTTCCTCAAAATCATGGTGTTCTCTAAAAAAAAAAATGTCTTCACTTCCAATTCTTCTCCTCTTTCCCAAATTTTTCCCCAAAATCATGGTATTCTCTAAAAAAAAAGTCTTCAGTAGTATGTGATGCACTTTCACTTTCTATTGTAGTAGTATATAGTGTGTAATTTGTCGTCAATTACGGAGGTTACGGAGGCATTTATTTCAATTTTTTTTTTGTTTTGACTTGATATCAACGTCTTAGTGGTCCTTTGTAAAAATCAAGCAATTTCTTGTGTAGGGGGTGGCTACTTTTTGATCTATTTTAGGGGGGCCCGGTGCGACCGCACCGCTTGCACCTTATTAAAGCCATTACTGGTCATACCAAGCAACTAATATTGTACCAAATGAAAGTTATCACAGATTCTCATGCAGAAAGCTGATAAATTGTGTGTCTGATATAGACCTTGATAGCCTATATCTTCAAATGTAGCTGCGACAAGCACTTCAAACAATGAATTAAATTTTACTGTGAATGAGTGTAATGAACAGGCTAACTTAGTATTTCTAAACAAAGTAATGAAGATGAAAGAGTCTTCCACATCTCCTCTTCCTACTGCGAAGTTAACACATAAAAAGCGTAAAGGAAAGTATATCACTCATATAACTGGTTCTTGGTTTAAAAAATCTATCACAGTGAGTGGAACAGCATTGAAAAAACTAAAATAAGCCTACATTAAAAAACCTCAAGCAATCGATAAAGAAAATAAAAACAATGAAGCAAAATATATTTGTTTGCTTAGCATACAACCTTATGAAGAGCCACCACCAGTTATGGCTTTAGAAGGGTGCGAACGGGGCGGTTGCCCCACCCTCCCTAAAAAACATCAAAATGTGGACCCCTTACGCAAGATACTGCTCTATTTCTTCATAGTAGCACCAAGACAGTGTCACCCTAAAATGAATCTTTTTTTTAGAGGTCATTTTGTTTTGAGACACTAAAAAGTGGCCATTCCTAAAACAATAAACTTCTTCTAAAGATCGCTTTGTTGCTTTGCTTCGGAACACTAAAAAGTGGCACCTCTACTTTTCTTGCACCGGGCCCCCTCTTTTGTAAGGCCATCACTGGCCACCACCCTACTAAATGTTTGCAGTGGTGTCACGATAGATGTTTGTATTATAGGCTACTGACCAAGAATCTTTTTGTGCAATTTTTGCGTGTTTAATTCTTTTAACATTACCATCTCGGTATAAAATATGTTCCTATTTGATTTTTTAGTTGCCACAATGCAGAAGTACTAATATTTTTAGGCTACTTGAAATTTAAAACAAAAATAATAACTATTTTTAATTTTACCTGGGCAAAACGGACACTATGACCGTTATGCCACGAGCCCGGGGCAAAACGGGCATGTAAGTAAATATACATTTTTCTAAAATAAAATTTTTATGCTGTTGTCACGGGTTTTAAATTATATTCATGAGATAGTATATTGTCAGAGCACTTAGAAAATCTTTTTTCGTTTATTTAAGTCCAGCACCAGAGCCATTACGTCAATTTGAAATAACTATGACCGTTTTGCCCCACTTCCCCTATCATTTACAAGCGTATTTCGCAAAAATGAAATTCAATTTAGAAGAAATGAAATTCAATTTAGTAAAATTGAAATTCAATTTGGCACAATTGAAATTCAATTTGGCACACGTGAAGTTTAATTTGGCACAAGTAAAGTTCAAATTGGCACAAATAAAATTCAATTAGGCACAAATGAAATTCAATTTGGCATAAATAAAATTCAGTTTAACACTAATGAAATGTATAAATTGTATATCCTGTTTCTTACTTGCTATTTTCATATTTTGGCATAATTTCAAAACAAATTTCTTTTAAATTCTTTAATAGTTTTACTATATAGTAACAAATAATATCAATGTTTATATACAGTGTTTTTCGATCTACTTTAGTCCTCTACCGATCAATTTTAATCATGTATCGATCAATTTTAGTCACTACCGATCAAATTTAGTTCTGTGTCGACCAATTTTAGTCATGTGCCGATCAAATTTAATCTTGTATCGATCAATTTTAATCGTGTACCGACCAAAAATAGTTATGTCGACAAACTTTATTTTTATTGGTAAATACATGTAAGCAATTTTGAGATATAATTTTTACTATAATTTTTTTAAATTAAAGTTTTACAACTACTGCATTTCCAAAAACAAATACACCTAAAAAATTTTCATTAAATCACCAAGTTAATACCGTTGAAATTCATCAATTCATGCATGATCTAACGGATAGCCTTACATGCCGGGGGCAAAGAGGCAATTTCCCTATTTATCAAAAATTTGGACAAAGTCAAAATTTTTTGGACAGCGATAGAAAAAATTTGGACAACAATAGAAATTTTAGGTCACCGACAAGGAATTTTTGGGCTAAAAAAATTTTTTGTGCAACAAAAATGAACACTAAATGCAGAAAAAAGTTTAAGATTTAAGTGAAGACTTTTTTTTGGTCTTCACCCAATATTTTCGACAAAATTTCTTTTCATATTTGCAAAGTACTTGAAAATTATGTTTCGAGCAAAGCCTCATAAAATTTGGGCAAAACTGTATTGCCCCCAAATTTTTTCGACTTTTGCAAGAAGGTGTCGAATTTAAGTGCCTAATATTCTTTTTTTCAATCAAACCAGACAGCAACGAAGACTTAAATTAGAATCATCTTTTTCTTAATGGATCGACACCGGTGCCTTCCAGATGCAAATTATAGATTTCTAGTCATCTTTATTGTGGGTAAATCAATTGGTCAATTTGCGAAAGTTATTGAGAACGAATGTAAACAAACACGAGATTTGTCATTTTAGATTGTTGGGATTCTTTACCGGAAAAATTAAGCTGCCTAAAGAAAGAGGCAACAGCTATAAGGGTTTGGATGCACCGTAAATAAATGTTTTTACACATGAAATTTATTCTTAGTCTCTTTGTTGTTTTTTTTTTATTTTATCTCTATATTTACCCTCCTGACTCGCAGCAAAACGACGGAGGCACTAATACATAGGGTAGGTAATTACCCCGACCTGCTTCCGGAGATACCAAGATATTACTATCCGCTTGCAATTTAATAGAGATATTACTGTAATTTAGAACTGCTTGCCATGACCACCAAGCAGGGGAATGTGCCGTAAAGTGTCTTTCCCAAGGACACAACAGAATGGGGCAAGTGGGTTTTGAACCGAGACCGTGTTGGTTACGAGCCCGGCGCTTTAACTACTCGACCACGCTGCCGACACGCTGCTGTTATTCTTAGTTTCTTTGCAATCCATTGTAGCCGACTTACTGTAGATTATTCAAAAGCGTGTGTTCAAATAAAACATAGTCCAATATTCAAATACAGTATAGTCCAGACATAACAGAGTTGGGTAAGGAGAAATAAAAGCAATGATTTCATTCAAAATTGTTCTTATAACTGCATTTGATATCAAAAAATATTTAATAATAATTTGGGTTGATTTATTAATCTGTCTGTTTTCCGTTTACTATTCTCAGAAAAATGACAATGTAAACTGTTCCTCATGAAGCAATGGAAATAAATTATAAAATAGTGTAATTTCAAAAAAACTTTGAAGGCGAAGCTTAAAAAAATTTCAAAATTGTTAGACCGAGTTGAAAAGATTGCCAACCCCTGAGCTAAACCATGAAAATTTTAAAATGCTTGTTTTTTTAAATGAAAACCAAATATACTCTTTACTTCCATTAACTTTATGTGCGTTTTCTTGCGTTTCGTGAATTATTGAATTAGTAGTTGTAAGTTGCTTAAGACTAAAAAACAAAATTTAAGCACCGCTAACCAAAAATTTTATTATTATTCTTTAATTATAAAACTAAATGTAACTTGTAACTATATAGTTAGTTTTTCGGCCGAGCAATAGTAATTTGTGACTAGTTATTTTTACAAAGTAATTTGTCCATTCGTGATTGTTTCTGACATGAATAGTAATGGTGTCGAGTTAGCGAAATTGGTATTTTTTTTTGGGATCGATTTTATAAGTTGTAAAAAGCTTTGTGTTTTCAGTGTTTTTGAAGAACAACCATGGCTTTTTTACCGTTCTATCTGTCTAAATTTTTATTTTGCTGTTTGTACCTTGTTTGTACAGCAAGAGATCTAAATATTTTTAATTTTATAAAAATTTGTACCGCTGGATTCAATCAAATAAACTTTGACTTTGACTTTCAATTCGGTCCTCACTTTAGCGTTTTCAGACTTTTTTTAATACTTACACTAATAGTAGTTCTTCGACTCAACGTGCTAACCAAGAAATCAAAACAAATACAAAATAATTAAAAACAATATTAATAGAAACCAAACTGCTTAAAATGAGAAGCACCAGACTCGAGTTTCGCTCTTATTAGAGCTCGTCAGTGATGCATATCTTTATAATATCATTAAAAACAATATTTTTAAAAAGCTAATAATCAGCATAATTTGCCCTTTTTATGGAGCTACACGGTAAAACTATCAAACAAAATACTTTACAGAGACTTTCAGCATGTGCAAAAAGTAAAAGACTTAGAATTGATTGCCAACATTCCTGCATAAGCACTATGAATATGGAAGTTGTCAAAAATTTTTTTCGACCTGAAACAATGGCAGCCTTTCAATTTTTGAAATTCTTCTTACATAATATACTCTACTGTTATGCTTCACTTTTTGCATGTCCGCAATGAAACTAACATAAAGCAGTATAAGCAATTATAGAGGACGCAGTTGCATCAGTGGTCACTGCAACTTTTACAGAATTGGCAAAAGTATCCTAATATAAAGCTAGCTTATTACGTTTTAATCAAGGCAAAAGGGTACAAATCTGATAAGAATTTATTCGAGCCATGTATGAAATAAAACGAAGAGGCTGTGTAAAAAATGTAATGATCAAAAACGAGCTTTTAAATATTCAGCAATTGTATGAAAGTGAAATTGCAATTTTAATGTATAAATTTCAAAAACGCACTCTTCCTACTCCAATTCAACAACTATTTCAGCTTAAACCATGCCAAATTAAAACTAGAAGTGATAGTCAAATTATTTCTTCGTGTTTTAAAACAACAGTCTGCCAACAATCAATTAAATTTATTGGACCCAAAATTTAGAATACTTGGAATTATTTGGAATTTGGAACCTCAAGAAATTAAAAACTGCTCTACATTAGTTTCTTTCAAAAACAAACTAAAAATTTATTATCTAACTGGCGCAATACCCGACGAATATACGAAAACATAGTGCCGTACCTGCAACATAGAAAAATTTTTTTCCTCCCTGCTGCTGTTTTCCTTTTATATTTCAGGTCATCGTCGATATCAATTCAAGAATTCAACTTTACCTACACCTGGAACAATCGTTTAATCCCAAGTTGTATTAAACTAGTCTTGAAACTTGACAAACTTTTTTTTACTATCAATTGGCCAGATAAAAAAAGTTTAATGCCAGCAGCGTCTTAAAATAAACTCATATTGGAATTTTAAATTATGCGTTTGAAGAATTTAAAAAAAATAAATGTGTTACAAAAACAAGTCTTGTCTATAAATATGTTTCTCTTGGGTATGAGTGTAAACTGCATCCGGTTGTAAGCTTATCAACTGATAAGTCGGGATGAATGAAGATACCCAATTACAACTTCCTCTAGGTCACCCTTGGGCAAGGTGTAGTACCTGAAAGCCTCCTTGTGCTGGGGTTACATGCCAGCAAATAATATTATAATAATAAACAAGGCTGTCTTAATTTTTCCTTTTTGTTTTTATGCATTTTTTTTATTTTTTATTTTTATTTTTTCTTGTTTTAGGCATTTTTTTTATTCTTTATACTCGTATACATACTTTTTCTCTAGGTGATGCAATCATGCAAGCCAATACCTTAGCTAGTTTATTGAGTTTTTGCATGTTTCAACGTTGTTTTGTTTTGTTGCCTGTCCCTTTTCCCGTAGTGTAATTATGTTGATGTAATTATTTTGTTCGACAAGTGGCGGAAATAAAAAACAACTCAACTGAACTGAACTGAATTGTAATGAAGAAATTAAGAAAAACATAATAATAAAAAACAATGAACCAAAGTTACGCAAACTTAAACATCAGTAAGTTTTATAAAATATTTCTCATCAAATTAATGGTTAATATAACGTCATTTACAGTACATAGAATATATTTTTACTATGCGCATGGTTGTGCTGGTGCTGATTTTGAAGATCTCGGAGTTGAATATCTCTAGATAACCTCATAAAAGCCATTCTTGATTGTGGTAAATTGTGTTTGCCAACTCTGGTAAAATGTACATAAATAAAACGTCATAGCCTGCTGTTGAACACTTTTGAAAGTGCAACGACGCGTAATTTACTTTATAGTTGCCCGCTCTTTGTCGCTTCTGGAAATACAAACAATTCAAGCGATCGCTTAATGATTAACTGCTCGAGACAATCGGTGCAATCTGCGCTTGCTTTTGTTTCAAACAGTCAACTTTTCGTGGGTTAGCCATGGTCGAAATTTTCAGTTTATTTTTGTGGATTCCTCTTGCTTTGCAAAATATCAAAGTTATTCGAGGTAAAAGAAATATTTTTTGTTTTATATTTTGCTATGAATGTCAGCTTTGTTGGCTTTGAGTGGTTTTCATAAAAGCTTAATAATTAGTGTTGATATTTTAGTGGATCAATTAAGCTTCTAAGCATTAAGACTACTCAACGAATTCTTGTGACAACTGCTGTTTAACTGAATGTTTTATTTTGGCATATGCCAGTGTGCCAAACAATGAAATAGTTTATGTTTACCCAGGTTTTTCTTTTTTGATTAGATTTACAGAATTAAGAAAAATTTAATTCAATGCTATTCACGTTAATACCAAATCAAACTACGCTGTCATATGAAACAATCGTTGAGCCAAGTTTTAGCCTTTTACAGTATTATATTCTTAAAATGATTACATTAGTCAACAAAAAATGGATTTTTTTCCAAACAAGAACAAAAAGATTTATTTTAAGGTAACAGTGGGGCGCTGATTCCCAATCTCGCATTAGGTCTCTTTTTCTAGTTCTTT
This sequence comes from Diplosoma virens, assembly GCA_963680785.1. Taxonomy (NCBI): domain Eukaryota; kingdom Metazoa; phylum Chordata; class Ascidiacea; order Aplousobranchia; family Didemnidae; genus Diplosoma; species Diplosoma virens. Next base: position 16,318,977 of record OY796892.1, read on the forward strand.
AGGTTTTAGAGATATGAGGGGATGGGGGAATTTTATACCCTATAAATGGCAATGTTTTTGCCATTATTGCAGTAGTTGTTTAGGTTTTGACATACTAAACAGGTTCAAACGCTGTTATGGTAAATAAAAAATTAAACAAGCTACTTTAACGTACCGGTGTGGGTGTTTACCGATAGACTGAAAATTGGATAACGGACCAACTCTTTTTTGTCTATTGTTGTCTTGAAAAAGACTGTTTTGAAACCCTTGAAACAACCTGTTCTTGGGTGGTCTGGAAAAAACTGCTAGTCCTACATGAGTAGCCTTAACAAAGGCTGCTAATGCATAGCCTTAAAAAAGTTGTTTTAGGTTACCTTAAAAAAGGCTGTTTAATAATAGCAAGGAAAAATGATTGCTTTCGACCTAGGCATTACTTAGTAATGCAATCAATACCAGTTTTAAGATGAAGATTTTAAAATGTTTGGCATACAATTTCCGTTTGCATGCATGGGTTGGATAATCACGGTATAACATCCAATAAAAATCACCTATCATACCCTCATCCCAAACTCCTTGATACTTTTCTTCCATTGCTTGAATATCTGGGTGAAATTTTTCACCCTGCTCATCATTAACTGCTCCAAAATTTTCAAGAAAAAACTCAAGGTGTGAATGAACAAAATGCATTTGCAAAGACATGCGACATCCCATCTCTTTGTATGCCGCTAGCAACTCTGCAACACCTTTTTGATATAAAGGTGACTTAAAATTTCCAAGAAAATTTGAGCAAATCCATTTAAATTCATGCCAAGCTCGTAGTTTCAATGTATTTAAAGCTTTTTCAAACTCTGGGTCTTCAAAAACTTCCCGAATTTGTGGAACAACAAAAATTCCTTCTTTCAACTTGTCTTGGTTTAGATTGGGAAAGTTTTTGCAGAGAAATTCAAAGTCATTCGAACGGTGTTTGGCCATAGCTTTCGAAAAGTTCTTCATTAATCTTAGCTTGATATGCAACGGTGGCATTAAAACTTTATCTGGATTTACGAAAGAAATGTGTTGAATATTTTTCATTACAGGTACATATGAGTTCCTTGTCGTCCATTCTTTTGTTTCATGTGCTGTGCAGTGTCACAACTGTCCCTGAAACATAAAAACAACAGTGTTTAGTAAACCCCCCTTGCAATTTTATTAACATTCCAATGATTTTAAGGTCCCCAGATAAACTCCGCTGGTCGTCAGAATAGTGAATCGCATTTAACAAGATTTCAATATTGTCGTAAGATTTTTTTAACTGGTTAGAAATAGAGGGCCTTTTATTTCCAACATGTAAAAAAAACTCTTTCAAGCTTCTCTTTGATGATTCAATAAAAAGCTTCCATTCATTCACAATATGAACTATACCCCGAGTTCAAAATAGCTCTTCAATATCATGGCAGTAACAAAGAGGTTGCTCAACTTTGAATGCCGAAGAAAAGTCTTTATTGCGTTTCCTATAGTAACTTACTTTGATCTTTTTCAATTATATTTCGTTCTTTTAACCTTGATGCAAGGAGCTCTGCCTTTTCCTTAGAAAGACAGAAGTCTCTAATTAGGTCATTTAGAAGTTTCTGTGAAAATAAGTTGGGATCTTTTGTAGTATCATACTCAGAATCTGAATTCGTCCGAATTGTCTTCATTAGCACTGCAATCAATAGCATCAAGCCGATCTTGAGGAGGCACTGGTGGTGGCATTGACTCATCATAAAGAACTGGTGTTCTTGCTGAATCTAAATTGGAATATGCTATTTTGTCTCTCTGTGTAAAGAAAAGCCCTTTGTTTTGGTGAGACAAAAATAGCAATCCTGACAGTTATTTTTGGGTTTACGCCAAATCATTGGGACGGCAATGGCTTAGAAGAAGACGGTTTATTTAGCCAGTTGTGCTAACCTAAATAGCATTTCTTGCATATTTTATGAGGTGCCCAAGTCTTATCTTGGTCACCTAATTGGCAACCAAACTATATCTTGTACATTTTCTTGATATCATGAATAATATTTCTTTGTTATTCTTTGCTCGTAAACATTCCACAGACAAACCAAAACCAATCCGGATGGTTTAAGCACTTTCTAGGCATTATGAATATATTTGAAAATTTTGAAAATACTATCAACGTAGGCCTACCTGCTTTACACCTATAGAAATAAATAAATAAATATAACATCTTTATTTCTACAAGTGTAAAATAGGTAGGCCTACGTTAATAGTATTTTCAAAATTTCCAAATATGCTTTCAAATATAAATAAATATAAACATGTTGACCCAGATAGCAGGTGCTTTCTCGCAGCCTGGGTCGTGAGTAAGTCTGTCATTGCTGTTAAACATGACAGACTGAAACCAAACCTGTCAAAACGGAAGGGTATCTATTACAGTGATGTATTCGAGACCACAAACGTTGAGACCGAAACCGAGACTTGATAATTTTTTCGAGACCAAAATCGGAATTGAGACCGGCAAATTTCGAGATTTAAGGTTCGAGACGGAGACCAAAACATTTTACAAAAACTTAGTCCATTTTAATTATTCCCAAAACAGTAATTTTTTTAATTACACTTTGAATAAACAAACATCTCTATCATGTTGGAAAGAGCTTTGCTCTGTGTGGTTGCATCATTGAACAATTTCTTTAAAAAAAAAACAACTAGAGCAAAAGAAAGTCAAAACACGCTAGGCATGCTGGTTCAATTTTTGCAATATTTTTTTTTGCAATAAACATTGATTCATTACATTAAGAAAGCCGACAAAACTTTTTTTTGGCAGTCAGTCACCTTTTAATTTTCCACAAATTTTACTTCAAAATTACAATTTAGGAAGAGTTGCGATGCATGAATTTATTAATAAAATCGGTCAATTTTCAATTTATTATAGCAAATAAAAGTTAAAAATTTAAAACCAACTGTATCATTATGAAAAATCGATTTCGACCTATAAAGGTCATCTTCGGTTTCTTATTCAAATAGAATGACTCTATTTGAATAAGAAATTATATTTGAATAAGAAACTGATGATGATCTTTTAGGTCGAAATCGATTTTCATAATGATACAGTTGGTTTCAAATTTTTAACTTTTATTTGCTATAATAAATTGAAAATTGACCGATTTTATTACTAAATTCATGCATCGCAATTTGATCAGTAAAATAAAATCGTCAATGTAACTTTACTGGAAGAAGGGTAATAGATTTCTGATAAAAGACTTTAACAATTTAGGAAGAGAGTATTAATTTTTCAAACAATACTGCAATTATATTCAGCAACCGTAATGCATTCACACCAGATTAAAATATTTCATATTTTAATTTTAATACAATTAGAATATTTTAATCTGGTATGAATGCTGAATATAATTGTGGTATACTTGAAAATTATTAGACAACATATGACCGATTTTGAATAACACCGAAAAAAGAACACAAAAGAAAACAAAAAAACTTGTAAAAACTTCGATATAATGATCGTAATTATGCTTGTGGTCGTCAAACTGTGGTTTTCACTTTGTTGTTGGGTCTCTTGAAGCATTTCGGGGGATACCTAGTCCTAACTTGTTGCTCGTCGTCGTCGTTTGAAGGGTATCCACTCTAGGTCAGACACAAACAGGACTGGGGCCGAGGGTTTATCCTTTTACTACCCCAGACTGCTGTACTACCTGGATCAGATGCTGGCAGTGATGTCATTAAGCCAGCATCGAGTTTCGTCATCCAAAACCGTCAGACCGCGTGCTCCATGTGGTGCCCGATGTATAGGGCACGCTGTTAGAACATGGTCTGCGGTTTGCTCAGAGGCGCCACACTCGCAATTCGGTGAAGGAGCGAGACCCCATTTATGCATGGACGAATGGAATCGCCCAACACCAGTCCTCAGGCGGTTGAGCTTAACCAAAGCTACTCGGGGCAAGCCCATCCCAACAGGCCTGGCACCGGTCCCGGGCACAAAAGCACGGAGCCTGGAAGCATTTTCGCAATACTCCGTTTTCCATTTGTGATTTGTCCATTCAGAAGCGCGGGTGCCAAGTCTGGCAAGGTTGTCCAAGAGATTCCGCGCACCTGGCACAAACGGGCGTCTGGATCTTAGTCTCACTTGGCAAGTATCTGAGGACCCACTTAAAAGACCATGCAAGATATGATTGGGGTCCAGAGATCCACGGTAAGCCAAGGAGAGTGTCGATCCCATTCGGCGAAGCTCAGCTGGCTGGATGTCTGAGAGTACAGGTAGGTGGTCAGTTGGAGTGGGACGCAGGCATCCAGTAACTATGCGCAAGGCGTCATTCAAGACAATGTCAATGAGACGATTGTGAGCACTGCGACACCAGACTGGCGCACAGTACTCAACTGATGAGTAGACTAGAACAAGGTGGCTATGCGTAGTGTTTTAGCACCAGCACCCCATCCCGAGCCCACGAGTCGCCTCAGCAGTGTGACGCGCGAAGATAGTTTTTTGCGCAATGCCACTAAATGGTGACGAAACGTGAGCGATCTGTCCAGTTTTACCCCAAGGTAAGTAGGGGTTGGACAGAACGGTAAAAGTCTACCGTTGTTGTAGACCTTTAGCTCACGTTGAGCCTCTCGGTTGTTTAAGTGAAAGGCTGCCGTCACCGTCTTAGTGTGACCGAGCTTCAACCTCCAAGTCTGGAGATACGCTGACAGTGTGGACATGTCTTGGCTTAAGGTCCCATCCAAGCCTTTCCAGTTTCCAGAAGAGTGCAACAATGCTAGATCATCAGCATAAGCAAACTTTCTGGAAATCATGGAAGGAAGATCGTACGTATAGATGTTAAATAAGAGGGGAGCCAAGACCGATCCCTGAGGAACGCCGTTTTTAAGACGGCGTAGCCTGCTTTGCTTGCTGTCACCGGTGGTAAGGGTGAAACTTCGATTTCGGACAAGCTCCATGATCATTTTGACCATGTGCTTATCCGGAAGTAGTCTCAGCAGCTTGCAGGTAAGGCCACGGTGCCAGACAGTGTCATAAGCAGCTGTCAGATCGATAAATATGGCACCAGCCTTCTTTTTAGCCTCAAAAAAATGTTCTGGGTTCTGGGTTAGCAGAACAACTTGATCTACGATTGACTTCTCGCGTCGGAACCCAGCCTGCTCTTTAGGGAGCAGTGAATCGATTAATGGTTCAACGCGGGCGTAGATAAGCCTCTCGAGGATCTTGTAGGGGACACAGAGCAGAGATATCGGTCGATAACTCTTTGGGTCCCCCATGGGCTTTCCTGGTTTTGGGATCGCGACCACAAGCGCTCTTCTCCAGATCTTGGAAATTTTGAGTCGGCGTAAACAGGAAGAAAGGAAGTCACGTAATTAGGACTTCAAAGCAGCTCCAGCATGGAGTATAAGCTCGGGGCAGATGGAATCAGGTCCCGGAGCTTTACCTGGTTTTAAATGTTGAAGGGCAGCAGTAAATTCTCTCTGTGAAAAATTGTCAGAGATATTTACTGCGTCTGGTGTTGTGGCCCTCCAAAGGTCAGACACTTCTTGAAAGACAAGTCGAGATGACTTGCGGTCAACAGCCTCGTATTTCCCATTTCTAACCAGCTGAGATGCAATAGCATTGGCTGAAACGGGACAGTGACGAGGAGAGTATCGTGACCTCCCACTAAGGTTGTTCAAAATACTCCACGCTTTTCGACTAGAGTGTGAGAAGTCAATGTTCCGAACTGCTTCGGACCATCGATCCCTGCGCTTTCTGTCAAGCTTGGCAAGCAGAGCTGTAGCAGCCAAACTTGAGTCGTCTCCCTGAGGAGACTGCAGAAAGGTTTTACAGAGAGATTTACATTCTGCATCCCAACACGAAATATAGTTATTTCGATACCCGCGTGGGATAGTCTTTTTGGCTGCTTTCTTAATGGTGTTACAAAAGTCCTGGTAAGCCGCATCCACATCAAGTGAATCAGGCGGCAACAAAGTCTTTGCGAATTTATTCGTCAAAGCAATGTAGTGACTCCATTTGGCCTTGCGAAAGTTCCATCGCTTAACAGGCATGCTTGGCACTGCCATAGCAAACCTTGGTGGTGTAATAAGCGAGGGTCGATGTTGTGACCTGGGGAACTTGTCAAGGATACGTCTATCCGGCAAGCGACTGTTTGGACCTACGCTAGCGAAAGCTAGATCTGGATTGGTGCCAGTGTTCCAGCGGCCGGAATAAAACGACGACGACGACGACGACGAGCTTGTTTCTGGAATTTCCCTTTTGATTTTATTGTTTTTTCCATTCCTTAAATTTACATAATTGTAAAAAGCAAATAGGTCTTGATTTTCGAAAATAGATTTTACACGAAACTTTTCGTAATAAACATTTTACGTAATAGCCTACGCAGGAATTGATCTAATCAGTTAGTTATAAAGCATTTTCTCGAGTCATCACCTTTTTTAATATTTTGGAGTCGGAATAAGAGAAAAACTCCGATCTGTTTTAAATCGTGGTAGCTTTAAAATTAGTTTAGGGCCACTGATTTATGATACCAAACTATCTTTTTTATTTTAATGCTAAAAAAATTTAAGAATTCAACATTGTATTCGATATATTTTCATTGATACTTTGTTTTTTATATATTTTTAAATGTTACTATGAATTTTTCTCAATGTTCTAGATAACAATAGTGACGTCAAACCTAAGCTCGCTATCGAGTAGTTACCTCCAGCAGCTATTGGACTCACGGGACGAGACTTTATTTTCCTTTAAAAATTTCTTCTTTTTCTATTTAGTTTTTGATAGCACTAATTTCTTGTCAAAACATTATCAGTAAAACAAAATGCTTCAAAAGTACTTTTTCTAAGAATACAAAGCCTACTACAACAAGCATCTTAACACGCGTCGAATTTACAATCGAGCGATAAATATAAATCGCACCGGTATTGTGAAAGCAAATTTTTTGCTTCACAGTTTCATTTCCAGGATCTGCAATAGATCAGATGATTACAATAGACGCGAAATAAATTGTATGAGAATTTGATTGATATAGTACAGGAAACTTGGACCCGTAAAAGGACGTTTTAGACCACAGCCTGTTTGAGCTAATTTGAAGTTTATCGTCAACGCAGTATCGATGCCGACGATTATCAGAAGAAAATTCAAAGGGTTCGTTTTCACTGCGAGCATGGAATGGAGCATTCTTTGTTTTTTTTTGATTTTTTTGCTTCGTTTAGCGCTCGCTTAGATTTTAAGCGCGGAAAGATAAATAAAAGAAATAAAGAATGCTCCATTCCGCGCTCGTAGTGGAAACGAGCCTTAATTCTGTTCAAACACACACGCACAACGTCACGAATTTCTTTGGCTGCAAACAAAAACTTGAATGTTCAAAGATCGCCTAATACAATGAAACGTGTCACGTGTTGGCGGTGGCCATTTTCGTGGTGACGTGGCTGGGAAGCCAAACCATACGCAGTACCTCCTACACTTGGCGCAACTGTGGCGGACCTCCGACAAAACTGTGTCAGCTTTGAACTGCTAGAAAATCGAACTCGCTCTTTTCTGCATCAAAAGTGTTTATGAAAATTACGACATCCTACAGTTTTAGATTGTCATCAAAAAACATTATAAACAGGGTTACCTCGATCATAGAAAATATAATGGTGTTTAGTTTCCAACCTTCTAATATGTGTTTTAGTTTTATTAAAATTTAAAGAAAACTCGCTGAGTTTTTTTTTACGTATGAATTTTTTCTTCAATCAAAACTTCAGCCGGCTGGGCACCAGTCTATTGCACTAATCGGCGTAATTACAGCACAAAAACCGCTTTCTAACAAAACAGTTGACCTTTTTTAGTCGTTGCTTAACCGCCTCAATCCAAAGAAAATTAACTTTTTTGAAGAGACAACCACTTTTTGTCTTTCGATTTGAAGAACGTATTCTTTTTTTATAATCAAACCGTGAGTGAAAATCTGACCAGGCTCTAGAAAAGTATGTCATTGCTTAAGATTTGTGCTTGTTTTTTGTCAATTCAGAAAATAACTCTGATTATATAGAATGCAAAGTTTAGTGAGAGGTATTTTAAGCCATAATAATAACAAAATAAAAACGATTTCTGTTACAAAAAACTATTTGCAAAAACAGCAACAAAAAGCACTATTGCAATACATTTTTTGGATAGTTATATCGGTTTGTAAACTGCTTTTTGTTTTAACTGGAGTCACCATTGTATGTAAACAGCGCGTCCCCGTTGGGTAATTTGTCGCGAAGCGATTTCTTATGAGGGTGAGCCTAACACAGATTTTTCAAACAGACTGAGCCTCAAACTCGCGTTCTTCTGCTCGCGAATTAGGGTATTATGACACTGGGCTGTGCCCCCTCCGACAACTTCTATTTCATTACAGTGTACAGTTGTTTTTCTTTTCGTAAAATAAAAACATCACGGATTCTTTAACTTTTTTTAATTGACAGGTGTAAAGAACATCGAGGAAAGTTCTCAGGTCAAGACGTTTAACAAACATGGTTCGTTGCTTTATGACAAATCTAAACCTTGCAAACGATGCAAAAATTTAAACCATTTTTTGCAGCTAAACAAATCGTTGTAATTTTATTATAATTCATTATAGTTGTGTGTCAGTTGGCTTAGTTTCTAATTTCATTACAATGCTTTTTGTTTATTTAATGACGTTTGCGACATTACCTTATGACTTATATTAATTGCATTAACAGAGAATAAAAATTTTTTTATCTCAGGTTTGCATTTTTTGCTATAAAAACTTTTTCAAAATTTTTTTGCAAAAATGTTTTGTTAGTATTGAATTATAGTAGATAGCTTTTACTTCTACACTAACTTATTAGCAAACTGGTTTTATTCTAGAAAATTTTCGAATTGAAAGAAGCACAGTCGTCACATCGTGCCCTCCGACTTCATTTGTCAACAAAACGATTTTGAGAACAACAAAACGAGAAAAAAATAATTTAATTTTAATATGTCCTTGCCAACGATTCGATGATCAAGCCATTGTAAGTACACGGTGAAGTAAAAACGAGTGAGTTTACGTTTTTCTGAAATTGTACGTTACACCAAGGCGACGGTACCTTTTTTTATTTCATTAGTGTTTTTCTTTTACGCACAGACTTGGCTCGATGGTAAATGCGACAAAATCTTCAATGAAGTTGAAAGGGCAGTCCAAAACAGGTCCCTTGTGATTGCAAAGCCAAACCCGAATTCTTCTGTGTTTTATTGCACGAATTATTTGAATTGTACTTACAAAATTTCTGTTTCTGAACAAGGTATATTAATTCTTTTTTTTTTTTAATCTCAGAAAATCTCCTTTTTTGCAATGCATCACTAGCAAACTTATAACAATGTTCAGAGACTAGTTAATGTCATGTAGTTTCGAGTTATACATTGCAACGCTTTCTCTTATTTATTAATAGATTTTACAATGTTACACGACAAAGCATTTGAAATGGAAAAAATTGACCTCAACAGGGGTACAGTTAGTTGTATTTAAAGTTAGAAACACAAAACTTCTTGCCATGGCATAGTTCGTTCTCGGTTCGATGCTGGCCAATTGTGATCAAATGCATCACTTGTGGTATTTAACATGATGTGTGATTACATTTAAGACAAGCAGAATTTAATTTATTGTTAGCAAACACTTTTACTTTTGCATTTCACCAAAAGTCATTGTTATTTGCATAGCAACTGCAAGATGGCGATATCTGTTTTAGTAATCATCACCGGCATGCCGAGGCCATTGCAAGGATTCGTTATGTTCTTCGTCATTGTTTGTACGCTGGCTATTGGTGTGTGCGTGTACAAGAAATGCAGGTATCAAATATATCTCGGATGCCGAGATTGTTGTCCGTCTCCAGGCAACGCGGGTGAGTTCAGACGATGGTTTGTTTTGCTTCGTAAATAACGACGATTCAAGACATTTTTTTTATTCGATATCTATGTTGATTCGAAAGTGACTTTTTTTTAAGTTAGTAAAAAACCTTCTTTGAAACAATTTTAAGATAAGCTTGCTTGTAACTCTTGTGTGAGTTCAAGAGACTTTTAAAATTTCATAGTGCTTATTTGTATTTTTTGACAATCTTCACCTAAGGCACGGGTATGTTTTCACTGTTTTCATTGTTCAATAGAACTATTGCTTATCAATTACGAAATTAAAACAAACAACTTATTTACTTGCATTACGTGATCTTAACAAATTTATGGCGAACAATAAATGTGGACTCGTGCAAACATTCTTTGTGATGTTGACGAATTTAAGCTTTGGATGTTTCAAAAGAAACAGTTGTTTTTTTACTGTAATAAAAAATTTGTATTGATTTTGACACCAAAACATATGCTAAGTTATTTTCGGTGGCCCTAAAAAGTGAAACCAGTTTTTATACACAATTACTTTCACTTATTCTGATTATAGGAGTAGAATTTGCTGTGACTTCTATCGAATGTAATGTTTAAAAAAACTGATTAATTTACTAAGCTACAAGATGTGGAAAAAGTCTTATTCATGCAAAATTTAAATACAGTAACGTATATATTTTGTACATATTAAAGTTAAGTGCTGTATTATTGTACTTGAACAAATACAATAATTTTTTTTAATATTTGAAATTTCTAAATTTTGTATCACTAATTTTCAGTTTTAAAATTAAAAGAAAGTTTTCCTAATGTGACAAATCGTATTTTTTTAATTTTTTTGCTTAAAAATAATGCTCTATAAAATCCAAAGGCGCCACTCAATATATCACCTTTCACCTTTTTTGTGGGAGCATAAACTATTTGTTGCAAATTTTTGAAATATCTTGATTTCTTGAAGTTCTTATTTAAATCGATAAATACTAAAGCGTTTAAAAAATTGTTTTCTGGCTACGCTTTAAAAAAATCATTGTGTTCAGAGAGAGGTTTGGCAAAGGAGATATTTATTTATTGACAAAATCGTGTAAAATTTTGTATTTAGACGGAAAAGAGTTCGACGCGTACATTTCTATGGGGAAGAACGTCAGTGACATCAAATTTGTACAAAAGAATATCATTGACTTTCTCCAGATAAAATGCAATTACAAAGTATTCCTCGATGAAGACAATCTCTTGCCTAGATTGGGTCAGTTTAATCTGGTTTAAAGATCTTTAACTAGTTTATAATTCTGTGACTTCACAAAAAGTTTATTTTGACGATTTTACGAGATCAATTCGTTATTATCATTATTATCTGACTGCTTATCTTCCTGACTTGCAGGAAAAAAGCAACGGCGTTAAATTTAAAGCAAACGTGAACCAATTATTTCGGCTACTTTCAAAGATATCAAACATTGGTGTCTAGTTTAAAGTTTTTAGTTGATGTTAGCTTTTGAAGTGACATCACTGTAATTCCTTGACTATAGCATAATACTGAATGGCTTTTCCAACATTTTTTATTTTTCTTGAGCAACAAGTAGAAAATGAAAACCGTTCCAATAAAATCAAACGAAATCACCATTATAATTACTAAAACTAATTATAAAAATTAAAGTATATTATTAGTAAGAATCGATTTTGATTTTCTCTTTTTAAACTTTTGTTTTTACTTTAAGCTCTCGTTACGACTTTAAAACTATTTAAAAACTCAAAAAATACCTCAAGTTTTTCAGAAATTTTATTTCAATCATCAGTTTATCATAAAGAAGACAATACTAATCATTTGTAACACTTCAAGTTTCTAAATTTACAGATTATTCTGAAAAAGTTCAAACGAAAATGCATCTTTGTCGTCGTTTGATCATAGTTTTCACACCTGCTTATATGGCGAATGAGTGGTGTATGTATTGCTTTTCCGAAGGTTAGTTGTCCTTTACGTTGATTTTACGCAATTAGAATCGTTTTCGCTTCATTTCATCTCAGAAAAAAGTTTGAATTTGTTTACGTTTTTCAAGAATCTATATGAATAAAATGAGTTTTAAGGCAATAAATGAAAAAGATCAAACATAAAAACTACTTCTTTTTTAATTTTTGGATTCGATATTCATAACTTATTAGCGAAATGCTTTACCTTTTTAATTTTAGCCAAAAGCGAAGACAATGATAAACTTGGCATTTGCAGTCATGAAACATTTGTTTTTGTAGTAGCTAACAACAAAGCTACATCCTTGGCTAAAAATATAGCGATAAAAAAAGTTCCCATGGTAGAAAAGAGCAATCAAAACTTGTTTCGTTTTATATGAATGTACGCTTTAGCATATGGGGCAGTAATTAAGTGACACTTTAAATAAATTTGCAAATTAAAAAAATACGAGGAAAAATGATTTTACTTGCCAGGGTTGCGAAAGATTCTCGACCTCGGCATCGAATTGATTTTCATTGTGACGGATGTTTCCATTCAGAGAGAGCTGAGCGCGCTTTCATCGTTGATCGGACATGTGCCGAAGGTAATGACGAGGATAGTGACGATACGTGACAAGAAAGTGTGCTTACGATAAATGCGATCAATTTCTTTCTGATTAGGGCCTTACAACTCTAGTGGTTATTAATTTGAAATGTATCAACCCCGTTTAAGTGCCAAGGCGTTTTGCTTGCCAAAACCCGATGCCGACCTTCATTGATAAGCAAACCATTACAGCTTTTCTTCTCTACTTTACCGATGATGCAAAACAAGTCCGAAAAAAATCGATTCTTGCAAAAACTTCGGGTGCTGATGCCTCCATCACCGCGAGGGGGTCACAGTGATAAAGGGATGAAAGCTCCTATGCTACGCAATGCTGAAGATATCGACCAGAGATCACGTGAGATATGACGGATAAAAGCGGAGCTATTTATACTTTAAAAAATATCCGAATCAAAAAAAAAAAACATTAATGGTTGTAGGCCACACGAGCTTAAAAACTATCTCTTAAAAATATTTCAGCTCTAATAATAGAAAACTGCCTGGTCACTTGTTAAGTGGAACTGGATAATAAAAAATAAGCAAAACGTAAGTGTTGTACTGCTTTAAAGTTTTTCTCTCATAATACTGTAGCTAAAAATAGTTTTTTCGAGTATAAAACAAGGATATGAATGCCGATCAATTAAAAATTGTGGATTAATCGTATTAAATAGAAACGTTTGTTTGCGCATCGCCTGCGAAATATTTTTCAGTCGATATTGCTTATGTTTTGAAGGCAAAACAAACATTAAGCATAAAAACTTAAATACTTTTTTTGTCAGTACGAGAAAGTGATTCATACGGAGGAACAAAGTACACAGCAGGCTCAAACAACGGAAAAAATGACGTAAAAATGGACGACTTTGACCTTGGCGAGCAGGTGTGGTGTCACTAAATGTCATTGTGATCGAACAATACAAAAGTTTTTATGGTTTGAAACAATGATCAGAATTTTAATTAAAGGCCTGAACCCGTTTCTTGCTTACAACTTTTCCCAAAGAACAATGCAATGAGTTAAAGATGTTTATCAAATTTTTGGCGAACTGCTTTTTTATACTGTTTTACACCAGAGTTTGAACAATTGAAGTGGCAAATTTCATACATTTTCTTATCCCAGCATTCTGTTCAAAAACTGCTGGTTGGAAACGACAAATTCAAAATGATCACCTGAACATTCTATTTCGTATTGCTGGTTTTTTTTTACAAACCGAGACAAAATCTTTAAAACTTTTTTTGTACGTATACATTCATTCAATGATGTAAAAATATAAACAATAATTGTGTAAAACAAAGCTTTAGGCGTCTTTTTCTGTAATAAAAGAACTTACTTTACAAGAGATTGAGAAAAAATTTTTATCAAGCAAATGTTTCAAGCTACCAGCAAATATCTATTTATTTTTGAAGTAAATTTTGTAAAAATTGTAGAAGGGCAAAAAATAAACCAATTATTATTTATCATTATCCTATAATAGCAATTATTTTATACATATTGAATATCATTAAGATGTCTCTCGCTATTAGGAGATGGAATTTGATGATGAGGATCCTAATTCAATCAAGATAAAGCAATACAAAACAAGAAAGGATTTTTTCCGTATCGCATTGGTGGATGATATGGATGAGAAAGAGTAATAAAACATTCGTCACGTGACCAAGCATTTTGCGCCATCGGTTCGATGCAAGTCGAATCCTTATTTTGTGAAGCACGTCATCAACTTTATAAAACTACGATTGATTTGTTTTTCTATTTTATCTTCTCGTGCCATTAAATCTGCTTGTTTTTGTAAGACATTGGCGCTACCGAGTACGACTTAAAATGTCTTTTGCAAAGAAATTTTTGTGGATGTTTTGTAAAAAATTTATATTTTGTAAAACATTTACTGCGGGAGTTAAATTCAACATCAATTCAGCAGAAAAAAGTCGGAAAACCCGCAAAATCTCAGCGTTTGTTGACTGTTTACTCGTTCCTCTCAAGTCAACGTTTGTGTACATAAAACTGATTGCAAATTTCTTTTTGAAATAAATCATTTATCTTCTTTAAAATTATTGTGCTTGACAGGAAGGCTTTTTTGATAATTTTCCGTATTTTACTTTTACCAGTTTTGGAAAAAGTTTTAGTTACAGTGGGGCATTGACTGTTGGGACGATCCATCAAGATATTTTTTAAGTCGACGACTTATCTAATATTGCGATTGATTTTAATCAATTATATTTTTTAAAGTTTTTACGAATTTTTTTGTTCATCTGTAATTCGTATAATTGAATCTAAATTATTATTGACCGTCACTGTAAAATGTAAGTTAAAACATGGACTTCTAAATGTAATAGAAGTCCATGGTTATTACATGGTACATGCTTCTTTGCAATAACTTATCCTTTTCCAAAAATTTATTTTTTATATTAATTCAAAAAGTTGTGAAACGATTTTTTGTAAAGGTTTGTGATGTTTGATTACGAAAAAAAATTAATGCTCCGATATTGCAATTTAGCAAACCTGTATATTGTATGTTAATATGAAAATTAAAAAAACAAGTTTTACGTGGAAGAATTTTTGTGTTCAGCTTGACTGCACGAAATCGTTCGTAAAACTGATAATTTATAAATTTAACTTAAACTAAAATGCTTCAAAAACTTCAGTTTGAACCAAAAGTAATCAACATAAAATTTTTATCAAAATTTTGAGCGAACATTTTATATTTATACGAAATAACTTTACAAAATACGTTTAAAAATGACTTCAATAACTACCTTGTTCCTTAAATTTTCTAGTTTCGATTATTTTTGCATCACTTACCGTGTGACATGCAAAAGTCTTTTAAAAAAACTGCTCATTAAAATCCAAGAAGGTCAAGTTGCCTCCTGCCAGGAAACGAGCAAACTGACCCACTTAGTAGAGTGTCATATATATCACGGTCGGTCGAGTTAGATAAAAATAACGAAGATCGTGTTTGATGTTTTATTTTTATTTTGAACAAATGAAAAGGCGTAGGCCTGTTATGTTGAATGCTACAAAGACGATAATTCAAATACTATTTTACATCTTTAATAGAATATCTAACAAATTGCATGCCACCCAAAATCAACTTTGAGGTCAGAAAGCAGTAAGCTTCATCAAACATCAATACCATTTGTAAAAAAAAACAAAAGCAAACATCTTTAGAATATCTTCAAAGTAAAATATTGCAAAAACTAAAAGGTTGATAACGGAAGATGATACATTGGTGTCTTGGGCAATAATCGGTCAGTAGCTTTATTGCGGTCGCAACTGATTCAAGCGGGATTGTTGGATCGATCGACTGGAGTTGTTGTGCTTCTCCGAGTCCAGTTTTTCAACATGCTTCTACTGAGAACGGACTTGACACTGCCAGAACTTACGCTTCTTCGTCTTGTAATGGCGTTCTTTCCGCCGAGACAAAACGTCGTGATCCGCCGCTGTAACGCGCGGTATACCTGCAAAAGAATAATCCAGAACTTGCTTCAGAAAGATTCGAATTTACGGTAAAATATTATCGTTCGCAAACAAAAATAAGCGATAAAGTTATCACAATATTGTTCTATACTTGAAAAAGATGATAAAAGAATAAACTTGGAAACGTTTGCTTGCTTGGATGGCTGGAATAAATAACTCGTGGTGGGTTCTGGGATCGAAACGCGATTAAATTTATCAAAAACAATAAAAATGACGAGGCAATCCTGATATTATTATTACATCTTATCTGCTTGAAACAAAAAGTAGCAACGACTTGAACAATCTATTTCGTGTCGTCGAACAAGAAATTTAGCACTAAATAGACGGGAAGACAAAGTTGTATTTTAGTTTTTTCTTTTAAACAAAGCTTGACAATTAGAAAAAACATATAAATCACTACAAATTTGCCATTGTATCTCACCTCTCCATTAAAAACGCAATAAATAAGAAATATGGCAACTCCTTGAATCGAATTGCATATGACAAAGATTAGGGAAAGTGCATAGCTTTTATATGCAAATAAACCAATTATCCACGAAATTCCAAGCAAGGGAAGAAGAACTACAGCTCCTAAAATGCAAAAAACTATTTAAATACATAAAAAAATTTTTTTTTAAAAGATAATTATTGTGTATGATTATAAAACAAAAGGCCATCAAGAATTATCTATAAGTTTTGACGATTCAAAACTTAAGCCTGATCTGGACTGGGCTTGTATTTGCGTATAGGCTCGGCAAACTATTGTTTGTTTACTAAAAATCTTATCATCAGTGCAATCGCTGGGTGCACGAAATTTAATAAACAAATTATGGTGCACCGAGTGTATACGCCGAGCACAGCCAAATGTAGACCAGATCTAAGTCTTATTCTTTTTCTTTATTTTTTGTCACGAAAAGTAACATTAATAGATAAAATTTGTTAAAAAGTTATACGGCAGAAATCCTTAGACGAATATTAGAAGCAAGACAAACAAAAAAATTAAGAAAAGCAAAATGAAAAAAGTCGCTGCTTTATTTTAGAAAAGACAAAAAAGCAGTGCAAATATTCCACAGTAATAAACAACAAAAACTGTAAAGAGGTATGGTAAAAAATTCCTATATATTCCTTACCTTTTACAGTTTTTTTGACTTCTTTCAAATATCTTCTTTGATTAGAATTAAATGTTAACACTGGGTTTTTTTCAAAATATCGTTGCTGATAATAATCCAGCGACCTGTGACAAACAAAATTAATTATTAAATAGATACCAGTTCAAAACTTAATAAGAAATATTTAAGAAAAAATAAAAAAGCAAAAATTACCCTTTTGGCTGTTTCCAGTCATTGCCCATCCAGTTCACTTTGCCATCTGGTTGAATTTCGTAGTGTTTTGTTTTATAGGAAATAAGCTAAATAAAAAAGCGACTGTAGAAGTTGTATCGTACTTGATTTGATTATTGTCTAATTAGCTTTAAGGCCCTTTCCCACTACTAGCGTGGAACGGAGCATTCTTTGTTTGTTTTATTGATTTTTTTACTTCTTTTCGCGCTTAAGCGCTAAGCAAAGCAAAAAAATCAACTAGAACGAATAAAGAATGCTCCATTTTAGGCTCGTGGTGGAAATGAGCATTTTGTGGAAAAAAAGCTACTGTATAAGAAAGTACAAACATTATGAGAAGCGCATGTAGTTTTCTACCGGCAAAACCTTTCAAGATTTTGAAGGTTGTTATTTTTAAAGAATACATAAAAGTGCTTTTTGGCACGATTAATTAGATTTTTACGTATAAAAAGTGCAATTTTTAGCTGTCGCTGAGCACGCAGTTTATTTTGATTTCTATAGGAAAGCAAATAGGAATTACCTTTGGAGTTCCATTTGGCAATTCTCTCTTTGAATTATCCGCTTGTTGCTCCAGTCTTTGGAGTTTTCTCATTTCTCTGCTCCGCTCCGACAACTTAGCAAAAGCCTGTGCAAAGTTTAAATTAAGTTAGTTCTTTTGTTACAAAGTAAATTCGTTTCAAATAAACATACCACGACCACTTTGCAAAGTATGACCAAGTTTACCGTTACCACCACTAATGCTGGTCCGACAAAAGTCCATGTCATTTCAGATAAAGAATTTAACCAACAAAACGAATATTTTTCTTCTGCAAAAAAAAAAGAAAAAATTGACAAGTTCTTTCTCATTAGCAGAAGTAGGATTTAAGATTGTGTGGACAAAAGTTAGAAATTGTTAAAAACAGTTATTTGTTCTTTTCATATTTCTTAGGCCTACAGCTTTTTTAGGGCGAGTTTTTTGTTCTGTCTTATTTTTTATTTGACTTTCTGCATTGGCTTTTTGTTTTTCTTCAAGTATCAATACTAATGGTAGATGTACAAAATTAGCTAATGTTCCTTTTTTTTTAAAAAAAAGCGAAACAAAAAAATGAGTCATGATTTTTGTTAAATAAGGAGATTGAATTCTTGCTTTAAACTCTCTCTCTCATGTTGCCAGAATAATGTTCATTCTTAAACCTTGCCCTTAATTAACAGATCATGCCCAAATGCGTCATCATTTTGTGCTATTGATTTAAATATAATTTTAAGAGTGGTTTTGGCCAGTTGAAAAAAAAGAGATAGTTAATTGCTTTTTTTTAATCACTAAAAAGTGCTTTGATTATGCTTGAAATACTTATTTTGTAAAGAATGTTTGATTTTCTAAAAATATTTTGGCATTCATTACGGAATTTTATAAACATAATCTTTTTGACTTAAAAAAACTCTTCTGAAATTTCCTGAAAACTTAAAAGTTCTTTGTCTAATTTCAAAATTGGATTCAGATTGCTACTTACTAGCAAAGACAATGGTTTTCACTAATGAACTGTAGAAAAAGGATAAATTTAGATGCAGTAAGCTTGATAAATAAGAAAACGACTCTTAGAATAAACTTGTATACAGAAATCACAACACAAACACCAGCTTAATATTTGCGAGTCTGCGCTGCACATGTTATAACGTTTTCTAATATTGTAAGAAAAAAACTACTAGACTCTCAAGGCATGAACAAACTTGCATGCTCTGAAGTGATTAATTTTTCAAAAGCTTCGTAAGCTTTCAGAAGCATTTAATTATAAAACGTTTTGGAAAAAATCAAAAATCGAAAATAGACCTTGGTCAAGCACTTTAACTTACCTTGTATGGGAGGATACATTATCTGGCCTTCCTCGCACGGTGATCTATATGTTTTTGTGTTCGGATTTATATAACTTCCGGTGTGCAAACCATAGCCAGCAGAAGCTCCCACGATAATAAGGGGAGAAAACCACCCCACAATGTACATCCATTTTCTGCTTTCGGTTCTTGATCGAACAAAAACCTGGAAATATTTTTGGCACCTTGAAGACGTTGTACATTGGGCGATTCTCAAAACGTTATAACCCCATTTTTTTTATAAATTAATTTTTTAAACAGCGTCAAATGGCGCAAAACAACCTGGTGTTTGTCAAAATGACGCAATAGAAGGAAATTTACACTCAATTTAATGCAGGTTAAATGACGTCGAATGCTATAAAAATGGAGTTACGGATTAAAAAGTTGCGTCATCGAATGCTATAAAAGAGGAAGTTTCATTAATGATATGAGCTAGTCATGTGATTTTTAAATTCATAAAAAATCTTCTGGTTTTATCATGCGGCTAAAGAAATATTTCAATAAGGAATGAAAATTCATGTCGAATTTATGTTACTTGAAAATCGCTTCTGTAAAATAGCACCTTATGTTTTGTAACAAAGCAATGTTTTCGCTTGGCTAAAAGCCATCGTTACAACATGACGTTGTCCTAATACTCGAGTGCAAAATTACGTCTCTACCTGAACGACGTAGAAATACAAGAAGGATCCTTCGATAAGCATCCACATGAATGAGGCGAGGAGGAAGTAGTGGGTCGCCAGGGTCGTCACGACACACAATCTATCATCGTACACGGCGAATTCGGCTCCGATCTAAAAACCGTTGTTTGTCATTGTAACAAACAAAAAAAATCCAAAATGAAGAAAAAAATAGAAAGAATCGAAAGATACGATAGATATAAAACTTCATCTAAACATTTTCAGAAAGGTGATTGGCACGGTTTGTAAGAAATTGTTACCTGGATCAAATGGACAAACAGCAATGCTGCGGCGAGGTTCATGTGAGCCCTCAAGCGGTTGTTTCTGACCGCGTTTCGCACAATGTAGAAAGCGATGAAAGACAAGGTCAACCCGATCGTGGACGTAACCGAACCCACGTACTCAAAAACGTTCAACCACTAAAGCAAACGACGAGTTAATTGATTGCTCACATCAAAACTTTAAAGCAACAAAACTTTCGGTAGTCTAATTAGGACGGAAAACTTGCAAAGATCTTTTTAGGCCGAAGAAATTTTTTACTTAAAAGATTCTTTATAAACAAGCTAATCGTTAAAATGGAATTTCTGCAAAGCAATTTTAACTCAACTTAAAATCTCATCCAGCAAAAGCTAGTTAAATTTGGTTTTACAGCAGCCAATTTCTTGGCCTTATTTTTCGCGTTGGGTCACTAACCAGGTCCTGAGCATCTGTGAGGTCATATTCGACCTTGTTCGGTGACATAAAGGCGGCGAAGTTGGTTGTGTGATTACAGCGACATGTCACGCTGTCGTCAGTGACCGACGACACGTGGCATCCGGTTAAATTCCAGTCCTGCGTGAAGACGTCGTAGAAACCGCACGATAGACATCGTCTGGCGACTTCGCCCTTTTCGTTTCGGAACGCTTTCGAATCGTCGATGTGAATTCTACAAAAACATTGCAGTTACGAGACCGCTGCAGAAGTACAGATTGTTTTTATTTTTCTCGATAAAAATATTGCGAGAGACTGGTTGAATAAACAAAGCAAAGTATTTGAGTATTTGCTAACTTTCTAAAATCAAAGGTAATCTAATAATTGCTAATTCAATCAGATAATTTACTTAGCTGACTTCTAAACATAGGTGTTAACATGCCAAGATGTATTTATGTCTTTCAATCTGTTTTACCATTTTTTATTATAAGAAATAATCAATTTTATAATACCACAACAATGCCTCTTTTTAAGGATATTAGGGCTCGTTTCCACCACGAGCGTGGAATGGAGTATTTTTTGTTTGTTTTATTGATATTTTTTACTTCGTTTAGCACTCGTTTAGATTTTAATCGTGGAAAGATCAATAAAAAAAGAAAAGAATGCTCCATTTTACGCTCGTAGTGGAAACGAGCCTTTAGACTCGCAAATATTGCTATCAAAGTATACTTTTTTTGTCTAGCATTGTGATGCTTTTTTTAAAAAACTTGTTTATTTTTATTCAGCAGTTTCACTAAGTGTTTGTTGAAAAGTGAAACCGTCACGGAAGGAAAAGAAATTAAAGCAGCTGAAAATGAGTGAAGCGAAAATTGATTTTCAGGTATCGTTTCATATAAAAGTTTGAAAAATATTGAACCAAAAAGACTCGAAAAGTTAGAAAAAAAGGTGCGGCGAAAATTTCTTGTTTTTTACTCTCACTTTACGCAAAGTCGAGAAAAAGAGTCTGATGCTTTAAAAATGTTTTTTTTTGACAAATCTTTTGCATTAAACAAAATTAAGCAATATTTCAAATCATCAGCTTCAACTTTAAATGATTCCAGTAAAGAGAAACACTCAGATTGCTCTCGCGAGCAGCACGCATCTAGCAACGATATTTGAGAAATTAAGTTTTAAGCATTGCGTTTAATTAAATTGCCATATTTACTGTGCTTCCATAAAATCAAAACAAATTCTTTGTATTTAAATAATAATTAATGCATGTTCATTTTCTTCTTTTTTAAAGCGAGTCGCCTTTTAGTCTATCGAGCCGGAAATGACGCAAACAATTAGGGCTCGTTTCCACTACGAGCGTGGAATGGAGTATTCTTTGTTTGTTTTATTGATTTTTTTCTTCGCTTAGCGCTCGCATCGACTTTAAGCGAGGAAAGATCAATAAAAGAAACAAATGATCCTCCGTTCCACGCTCGTTGTGGAAACGAACATTAAAGAAAAATAATTTTTCAAAGATATAGGCTATTTCATTTACTTCAAAAGTGCTTTACGACAACCTAGAGTTCGACGTTAGATTGTAATCAATTAGCTGTTTCAGAGTGTGTTTGTTACTCTGTGGCCTCACAAATACCTAAAATAGCCTGAAGTTCGTCTACATTTTGATTTTAAAAACTGTATCAATTTTTCTCAACTTTTTTTCAGCAAATCGTCACCAAATGAAATACTTTTTTGCAGCTTCTATAACCACCAAAAAGACGTGTTCTTAATAATCAATATGCTTTTTTAAATAAACGAAAACACAAAAAACTCCATTGGTTAACCTGTACACAAATCTGTTGATAAATAGCAGAAAAGCCCAAAAAGAGATTTTTAAGTGTATTACTTAGCAGTTTACATGTACCCCCCCAGAAAATTGAGTTTTTATTGTCTGTGCTGTTGTTTACAAACCTATAATTTATAAAGTGTAAATGTTCCACACCTTCTGTCTTAAAAATGGATGCAAATGTTGCGGTTTTTTCTATTTTAAGAAAGATAAAGCGACTGGATTACCAAATATCAATAAAAAATGTAAGCAAACTTAGCAATTTATTCGAATGCATGAGCAGTATTGTCTAATCTAAATATTAAAGCAATTGAACTGTCAATCATCAGCAGAGCTAGATTAATCCTACTTTAAAAAACATTGAAAGGTTGCAGTACGATATTACAGTACAACACATTCATGCAACCTCAGACCAACGCACATACAAATGCTTTTTTTTTAAACAAATTAATTAAAATTTTTGTCTAGTTGTTACAGGTACATTAATAACTAATCAGTTTCGCTGCTTCTAGATTGCCGAGTGTTAGGCTACAGATAGTTTTTTATAGCAGCAACTTTCTGAAATCTAAACCCACTTGTAATATACTGGAACCGATTTCTTTTTTTGGTTTACACGGTTAGTGAGAGAGACAACTCCTCCTTTGCCGATGATAAACTGGTGATTGGGCCAAGTGGTATCGTTTGCTTTGAAACTATCCGTAATATTTTTCAGAATCTTGTTCCACGATTTGTAGTAGAGAGCATAAACTGCAATAGCACGAAATAATTGAGTCAAAATTATAGTTTTTGAAAAACAAAACTTGCATCTTGTACATGGTTGTGCGCCAGGTTAGCCGTAGTTTACAAGCTATAAATCACTGTTGTAACACAATGAAGGACAAAAAACAGAAAAAAGTCAATTACAAGATAGATAACAAAATGAGCAAAGGAAAGCAATTTGTTTTCGGTGCGAAACCTCGATTAAACCGTAAATAATTAAAATAGCGGATAGTTCGCAATAAAATTATAATTGTCAAGGTAGTTTTTTAACCAAAACGCAACAAACAAACGAGAAACACTTTCCTGTTTCCGAATGAGCCGTCTCATAAAAACGTAACATTTGTGTGGAATAAAATAAAGTATGAATGAATTTTTCAAACTCTTTTTCGATCGTATATTAATGTCTGGAAACCTTTTCAACTCAACAATCGTGCTCTTCCTTCGGCATATTACAGCAATACGTTAACTAGTCGTTCGCATTTATTGGTAAAAGCGTGCTCATTTTCTAAAAAAAATTAAAACCAAACGAACTGTGTCTTCTTAGCCGGCCAGGTCAGATTTAGGTGAATTATTTATGAAATTTTCATTATGTTTTAATTGCAGCTCAGAACGTTTTTGTGATTTAATAGCATTTTACCGGCATGAATAAACTAGTTGAACGCCATAAGTTATCCCTTTTTATTAACCTTAGAAATGATCTTAAAATCCAAGTCACATTCTTACCATTTCCATTTGATGTATTCGGCACCGACAAGCTTTCTGTCCAAATTTGTACATTTCCGAAATTGAATTCTACTCTGTTGCTGTTCTCTGTGCAATTACATAAAATCATGACATTTTTTTTAAAGAAACTTTTTTGTTCTTTCTGAACATTGGGTTCATGCGGAAATGGTTGCTCAAATCTACCGATCAATATTAAGTATTTCCAAATGGTTAATTAGCAGCTTATCAATGACGTAGCGTGTGTCTAGTACAGGTGAAGCGATAATGACCTTACATGACTCATTAAAAAAATTTTGTTTCTTTTGAAATGAAGTTAAAACTCTTTATTTAATATGCTCAGTTACAAACAGGTGTAATTTTAGCTGATCTGGTTCTTTTAAAATTTCAAAATATCAAAAACAAACTTTTAAATTCTTGTAACGCGCGCTTAGAACAACAAAACTCCATGTTTCAAAAGTTGGAATTGACTTAGCGAGAAAATGAGACCGAAAGCTATTACGCGGCCGAGAAAAACAGTAATATCAAAGCATTTATCATTTCTATTTACCTTTCACACGCCTCATTTGAACACTTAAGGTCGCCTCATCCAACTGTTCTCCGTCTTGCCTTTCCCCGAGCACCATGTCTGCAGTGAATCCTACATACTCCTCATTTTCAATAAGAATCTGCTGGAACTGACTTAACGCGTTGCTCATTGTGGTCTGGAAAAAAAATTACGTCAATGAAACAAAACCGAAAATCGGTTTAAATCAATCTATTTTTAGTTTAAAATTGAAACAAAAACAACTCACTCTCTTCCACGCTTCAGTGGCATTGCTACCAATAGCAACGTTGACAATTCCCAAATAATAAACAAGCATCTTCTTCCCGTCCGAATAAGCACTTTCGCTTAACCTCACGCTAGCGATAGTGGTTAGGTTTTTGGCGATTTGTCCAAGACCTTTTGAAATTTCAAGAATGTCGAAAACAATTTCCGGGTCCGGAGAAACATTGGCTTTTATCCGGTTTTCCAGAACACCAGTAATTTTTGCCAGAATTCCATATCTGGAATTATTGATCCAATTGTAAAAAGTATAAAAAAATTATTTTATCGATTTTGATTTAAATTTTATATTTGGTGCCTTCAGGTAAAAAAACTTACTTTTTCAAGAAAGTAAAAAAATCATCATCTTGAAATAATGCTTGTTTTTTAGTAGGAAATTATTTTATAAAAATGGGGTGATCACAAGAAGTGTTATTTTTCATTTATTTAATTTCTTTTGAATATCTTGCGTCTAAGCTGCGAATCAGCTGACATATTCTATCAACCTTGTTTGTTGTGCTTTATACTGTGTTTTGTTGTTACTTCTTCTCATATAATACTTGTGTGATGTTGAATGAATTATATTATTGCGTTGTGTTTATCATCTTCTCAACTAGTTGTTCTTCTGACAGTAAAGCAAGGAAAGCGTTAAATTGGAACAACAGTCAAGCACGATTTAAAATGATGAAAGCACTTTCGAAAGCATCAAAAATTCAATTTTTCTTTAATAATTTTTTTCGGGTTTGTTGAGTGCTATGACTGTTGGAACCGTTTGTCATGACTACCGTGCAGCGTAAACGGTCGTGAATTGTCATTACCAAGAGTCACACAGCATATTGATAGAGAGTGTCACCGTAGCTTGTAAATGTGTGCTTCATACCTCTCGGTACGCTAGTATATAAATTAAATTACTAGTCGCGTATGAAATAGAAATAAATATGCACTTTTCAATGTGAAAACTGAAATCTAAAACAAACCAACTTACAGATTTGGATCGCACAAAGCTTCTTTGTATATTTCGCAGTCGCGTTGGCCAGAACAAAGCAAAGGTTTTAAAATTTTTATATATCGTGGTTGAGACAAAAGCATCAAAAACTCCAACTTTATTTTGTTAAGTTTTACATCAGTAGGAAGAGCAATACCCATTCTCTTTTTAGCTGCCTACAAAAAATTATTTTAAGAAGGCTTAAAACCATTTAGCTTTCAAGAAAACTGTAGTCTACATATTTTTTGCCGTTTGCGCATTTCTACACAAATATATGCATGTGCACGTGCGCACGCACGCACACACACACATTAAAATCTTTTTATGATTGTTTAGATTCAAATGATTATATTAAACTAATTCGATAAATTGTTGTTTACCTGGTCGATGCGAAGTATAGTCTCCATCGACTGCTTGAATGTGAATTTTTTGCCGACGTAACTGGCATCAGCCAAATCTCGCCAGAGACTTAAAAGTGACTTTTCGCAGAGCCATCTTGTCATAATGAATGAATTTGCGAGGTCGCTGAAGTGATCATTTCTTGCATGACGACCAAGCACTTCATCAATGATTATTCTGAACATTAAAGAATAAAAATGGCGTATTCCGATAAAAGTAAAACTGATATGACATTTAAATGGAGCATTCAAAACTTTCTTAAGATTATTGTCGGTACATGTATAATATTGCTAAAGGTTTCGTACTCACTATTAAATATTTGGCAATTTTTAAAAAGTTTGAGATAATCTATACTATGTAATACTTTACCAAGAAAAATGAATTGTTATAATTATGATTATTTATATGATTAACTCGTTAGTAAAAACTTACTTGCTTTTATTCAACTCATTGAAAAAATTGGCATCATATTTAAAACTTTTCGGCCAGTCCTTTATTTGAACAGTAATTGCAGAAATCACTTCATTTATTTGTTGAACCATTTTTTCACTCAAATTAGCTAAAAACAATTTCAAATAACGAAATACGGAAAGACTCAAATAAAGTTTTTTTAATTTTAAATTTCTATGCCCACCAACAGTTTTGAGCCAGAAAAATTAAATTGTACAAGATAAATAACTTTAATTACTTCTGGTGTTTATGTAAAAAAAACATAGAGCGAAAACGATTTGCTGATCTAAGTTAAAAGCAATATTTACAATTTTTTAAATTCCCATCCCCTATTATGGAAAAGCACGTGTTCACCTCGGACAGCGACACGCGTCCTTCGATAACGAATCGCATTTAACATATAACGATACCACATGTCATTTTTCTTCCGATTGAAAATCGCTTTTTCTTTATTACAGTTTAAATAAAATAAAAAAAATACTCACCATTTCCGTGAAGTTCTTTTTCAATGGCGAAATATGCTTCATCGAGGAGCCAATAGTTTGTATTGATAAGGACTTTATCAACTACCAAAGACTTTGCTTTTTCTGATGATCCGAATAAAACATCTAGTGCTTCTCGGTTATGATTTAGGATAAACTCTATCGAGTCGACCAATAATTCTTCATTTGCTAAAAAAGTGCAATTCTTTGTAATAATATTAAAGATCTTTTTATTGAGTATTAAAAGCAGTTACGAAGTCTAAAAAAAAACGGGGGAGCGTCACTTGACCGACACAACAGCTGCAGCTATCATATATTTCCTCCCTTGCTTTCTGCCTCTTGCCTATGAGAGATCTACTTCAATACATTTGGGTTAGGGTTAGGGTTAGGGTATAATTGATGACAGCTGACAGTGACAGTTGAATATTTTTCTGTGAGCGGGAACCTGACAGCTGTTGTCGGACAACTGACTGTTTTGGAAAATGTCCTTTGCTTTCGGTCAACATCCGGTTTGAAGGAATTCCACAAATTTTGTCGGTCAAGTGACGTCGACTCAAAAAACACGGCAAAAATTTTTTTAGTTGAACCAAATTTTACGAAATAAGATATATAAATTTCAAGATTGTTGCATAATTTAAAAAATCAAGTTCGAAAAGTCCTAAAAACAATACACACAAAAAAAAACAAAATGCTTATCTGTGATTTTGTATAACTCTTTGATTCTATATCGTTGTGAGAAAATCTGGAATATGCGAAATGAAAAAGCATCCAAAAACTTTTTTTTTAATTTTAATATACGGCGGACGGTGCCAGTATAGTATGTGGCCTACGGCTTTGATTCTCGTATAGCATGTGGCCTACCAGATTTATTTAATGATTAAAAATCACTAAAAAACAAACAAAAAAACTAATCCTAATTCTAAGCCTAACCTACCGTCATACCAGTATAATCAATAATACCGGCATTATACTGGGGTTATACGGGTATCATTGACTATATCGGCACCAAAAAACTAAATCTAACCCTAGCCCTAACAGTAACGCTAACCCACATCCCATTTCGGTCACATAATATTGTAGACCACGTTCAATCTGGTTGGCCACATACTATACCAGCAGCCGGCAGGAGGTCGTAAAATCAATAAAACTTTGAAAATTGTAATGAATTACAATGAAACAAAGATTTAACGAAAAAAAAGAAATTCGTCGAACTATTAATATTGTTATTATGGTAATCCGGCTTAATTAAGGCAGGAATCTTATAATCTCCTTCCTCCTTTCTTCACAATCCTGGGCTCTTTGTTTCAACTGCTCATAAAGTCTTCCAATCTTGACGCATCTTCATCGTTATTTTCTTTCTACCGGTTTGTCGTTTTCTTTTCATTCGCCCTTCAATGAATCTCTCTTTAAACTCTCTCAGAACATCACCAATTTACCTTCGCTTCCATTTCCTGATCTCGGGGAATAACTTCAGCATTTCGTTCACTTGCAGGAGGACTTCATTGTTAGCCTCTTTCTCTATAGATATATACATCCGTCTTCTTGACTTTATCTTTTTCTCGAGACTCACATTTCTAACGAATCATTCTCGTAACAATTGTCTTTGAAGAGTCGAAGTCCCTAAACCATAGATAACCACGCTTCGTTCCAATGGCTTATCACTTTCACCTTCTGTCTAATCCATCAGTTAATTTTCTGAATTCTGAATACATCCTTTGTCGTACAATCCGGACTCGAATATTTATCTTTGCGTGTGTATTTGCCAAAAATAGACTTCTTTAGTAATGCACTTCGATTCTTTCTCCTGTGAACTTTTTCTATCTACAATAATCTTTAGATTGTCGTGGGATCTTCCAAATTTTAATTTTATTTTCATTCAATAGCGCTCAATAACTTTATTAGTTTGATCTTTTGTTAATAAAAAAGTGCGAAAGAAAAGTGCAACAAAGAAAGCAACTCAAGCGAGTTTACGTAAAAAATTAATTTGTAATTGAGCAACTTTGCTTTTTAAAAACAAATTTGTAGACCAAGTAGCTCAATTTTCTGAATATCTTTTGGTAGAAATTACAATATGTTAGATTGATAGTTTTTTTTTTGGTAGAAACAAAAGGCCAAAAACTATAAGTAAAAACAAATTAAGACGAAATTAACACCACCAGCAATTTCTACATAAAAGATCAAATTTCGAACAAAATCTCACTTTCTGGATCCCTCTCCGGTATCTCGTCATATATCTCCGGACTAGGATAATCGGAAGAGTCGGGATTGGATGTGGCAAGTAGAGGCACGATTATTGACACGAGAATCTGCGGAAAAAACGAATATCTTTAGTTGATTGGTGCCATTTTTACAAAAATATTACGAAAACAAAGAAACATTTTTTAATTAATTTCAAAACCATTGACCGTCGATGTGCTATTTCATTTTATTAGTATATATCAAAACTCAAAAATTTTAATTCTAACTGGTTTTAATCAATTTTTATTTTTTAAAATTTTGATAAAATTTCAATTGTTCAATTTTTTAATGCTTAAAAAACATTGCGCATTTCATTTTTTCCAGATTTTCTGGTATATTTTAACCAAACCTGGAGAACTTATTGACAAGTGTAGCTTAAACAACTTAAATTGAAATAATGAAATACTAAAAAATTAAAAGTAGTAAAATATTTTGACAAATTTTTCTCACCATTATCCGAAACGTCATTGTTGCGTTAAATTTTGTTGTGAATTTATGTAATCCTTGATTTTAAAATTTTTTTTATGTTTATGTTTTAAAAATAATAATCCTTGATTTTTAAATTTTTTTTATGTTTATGACTATTTAAAAATTAACTACAGCATTATCACAACTATTTACAATTTTTTCCAAACTAACTATTCTAAGTTGTATCAACGACTTGAAACAAAAAAATAAAGAAGTTTATTTGAATTAATTGTTTCTAAAATTTAATAACCTAAAATTATCTTAAAAACTAGAATTCTTTTTTATTAAATTAAAAATGAAAACTGAATGATAATTTTTACTTTAAAAAATTTGTGTCAAGCTTTTCATTTTTCAAAACATTGATTCACTCTATCACCCTCTTCCAAAAAAAGAAATAAAACCAAAGAAATTAAATATAAGATTAGATAAATACAAAAGCCAAAGTTTAATACTGCCATATGGCCTGATATCATATGGCTTCAAAACTGTTTTACGTTAGGTTTATTTTTTTAGTCAAAGTAGGCATAATTCAATAATGCATAAAAGCTAATATTCTGATCTTTGATCATACATAGAGCTTAATTCTGATTAGATAAATAGCTATAAATCTTTCAAGAAAAATGTATTTTATATATTGGTCCTGAGTTAGACTTTATTATTTTTTTCGGCAAGTGATACCAACATTTAACAAAATCATTAGTTTATCATTCCAAAATAAATTTTTTTACATTTATTGCAAAAGTAATTCTGTCGTATGGCTGATGTCTTTTTTAAGCACTTTGTTTTCTGCTATTTCTCGAACTAATCCTCTCATAAAGCGAGCTGGTTACAAATGGGCAACTGAACTCGAGCCTCAAATTTCTCTTTATCCACTTGGCGAGATTTTCAAAACGTGCCTAAAATTAATGCTTTCAACACATGCGTCTATGCCGGAAGTATTATGACGCAAATAGACAGAACTTTAACTTGACTTGTGTAAAAATATTATCATTGGCTGAAATTGACAATGTGAACTTTTTAATAAAAGGTTTTATAAATTTTGTTTAGCGATTTTGTCGTTTGAAAAGCTCTTAATATTGCAAAAAGTCTATTAGCAACAATTTTACGTACAAAAAAAGATTGAAAAACAAATCACTTGAAAAAAATTAGTAAATTGAGTGTCGCTGTAAAAGTTTTATAAAAACAATTTTTATTTTCCACTGTTAAAGAATAGACAGAAAACTCTTTGAATCGCAGAGCTTTGTTATGATTGAACCTGAATCAACTTGAGAATTTTCAGACATGATCGAAATTTGTACATTGAGTAAGTTGCGCGTTTCTTTACACCGTATAATGTCCAACACGTTTTCTGACATTCTCCAAATATTTGACTGGAATAAAACAATTGAAATGTCAATGAAAACATTGTTGACCAAATAGAGTCTGCTTATTGTTACCTTAGAAAAAAAATAGTGGAAACTTTCCAAAGTTAATGGTGATTGTGATGTAACGGTCGAAGATGCGGAAACAGAATTGAGTAATGGTATGTAATTAGTTATTAATAAGTTAAGGTCAATTTCAAATTTTCTCGAGAGTTTTGAAAATATTACTTTTAACCAAAAGTTAATCAATCAGCAGGAAAACTGCAGAACCAAATCAAATTTTACAAACCAGATAATTCTTGCCGATCATCAGTTTCCATGGTTGACATCCCAGAAATATGAGTTAACTAATTTTTTTATTAGTATTAACTATCCAACCACCTATTTAAGATACTACCTTTCAATTTCTACTTCGATTTTGTTAGTGACATTATTCAGTTCCAGCTTGGAACAAAGCAAAGATCGTTTGGCTGCAGAAGATCTGCCCAGAAATTTGACGTCGGATCACACGACCGACCGACAGACAGAGTTCCATTTTGACCCCTTAAATAATTGCCTTGCTTTGTTGTATTACGCCTCTTTTCACTAACGTTAGTCTTACTGAAACTAATAATCTTATAGCAATGATGTTTATTGAGGGAGGCACAAACTTTTTATCCCGCCCTGGGAAGAGCACAGGCAAATTTCTGAGGTTCAGTGTTAGTGTTGCCACTGGGTGTAATTCAAACGTTGATAGTTGGCTTGAATTGAAACATGAATTATTTGAATTGAAACATGAAATTAAATCAAGAACAACCTTCATTTAAAAAAAGATATTAATTAAACTTTGAAGCTAAATTTTAAGGAATTTTTACAACTTAAAAGTTCATTCCAAAAAATCTATAGCATTGCCAAGGGTTATCCCTAAAAGGATCATGAACCCTGACCAAATGCTTAATGAAAAATTTTAAGCCTTATTGTTTGACCCCATTTTATATCTACGTTAAGTCGATTTTGTTTATGTCGCTGCCGCTGGTGTGCAGGGTTGCGAAGTCGGAAGATTTAAGATCCGACTCCGACTCTTAGAATTTCTAGGATGCTGACTCCGACTCTAACTTCAAAAATTTCAAGGATTCCAACTTCGACTTCGACTCTCTACACCAACTCCCCAATAAGGGGAATAGCATAATACAAAATGTGATTTGCATAAAATTAGGTTGGCCCTATTTTTGAAGTCATGAATCAGGATGTTCGTTAACAGAAAAAATTCGTCCCTAATTGAAATTTGTATCGAATTTCGTAATTTTTGTCCCTAAAAAGTAGTCTTCTCTAAAAAAAATTTGACATCAGGAGTTGGGTCGTGGATAAGATATTCCGACTCAGACTCTTTGTAATCTTAAGAGTCCGACTCCGACTCCGCAACCTTGCTAGTGTGATATAGATATGCTTGTTTTAAAAATAAGCAAACATTCAATAATCACAGACGTATCTTGCACACATTTTTAAAACTGAAAGAAAGAATACAAAGAGTATAGTTTGCTATAGGAATTGGGCATATTTATCCAGAGCTTTGTCACATCTTACAACGCTAGGCTTTACAAGAGCCTTAAAATCATTTTTCAGCTTTTTTGGCTGAACAACAACTGTACTTTCTCTACTTTCTCCAAAATTAGCACAAACACTTCTTTTTGTTGAGATTTTTCAAAAAAAGTTGGAAGGGCAAGTTGGAAGCGCTTCTCCAAAAATGTAGAGGTTAAAACTACTTTCAGAAATTGGTTGAAAATACAGCATCTAAAACTTTACCATAAGGAAATATGCGTATTTGTTTTAAGGCGAAAAAGGGTATTCATAAAAGACGGAAAATGCATTAAAAAGCAATAATGAAACACTTATTCTATCTTGTTTATTTTGACGTAAAATCGGTGTACATTCAATACAAAATACTGTGCACATAAATCTGTTTCAACTGTTTTCTGTATTCTCCTCATATTATCAGGGGCACCGGAAAACCATTTTGTCAGGGGAGGGCAAAATTTAAAAAAGGCACCCTATTTTTAAAAAGATATATAAGTTTTTAACAAGATTTTTGCGCTGGAAAGGTCGCTAATACCGTTTTGTATTGCGATAGTTTACAGTGCGAAATTTTAGTGACGACTAAAAAAAGGTCCTCACTTCCAATCAATGTCCAAAATCTCTCTTTTAGTCCCAAATTTGTGGTGAAAGCTAAAAAAGCATTCATCACTTTTAATCAAGTCAATAATCCCAACTTTTGTTTTAAATTTAGAGTGCAGACAAAACAAAAATACTCGTAAAGGACTTCACCTTCAATCGATATGACATTTTGGTTGAGTTTTCAAATGCTTTTATATTTGCTCACCTATACCCTCCTTTTTGAAAAGACAGGGGAAAATTTGAAGGGATCAAAAGAGCAGAGCGGCAATTGCCCTCCCGCTTTTGGCGCCCAGCATATCATAAAGATTATGCAGAGCGCAAAGCTGCAATATTCCCAACGTTTAAACAAAGCGTTGAGAATGTTACTTTTAGTGTTACTTGTGTCCTCTTGGACTGATAACCGCATTTAATGCTGGATCCACTGGTGGAAAACTGGCTAAAGAAATTTAACGCCGCTACCCATAGCATAAAGACAAAAAATCTACACCTGGTGACGCGGGCGATATTCCCCAAAAAATTTAGCGCATTAGCTCCAACGCTAACTCACAGCGCTGACAGGCGCCAACTGCTAGTTTTAGAAACTGCAGAAAAATCATATCCATCGTGTCATACGAGGTATATTTATCATCCTGGCTTGCAAGAAAACGTCGGGGCCGTTAAGGTTAGGGCAACTATTAAACGATTACTTCGACCTACTTTCGGAAATGGCAAGATGTTGTTTTCCGGTTAAACTTTTTTTTGGTTTTATAGTTTTTATAGAGTGATGTGACTAAATTTTAAATTGCTGCTGAGGCGATCAAGTCAAGCTAAATGCTATAAAGTGTCTTTCCCAAAAACGCAATAGAAGAACAAATGGAAGAGTTGAATCAAAGCCATGTCGATCATGGTCGCCATTAAAATCACCCTGGTACCTACCGGGTAATGCTGCCGACTCAAGATTGCAAGACTGAAAAAGCAATACAGACAAAATCGGTTAATCGCATACCACTTAAACGCATATATCGTTTTATCGCATACAAATCTGAAATCCCGAACCAAATCTTATCTCTCATTAAGTAAAAACATCGGTTAATCGCATACCGCTTAAATAAATAAATCGGTTTATCGCATAAGGTTTTCGTCACAGTTGCTATCTTCATTCACTTAATCGCATTATTTTCCGGGGGAAAACATTTGCGAAACAACAATGCAATCTATAATGGGATCGAAAAAGTAAACAGCCGTAACTTAATCTGTCACAATGGCTGCTATTTGCTTCGAAATACAAAAAAAAAGAAGCGCAATTGCGGCAAAATACAAAACAAAAGAAGTAAAGTAAAAAAGTGCGATAATCTTCAATTTGTGTCATGAAACAGGGGCACAACTAGGGGGATGTTTGGACGGCATACCATGCCCCTTTACAATGCCTATCAAAAAACCAAAAACTATAAACTGTCTTACGAAACGGCAATTTTTTGTTGGGATTAATATGAAGTTGGGATGAAAAGTGGGAAATAGAAGTTCGAGTCAAGGTACCTTTTTTTTTTTTTTTTAGAGATCGCCATGATTTCGGGAGAAAAATAGCGAAATCAGAGACAAAATCGAAGTGAAGACCTTTTTTTTTAGAGATCACTATGATTTCGGGAGAAATTTAGCGAAATCGGAGACAAAATCGAAATGAAGACCTTTTTTTTAGAGATCACTATGATTTCGAGAGAAATATAGCGAAATCGGAGACGAAATCGAAATGAAGACCTTTTTTTTTTTAGAGATCACCATGATTTCGGAAGAAATATAGCGAAATTGGAGACGAAATGGAGGTGAAGGCCTTTTATTTATTTATTTTTTTTCGGGAGAATTTTCGGGAGAAAATTGGGAAAACAAAGTTGAGTTGAGTTGAAGATTTGAGTATATAAAGTTAAGTATAAACAAACATTAAAATCGCGTATTTTCTTGCCTGTGTTTGTACAATGTCTTAATCGCGTAGAAACATTGCAAACCAAATTGGCAATCTACAACGTGGTCGAAGGGTAATCACATAAATCGGTTAAACGCATATATCGGATAATAGCATTAAAATACATGGCAAATTAAATATGCGATTAACCGATTTCGTCTGTATTTGCTTTTTTAAATGTTTTATTGCAATCGTCAAAAAAACTGCCATTGTTGATATGCACAAAAAAATTTCTTAGCTTTTTTTAGGAACATTGTTAAAACGGTTTTTAATGTTAAACTGTTGAACAGCGATTTGTGATTTATTAAAATATTTTTCACAAACAAGCAAGCACGACATTGAAAAACGTAATTTTTTCTGTCACAAACTTGAAATTTTTGTTTAAGATATAGCCAAAGATAAGAAGATATTTCTTCTTGTCTGGTTTTTTGATTGATATGACAAAAGTGTCTAGCTCCGGGCTTGAATTGGAAAAAAACACCATAACCATTGCGTGACCCATACTTATTTTATTACAAAATATATTATGCCGCCCAATACATTTTGCTATAAGGTCGACAATTGGGCCGCGACCTACAGGTTGCTCAACACTGGTTTATATCATTTGTAAAAGCTACTGCAGAAGAACAATAATATTTTTCAGGAATATAATTCAGGTGCTACCTTTATTTTAAGCGACACTAACAAAATTAAGCATAAGTAGGCTATAGTTTTTTTATTATTCAAATAATAAGCTTTCTTTGTTCTTAAAGTGAGTCTTGTTTGAATTTTAATGGCGACCGGGTTTAAAGAAAACTCAAATATTTTGAAAAAAATGAACTTACATTTCATAATCGGTCACACTACTTTGATGAAAACCTGTTGACACATGCGGAAACAAGACAATGAAGTGAAATTAATTTATTTCACATTATTTAAAAAATACGGTGCTGCAGAATAATCACACGTTTTAGTTTTAATTACAACGCAATTGATTGCCAAATCCAGTTTGGAAGTTCCGCTTCTGTTTTAAAAAATGATTATCTAGTTTTAATCAGTAATGAAATTTAGTTTACTGAGGTTCAACCGGGTTAAACAGAACTTAAGAGTTTCCAACACGATGCTTAATCACCTCGTCGTCAAAAAATGGCATTGAAAGATTATTTTACAAATATCTTTAAAACAAAAAAACATGTTATGGAATGTAAGTTTAAATAAATGCTTCACGACGTTCTTGGTTTGTTTTACTTATAATTTGAAAATAATTTCTTAATGGAATGGTTTACGAAATGTTTATTGAATTTATATTCATGTATGACACATTTTTCAAAATCAAAACATTTAAAAATGGTTCAAAAACAACATCAATATAACGTAAGGGTAGATGCCTGGTAGTACTTTATTTTCAATGTATCTTTTGTATAGGTTATTCGGTGTAGTGACGTTGCCGTTTTTTACCTCGTCATATTAATACGGTTTCAATTTAACTTTAAAACAATTTTGTATTCTGTTTTAAGCAATTAGATCATACAATCGCGTGTTATTTTTTTAGTTTATATTTAGAGGTATGATCAAAATTTAAGACTGCTTGCTAAGACCACCAAACAGGGGAAAGTGCCACGAAGTGTTTTTCCAAAGACACAGGAGAATGGCGAGAGAAAGCTTGAAACCGCGACGGTGTCAATCATGGCGCTCTTAACCACTCAACCACGCTGGGGGGAAATGTAAAATAAAAATCAAGACCTTTACCCATTATAACTTTCTTCTATAATCAATTGCTTCTCTCCGAACTTTCAGTTTTTTCATCCGCATCGTATCTTAATAAAAAAGTTATGTTGACCGAGGAAAGGTGATCAGTCCTAAGTTCAGATCACAGCCTACTCGTTTACCTGATTTCTTAATGGCGTAACCATTTTTAATTTCTTTTTTTGGCGGCGTATAACAAGTCAACACAGCCAAGGCTTGACGGTTACACAAAATTGCCAATCACAGAAACTGTTGCAGTAAGTAGCAAAGTTTTTGGAAAAACGCTCTCTAACCTATCAGTTAAGAAGTACACTTTAACAGTGATTCCTATAAGGTTAAACCTGAAGAAACATAGTGTAATTTGAGGGGGTCGGAAGCGGAAGCGGGGGCAGAGAGACAATTGTTGCAATCAATTTGATATTTTGGTCGAGTTTCTATGATTGTCATTTCATAAAAACTCAACAAAAATATCAGATTGATTGATGGTGAAGGCCTTTCTTTTATCTTCATTTTAAATTGGGATACAAATAGAGATTTTGGATATCGATCAAAAGTGTTAATCTTTTTTTTAATCTTCAACTTAAATTTGAAAAAAAGTAGGGATTTTGGACACCGAATAAATTTTTAGTCTTCACTAGATTTTTGCGCTGAAAACGGTCGTAAATCTAAAGTGGCAATTTTGTAAAATACTACAAAATTATAATTTAGGCTGTCGTCAATAGACTTTGGGCAATATTGTATTGCCCCCCAAAATTTTTGGCTGGTACGACTATGAACCTTATTTGGCAATTTTTTCTATCCAACAAAACTAAGGTGCCTTTGTTTTGAATTTTGCTTTCACAGCCGAAAAATTTTCCTGCACCCCTGATAGTTTGTTCGATACCTTTTGGATACCGGTTTTTGTCTCTATTTTCAAGAAATAAAATGAAATGAAATATAAAAGTATTTTTAGGAAAATCTTCTTTTTTTAATTTGGCAGTCGCATTTGTCACGGTTTTAGCTTAACTACTTTTCTTGTAATGTTGCATTGTCTTTGGAAAAGCACCTTATCAAAGACGTCTAGACTTGAAGGGGCAGGGTAGGGTGAAGAAGCATAATCGCAAAATGCGCGTTTATAGCTGTATCGATACGTTGATAGTAGTAGAGTTAGGCAAGAGAACGGGGGCCTGAGGGGCTTCGCCGGGCAGAAGTTAGTGCAGGCGTATCAAAGTTGGCCCTTGAACTAAAAAGTAGCTTCAGCGCCACTGCAACTTAGGGCCATTTTTCCTGAGGGCAATTTTAACAAAAAATTTTATAGTCTTATCTCTTAATAAAAACTAAAAAGCCGAATAAAAAAAACATTTAGCCGTACCACAAAAACCTGGGCATCTATTAAAGCAGGTCTGAATGATGGCTCGATGATTGCTAAGATTTAAGCCTTCGACATTTTCTTGCAAGTTAGGAGGATAAATAGATGATATTTGTGTTTACTGTGCTTTTCTCTCGTCTACTCACCAACCGGAACAGCACCACCCTTGCATCTAAGAGTGTGCAATTATTATTGATGACTCTCTGAGTCGGGATTGATAATGGCAGCAGCTTGCGGTAACGTCGCTGTGACTTAATTGGAGCTACATCAATATTTGGCACACAAGAAATGCAAACAGTGATTTATATTTTTGTAATTGCTTTAAGTTCCGCACGAGTTCTATCTAGCGCTGTTTCTTCACGAAAAAATAGTGAATTTGCTAATGGCCTAAGTGATTTGTTCAATCAAGTCATTTAAGATTAAATCGAGTAAGTCATGGTTTGTTTTAATTAGCAATAGATATAAAGCAGGGGTGGGGAAGCTGGTTGCACTGGCGGGCCGCGTCAGAAAATTAAAGAATTATCTGTGGGCCGCAATAAACTTTTTAAATTGAAGAAAAAAGTAATGATTTGACAGATCACGTTTTTTCATCTGGTTTGTTATGTAAAAACCTTTTTTTACCTTTACACGTATTAAACTAATAGGCTCCTTCAAAGACGAGTGTAGACTAAAAAATCTTTACATAACAAGCAAGATAAAAAGCGTGGTTGGTCTATTCGCCGGCTTTTTTGATGTTTTTCTATTAGGATGATATTCAATTTTCTTTTGGGTAGCCAATGTTTATATTATCAGACCCTAGCTGTTAACAAAACTCAAAAGCACCATTTTAATATATGGGATTGAAATACTTCCACACAATCACTCGCGGGCCGCATTGAAATATCAGGCGGGCCACAGGTTCCCCACCCCTGATATAAAGGGTCATACATAATTGTTTCATTAAATTTTACGTTAATTTTTCTATTGTTTTAATGCAAATCAAGAAAATGATGCATTTTATAGGAATATTATGATGCTTTTGTTTGTTGCTCGATCGTGCGTAAACATTTTAACAACTCGATTTCGAATAAAATTTGATACCTTTTGCTTTTAATGAATGCAAAATATACAAACATCTTATTAAAAGAAAAAATTTATTGGTCAAAAATATTACACAAAATGCTTTTCTAATTAACGCTGGAAATAAAAATCGATTTGGAATGGGGAAATAGAGCCTCACATATGTCGAGTCAGCCTACAAACAAAAAAACGTTGAAAGAATTAAACTTTATAATGCCGTTTTGTAGTCAAAATTAACGTTGTTAATAAATTTTATCGTGAAATTTTGAGTAAAAATTGGTTAAAGTTCTTGTCCAAAACTTTGGTGATAATCAAAAACAATAAAAAGTAAAATCATGTTTTGAACAAAGTAGAACATTCAACAAAAGCAAGGAGCCAATGCAGTTGAAAACATTTTTATTTAGACGTTGACGTTTAGAGAGTTAATAAAAGAACCAAACTTTGACCAATGTTTAGCAATAGCTTTTGATTTTGTATGAACAATGTTTTTCCGATTGTCAGAATGTGCTAAAATATAAACATTATTAAATAAATCCAATGATGCCGGTCTTCTATTAAATGTTGGGAGATGTCCGTATTGTTTTAAAAGTCTGGAATTGTGTTTTCAACTGCATTGGCTCTTTGCATTTTGTTGAAAGTTTTACCGTGCTCCAGACATTTTGCTTCAAAGTAAAACATATTTTGAACACAGTTTCAACATAAAGGATTCTTTTAAAATCAAATAATGCATCCACTTGTTCAATACCTAAAATGAGGATATTTTAAAACGTTTTTCTCGAAAGAAAAAAGCCTTTGACAAAAATATTTAGCTTACAAATTAAGTTTTTGAGAACTTTTTTGGATGTATAAATTCAGATGTAATTAAAGACAGAAATTAAGATATTTCAATCCAACAATCGGTGCTTAGATATGATTTTCTACACCTACTTTATCATGTTTTTCTTTTTTTGTTTGAACTTCGTCACGAACTTCATACGAGAAAAGCCAATTAGTTTTTGTCTATTAGTATAATTGATTTGGCATCTTTTCGCGGGAAAAAGCATTAAAATTTTAAATCAAAGGAAAATCGTATTGTTCATTACCTATTTGGAATAAATTACAAGAATACTTACAAAAACTTTAGAAATTTTTGATTCTGCTTTAATAGATAACACATCACTTGTAATAGTTTTTTTTGGGACTTTTAGTAATTTTCAATAAATAACACAATTTGTTTTTTATTCAAACCTCATAAAAAATGGAATCAAAAGACTATCTTGGCTCGTAAATTTGTGAGTTAACAAAGGTCAGTAATAATTAGCTGAGCATTAGTGATTGTGTTTGAGCAAAAAAAGCGATGTCAAGAAATTTTCTCCTTCTATTGAAAACCTTGTTGATTTGATCAAATCATTTGTCAAGAAGAATTAAAAAATTTAGATGCAAAATTTTATTTTATTTAAGGTCACTTTTAGACCGACTAGCTTTTTGCTGCCGAGGAGCTTCAGCAGAGAAAGTTGCTGCTCAAATACATCCCGAATAGGGTGGGTGAAAAAAATATTTTGAAATTGAAAAAAATGGTCTAAAAAGTTACCTTTGGGTCCAAAATTATGTTTGAAAGTGGCTTCAGTGAGTTGTCCCAAAAACTGAGGTGGCTATCTCAAACAAAAGTTACACGGCGTCAAATCTTGACAAAATCTCATATCTCCAAAACCACTAGGCTACAAAGTTCATTATGATCTCAAAAGATGCAGAAGATCCACTTTCCTATGGCCACTAAAAAACATTTTTTTCTCTTGATTCTATTAGAATTCAGCTAAAAATAAAAAAAATATACATTTTGGGGTCTTGACAACACACCAAAATCAAAAAAAAATTTTTTTTTTGTTTATTATTTTAATCAGACTCACAGTCCATAACAGAAAAAAAACAACACTTTAAAAAAAAAGTTGCCAAGTATCTATTGCAAATAAACTAATGTATTGTAGTATTTATAATATGATGAATTATTAAAACATTCCGAGGTTATTAAAGAAAAAATTAATTTATTATTAGAATCGTAACAACGGCCCAGATGGTAGGTGCTTTCACGCAGCCTGGGCCGTGAGTAAGTCTGCTCATTGATTTTAAAATGACAGACCGAAACCGAACCTACCAAAACGGAAGGGTATCCACCCATTCCGATGTTCAGTGTAAGTCTGCTAATCGGCAAACGTCCTTTTCAGGACGGGGCAATGTCAGGATAAAACTGCCCTTTTCAGGGCACATTGCCAACAATTCCGAAGACCCTCTATTCTTCAGCTGAACATCGAAGGGCTCACTGCAGGCAAGATGAATGTTCTTCATCACCTCGCTATGCAGTCTGAGGCACTCGTCATCCTACTGCAGGAGATCCACTGCACTGATGCAGAGAAGTTGGTGCTACCACACTACCAACTAGCTGGGTCTTCTTTAAGCAGGAGGCATGGCCTTGCCACGTTTGTCCACGAGCGACTGAGATACACGCTTTTGGACCAATCTCCACCGACATCGGAGATCGAGTGGTTGTGTGTGGACGTTGATGGCTATAAAATAGTCAACGTCTATAAACCACCGCCAACGCGATTGCGAACCCTGGATCTCCCAGTGTTTCCTCACCCCTGTCTGTACGCTGGCGATTTTAACTGTCGTCATGCTGACTGGGGTTATGATGACAACAGTCCGGACGGTGAGTGCTTGGCTGGCTGGGCAAGTATTAATTGTCTTGCCCTCCTATATAATGCCAAGGACGCTGCCAGTTTTTATTCCGGCCGCTGGAACACTGGCACCAATCCAGACCTAGCTTTCGCTAGCGTAGGTTCAAACAGTCGCTTACCGGATAGACGTGTCCTTGAGAAGTTTCCCAGGTCACAACTTCGACCCTCGCTTATTACACCACCTAGGTTTGCTATGGCAGTGCCAAGCATGCCTGTTAAGCGATGGAACTTCCGCAAGGCCAAATGGAGTCACTACATTGCTTTGACGAAGAAATTCGCAAAGACTTTGTTGCCGCCTGATACACTTGATGTGGATGCGGCTTACCAGGACTTCTGTAACACCATTAAAAAAGCAGCCAAAAAGACTATCCCACGCGGGTATCGAAATGCCTATATTCCGTGTTGGGATGCAGAGTGTGAATCCCTCTATAAAACCTTTCTGCAGTCTCCTCAGGGAGACGACTCAAGTTTGGCTGCTACAGCTCTGCTTGCCAAGCTTGACAGAAAGCGTAGGGATCGATGGTCCGAAGCAGTTCGGAGCATTGACTTCTCACACTCTAGTCGAAAAGCATGGAGTATTTTGAACAACCTTACTGGTAGGTCACGACACTCTCCTCGTCACTGTCCCGTTTCAGCCGATGCTATTGCATCTCAACTGGTTAGAAATGGGAAATACGAGGCTGTTGATCGCAAGTCATCTCGACTTGTCTTGTCTTTCAAGATGTGTCTGACCTTTGGAGGGCCACAACACCAGACGCAGTAAATATCTCTGACAAATTTTCACAGAGAGAATTTGCTGCTGCCCTTCAGCACATAAAACCAGGTAAAGCTCCGAGTCCTGATTCCATCTGCCCCGAGCTTATACTCCATGCTGGAGCTGCTTTAAAGTCCT
The DNA here is from genome assembly GCA_963680785.1 of Diplosoma virens. Lineage (NCBI taxonomy): Eukaryota > Metazoa > Chordata > Ascidiacea > Aplousobranchia > Didemnidae > Diplosoma > Diplosoma virens. Next base: position 16,361,617 of record OY796892.1, read on the forward strand.
AATTACGTGACTTCCTTTCTTCCTGTTTACGCCGACTCAAAATTTCCAAGATCTGGAGAAGAGCGCTTGTGGTTGCGATCCCAAAACCAGGAAAGCCCATGGGGGATCCAAAAAGTTATCGACCGATATCTCTGCTCTGTGTCCCCTAAAAGATACTCGAGAGGCTTATCTACGCCCGCGTTGAACCATTAATCGATCCACTGCTCCCTAAAGAGCAGGCTGGGTTCCGACGCGAGAAGTCAATCGTAGATCAAGTTGTTCTGCTAACCCAGAACATCGAGGATTCTTTCGAGGCTAAAAAGAAGGCTGGTGCCGTATTTATCGATCTGACAGCTGCTTATGACACTGTCTGGCACCGTGGCCTTACCTGCAAGCTGCTGAGACTACTTCCGGATAAGCACATGGTCAAAATGATCATGGAGCTTGTCCGAAATCGAAGTTTCACCCTTACCACCAGTGACAGCAAGCAAAGCAGGCTACGCCGTCTTAAAAACGGCGTTCTTCAGGGATCGGTCTTGGTTCCCCTCCTATTTAACATCTATACGTACGATCCTCGTTCCATGATTTCCAGAAAGTTTGCTTATGCTGATGATCTAGCATTGTTGCACTCTTCTGGAAACTGGAAGGACTTGGAGGGACATTAAGCCAAGACATGTCCACACTGTCAGCGTATCTCCAGACTTGGAGGTTGAAGCTCAGTCACACTAAGACGGTGACGACACCCTTTCACCTAAATAACCGAGAGGCCAAACGTGAGCTAAAGGTTTACAACAACGGTAGACTTTTACCGTTCTGTCCAACCCCTACTTATCTTGGGGTAAAACTGGACAGATCGCTCACGTTTCGTCACCATTTAGTGGCATTGCGCAAAAAACTATCCTCGCGCGTCACACTGCTGAGGTGACTCGTGGGCTCGGGATGGGGTGCTGGTGCTAAAACACTACGCATAGCCACCTTGTCTCTAGTCTACTCAACAGCTGAGTACTGTGCACCAGTCTGGTGTCGCAGTGCTCACACTCGCCTCATTGACAGTGTCTTGAATGACGCCTTGCGCATAGCTACTGGATGCCTGCGTCCCACTCCAACGGACCACCTACCTGTACTTTCAGGCATCCAGCCAGCTGAGCTTCGCAGAATGGGAGAGACACTCTCCTTGGCTTACCGTGGATCTCTGGACCCCGATCATATTTTGCATAATCTATTAAGTGGGTCCTCAGATACTGGCCAAGTGAGACTAAGATCCAGACGCCCGTTTGTGCCAGGTGCGCGGAATCTCTTGGACAATCTTGCCAGACTTGGCATCCGCGCCTCTGAATGGACGAATCACAAATGGAACGCGGAGTACTGTGAAAGTGCTTCCAGGCTCCGTGCTTTTGTGCCCGGGACCAGTGTCAGGCTTGTTGGGATGGGCTTGCCCCGAGCAGCTTTGTTAAGCTCAACCGCCTGCGGACTGGTGTTAGGCGATTCCATTCGTCCATGCACAAATGGAGTCTCGCTCCTTCACCGAATTGCGAGTGTGGCGCCTCAGAGAAAACCGCAGACCATGTACTAACAATGTGCCCCATACATCGGGCACCACATGGAGCACGAGGTCTGACGGTTTTGGATGACGAAACTCGATGCTGGCTTAATAACATCACTGCCAGCATCTGATCCAGGCAGTGCAGCAGTCTGGGGTAGTAAAAGGATAAACCCTCGGCCTCAGTTCTGTTTGTGTCTGGCCTGGAGTGGATGCCCTTCAAACGACGACGACGAACGAATAATAAACAAACGAGCAAGACATTTTTCTTAGAATTGTATCAAGTGTTGTAAGGTTATTCAACACCTGATGTTCACGGGCACTCACATACCTAGGCAATCCATGTAAAAATCGAAAAGAATTATTGTAGGCTACACGTATTTTTTTTAGACTAGAGGACAAAAAGTTATTCCATAACTGACATGCATACATAGACGTGCAATATGTGCAAAATAATACTTTTTTTTTCGTCGAACACTTGCAAAAGCATGTTTTTAACCTATTTGCAGTTCCATATATATAACGAACCTGTCTATTTATATCTTCATCATCAAGTAACTTGGAGTTAAGAAATACCCAAGGTATTTAATTTCATTTACAAACCGTATCTTGAAATCCCCAAGTACCACATTAGGTTTAATATTTAATCTAAAATTCCTAGATGCAAAAGATAAGCCTAGTATTTTTTTACAATTGAATATTATATGTATTATGAGAGGAAGCATACGAGTGGCAAACATCAATGATACGTTGAAGACCATGAATGCTAGGGCAAAAACAGCACAGATCATCAGCAAATAATAAATGATTAACAAGAGATTTTCCAACAAAACATCCTACTTTATTTTGTTTAGTTCTTTCGATAGATTATCTATGTAGACTGCAAAAAAATATGGACTTAATATGCTACCTTGTCTAACACCATTAGTTTCCGAAAGTAACGAAGAATAACATCTATCCCATCTAATTTGCATACTTTGTTGAGTATACCAGTAAACTAATAAACGAATAAAACACATTGGAACATTGCGCACAATTAACTTTTGAAAGAGCAAATTATGATTTACCCTATCAAATGCCTTTGAAGCATCAAGAAAAACACAGAAAATTGGACTACCACGAGTAACATAATAATAAATTGCTTGTTTGAGTAGGAAAACAAATTAATACAAAAAACGTACACATTAAATTGATTCATCATGAAAACTTATCATATACCAACGGCAGTTTTTTTGAAGTACATATTTTTACCTCAATTTAAACTAAAACTGTCTATCCAAGACTCTTTTGCTAGATATTACCCAAGGCTTCTTAGTTTTTGTGGTAATGTTTGTGAATTAGAGATATTACTTGAATTTCAAAAAAATCCCGAAAATGCACTAAGAAATTATGGAGGAGCTGCAGTGTAAAACAAATATATTATCAGATGATGAAACAATTCTATTCACACATATTTTTGTTAATCTTAACAATTTGTGATTTCATCATAAGTTGTATTGTTATAATCAAAAGGTTCTTCAATTTGAGAGTCACCAAAATTTTGAGCCTGAGAGAAAATAAGTTGAATGTAATATTGAAGAACCTCTTGATAATAGCGATGCACCTTATGATAAAATCAAACCTGCTACACAACTTTCCAGTTCTGTACCAAAGTTTTAAGTAAAAATAATAAAAATGCCAAAACATATCACGAATTAATCGATTTGACTTTACGCAATATTTATGAACCATCAGCAATTGAAAATCTTGCAGATTGAATTTCTTCAAACTGAAAAATTACACCTACCGTAAAACCTCTAATTTAGCGCCACCCTGTCTCTTCAAAAAGTCGCCGTAAGCGATTTCTTTTTGCGGTGAAACTAATCCGAAATCCCTCTTTCAGCATCACCATTAGCAAGGAATAAAAAAAAAAAAAAAAAGAGAAAATGGATCTCTAAAGAAGCGATAGTAACCGCAGGGGAATCCGGGTTAGTTGCACAAACAAAAATCGCTTACGGTGATTTTTGAAAAAACAGGGTTGCGCTTAATTAGAGGTTTTACGGTATATCTTCTTTATCATAAGTTGTTGAGAGGCGTATAAAGATGGCGAGGGAAACATCTTTTGGTGGTTTGGTGTTTCTGGGTTTAATAGACGTTATGGTCTAATTTTCCGGAAGATTTGTTTAATGAAGCTGATGAAGCATTTTAACTCCAAGTTTCAATTCCAACTGTAAGCAAATACTTTTGAATAAGTAAACTTGTTATGGTAAATTTGACTTTAAGAATTTATGCTAAAATTAATTTATTGTGTAAACAAGCTTTTTATTGGCTTCTAAAATAATTTAAAATTGATCGTGTTTTTACTTCTATGTGGATAAAATTGTTCAATTAGCTAATAATCTAAACCAGGGGTGTCCAAACTTTTTTCTAGGAAAGCCAGATTGATAATGTGAAAGTGACCGAGGGCCAAGAACGATCTCTAAAAAAAAGGTTTTCACTTCGATTTGATTTCAAATTTTGCTATATTTCTCGCAGAGTCGTTGTGATCTCTAAAAAAAAAAAAAGGTCTTTACTTCGATTTGATCTCTAGTTTGATTGTTATTCCCCCAAAATTATGGTGATCTTTAAAAAGAAATAATTAACATGGTAAAATCGGTTATTTCGGACATAATTCTATGATTTTATAAATAGGTAGTATTCTAACATAATTAGTATTCTAATAGAACATTATAATTTCTAGTATTCTAACATAATTCTATCCAACTATGGTTCAAAGTGAGTGCATATCACCACATCTATACCGCGGGCCGTAGTCTGCCCACCCCTGGATTAGTATATGTCAACTAGGCCGCACAGAAACTTTAAAGGGCCGCGGGTTGGCCATCATTGGTCTAAACTGTCTATTGAAATATTTGTTTTATATACTGCAGCTCTTCCATAATTTTTCAGTGCATTTTCGGGATTTTTTGAAATTCAACTAACATCTCTAGTTTACAAACATTACCACAAAAACTAAGAAGTCTCGGGCAATCTCTAGCAAAAGAGTCTTGATTACAAAGTTTTAGTTTAAATTAAGGTAAAAATATGCTGTTGGTATATGATAAGTTTTCATAATGAATCAATTCAATGTATAAGTTTTTTAATATCGCTTTAAACAAAGTTGATTTTATCGGAGCCATAAGCTTTTCGTGACGCTCTCATCAGTGGCAATCGCGTCAAAATGGGACGAACCAGAGAAAATCAAGGTATTTATAGTCTCAACAGTTGGGAGAAAGGTGCTGCAGTTTCGGAAAGGAGAAAGGCACAATTGCACAGTGTGGTGCAATACAGTGTAATCTCGGAAAGGAGAAACGCACTATGTGCAATTACCCAGGAAAAACACTGTTACTCGCAACTTAGGTTATTTGAAAAGTTTTAATGTGTAAACAAATTCCTTTTGTTTACATAAAACCGGATGTTTGGTTTTAATAAAAGTTGCCTCGAGTAGACACAGATGGAACGAGTTGCAAGAATTTTAAACCGTTTGTCGTTATAGTTTGCAGCACATTGCTCGTTGTCAAGCAAGTGTTGTCCTATGGCAGAGTCACAATCTGGATTGTTACGTTTTAGCTTACAGGATCTGCCAGGTTGAGATCGTGTAGGGCGCTTCGCTTGCTGTTGTAGCCATTTAGGAACATGCTGCTTGATTCTATCTTGTAGTCGCTGTGATGTTCGTCCTACGTACCTACTGTCACAGTGGCACGAATATTCATAAACAACGGAGCTTTTCAGCGTGGTAGGTAAAACATCTTTGCGGGCTACAGGCAACATGCGTTTCGATGTAAATACAACTCTGGTGGTAACGGAGCCATAGAAGCTTTCAACAGCCGTTTTGACGTTTTTATCAAGACCAATGGAAGCTTTCCCTATCCAAGGAACTCTCAAATATACGGGACACTTCTCAGGACCAAATCGTTTGGGCATAGAAAACTGAGCAATTTTTTTGGAAATGTTGCAGTCAATAATAGATTCAGGATAACCATTGTCCAATAGAATTTTCTTGATATGCTTAATTTCTTCGTTTAGTTTAGATTTCGTGCATATCATTTGTGCCCGGTGTACCAAAGTTGATATAAGGTTTGTTTTTTGTTTAGTGGGACTGAAAGATTCCCAACGTAAGTACTGTCCAGTAAAGGTAGGTTTTCTATACACACTTGTTTCAAAACCGGTAGCTGTTCGTTCCACGTTAACGTCGAGAAACGGTAAACAATTATTTTTCTCTTTCTCAAAAGTAAATTTGAGAGAAGGATGGAGACAGTTTAGTTGTCTAAAAAAGTTATCCGACTCTTCTTCATTGCGAAACATAGCAAATGTATCGTCGACGTACCTAAAATATGTGGAAGGTTTTGATTTTTGAGAAAAGAGTTTTTCTTTATAAAACCCAACAAGCTAACATCTTTGTCCAATAACGCCTAACAAAAACGTCTAACAAAAACGTCTAACAAAAACGTCCAATAACGCCTAAAATGTTATCTTTCTTTTAATAAAATGTATCAGTTTTGAAAAGCATCTAAATGCTTTAATTAAGCAACACATCTTCAGGATAATACTAATATCAGTAATCTACGCTCAAGGTTTTTTAAAAACAAATGCACAGAAGAAAACGAGACATGTTGCGATTGACATAAAGAAAAAGTATAAAGTCTTAATTGGATGTTTCAAAAACAACTGCAATTGTCTTTATAGTTCGAACTTTTTCTCATTGTCGCTTAAAATAAAAGTCTTCATTGTCACCTTTATTTATCCTTCGACCGCGGGACAACCTTAGAGACGTTAAACTTAGGGCAACCATCAAGCAATTCTATCAAGTTGCTTTCAAAGACACCAAGATATTGTCGTCCGGTTTTTAAGTTTTTATACAGAGATGTGACTGAAATTTACAGCTGCTGGCTGAGACTACCAAGCAGAGGAAAGTCTTTCCAAGAACATTGCCGATTGGCAAGAGTATTAAGACTATTATTAGTCAAGTATGCCATTCAAACGGCGCTTTTACTGACCAACCCCTTTGCCTATGTGTAAGCTTAAAATTTTACCAACTTAATTTTAAACAAAAGCCTCAAATATTGCAAAATTATTTTAACTTTACAAAATTCAAACTGAATTTAAAAATCCATATTACGATGTTCGAATTGGATAGTTTTACTTCAGCTTTTAGCTCATGACGCAAACATGGACGTATTCTTTCTTTACAGCAACACCGATGTTCAAAAAATAAGGGAGATTTTTATTTGAGTCAGATACTAATATATCAATGCTCATGTAAAATTCATCATGTTATATAACAGTTCTATGGTATTATTAAAGCTAATTCTGCATCGTAAAAAAGATTGCGGGTACACCCAAATAGTCTTGGACTAATCTAGGACAATTAAATTACGGTAGATTATCTTTGTTGTTATTTTTTTTAAATAAAACTTCATCCTCACCGAACTTATAATTTCATTTGTAAACTTGGGCTGCAATTTTTTTTCATAATTTTTCTTGTGCTATTTAGACGATGCAGAAGAACAAGCAGCTCTTAAGTTTATCAAAAATGCGTCCTCTTTTTTTGTATTAAAAATATGTTAACCTACTTAAAATACAGTTTCAAAAATAAATTCTAAATCCACGTTTTAGAAAAGAAGTAATTTTTTATTAAAATAAAAATATTGCGTTTTTATAGTAGCAATTCATAATAATAACTTGGTATTAAACTTAATTCTTCGTGACAAAGGTGGTTTTCGAAGAAAAACAAATTGACATATTAAAAAGATTTTGAAACATAAGTAAAAAAGACGGCAGTTAATTAAGCCGAGAGATGAGCAATGTGTAAAAAAGAATTGAAGTTTATTTTAGACAATTTTTTTGAGAAAAACAACTCAGTTATGTTCACAATTTCCATAAAAGGTTAACTTACACAAGTTTTTTTGGCAGCGTTTCCCGGATACTTCAAGTTTTTCAGCTAATAAATGATAAACCGCTTTTAAAAATTGTTTATGTGACAACATTATATTTTTTACAATTGATGACCTTGCTTCAAATAGAAAAAACCAATAAAGTATTTTAAACCCACTTTTAAATGAACAAAATGACTGACTTGAACGGTCGATTCTATAGAACACGTGACATTATGAGCATGATCAAGTAAAGGTCAACTTTTGACATCTAATCTTAATTGCATTTCCTTGAAATAGAATTAGTGCAAATGTTAAAGTGCCAATAACTGAAGGCAAGAGAAGGCAAGAGAAGGCACGCTTTCGATGATACAGGCCAAGCGAACCTTCACGAAGCAAATGACAAACGTCAAAAGTTGAAACCCTGTCGAGAAGTCTACTTCAACACACTCTTTTACTAACTACAAAAAAACTGCTGAAAAAAAATATACTTCAATTTATATTTCAATTCCTAAAAATAATTTTTTTAAAAGCACCAATGTATATTTTTGACTTACAATGTTATTCAAAACTAAAAAAAGTTTGATAAAACTAATTCATCGAATTAGAACTACTTGATATGTCTAATTAAGAGTAATTTATTCAAAACGACAGCAATCTAATTTTTCTGATTGCGAATTCCAGAACAAAGTGTCACTGCAACCATAAAGAATGTGGAATATTTATATTGTCGAAATTTCTTATCTTAAATTAAATATGCAGATTTGTCTTATTTCTAGATCTTAAAAATTTCGCGTTTGTTGATAATGATTACAAAAAAAGAACAAAAAAAGTTTTTCTTCGATTTTGATATGTGTAAATTAAGATTATACAGTACGAGGTCTGTTCAAAAAGTATCCGACCTTTTTCCCTCTCGCCAATAAGGTATGAGCAAACTGCCCGTGCAAAGCGTGGCTGCACACATACACATTCACGCGTAATCGTGAAGCGTTTCAGGCCGATTCGTCATTCGTATCTCTCTGTGTAAAGCATTTAGTGCAGGCGTGTAGTACGTGTTCATCGGTTTTTTGATTTTCAGAAAATTTTATTTCAATGACAGAACGCATCGAACAGAGGTATTGCATCAAGTTTTGTCAAAAACTTGGTGATACTCAAGTTGAAACAATTCGAAAGATTCAACAAGCTTTTGAAAATGAGGCCTTAAGCCCAACTCAGATAAAGCAATGGTTTAAACGCTTTAAAGATGGCCGTGCATCAGTGGAAAGTGATCCTCGCTCAGGAAGGCCATCCACAAGCCGAAACGAGGAGGCGATGGATCAGGTTCGTGAAAAAGTGTTGGAGGATCGTCGTTTAACAGTACGAGAGATTGCTGCAGAAATGGGAATAAGCACAGGCTCAGTTCATTCAATCCTAACTGAGGATTTGAACCTGCGGAGAGTGTCGGCTAAATTTGTCCCCAAGCTGCTGACGGAGCAACAGAAGGAACTCCGGAAGGAAATTTCGGAGGACATGCTGGATGTTGCAAATCATGACCCAGAATTTATCAAGACAATCATCACTGGTGATGAGACCTGGGTTTATGGTTATGACCCAGAAACCAAGTTTCAATCATCACAATGGAAGCATCCGGAATCACCACGCCCAAAAAAAGCTCGGCAAGTCCGCAGCAATGTGAAAGTTATGCTGACCTGTTTTTTTGATTCCCGTGGCATCGTGCATCATGAATACGCACCAGAAGGTCAAACAATCAACAAAGAGTACTACCTGGAGATTCTACGTCGCCTTCGTGATGCTGTGCGAAGAAAGCGGCCAAACATGTGGGCAGCAAAGAATTTTCAGCTTCACCACGACAATGCTCCCGCTCATTCTGCACATGTGGTCCAAGCTTTTCTAGCCAAAAACAGCATGCCACTTATTAGACAGGCTCCTTACTCTCCCGACTTAGCACCGTGTGATTTCTGGCTGTTCTCTAAGCTAAAAACAACTCTGAAAGGGAGGCGATTTCAGTCAAGAGAAGACATTATGAAAAAAGCGACGGAGGAGCTTCAGAGCATTCCGGGGGAGGAGTTTATGAAGTGTTTTGAGAAGTGGCAGAAGCGCTGGGATAAGTGTGTGAACCACCAAGGGGAATATTTTGAAGGAAATTGAATAAAACTTGCAAAATTTATTGTGTTGTGTGCTTTATACAAAAAAGTCGGATACTTTTTGAACAGACCTCGTACATGCCATTTAGTGTAACGCAAAATAGGATAATAGAAGATTAGGCGTGTCCTCCCGTAACGTACAAAATAACTCAATGATTACGTCTCATTTGTAAATAGTAAAAAGTATAAAAATATGCTTCAATTTTCAAAAACATAAAACTTTGCTGTTTAATCCCAAAAAAAGGCAATGGCTTATTTGTTTTGATATTCCCTTAAAATGATTAAAAAAACATCTTTCAAACTTTGAAATATCATACGTCCAGTGACGTGCCATGAAGCTAGTGGTTGGTGAGGCATTAATTTTTTAAAGTAATGTTTGTATGAATTTTATTTAATAACAAACAAAACAGTGCTCTACTTAAATAAAAAAAAAAGGAAATTTGAAGCATTCTTTCATATTCAGCTAACTCTTTTTGAGTTAAAAAAACATTTTTTTTATTTTATCCCTATATTTATCTTGCTGACTCTCAGGAAAGTGTCGGAGGCGCTATACATAGGGCAAGCAATTACCCCGACCTGCTTCCGAAGATGCCAAGATATAAAATTTTTATTTGTTTTTTTTTAGTTTTATAGAGATATGAGTAAAATTTAGAACTGCTTGCCAAGACTACCAAGCAAGGGAAAGTGCCGTAAAGTGTCTTTTTCAAGGATGGCGCGAGTAGGTTTTGAACCGAGACCATGTTGATCACAAACACGGCGCTTTTACCACTCGACCTCGCTGCCGATCAAAAAATTTTTGTTAATGAAAAACTTGCAAAATTTCCAGTTTTCTTTAACATTAGAATAGCGAAGTCTATTTATTTAGAGACGAATCAGTTCTTTAGGTTTTATAAGTCTTAATGAATTTGCTTTTGTATAAGAGCTTTCAACTTTACATGCTTGTTAAAGTTTTCATGATCAGATCCAGGGGCGAAGGGACTTAAATCTTTAAATTTTCAGGCAGATAGCCCACTTTTTTGGCACAACCATGACCTTCTAAACATATCTTTAGGAGGTGGCCGAAAAACTTTTAATTGTTCAATGACCCATGAATCACCCTAAAGATTCAAAGGGTTTTGGTGTCTCCCAATAAATTTCTTTCGGTGAAGTAAAAAATAACGTCGTTGTATAAAAAAATCAAAATCGTGGAGAGAGGACTAAAAAGTTTTTTCTTGTAATGGAAAGACGAGACTTCAATTTTCATGCATACTTAATTGGAAACAAATAATATTTTTGAAGTTGGAAAATATATGCATTGCTAAAAATGTGTAATTAAGACTGACGTCAGTGAATTTTTTAAACTCCCTTCAAGAGAGACGTGCCTTTTGTTAAAAATTACTGGCTTAAATTAACTCGTAACTTAGTTCCCGACGGTCGTCTAAAGATATAGCCGGACATTCTACCTTTTCAAACTAAAAGTTGGAAGTGTTATTGTGATTCACAATGGCAATTGTTTCATTAGTTTCAATTGTTTTCACAGTGGAAATAAAAATTTCGCAATCAGTTTTTACAAGTTAAGGTAAGGGATAGTTTATGATTAGTGTTTGCTAGAAATGTACGTTATACTGTAAATATAAAAATGGTGGCAAAAATTCAGGTTCAAACACTGAATTATAAATGTACCAAAATTAAATTGAAAGCTTAATATTGAAAATTTTCTTAGTTTTGACACCAAATGATATTCTATTACTAAAGCTTAAAATAAATTTATTGCTTTGCAGTTGCATAATGCGTGTATTCCGAGTTCCGCTTTACTGAGAAAAAACCGATTTATCTTGGTTTAGCAAATGTCAGGAGTAAAAAAACTTTTAATTCTACAACGTCACAATTACGGTATGCCTTAAATCTCTCATTTCAACAGATATTTTCACCAAAAAAGAAAAGAGCGCTATATTGTTTCACTTTTGTTTCTTTTTTAATCTGAAAGGAGGCAAATCTTGAAGCTGCCTCACTAGCGTGTATCAGCGATTTTGTTGACAAGAACGCTTAACAAAATGATTACAACGTTGAAAACACAACGATTAAGCCGTCCCAAATTAAGGTTAAAAAGCAAAACTAATTAAACTACTATAAGCACGGTATAATTTTTGCTAATTTTTTTTCAACCAATAGCAAGTTGCATCTATTTTGCAAAGATTACGACTTTAATATTTTATTTCTGCTTCATTTGATTTCTACAGGCGAGGTACTGCCTCACTTGCCTCCCTGACGGCACGTCCCTGCATACGTCGCAATTCCTTTTTTTCTTGAGTAAAAAATCCCGTCAAATATCTTTTTTCTCATTCAAAGCTATGAACGAATGCAATCGAAATTAAAGAGGGATCTGAAACCTGTTTTCTTAGGTAGGCAAGCTACTGTTGCATTAAAAACCAATTCATACTCAGACAAAAGAAATTTTTTTTAAATGATAAAAGCAAACATCAAACTTCCGGAAATGTAATTGATTGTGACAAAAAATAAAGAATTAAAATTTTCTCAAACATCTTCAAGATTGTATCTACTAAACTTGCTTTGCTCTCCAACTATCAGTTTGACTTTCCACTCGGAAATTTTTTATTAAGTCCCACAAATCAATGAAGCTTTAAGGATGAATGCAACAAGTTGTGAGGAGAGTAATGCTAAATGTGCCTCGCTTCGCAAGTGATGAACGAGAAAAATCTTCAACTTAAAGTGTACCTCAAACCATGTTAATTTATTAATTAAAGCTTAAAGAAAAAAATATTGGTCACGTGTTGATATGAACCACATCTTGCATCTTACATCTGATTAAGAAGCGGATCAAAACAAAAAGTTTGCACATTAAGATGATAGGTCTACCGCACTTGAAGTGAGAGAGTCAACAGCACGGGATGAAATTCGTACTGAAAAAACATGCGACCGCGATACATGCGACAAATAGATCATATTTACAATCCAAAACGTGGTTTGTTTATTTGATGCGACTTTGTTACTCGCACTTCCTTTGGCCATTGCATATTTTAATCAATTTTCTTTTAGACTATGACTTTTGGAATTTCGCTGATACTGGAAATAGTAGAATTAATCTCTTTTTTTTTTTATAAAATTATTGCACAGCTATAGTTTTTCAATAATATCATTATATGTCGCTCTGTCAAGAAAAAAGCTTAAGTTAGCTGACGAAATTGTACAAATAAAAGGTTTCAACCATTTAAGTGCTATTTAGATGAGTGTTAATACTGTCGACGTAGAGTCAACCATGACATTCCTATTATAAAAAAAGCCTTTTACAAGATAGATGTATAGACATGTTGTCAGTGTTGTAAGCAGAAATTTGTCAAGGGGGTGGGATTTCGCTGGTCGAAAACACGATTACTAAAAGTGGTCTTGGTCATAGGCCAAAAACTCTTCCAAACTTACATTTCAAATTAGAGTAAGCCTATTACGCTTTTTAGAGAGCCGTGCAGTTGCATGAGTTTTTTTGCCTAACCGTAAACACAACTATTAAATATCAATAAAATTTTTCATGAATTTAGCTGACTGATATGGTTGAATTAATTCAGCTCAAATTGAACTCAATTTTAATAACGACTACGATCACGAAGCTTTGCCACCAAAGTATGAAGATAATTCACCTTGTTATAGCTAAATATTGAATTCTATTTGAATAAGAGCGAAACAGACTATTCGTTTTTTTTTAATAACACTTTAATTGTACGATGGTTTGATTCAGAAATATTCGGCTTTAACTGCCTTATTAAGCACTCTCTATCGCGACTAAAATCAACTTTATCGAGCTCAGTGTTTCTCAAAGTGAGTCACTTACCTCCCTAGGAAGGAATTCGTAATCTGCAGAAAGAAATAATTGTTGAGGAAGGAATTTAGATAAAATGTAAGCTGATTTAAAATTATTAACTCATAACATAAACTAGCACGTCCTTTATAGTTGGATCTTGATAGTTCATAAAAATTTTTATTTTACTGAAGTGAAGTTAAAAAAGAAAGATTGTTGTCGTAATATGAAAGGCCATCGATTCTGGGTTAAACACAAACAGAAATGGGGCCGAGGATTTATCCTTTTACTCCCTCAGATTGCTGCAATCCTCGATCAGACGCCGACAGCGATTGTGTTCAGCCATCATCGGGTTTTGTCATCAAAAACCATTAGATCATACTCAATGCAGGGCTGTGGAGCAAGCTGTTAAAGCGTAGTCTGCGGTTTGTTCAGATGTGCCGCACTTACAATGCGATGAAGAAGACCCCGTTGTGCATGGACAAATGGAATCGCCGAACATCAGTCTGCAGGCAATTAACCTTATTATTAGCTGTTTAGGGAAAGCATATACTCTATTCCTAACCCTCTTCCAATAGGCTTGTATTGGTTGTGAGTATGAAAGCACGAAGCCTAAATGTATTTTACGACACGAAGCGACACCAGACTCGCGCGCAGTATTCAGCTGTCGAGTAGACCAGAGATATCGCAACAGTACACCAACGTTCCCTCTAAGCTCAGTACTTTCGTTTTGCCGCGCACGTATAAGTATTGGCAGCAAGACAAGCTAAATACGTGTTTTCAATTAGAAGCAAGCTCCATACAGTGGTGGATATTCAACAGTTTTTACTCTAAGAATCATGGTGATCGCTAAAAAATAGGTTTTCTCTTTGGTATCATCTCTGACTTTCCTATTTTCCTCGTAAAACCAAGGTGTTCTCCAAAAAAAAAAAGTCTTCACTTTCATTCCATCCCTGATTTCCCTATTTTGTTCCCGAAGTCAAGGTGTTCTCTAAAATAAAAATAAAAAAAAAAGGTCTTCACCTCGAAAGTAGCACGAAACCTCAAAAAGTCGGGACAAAATTTGGGAAATAGAGAGATCGATTCTAGGTGAAGACTTTTTTTTTAGAGAACACCTTGATTCCGGGAACAAAATAGGGAAATCAGGGATGAAATCGCAGTGAAGACTTTTTTTTTTGGAAACACCTTGATTTTGGGAGAGAAAACTCAAAGACAAGATCAAAACTCCCTTTTCTTTTTTACTGAACATCAATTTCTGAAAATCCTTGCCTCGGGTGCCTAAATTTGAATATCCACCACTGCTCACACGGCCTTTCATTCCGCGCACACTAAGCAAGCTCTTAGAGGGAACATTGCTGTACACAATGTTTTGGCCCAGCACTCCATCTTTGCAAGTCGCCTCAGAAGTGTGACGCGTGAAGAAAATTTTTTACGCAATGCTGCACCTTGGTGACGGAATGTGGGCGATCTGTCTAGTTTTACCCCAAAATAACTCGGAACCGGACAGAATGGGTAAAAGTTTATTGCTGCTATAAGCAGTGTGAACGGAGTAGCGGAGCCTCTCCCCCCAAGCACAACATTGCTGTAATTCTTCATAGTAACACCTTGACGGTGGCCCTCGGTCTACACCTTAACTTTAGCACAAAAGTAGGGAAAAAGTATTCAATTGATAGTGATGACCTTTTTTTCTTTTAGAGGTTGCTGTTATTTTGGGACAGAAATTAAAATTTTGGACATCAATCGAAAGTGAAGACCTTGATATCACTTTATTTTGGGACAAAAAACTTGGCGGACTAAAAAGTGGCCCCTTATTTTTCTTGCTGACTATCTAAAACCAATGATGGCCTTACAAAAGGGCCCCTCCTTTTGTAAGGCCATCATTGGTTTTAAGCCTTTAACTCACGTTTGGCCTCTCGGTTATTGAAATAAAAGATTACTTTCATCGTCTTCGAAAGACTGAGTTTCTACTTCTAGTCTGGAGGTACGCAAAAACTGGAGTCATGTTTTGACTTCCAAGTTCTTTCAGTCTCCAAAAGAGTGCAACAATCGGCTGCAAAAGCAACTTTCTGAAGATTATAAAAAGCAGATCACACGTATAGATATTAATAATAAGAAGAGGAGCCAATACCAATTCTCGAGGAACGCCATTTTTTTGACGGCGAACCTTGCTAAGCTTGCTGTCAAGTATTAGGAGTAAAACTTCTGTTTCGAACAAGCTCCATGATCATTTTAATTATGTCCTTATTTGACAGAAGTCTCAACAGCTTGCATATAAATCCATGGTGCTTCACATTATAAGGAAAACTAAATAAGGTTTCTTACTTAAAAACAAAAACAAATTTTTCTGAAAAAAATCTTGTCATATACTTTTGGGAAATGGCTCTATGTAAGTCTTAAAAGGGAAGAATACAGCTTAAACTTTGAAAACCACTGATCTACCGGCATATTAAAATAATTTTTGTAAAAATGAAAAAACATTTTCATTAAATTTGAGAATAGTTTTAACTTTTTTAATCGTGTTTTCCAAAGTAATCGAGTTTTTTGTCGAAACTCTCCCTAGATTTTTAATACTTTTTTTGCTTTTCATAGCAATGTATCCTACAGCGGGGTAGAATAGGCTTGCTCGCGCAAACATTGTGATAAAACAATAGACATCAAAAGTGAAGCATGGAAAACCTGGTTTTTATGTTAAAATATTTTTCGGTTTTGAAAGTTTCACTCAGATTACCAAACTTTGACGCAATAAGGGGCGATAGAAAAAACGATCTTTAATAAAATTACTAATAAAGTTTAAAAAAAACAAAGCGCAGAAGCGATAAACCGTTATACCATACCATTGTAGTCCACTTGTCGCTAACATGCTATTTTTGTAGGCGCTAAGTGCATATCTCTGATAACCCTTCTTCAAGGAGGGATTTGACCCCCAAACCCTTCCAGTTCGTACGCCTATGCATGTGGTCAAACATGTGGCTCTAAGATTAAACTTGTGGCTACGATTAAAGAAATGGAAAAAATTGACTCGACCAGAAAAGAAAACAATCTAAAAATATCTTTTCCACCCGTCTTTATTACAATCCTTTGGTTGCTACATTGACAAAGTAAATTGCGTAATCAGACATGAGTTGAGTAACACTGCTTAGCATTTCATTAATTAGTGGCCTAATTAGTACGAGGGTCAGTCAATAAGTAATGAGACTTTCTCAATTACTTTGGTGTTCTTGGAGTTATGCAACTGAAATTTTATGTGATGATTATGAATGGAGTTGTCATCTTATTTACAACAAAACTTGTTTATTTTCAGATTACTGTAGGTGTGACGATAAATTGAAATGACTACTAGGCTAGGAAACAGCTCATGCTTGGAACAAAGAGGAGTCATCAGATTTCTGTTGGCAGAGAGTGTAAAATCATGTGAGATTCTGTCTAGAATGCAAAGACAATATGGTCCTTCCTGTATGTCTAGAGCAAACTTCTACAAATGGGTGCAAGCATTCAAAGATGGACGCGAAAGCATTACTGATGATCTGAGAAGTGGAAGACCTGTGGATGTCTCTACCCCAGAAGCAGTACAGGCAGTTGAAGACCTGATCAAATCTGATAGAAGGGTCACTTTAGATGAAATTGCTACAAACTTGGACATCTCCCATGGCACAGTGTACGCAATTGTGCGTGAGAAGCTGCGTTTTTCAAAAGTCAGCTGTCGCTGGGTTCCAAAGATGTTAACGGATGATCACAAAATGCAGCGCCTGATGGCTTCCAGAGCATCACTACGCAGATACAGAAAGGAGGGAGATGTATTTCTATCGAGAATAGTGACAACTGATGAGACCTGGGTCTTTCATTATGAACCTGAATCGAAACGACGATCAATGGAGTGGAAGCATGTTTCTTCCCCAGTGAAGAAAAAATTCAAATCTCAGAAAAGTTTAAGGAAAGTCATGCTCACTGTGTTCTGGGACAGAAATGGGCCGATCACTATCAGTTTCTTGGAAAGGGGCAATACTGTGAACTCAGAGAACTACTGTGAGCTGCTAACTCAAGTGAAAAAAGACATTAAGAACAAACGGAGAGGACTTCAATCAAGAGGTGTGATTCTCCTTCAGGATAATGCAAGGCCCCACACAGCAGCAAGAACCCTAGCCAAAATTGAAGATTTAGGCTGGAAACTTCTAACACACCCACCCTACAGCCCAGACCTTGCACCATCTGATTTTCACCTCTTCGGCCCACTCAAAGAGAGTATGAGGGGAATTCACTTCCAGACTGATGAAGAAGTGAAGGCTGCTGTGAGCAACTGGCTAAGGACCCAGTCCACGGAATTCTATGCCAAAGGAATAGACAATCTAATATCAAGATGGAACAAGTGTGTTGCAAAGGAGGGAGACTATGTTGAAAAATAAAAAAGCATTTTTTGATTACCAGTCATTGCAAACTTGAGTTATTAAAAAAGTCTCATTACTTATTGACTGACCCTCGTACTTTAAAAACTTTAGCTCAAAGCCATGACGACAAAATTAATTACAAAAATTTTTTCATGTCATCGTCATCTGTACTTACCCTCTTGACTTGCTGAACAACATCGTTGGGGTTATATACTAAATGAAATCGCCAAGCAAGTTGCTTTCGTAGATCCCTATTCTATTTGTTTTTCGTTTAGTTATTAAAGACAAAAATAAAAATCGATAAAATCTCTATTCCAAGGACTAGTCGGAAAGACGCAAGAATGGAATCGTGGCTGCGTTGATCGGGTCTTATTAATACGGCGTTCCTACCTGTTCGGCAATGCTGCCAATAAAAGCAGACAAAGGTTTTTTGTCTTAAAAAAACATTCAAAGTTGTTCTTTATTAATTTGTACAAGCGTCTGGTAAAATCAATGCCATGAAAAGTACCGCCAAAAAATAAAACTTTAGTATTTTGCCAAAGATAATTAGTAATTAAAAAATAATTTTAACTATTTCAAAGGTCGTACTTCTTTTTAATTTTCAGTAGCGTGATTTCTGTGTTGGAAATCAAGCTACGTCTAAAGATTTCCTAATTTTTTACAAGGTTGGCGAACTTTTTAAGATAGTAACCGGACAAGGTTTTCTCCACAAACTAGAACTCATCAAATTATTAAGTAAAAACTTTGGCTCTTCCTTTTAAAAACGCGCCGCTTGCTTTTAACTTTCACAAAAGACGCAACATTTTAAAAACTATAATATTGGCAAGGAATTAATTTTCTTCAACCATATTGTAGCGATACTCAGCAGCACAAGTAAATTCATAAAACTTTTTATTTTCAAACGTTTTCGGCTTCTTAAGCCCTTTTCAAGAAAAACTTAAACTTAAATGAAATTAACAATAATGCGTCAAAACAAAGAAAATTAATTATTTATGCATGAATGATTTACATTGTGACGAATAAGTTAAAGCAAAAGAATTATTAAAGCCAATTTTTGGTTTCATTAAATTATTTAAAAGTGAAAGTAAATTTAAAATTTATAATAAAAGAAATTATAAAAATAAAAATTAAAAAACATTTAATAAAAATGAAGAACCATTTGCATAAAGTTGACGATTTAAACCAGGATTACGCTTTTTAATAAATAATGCTTCGTGTATTTTTGTGTGAAATTCCGACTTACACTTTTTAATTATTTTAAAGGAGTTTAAATTTAATTTGACAGAAGAACAAACATTACAACACATTATGTAATTTTTTATTGCACTTGATACTTGAGAGTTGAAGTCCAAATGCTCCCTAGCTCTAGTGCTCAAATGTCGGGTTGACATACCGATGTATGTCAAGTTCGCGTCACACGAACATGTAAATATCATAAATTTTAAAAACTCATGCAGCTTTATTCCAAAAATAAAAATAAAAGAAGAACCGCACAGAAATGGCAGAATGACGAAGGTTGGCCACCCCTAATGTGAACGATTGCGGACCTTCTTATGAGATAAACAAAAATCTTAATTTCTAAAATTGTTCAATAAGTTGTATAACGTTTCAAGTAGTTTATGATTATTATTGTTTTTTTTTTTTTTTAAAAAAGCTATTTAACAATTGCACCAAACCATCAAGCATTTGTTTTGTTTTCCAGCTTTTTACTTTAGGTATGATAGCCTGACTTCAAAAACTAAATATCACGGCAGAAACTTTCTTTTTAGGTTCAAAACAGCTTGAATTCTAAAAAACTATTCAAAAAATCGGCCCTTTTGAAAATTGATTTTGGCTTTGAACACTCAGCTAAGTGGTTGATTTGCGAATCATTAAAACTAATAGTTAATGAGTATTAATGATGCAACATTTCATATCATTAACTCAAAGTTCTAACGACTTCAAAGTACTCGTGAACTTTAACATTTAAACAAATTTACTCTCTTGACCAAGAATTATTGTTTAAAAAACAAAATTATTAAGTTAAAGAACTAAAAGTTTTTTTGATTTAAAGATTGCTGCTATTTGCATAAAACATGGTCTTTAGGAAAGAATTCATATGCACATTTGACGCAATTGCGATGTAATTCAGTTTTTCTTATTTGTTTGGTACTTCGATTTATATTGAAACGCCACCAAATGTTCAGAGACATTTTAGTAAGCGGAGCGATCACCTGACTAAATTTTTTGGATAACTGAAATCAATTGCGAATGGAAATAAAAAAAAACAAGAAGATTTACTTCACAAGCTTTTTACAGGCTCTTATCTTGGCTCAAATAATTTAAAAAATAAAGTCTTAACTCTGAGAGGAAATAGAATTTAATGTTAATAAGAATGTGATTGCTCTTTTAAACCGTTTTTGGCGGTTATATAATTGTCTACTGCTGGGCAGTAAGACGGTAACAACAAAAATAACGCAAACGATATGAGCTGGACATTGGTGATCAAGTGTTTATTAAAAGCAAAAAGTAAGAAAAAATAGATTTCCATGCAATGCAAGGTTGAAAATAAAATTAAAGTTTCCCGCATCAGTAAAGCTCCGCCTATCCGCCTATTAATTCATTTCATTTATACAATAAACTAAAAAATCGTCAACACTCAATGGGCAAATACGTTATAAAAAAAAAGCTAAAGACTGAAAACAATGAAAAATCATTTCAACCAAAATAGATCACATCAGTTTCGGTAAAAAAACATTAATAAGCTTTGTATACACAGGGTGTTTCATCTCGATATATCACTTTATGATAACTTATAGATATCTCAATAACTTTTGAAGATATAAAAACCAAACTTTTTTTTCTGAAAACTAATGTTCTTAAGTTTACGCAGTAAAAATTTGAACGCAAAAATCAAAGAAATAAACGTTTTATTACACTTTTCACAAATGTTCAATCGGCGAGCCCATGGTTACACGGCACACATCGAAACGGTATTCCATTTCTTGCCAAACTCGAACAAGCATATCGGGATCGATGGTTATCAAGGCCTTTTCTGTATGGTACGTTGGTCTGGTGGCTGCTTTGAAAATTCTGTCCGAAATTTACATTTCCACAAGTTGTTTTTATCAAATTTCTCCTTTCCACAAGTTGTTTTTATCAAATTTCTCCTTTCCACTAAAAGACATTTTAACCAAATAAGAGGCAAATTGATGGAAATGATATTTTACGCAAAAAGCTGAAATTTTGATTGTGACATAACAATGTTCTGGCAAAACAAAAAAATTGGAGATTTTACCAATCCAACGAAATCAATTTTATCCTGCTACTTTTGCCAGCTTCCGAGATATGAGATTTTCTAAAGTGACATATTGAGATGAAACACCCTGTATATTCAGTAATTAAAAATTCTTTGTTTTAACCGGGTTTTCCTTTTGTAGACTCCAAGTAAGCTTCATTGAAAAACACCAGGTAAACGAGATCACAGAGACGTTGCCATTATTGAGAAGATAAAAAGGACTTAAAAAGATATTGGCCAAATAGTTTGGCAGCATAGTGAAAAACAGCGAGTTCAAAGCTCATTCACAATTGTATGAAAGAAAGTTTTTATTAATATTCATTTTAGCATTAAGATAAAATTAATTTCACACCAACTCAATGAGGTTGTGTCCAGTTGTTCATCGAGTATCACCATTTAGGCCTAGAAAACTGTGTCGGGTTGAGTTTGGTTGTAAAAGAGTTTAAATAAAATTTGTAAAAATATTTAAGATGGGCAACTAGGTTGTTATCATCATCGTTGTTGAGTTCGTTTTAGGAAGATCGGTGGGTATTTCATCCAATATAAAATTTAATTTTTATTCGCCCTGCATATTGCATTTTGTAAATATTATACTGCGCTACATATTATAATTTTTGCAATTAAGGTTTTGCTTCAAAGTAAACTTTTTGTTATTAGTATGCACAATAATACAATTAACTGCTTTAACCATATTCTTATAATTTCCATATTCACCACATAAAGACCCGTTTTCACTCCGAGCGTTGACAGGATTTTTCTTTGTTTGTTTGTTGATTTTTTCATGCTTAAGCGTTGAGAGAAATAAAAAATCAACAAACAAACAAAGAATAATCCCCCAACGCTCGTAGTGGAAACAGGCCGTAAAGTATTAATATATGTATTTTCTATATGTTTACACACGCTCAACGTCAGTTATGCGTAGTCGCTATAAGCTAGCTGTAATACACAATAGCCTGGTAAAATTAATTTGGGTATTAAAAAAACAATCATCAAATTTCACGCATTAGATCGGCTTAAAATGAGTAGATTGTATTCTTACTATTTTATTCATCAAATAGTGCTTTTAAGAATATCTGTTAGTTTTTATACTTTTAAAAATATCTGGTAGTTCTTAATTCATTTTTTAAAATTTTATGTAGAGTCTAGACCTACTGCAATTGATCTAAAAGCGATCTTAATCTTGTTTTTTAAGAGTATTTTGTTTTGGTGACCTGAAATCTGAACATCATCTTTAAAAACAGAACAGAACAGAATTTATTTGTTCTATATATTTGACATGTGCATTGCAAATTAAGGAAAACTTAATACAAGAAAAACAGAGACAAAAATAAATTACAGTAGAAAACAAGCCGATACTAAATATTACAATGCAAATAAAAAAATTTTAAGTATCATGTATTTATTTAATTAAAAAGTTAGAGTACATCATATTCATAACTTAACTGAACAGTTAAAGATCATTTCATGATCATCAAAGTCAAAACTGCCCATTGTTTTTACTGTAGAAAATCTAATTTTATACAGTATAAACTACAACAAGGAAAATTCAAACAACAAAAGAAAAAATCACGGAAGAGGTTGATCTATATCTGTGCGTGCGATACACCATGGCAAGCTTTAGTTTGTAAGTTACAACAACCTAAGAGACTGAACTAAAGTCAAACATTCAAAAACCTTTTTTGGTCTTTACTTGTTTTTACCTGTAATGTTGAGTGGGGACCAAAAAATAAACATTAAAATAAAGGTGCTCCATACAAGTAAAGACCTAAAAAAGGTATTTACTTAATTGTCGTGGTGCTACTCTGAAAGGAGCTGCTTTTCCGACGTCTTTTTGGGTGTCCTGGTGCTGCCACTATGTACATTCCAAGTTAAAGCCGTCACTGCACTTCATAAGCGAGGTGTTTTTTCAAAAATTTTTTAAACATTTTGTGGTAAAAGAACAAAAATTGGTTTGTTTTTAAATTTATGTTAGGTTGTCGCATTCGCTGTGTTTTTACCTTTATTTTCAAATTTTAAAATTCTTGACGGAAGGATAGCTCAGTTGGCTTGCGAGAAGAAGAATGCGGGTTCGATCCTCCGCTCACATAAATGACTTTCTTCGTGCTTTTGGAAAAAACCTCAAAACAAATA
The DNA here is from genome assembly GCA_963680785.1 of Diplosoma virens. Taxonomy (NCBI): domain Eukaryota; kingdom Metazoa; phylum Chordata; class Ascidiacea; order Aplousobranchia; family Didemnidae; genus Diplosoma; species Diplosoma virens. The sequence goes on from OY796892.1 coordinate 16,384,750, forward strand.
CCTTAATGGGTTTGCGTTCACTTATACTTGTGGCTCCGCATCAAACAGAAAAAAGGGACCTGGTCATTCTAAAAATGACATCGGCTAGAAGAGACAGTTCTCAACCTTTTTAACACAGTGGCCCAAAAAACTTGAAAAGCAATTGTTGCGGCCCAATGTGTCTAGTTTTCATTTTTATTCCGCACCCGATTTCACGAGATCGTTTTCAAATTATAAGTGAAGATTCAATTGTGGTCTTCACTTAGATTCAGTACCTAATTTCACGAAATCGTTTATTGACAACAAAAAAACAGCCCCCAAACCTATGATTTCAACACTTCTTTACATCACCTTTGTGTGGACCATCTATAAACTCGCTGGCCCATGGCTTACCGGTTGAGAACCCTGGACTAGAAGAACAAAGTAATTTTTTTGATTGCATTTTAGATTTGCTTTTTAGCTTTTATTTAGTGGAGCAAGCTGTTAAGATGAAATAAAGTAGAACTGCTTGCGAAAAAGCTACAAGAAAGGAAAGTTTTATAAAGGACATAACTGCATAACGAAAGTAGTGGTTGAAGCAAGACGATGTCGATTGTGGTCGCCATTAAAACGGCGCTCCACTACATTCAGCCTCGCTGCCAACCTTCAAAGAAAAAACATGCAACATAAAATCCAAAAATACAATTTGCGCTGAACTTGAGAAAAAACAAGCTAGAGACTTTAGCTTTGGCTTGAACTTCAGCTCAGAGACATATATGGCAGGTGAGCAATAATGAAAAGGACTGATCATTGGCTTGAATTTTCATTCGAACAAACAAAGTGTCTTCGATTTACGTTTTAAACTTAAAATCGTGGTTTGGCTGTGTACATGAAAGTGAGCAAAGGTGATGCTTAAAGGTCATCTTCTCAATTTCCTTTTTGATACGTTCATTAATAAATGTTGATTTACAGAAATAGCCTTGTTTCATCTTGAAATTGTTGAAAAAAATTGTTTTTTTAATCTTTATGACTTTGCAATTTTTTTCACTTGGGTAAATGAGAGTTAAGACGCGTTTACAGCCGTTTACAGTACTTTTTTCTTTCAGCGTGATCTTGGTTTGTTTTATTGACGCTTAAATCCACTCATTTTTTCATAAAAATTGGTCTTAATCATGCATTGATGTCTGCTCAATCAGTCAATACTTTAAAGAGCAACGAAACTTTTTTAGAACTTACAGGTTTATAGCTGGGATGGACTTTGATACAAAACTAGTGGTGGTTTGCTGTTATGACTCGTAGTTAGCTGTTTAAAGACATTTTTTTCGCTATCAGTTTGCAAGCTATTACTGACACACATCAAATTATAGGTTATGAATAATAAGGCAGCGATGAAAAGCGGAAAATCTTTTTTCAATTTGATGGCTTCACTTAAAAGACTATATTTTTTAGGAGATCTCCTGTTGTCGTCAGTGCTTGGTTCAAAAGATATACTTTTTTCTTTCGGTAAATTAATTTTGTTAGGGTTCATCTGTCCACCATCCTGCAAAAAACCCAGAAGTAACAAATTTAGAATAGCCATAGCATGCAATAAAATTTACTTGCTGTCAGAGATGCCAAGGTTTTAATGAATGAATACTTTTAATTGTTTTTTTTAGATATAACAATAGCATTCAATAAAGAATTGCTTGCCAAAATAATAAAAACGAAGAAGTCACCAAACAAATTTTCTTTTGCAGAAGATAAAATGGTTTTGTACAGACATAAACCGAAATTAGACATCTTAACTCAAGTGGTTTAACCTCATGGCTTTACTTTGCAGACGTTATGTAACGTTTACCATTGTTGCAAAATACATTGACAATTGTTTTTAAACTTGTCAAAAAATGCTTGACAAGATTAGAACTATTGACATTTGTCAATCTCCCAACATCCAACCGCTGCTACTCCGCATAGAACGATCCCAACTGCGCTGCTTTGACCATGTATCACGAATGATCCGCCAACGAACAGCAAAGCAACTTATGAATGCTCTTCCGAGTGGCAAAAGACCTAGAGGGCGACCCAGAACTCGCTGGCGAAATTATGTTAAAGACTTGGCCTGGTCGCGTCTTGAAATTCCACCAGCGGAATTGCTGCTAGTTTCAAAAGATCGGGATGCTTGGAGATCCCAACTCGATCTGCTGCCCCCGAAAACCCAAAAGGACAAGCGGGCAAAAGGAAATAAACTAAACTAATTCAATGTTTTCTCCAAAAATGATGATGATGATGATGCAAAATACTGCATTATATTCTTTTTTGGTATTGAAAGTTAGATTGATAGCTTCTAAATCTTTTTAGATTTCAAAGAATGTAAATCAATAAAAAAATTGAATATTTGCAAGTCTCGTATACCTAAAAATTTCAATTAGAAAAAATGTTAGTCTGACCAATTCATTTTTCCAAGGGAAAAAATGTTAAGAACTTATACATTCAGTTTTGTGTGTTTGTCCATGCGATTATGATTGTATTCTTGTTATTTATTTACTGCTTGTATGAAGCGATTCGAAGTGGCAAATATTTACTCTTTTACATCTAATAGCCTTATTGCTGCTTTAAAGATCACAAAGCATTAAAAGAAATTTCCGATCCATCAAATCTGTTTACGTAACAAGAACAAAAAGGGAGAAAAGCCGTGTCAACTGTAGAAATCAATCAGAAATGAACTACAGAAATGCACTAAAGCTGACCAAGTTGGTTTTTTTCATTTGCACGAGCTTTTGTGAATTATCGCTCATTTTTTCAGGTGCAACGGAATGAACCTGACTAAGTGAGCAATAATTCACGAAAGCTCATGTGAATAAAAAAATTGGTCAAGTTTGGTATATTTTTTTGGTTTTTTCAAGCTTGAAAAGTTCTGAGCTACCTCACCTACGCTGAAACTTTGATTAAAATAGAAAAAATTCTTTTGTCAATGATTGGCAGAAAATTCCGGAACCAAAGCGTTTTTAGCGAGTTTTTAAAAAGCTGCAAAGGTTGAAATACATTGTCCATAATTAGCTCTAATTTTGTTGCAATTTTGTATTCATAGCTGCGTTCCAAACCGTCTGCTTCTACATTTGTCTGTATAGAAGCCTTCGAGGTAAGATTTACTTTAAAAATCATATCCTGAATTTTCTGCTGCAGTTAAAAGCAAATTCCCCATATTAGAATTTGTTTCGTAAAATCAAAATTTTAAAACTTCTCGTGTCAAAAACAAGCTCAACGAATACAGATGAAAAGGTATTTTTTTGCAGTTTCCCAAATACAAGTGATTAGGCCTAATATGTTTAATTTGGCCTAATATGGCCAAATACAAGTAATTGCAAACAAATATTAAATATATAGGGAGAACTAGACAGTATCCATCATTGATTTAATTAAGTTGAAGATTTCCGATGTTTCACAAGCCATCACTCTCATAATTAAAACCTGGCCAAATATACTGTCACATGTTGATCAAGAAATTTTTTTACACGTTTTGAATAAGGTTGTAATTTCAAGGCTCTAAAGAAATAACGCGATAAGATCGGTTATTTTTGTCAAGATAACTGTTTTTTTTCACAAACAGGATCTATTGATATTATTAAAAAAGAGCCAACTAGAAATTGTTTATAAAATTATTTTTTGATTGAAATAGCAAGAAAACTAACTTTATTACCTAAGCTTTATTCTTTTTCTTAAAAAGGAATAAATTGTTTTTAGAAAAACGAAAGCCTTATAATTTGCTCGTTCCGTACGCGAAAGCGCGCGATAAGTTCAAGATGTGCACCTCCTCAAGTTCCGCCGACACAACGCGGCAACTGACGTCATAGTGGCGCAGGAATAGCGAGTAGTCGGCAATAACTGTGTCAGACTTGGCAAGGGTGGCAATCGAACTCAAACTTCTGCTGCCTGAAGTAGGAATAATAACTCACTATTCTAAATGGAACGTTGATAATGTTTTATTTTTATTCAAATTTTTAAGGAACCTAAAAGTTTGGCGTGTTTGCAAGTAAAACAATAAAAACGATTCCAATCACGGAATATCGTTGGCAGCTTGACTGAGAGGTATAAGGCGGTCGAGTCTAATTCGAAGAAAAACCGATTGCAGTGAGAGTTAATTTTAGGGAGAAATAGAGTTAGCTTTGGAGAGAAAGCAGTTGGTTCAAAAGAAACTATGTTTTTCTTGAGTATCTTAACAAATTTTAAAAATTCAAAAAAATTTGGGCACGCGAGAACAATTTTCGCGGTGTTTTTTCTCTTTTTATCTCTTATAGCAGGGTGGTCCAACTTCTGCACTCTTGTGGGTCACTTTTCAAAATTATTCGAGTTTGCGGGCCTTAACCGGCTAAAAACACTTATTTTTGTCCCAAACTCAGGGTGTTCTCTAAAAAAAAAAAAAAGGTCTTCAATTGGAATCGATCTCCAAAATTCCTATTTTCGTCCCAAAATCATAGCGTTCTCCGAAAAAAAGATTGCCGCTGCCTGTAATCGACAAGACTTCTGCAAAATTGTTCCGCGGGCCGCACAAATTCCATCCGCGGGCCCGTAGTTGGACCACGCTGTCTTAGAGCAACTAATTTTGTTACTTTTTTACTGTCATTCCAATCGGTTTTTCTTCCAATTAGACTCGACCGTACAAAGCTCCGTTTTAATAATCAAGATTTTTGCTCATTCGTCATATTGTAATTTACTTCCTTTTCTCACTCTGACAGTCTTAACGAGTAGCTTTTAATTACAGTCACATCGCTTAAAAAAAAACAAATAAAAATATTTCAACGAGTAGGAAGCATTTTGAGATTTCTAAAACCAGCTCAACGTAATCGTGATTGCTGGTCGATCTAAAGCAGTGCTTTTAAATCTTTTTTTGTGGCAACCCAAAAGCTAAGCAGAAATAGAGAACAAAGATTTGGCGACCCAATCTTTTTGAAGACTTTATTGCAAACATAAAAAGTGAGTTAAACACAAGACAATTTAACCTTTTGTCTCGAATTTCTTGATTTTCGTGCCTAAAAAGTAATGATCTTAAAAAAAGTTCTTCTCTTTGAATCTATCTCAAATTCCTCCACAATTCCTCCCCTAGTGACTACAGTCGTGGTTGACCAATTTTTGGGTCGCGACCCAGGCGTGGTGAAGCATTTATCTAAATACAACGCTCCTTACAACAGAACAGATAGCGAAGATTTTGATAATATGACGACCATTATTCAAGCTTAAAGCTTAAAATTTTTGAAATTTATTATTGTTTCAACTAAAAACAGTATTTTGCTTTTGAGATTTCACGAAGTCCTACGTCGGTAACATAACTTTCAGCTTTTAAAAAGTAGTCACATCTAGCTTTAACTAGACTTATAACTTATGAAAGATTAAAAGTCGGAATCACCTAATCAATCTGTTAGGTTATCTGAGTTTACCAAAACAAAAGAAACGTGCACCTACGCTTGATTTCGAGTAAAGCATTATGTGGTGTTAATCTGCCAAAATCCCACCAATGGTAACAATCGTTGCGTAAAACAGAAACGAGCAAGATAAGCGATCTTCTACAATAAAAACCAATCAACACAGTATTATAATTTAACCCGCCGACAGCTGCTGCATGCACGTCGTTGAAGATATAACTGCGAACGAAGGCTGTTCCGTGTGTTTTAGTAGTCAAAAAAGGGCAATGAGAAAATGTATACGAGAGCTTCTTTCAAGTAATTGTTAGTTTTCGATAATTAACTCGAAAAATGAAAGCAAAAATCGGTTAAATCGACAAGTTGCAAAACAAATCAAATATTTTAGAATTCAGACTTGTGAGAGCATAGAAAAAGTTTGTGACGTGTAAATGACAAAACCAATCGAATTCTTTTAGAGAAAAGCAATGTGATGCAACTGAGACTCAGAAAAAGAATAAAATTCCCCAAAAACAAAATAAAATATAGTCATTATTTTAAAATTATATGCCCTAAAACAGAGAAAACGAGCTATTTACATCCTTTATCATGCATAATTTTTTTGTAAATTTTGTGTTCTTTTTGGAAGAAAATCTTAATTAAATCGTGAGCTATTATTTTTAACAGCTTTTCTTCAGCCTTTTTTTAAAAGATTTTTTAAATTTAATTCCACTGTTGCGTAACAGCAAATGTTTTCTTCTTGGTTTAACCGAAACATAGCCGTACGACGCTAGGGCAATTGCTCCTCCTGAACTGATTTATCTGTCCTGCAACGCAAAAAAATTGGGCGCCATTAGATTTTTTTGGGCCCTGAGTATGTTTTGTTGAGAAAAAAAGAAGTTATTTATTCTCAATTTCTGAAATAGTTTATTTGAATATGCTGTGCACTAGGTTCAACAAAAAAAAGTTTTTCTTTGAAAACAGATGAATGTTTTAATGCAGAAAACGTGCTTGCAAATTGCCCATATGTTACACTTAGGCTTCTTTGTTGAATCAAACAAAAATTATGGTTCCGGTAATCGTCGCATAAAATACAGGCAAAATTGTTTCGCTTTTCCAAAATATTTTGGTGACTATGCCTTATGAACCTGGAACATCAGTATTAACTAAAAAAAAACAAATCAATTTTTTAAGTTAAAAAGTAGTATCACCAATACATTTGAAGCTTTTTACACTACATTTAAAGCAACAAATAAAATTAAAATACGAGTACATTAAATGAAAAAATGTACTTTTGCTTTTCCGTACAAGTAAATAAACACAACTTTTCACTTTTGACGTTGCACCGTTAGAGGAATTATGAGTTTACTGTTTCTTACATGTTAACTTTTTCTCACAACCAAATTTGAAGATTTATTATTAGACAAATCAAAAATCATTTAGCAAAGGAACATATTTTTACGGGGCTGATGGAATTTTTTAAAGTTCGATTTTATTATCAGGGGTAATTGTCCTGACGTCACTAATTGGCATAAACGCTTGGACTGACCGGGTCATTGCATGCGCTTGTCTGTTACTAAATAAAAATAAAAATACTTAACACCTTTCTTTTGCTGTACAATATATTTAATGCAAAACCTAAATTTTTTGTGAAAAATAATTGAATTAATATATGTCTAAAGAAAAATATTCCAATGTCAATCTCGAGCGCAGTAATTTTCTAAGAAAAACGTGCAACTGTATTTATGTTTAGAGTTTCGAACAGTACCGGTATTTGAATGGATAGTTATTCAGTTATTTATAAATGCTAGCAGTGTAATATTACTCTATTGAAAAATCCTTGCTGATGACGTAACAACTACCGAGTTCAAAGTCTTTCAATCATCAAGAGACTAGAGACAAGAGACCAGGCTCTAATGAAATTATCATCGAAGATTGCAGAATGAAAAAGTACAGAGTAGATGAATCGCTGCTAGATCGTCTGTTAAATCATAATAGCATGACTACGAGAGAAGAGGGTAGCCGGCGATTGCGAAATGACAGAGAATGGTTTCGTGTGACCAATGACTATCCGAGATCGAATATCAGCTGGCATGAATGGCAAGCGACGTTAAGTGAGCGAAGTTTTAAAGATGATGATTCCGACAATGAGTCTTTACAAAGCTGTCAATCAATGTTGGATGGCTTCATGCTTCGTCCTGAGTCGACAGCCAGTGATCGATTTTGCAAACAAGCACCGATCCGCAAGATCATTTGTCATTTTATCGAAAATTCGTCGAAAGCCGACAGTTGCAGTCGAAAATCGCCAACTGGAACTGTTATTTCACAAGCAGTGTTTCCTGATGAAAAGGATCCAACAAAAGCAACTCCAGTTTTGCATTTAAAAAAATTTAAGCGGTGCTCTTTCTGCCACCGTCCAAAATGCGTGTGCGAGTTTAATAAAATGTCACTGGCGCATGAATATAAGCGAATTGTTAGAAAAGCAGTCACTAACGACATCGTTAAAGCCCAGAAAACACTCGAGGGACACCTTCCCAAAACAACAGGCCTAAACTACAAACCTCCTCGGAGTCCAAACTCACCATTTTATGAATTTTCTAACAGGTATCAGTTGGAATCGAATAAATCTACTTTGTCAACGGAAATGCAAGAAAGAAACTGTTCCACCCCAACTAATTCAAGTTTTGCAAATCCGCAGAAAGACAACCGAAATGATCCCGAGAAGAGCCTCAAGTCAATTCTTAAGAAAAACAAACCCAGAAATACATCCCCCAAGCGATCAATAAAAGTCTTATTACCATACTATGTAAACTCAGGTTATTCTTTGCCTTCATCATATCCACATCAACATAATAGGCGTGAATCAAGAATGACGTCATGGATGTCTCAAGCTGAACGACAAAGAACTTCAAAAGCTACTACAGACTGTAAGTTGAATCGATATATCTAACATGGGTGGTGACACGGGATCCCAGAAGTCACCTTTAAACCTGTGCCCAAATGTTTTAAGGCACCAATGTTTTAAACACAAATGAAAACTTTTTTTTATTTCGCTTGTCTTCCAAAGGAAAAAACGTTTTTGGACCTTTACTTTTGGAGTGAAGACCTTTAATCCTCATTTGACTTTAAAAGGCAAAAAATACTTTCCGGTCTTTGTTTTCCAAGCTAATTGGAGAGCAAGGATTTTAACTGGTTTCCGGGTCCTGATTTTTTAGCCACGGCCCTGACCTCTAGTACATACAGAAATACAAAGAGATCAACGAAATTCAAAGCTTACAGAATTCCAGCTACTAATAAATAGCTCTGTTTTTTGCTTGCATAATAACAAAAAATCGCTTCAAAGTTTTGGTTCATCGATTTCTATAAATTATTTATAAACCATTGATTTGTGTTTATTTGGCTTGAGCAACGGTGCTATGTGCTTATTACTATAAATATTGATAGTAAATTTAATGCTGTAGTTGCATCAGTACATCATTTTTAACATTTATTTTATTTTAATTTGCAATGATTGAACTTTAAGTACCATTGCAAAATAGAACAGAGATTGCGAATATCAGAAAGCGTCTAGTAAACGATAAATTTTATTCTTCAACTGTGCATAATTGGTTACCTTTAAAAAAACGTTGTCTGGCATAAAAATAAATTGAAAAAGACAAATAAATCTAGACATGTACATTTTTTAATTTAAAATAAAAAAAGTATAAAAAAATTTCTGCATTAAAGTTGACAAAATTTTTATTAATCTCATAAGCTTTCTTGAACTACTGCTCACTTTGTCAGGTGCAAAAGAATAAAAATAATAATGCAATCCAAAACAATTTTACACCAACGGCATTAAACGTAATAAAGAGACATATAGTGACGTAATGAAATACAAAAATATCGCTTAGAAAAGACTGAGGTTAGTAGAAGACGGCAGTACGGTAAATTAAAGTAATTCAAAAAAAATACAAGCGTATGAGAAAATGGCATGCGAACATAAACCGTGCGAAATAGAGAAAAAAATCATAAATGACGCTTACGTTTATGAAAATAGACATTTCAGGTAATGGGATATGAACGAGTAATCTCTATTTAAACCTTTATTGTCGCAATCGAATTTGAAAATTTTTTTTTTTTTTCGACTTCCCTTCGTTGTTTAGTTATACCTTTGACTTTTTTGATCAATGCTAATCTGAGATTTTCCAACGTGTGATCCGGCTTATTAAAATGTTCGGCTTCAGGTTTGTTTCTACTGTGTTTAATGTCGCTCCTGTGTTCATTCATCCGTTGTCTTATTGAGTTGCTGGTTTCTCCGATGTAGATTGCTTTTGGGCAGAGATTACACGAAATTGCATAGATAACATTAAATCAATTACAATTGAAATTTCCAGAGATTTTTATATAGACTTCCGTTGGGACCAGTCATAGTTGAATTGGTATTAAGGTTAGGACAGAGATGGCATTTGGGAGATTTGCATGGAAAGGTGCCCGTGATGAAAATTTCATTTGGTAAAAGTGGCAGAGGTAAGTAAAAGTTTGAGGTTTGGAGGTTGACGATATGATATAAGTGGGAGAGTAGGGAAGGTTTTGTTAAAATAAGGGTTTTTGTTTAGTAAAGGTTGCAGATTTTGGGCAATTTTGTTGATTGGTTTAAGATAAGGATGGTAAAAGAGGACTAGGGGTATACAATCCGATTTTATTTTAGGTTGGTATTTAAGAAAAACCTCTCGGGGAATAGACATGGCCTTAGTTATTTGGTTCTTCACAATTTTGGGTTTGTAGCCAAGTGCAGTAAATGCATTTTTTAATATCGTCAGTTGTAAATTTAACTCATCGATATCAGAGCAAATCCGCTTGTAGCGTAAAGCTTGGCTATATGCTATGAAGGCAAAGGTGTGTGGGGGATGGGAGTTGATAGGGTGTAAATAGACTTGGGAATGGGTAGGTTTTCTATACATGGAATATGGAGTGTGTTGTTTTTAAGTCCTATAGTAGTGTCCAGGAAGTTAACTTTCTCAGCCGATTGGGTTATTGTTATATCAATGTGGTGATCCTCCAAGTTAAAATCTTTGTGAAATCGCAGTAATTCTTCTTCTCCATATGCCAATAACAGAAAGATGTCATCGATGTATCTAAGATATAGTAAGAGCTTCTTATGACTACTCTGCAAAAAGTTTTCTTCTAGGTTAGCCATGAAAAGGTTAGCATCTTGAGCAGCCATTTTTGTTCCCATTGCAGTACCATTTAGTTATAAAAACTCTTGATTTCCAAAATTAAAATAATTATGCTTTGAAATAAATTCAGTTGATTGAATGATGATGTCAGTTAATTGATTGTCTGGAAGTCGGTCCTTTAAGGTTTTTAGTCGGCTGTCGTGGGTCATATTTGTGTAAAGAGAGGAAACGTCAAGGTTTTTAGCAAAAATAGTATTTTGCAGAGCTGTTTTAATTTTCTTGAATTTATTTAGAAAATCAGTGCCTTACGTACAATACTTTTTATTGTCAAAAGTTATACCAAGATCTAGAGATTAAATTAGGAAACCATCTAATTAAAGTTTTACACAGCAAACAAAGATATTTAGTGTTTCAACTAAAATTTTTAAAAAGTTGTTATTATAAAAGTGGCCTGAATTAAACGGTTCTTAAAGACGTCTACAACAAGAAGATTTCTGAACTCTTAAAAAATAAAATGGCTAAACTTCAACAATTAGACCACTCTTATAAAAACGCTTCTCCCTCGAAAAAAATTATTAACCTATCCCAATATATATCTAATCCACATGAATTAGCAATTCTCAAAAAAGGTTTATCTTTTTACCTATAAAAAAAAATAGACGAAATACAATTTTTTAATGACATTGGATCGTATTTCCGTCGTTTGAGACTTAAAAATTTTTTCTCCGAACATTCTGGCCAACTCTATAAATACGCTTAAAAAATATCAACTACATCTAAAATCAAGCAACAGCGCCCAGACCCCACCAAGTGGTCGTCATCAAATCCTGGATCTTCCACCGAATGCTTTAGGAAACCATCTCACGCAGATATCATGAAATTAAATAAGAAATCATATGACAACATGAATTATAGATAAGGAGCTTCTATATAAAGCCTAAAAGAAACAAAAATATTATAATTAAACCACTTGATAAAGGCGGAGCTACCGTGATTTTAAACAGATCAGATTCTATAAATGATGGAAAAAAATCAACTGAACAATAAACAAATCTACCAATCACTTTCTCTAGACCCGACAAAAAATTTAAATTAAAAGTAACTAAATTAATTAAGTCTTTTCTCTTTGCCTATAGATCCCAACTCTTGTCCTACATTCCTCCAAATCCACAACCTGGGAAATTTTATCTTTTTCCCAAAATGCACAAACCAAAAACTCAGTCAACTTTAGTGCACATTTTTTGTTCTTTTCTACATAAAGAGCCTACATAACTTGAACAGCAAAAATTTTTAATAGTGACTTATAAAATTTAAGAATAGTTTAATAGTTATGATAATGATGTGTTTCGCCATTTTTTACCAATTTTATTATATGATTCAAACTGTTTAGTACATAATCTGACTTTATTTTAAGCAAGAAAATTTCTAAATTTTTAAGAATTGCTTTGTCACATTCAATTTACAAAAAGAGAGAAAAAAATTTTAGGCTACAGAGTTTTTGAACATAATTTAAATTGATTACTTATTCGGTTGCTTTGAAAAAAATTATAAAGTACACAAAATTCAGTTAGTCACTCCCAATTTATTTCTCTGACCAATTGTTGTTTGTTTTTTCTCGCATTACACTATTCAGTAATTATGGCACCTTAAAATACCACTTGCAGAAAAGTGCAAACATTGAAGAAATGTTTAATCCCCCAACGTTATACAACAAATATGACAGCACAAAATAAAAAAACTAAATAAAAGGGTGGCTTAAAACTCTCACTTCGCTTCTTTGGCGAATTGAGTTAATATGATGGCCACGAAAATATCGAAGTAGTTAATTACATTGATATCAGTGAAGCCGGTTAAACCACTAATATCGTAGAAATTAATTGCAAAGGTGAGCAATGGCGACTTTGCATTTCTATATTTCGATTTTTTTACTGTTTATAATTTATTAGACAATGGCGAAATTATAAATATGTAGCTTTCGGCAGCTGTATTTAGCAACTTATTCCAAATCGCTTTAAGTGATGTCAAACTAATTCTGTTCGGTTGATGTTTCTTATTTGTCTTATTGTTTTAGAATAAGCTGATAGCAGATTGCCGATGTTAAAAATTTTTTATTAATAACGTAACTTGTAAAAAGTTATTGACGAGGACCTTAACTAAGAGAACAACGACAAGTGTCAAAACACGTGTCGCACTCGCCACCTAGCGACTAACAAAATTTGCCGAGTTGCTGATTAGTTAGAAAAATATACAGCCTCTCATAAACCAAGAATATAAAAACTCAACCAAGGCAAGAGTTGAAATAGAAATTGAGGTCAAAAAAGCAGCATTCGGCCACGAAAGTCGATAAAACAAATCTTTTGCTTTGATTAACTTTGTCTGATTGTTTCTGCAGACGTCACAATTTGGAATTCTTTGTACTTTAAATTAAAAACAAACATTAATAAGGGACTTGAACTCTTAGCCGGTGGATTATCAGTCCAACTTTTTACCGATGGAGCTAAATGGTAATTCTTCTTAAAAAATAGTTACACATCGGTTAATAAAAAAGCTACTTCACAAAAAAATAATGATTTTTCAAACAACTTCTTTATAAAAAAAATTTAAAGAAAGATGTATGGACTATTTAAATTGAAATTCGGACAACAAAAAAATGGTATTTAGGCTTTTGGCTGCTAAGATAAAAGTTTTTCCGGTTTAATCAGGGCGTCGAACCAACCCGAATCGTGAACCCATATAAACTGCTTTTTTTCTGAACCTAAATCGGAACTGAACAGTTAAAAATGAAATTTGCTAAACTTGATCCGGAACTAAAGTACTAAAACAAAATTTGCTAAACCTGAAGCGGAATATTATTTTAATCGGTTCCCGTTGAGCCATTCGATTACTGATGGTCATTTTTAATTATTTTGTCGATTACTCACAAGTTGTAGCATTTCGTTTAATCACTTACTCGCCGTGCGGCAATACAGAGATGGTATAAACAATTTCTTAAAGCGATAATTTAAAGCAAGAAAAGCCATGTCCTTTAGATTTGTGGGCGTCCGCTTGGGGGCACTTGGTTTACCCTTTTTGAAATTGAAATTTTACAAAATATAAATTAGGTTTTGAATCAAAGTTGGTTTTTGCTTTTTATCCCCGAACGTCATGCGTTAAAACGAGTACCTAAATATTGGTTTTGAATAACAAAAATATAGCCAAAGTAATTTACGTATTGAGATAATGTTGGCTGTTGTTTTGTTTGCTTTTGTTTCAAAAACGATTGCTTGAATGGGTTTAAAACTTCTTGACAAAACTTAAAATTACAACTTAAAAATGAGAACTCAATGTTACTAAAAAAACGTTTTAAAAGCAAAAGGTTTAATTTTCTTGCAAAGTTTTGCAGACAGCCTTTTACATAGTTTTATAATGACTTGGTTGAATAAGTTGAGAAAAAATGAAGCTAGTAAATTATAGTTGAAAACACATTTCTATTTCGTTTATTGGTTTGAATCGCTAGATTGCTAAAAATTCATCAAGTTTTTGATTTAAATCGTCATCGTTTTGATTAGCCGTTTTACTCTTTAGTTTTCAATGCTTATGCAATATTGTTTTTTGTGAAAACATCTGATAGTGGCATTTCCTCTTTACAATAAATCACCAAAATATGATTTTGTCACAAAAAATTATTAAAGTAAATAACCAGCTGAGCTCTCAAAAGCACAAGTTTACAATTGTTTGTATTTATTGAACTTACCAAAATAATTTTAAAATATTGAGAAACACAGGGTTCTTTTTATTAATCTTGATTTATTTCCCAGACCGACAGGAGAACGTCGGAGGCGTTATATTTTGGGACAACTGTCAAGCCAGTACCCGACCTGCTTTTTAAAATGCTGTTAAAATAACCTGCTTAAAAAATTTTTGACTGAACAGGTATTGCCAAACAGATATGACTGAAATTTAGAGCTGCTTGCTGAGCCGCCAAGCAAAGGAAATTGGCCCGGGTGTCTTTCTCAAGGACACAACAGAATGGCGAGAGTAGGATTTATGAGTGATCGTTTAGGTCGCGTATGCCATCAATACGGCGCTCCTACTTACTGGGCATGCTGTCGACGTGGGAAGCAAGGTTTTGGTGCCTATCTCAACGACGTACAGCACCTATCCAGTCTCTTACGTTGTCGCAGGACGATGGCAATCATGGAACTATCTATTAGGTTTACGTCATATTTTCAAACTTTCTTTTTTATCAATTCTTTCTTTCGGTCATAAATTTTTTTTAGAAAGTCAAGTGGCTCACTTTGAAAAACACTGTTTAGCATTTTAACAAAAAATTGATAGAATGAATACCTGGCTTCTCCTGCTGGTTTCTAAAAACAGAAGAAAACAATAGGAGTTCAACACTGAGCTGATGGGTAACATTTAAAAAATTACAGGAAGCATAATTCTAAAATTTAAAATTTCTAATAAAAAAGTGGATTCATTTTGTGGAAGAGATCTTCAGAAAGTTTTTTCTTTTTTTTTTATTATTTAAAAAATTATGGTTTAAATTTTTATTCTAAAATTTGCTTCTTATCCAAGATATCAGGCTTGGAAGCAAACCAATATTTTGAGAAATTTTTTAAAGAAGATATGAATGATTAATATTATATACTTTTATGACTCGAAATAATAGTACATGTAAAAAGAGCAAACTTGATTTTTTATTACACATTACATTTCATCTTTTTAAAAAGTTATACCGTTATTTTGTTTTCTTGTTTCTTTTTTTTTTGATCTTGTCTTAAATTTAAAAACTTTTTTGTAATCTTTTATAGTATATTGATTAGAAGAAGAGATTAAAAAGTTTGCAAAATTTTTTTAAAGATTATTATTCTACCTGAAAAAAACAGCTGCATAAGTTTTATTCTTTAATACATTTGTCTTCCTTCTCAATTTACAAGACAATATTTCTAGCTTTCTAAGCCTTTTCTAAAGAAGTTATCCGGTCTTGTTTCAAACTACATATTGGTGGTCTTATTGGCTTCGTCTGTGCTCTTAAAACGGTTTCTCTTCAACGAATCTTTGAACGTTTGAAAGAGAAAAAAATTAAATTGGGAAAGATCTGAGTGATAAAGGAGATGATGTAACATTTCCCATCGAAAGTCTTGAAGAATATCTTGCAGAACTCGGGAAGAATGTGCAGGTGCGCTTTCATGGATAAAAAATAGGTGCCACCAATGAGCTTCTCTTGTCATTTTTTGGCCAGTGCTATTAATATTTCCGTAAAACGTTAACACAGTAAGATCCTGTAACTGTTTTTCTATCTACAAGAAAATCCACAATTACACTCCTTCAGAATTCAAAAAATGATAGTGGTCACTTTTAGAACAGACCTTTAAAATTTAAATTTAATTGGTTTTAATGATCCTCCAGAAAGCCACTGTTTCTGGATTTCATCGGTAGATCCAAGTTTTATCTCCGTAATGGTCGACCCATAAACGCTTCTTTATTACCTTCAATTTTGCTCACGATTACCACCGACAGGTCAGTTTGAAGAACCATCTATTTTGGAGACCATCGCGAAAACACTTACCGACTCCCAAATCATCATGCAAGATGACCATACCAAAAGAGATGTCTAGAGTCCCGGCTATCCAAATAATACTAATTTTGAAATCTTTAACAATTAAATTTTGAACAACCTAAATGTTTTCTTCATTTTTTGCAGTTGTTGGTCTTCCGTTGCGAGAATTGTTATCTAGCTCTTTTCTTTTTTGAAATCGTTGAACCCATTTTTAAACAGCAGTTTGTTTAAAGCATTAATGCCATTTTTTCAAAGCCTTCATACTTTGTTCTTTTCCATCCAAGTTTAACCATAAATTTAATTCTTACTCTCGTTTTAAAATTGCTGATTTTAATGAGTATCAAAAATAGAGTTTGCATAGAGGCTTTGCTTAACACAATAATAGACGCACAAGTAAATGCAGGTACTTTACAGGAAGCAAATCACTTAGCGAAAAGTGCTGACATTTTTTAAAATCTGGGTCCATCCACAAAACAGATGTGTTTAAATTCCATGGAACTTTTTATCTCTCCTCGTAAATGGCGGAGAAGAAATTAAAGACAATTGAACTGAACTAAGGTTCAATGCAATAAAAATACTCTGACACAAAATCTATTGCAACGCTTTTTAACCAGCGGACCACGCCCCACCAGAGGGCCGCAAAGTTCTTTCAAATGAGCCGTGCGCTTTTTACTGAGACATTTCATTTTGGTAGGTGAAACTAGCAACAAGACAACAAGAAACTACCTTTAGCGAGTCGAAGAATGTTTCTGACTTTTTCGTCATCAATAATATTCAATACCCTAAGCTTCTTTATCGTTTGTTCCAAAGTTAAATTTTTCGAGTTAACAAAGGTTTTGTTTCTTGCAACCATTTTGTAATGACTTCTATGTCCATAAAGTAAATGTATGACGCTATAAGCTAAACTTAAACCGGTCCTTTGTGTTTTTTGTTAAATGATATTCGCTATCGAACTTGTAACAATGCTGCGATTCTTTTGTTTTTTCTCAGGCTTACCGCCAAACGCCACCTTCACCACGAGCATCGTCATGACCCTTCGACCACCTGTTGTTTCACCGAAAAATCACAAACGGCTCAACGTGCAACACGTGACAAAGACTTTGTCAGCTGTAAAGCTCAATTGACGTAAACGGCACAACAAGCGAAAGAGAAGTGTCCGCTGTAGTACGCTCGGTCTTCTCTGACGCATGGCGATGGTGTGGACGCCAGCTGTTTTTTCTGCAAGTGTTTTTGTTTTGAATTGTTGTGACCAAGTCCGAAGAAACAATTTTATTATTTAAAACTAAGACTTGTTTTAAAAATGTAAGGGTTTGAGATTTGCTTCTATCAGAAGGTTCGAGAATAGAGTTAGAAAAATTGTTTCAACATGAAGATAAGCCAAAGACGTACGATTTTTACAAACTTCGGTCAGTTTTTATTGTTTTTTATTGGTTTTCACTTTCGAAAAAACAAGAAGATGTTGTCCTTAAATTTAAATTAAGGCTTTTTTTATAGTCACAACTTTTCGTCGGCCACAAAATTTTAATTTGCAACTTGTAAGTTGCAGACCATTGGTGTAGATCGCATTCGTGTAGTTTTGACGAATTTGATTTCTTTCGAATTTTCGCCCTTTTATATACAGAATAACTATCTGCATTATACGAAGCTTTTTTTAAAAACTATTTTTTGTTAAAATACCTAAATTATGGATTTTTAAATTTTTTAAATGGTTTAAGAGCTGCACAGCTTAAAAAAGTTTCTTGAAGTTGATCTCAGAATTTGATTTGTTGTGATACTTGCGAATATTTTTGGGAAGACGATACTTTGGTGTAGCTTTATGGTTACAATGCTCTTATTTAGATTGCAACGTTACAAAACTAAAATTTGCAGCCTTCTATTTTTTCATTATGCTCTCGTAAACTGATTTCGATACATTGAACAATCTATCTTTGTAAAGGTTACGTAAACAGCTCTGCTAATGATCTGACGTCAATATTTATCAAAAATAAAAACAGAAATAGAAACAACACGGTGATAAGCCAACGAGTTTGGACCCACAGCATCCCCGCCTGCATCTGATAAAAGCAAAATAATAAATCGCTTTGCCTTTCCAGTGCGATTTTGTTCGTGTAATGAGGTAATAAATGATCGCGACATCCGAGAAAATTGAGCCTTTGTTAAGCAACTGCGACAGATTTCGAGCGTTCAAAATTATTGCTTCCGATTATAGACTTTCAAGAAGTCATTGTGACGTTGAAGTTAGCATCAAGTTAAATCGACCTTACAATTAGCAAAGTCGTCGCTTTATTAAACATTTTATGAAGTCGATTAGCTTAATAATTCGTTTAATGAAAATTAAGGCTAAGAGCTAGTAGAAAACAGCGTGAGCGACAATACAATAACTGGCTCAATTTTACAGCGATATTAAAAAGTTTGGGTTGCCCAGCCTTCGAATTTCAAAGAACCTTAAATATTTGATCAAGAACGTGTCGACATATATACAAAACGAACTTTTCTTTCTTTTCTTTTCCACGTTTAATGTTTGACGCGCCAAAATAGTTTTTAGGAAAACATCTGAAAAAAAGATAAGGAAGATTGAAGAGAGTGATTCTGCTTTAATCTTTGCAAGAAAAAGTAGAAAAACTTTGGTGTGAAACATATAGTTTTTAAGGTCATCAAGATAAAAAAAGCGACGGAACACACACTAACTATTGTTAAAGCCATCCCTGGAAATAGATCAATATATGTGCCCGACTGCACAAGGAAATACAGAGTAAATCACATTTTTGAAAAAATATAAAACAAGCAGGTAGTTTGTTAGAGAATCTAATGAGCTCTTACTTTTTTAGAATAGCGCTAAACTGAATAGGGTGCAAGAAAATATACTCTCTCTGTTGATCAACTCAATTGATTGAGCCAAAAGTTATAGGCTATTTGGCTATTTTGAGTATTTTTCTGGATGTGTGAAATTAGAAATTTAAATTGTTTTTTAAAAAAAAGGTATCTTACGCTTTGTACTCACTCAACTAATTTAAACTTATTTTTTGAGGCAAAGGGTATTTTTTTAAAACAAAAACAAAAAGTAAACAATATCAAACTGTTTTTGAAAAGCAATATTTAATATAGTGGGTTTTCATCTTTGCTTGATTGGAAACCACAGGAGCATCAAATCCAAAACAGTCTTGTTTTGGATTTGATAAATTTCAAAACAAATAAGATTTCAAAACAGTCTTGTTTTGGATTTGATACGGTTTTATTTTTTTCACTCCCTGGTTGTTTTAGAACGCGGACCAGGCGCTAGAAGAGATAATGTTATACGAGCATCGAGTGCGGTCGCAGAAAACCATTAAAAATCTCATTCCGAAGCCAATACATGAGTCCTATTGAAATAACCTGATCCTTCTTTTGTTAAGATTTACTACACATTCACAGCGATGATCAAAAAGATAATTTACAATTTTTCTTTTGTCCTTGTTTCTGCTTTCCCGAGGAGAGGTTGTATACAAATACCCTTCAAAAATCCAAAGAAGAGATTTGGTCATTTGATCTTAACACCTTCTAACAAATGAAACGAAATGCAAAGGAACATTTTTTCGAATACGAATTTAGCTTCCAATCACAACTGTTCCTCGCTTTGTATATGGGTTTCATCTTTAAGATTGATATAGTTTTACTGGTGCTTGACGTTGGAATGGATGTAATATTTAAGCAGATGTGAATATGCCGAAATTTTCCTGAGTGGATGACAAGCCTACCAGCACTTAAAATAATTAACTCTAAAGTTAGCTTTGGTCTTCTTTTAAAACTTCAAAAAATGTAAGACTCTTTGAGGTCGAATACTGACGAACTAAAGAAAATCATGTGAATATTTGAATAAAGCCAAGAAATAGATTTTCAATCACGTGGATGAAGCTTGGCTCCCGCCTTCTACTTATTGCTTAAGTAGATCACACATTTCATCAGAATCAATTATTTTTTATTGTCAAAACTTTTCTCCATTCTATTTTATCGTCAAAACTCTATTTGAATAAGAATTGATTAAATTGTTAACTGATGATGATCTTGTGATCGAAATCGATTTTAACTTTTTAATACAGTCATTGTGCAGCGACAGATTTCCAAGTTTCAAGCTTGTCTTGTTTTTGTGCAGAGATAGACAGTAACTAGAAATCGTCGTTTTCGCCTTCAGTACAAAGGGTTAGATCTTGACCATATCAAATGAAAATTTTCTCCATTCTAGGTTGATAAAGATGATGCTGATAAGCTTTAGCGAGAAAATGCACAACCGATATTGGTAACATAAATTATAAAATCTTAAACTGCCAAAGTGAGAAGCATTACATCGGCTGAATGAAGTCACTCTTAGACGTCATGAAAACAGAAATGAAGAATTAAGTTGAACTAAGTAAAGTTGCTTTCAACTTTCATTTTTTGATGCGTGCTTTATACACTTTTATATTTTGATTACTAGGAAGGGATAAGCATACAAGTTATTTAACGTATAAAAGAAACTAAAATTTATTTTTATTAAAAAGTTTTGAATAAAGAGCTCTATTTTTTTATGGAATTTCGTTTTATGATGGCCATTTGTTCACCACATCGCAGATTAATTATTTGCATCTATTAAAAAATTAAAACTATAATTAGAGAGAAAATAATATTCTTATGTGTCATAATGTAGTTTATTGGCACTTAACACTGAAATTTTATCAATTTACATTTGAAACCACTACAAAATTTTTACGCTCAGTAACGTAATGGACAACTTCAGCAGAAAAATCGAAGATCGCCAAATAGTCCAATACAACTTCGATGTTACTTAATTACGTAAATAGTAGTTATACTCTATAAGTGTACAGAACATCGGCGACTGTTTTCTTCATAGGCAGGAAGTTCAAATTTAAAAATTACACAGATTTGTGGGAGTTGGTCTCAATCGAGAACAAAACCTCTTGAGAAGCCACTTAATTAACTGGCAGCTGTAGCTGCGACAAATCTCGATCCGCTGCTTCTACTTCATATTAGAAATATTTTCAATTTAATAGAATTGTAAAAGAAACTTTAAATGACACACGTTTTGCAGGAGTTTAGTGTTATAGTTAAAAAAGTCAGAAGCAATTAGATTATCATATATTAAGTTACATTGATAAACGTAGTTTAATTTTTTGACAATTGACCCAGCCTATTTTTGCTGGTCATATAAAGAAACGGCCATAGAAAAAGATTGGTTTTGCGACAGCTAAAGACAATAATTTTGGCTTAGTTATATTCTCGAAGCTAAAAACTAAAAGTCCTAGCTTTAGTTTTACAATGACAAGTTTAAGCACCTGCCCGAAAACTTAAGCAGGTGTTTGTAATGAAACCATTTAAATTTTGATAACCGCTTCTACTCAAAACAAAACTACCCCCATTAAGAGACATTTTCAAACTGTCATGTGTAATTCTATCTAAATCTTTCTCGTAAACATTATTCGCTGAATTAAACAGTATGAGAAAGAATAAAAGTGTTTTGATTCTTTGAATTGTTAAAAGGGTTTGGATAAAATAATCGTGCTTTTGTTTTCTGCTATTCACAGCTTTCTATCTGCTTTACTTATAAACCGCTATTAAAATAAATCTAAGCAATATCAAATCATTTTTTGAGCCACATTCGCTTTTTGTTAATTATTATTTTTTAAACGAAATGCCGAAAGCGTTTGCAAATGCAGCTTCATAATGGTTTCCACGTTTTTCAATTAGTTTTGTTTGTTTCCAGGTTTAAATTTGTTAAATTCTGCCAAATGAAAAAATTGCTTTTAAGAATTTAAAAAAAGAACAAGAAAACACGGTCAGGAAATGAAGCTACATTTGCAAATTAACAACGAAATAATCCTTCGGGCTCCCCTTGCAAGCAATGCGGAGTAACAACCTTGACAAACGTTATTGGTCGGTGAACTTAATCAAAACATAAAAAAAACACCAAATCGATTTCTTCTGTGTCTGGAAAACATCTTAAAGTTTTAAAATGATTCCCGATGTATTTTAATGTTGAATTATTGTAAACTAGGTGAACCATAAAAAGTTATTCGGTAGGTGAGCTTAAGAATACGTACTTCTCTTCTGTGTTCTATTTCAAGAGCACTAAAAAAGCGGCTCGTGAGATTGTTTGTACGCGTCACCATTTAAAATAGCCAAATATTGCATCTAACTATTTAAGTAACGGACTTGACTTTTGCACAGTTTTGTAAAATTTAAAAAAAAATTAATCTTAAAATTGCTTAAAAGGTAAAAAACCAAAACTTTATGTTAAAAAAACGAGTCTAAGCGCCGAAACAAAGAATAGCTTGGGAAGAAACGAAACTAAGAGAAAGTTGTTTGCTAGCGGTCGCTCGACCGTGTCGCGGTTTTAAGCAATGACGTCACTATTTGAGTAATGCACCTTTTTCCTCATTGATAGAAGTCTGCTTCTTAAATAATTTTAAGAAAAAAGTATTGTTACAAAGTATACGCATTGCTATTAGCGACAAATAACTACGCAAAATTTATGGTACATCTCGCAAAAATGATAATTGATAAAGCAATCAGTGCTATTAATTGCGATGAAATTTTAATTGATGTCGTCACTAGCACTCCGCCTCACGACTAAAAAAAACGATCAAGATATCTCTAATTATATTTTTGTTAACAGATGCAAGAATAGTATAAGTTTTCGGGATCATGTGTCGTGAGGGGTATTGTAATATTATAACGCGCTACAGTGTATTCGGAAGTAGCCTACTGTGGATGAATAAATGTCACTGTGTGTTAGACATTTATAAAAAATTCTCAGTGGGGATGGCAGCCCAGTGTAGTTTTGAGAAAGTATTAAAACTCGGTTTCAAGTAGAAAGCTTCCAAAATAATTGGAGCCACCGCCGAAAGCATGCAGAAATTTGGAAATAAACGAAAGGCAAAGTTAAACGACAATCTGTAATATTTTGTTTTAATCATTGCTTATTTTTCAATATTTTCTGCAATGATATGTGATCCCAATTAAGCCAATCAAATTCATTTTAATTTTGCAGCGCCTAAACTGCTTGCAATAAAAGCAATTTGTCTCGAATAAATGTCTTTTCAATGCAGCTGACAGCCACCGCTGTCATTCAAAGCACGAATAAGATTGAGCAATGTGTGGTTAACTTGTTTCCATGAAAGATTAACAGGATTCTCGCTAAGTAATTCGACGAACGATCGAGATTGTTTTATTTTATAAAACCTGCCGCCTGCAATACGTTAAAGTTTTTCCGCCATAAAAACTAACCGTAATAACGCGGCATTAAATTGGCTTATTCAGCAAATGCGAGAAAGCAGAAGTGCAGTAGCGGATAGTTTCATTGTTTGTTTAATTCAACGCGAACTATGTTCGCGAAGTTTTTAATCGTGCTCGAATTGAGTTGCTTTTGTATTACGACGTCAGACAAAGTGAATGGTAATTTTATTGTAAGCCTGTGTTTGGTTGAAATCTTTTGCAAACTATAGTAAGCTGTGTAATAGAGGGCAGATAAAATTGAAGAAGATAAAAATTTGTTACTCTCAATTGTTAACTCTGTTGCGAAAAAGCCTTAAGAAAATAAGAAAACATTATAAATTTAAATAAAGAGATTGAGAAGTCGATTTTATTTTTCAACACTTTTATTTTCGTCCATTAAGTCATGCCTGACATCTTGAGGAAAACAGTGTTATTATGTACCACTACCATTGCACCTTGTTTATTAGTTTAGCACAATAATGCTTCATTCAAAATGGAAAGAAATTTGAAAGTATTGCGTTGATACATCTAAAAAGTATAAAAAAATTCAATTTTATTTATAGTTTTATGCTTTTAATCTCCTCGTATTTAAAAAAAAATTTGACTAAATGTTATCTTTTTTAAAAGAAACTTTTGAAAAATCATTATCTTTACGAATGTTAGGTAAAAATATTTATTTCTAGAAAAATTTTGTTCACTATTTCTTTAACAATGTAAATATAAGAATTTGAATCGGTTTACACGTAATAAGTAAACAAAGAGATTGCCAAAGAAAAAGGAAATGACAAATGAATAAATTTTTAAGTTTCTAGTTTTTAGTTTTTAAAAATAATAAATCCCAGAATACGATTGTCAACACGAATGCTTGATGCTTCTTAGAAAAGTTAATGGCTGTAGCATCGGTTGTTGTTTGTTTAGTAAATTCGCCACAATCAAATCTGTACGGAAATGACGTTGATAGAAGAATTTAATATCTAGCCTATTTACTTCAAATATTTTCAAAATGCGTTTTGTTTATTGAAATAATTCGTTTTATGACAGTTTCTAATTGACAATAACTAGTAATATATTTAATGGTTTTTAAATTTGGAACTTTTTGTTCTTTTTTCAACCGCGATTTTCACAGATTACTTTTTACAACTGAATCAAATGACAAGAGCATGAAAATATTTTAGGCTTATTTATTTTGAAGTGAAGTCTGCCGTCGCCAGAAAGAGCCAGAAATTTTTCTGCGCAAAAAAATGGCACAGAGGAATAGCAAACAGATGTTTAAAAAATTCAAAAGTGTTATTCCCTGATAAGAATAGTGTGCAAGAAGAATTTTTTTATTGGAAATTGTCAGCTTTTATCCGCCGTCCCTAATAGCATACAAAACAGAAGTTCTACTTTTTAAGCCATACTACAGTGGTAAACAAAATACTCTAAAAATTTTTTTCGTGAGTTTGGAAAAATTATTCTTAAGCTACAAAAAGAAAAAATTAACAAACTGTAATTTTGAACTTACGAACCAGTCCTTGTTATTTTAATATTTATTGTTTTATATGTGCAGAGTTTTTCAAATTGATATTGAATAACTTTTAAAAAACAGTAACCCTACTGTCGAAGAAGTGATGAAAAAAATGGGCGTCTCTTTCCGGTTAATATTTAATAGCCAAAATCTGTATTTGTTCATGACTTTTTGCTTTCTATAGTTTGATAAAATTTACTTTTTAGCCTACTAATAATTACAGATAAAGTAAAAAATTGTTAGTTATTTGTCCATAAGATGTCTGGAAGGAACGAAGCTAGCATTAATGGTGGTGAAGTGGTGGAGCAACCTATGATGAAGGTAAATAAGAAAGCAAACTGGTACAAAGTGAAATATCTTTTTGCTTTTTGTAGGTTAGGCTGATATCAAGCAACTTTTGTTGCAAAATGTCGCATCATGTGTGGGCGTTTACTAAGTCCTTTCAAAGCTTAAAATCCTTCTAACTTTGACTCCGATAAAAGATACAAGATTCTTTGTGCTTTTTCCCGCAATTGCGGAGAAGGCTTTTGTAGTAAAACAGCTTGTTCAATATAAAATAAGAACCTTATTATAAAGTTTTGAAGGTGGTATATTTATATACTGTAATTCAGAAAATTTTCTGTTATTATATCATGTATAAGTTCTTTACTTCTTAACTAAACAAGCACAAACGATTTTCCGACTAATCGAAATGACCTTGGTTTATAAAGTATTATTTCAAAACCCAACAAATCAAAAACCATCTGTCGTCGTTCATAAAGTTTCTTTGTTAAATTCGAATGGTTTCAATAGCATCCTAATATCAGTGTGTCAATTGGTATCTTTTGAAAATTTAAGAATTTATCAAGTGGGTCATCACCTTTAACACAAGAATTACCGTGTATTTGACCTACCTAGAATTACCGCGAGCGGTCAAAATGACCGTTCGTTTAATAAAGAACAAAATGCGCAATAATTTAGCTTTACTTTATGTTATAAGTTTTTTTTAATTTTTGTTATATATCTAGTTATAACTTGAATCCTTGTAGGTGTGAGTTTGGTGCGTTGTAGGCTTCTTTTTAATTTTATGTTTTGGAATATACTGCATAGGCCCTGATCTCCGAATTACATTTGAAGGCCTTCAACCTGCTTTTTAGCTGTGTGGTTAAAATTTTCGCAAAGTTTTTATTGTATTTACAACAAATATGAGCTCTGAAACTAAAAGAAAAACAATTTACTTTAAAATAGTGATGTACCGATACTTTAGTATCGGTATCGGCCTATTTTTATAGTATCGGCTAGTAGTATCTGTACCGGTTAAATATAGCCGATACCTGCCGATACTTTTTAAGCACAAAATAAAAATAAAAGCTGCAGTTTAGTTGTATATACTTTTTAGCTTTGACTTATGAGTGCTGTTTGTTTGATAATAGCTGCAACTGGCTAATACTTTTTTATTAATGCGTTTTAATTTTCACTTGCTGAGGTGTTTTTATGACGTTGTCAAGTTTGTTTTTTTTTCTTTGGTTACGGCATTGTTACTTTCTCATTTTATTTTTTGTTTGTGAGGTACGTCTATTTTTTTTGAATAATGGTATTCAATCCATCAGGATGGGACGATTTGGCCCAGCCGTTTTGGCGCCAGCCATTGTGGCAGTGTGTCGTTTTCTTATTCGTAAAATCTTGAAAGGGGTTAGGGTTAAGGTGATTGATTATACTGTTTTATTCAAACCTTCCTGCTAGTTTCAAATAGACTGGTGCCAAAACGGCCGCGCCAAAACGGCGGTACCAAAACAGCTTCGCCAAATAGTCTCCTACCCTCAATCCATTGCTTTAGTATTTTTCTATAAAAATATCAGCTTGATTTGTTCAACTTTCTTTTACAAATTTGCAATATTGTTGTTAAAAATAATGATTGATAAATACCTAGAAAAAATTCAAAATGAAATAACAAGCTAGATTTAGTAAATACATTCTTTGGTGCTGCTTACAAAAGTTTTTGTTGATGGTGCTCAATACATGAAAAGGTATTGGTGGTATCGGCAGTATCGGTATCGGTATTGGCTCTAAATGCTGGTATTGGTAGTAGTATCGGTATCGGCTTAAAATGTGGTATCGGTACATCACTACTTTAAAATGAGATCAAAATATCAAATGATTATTTTTCATCATGCTGTTGTTTACATAGACCACAAGCGGCTATTCAAAAGTATAAAAAAACAATGAAAGGTGCAGCGCTCTACACAATTCACACATTCAACTTCTACGCAACCTGTAGGCCTACACTTTCCGCAGACTGATCTACGGCATTCACAACATAATTTTGCAGTTTTATTTTGTTCACAGTTCACATTAACTTGGCATTGCTTTCGCTTTCTGCTTTTCTAAACGATCAAATTTTGATAAGAATTGTTGAAAAGTGGAAGCAAAACTGCTGCTAGTGGAGCTGTCTTTCCATAAACATGAGCTTCTCTCAGTTCAGTGGCCAGCTGAAACATAAAGTTTCTTCTCGAGATAGCATCTCCAGTTTTCTTCTTGTACAACACATAGGCGTTGATACAAGCAAGGTCCAAAATATTGTAAAAGACACCCACCGGCCACCGCCCGGTACTTGCCTACACCGTGTAA
The DNA here is from genome assembly GCA_963680785.1 of Diplosoma virens. NCBI lineage: Eukaryota > Metazoa > Chordata > Ascidiacea > Aplousobranchia > Didemnidae > Diplosoma > Diplosoma virens. The sequence continues at coordinate 16,412,140 of OY796892.1, forward strand.
TGTCGTGTCGTCTGGTCAACAATATCCACACCACATTAATTTTATTGTAGAATGTAACTGCTTCCGGTTTCTATTTTGTTGTTGTATGTACCATATAAGATGTGTAGAGTATGCTAAGAATACAAACGTTCTTGTTTTCTTTGCACTGGTAAACTGTCAAGGTTGTGGTTTGGTTGTGTGGCTTTTTGTTTGCAAGAGCTTGCTGGAATATCTGCTCTGCTGTAAAGCTTTTACCAGTGGTTGAACTTCTTTTCGGATTTTGTTCCTTTCGTAGTGGTTGAACTTCCTTTCGGATTTCCCGACAAGTGACGTCTTTCTTTCCAGAGCTGCGTGGCAAGATGAGTCGAAGTAAAAAATCTGTCAGTTGTTACGTTTCTTCTTCCTTTGCCCAAGTATGGCTCCACTCTCTTTATTATAACACTCTGCGACAATCTTTGTGTAGCTGGTCTGGCTTTATCTTTGCCGAGATATATTATATGGCAGTGATGGCGAACCTTTTCGAGGCCGCGTGCCACATTTGCAGCCCGAAATGAATTTGTCTGTCCCGGCGTGCCAGCCGTTTCATAAACATCAGTTTTCAATAAACAAAAACGTTTAGATTAGACACAAACTACCGCGGCCAAAACTTGTGATAAATAGATCACGCCTAGCCAACGCACGACTATAGGCCTACTATCGCTTTGTTTCGGGCTACAAAATATACAGACTGCGCACTTGTAATAATGCACCAAGTGCACCTGCATATTTTGTAGGTACCGCTTTGATCACGTTCCCACTGCCTGAGCGAATTCCTGTTCAACTAGCCTTAATTCCTTTTTTCTCGTGTATCACCAGGTGATGTCGTAATGAGCTCCTTAACAGCAAAAAATTAGCGCCCGACAGCGATAAACTTATCTTAAATGTTAGTTTACTTTGCCGCCATTGCTTGAATAAAAAAACAAACCTAAAACGCCCGCAGTGTTCACAAACATTACTGAACCTTTCGAGCTACAACTGCACTCATCATCAGCCGCCTGCTTGACTGCTTTGTCGTCCGTGGTATTGCGTCGAAATAAAAATAGACGAGTACAAGCCGGTGTCGTATAAAATTTGGTCCCCCGCAAAATTCGGTCTTTCCTCATGATACAATTGCTGAGTAATGTTATGTAGGCCTAAGCGATCTTAACTACCTGCAATCCAACTAAATATAAAATATAGGCTAATGCAAAATTATACGATTTAATTTATATAACAAAGCAACACTTAAAATGCATTAAACTTATGAAATCAAGAAAATAACATTTCGGCTGATATTACTCCGGACTTTTCCATGACAACCACGCACACGTAACAAAGGGGGACCAAATTTTACGGGAATTTTACCGGAAGCTAAACTATGCTAGGCTAACTAACAGATATAATTAAATACGACTCTGCTTCAAGTAAAAAACCGCTTGGCTAGAGGACTGCTACAGTGGTACACGACCTGAGCACTGTACTGTAAAAACTATAATTGTCTTGGTAAAATGGCACTGTGTCGTCATTGGCAGGTCCATACGTAATAATGGATTGATTATGTGATTGTAACTGCTTTTCACTTGGCATCTTTTCAAGAACAACTGATCCGTGGAAATATTTAATAAAACGAGTGAGATAATAACCGTATATCATATAATTCCACAAGGGCTTTAATCGAAGCTGGTTTTGAATAACGATAGGTTTAAAGTTGGCCGTAAGTTTATAATAAAAAACATTTTGCGCCGTTTTTTCGGAATGCGTCGCGTGCCAGTATTTATGATCTCGCGTGCCAACTTTGGCACGCGTGCCATAAGTTCGCCATCACTGTTATATGGCGTTTGGTATATATTTAAATTTCACATCAACAAAAAGCCAAAATTCAATACTGAATTCGTCCGGTTTGTTGGCCATATGTCGTATTGTGTAAATCTGCAGCAGGATTTAGTTGGGAATAATTGTTCGTCCACTGTAATATCTTCTCCTGGTTTGTAGCAAACAATACAGTTTTCAATAAACTTATCCCAGACGGCAGAAATCAAAGCAAATTTATCCGTTTGAAGTCGAGATAGCCTTGTATTCCGCTTATCAAATCGAAGAAACCTCATGATATCGCAAAAGCAATTTCTACCAATAGTTTCTGGAAAAAAACATACTCCCTAATTTTTGTCCAAAACTCAAGAATCTGTCAATTCTTTTCACATAATGCTCCTCGTATATAAAGCAAGGAAATAAAATCGTTTAGTTCACTTAGTGGTAGTTTTCACTCATTACTCTTTTTCACTCTATGGGCTTCAGCTTCTGTAGATTGTTGAATATGGGTAAGCATTGTATTTCGACTTATCACATATTTCGATTTTCTTTTAACATTACCGTGTGTCTGTATTATAAAATTTATGTTTGTGTGTTTGGCAAAATAAATACGTATATTCATTCGTTCATTGAATTATCGACGAGTAGCTCAAACGCACTCAGTAACCATCTAACATGCGATTGGCATATCGCGTTAGACCTTGGCTTTCTGTTAACACGTTTTGAGCTTGTAGTCTACCCCTCGATTCTAAACAAAATTCGCTGTATTCCCATTTTGTTCCGTCCTTACCAACCAATCCAATGTCCCAGGTGTTTGGAGTAGGCTCATCACCCTGCGCTTGTGCTGCAGCACTTGTATCGTTGCTGCCACTGCCAGAGCTGACAAGTTGACATGATCAAGAATCAGTTTGCTCCAGGTCATTAATATCAGTTTCTGAATTCATTCCATCTGAAGAAATCACTTCCCATATAAGTCAAACTTGGCGTTAGGTCGAACTGAATTTTCCAAACCCTGATCACAGCCTTTACAAACCTTTTCACCTTCGCTTTCATTCCCCTAAGTATTTTTTGCAATCGCGTTCAGCCAACCCAGAGCTTGGATACTACAAATTCGTTCTGACCTCGGCATTTGCAAATGGCTTAACATTATGAACTAGCTAGTAACTAACTCTTGCCAGATACTGCAGTAATATATGCATGATTGTTTTGAAATAGTAACACAACAAAAGGTTTTATTGTAAAGGCAATTTTAATCGTACAGAAATTACAAGTAGCTTACCGGTCAAAATGACCGTTGGCGATAATTTAAGGTAAATCGGTCTCCAACATTTGCTGTGATTATTGTAATAAAACAAAAATTAACATACTAAAAGTTGACAAAGACTTAGGAAAAGTCAGAAAGTTTCAATACTCTAACCCTCATCTAAGCAGAGATATGAGCGATTAAAAATTAAAAACGGTCAAAATGACTGCATCGGTAATTCTAGTGTTAAACCTTTAACTTTTATTACCCTCTTCAGTTTTTGCTATGCAGTAGAAGTTTTATAAATAAAATTTTTTCTGGATATAGAAATTCGTTACGTTACTGGAAAAATTTTTTGAACAATACCGATGTATAATGTATAACGAACCAATTCTTTCTTTTTTTCTCTTTTTTCTTTAAGTCATTGAAACTATATTTGTGCGATATTTATTTACAGCGTAATTTAAATAAGCATTGTCAAACAAAAAACTTTAAGAGAAACATTATCATTTGTTTTAAATCAAGATTAACACCACACTTTTCGGAAATATCCGTTTTTAGCAAAAAAAAAAAAGTTTAAGTTAAATCAAATTTATTAAATTAAATTTCTTGGATTACTGAATGCTGAGCCTTAAAAATTACTAGTCACATTGCTGTACGAGTTTATCTTAACATTCTTTTTTTGTAAGAATAATTTGCCTTGACGTTAAAGCAACATTAATTGTAAGACGGAAGCCACAAATACAGTATAACTGCACAATGACTAGAGTTCAAGTCTAATGATTTTGGTGCCTTTAAAATCTTTTCAACTTATGTATCAATTTCAGGTAAAAGATATTCGAGACAAGTATAAAATAAGGGATTACGATGATTACGCCAAGCCGAAAAATATGGCGTCAAAGAAATCTGGCAACAACGAAACACAAGCAAAAGTGAGTTAATTAAGTATGTTCTTAGATTTTATGATTGCAGACAAACTCGATTTGGTTTATTCATGTAATAACTTTTCGTGTTTACGTTTATTTTCAGCCGGCAAAATCTCGGAAAACGCTGTGTAATTAGTGCGACTCAATGTACTATTCTGTTTGAACAAAACAATAACTTTTTTCTAAATCAGTTCCGACTTTACTGTTATGTCTGTGTTTTTTTTAATGTTAAGTACTGCAATACTTCAATACTGTGTTTGTGGTAGCAATTTAATCTTTTCAAACACGATCAAGATATACTTATGAAATTTTGCTGATGATGGTGATGATAAGATTATGCTTTCTTAATTGTAACATTTATTTTTAATTTGTAATTACTGTACATTTTTTGCGAAAAAAATTATCTTGTTAAGTTTTTTCAGTTTTGCTTTTAGTTTTAAAATTGAGAAATTTTTTTGCATATACAAAGATAAGTAATTATAAACTTTATTTAGAGATAATTTTTTAATTGGTCAATTTCGATTTGTAGAAAACAGCAAACAACCAATCCAAAATTTGCTTAGATGACATTAAAGATTCTGATCATGAGGTTTGTTAAAATTTTTTGATTGATTTATTTGTGTTTCGTAACAATTTTTGAGCACCAATCAAAGTTTTTCGATAGCTTGCCAAATTTTTTACTTAGAATATTTCAAAACACATGCTTATTTTTCACTAAGCATTATTAATAAATTTGCTACCTCCTAAAAAAATTACCAACAATTTTCGAAAAAAAATTTTGAGTTTGAATACGCTACATAACGATGAATAAAATGTTTTATCATTTATCAAAACCGGACGATCGAATCTAAAAACTTCGCTTGACAATGAGAAAGAATTTTCCATAACGATTATACTATAAAAATGTCCATTCAATAGTTTTGTGATTTGCATAGCTCTTGGCCATTTGAATTGTTGGAAAACTTTTGTGCATTAGGTCAATTTGTCCATCGGACTTGCAGATTTTTTTTATTTTACTAAAGTTGTGATTATATTTTACTAAAGCTTTTTTGTTATTATTATGTTTCTTTTACTTATCAAAAACGAAACGCGCGGTGGATTGGTCGAGTCCGGTTCGCACTTTTGTATTGTTTTCAAACAACTTCTAACTTCACTGCACGGTTACAAAACAGGATTTGGTTTTTGTTTATGTATGTCGGAAAAGTTAAAAGACTTTGCTGCACTCTTTCATGTTATGACGCAAAAGCGAGAAATTTTTCGAGATAGAAGTCTCAAGTACCGAGGCTTTGCAGATAAAACGAATTACTTGATGATTAGCAGACATAATTCGAGTTAAAACATTTAATCTATCGATTAGTTCAAATGTCATTCAACATTGATCATAATCTTTGTATAAAAGTCAAATCGTTAAGTGGCATATCTTGCAATAGATTAAGTTTTGTAGTAATATGTTTTGTAATTTATTGTTGCGACTGGTGACTAAGCATTTAACAGTTACACATAAAATTTAGTGACTCGAAAATTTCATCAACTAGCATATCAGATTGTGCAACGAACTAATTTTTTAGTTTAAATTATTAGTTGAAATAACAATCGTTCTTTAACCTCTGGCTTGGAAAACGTTTTTCGGGAAAGAAGTCGTTCGTGTAAAACTTAGACGTTAGTGCGTTGTGAATTTATAAAAGTTGGAAACTCTTGTTTTAACGTGAAACACTATATGATGGATTTTTTGTTTTTGCTTCCGAAAAAAAAGATTTCTTTGACAAAGTTTTTGAAAAAATCTTAATACCAGATAATTCAGCATCTCATTGAACACTTGAGTGCATACTGCATAATACTGGTAACTAAACGCGTTAAAGCGTTAGTTGATCAGTCGGTTTTGTTCGGGAATTACATGACGCGGATTTTCTAAGTTAAAACTATTTACGCCGCTCGACCCCAGAAAATTATTATTATCTTGGTTCGCAATTGCATCACCTGTATTTCAGAGCTGGGAAAAATTGCTACAAAAGAAGTATATAAAACGAAAAAAACAAACTGCCAAACAGAGTTTCCCAAACTGGGGTCCGTGATAACTGCACAAGGGGTCCGCGATGATATGATAAAATTTGTCAAACACATATACTTGGAGAGTAATCCATACCATGAAATCGGAGACTGGTCCAAAATGGAGACCTTTTTTTAGAGAACACATTGGTTTGGGGACGAAAATTACGAAATCGGAGATTGATTCGAAGAGAAGACCTTTTGTTTTTTTTTTTTTTAGGAAACACCTTGTTTTAGGTTTGTTTGGGCCGTGAAAGAAAAGATTGCAAATAGGGGCCGTGACCCAAAAATTCTGGGAAACTCTGGTTTGAAATATGGGAAAACAAGCTTGCATATGTACGATTGATTTCACGCAAAGTCAAATTATAATTAGACTTGATTTGATTAATATATAGTCAATAAATTGCACGCAGTAAAAAAACACATATCAAGGTCGCGTTATCTCGAATATAAATTACTCATGGTCATTGAAATAAATATTATCAAAAAAATAGGTGACATTTTTGCATAATGCGGGTGGAAAAAATAATTAGAATTTGCTCTAGCGTTGTCTTATGAGCCAACGAATAGGTAAACTTAAATTTACGTAATGATAAATGTAGGCTGGCTTTTACCGTTTAGACTCGTCTGGATAAGTTTAAATGAGTCGTTTGAGATAAACAAACTCAAGAAAATTTTTAAGAAAACATATTCGCAAAATTTTTGTGAAAATACAACGTACTACTTAAAAAAAACTACAACAACGTATTTGGTTGTTCTGAATTTTTCAAAATTCAACTTATTATTATCTCAACTTATCTTTTTGCCAACGAAATGTTAGCATTAACCTTATCGTACACTATGCAGGTAGCCCAGCAAGTTATGGGCTTGTTCAAAGGAGCTTTAGATTTGCAGAATGACTTAGAAGCATTAGAGCAAGACAAGATGGCTGAAAATAACTTCAAAGATTCCACTTCAAACAAATCACTAGAGCAAAAATCCCAAGTAATTTCATCATCCAATGGCGTCGTACAAAATGTGAGTAATAGTTGCTTAACTGAGCTTATTTTTGTAGCTTTGAGTTTATAAAAATAAAATTACAAATGTTTTAAAGAGCATTACGCATCAGTAAACATTGTTAATTGCAAAATTTTTTACACTCTATGGAAAAAATGTAATAACTGAATATCGCTAAACGGTATTTAGTACATTTTATTATATTTAAACGTAGTAAAGTTTTTGAAGAACTGGCTTTACGTCGTTAGATTGTTGACGTTCGTCATTAAAAATTTTTTAATCGAAACTTTCGTTCGTGTTTGTAAATCATCTTTTACACCACCCTCTGCTTCGCAACATGGCGACCGACAAGTTTTTACAGACATTAACAGTTGGTATAAGACACCGCTATGTTTACTTTCAATGAGAAAGGAGATGTAGCTTATGTTCGTTAGGGTTCTTACATATCGTTAAGATAACGACCAGTCAGAATTGCTGATCAACTAAACCGAACGATCCGAGATCAGTTTTTTAAACGTGGACACATCGTAACCACAACCGGCAAGCTCAATATTAATCGATCGGTTAGACCAGGGGCACACAATCTTTTATTTTATTGCCGGCCGATTTAGAAAATTATTTTTAAGTAAAGACCATCGACGAGTTGTATTCTTCAATAGAAAACTAAGTAAAGAGCAAAAAGAAAAGATCTTCACCTGAGATCAACGCAATAACGTGGCTCTAATTACGCCTCCGATCAAGGGTGAAAACCTTTTATTTACATTTGTTCTTAACCTAGCTTTTTGTTGATGAAAAACAATTTTTATTTGTTTGGATACTACAGGGTGACCCAAAAAAAACAAAACCCATACAAATTTTATTAAATCTTATCAACATCAATATAATTTCAAGAAACTTGGTCGACTTAAATATCAATCTTTGTACCATCATTCCTCAAAGTTTCAGTTATTTTGGTTGCTTTACATTAAAGTTATGTATTGTTTAAAATATGCTCCAAATGGGCGCTACAGTATTGGAGGCAAACTTGCAGACGTCACGCAAAATTGTCACTCATTCAAACCGATCTCTCTTTTGAGATTTCTCAAATTTTTGCTGTATTTAGTGCCATTAGTTTAAACATTGATGAACTAATGGCATTAAATACAGCAAAAATTTGAGAAATCTTAGAGAAATATGTTGGAATAATTGACAATTTTTTTTGGGTCATCCTGTGTATTCGGTGCTACATATATATGTACATAAATTTACATAATTATATATACATAAATCTATATATACTCTATATATTCCTTAATCGTCACAACATTAGTTATTTTTTATCTTGTCCTTTTTGAAACAAGCCTGCGATAAAGGGAAAATTTTTATTCGAGTAAACTTGCAAGTAGTTAAATGAGTAATATCCGTGCACGACAGCTTTATTATTTGAAGCCGAATGCGGTGGCTACAGGTTTCGCAATATGGGTTAGACAATAAAGAAGATCGTCTGAAGGTTTACAGATTATTCATAAAGATTGTCAAGAGAAAAAAGATTTATTTTGGCATCAGACTTTTCAATTATTATTAATTTGCATTACTTTCATAACTTTTCATTTAGAAAGTTCCAAAAATTTTATATTATAGTTGAACAAAAAATAATTTAAGCACAAATAAAAAATGGAAATATTTTTTAGAAAATAACATTTGCGGTTTGTACATTCAACAAAGTAGATTACGGTACTTTAAAGATTGTTTTTCAAAATTTGGATGTAAATTTTTTCTGTCATGTCACTTCCTCTATTTTTAACTTCTTAGGAGCCGTAATTAAGTTGATTTAAAATGCCACTTTTGGATAAAGACAAGTGCATAGTAATCAAAACAAGAGCTCTGCAACATCAAATTGATAGAAGTGAAATGAAAGCGACTATACACGACTTTTCTGACTAGATTTTTCGATCACACATGAAATATGACATCATGAAGCGTGACGTGTTTCCTAGAGAAATATCGCACTTGCAGCGTTGCACTAACGAAAAAACGAGCCATGATTGGATGCGTATTCGTGATTGGTTAGCTCAGTGTTGTGATTGTATAACCAAGTTGCATTAGTCACGTGTTCTGTCAACTCGTTTCCTCCAGCAAAACCGAGAGGCATCACGTCACAGCTTCTCTCGACTTTTTTTTGAAGGAGATCGAGCAAGGTTCTGTTGACGAGTCATAGCTGCACAAGGTAAAATCCACGAAAGCATTTTGTAAAATTATCACGTCAAAACACAAATGCTTTAATGTAAATTCGTGTTCAAACTTTATTTTTATGCTTGTCACATAAATCTGTTTGAAATCCTAAAAGCTTTTGAAGAGCAACATATGAAAGTCTTTAAAGGATTTATAAGCAAAATTAAAGGGTACCAAATTTTTTATCGATTCACTTACTTTTAGTAAATAATTCAAATCTTTAAAATATTTTTTAAGATTTATTGCAAATTTCACTGTAACATGCAACTAAATGAAAAACAAGCTAAAGTTGATTTCAGCAATTTAGCTAAATTACATAGCATATCGCGCAATAAATGTAATACTTCCAAAATCAAATTTGTTTATACTTTTGATTTGAAAGCAAATTCTACCTTAAGTTGCACAACTACATTATCATAAAACATCAGAAGCTGAAATCAGTCAATATTACCAAAAAGCTGTGGATGGGAAGATTTCTCAACGGCAGGCTTCAGAGAGCAGCTGCAAGACATTGGATGTAAACAATGAGACTTACTAGGTTGTCACTATCTAAGAAAAAAAAACATTGTTTAAGCTTCTACCTCCGAATCGCGGGCACCTGACCATTGTTTTAGTAAATTCACGCATCGTCATCCATTTTTGCCTCGAAGTAAGGGACGCGACGTGCTTTCCCTGCTGCCAGGGGTCAGTCGTTTCTTTCTGCCGCGCCTCCGCTCTTGCCTCTTTTTTGCCTGCTCTCGTCGCAACCCTCTTCTCTATCTTCTTCAATCATCCATCCATCGTTTCTTTAAGTCTTCCTTTCTCTCTTACCTTTCACCGTAATTGTCACAGTCGTGGTTCAAGCTTTTTATGTGCTTATCCGTTCAATGTGCGCAAACCATCTCGGTGTCTTAGCAAATCTGCCCAAAGCCAAGTAAGTTTTATATCTCGATGAGTAATGGTCTTACATCTGGTTCCAGCTTTTTAAAGCAAGAAATGAAAATGAACGAACAGCAGTACCAGAGACTTGATGTGTAAAAGCTTTTCCCCATGTAACGAGCGAATAATCTTCTTCTTTCGGCTTCTCCCTACTCGGGGTCGCCACAGCGCGACAATAATCTCCATTTCACTCGGTCTACTTCGTCTCCTTTCCTAGCTCCAACCCTTTCCATGTCTTCTCTCACCAAATCCATCCACCTTCTCCTTGGCCTTCCTCTTTTCCTTCTGCCTGGCACCGCCATCTCCATCATCCTTTTCCCCACGTAGTCTTCTTTCTCTCCTTTTTACATGTTCATACCAACTTAACCAACTGATGAGCGAATAATGGAGTTGTAAAATTGACTCGTTTGATCTAATAGCAAGATGCAGCCAAATCACAAGGCATTGAAGTTATCGCATAATGAATATTTGGATAGTTTTTTGGTATCTATGTGCTTACGATAAGATCAGAAAACCCTCGAACACTATTTGCACCAACCACGCATATTAATTCTGATGATTCCTTGAGAAAAATTAAAAAGCAATGCACATAATCCTCCCGGCATCATTAGTTGCCTTTTTTAAAGGGGCAGTTTTCTGTCATTTGTCAGTATCAATCAGTGACGGCTAAGTAGAAACAGAGAGGAAATACTAGTGGCAAAAAAGTATTAGAAGGGTGATGTTATTATGAGCAGAATATATTGTACATTGGAAAATATGTACTTTCCAATTGCGGCAACTGCAAGAATTGTAAGTTGATTCAAGAACTTAAAACTAAGCCATTAACTTTAACAATCGAAATTGATATTATTTTGAGTTCGTTTGATGATTTCACAATGATGCATCATAGTTTTAATTTGATAATTGTTAATTCAGAAGTAACAAGAGTAATTTAAAACTTACATTATTCTTAAGCGTGTTTACACCTCAATTTCTTTTTCTGCTAAATCAAAATAGCTTCTTTGTAAGGGTGACAAGTATCTTATTAATTTTTGAAACATTTAAAATATTTTCAGGGTTTTAAAGAGATGACGACCATAGATAAGAGCTAAACAATTTTCTAAGAAGATTACAAGCCCTTTTTGGCTATTTATTAGCTTCAACACGTCAACGTGATACTATGACTTGACACTGCTAGGCCAAGTTTATTAAACCAATTTATGTAGCACAACGAAAAATTTAAGCTTTTAACATGGGACTCAGTAAAGATCACGCAACATTATCTAATTTTTTTACAATCTAAATTAGGTTAATTTTAAAGGTAGCAGAGTAATTTAAAGACATTCTAAATAAGACAATTTTATAGAAACCCAAAGCAAACGATTCAGCAAACAGCGCCTCTTCAGTCTTGTCTTCCAGTCCGGATGTTGCCAGCGACGAATCCCCGGATGTTGCCAGCGACAAATCCTCTGCAGACACTCCAAAAGCAGCCGCTGATACCGTTGCTTCGTTTGACGAATCGCTCGACCAATTTTACGACGTTTTAAACAATCTGAGCACGTGATATCGACGCGGCGCTTCTCAGCTTGATCCAGTTTGTTGTAATGTTGTTTGTGGCGGTGTTTTGTTTATTTTTAATCTGTTTTTCTCCTATTTTGCAGTTGTAAATTTTGCTTTAATGTTTATTTTTACAATTTAAGTGTACAGTCAAGCCAGTCTGATTGAAATTATTGAGAAATTTTATTAAAAACGTGCTAAAAATATCTGTTCTAAACAATTAAACATCAAAAACATTTTTTATGTCAAATAAGTTAAAAGTAAAAGTCACAACACGGTCAACATGTGCTTTGCGCAATTGTCACATGCGAGTCAGATAACTTCTTCCCTAGACTCTACTATGCGTCTGTCACGTGCTACGCTTTAAAAATTAAACGATGCTGTTGGAGTCTATTCAAAAACGAGCGTGAAGAAAGATGGGAAGCTTTGTAATTAAAGTTTTATCAGAAAAGTTATATCAGAAAAGTTTTATCGATTCAAAACATTCCCGAACACACTTAGAGAAGAAAGAGATTCTAAGATTTTATCTGAATAACTTTGCCTTAAAAAAACTTTCTTAAAATGCTATTAAGTGCACAAAGACGTAACGAAATCATGCAGCCAACAGATATAAAACAGTATTAAAACAATTACAGTAAAAGCAAGTAAAAAATTCCATGGCAATTTATGTTCACATATCTAAATTATATAGCAATAAAACCTTTCCTATGTAAAAGTAAAGCCAGCAGCATTGTACACATGGAAAACTTTGTCTATAGCGTTTGCATAAGCAGCAGTGCGAAGATCCAGTCCCAAGTTGTAAGACTGAGCGGTTTGCATGATTCGCTAAGAGAAATTTTAAGAGTAAATAAAAGTTGATATAACAAAAGAATTTTTGTTTATCGATAAATTAGTGACTTCGTTTAAAAAAACTTTATTTATTTTACGGCTTATTATGAAACTTAAAAAAAACTTAACTAGAAAAAATATGAAAGTCTACTTCCCCACTACACTACAACCATTTGATTAGCTTCGATGCACCCTAAGGCATTATAAATGAAGTGAAAAGTGCTTACTCAAGAATAACTGGGTTCAGTAGAATTAACACTCACTCAAGTTTGAAAGACCCAAGCTGCAGCAACATGGTAAATTGATTTAAGCGCCGGTCCGGGAAACGATGGACCGGAGTTCTGCACCAACGACAAGCCACCTCAACGTGGTGGTGCAGTCCCCTTCCCTGCACTGGGGAGGGTCGAAATGGCTTGTCAATTCCCCGAGGGTCTCATCCTCGGGCGATTCTCCCTTGGACAACTCTTCTCATTTTTTATCCCTGCTGTCCAATGCGCGGTCACATGTGGACAGCACTCTTAAACCCAATTGACCGCCCCCCTACCCCTTCTTTTCTCTCTCGGACATCTCTTCCTCGTCCCTCCTTCCACCCCAAACCTCTTCATTACTCATCCCACTCACCGCTGATTCTTATCTCTATTCTTCTTCTTATCAGCGGTGACATTCACCCCAACCCTGGCCCTATAGACCCCTGCTCTGTCTGCTCCCGTAGAGTTACCTGGGGAAACAGATCGATACAATGTACCGGCTGTTCTCTCTGGGTACACCTCTCCTGCTCTGGTCTTTCTCCCGCTGACTTCCGCAAAATCTCCCCGGGACACTCTTGGACTTGCCCAATGTGTCCATCCTCTTCTCAACCCCCCCCTCCCTCTCACACTCCAATCCCATATCCTCATTCTTTTCTGCATCTCCATCCTCTCACACTCCAAATCCCCCACCTTCACTCACAATCAACCACAAAACCATATCTTCAAAAACTAAACCCTCACCCAAAACAACCTCGAATAATCCCACCTATCTTCCTAATCACCCCCAACTAATTTATACTTACCCTCCCTCAGCATTGACTACTCCTTCTCCACAAACCCAACAAACCACCTCTCCTCTCACACAATCCTCATTTCATCCTTCCTCTCCCTCTCAAAACAACCTCCGAATCCTACAGTGGAATGCTAATGGGATTCGCCCGCGTCGTACTGAACTCCTACACTTTCTCTCTCATAATCAGTACGATCTCATCTTCATACAAGAGTCACACCTCTCCTCTGACTCCACTTTTCGCATACCAGGCTACAAAACCCTCCAAAAGAACCGTTTTATGACGAGGAGAGGAACCACCAACTCTACGGGAAACCTAGGAGGAGGTGTTCTGATACTTGTCAAAAATGGTCTATCTTACACTTCACTCTCCACACAATCCCTCTCCTCCCTCGACCCCAGCTCCGATTATTTAGCTATTGCAGTTAAAATAAAAGGAACCGCTCCCATACATCTTTTCAACGTCTATGTCCCTCCTATCCGCTCCTCTTCCTCCGACTCCCGCCCAAAATCCTTCTCACCCTTTCTCCTACCATCATCTCCTACCACTTACATCTTTGGCGACTTTAATAGCCATCATTCATCCTGGGACTCCCACTCACCGGAAGACCATTCAGGCAAAGATCTGTTTGATTGGCTCCTCTCCTCTGATCTTTTACCTCTTAATAACCCCGAACACCACACCCTATTACACCGTGCCACCGGAAACCGCTCTTCCCCGGACCTTTCCCTAGTACCTGCCCGATTAGCCTCTAAATGCACATGGCAGACCCTTCCGGACCTCGGCTCAGATCATCTTCCTATCTCCATCACTATTCCCACTTCCCCTATAATTAACTCTTTCCACCGCCCCCCCTCATTTAATTATAATAAAGCTCGCTGGGACGAATACCTTACTTATATTGATACCCACTGCCCCACTCCTTCTAACTTTACAACACTCTCTCTTTCTGAAGCCACCCACACCTTTACCAAACTCCTCAATGATGCTGCCACTTCTGCCATTCCTTTCGGCAGCATCAACCGTCCTGCTAAAGCCTGGTGGTCTCCTGAAGTCGCAGATGCCGTCGCAAAACGCCGAAAGGCATTTGCGAAGGCACACTGTTCCGAAGAAGACCGCCAGCACTATATCGCTACATCCAGATATACCTCCACTGTGATTAATAAGGCTAAAGCCAAGTCATGGCAGAATACTTGCTCTAGCCTTTCTCCTAAAACCCGTCCTAGCGAAGTCTTTTCTCTACTTCGCTCCATCTCTGGTTCCCCCTCCCCAACTACTTCTGACCTTCCCAATTTCTCAAATTGCCATACCCCTGTAGATTGTGCCAACCATCTCTCCTCACACCTACAGTCCCATTTCTCTACCCAAACCCCAAAACCTTTTCGAAGCACCGAGAAAGCCCAAATGAAGCAAATCAGAACTGCACACTGCAACACCCTGCATTCCACTTTCTGTTCACCATTCTCCTCAATTGAACTCTCTACAGCTATCTCTCAACTCTCAACATCAACCTCCTCCGGCCCTGATCAAATTACCTACCCTCTTCTATCCCACCTACCACAATCTGCGTTACATTTTCTTCTATACATCTTCAACCTTTCCTGGTCAACACACACCTTCCCGTCTGCTTGGAAACAATCAACAATCATCCCCATTCTCAAACCCGGCAAACCCTCTGACTCACCTTCTTCATATAGACCCATTTCTCTCACTTCATGTACCTCCAAACTCTTCGAAAGAATGGTTTTAGGACGACTAACCTATTTTCTCGAACTACATGACATTCTCTCACCCGTGCAAGCTGGTTTTAGACCTGGTAGATCGACTGTAGACCAGGTTCTCCTTCTCTCACAGTCAATCGCAGATTCCTTCCACCAATCTAAGCCAGGCGCACGTACAGTCCTTGCCACTGTGGATTTTGCGAAAGCTTTTGACTCAGTTTGGCACTCTGCCCTACTCTCTAAACTCCTCTCATTAGATCTTCCTCTTTGCTTTGTCGAATGGATACGATCCTACCTCTCAGATCGCCGTTCGAAAGTCCGTATCTATAATTCATACAGTCGTCCTTTCCGTCTCCGAAGAGGAGTTCCCCAAGGTTCGGTTCTAGGACCAGTTCTCTTTTCTTTATACATCAATGACCTTCCCACTTTCCTTCCTGCATCTGTTAAGACCTCTCTCTATGCAGATGACCTAGCCATCTGGACCTCCTCCCCGAGAGTTGGGTGTGCAACCGCTGTAGTACAAGCTGCCCTCAACAGACTGGTGGAATGGTCCTCAAAATGGCGCCTTCCTCTCAACCCCCTCAAATGTGAAACATCCTTCTTCAGCTTAGACCCCTACCAATCACGTATACAACCCTCTCTTCACATTCTTAACACCCCTCTCAAATTCAACCCTCATCCAACCTTTCTCGGTGTAACCTTCGACCGCACTCTCTCTTTCAAATATCACGTCTTATCCTTACGGAAAAAGTTTCACAACCGATTTCGTGCTTTTCGCTCCATTGCCTCTGCCTCCTGGGGCCCATCAAAAGAATCCTTATGTACCCTATACAAAGCCTTCATTCGCCCCATCCTCACCTATGCTTCCCCAGGCTGGTTTCCCTTCTCATCTCCTACTCACATCACCTCCGTGGAGAGGATGCATAGATCTTCCTGTCGAGTAATCACAGGTTGTCTATCGTCCACTCCCATTCCTCTACTTCATATAGAAGCACTTCTACCTCCACTACGAGTCACCCTCACTCACCAATCTCTTTCCTTCTTTGAACGAGCCCTCCGTCTACCTCCCACCTTTCCTATAGCCTCTCTTGCGAACTCTAACCCCCGTACACGTCTCAAAAAGAACTCATGGAGATCTTTCTCCAGATCACATAACCTTACCCCTAACCTACATCTCACTCGTGAACCACTAATCCTCTGCCCTCCTAAACCCCCCTGGTCTGCCCCATCTAATTACACAATCTCACTCCACCTCTCATCCCCATGCTCTCGCAAAGATCCCCCCTCCCTTCGTAACACTGCAGCTACCTCCCATCTTTCCACTCTATCTCACAGCGATATCTCTGCCTGGACTGACGGTTCGGTACCTGGCGGGTTGGGACAGGGTGGTGCAGGGATACACATCAAGTGTACAAAGTGTGTCACTGCTACCTCGCTTTCCTTCTCGACTGGTCTCTGGACTACCAGTTATAGTGCTGAAACCTTCGCTCTCCTACATGCTCTTGAGTGGTGTATCTCTCACTCCAAGACATGTAATTTCGACTCTATCACCTTCTTTTCCGACTCTTTATCTATCCTTTCAACTCTCTCTACCCCCCTACCATATTTAACCCCAAAATCCCTATCCAATACCCAATCTCTTCTTAACTCTCTATCTCAATCCAAGGTTGTCCATCTTCAATGGATACCTGGTCACTCTTCCCTCCCAGGCAACGACTTAGCTGACTCTCTAGCTAAAGCCGGTGCCTCTCTCGATCCCTCCAATATATCAGTATCCCTCACACCCCTTATCTCCTCCCAACGGCTATCTCTCTACACCAGTTGGAGACGCAGTGTCCAATCTGGTTTCTTCCAACACCAAATCCCTACAGTATCTCCCGAGGAGCTTACTCTCCCTCGCTCCGCTCGCTGTGCTCTCTCCCGTTTACGCTGCAATGGGCACAGCACTCTCCTCAACTCTTATCTCCACAGGGTTGGTCGAGCCGAGACTCCTTCTTGCAGCAACTGTGGTTCTGAATCACAGGATCTCTCACATCTCGTGCTCGACTGCCCTGTACTAGACCCTCTGCGTCGGGCCATTTTCGGCCACACCCCTTCTCTTCTGGACCTCTGGTCCCGTCCGTGGGGAGTCGCCCGACTATTGGGATTCCGCGGAATTGATCCGCGCCCCCATCCCTAGGAATGGGTCGGGTAAAACCACCACCACCATGGACCGGAGTTCGATGCCAGATCGGGTCAGTCTCAGATTGGTGCCATCATTGGTTTTAACAATTATTCAAATCGGGAAATAACATTTTAAAAATCATGAAGTTTTAGTGATTAGGGATACAATGTTTTTCATATAATTATTTAGGATAAATGGGAGGTTAGTGAAAAGATGTGGTTGATTGAACGTTTAAAAATAATAAATATAATGCTGCAAAACGGTAAGTGTTGAGGTATGTTTATATGTAAAATAACATTGGCAGCACTAGTTGCATTATGTGAAGCGATTAAAGATAAAAAATGACAAATACATGTAGATGTAGATATGTCGCAATAGTTATTCCAACTCGATTTAATCAAATTAAATAACAAATAAAAACTAGACCAACCTTAGCTGATCGTTCCATTGTGTAATCCAAACCCGATTGCACAATATCTTTCTCAGATGCTCCCTAACAGAACCAGTTATTACTAAAGTAACAGCATTCAGCTTTATTTGAAATACTTACTGCGATTTTCTTCTCAAAATTCTCCGATGGAGAAATAGGAACGCACTTACCGGAAAACTTCTCCAAACTTTGCTGAACGCTATCTGCAAGACAAAGCAAAATAATAACATACGTATTGATTAAGCTATAAATGAGTGTGAAAAAACTGGAGTATAGTTGAGGCGATGTATCGGTTTACGAAAAAATAAAAATCGTCTCCATTTTTAAGACAAAAAGTTGCAAATCAAACAATCACCTAGCCAACAATTAGTGTCGGATAATATTAGGACCGAACGTAGGACAAATGCGAACCGAATTGTGCCGCTCAATACCGATCGAAAAAAAAATGAAACAGCTGACAGATTAACACGTCACTCGTGAGAAGAATTCTTCGGAAGCAGCAGAGTCATCCGAGGATACGAATCATGATTGGCTTTACTAAAAGATTAACAATCGACTCCAACAAAACGACCCACGAAGAAAGGGAAACAAAAGCAAACCAATTGCTTCGCGGCGTATTTAATATCAGACCATCAAATGAAGCAAGAGCAAAATGTCATTTCAATTGCGAGTGATACAGATGAATCTTAGTCTCGCAAATGATGAGTGTGCACTTATTCTTCGGAATAATAAAAGCGCCCCAGACAACAAGAATCAGGCAGGTGGCATCTTTAAGCTCGATTTCGATAATCACAAACTTAAGCCATCAGCAAGAAAAAAGGTTGATTTAATTTTGGATCTTTTTACTCAGGGACTCTCACAAGCGTTCATTTATGTTATGCTTGAAATTTTGAAAAAACCTGTGCATAAAAACCCTGTAAAAGTGTTATATAACCGGTTTAACATTATAATTCAAGCTGGCTCCTTTAAGTTAAAATGATAAAAAAGTAAAACTAAAAGGCGAAACAAGAAAGATTAACCCCATAACAAAAGATATAAACAATATTAAGCAAAAGATAAATAAAAACGGATTTTGCAAAAATCACAAACGATTTTTACTTAACAAGTCGTAGTTGGCATCTTTGTCGTATTTGAACGTCAACCTCCCGTAACTAACGTGATTCAAATTCTTCAGCCACTCGAAGTAAGAGACAGTCACGCCCCCGGCGTTGAGATACAAATCCTAATACAAGGCGTTGCTTAGTTACAGAAGTGTCGACACGTAACGAAAGTCTCACCGGAATTACGAGCTTGTGATTATCTTGCAATATCCGGTCAGCTTCGGGAGTAGTGGGTCCGTTAGCTCCCTCGGCAATTATCTTTGACAATGCAAACTCGCTTTATTAAACAAATTTTCAAGTATTGAATGAAAACGCAACTTTAATTGAATTCAATTTGTCAGAAAAATTGAAAAAATATCAGCAAACTACACAAATGAAGAATTTATCGGGTGAATCACCCCAATTTAGACATGACGTGATTTGATTTAATAACTTTAATAAATTTCTGAATAAAAAGTAAAGCCAATATATTTTGAAACATTGTTTTATTCAGGATGTTTCGAAGTTATAACTCATTCCCCTATCAACTGCGTTGAACTTAATTGCGTAATGGTTTGAAATGAGTTATAATTCCGAAACGATTGGAATAAAACAATATTTCAAAATATATTGGACTTACTTTTTATTCTGAAAGTAGTTAGGCGCTCCAAATTTTATGCTCCAACTTTAATAAAGTTGTTAGTAAGAAGCAAAAACATACCTTTGAAAACAAGCCAAAAATCGTTTGCGCAAAAGAAACGAACTCGATTAATATTGCTAGCGAAACAAAGATAACGAAGTCGAAACGCTGCGTCTACTAATGGTCGCCAACCTTCTAAACTTCATGGACCACTAAATACATAATCTGTGGTTTGTTGGAAAACCTCTATTACTAATTTTGAAAAAAAAGTACTATGAAGACTAATAAAAGGTCTTCACTTTAAAATTCCTATTTTCCATGTCCCAGATGTAAAATTGTTCAAAAATCGAGAAAAGATTAAAAAAAAGGTCTTCATTTTTAAAATGACCTCGATTATAAAGACTCATAAGTATAATTCAAAGGGTGTTGGATTTGGATCGATTTGAGTCCTTCAACTAGTGGACTTGTTACCACCGGTTGGCGACCACTGCTCTACACATAATGAAACTCGTATATTTGGCTCAGCAACATCGATTCATAACGTTGGCTGATCATTGCATCTACTTAAGCAAATATAAGATAAACAGCACAAATCAGTTTCTGGTGTTTTCTTTAAAAGTGTTGCTATAACGCAATCATAACTAATTACTTTCGCCTTTATATTAGCTGCATTCCCAGCATGAATAACAATTTCAGTTGCACAAGGAATAAGAATATCGCAATCTTCTTCTAACATACACTTTCCTTCGTATAACGAGGCATTTGGAAAGCCCAAAATAGTGCCGTGTTCCTAAAACATAAAATCTCCATGATAGTCAGTAGTTGTGGCATTAAAAAAAAAATATGAACAGCAATGAATAACTTGGTGCGATCGCTCGCCAACCAATAAAATTCAACGCATTTTTTTCCAATTTAACAAAACCCAATCACATCGACTTCATTTTTTAAAACGAACATTTTCAATTTTTTTATTCTTTGCCACAGTTTATCGTAAACGAAAAATCGTAATGAAGTTAGAAGTTTTTTTTATCTCCACTACACAAATATCTACCACATCTTTAGACAGGTTAGTGATTGTTTGCAAGAATTCTTTTGATATCTAAATATCGATTGTAATTTCTTTTAGAAGAGAACAAGTGTATTGAAACAGTGCAAACTTGTTCGGAAACAAACTTTTTAAAAACAAAATATTACGATTTTAGAAAACTACAGCATGTAAAAAAAGTGAATAGAATACAGTTACCAGATGATAATCTTCAAGTTCTGCTGGATTTATTCCGTCTTTGTTAAATATTCCTCCATCCGACTCCATTACACCGATACAACGAGCATGATGCCTGATCAAAATCAACTCGTCGAAACATTTTTACTTTACAGTACAATAATTGAAAAGTCAAAAAACCCCCCGAAAACAAACCACAACTTTACTTGTACTCTTCTCCTACGCCGAAGCGTGTCACGAGTTCGCGGTGCATCCCCGCAACACTGCGTCAAGACAGCAGAAAATTAACGTGGTTGCGTCACAACCGTGGTAAGTCTGGGAGTGAAACCAGACTTACCGAGCCAGAAGCAGGAATAGAAACCGAGAGGTTGTAATATACAGGTTTCAGCAGTGTAATTGCATGAAGCCTGGTTGCTCTATGAAAGTGATGCGAAGGAATTTAGTTCTGTTGCAAGCAAAAAATTATAGAAAGATGAGTAGGGGATCACGCTTTACTGTGCAACAGAGTTAGGAGTAATTCCCTACTCGTCTTTCTATAATAAATTTCGATTTATAAAAAATCAATCATTGCATAACTTCTCAATAAACGCACCTGTGAAGATAACGCATCGAGTGCAGGCCAACGTTTCCAAACCCTTGAATGATAAAAGTTTTTCCCTTGAGTCCCGGAGTTAAACCGACTGCTTCAGCGAAACGCTCTGATAAGATTAAAAATCTTTAATTACTGGTAACGTAGAAATTGCATTTTAAAAGTCGCCTCAAGTACCTTTATTGATGAAGTTTTCGATTCCATGAAATACACCCTAAAATAAACAAACTTAAATTTGCATTAGATGTTTCGAACAAGAATAATTAAAAGATGCTGACGTACCTTGTTTGAGACAATAGTAGCATATCTCTACACCAGCTTATTTTGAAATAAAATTTTATATTGGTCAGTACTTAAACATTTGGTTAACGCGAACGAAAAGAAGCTTAATAAAATTTTTATTTACTAGAAATACAATTATATCATTTATTTCTAAAAAAAAACTTAATTAAAAATAAAAATAGTAAAATTAGAAGAACTAACAAAAAAGTATAGAATACTAAACATTTTCTTATCTTTAAAAAGCCGTTACTGACAAAAAAGAATGGATAAAAAGAAATAAACCATGTTATCACACGCGTTGTCACAATACATATTTTGCTTGTTTCAAAACGGACCGAGTTGACAAAATTATTCTTTGTTTATTGATTTTTTACTTCTTTCCGCGCTTAAGCGCTAAGAAAAGCAAAAAGTCAATAAACAATTCCCGCCAACGCCAGTAACGGAAACGACCTTAAGATAATTTCATTTATCGAATCGTTTAGTGTGAATAAAGTATTGACTGCAAAACGGACGAAAGCGCACACTGATATGATAAGTGGCGGCCACTAAAAATGCAGATAGTTTTCTTAAGTGTATCAATTGTCTTAGACAAACTAATCAAGCCAAAAAATTGAAATTACTACGATAAACTAATTTTTAAGTATTTATTCAAATGTTTAAGGTGGCGACGTGAGTCGGTCACTAATAATTACTAAATCGTAAATAAAAATAATATCACATTACACTTTTTAAGCAACTAGTTGTTGTTGTTGTTGTAGCCCCTTCCTGTAAGTTTACCTTGGAGTAGCCGTTCTTTAACCTTTAAAGAAGCCTATGCAAATTTCCACTCTTGAATTAACCCTGCTGCTTCCAACAGCTTTTTACACAGACTAGTAGCGTAGTGCTTCGTTGTTACTTGGCTACAGTTGAAGATGTGATTAGTGTCATTTGTGTGTGTTAAGGCATAGTGGGGATTGTGGCGTGTAAGTATCAGGGTTTACTTTGTGTAGGTAACTTTTCAAGAGTGGTGATTTGTTGGCTCTGAAATGTGTCATTTTTATACGCATATGACGTGGTAATGTTTATTCCGATAAAGGTTTTCTTTATATTTCTTAAGTGTTACGCCGGCATCTGAAATAATGATGTTCAGAGTGCTGGCTATTATGAAAGATTACGGCTTTCATGTTTCTGGATGAACCTGAATGTGCATTAAGCTCATGTAAAGTGTGTGCTTGTGTTTGAGTCAATTTTTCAAGTTGAGTAGCATGGGGTGGCATTGGAAGGACTTAAGTTTTGTCGTGTAGATTTGAGTGTTTGTGTCTTGTGTGCAGCAGTACCAATGCACAAAGTTGTGTTTTAAATGGTTTGTAGTTTCTTGATGTTCGTGTTTGATATGATAGCGCTCCTTATGATGTTTGCATATTCCAAAAGGTGCGAGTGATAGCTTTGAATGTTGACACAATTAGTTTCTTTAGTTTAACCCATTTGATAGAAGTAACTATTCTCAGAATGTTAAGCGTTTGTTTAGCTTTAATGCTGGTAACGTTTATGTACGTATTGTGAAAAAGTTAGTTTTGGAACTAGAGTGATTTCAAGAATTTTTGGGTGTTTTGTTGCAGGTAGAGTTCGATCATTTAATTTAATTGATAGAATTGTACTGTGTAGCTGGATCTGATCTAAAAAGTGTAGTTGTAGTTTTGTCTGTATTTATATGAGTCCTAGAGTTTTTGAGAATATGGCTGAATGAGTTGTTGGGCTGTACGGTGTTTGGTGTGAAATATTATGATATTTATGTCATCAGCATAGGTTTGTGATTTGTGGTATTCAGACAGTTATTTGAAAACAATTGCTCTGATTGGGTTGTAGACGTGTTGGAGTGTTTATTTTCAATGTGAGATGATTAGAGTTAAGTAGAATGTTTTCAATCAGTTCTCTTCTATGATCTTCAATTGGCGAGTGAGCATTGGCGTTGCTGTGATGATTATGTTCTAAAGGTTTGTTATGGTTGTGAATATGCTGGATATAATCGAGTCTTTTTCTGTTTGTAATAGCTGGGTAGAATGTTTGAGTGGAACCTACATGTTTGCAATATGTAACTGTTTTGATGCAGAAAGGTGGATATTGATAATTTGCAGATCAATGGGTGAGGTGTTTGGTATTTCACATTGTGAAAAACTAATATTGCTTTTTGTGTAGTTAAAAAGTCTCTTCCTTGTTTGTGAGTGCGATCTATTCTGATAGGTGTGAAGTAAGGAATGTTTAGCGTTTTGGAGGATTGATTAAGTTTTGGCTCTTGTATTATTATGACGTCTGCTTGTGTATTTTCAATAAGCATTCGTATTTCATCTGTTTTGTTGCAGATGCCATAAGCATTGAGTTGCAGGACTTTAAGAAAGTTCTATGGTAATGTTGTGTTTGTTTGTTGTGTATTCGATTGTGCTTTATGGCTAAGAATGCTGTTAAGTGTGCAGCACCATAAGTTGTTGTAGCTCTTCATTATGATTCAGGAGCATTTTAAATGCACCTAGTGTTTTGTGAGGTTACATAAAATAGATATTTAATGTTGAGTGATAGGTTTAAGATAAATGTCACAAACCTATTTGTGTGTTCATGGTCTGGGGTTTGGGTGTTTGTTGCACCTGAGAAGCAGCAATCTGATCATCCAGTTCGTGAGTAAACCGAAAAATCAACTTTTTTGAGAAGCCAGAGATGAGTCTTTTCTTTACCAGATAAAGCAAGGGTTCCACCCAAAAGAGATCAGACAGAAAGCAGAAATGTACCAATTTGTAGTGGCTGGAAATCAACTACTAGTGTCCAAACTTTGTTGAGACTGACTCATTTAAGGAAAATAGATTTTGAACAGATACCTCTGCCAAGTAACTGAATGCAAACCTTTTTAATCTGCGTAATACTTGAAGCATGAAAAAATGTTCTAAACATCATGTCACGATTCTTGCAGTGTAACACTACTGCAAGGGAGTGTTATATAAGAAATCTCTTTCTCCTAGACTTTTTTTTTTACCGCTTTTAAGGACAGTCTTCCCAGGTTTGAAGTTGCCATCTTGTAAACTACATTTTTTTGGTCTCTATCTGTAAACCTCTTTGGCATGGGTGTATCCTTAACAAGAAAGATAAAATCTCCGGCCAATACAAATTTAAAGTTATTGAGACCTAACTTTCCATTATGGTAAGGTAGAAGTTAATAGGAAAGTGGATAACTAGTCCATGACTTTACTTTTCTAGTGGCAGAGACCTTTTCGTGAATGAAGAAATGTTTGAGAAATATTGCTTTATTGGAGGATTAATGATCTTTGTTCTTGTTTATGGAAATGACTTTATGTTGCATAGAACTGTTTTTTGTTAACTTTTCATGGTCCTTTTCAGATTTTGTTTGTCTGCATTATTCTGTCAAAACCTTACAAAACACACAAATAAAATTTGACTTAACTTTTCCAGTGGCAGAGACCCTTCCATGAATACCTCCTTGAGTGATAGGCTTTCCAGTGACACAGCCATATGCATTAATATCATTATATCCATATGTCATTGAATACGTGTCTGCCATCCATGCCATCTCCCTGGCACCAGTGTTCATGTCAGGAGCAGGGACATCTATACCTGGACCTTAAACACAAAAATTTTTATGATAAATAGCAACAATCTTTATGCAAAAAACGTAAGTGACAAAAAACTAACTTTTATGGTAGTTAAACAATCAATTTTTTTTGTTTTTAAACATGTAATATAATGCATCAAATCAGGGATGGCCAATCAGTCAGAGACCAAAAGCTACCTTTCTTACTGTGTTGTGGAAAAGAGCCACATCTTTCACATAGACACACAAATATAAATTCTTCCAGTCTGTTAAAATCAACAATTGTTCATATTTACATTTTTTTCCTTTTTATTTTGATATCAAATATGACACAAATTAATTAATCAAATAAACTAATACAACCCTAAAAACACAAGCAGAATGGTAGGCCCAGATGGTTGGTGCTTTCACGCAGCCTGGGCCGTGAGTAAGTCTGTTCATTGATTTTAAAATGACAGATTGAAACCGAACCTACCAAAACGGAAGGGTATCCACCCATTCCGATGTTCAGTGTGGGTCTGCTAATCGGCAAACGTCCTTTTCAGGACGGGGCAATGCTAGGATAAAACTGCCCTTTTCAGGGCACATTGCCAACAAGTTCCGAAGACCCATTATTCTTCAGCTGAACATCGAAGGCCTCACTGCAAGCAAGATGAACGTTCTTCATCATCTCGCTATGCAGTGTGAGGCACTCGTCATCCTATTGCAGGAGATCCACTGCACTGATGCAGAGAAGTTGGTACTACCAAACTACCAACTAGCTGGGTCTTCTTTAAGCAGGAAGCATGGCCTTGCCACGTTTGTCCACGAGCGACTGAGATACACGCTTTTGGACCAATCTCCACCGACATCGGAGATCGAGTGGTTGTGTGTGGACGTTGATGGTTATAAAATAGTCAACGTCTACAAACCACTGCCAACGCGATTGCGAACCCTGGATCTTCTAGTGTTTCCTCACCCCTGTCTGTACGCTGGCGATTTTAACTGTCGCCATGCTGACTGGGGTTACGACGACAACAGTCCGGACGGTGAGTGCTTGGCTGGCTGGGCAAGTATTAATTGTCTTGCCCTCCTATATAATGCCAAGGACGCTGCCAGTTTTTACTCCGGCCGCTGGAACACTGGTACCAATCTGGATCTAGCTTTCGCTAGCGTAGGTCCAAACAGTCGCTTACCGGATAGACGTGTCCTTGACAAGTTCCCCAGGTCACAACATCGACCTTCGCTTATTACACCACCTAGGTTTGCTATGGCAGTGCCAAGCATGCCTGTTAAGCGATGGAACTTCCGCAAGGCCAAATTGAGTCACTACATTGCTTTGACGAATAAATTCGCAAAGACTTTGTTGCCGCCTGATACACTTGATGTGGATGCGGCTTACCAGGACTTCTGTAACACCATTAAGAAAGCAGCCAAAAAGACTATTCCACGCGGGTATCGAAATAACTATATTCCGTGTTGGGATGCAGAGTGTGAATCCCTCTATAAAACCTTTCTGCAGTCTCCTCAGGGAGATGACTCAAGTTTGGCTGCTACAGCTCTGCTTGCCAAGCTTGACAGAAAGCGGAGGGATCGATGGTCCGAAGCAGTTCGGAGCATTGACTTCTCACACTCTAGTCGAAAAGCGTGGAGTATTTTGAACAACCTTACTGGTAAGTCACGACACTCTCCTCGTCACTGTCCCGTTTCAGCCGATGCTATTGCATCTCAGTTGGTTAGAAATGGGAAATACGAGGCTGTTGACCGCAAGTCATCTCGACTTGTCTTTCAAGAAGTGTCTGACCTTTGGAGGGCCACAACACCAGACGCAGTAAATATCTCTGACAATTTCTCACAGAGAGAATTTGCTGCTGCCCTTCAACATTTAAAACCAGGTAAAGCTCCGGGACCTGATTCCATCTGCCCTGAGCTTATACTCCATGCTGGAGCTGCTTTGAAGTCCTGGTTACGTGACTTCATTTCTTCCTGTTTGCGCCAACTCAAAATTCCCAAGATCTGGAGAAGAGCGCTTGTGGTCGCGATCCCAAAACCAGGAAAGCCCATGGGGGACCCAAAGAGTTATCGACCGATATCTCTGCTCTGTGTCCCCTACAAGATTCTCGAGAGGCTTATCTACGCCCGCGTTAGATCAAGTTGTTCTGCTAACCCAGAACATCGAGGATTCTTTCGAGGCTAAAAAGAAGGCCGGTGCCGTATTTATCGATCTGACAGCTGCTTATGACACTGTCTGGCACCGTGGCCTTACCTGCAAGCTGCTGAGACTACTTCCGGATAAGCACATGGTCAAAATGATCATGGAGCTTGTCTGAAATCGAAGTTTCACCCTTACCACCGGTGACAGCAAGCAAAGCAGGCTACGCCGTCTTAAAAACGGCGTTCCTCAGGGATCGGTCTTGGCTTCCCTCCTATTTAACATCTATACGTACGATCTTCCTTCCATGATTTCCAGAAAGTTTGCTTATGCTGATGATCTAGCATTGTTGCACTCTTCTGGAAACTGGAAGGACTTGGAGGGGACCTTAAGCCAAGACATGTCCACACTGTCAGCGTATCTCCAGACTTGGAGGTTGAAGCTCAGTCACACTAAGACGGTGACGGCAGCCTTTCATTTAAACAACCGAGAGGCCAAACGTGAGCTAAAGGTCTACAACAACGGTAGACTTTTACCGTTCTGTCCAACTCCTACTTACCTTGGGGTAAAACTGGACAGATCGCTCACGTTTCGTCACCATTTAGTGGCATTGCGCAAAAAACTATCCTTGCGCGTCACACTGCTGAGGCGACTCGTGGGCTCGGGATGGGGTGCTGGTGCTAAAACACTACGCATAGCTACCTTGTCTCTAGTCTACTCAACAGCTGAGTACTGTGCGCCAGTCTGGTGTCGCAGTGCTCACACTCATCTCATTGACAGTGTCTTGAATGACGCCTTGCGCATAGTTACTGGATGCCTGCGTCCCACTGCAACAGACCACCTACCTATACTCTCAGGCATCCAGCCAGCTGAGCTTCGCCAAATGGGAGCGACACTCTCCTTGGCTTACCGTGGATCTCTGGACCCCGATCATATCTTGCATGGTCTGTTAAGTGGGTCCTCAGATACTCGCCAAGTGAGACTAAGATCCAGACGCCCGTTTGTGCCAGCTGCGCGGAATCTCTTGGACAACCTTGCCAGACTTGGCATCCGCGCCTCTGAATGGACAAATCTTAAATGGAAAACGGAGTACTGTGAAGGTGCTTCCAGGCTCCGTGCTTTTGTGCCCCAGACCGGTGCCAGGCCTGTTGGGATGGGCTTACCCCGAGCAGCTTGGGTTAAGCTCAACCGCCTGCGGACTGGTGTTGGGCGATTCCATTCGTCCATGCACAAATGGGGTCTCGCTCCTTCACCGAATTGCGAGTGTGGCGCCTCTGAGCAAACCGCAGACCATGTACTAACAGCGTGCCCTATACATCGGGCACCACATGGAGCACGAGGTCTGACGGTTTTGGATGACGAAACTCGATGCTGGCTTAATGACATCACTGCCAGCGTCTGATCCAGGCAGTGCAGCAGTCTGGGGTAGTAAAAGGATAAACCCTCGGCCCCAGTCCTGTTTGTGTCTGACCTGGAGTGGATACCTCTTCAAACGACGACGACGACAAGCAGAATATGAATGAAAGAGCTGTAGGTTGTCCATCCCTGCACTATATTTTTCATTTTAAAGGCAAATTATGTTTACACTTGCCTTAAAAGTGACTATTGAAAATCTTGTATCTAGTTAAGATATATCAAATACTGTCAGCTCTGTTTATTATGACCACTGTTAATAGGACTTAAATATACCATTTTTGTACAGTCCCAAATTTTGCTGTATAAAATTCTTTTTTTATTATAACCAATTTTTTTACCTTTTTTTGAGTTTTTTTCTCAATATTTTGGTTTTAATTGTTTTCTCAATTGTGCAAAGAAAGAGTTAACATCATAATTTAATTGTTTTCAGTTGCATTACATCAGCTAAACACTCATTTTAGAATATCTTAAATCTATCACCATTTAATTTGATTTCATTTCATCTCTATTTTAATTTATTTATTTCCTCTCATCACCACATCGTGAAAAATTTTTTATGCATTAAAATCTGATTTGTCAACTGATGTTTAATCTAATGTTACTTTGTACTGTTAATGATGGATTCTGTATTTTGTTGTTACTTTGTGCTTAACTGTGGCAATCCTGGTGAATTTATTCAGCACTGTACAATAGCTTTGGTTATTGTGACCATCAAATATTATGACCAAAATTGTCTGGTCCCAGGTTGGTCATAATAAGCAGAGTCTA
The DNA here is from genome assembly GCA_963680785.1 of Diplosoma virens. Classification (NCBI taxonomy): domain Eukaryota; kingdom Metazoa; phylum Chordata; class Ascidiacea; order Aplousobranchia; family Didemnidae; genus Diplosoma; species Diplosoma virens. The sequence continues at coordinate 16,441,705 of OY796892.1, forward strand.
CTGTATCAATTAAATTAATTTTCTGTATGAAATAATAAGAAAATTTAGTGCTCTTATGGTGTTTTGTCAACTGCCACAGTCTATGAGGTGTGACAAAAAAGAAACCAGACTGTATCAACCACGCTGTTGGCATCCTTGCAAGCCACTTGCTTGCCGTGAAACACAACTTCTTAGCTCTATTGTGTTGCAATTTCTTTAACGTATGTCATCCTGTTTTTGTGCTTCAGGATTTTATGTAACATAGTGTTGGTAGCTTTTGTCATAATTTGGTTAATTTGTGTCATGTTTGTTTGTACTTCATACTGTTGGTTGTTATGAAACTGTTAGTAGCTTAAGAATGGAACAAAAAATCAATTGGAAGTTTTTGGTGAAACTGAGGAAGACCCCAACTGAGTGTTTTAAAGTTTTTAGAGGTTTACAGTGACGATGTGATGTCGAGGACACAAATCTTCAAATGGCACAAACATTTTGAGAAAGGCAAGGACAGATGAAAAAATCACTAGAGTGAAGCAGCTGGTGCAAAGTGATCACAGGTTGACAGTATGAATGATATCAGATGAACTGAGCCTAAACAGAGAATCAGTGCAAATGATCTTGCTGAATGATCTGGGGATGCGAAAGGTGTGTGCCAAAATGGTGCCTGAGATTTTGTCAGAAGACCAGAAGCAGAACTGAGTCAAATTTTGTGAAGACATGCTGGAGAAAATTAAAGACAATCAGGATATTATTAGGCAGATTATCACAGGAGATGAAACTTGGGTTTTCCAATACAATCCTGAAACAAGGAGGCAAAGCATGCAGTGGAAGACTGCAGAATCACCCAGACCCAAGAAGGTGCATATTAAACAAAAATCAAGGTCATGCTGATCGCTTTTTTCGATTAAAAGAGTATGGTTCATCACAAATTTGTGCCTGAGGGTGAAACAGTGAATCAGCACTTCTACCAGCAGGTTCTCATTCACCTTCATAATCGAGTTCAATGCAACAGGTGGGAACTGTGGATTGACAAGTCATGGCTTCTCCACCATGACAATGCACTCGCACACAAGGCAATTAGTGTGAGGCAGCTCTTGGTCAAAAAACAAATAACAGCTCTTGACCCCCCTCCCTATTCCCCAGATTTAGTGCCTTGTGACTTTTGGCTTTTTCCCAGGCTGAAGGTAGTGATGAAAGGAACTCATTTCCCATCACTAGAAGAAATCAAGGCCTCAGTGACGAGGGAGCTGAAGAGACTCAAAGAAGAGAATTTTACCAAGTGCTTCTGTGGGTGGCAGGATCAAATGCAAAAGTGTATTAACAGGGAGGGGAGTACTTTGAAGGGGACAATTCATAAATTATCAAAATATATTCTATAAAATTTTTATAACAAAAGTTGGGTTTCTTTTTTGTCACACCTCGTATATCTACAAAAATGAGAATGTGGTCCACCCAACTAGCTTTCAAAAAATTTAGAGCTACTTTTTCTGAAAACTGCTAATCCTAACTCTATTTTTCTGTTTGTCCTATTACAAATTTTGAAAACTTCATGTAGACTGCATACAATAAAAGCACTGAAAATTCTTACAAATTTTCTAATTAACCACTTGACAGTGGATGATGTATATATATGCAAATTTCAATGTAGATCTATAAGCGGGTGACATATATATACGCCTATTCATTTACAAAGAGCCCTGGGTGTTCCCTGTTGTTTTGTCACCATTCGGGGATTCAGTGGTGTCTAACAACCAATCAGGAAAGAGATTTTCTAATTGGCGACACATTTACTCTAGATAAATTAATTCTAACATGTAATATTTCAGAGGAAAATCTTCAATTTTGGCAAATGAAAATAATGAATATATTGATTTGTCTCTAACTTATTTTAGACTTATATTTCGGTTTTTACCTCTTGGGTCATAGGTTATTAAGAATAGAATCTCAAAAGAATCGAATACTTAATGCCTTCTAAAAGAAAACTAAATTTTACTTCCACTTTGTATCAAACCATGCTTTAAGGCATACCACACAAAATCCTCTTACTAACTGTTGTTGATAATAAAATGATCTATTTTTATCATTATATTGTATAGTTTTATTCATATTTCTTAGTAATTGTAATAAGCACGTGACTACAAGGTATTAATTTTAACAATTTAAATTTTGTTGTAATACATATTTTTTGTTTTTAAGAATTTTCAATTTTATGCCATTTTGTGAAAAAAACCCTGCTAGCAAGACATAGAAATGCTTTTAAAAATCTGCTGTCAAGTGGTTAAAAATGATAACTTTCTTGGAGATCATAATTACACAAAACATAATAAAAAAAGTTTTAAAGACTTTTTACTATGTTGTGCTAAGTCACTCCTCAATAAAATGCTGAATGTCCACAGCAAATTCACTTTACATTATAGAAATACAACAAATCATCTATCAGTATTTCATTGTCAATTTTACCACATAATGCAGTGATTGATCTTAAAACTGCAATATAAATAATTGCATAACCATGGTCTTTTCTAAGAACTGAGTTCTAGCAGTTTAGAAGTTTATGTCATTTCTTTTTATTTATAAACTATAATTGATACAGATTGGCGGTCAAGGGCTGGCAACCAGTTCAAAATTTCCAACACTGCATAAAAAATGAAAATGAATCTAGTTGTGCTAAATATTGTATAATCTTTTTACCGTGGTTATGCAAATTAAGAAAATAAATGGAAGTACTAAACATAATTAAAAGACACAAATAAAACCTAAAAAGCCTTTTTTTGCAAGTTCCACTGAAAACCGTCTGGTTATTTTTTCCAATTCCATTTCAGAATATTGTTTTGGATCAATTTTAATTCCAGCTTTAGCACCACCAAACGGAACATCTGCATTTAAATGTCCACAATAAACCAATATCTAAAAGTTGAAATAAAACAGGCCTGGTCTAGTTAAATTTTTGTTTTAAAGTTTGGAAAAATTGCAATTTACAATTATTTCACTGCAAAACCAGAGAATTATATGAAGGACACTGTAACAGAGGTTCAATGGAATTTCATTGCTGTAATTTTTGGTAATAATTTCATCAAATGAAATTACATCTCATGCATTTTCACCACATTGTAACTACATGGCAACATACATTGTCAGTAATTTCATTGTCAGGTTTCTTTCACTAAGTAAATTGCACAAGGCCAGATATAAATAAACAATAAAATATAATTCACTTGTTTTGCTCTAAAATGTTCAATTTAATATAGTAATAGTTGTTGATGTGATTTAATTATCTAACTATTTGCAAATAGTTTTCATGTTGATGAGTATCTAAGTATCAGCTAAAAGTCTTCAATCAATCAAAAAAGCTAAATTTTAAATTTTAATTCAACTTTTAAAAAATTATCAAAAAAAATCTTTAATTCAATCTATCAATCTAAAAAAAGAGGATAATAGGAATGCAATATTTGTTTTGAAGTTTAAAGTTTTTAGTTTTGGAGTTTTAAGTTAACTGTCAAGTTATGTTGAGTCAAGCTTGTTAAAACATTTGTTGTTTTCTTTACAAGTAGCAAGTTGACATTTGTGCTTTTGTTTGAATAAACAGAAAGACAGGCTAATAATTTTCAGTTGAGCATATAGTGATTATTTTACTTGATTGCTAAAAGTCATCCAAAGGTTGGAATTATGAAGAAAGACACTCACTTGCCACAATTGAGTGTCTGATAATGAAATTATTAACAATAAGATATATTACGATGTAGTTACAATGTGGTGAAAATGCATGAGATGTAATTACCATACAATAAAATTCAAATGATGAATTTACCACAATAAAATTACCAGACATTGTAATAGGTTAGGTTTGTTTTTAACATTTGCTTTCTTAGCTAATTTCATGGCAGGAGTAAGCATTTTTGCTTCTGAAAAGAAGGTCTGAATCTATTTTCTGTTTAGCCAGATCTTAGACAGGCTTGCCAATGGCTCCTGTAATTGGCTATGTGACTATGTGCAATGTTAGGGAAACAAGCATAGTTAACTGATTAAACACTTAATTATTAATTAAAAAACGCAGTTTAATTTGTTTTTTCTTTCCTATATTATGAATGGATTCTATCTATTTTGTATGTACAAGTCAAGAGTTTTCACTTCATATTCAACACAATCAAATAAATATTCTTTATGAAAAGATTAAACAATATGCTAAGATTTTAAGGATTGATCATTTCCAAGTCAAAAAAGCAAAGCAATCTTGATAAATCAATAACTAATCTTTGATATGCTGGAAGCAATTTATGTTTATTGTTTATTATACAGCAAAGAAAAAGAAAGGAATGTGGCATGCAGATTTGTTATGTTAAGCTGATTAGATTTACTTTCCCAGGTAATAAATGATCTAAAATAGGATTAACAACAGTAAGTGTTTGGCAACAGCACATTTTTCACCATAAAACATAGCACAGCACCAAAAAAGTTGTTACTAACATTAAAATCTAGAAAATCACTAATCCTAAACCTATTTTCTTATAGCTCAATGCACACAGTTTTCCAAAAATATTCATTTCAAATCAGAGTTTAAAAAATACTTTTTGAATTCATCACAGCAGCATGGTCTTGGGTGGTAGGGGCATTATTTCAATGGCAATCACAATCTACATGGTCTTGGTTTGACTGCTGCCTTGTCATTCTGTTGTGTCTTTTAGAAAAGCACTTTAAAACATTTTCCTTGGCTTGCCAGGTTTAATCTACAGCTTTAGAAATACAGTTATATCTCTGTACAAAAACAAAAAAATCTAAAAAGATAAATGCAATAATAACTGGCATTATTTAAAAAAATTGAAGTAGTTATTTAACCTTTGCTTTAAGAAGTTAAACAGCTCTGAAGTTATCAGTATGTCAAGAGAACAAATAGTTTACATGATCATCTGTTTGTGATTGCCAAATAAAGCAAAAAACTCTTCCCAAGTCTTTAGCATCTATAAGTAAAACACTGAAAATACTGGCTTTTGATATAATTCAAGATTTTAGCTTTATAGTTTAAAGTCCAAGTAGCTCGTTTTGTGCTAAACTTGAAGCCTGCAATAGGTTACATTTTATATTGGTAGTTATAGTTTGCAGAAAATTAGTAAATGAAAGTAATAAAGGTAACCTTAAAGCCTACTGTTTTATTATACTACAAGGTGATTGAAAAGTAACTCCCTTTTTTAAAATACTTCTAATTTATTCAAATGTCACAATATTTTTATCATATCTTTTGTGCATGTTTCATAATATATGGGAATTAAATTTATGTTTTTGTTTTCTTTTCAGATCTACTATTTTGTATGAATTTTGAAAGTCATACAAAAATGGTTAAGCATTTTACCCTAACAGAAAGATTTCCAGTTAGCAACATGTCACGAAATTTGGAGATTTGTTTATTTATGTGCAAAGATGGTGGAGAAACATTAAAAAAGAATCAATAAGAAAGACCTGTTTTCATCCTTCTCAACCATCTTTGCGCATTCCACTGCTGAGACGACTTGTAGATTCAGGGTGGGGTGCTGGTGCCAAAACACTGCACGAAGCTTCCCTATCTCTGGTCTACCCAACAGCTGAGTATGGCAAATCAGTCTGGCATTGCAGTGCTCACACTTGCCTCATAGACAGTGTCCTAAATGATGCCTTGCACATAGTCACTGGGTGCCTGTGTCTCACTCCAACAGACCACCTACCCATACTTTTGCACATTCAGCCAGCAGAGCTTTGCCAACTAGGGTGACACTCTCCTTGGCTTAACATGGATCTCTGGACCCTGACTATACTGTATGTTGCACAGTCTTTTAACCACTTGCCAGCATTAATATTTCACTAGTGGCATGCCTTTACTGTGGTATTTTTTGCCCACAAATTTGTAAATTTTGAAAGGTCTGATTCCTGTCAGTTTAACAAGATGTCGTGCTGTCTATTTCAATTTTATTACATTTTTTCTTGTTTGTGGACTTATGTGGTGGAAATAAATCCAAAAAGAAACACAAAATTGTTTGCAAACACACATATTTTATTAGAAATGTATGATGGTGTGAAAGCTTTTGAAGCATGGGGCAGGGCAAAGAGGTTACTTGCAAATATCACACTGAAACTTTGTTTCCTTCCTCACATCGCAGTTCAAGCACACAGTGCATCTCCTGTAAGCCATGTTTTTGCCAATCATTGGTGGTATGAGTTTAAGAAAATGTCCATTCCTGGCTTGGAGCCTGTTAGGAGTTGGGAGTGATCTTGGATGGCCACGCTTTTGATATGCATTTGTGGTGCCACTTTGTAGCATCTGTCATGCAAGCAAGATTTTGAAATATAACAGTGTCATCCCATTAGCTTGTGCACATGTTTTTCTGAATATCAAATAGGTATTCACAATTGCAATGTCAAACATGTAAAAGAAAAGCTTTTTGTACCATCAGTTAGTTTTCCTGATCACTCGACAAGTCAAAACCAGTTGGTCTGAGCAGTCAACTCCTCTCATTCCCTTGTTGTATGATAAAATGCAAGCAGGTTTTACCACAGGATTGCCTTGTCTGTCTTGTTTTTCTGTTATGACCATGTATGTCTGGTGGAAAGCATCTTGACATCCTTTTTGTCTTTCCATACTAGGGCCATAATGCCATTGGCTGTCAAAAAAGTATGCTCCCCTTTTTTTAGGCTTTGGCCAAGAAAGTTGCAGGGCATTTTCTTTCTATTCAGTCTAACAGTTTCTGTAGCATGTGTTTGTTGTTCTAGTAAAGCTTGGTAAAGTTCTGGATTGCTGTACCAGTTGTCTAAATACATATGGTATCCTTTTTGAAGCAGCTCCTATGACAAAGCCAGTACTACCTTGGTGCTCGCTGGAAGACTGTCATCCCTGTCCTGACCAGTGTACACCTTGAAGTTCCATGTGTACCCACACATTGGACCATCCGATTCACACAGTCTATATAATTTTATCCCAAAACGTGACCATTTTGAAGGATTGTACTGCTTCCACTGAAGTCTAACATGAAATTTCAACAACAATTCATCCACAGAAATATGCTTAGCAGGGAGACATGTTGTATGAAACAAACCTGAAAAAGCATCCAGCAAAGGTCTTATTTTGAAAAGTATGTCACTCCCATCATCCAGTGTGTTGTCATAAAAATGTAGATTTTTTAGCAGTTTCCTATAGCGATCTCTTGAAATAATTTTGGAAAAGAATGGTGTTTCCACCATACCATTTCTGCTCCAGTGCATCATTACATCTCGTTTCCTGACAATCCCCATCATTATGCAAGTTGCAAAGAATACTTTGAACTCCTCCAGTGTGGTATCATAATAACTAATATCATGCCTCCTGGAGTTTGAAGATCCAGGATTCTAAGAAGCATACAAACCACTTTCTGCTGTTATTTTGTCCAGTAATGTTTCAGTAAGAAACTGCTGAAACATTTCTATGCTGGTGCACTTTCATCAATATTCATTGTAAATCCACTATTACCGACAAACAAAAAATCCGGTGGTCTGAGTTCATCCTGAGGCCAGTTCCAGTTTATTCCCTAAAGTGGGTTGTTTCCAGCATTTCCACTGTCTTCGTCATCACTGCTAGAAGAGCTTAGTGTAAAATCATCAAGGGTATCCCCAAAACCAGAGAATGGATCATTAGAGTCATTACCTGATTCACCAGATGATGGCATGTAGTCCAAAATTTGATGCAAAGAAATGTTTGCATCAATATGGGGTTATTTCGAATTCATAACTTCATATGGCAACTATAATACTAAAGACAAGTCTAATGAGAGCTACAAAAGAAATATACAAAGTAGTCAACAAACTAACAAATGTTTACACTAAACAGATATCTAACTCCCAGCCTCAAAACTAACTTACAAACAAACATAGCTGCCCAAGGTTTGCAACTAAAATGATTCACAAAATTGCTGAATTTTTGCCCCAAAAGCATTTGAGAATTGTTTGAGGGGATTCCCTTAACAAAATACAAAACAATTTATTGCATGGAAACATTTGCGGCACAAAACGCTACCTGTAAGTTGGTCTGTGTCTTTGTATGGCTATAGATGTCATCCACCAATTGGTAATTTAAGCAAAGCGTGGCTATAGACGACACCCATTGCAAAGTGGTTAAGTGAGTTCTTGGATGCTTGCCAAGAGAGAATAAGATCTAGATGCCAGTTTGTGCCAAATGTGTGAAATTTATTAAATAACCTTGCTGGACTTGGCATCCGTGCTTCTCAGTGAACAAATTATAGATGGAATGCAGAGTACTGTGAGAGTACATCCAGGCTCCATGCTTTTATGCCATTGACTAGGGCTAGGCCTGTTGGATTGAGCTTGCCCCAAACAGCTTCATTAAAGCTCAAATCGCCTGTGTACTGGTTTTGGTGATTTAATTTGTCCATGCACAAATAGGGTTTTGCTCCTTCACTAAATTCCAAGTGCGGCACTCTTGAACAAACCACTGACCAAATCCTATACATATACATTAGGCACCATATAGAGCACAAGGTCTGATGCTTTTGGATGATGAAACCTGATGCTGGCTTAACACCATCCTTGCCAGCATTTGATCTGGGCAGTAAAGCAACCTGGGTAGTAAAAGGATAAATCTTTGGTCCCATTCCTGTTTGTGACTGACCCAGAATGGATGCCCTTCTAAATCTATTCATAACAACATTGATATTTGCACCAGAACAATGGAATTCCAAACGTTATAATGTGTAATGTTGTAAATAGCTGGAAATATTTCTGTTGAGGTAAGACACTTAACCATTTTCGTATAACTTTCAAAATTCAAACAAAATAATAGATCTGAAAAAAAAACAAGAACATAAATTTAATCCCCATACATTGTGGAACTACACAAAAAGTTTGATAAAAATTGTGACATTTGAATAAAGTATAAGTATTTCAAAATATTGAGTTATTTTTTAATCATCCTGTAAATTTAATTTCAATGTTTAAGCTTCATATAAAATTCATTTAAAATACATCTTTTTAATGTTTTTGAGAACATTCATGTAATATCATTGTATTTTTCAAATGCATCTTTAATGTTAAACAAATACCAAAACAATTGACAAAAACGTTTTGAATGCTTATGCAAAAAATTTAATTTACCAACAACAGCGCATTTCCATGTCATCAGTGAAGCAAGTGCTTTTACCTCATCAACAGTTACTTCTGGGGAAAATCTCATTCCTATAATTAATATTCATATTATTAAAATGTTAAGTTTTTACAAAATGCATAGTGACTAGTAAACTATAATTAAAATTGATAAAAACTTAATTTTAATAGATGCTTGGACAAGCAAAAAATGGGACTAGAAGGAAAGTGGAAAATGTGATCATTAGAAGTGTTTCTTGCATCATTATTTGGTTTATTAAACCAGACATAGTCACCTCTGGCCCAAAACATAATTCTAAGAGGTTAGCAGTGAGCTTACAATAAATATGTATACATGTAGTTAAATTAATTTTGTTTCTAGCCAAGAGATAGATAAATATGTATACATGTAGTTAAAATTAATTTTGTTCTAGCCCAGGGATGTCCAACCTTTTTTTCATACTGGGCCAAATTACTAATTTAAGTACATTCAGCAGGCCACAAAAGTACAAGTATATAAAATTTCCTCTTTTTAGTATTAAAAGCCATGACTAAATGATGGAAATTAAAGCATAAATTTAAAATTCATAAACAAAATAAAATTATCATGCAGTTAGTATTAAAAATATCCATGCAGCTGCTGCTTTGACATCCTCTAGATGTAATTTTCTTTCTTTGTGCTTGCACAAACAAAAACTTCCAATATCTATAGAAGAGCCCTTGTAGTTGCAATTTTAAATGTTAATGAAGCCGTAGAGGACCCAAAAAGTTTTAGACCAATATTTCTGCTCCGTAACTCCAAAAAGAACTTTGAGAGGCTTCTCTATACCCATGTCAAACCAATTATTGATTCATTGCTCTTTAGAGAGCAGGCTGGGTTTCAATGCAGAAAGGCAACTATGGATCAAATTTTTTTATTGACAGAAAAAATTGAAAATTTTCTGTTGATTTGTTAATCTGATGGTGGCATGACTCTGTCTAGTACCGCCTTACCTGCATGCTGCTTCAGACTTTTGCTTGCTGGATATGCACATGGTCAGAATGATCATGGAGCTTGTTCAAAACCAAAGCTTTACCCTTATTACCTGTGACAAGCAAAGCAAGCTTCATCATCTGAAAAACAGCATTTTTCAGGGATCAGTATGGACTTCCCTCTTTTTCAACTTCTATATGCAGGACTTGCCCTATATAATTTTGAAAAAGTTTACCTATGCAAACAATTTAGCACTCCTCTAAAAATCAGAAAGCCTTTGAGGGGACTTTTCCTCTGGAAATTGAAAGTCAAGACATGACTTTGAACTCCTCTGGAAATTGGAAGGTCTTTGAAAGGTTAATGAATTTATAATAAATAAAAAATTGAAAGCCTTCTAAAAATTGAAAGTCAAGATATGATACACTTTTGGCATATCTCCAGACTTGGAAGCTGAAGCTCAGTCACACTGAGACAGTAATGCAGTGTTTCATTTAAATAACCGAGATCCCAAACATGAGCTAAATGCTAACAACAGCAATAGACTTTTACCATTTTGTCCAACTCTTAACTTGATCTGTGGTAAAACTTGACAGATTGCTCACATTTTGTCACCATCTAGTGGCATTGCACAAAAACTATTTTGCATGTCATGTTGCTGAGGCAACTTTTAGGCTCAGGATGATGTGGTAGTGCCAAAACACTGCATGCAGCTGCCCTATCCCTGGTTTAGTCAACAGCTGAGTACTGCATACCAGTCTGCTGTTGCAGCATTCATACTCACCTCATAGACAGTGTCCTGAATGACACCTTGCACATTGTCACTGAATGCCTGCATCCCACTCCAATGGACCACAAACCCATACTTTGAGGCATCCAACCAGCTGAGTTTTACCAACTAGAAACAACTGGACCTAGAATTAATTAGAAACCATTGGAGCTAGAATCTCTAAAAATGTCTGATCCTTTCCACCCTCCTAATAAATCAACACATTTCACATTTTTATTACTAGCAGCATTGCTGCTACTACTGTAATCTTATTTCAAATCACATCGTATTGGTTCAAAGTTTCTATCTTTATACCACTAAAGTCATTAACTGATTATCACTTAATATTATGAACAATGTTTGGAAATAGCACTTAGTATTAATATAATTACAAAACAATGTGAGTACTGAAAATGGGACAAGTGTTTTTATGACAAGTTTTCATAAATCAGTTAGTTGGATGTCACTCAACACAGCAATCAATTGATGTATTTACATTGTCTCTCTTGTTATTTGGCAGTAGGAATATCAAATCCTATACAGTTATAAAAATATAACTAAAAAATTTGAGTAAGCAATAGGCCACATAAAAATATTAAGTGGGCTGGCATCCCTGTTCTAGCCAGTGAAAGCACTACACAAATAGAAAAAACAACACTTATGTATACAAAAACTATGCCAGAGGTGGGAAACCCATGAGTTTTTTGTGTCACCTCCATGACAATTGTGCCCTCCAATGACAATAAAATTATGTGTCAATGATTACTGCTGATAAGAGAAAACTCTTTATTTTTAGAGATCACTTCCTATTAGATATGGAAACTTTAGATCAAATCCGATTAAGTCAGATCCAAAGTGATGACTTTTTTTTAGATTACTACATTTTGGCAAAAAGAATCAAGAAATCTGAGGGAATTCAATGTGTTTACACAATTTTCTTAGGTATTTCAACTTATGTGGGATCCTTTCTTCAAAATTTTTAAATATAGCCTCCAATAACGAAAAGGTTCCCCACCTCCGCTCTATACTGTACTTACAAAAACGTTTAATCTTAATTTTTAGACCAGATATAAATTACATAATATCTAAAAGTTTGTTACCTCCTTTACATGGTAAACGATGGTGACTGTGTTGAGCTCGAACACCAAAAATAATTTCATATTTTCCATTATCACGTTTAAATGGAAAATACATCTAAAAAAGTTTAAATTTAAAAAATAATTGAAAACTGTCGAAAATGCTTTTTTTTTAAATCAACAAAAATTATTTTAATATTTTAAAAAAACTACCAATTACATTTTAAAATTCACTTTCATTTATATCTCACCAATGACATATTAAGTAATATTCAAGTTAAAGACATCAGTTTAATATGTATTTACTTTTTATAAATCTTTTTGTAAGGTTTTTTATATTTCCAAGTCAAAGAAAAGATAAAATGATTACATTTAGAAACCACAGCAATGAAGGCTATAATATTAAAGGACATAAATGAAAAGATATAGAAGTCACAGAAAAAAATTGTAACTTATTCCTTGAAAAAACAATTTTTTTAGAATTTCTTGATGAATTTCAAAAATCAATACCATCATAAAAACATACAGTATAGCTAAATTAGACTGAATAGTCAAAGAATAACAACATAAATCTTAGTAATCTTCTGTTTTTTTAAAAAATATTTCTTATGAAATATTTAATAAGAATATTGTCATATTACAATGCAAACAAAGCACTGCTAGCATCCCAGTGTAAAGTATATCAATAAAGCCAAAGGGCATCTGACAGTGAATTTTTGTATGTTAATTATGACAAGTCAGTTACATAGGTCAAAAAAAGAATAAGCTTAACCCTGCAATGCTATAACAGTAGCTATAAAACAAGTAATGGTCAAGTCAATCAACATTGTTATTAGTTTACAGTACACATTGTAATGCTTCATCTAGGATCTAGGATTCAGGTCCACAACTGACTGTTATACCATAAAAACAAAAATTGAAAGTTGCACATGGTATTGAAGCTTTTATCTTGCTCAACTGAAAAAAACACCAAGCTGTTGTGTCCTGATGACTGGGGCAAAACAGATCTGTTGATATTTGCTTGTTAAATGACTTAACTATTCCTACATGTTTTATCGTATACTATGTAGTTCCCAAGCTTAGATGAAAGTACAACAGCATATGCATACGTAAAAAGTAATAATACAAAAACTAAATTTTGATGTGATAAAATTATAGAATCACAAAACAGTAAAAGTCAAAACTTATTACAAGGAAAGTCCACAAAAAATACAATTTAAATTTACAAATATAAGATCATTTAAGTGGTATTTAATCACTTCTGAAAAAAATTGATCTCGATTCTTTTAGTATAAAACTTTTTTGTGAGACTGCAAAGCAGAGCAAAATGATGTTTCTTATCTTTTTGAAAAGCACAACAAAAGAATTAGAATAGGAGTTAAATTACGACCTTGTCAATCAAAGACAACATAAAAATTAGCACTGCATATTACTTTGTAATATTACCATCAAAGTTTAGAGACAATCATTGAAAAATCACTGAAGTTGTTATCTCAACAAATAATTCAAATAAAATTAACAACACCAACTTTTAATTGTTTAATCATAACAACAAATAGTTTGATTTATTTGTATTTAATAATTTCCAAATCAAGAAAAATGGAAGAATTTTACATTCAAAGTATGGAAGATGCATGTACTATTACAATATATCTTAAAAACCCATACCGATAAAACATGGTTGCATGGCCTCATAATTCGAAATATTCCTTGAACTTTTTTTCGTTGTTCATCATGATTACTTTTTTTTTGTTGTAAACGTCCTCTGGTATTAATTCTATATTTTTTAAGAAAAAGGGAAAAACATAAAAAACAATCAATATTTAATTTTCATTGATTTTCTATAATAGACATTGTTTTTTTAGATCTTCTGGTATACAACAATGTTGACTCATCAAAATCTTTTAATTGTAAAAATCAAAATCAACATTTTTGTGCTACATTGGGCACATTTTATCAGTCCTAATTAATGACTTTCATGCAAATACATTCCCAAACTACAACAAACTGTTTAGGCAAGTAAATCTGCTTTGCATAATCTTACTACCAATGAGTCAACATAAATGTTAAAAAAATAAGAATGATTTTCTTTATAACAATGATATTAACCAATTCTTAAGAGTTTATTACAAATTGAATTAATTAACTAATTTTGAAAAAAACTAAAACATTCTTTTCTTTTTTTATCACAGAAAATTTTTTTAGAATATTCTAAATTTTAAAATGCAAAACTATTTTTGCCAAGCACCTTCACTGATGCACCTAAACTGTGTAACTGTATATTGTATAATGGAAACTTATATGTAGGTATAACTAGAATCCAATAAAAATATTTTAAGAAAACATTTGAAAATCAATCAAATTATCTTTTTCTGTTCTTTTCTACATGGATCAACAACTACCATTACAACTATTTTAAACATAAGAATTTTAAAACATTAAAAAATAATAAAAAACTCACGGTTCATCAAGAGTTCGAACCAATTTATCTTCCACAAGTTGAGCACCTTTTTCAAAAAATAACCCAACCATTTTGTAGAAGTTTATTTTATTATCTTCTTTGTTTACACTTGAATAAGCTGCTTTACTAAAAAGATGTAAAGTCAAATGAAACAAAATAAAGCAATTAAATAAAAAGATATCACTTTTAAAAAACTCTTTGCTAGTTTGATATTAATATTTAATTTTATATTTGATGAAGTAAAAGCTTTACACAAGCAAAAGGTAATAAACCACATCATAAAATAGTTGTAAATTAGTCAAAATAAAAAAAAGCCTTTTCATTTTAAGCATTAAGTCAAATTTTTTAAATAAAAATTATGTCAAAAGCCATCTTGTGGCCTTAAAGCAACTTACTTGTGGTATAACAATGGTCGCAAAAAATATTTATAATGTTGTTTCTGCTTCAGAGAATTCATAAATGTGCTCATATTATTAGTATATTAACAGATTAAAAAAGCATTGTAAACATTTAAAAAATCATAAAAAATAAATACAATACTAAAACTAGAGCAAAATTTTATTATTTTTATTATATTTTATGTGTAAAGTCATATATAAAAATTTGGAAATGACCTTCTTGAAATGTGGACATTAAACTTTGTCACTCATTGAAAAAACTATATCACTTTTTAAAAGCAAGTCAATGTACAATGTACAATAACTGTTTGTTTTCATTGTTTTCTCCAACTTGTATAAGTCAAGAAATACAAAAATTGTTTAAAAAACAATGTAAATTTTTCTTAGGTGTAAAAAAAATCCTTTATTAAAATGTATAAATTCTTTTTACCCAATACTACACATAGTGTAGTGACTTAGATCCAGATAAAAAGAATAAATTTATGAAATTAAAAACTAATATAGTTGTGGGAGGAAAGACTTCCATAACTACATCAAATGGTACAAACTGCAAATAGTACCAGTATTGACATATAAATAAACAAGATATAAAAACACTTGACTACAATTACAA
The DNA here is from genome assembly GCA_963680785.1 of Diplosoma virens. Taxonomy (NCBI): domain Eukaryota; kingdom Metazoa; phylum Chordata; class Ascidiacea; order Aplousobranchia; family Didemnidae; genus Diplosoma; species Diplosoma virens. The sequence goes on from OY796892.1 coordinate 16,457,061, forward strand.
AATAATAAAAACTAAAATATTGCATGTAATTGCATCAAGTCAAGCAACATGAAAATTGAATAATTTGACTATATTGCAAACCAGGAGTTTCCAAGCTTTTCTCAGCACAACCCCATTCAGAACTTTCAACTGTTCTTTGCAACGCCAAGTCAATATGTGTGCATGCATATATGTCATATTTTGCAAGGATGTATGTATGCTTACAGTTTGTCAACAACTTAGGCTTACATAATATTCTAAAAATAAATCACTTTTACAACTGCATCATCGCATCTAGAAACTAATAAACTAGTAAACATAAAATATTAATAAACCCTAAATAATAATTAAAACTCTAATATACAGTCATCTTTGGACATGTTATAATTATTCATTACATCTACTATTAATCAACTTAATCTGCATAAAATACATTACATAATTATTATAATAAAATTTTAAATAAATTTCCATACTGTGGTCACTCATAAGAAACCACACAGGTTACTAATACATTAAGCTTGGCTATTACACACCCTTCACTCACAATGCAATAGGCCTATTGCAACAGAGACAGCATACAAAGCCAAAAAAATTTATCTAAATACTGTATGTTTACATCTACATGAATTGCATACATAAATCACATACAGGTCTATAAGGAATATATACATGTACAGTACTTATGTTTAAATATTTAAAATCACGAAATACATACAAAATACATACAATTTTAATATCTATACAAGTGATGTTGATTAAAAAGCAATGAACAAATATGTATACAGTATACATTATAAAAGTGTAAATCTATTTATATTATATTCCGTATATGCTCACAATTGTGAAAAATAAACTAAAATGTTTATTATTTTGACAATTACAATAACATATGTGTAAAATGATGTAAAAACAGAAACCATCACTGATAAAATATTATAAAAACTAACCACACTAATGAGATCAACCTGTTTATCGAAAGCCTAGAAGTCAACTGATAGTGATGAGTAAATCTACATTGCAACAGCATTGGCCAAATAACTAATGTATTTTACAAGTAAAACTGACAACTAATGAAATACAATAAACCTCAATCTACAAGTATTGGCTTAGTTAGATAACAACTAATAATACAAAATAAATAAGTCGAATTTGGCAATAATACTGTACCTGTAATCAGTGGTATACTAAGAATTTTAGAAAGGGGAGGGGGGCCTACAACCACAATTAATTATGCGAAGTGGAAAATTTTTTCAAGTGGTAAAAAGGGTCTTCACTTTGAATCTGTCTCAGTTTCGTTGATTTGTTTTCCCAAAAACATAGTGATTTCTTAAAAAAAAGGTTTTCACTATGAATCTGTCTCTGATTTCTCGTATTAGTGATCTCCAAGAGTGAGGGAGCATAGCACAATGCCCCCCCTAAATATGCTACTGTCTGTAATTATGCACGTTAATTTTAATTATAACTTTTTTCTCAGTGACAGTGCTAGTAACTATAGTTACTATACAAATTAATAAATTTAACATGATCTCGCTTGGTTGTTTTGTTCACTTTTCCTGACTATACCGCAGTGAACCCACTAACCCCATAACCTGTTGGTAATATTGACAATTCCGACCCAACTTGGGGTGGCGACCCCGGGTTTGGAAACCCCTGTTGGAAACCGAAGTTTTGACCGGCATACTATTTTAAATTTGCAGAAGACAAACAAAAATACTGTTGCCGTTGATTAAATTAAAAAGTTGTTGATAAATTTTTGAATTTCATTTTAAAGAGAGAGTTTACTTTTTTCAACCATACCACAATTATATTCAACGATACTAAGAATTTTGGCAAGACAATATTAGAGTTTTTTATTACTTGTCCTGGTTGTTAAAAATAAGCCCAATGCGTTTGCAAACACCGAAGTACTAATGTGATATTGATCTAAATCAAATGAGTCTCGGTACTTTGGCACAATAAAGTGTTATTTGCCTCGATGGTTAAAGGAAAAATTACCCTTGTGTGGGAATTTTCTCAATTAATTGAATATATTATAAGCCAAAAGAGATTTTGGTTATATTTAGTAAAGCATTGGCAGAGTTAGGAGTGATTTTCTATACTCACCTATCTATAGTAGACCTAAAATTTTGCTCGCTGTAAAATTAACAATTTTAGAATTTTTATTAGTGACACGAAATTCGTTTTTTCGTTAACAGCACGCTAGTTCCATTTGAATGATCTTTATAATTTATAACTGCTATTAATTTTAAATGAGTTGTTTCATTAACTTATACAAAATTTAGTAAGTACAGTGGTCCCTCGACATACGAAAATAATTCGTTCCCGGATCGAGCTCGGAACATGAGTTCCGCCTATCTCAAAAAACCAAAAAACAATTAAAGAACCATTCGGCCACTTAGCGGACATCTGAAAATTCTCAAAACTCGGATTTTTGCTCGCAGTCGAACAAGGTTTGTACAGTAGCTCGTATGTCGAGGGGCTACTGTAGCAAAAACACTGTAATTTGATAAAAGCTTGCAATGAATTAAATATTGGACAATAAAATGTGTTTGAGCTAAAAATAGATGTTAATGGTAATATTTTTAAGCCTAAGAATGATGTTTTAATGCAAATAAAGTAAAGATATAGCCTAAGTGATCTCTCTCTCATAAATCTTTTTTTACTGTTAAACTAATTCTCAAGTAATTTTTATTTATTTATTTATTTTTAATTATTATTTATACAATCATTTATTTTATTTTTAAATATTTTTTAAACTAAGCTCGAGTAATTATTATTTTTTTTTTAACATTTAAGTCATTAATTTTTCTATTATTATTTTATAAAACAAACCAAAAAAGCTGCGAAAAGTGAGGAAAAAAAGTAAACTGGAAACTGCTTAGTAAAGCAAATTCTATTAAAAGGCTTATTACTATACTTAAAAGTGTAAGAAGCAATCAAGCTTTTTTAATTTTATTTCGCGAGGAAAGTTGTTTATGTTCAAAAAACAGCAACTGTGAATTTAAATTTATTTTTTGTACAGATTTTTTAAAAAAATTTAAAGATAGGAATGCCTTTAATTAGTTAAGCTTTGTTATAAAAGTTTTCAATCGAAAAAAAAACATTTCTTTGTTTGTTTGTCTATTCGCTTTAAGTAATATTCAATTTCACCATCATCTTATCCTGCGACTCGCAGGACAACCACGTAGTATTAAACTTAGGGTGACCATCAAGTGATGACCCAGATTTATTTTTGAAAGTGTCCCAATATTGCTGTCGACTTGAATTTTTTTTATTTAGTCATTTTGAAGGGATTTGTAGACCTGCTTGCTATGACCTCCAAGTAAAGAAAAGTACCGCAAAGTGCTACAACAGCATGGCGAATGTAGGATTTGAACTTAGACCGTGTCAATCGCATTCGTTCGTCATCAATATGTCCCTTTCATGTACTCGTCTAGACGGCCCAATTTAACAAAATATTAGACACTTAAAAAAACTGTTTCACAAATATTAGATCAGTGGCTTTCAACCTTTTTCGTACCGTGGCCTATTTTTCAACCCAAGGTAACTTAACAACACACTTTGGTCAACAAAATTAAATTCCCATCCCAAAATCATAGTGTCTCTTAAAAAAAAGGTCTTCACTTGGAATCGCTGTCAATTTTTCCTATTTTTGTCCCAAAATCATAGTGTTCTCTAAAAAAAAAAGTCTTCACGTGGTTGACCGCATAGGACGCCGGAAAAATGCTTAAAAAATAGGACGGATGGCAAGCCTAATTATACAAATATATTATACATATTGCTTTCATTTTGATTTATGCTCCATGGCCCACTAAAAAAACCGATGTGGCCACTACTGGGCCATGGCCCATAGGTTGAAAACCCCTGTATTAGGTCGATGATTTTACGCAATGACAAAAAAAAAAATAAAAGAGCTTTTTTGACTACTTTTAAAATTAATTTTTAAAGTTAGACTTACAGAAATTAATCATGTTTTGTCACTGCGCGCTTCGAACTTAGAAACTTTTCGATTTGGCAGAGAGAATTGCAAAAGTCATAGCCTAATAAATAAATTGGTCTAATTTTGTACTTTCTTTGTCATATTGAAAATGCAATTTTAAGTTTTGTAATACCCAAAAAAAAACTGCATCATTTTGGTACATTAGTTTTCTGAGCATAGCCGTACCTGCCGAGAGGGCGGGGGTGAAAACTGCCCTCCTTGAAACTTTAAAAATTTGGGCAAAATCAAGAATTTTAGGGCAGTGACAAGGAGTCGTTTGAGCAAAACAATTTTTTTGTGCATCGATAATCAACACTATTTGGAGAAAAAAGTTTACGGATTTAGATGCAGACCTTTTTTTAGAGATCACTATGTTTTGGGATGAAGAATCAACAAAAATGAGACAGATTCAAAGTAAAGACCTTTTCTTTGCTCTTTACTCTAAACTTTAGACAAATTTTCTTGTCATATCCGTAATGTTCTAAAAAATCAAGATTTGGACAAACGTCACAAAATTTGGGTAAAACTCTACTGCCCCCCGATTTTTTTTCGGCTGTTACACTAATGGTTCTGAGTAAATTCGATACTTCAAACGACCGATTAAAATTATAATTTAAGCATACGTTTACTGCTCAGCATTAAATGCCATAATCAACCATTGAAGCTTTATAGTGTTTGAAATTTAATTAGGCCTACGATTATTAATAACAAATTTAGGCCTACTAACGAATTTAAATTATCAAAAATAAAACTATAGTTTTACTTATGAAGCTTATTTTTTTAAGCTTGATTTGCAAGTAATTATTCATAAATAATTTATGTTCATAATGCAAATAAATAAGAGTAATTTAAAAGTGGTTTAAAAAATATTGTTTTAACTTATTTATTTATTTAGATATCAGAGTTTTTTTCGAATTAATAGGCTTATGTTGCTTTATGTCAATGAATCTAAACCTTTACTAAGCTAATATATTTTAAAGATTTATGTTATGCTTGAAAATTGTCTCGAACTAGCAAGTTTTTTGACACTGATGTAGCAGAATAAAAATAGGTTACCAAAATTAAATCAAAAAATAAAAATTTTACCTAACTTGGCTACATTTTAGAAAATATCATCAAAATTACTTCTGAAGTATTCCACCTAACTGGAAACGTATATAACGACGTTATTCGGCCCTTTTTTTTATCAAGGCAAATGACACTTCACATTTTTAAACTTGTAACAAAAACAAGTAATTATCTTTAATGTCAACACAAAAATGAATGTATGTTTTAACTGAATCACTCATTTACTACTCATTAGTACAGAAATGAATCACTCATGATTCCAACAATTCTACCATTAGGGCTCGTTTCTACTACGAGTGTGGAATAAAGCGTATTTTGTTTGTTTTATTGATTTTTTTACTTCATTCCGTGCTTAAAATGGTAAAAAGCGCTAAGGGAAGCAAACAAAAAATCAATAAAAGAAACAAAGAATACTCCATTCCACGCTCGTAGTGGAAACGAGCTTTAATTCAAAAGTGCTCCATTAGCGAGAACGGGGAAATAGTTTTGTTTCTTTAATAATTTTCACTTTTTTTGTTTCTGAGTGTGTTTTCAGTCTATAATTCCGCGTTAGCAGTCATTATTTGTTGATGTACCAGCTTTTTGTTATTGTAACGACAACACAAAGGCGAGTCTATTGGCCACACAAAAGATCGGGTGTACAATTTGATTTTTGAAGAGTAATCTGATAGGACGTCGCAATCAAATCATAGACAGGGTGTCTGTTCCGTTCCAAAAAATCGCCCACACTATGTATATTCACAATCTCATAAAAAATCTCTTTGATTTCGCTTTGGTCCGGCTCAAATAGCCTAAGAAATAACGGTTTTATAAGTAATTTAAATATTTTAAATTTATTTATAAGAAAATGGCAACATTGCTTAAATTCCAGTAAATTCTAGACTTTCCGCGTGACCTGTTTTGACGATGATGCAATAATGCTTGTTTGTGATTCGCTGGAGTTAGCAAGAAATTTCTAGTAGCTTGAGACTGACAAATATAAATACGGTACGCTGGAAAGCAGTATTATGGTTCGATGATTCGTTGTGGTAACTTAATTTTGGAAATTTGTTAACTGTGTGAAGTCATAGTTTTTTGGTCGCAAGTCTTTGGTTGTCTACGTGATTGTGAAGAATTAAGCTATTGAGCTTTAACCTGCTGCTTTGATTGTATACTATTGTGGGCTCCTAAGTGGATTGGAGCATATTTATTAATAAAGAAGATATTGTGGTAGTCTGAGTTGTGATTTAGCTAGACTATATTTTTGCTGTCGCTGGTTCGAAGGTCAGATCCAGCAAGAAGATTAAGAATTTTATCTTTTAGTAGACACCCAGATTGCGTTATCGGCGAGGCCTTCCTTACAGGCGCCGAAAGGTTAGACGATTAAATAACGTACTAAGTTACCGAATTAACTTCTACAAAATTTAAAAAACTTTTTACCTGCGGAACATAAATTTCAAAAAACTCTCCAAATTTTAAAACTAAATTTGTGGAAGTAACAAAATTTTAAAAACTTTAGCAAATTTTTAAAAATTTGCTACAGTGTCAAACCGTTTAAAATAACGTTTCTGTTTTGGTTGAGGTTCAGCAAATTTTTTTTCGGATTCAGCTCCGATTCAGGTTCAGCAAACTTTATTTTTCGGGTCGGTTCCGTTTCAAGTTCGGCAAATTTTATTTTTTAAGGTTCAGTTCCGGTTCAGCTCCAGTTCGGGTTCAAAAAGATAATTATCGGTCAATACAATTTTCGATAAATATTTGGTTCAATCCTTATAATTTTATAAAATATTTTTTATCTAATTTTTGCAAGCGTATAAACCAAGGACATGGTTCGTCGATCGTGACCATAGACATACCAGAGCCAAGAATTTGGGAAAGGGGGCGAAACAGTTTTACAAGCATTATGGTTTTGCACGATTTTACCAAGGAGCCAGGGGGGCAAAACTTAAAAAAAGGGCACTTTTTTTGTTGAAAAGGTACTGTCAGCAAAAGCAAATTTGGTAGTCATGCTGCAATTTGAAATTTTGGTTGACATGATAGAATTTCAGTTTGCACAGGACAGACTGGTATCTCGGATCTGTTATTTTGGTTCCATCAATTTTTCGACCAATGTCAATTTTTTTAAATAAAACTAGGAGTTTAAAACCTTAATCTTAAGGTGTGCTGCATCTTGCAAAAGCCTTTAAAGTTAACTCTGCCCTGACCACTCACTGCGATAGCTGCAGTAATAGCCAATTTTACCCAAGTTTTTTTCATTTAGGCTAGACATTAAAAAAATACAACTCTGTTAACTGGTTACTAAACCAAAAGCTATCCAACATAGGCTATCCACAACTAAGCTTTTGTCAAAAGCACACAAGATAGTTTTGAAAACACCATTCAACAATTGCGACGTCCATGCAAGGCAGCCAAGAGCAAATAGATACAGATCAAATGCATTTTGCTTGAAAATATCACAAAATGTTCTTCACATGCTAATCAATGAAAAGTCTTTAGTCACGGACAACAGAACGCTGGCTAAAATATTTACGCTATGAAGAATAGCAAAGGTTAAAATAGATAGAACAATAAAAAACTTAAAAGCTATTAACAATTGTATAAAAGAAAAAACGTAATTACATGAGCATGAATGGCTCTTTAGATTGAGGTTTGACGTCAATTATTAAACGCTGCACAATTAATGTAACTGTAATTAGTGATGGGATTCAAAATTTTAAGAACAGGTTCTCTTTTGTATCGAACTCGCTAACAACAGTTTCAGTGTTGGAATTCAAAGTTTAAAGAACAGGTCCAAAATTAGGGTGTTCTCTAAAAAAAAAAAAGGTCTTCACTTCGATTTCATCTCTAATTTCTCTATTTTTCTCGCAAAATTAGGGTCTCCTCTAAAAAAAAAAAAAAAAAGGTCTTCACTTCCATTTTATCTCTAATTTCCCTATTTTTCTCCCAAAATTAGGGTGTTCTCTAAATAAAAAAAAATCTTCACTCAGAATCGTTCTTTACACTTTGAACAAACATCTGCAGAAGATTGAAACTGTTACATTAAACACAGAGATATTGAAATACATAGATCACGTAAAGTTAAAACCGGGTTCGCTAAACATGCTGAAATTTTAAGAACGGGTTCGCTAAACGTGCCGAAATTCCAAGAACGGGTTCGCGCGAACCCGTGCGAACCCCCTGAATCCCATCACTGACTGTAACCCAAAATAATTTATTAGTGTTTCGCTTAGTGGCAAAGTCATCTGTAACGGCTTGTAAATTGATATTGTCCAACAAGTTCAAACGAATACTTGCGAACATTCGATTATTGATAATGTTGTCTGTCATAGTGCTTCTAAGCCATGTTTTGATTCTTCTCATGGCATTGAAACACCTTTCTGCAGAAGCCGAAACGAGAGCTACGCCGCAGTAAATTTAAAGCAATTTGTGTATTTCCAAAAAGCATTTCTTGCTTGTCTGCTTTTTGCTTAAAACTTCGCAAACTGTCGATATCTTTGTTACTTTTTTCATAGGCGTAGTACTTTCTTTGTTAAATAACTTAATATGAGCATGTAGGTCTGCGAGTTCTTCTGTAAGCCCATCAAAACGAACCAGACTCTTAAAATGTTACGTTATAATCACAATCATGGGACACATATGTACCACAGTCCTACAAAAGGGCTAAGAATATTACGCGTTTAGTCTTGGTGTTTTTCTTTTTAGACTTTAATGTCGGCCATAAGTGAGTATTGAGTAGTCAAGTCAGACAGCTTGTGTTGCTTGTTAAAATTAGATTAACGCCACAATTTCTTTGCTTCTTAATCAAAATTTTTTTTTTTATTACTAAAAACTTTTGTTCTTTGTAAGCACTTAGAAATTTTTTGGTGCTTTATTCTTTTTTTTAGAACGCTTGGTATAATTGTTGTTAGGAATACCTAAACTACCGGAATGGTAGTTTACGTATCCCTGATTGTTGTATATGGCTATTTGCCATCAGTTAATGAGTCAAAAATTGATTTTAGGCTAAGATATAATTCAGTTTACTGATCAAGTAGAATACAATGTCCACCAAAAGTTTAGGTTGCTTACGATATCAATAACTTTATATTGCATACGTTAAAAGTTTATCTTGCTTTTATTACTGTACTATGAGTCACGGTTGTCTTAGTAATTTTACAAACATTGTGGGATTTAATGGTGATCAAGATTATATAGGTTAATTCCAGAGTATAATTTTAAAAAAATTATCTGTAATACTAATTTTAAAGAGCACAATCTGCCCCCTCTGCCCCCCCATGTTTTAAGAATATTAAAGGCAATTGCCCCTCCTGCCCCCCCGCTTTCGGCGCCCCTGCAAGGAGCCCAAACGTAACAAATATAACTGAGCAGAATACACTAGCAGGACGTGCCGTCAGGGGAGGCAAATGAGGCAGTGCCTCACCTGTGAAAATCACATAAAGCAGAAATAAAATATTAAAGTCATAGTCTTTGCAAAATTGATGCAATTTGCTATTGGTTGAAAAAAATTAGAAAAAATTATACCGTACTTGTAGCACCGGTAGTTTAATTAGTTTTGCTTTTTAACCCTAATTTTGGACCGTTTTAATCGTTGTATTTTTAACGCTTTAATTATTTCGTCAAGCGTTCTTGTCAACAAAATCGCTAAGACGCGCTAGTGAGGCAGCTCCAAGACTTGCCTTCCTTGAGATAAAAAAGATAGTAAAACAGTGTAACGCTTTTTCCTCTTTTGGTGAAAATATCTGTTGAAATGAGAGAGATTTGAGGCATGCCGCAATTGCGACGTCCAAAAGAAAAAAAGTTTTTCTTCTCCCGGCATTTGCTGAAACAAGGTAAATCAATTTGTTCTTTAAGTCGGAATGCAGCACGCATTGTGAATGTGCAATTGCAAAGCAATAAATTTATTTTAGGTTTTAATAATGGAAGATAATTTTGTATCTAAGCTAAGAAAATTTTTAATGTTAAGCTTTCAACTTAATTTTGGTAATATTTATAATTTAGTGTTTGAACCTGAATTTTTGCCAGCATTTTTATATTTACAGTACAACATACATTTCTAGCAAATACTAATCATAAACTATCCCTTACCTTAACTTGTAAAAACTGATTACAAAATTTTTATTTCCACTGTGAAGACAATTGAAACTAATAAAACAATTGCCATTGTAAATCACAATAACCCTTCCAACTTTCAGTTTGAAAATATAGAATGTCCGGCTGTATCTTTAGACGACCGTCGGGAACTAAATTACGAGTTAATTTAAGCCAATAATTTTTAACAAAAGGCACGCCTCTCTTGAAGGGAGTTTAAAAAATTCAAGGAGGTCAGTTTTAATTACAAATTTTTAACAATGCATACATTTTGCCAACTTTAAAAATATTATTTGTTTCCAATTAAGTATGCATGAAAATTAAAAGTCTTGTCTTTCCATTTCAAAAAGAATACAGTACTTTTTAGTCCTCTCTCCGCGATTTTGAATTTCTTATGCTACGATGTTGTTTTTTACTTCACCGAAAGATATTTTTTAGTAAACAACGAAAACCTTTTAAATCTTTAGGACACTGTTTCTCAATGTTTTTGCTGTATTCCTCCCTTGCAATTCTCAGATACTGTTTTTTCCACCCCACAGTAAATCACAAAAAAGGATAATGAAAAAACACATTTGTTGAAGTAAAAAACACTCTTTGATCTAAAAAAACACAAATTTACATAAGCACAATGTTGCTTTATTCACTTGAAACTGCCGAAACAATGTCCAGATACCGAGGAACAAAGGAAGTTAGCTTTGTCCTAAGATCACCTCGGTCATAAATATTGAGACGACCTCTTTTTCCACTTAAAATGTCAGTAACTGCACTGAAGGCACTTTCAACCATGCAGGTTGTAGGAAAAGGCAAAAGAAATTGTTGTGTCTTTATTGCTACTTTGTTGTATTTTGACACAATGTGCTGATCCAGCCACATTAACTGTTGTTTGGAAGCAAATATTGCTTTAACACTCTCATCATTTTGAAGATCCATCAATTCATCCACATCACTGCAGTTCATACCAGCCAAATCATCATTGTTTACGATGTCCAATAAAAATGGTTGAGTAATCCAAAGAGTAAATTTTAGTTCCTTCAGATCTAAGAACCTGGAGTTTAGATGAATGTGTAGTTTTTTTATTTTTTATTTTAATCTCTATATTTATCCTCCTGACTCGCAGGAAAGCGACGGAGGCGCTATACATAGGATAAGCAATTACCCCGACCTGCCTCCGGAGATGCCAAGATATTGCTGTCCGCTAGTAATTTAGTAGAGATATTACTGTAATTTAGAACTGCTTGCCAAGACCACCAAGCAGGGGAAAGTGCCGTAAAGTGTCTTTCCCAAGGACAGAACAGAATGGCGCAAGTGGGTTTTGAACCAAGACCATGTTGATTATCAGCCCGGTGCTTTAACCACTCGACCACGCTGCCGACGAACGTGTAGGTTGGAGAGATGCCCGGAAATCATCTGCAAAACATTATCTGAAGGATCGCACTTCCTAAGATGGTAAAATTGAGTGAAGTTTTTTTTCGAAATTTGGGATTTAAAGAAAAGCAGAAATCTAAAATTTTAGTTTTACAGTCTATTAAAGTTTTCTGCGTGCCTTGAAGTTTTTTATTTACGTAAGACAATTAATTTGGCTAATATATCGGCAAGACAAGAAATTACATGTAAAGCCTTGTTTTCTTTGCACTTCATAAACTGAAAATCCTCTTTTTTCCACCGAATTCATGCAACGTATCATACAAAGCATCGAATCTTTTTAAGCACTTTCCTTTTAACAGCCATTGCACTTGGGTATGAAGAAGTACTCTGACATACTCTTCATTCATTTCTCCACAAAACTTTTTGAAAAGTCTTTCAGTTTTTGGATGAGATTTTATATAAATTATCACTTTTATCACTTTCTTCAATGACTCATCCAATTCAGGGCTAAGGGTGGCAGCAACCAAGTTTTCTCTGTGAATAATGCAGTGAACAGTCATCATTTCAGGTTGATTGTTTTTTAACAGTTTCAGCACCTCCTTGTTGCTACCCATCATATTTGGAGCACCATCTGCAGCAACTGAAATAAGATTATTGAATGGAATGTCATTATCAGTCATAAATTTTTTCACGACGTTATAAATATTTTTGCAGTAGTAGTAGTCTGTAATGACTCACAGAACAGCATTTCTTCCATAAATTGTAAGTCATATTGAAATCTTACATATGCAAGAAGAAGAGCCTCATTGTTACAAACAGTTGTTTCATCAAGTGCTAAAGAAAACTTGGTATTTTTGAGAATTCCCACCAATTGTGTTTTGATATCATTTGCAATTGCATCTAAACGACGACGAACTGTATCGTTCCTTAGATGTAAAGCCTCCAGTTCTTGATGAGCTCTGCTGTTGCCTTGCACTGTTCTAAGATATGTCTCAATGGCTGGTTTCAGTAACTGCTCACCATCTGTGTGTGGTTGAGATTTTTTGGAAACGAGAAAGCTTAACTTGTAACTAGCCTTCAGCAGTTGTTTTTTATCATCATGCCCCTTAAACATTTTAATGAAAGATCTTTGTGTCTTCTGCATACTGTCTTTTAGGCATTTAAAATATTCTAATGATTTGTCTGCATGTTCAGTATGTACATTTTTAAGGTGCTCTGCCAATTTTCCTGGTCTCATTGAATCATTGCATAGGGAGTTGTTGCATAACAAACAAAATGGTTTGCTTTCATTTCTGTGCTCTTCAGTGAAGCCGAATTTTAAATAATCTGTTGAATATTGTCGAACTTTGCTTACACATTTTCTTTCACTGTCACTTTTTCTTTTTGGAATTCGAATAATTTTTAAGTAGCATTAACCACTAATCAAAACTATAATAATATGTTTATAAAGTACCTGTAACAAAACTCTTTTATTTGTTATTTATTTTGACTTATGAATAGCATTGCTGCGAGTGTAAAGGACTACGGTACGCTTAATAATTAGACTTGAACAAAAGGTTTAAAGCTCAAAACCTCTTTAATCAACAAAATCAACTAAATTCAAACATCAACTTAACAACACGAACTAACGATATCACGTCGCTTCCGACTACTACAAGTCTAAATCTCGAAACACAAATTTCCAATCGCCACACAAATTAACACAACCAACACTGACCAACTGACCACTTTGCTCTACTAACAATTTCTAATAATAATAATTAAATTTTCTGCGTGCTATATATACTGATTCCAAGAATCTAAAAATTGTGGACAATTCCAAGTCAAACGTCACAATTATTCCAGAAGTATCAAATTTGATCTTAAACTACCATTGCTAATTACAAATTACGTAACAATGAGAATTTAAAATGAAAGAAAACTTCAAAGATCCTCTGTCAATCACAATCTACAGTTACTGAGTGTGTAAACTAAATACGTCACAACGAACATTTTAAATAGAAATAGAATTTTACAAGCGCAGTAATAAAATATGGTTTAAACCAGTAGTCTCCAAACTTTTCGAGCAGGGGGCCGTGTATAGATTTTTTTGACCTCCTTTGGTCAAAGCGAGAGATTAAAAAACAAAGGTCTTCACTTCGATTCGATTTCTTATATCACTATTTTTCTCCCAAAATTGTAGTGATCTCTAAAAAAAAGTCTTCACTTCGATTCGATCCCTAATTTCACTATTTTCTCCCAAAATCTTGGTGTGTTCTCTAAAAAAATTAGAAGATAAATAAACTGAAACTGGGGTATTTCCGACATAATTCTATCCAACTGCAGTTCAAAGTGAGTGTATATATTTTTTAAAAAGAGCTCCGCGGGCCGGATAAAAAATCTTAACGGGCCGAATTCGGCCCGCGGCCCGTAGTTTGGAGTCTAAAACATTAAAATTTAGTAAAATTTAGTGTTTCAGGCAACGCGGGCCGAATAAAATCACCTCGCGGGCCCTAATTTGGTGACCACTGGTTTAAATTGTTGAAGAAGTGTGACAGCAGCGTATCTAAGTCTTTTCCTAAGAGCTTTTACTTCATAAGTTATTACGTCAAAACATTTAGTAAAAGTTTAACAATTGGTCTAATTTTATTGTGCAGTGCATGTACAGTACACACATATACGTGTGACAGAACAAAATTCTTATGAGGCAGACGCTCTTACTCTAATATGCAATTATACATATGGACTATAATGTCATAGATGAATTTGAATAAATTTAATATTTCATTCATATTCCTCCCCAATTCCTCCTTTAACAATTTTTCCTCCGTTCAGGTTACAAATTCCTCCTTGGAGAGTCAAGTGGCTCACTTTGAGAAACACTGCTTTAGGAGGTCATGAGTCAACGCACAATCAAAAGTTTTTCGGCGATTTCCTGTAAAGAGATCAAGGTTGTGTCAAAAAAGTGCGTTATCTGCCTGAAAATTTAAAGATTAAGCCTCCTTCGCTCCTTGGATCCGATCATTAAAGCTTTAGCAAGCATGTGAAATTGAAGGTTCTCATTCAAAATCCAATTTTTTAAGACTTTTAAAATCTAAAGAACTGATTTGTCTCTAAATAAACAGATTTCGCAATTCTAATGTTAAAGGAAACTAAAAATTTTGCGTTTTTTACAATCAAAACATTTTTTTGTTTGAGGGTGTCAAATGGTTAAAGAGCCGTGTTTGTGATCAACATGGTCTGAGTTTCAAACCTACTAGCGCCATTCTGTGGTGTCCTTGGCAGCACTTTCCCCTGCTTGCTGGTCTTGGCAAGCAGTTCTAAATTTTAGTCATATCTCTATAAAACTAAAAAACGAAAATAACAAATTTCAACTGCATAGCAATATCTTGGCATCTTCGACAGCAGTTCGGGGTAATTGCTTGCTCTATGTATAGCGTCTACGACACTTTCCTGCGATTCAGCAGGGAGATACAATAAAAGAATTTTTTGACTCAGAAAGAGTTAGCTAAATGTGAGAGAATGCTTCAAATTGCTTTTTTATATACGTATAAGTAGAGCATTGTTTCGTTATTAGATAAAGTTAGTACTAACATTGCTTTAAAAAATTAGTGCCTCACCAACTACGAGCTTCATGACACGTCACTGTGTTAGGCCTATGTACTCGAAATCGTTTTGGCACGCAAAAATCAATTTAGTATTACGTGTTGAAATAATTAATTTTATTCCAAAAAGACAATTGTATGATTGAATCTGGTGCAGGACCTACAACACATTGAAACAAACTATTATTTGAATGTAAATAACTTTCTTTATTTTTTACATATGCCTTTTATGCCTCGAAAAACATATTCTGTGCTCGAAAAAACAGATTGTTCTTGAATGTTTTTGTTGGTGAACAGGTTAAGGTGGCGACAATCCCCTACTTTCCCACTATTTGCAAAGCTATGTTTGTAGCCAAATAATATCTCATGGACGTCAACTGGCATGTTTCTTGGAGGATTATGGCAAACAATTGCATACCTAAATACTTAATTTTTAAAGTGAAGATAACTCTGTGGGCATCTATGTTTTAAAAAGTTAAACACCAAATCTATTCACCGGCTAGGTATTTAAGTGTGAAATGCAAGACCAATTTTGTATAATTCAACAAAGTGAAATGAAGATATAGTAATAGTTTTGCGAGCCCTAAAAGTGCAAGGGAATAATTTTTGTAATATTCTTTTTTGATATTAAGTTTTTAGGTTATTCTACGCTAGTGATAAGCAAGGGCGTTGAAATTAGGGAGTCAGGAAGCTGAGGACCCCCTGGGCAATTTTTTTCTTAGAAAAATTTCTGCTTTTTTAGCTCCCCATTTAAAATTACTTTGCTAACACCAGTTTAGATTTCTTATGTTAATATTTCGTCAGAAGAAAGTTTCCTAGAACGCTATTCCGAATACGCTATCACATCAGGCATCGCTACATTAGCTAGCACTAATCCCACAACCACAATCTTGTCTAAAATAATGAGTTAGATTAGAGGTATTAGTGAGTTACTAAAAAGCACAACCAGAGTCCTAAAATTTCGTGTTTACGATTATATCGACACATTGATAGTAATACGAGTGGGTTAGGGTACTATACAGTTTCATTGTATTATATGTAATAGTTTTTGTTACTATATAGTTTTATTGTATTATATTTAATATTTATTTTTTTTACAGGCCTATTTAATTAAGCATGCCACGCAAGCTAACTTTGGAAGAGCGTAAATTTATTTTGAAGCGATATTGGAAAACAGAAAACGCACAGGATGTAATTCGTGATTGGAATCATTATTTTAATACAGATCCTCCAACACGTTTGGCTATTTATAAACTTCGAGACAAATTTGATGATACTGGCTCAGTTGCCGATGCTCCGCGTTCTGGTCGGCCAAGTGTGTCCACTGAACAAAATTTGACTACAGTTGCTGAGGCATATGCCAGAAGCCCAAAGAAATCACTTCGCCGTGCTAGTGCAGAAATTGGTATCAAACGAACCTCTCTACGTAAAATACTCACGAAACTCCACATGAGACCATACATTCCGCGCCTAATTCACGGACTTCTTGAGGATGATCCTGATCGCAGGTCTCAATTTTGCGAACAGTTCGTAAGGATGTGTGAGGATAATCCCACTTTCTTGGACGAGATAGTGTGGACTGATGAAGCCACGTTCAAACTTTCGGGACACGTAAATCGTCACAACTGTGTTTATTGGAGTGACACAAATCTCAATTTACGATCACGTCCCAATTGAACCAGCCTGGAATAACTGTCTGGGCAGGAATATCGTCTGATGGAATTGTGGGTCCACAGTTCTTCGACGGAGCTGTTACAGGAGAAAGGTACCTGGACAAACTGAGAAATGTCATCGTACCGGCATTGAAACAACGACCAGATTTCAATAACTTGTACTTCCAACAGGATGGAGCCCCACTCCATTATGCTACAGTTGTCCGAAATTTACTGGATGAGACATTTCCTGATAAATGGATCGGCAGGCGAGGGCCCATTGAATTTCCTCCACGATCTCCAGACATAACGCCAATGGACTTCTTTGTCTGGGGAGTCATCAAAAACTCTATGTATTCGAGAAAGCCAAGAAGTGTTGAAGATCTTCGACAATTTGTTATTGATGCATTTGCCAACCTTGATCGTGACTTGTGCACCAAAGTTTGTCATAGTGTGGTGTCACGTTGTCGAGAATGTATTAAAGCTGAAGGCCTCCAATTTGAATATTTGTCATAGAAATTGTTTGCCTTGATTGTTACAGTCTTTTCGGATGTAACACATGTATTTTCTGAGATTTTTATAAACATAAAGGTGTTATTTCTTTTGTTACAAATAAATATTTTAATACAATATCTTACTGTACTGCAGGGTGTCTGTATAGTAACTTGTAAGACTGTATAGTAACTTTACGGACACCCTGTTATACTAATCAATGTAAAATAACTTATCAATGTAAAATTCTACTACCAGCCTGAAGTACACAATTTTTAGATTAAAAACCTTTGATTCATATGGTAAAAATGTTTACTAATTTAAAATTTGATAAAAATACAGCATTATTCTCACTTACGAATAAACAATATGTGTCTTTAATGCATGTTTATTATAGAAAAATTGGGACAGGCGAGGACAAGTAGTTAATTTATTGTCTATAGAAAGTCGTTTGTGACGTATCAGTTTTGCCACACAGCTAGTCAGTGACCAAACAACTTGTGGCAACTTCAAATAAAAAATTGTGATTCATCTAGGCCAGTGGTCCCCAAACTTTTTAAGAAGTGACCCCAATTTTAAAAAAAATTAAATCTGAAAGATATCGCGACCCCAATTATGTACAGACAGTTTGCAAAGAAATATATTTTAGGATGTCCTCTAAAAAAAAATAATCAGGATGTTCTCTAAAAAAAAAAAAAAGGTTTTCACTTTGATTTCATCTCTGATTTCCCTATTTCCATCCCAAAATCAGGATGTTCTCTACACATTTTAGCTCAGAAATTTCAAGTGCAGAATTCCAGTAATAAAGCGACCCCACAAAATATTCAGGCGACCCCATTTGGGGTCGCGACCCACAGTTTGACGAACACTGATCTAGGCTCATAGAAATTATAATAAGAGCATCAAACGGGACCTGTTTAAAATAAAGTTCCAGTTCAGGTTCAGGCTTTAAATTTTTATGGGTTCAACTCCGCGGTTCAAGTTCAGCTTTCACCAAATGGTTCCTTCACAACAAAAAACAGCCCCCGAATATATGATTTAAATACTTTTTTACACCATCTCTGTGTGGCCCACCTAAAAAACTCGCTGTGGCCTACTGGGCCATGACTCATTGGTTGTTAACCCCTGTTCTACGCTTTTTATAGAATAACTAAAGGAACAAGAAGTTTAATTTTTCTCCGAATTGAAAAATAAGCTAAAAACATTTTCAGGCTTAAAAAAAGAAGATCAGAAGAGAAACTTTTGTTTTTACGGGAAATCAAAGAAGCGGCATCTTTATTTTGATTAAAAATAGTTTAACTTATATTCAGTAGTGGGTATTGGGTGAGGCGAATGAGGCAGTTGCCTCGGGGCCCCCCTCGATTTTAGAGGCCCCCCTCGAAAATAGCACATACAGTTTCAATTCGCTGCAGATGTTTCTTAGAGGTTATTATGAAGTCGGAACGAAAAGTGGGAAAGGTGAAAATATAGAGATCGATTCTAGGTGAAGACCTTTTTTTTTTTAGAGATCGTCATGATTTTTGGAGAAAAAAATGAAAGACGAGATCAAAGTTTTTTTTCTTTTTTAGAGAACATCAATTTTTGAAAATCCTTGCCTCGGGCCCCTGAATTTGAATATCCACCACTGCTTATACAGTATTTTTCTATTTTAACCCTAATTTACCTAAGGGGGGGTCCTCAAAGGACCTCCCTTTTTTAAAAACATTATAACTTGAAAAGTTCTGATGATAAAAACCTAAAATTTTATGACTTTTCCTAAAATTTATTCTTGAATATTTTGATATTTTGCTTGAGCAAATCCGATGTGTAGTTTTAGTGTAGCAGGCTATTTTTTTCACTTACCTCATGATTTTTGTACACTTTTTGCTGTGGCATAAGATAATCCTATTTACACAGAGTCACGTGAGCGGCAACGTGAAGATTTACTGCGGCGACGTCGGTGACGCAGATTAACTTTTGTTTGAACAACTTTAGCAAACAACGGTTTTGCACAAAACTAATTTGTTGCTGTTCAATAGTTTCTTCACTCCGAGTTTAGTCGAGTTCTTTGACTTTCAAAAAATTACATATTTATTTCAGACCGATTTGATAAAATCTTTTTTTTTCCTTCCATTGTTTTTGTCTCACACTAAAACTTAATGAAATTACTTATACAACAAGATTGATTTACCAAATTTTCGTAACAAGCCAGTTTACTGTTAGCTTATTTATTATTTATTTTTTCTTGTCAACTTACTCTGGATGTTTGCATTAGCTTTATCTCATGCAAGTACATCAAACACCTAATATGAATACTCATACAAAAAGATTTGATTTGTTCAGTCACTTTGTTTTTTGATTATTTATTTTGTTTTCATTCAACTTTCTTAGGATGTTTGCTTGAGCGTTATCTCATGCAGCTACGCAGAGCACATGAAATAAATAGGCACAAAAAAAGATTTGATTTGTTCAGTCACTTCGTTTTTTGGTTATTTATTTTGTTTTCATTCAACTTCCTTACGATGTTTGCGTCAGCGTTATCTCATGCAGCTACACAGAACACCTAATACAAATATCCACACAAAAAAATTGATTTGCTCAGTCACTTCATTTTTTGGTTATTTATTTTATTTTCATTCAATTTTCCTAGGATGTTTGCTTGAGCGTTATCTCATGCAGCTACGCAGAGCACATGATATAATTAGGCACAGAAAAAGATTTGATTTGTTCAGTCACTTTCTTTGCCAGTTATTTTTTTTGTTTCATTCAAATTCCTTATGACGTTCACATCAGCGCTACATGCAACTATTATTATTTTGGTATAAATAGGTCCGTAGAGCTGATTGAAAATTTGTATAGAGCCGTAAAAATTGGCTAAGGAAGTTCGAGTCAAAGAGTGTGTTGGTTCAGTTGAGCAGAAGAAGGTGTGGTATGTGTTTTGTACCTATTTCGATAGAAAATTTGCTATTATATCTTTGACATCGCCTTATGTCATGATTCAAACATAATGCTTACAGCTAGTTTTTATATTTTTATTACGGTATTACCAAAATATCGGAGCAGTTTTGTAATAGTGAATAAATTTATAATATAGAATAAAAAATATTATAGTTTTGAGACTAACATAAATTGTTCTTGTGACAGATTTAATAATTAATTCAAAAAGATTACTGTAACTAATAAAAGCATGTCTAGGCAATTTTATACAGCTGATGAAACGGCGGATATTATTCTGTCTGACATCGAAGCCAGGTTAGATCAGATTTCTGAGATAATTTCCGACACGGAAAGCTCATCAGAGGAAGAAGATTATCCAACATCTATTGCCCAAAATGAAGATATTGAAGCAGCAGATACATTGTTTTACCCACAAAGACGAAACACACCTAACTCGTCCAGGTTAGTAGCGACATCCGAAGTTTTGTAAATAAATTTACGCTGCTAAAAGTGTTGACAAAACAAAATTTCTTTTATATTCAAAATTTATATAATTGAAATTTTATCATAAGCTCCAAAAATTTGGCATATGAAACAACCATTGAATAGATTAAGTATCAGATTACAAAACACTAAAATTTTAACCAAGTTGTGTCAAATGTGTGGCAGTTTTTATGATAAAACTGCGCAGAAGAGGCACTAAATTAAGAATAAATAAATCTTGACCAAAATTTTCAAAAATTTGTAAGTTTAAATTGTACAACTAAGAAGCACGTCTCCATTTTGTTAGGGGAGACCCCTTTATAGATGGCCGAGGAATCCGTTTCATTTGTCTTGAATAAAATACAAAAGTGTTGACAAAATAACTCTTTTTTTAGCGTCATGTGCTTCAATGACTCTCTGGTTTTTCGAGGTTATTATGAAGTCGGGACGAAAAGTGGGAAATGCGAGATCGATTTGAGGTGAAGACCTTTTTTTTTTAGAGAATACCTTGATTTTGGGAGCAAAATAGGGAATTCAGAGATCAAATTGAAGCGAAGACCTTTTTTTTTCTTTTTTTTTTAGAGAACACCTTGATTTTGGGAGCAAAATAGAAAAATCAGAGATGAAACCGAAGTGAACACCTTTTTTTTTTTTTATCTTTTTAGAGATCACCATGATTTTGGGAGAAAAAAGTGAAAGATGAGATCAAAGCTCTTTCTTTTTTAGAGAAGATCAACTTTTGAAAATTTTTGCCTCGGGCCCCTGAATTTGAGTATCCACCATTGCGGGTGGCATAGCCAGGATATTGTTCGTTGAAGTGAATATTTTTTTGGTTTTGTGTTGATAGTTTGGAGTAAATTTTGAATTCGTGGTAGGTGACCTAGTTATGTGATGTATCGGAATGATAGTACATCATGTGGTTGCCATTAGGACGAATTGAGATAGGTAATATCTTGAGGCAATGTTGTGGTCTTTGTAAATATTATTTTAATTAAAATCAACATAGAAGTTCAGTTCTGAAGCTAATTAAGTAAGTTTAAGGAAAAGGAAAGTGATCATTTTCTTTTCCAGTAACTTATAAACTCTGCATTTTTGTAAGGTGTAATATTCGTTTATATATAGATTTATTCTTTACTTCAAAGCATTTTAAAAAACTAAAAAAAATATTGGCTGCAGGTTGGTCTGCGACTTGGAATCGGCCTTGAACCCTCAAAACTATGACGACGTGTTGCTTCCTCAATCGAAACCGAAAATGTATACAGCAATTATAGAGAAAGCACCTAACAAAAAAATTTCGGATGAATACATTTCATGGACAAATCAGAAACCTCAATCTGCTGGACGGCAACCTAGATCGGCTGTGATTATTGGACAACCCGGTCCAACTGGAGTTGCAAAACAAGCAACTGATGCTAAATCATCATGGGAGTTGTTCTTCTCGCAAAAAATTCTGGAAATTGTGGTAAAATGTACAAACCAACGCATCGAAAAGGCAAAACAAAATTTAAATTTAAGCAGCAAAACTTGGTATAATTTTATGGACATTGTTGATGAAACTGAAATTTTAGCATTTATTGGGCTGATGTACTTACGTGGTCTAGCAGGGATGTGTAATCACGATGTAAAATATTTATACAGTGCTCTTATGGGTCCTCAACCGTTTGGAGCTACCATGAGCAAAAATCGATTTCAGTTTTTGTACGCTTGCATTTCCTTTGATGATCTTTCTACTCGCCAAGCACGATGGAAGCACGACAGGTTTGCCGCAATAAGGGAGCTTTTTGAAATCTTTGGAAAAAATTGTTGCAAGCACGTTATTCCCGATGAATACCTTTCACTGGACGAGACTTTGTACCCAATGAGAACAAGCATCGGATTCAAGCAATTTAACCCAAGCAAGCCCGCCAAGTATGGTCTGCTTTTTAAATCTATAAATGCAGTGAGATACAGTTATACTTTTTCAACAATCCCATACTGCGGAAAACCTCGTGATCAACCCACAGCCTACTAGACACAAGGAACGGAAAATGTTGCAAAGTATTTGGTTATGCAATTGCAAAAACATGTTGACATACAGGGTAGGAACATATCTTTTGACCGACTTTATACAAGTATTTCGTTAGCCAAGTGGCTACTTTCAAACAATATAACTTGTGTGGGCACATTGCAAGCAAACCGAAAGGGAATACCGATGGAGTTGAAGAGTACGAGCGGTCGCCAACCACTGTCTTACGAATGTTTCTGGGAAAACGAAAATAAAAAACTTGTTCTTCACTCTTATGTTGTAAAAACTAAGAGCACAGGCTTACGAAACGTTCTTCTCCTTTCTTCTATGCAGCCGCTTCTGGGAACGACGAAAGACGATGGAAAGAAAAAACCTGCCATTTACAAATTATACGACTTCACTAAAGGTGGTACGGATGTTATGGACCAACGAATGGCCACTTTTAGTTGCAAAACAAAGTCAAATCGATGGACAATTGCAGCATTTGCTTATATTCTTGATATATGCCGTGTAAATGCTGCTACAGTTTTAGCTATGAACCGTGGTTCCAACCCCCGCAAGGTAAATTCCTATGATTTTGGAATGGACTTGGCTCTAAGGCTTATCCGGCCACATGTCCAACAACGTTCCCTCACTGGGCTTCAAATCTCGATACGTTATAAAATTGATTTGCTTTTAAATGATGGCGTTTTCAGCTCACGACAACAAGATGCTTCATCTTCAAATAACACACAATATCCGCAAAAGTCCGAAAACAGAAAACGGTGCCGTGCCTGTGTTTCAGAAATATCTGGTCCTGGTCAGAAGAAAAGAAAAAACGACATGACAAAAACAAAAAACCAGTGTCAAATTTGTGGCAAGCCTGCCTGTTGCCAACATTCTATACAAATGTGCGTTGAGTGCTACTCGTTGAACAATAACTAGCTTTAGCTCTGCTGTATCCCTTTAAATATATCAAACATGTTTATTTTTACTGTGTGATTTCAATAATTTTTTTGGGTTATATTCGCAATATTCTTGCTGTATATTCATGCAGCTTAATTGTAATTATTGTTATCGCGCAATAACTGAAAAAACAGAATGTTGTTTGCCTGAGAGAGAAAGTTTTTATGCAATGCTAGTTTTTTATTTTATACTAAAATAATTTATAAAAAAATCACACTAAGAGATAATTTTGAATAAGATTTTCCGGAAATGTATACACAACGAATTAGAAGCATAGCAGTTATAAAATTAATATCACAAGTACATTCCAAGTTATTCCGAAAACTGACCTCTGAAAATTGCTAGATTTACTAAATAAAATATACGCGATACTCGTAAACGGTTTTGACGTTGAGAGCAATTCAAACTTTATTTACCAACATGCGTCTGTCTTGCTGTGTTTGTCAAGATTACTGCGTCACGTAGTAGTTATTTGTTTTTGCAGCAGCCGTGACAAATCCGATTATGTCGGCAAAACAAAGCAATCAACGAAAATTTGAGGACCATCAATTTTATGCAAAATAAGAAGAGACTAGTTGCAAATATATTAAAAGTAAAGACATTTGACTAAACTAGAATAATTTTTTTCCAACATATCAAAAAATCAACTGCGTAGCTACTGTCTATTAAGAGTATTGGACATGTAAACTTAGGGTCCTCCGAGGCCCCCCCCTTAGGTAGTCAACAGAAAAAAACATCCTAGGTAGATAAGGGTTAAATCAACACTTTTCATCATTTCATCCCTGATTCGACTATCTAGCTATCAAGGTTATGATGAAAAGACGAGTTGTTAACCACCTTTACCCAACCCCAGCAACTTCCTGCATTTACAACCTTCCAATGATCACGCCATTTTTCTACTTAGCGTGTGACAACACCAGGCTAGGCATACCAGCCGAAAAAAGTTTGGTGGTGATACAGTTTTGCCCAAACTTTGTGACCTTTGCCGAAATTATTATTTTTTTTGAACTTTACGGATATGAGAAGAAACTTGTCTAAAAATTTAGGGTGAGACCAAAAAAAAGGTCTTTACTTTGGATCTCTCTCTGATTTCTCGACTTTTTTTCCAAAAACATAATGATCTCAAAAAAAAATTTTCACCTTAAATCTCAAACTTTTTTTGCGTTTAACGGTCATTTTCGATGCACAAAATATTGTTTTGCCTAAACAATTCCTTGTTGCTGCCCTAAATTCCTAATTTTTCCAAATTTTTTCTATCCCTGCCCAAAAAATTCTGATTTTGCCCAAATTTTTGAGACTTGGGAAGCAATTGTACCCTTGTTTTCGCGATAATATCAGGTCTAAACCGATTGCACGGCTGTAAGGATGTTATTAGAATCAAGAAAAAAAGACTATTTGTTCAAAGAATTTGAATATGCAACAAGCGAAAAAGATGGAACGGTGGAAGCAAGACGACTCAAAAGAGTTTATCTGGTTTTAGATAGATAAATACTGTACGTAATTTTTTGCCTTTGATGCAAAATTAATCACTAAATAGCACAGCGTAAAAAGTGAGATAAAAAGTGCAGAAGACCAAAAAGCACCGAAGAACCAAAGGTTTCGAGTCAGTGCTTTCTGGATAGTGCGATGTGAAGTAAAAAATACACAGGATAGATAAATTTCATAATCACAGACAGAGTGCTGTGTTCCAGAACGATGAAAAAGTGTGAGTGGATCATTACAAATTAAGATATGGAGAAGTAATTTTAAATCAAATTAGGAGAGGTGAGTAACTAATGGCTTAGTAATTTGGTCTGGGCCAGAAAAGGTGTTGAGCTGGAGAATCGGGAGAGAGAGCTGAGGAAACAGAATAAAAAATGGAGTTGAAGAAATTAGACCTACTGTAGTTGGGGACCGGATTTCATTCATATACGAACGTTCAAATCCACGGGCGGATTTTGGTGTTTGGGTCAAAAAGTAAGATAGAATAATGATTCGGACAATCTAGGACAGTATTTCCACAAGTGTAAGTCGCGACCCAAAGAAAATTTTTCTAAGTCGTTTGTTTTTTTTTAAAGAGTAAAGTTCGTTAAAAAACAATAAGATAAATAAAACGATAAATAGAAAAACAGCGTTTTGCCAGTTGCATAATCAGTCTCAGAGGTCCCCGCACGCCACTGCACGCTACTGAGTTGTAATTACTCGAGTACGGAGTTTTTGAAGTGTAGTTCATTTGAAAAGATCCAGTTTACTCGAAAAAATCTTGGAAAGACTTTGTGATTCATCTAGGCTTCCAATTGAATAATTGAATTTTTTTTTTATTTTTTTTATTTTTTTTTTATTTTAATCTCTATATTTATCCTCCTGACTCGCAGGAAAGCGACGGAGGCGCTATACATAGGGTAAGCAATTACCCCGACCTGCTTCCGGAGATGCCAAGATATTGCTGTCCGCTTGTAATTTAGTAGAGATATTACTGTAATTTAGAACTGCTTGTCGAGGCCACCAAGCAGGGGAAAGTGCCGTAAAGTGTCTTTCCCAAGAACACTACAGAATGGCGCAAGTGGGTTTTGAACCGAGACCATGTTGATCATTAGTCCGGTGCGTTAACCACTCGACCACGCTGCCGACATTAATCCTCCATTAATCATAAACATTAATCATAAACATTAATCATAAACATTAATCATAATCATAAACATTAATCGACGAATAATCCTCCAATTGAATAATGACTTAATTTAACAAAAATTGAAATTTTTTTCTTACTGACTCTTGTTCACAAAATAAAAACTGTTACTGTCCAATAAAAAAAATACTTGAATTTTTGGTTTATAAGTGTTTGGGAAGTTGAAGAATTTTGTTAAGAATAAGGAAGAACCAGAGATAAAGCGGCGTAACCAGAAGAATTTGTTGGGAGGCGTTTTAAGAGAAAAGCTAGACTAAGTTTTCTTGAGTAAGAAATCGCAGAAGAAATTATAATTCTGATTTTTTTCAGAGTAATGCGTCTCTACAAAAGTTTTTTGGCGTTTCACAACAGGTTGCTCAACTTCTAGAGGCCACCAGCATTTTTAGCATGGCGGTTGGTGCTATGACTAAAATTGCTAATAATAGTGGAAACGAGGCTTAATGGTTTAAATCACTTCACTATTGAGTTCATTTGAACAAGATTAAGGGTACTTTGATCCATAATGGGAAAGTGTTCAAAAATCCAAGAGAAATAAATATCGAGACTGCAAAGTTGATTTTTACACATAGGCTGATTTATGCCAAAAAAAGTTTGAAAGCATCCATTCTGTCATGATGATTGGTCAAATAGGTTGCCGCGTGACAGAGTTGCAATGACGCGAGTCCAGTTTCTGGAGGACTACTGTTGAGGCCAAATCAACATGAGTAGGCTACTTCAAATGTTGAACTCGTTGCAGCAACTGCGCTTGATCATGAAAAACTTGCAAAATTTGTAGTTTGCTTTAATATTAGAATTACAAAATCTATTTATTTAGGGACAAATTACTTTTTTAGGTTTGAAAAATTTAAAGGAATTTGATTTTGAATGAGAGGCTTCGATTTTACATGCTTGCTAATGCTTTCATGATCGGATCATAGGGGCGAAAGGGCAAATTATTTAAATTTTCAGACAGATAACCCACTTTTTTGGCACAACTATGACCTCTCTTTTGGAGGTCGCCGAAAAACTTTTGATTGTACGTTGACTCATGACCTCCTAAAGATTGAAAAGTTTTGTGTTTCCAAATAAATTTTTTTAGTGAAGTAAAAAACAACATCGTAGTATAAAAAATTTAAAATCGTGGATTGAGGACTAATAGGTATTTTCTTGCAATGGAAGGACGAGACTTTCATTTTTATGCACACTTAATTGGAAACAAATAATATTTTTAAAGTTGGGAAAATATATGCATTGTTAAAAATTTGTAATTAAAACTGACCCCCTGTAAACCGACCTTTAAACTCCCTTCAAGAGAGGCCGAGATACAGCCGGACATTCTACATTTTCAAACTAAAAGTTGGAAGGGTTATTGTGATTCCCAATGGCAATTGTTTCATTAGTTTCAATTGTCTTCAAAATAAAAGTAAATCAGGTTTGTATCGGTAAACAGGTTTTACAAGGCAAGGAAAGGTATGTATTGTAGTTAGAAATGTATGTTATAAATATAATAATGCTGCCAAAAATTGAGGTTCAAACACTGAATTATAAATATACCAAAATTAAATTGAAAGTTTAATGTTAAAAATTTTCTTAGCTTAGATACAAAATTATCTTCCATTACTAAAAACCTAAAATAAATTTATTGCTTTGCACTTGCACATTCACAATGCGTCCTGTATTCCGACTTAATGAGAATAAATTGATTTATCTTGTTTTAGCGAACGTCGGGAGTAAAAAAAACTTTTTTTCTTTGCGGCATGCCTCAAATCTCTCTCATTTCAACAGATATTTTCAGCAAGAGTAAAAAGCGTTACACTGTTTTACTATCTTTTTTTATCTCAAGGAAGGCAAGTCTTGGAGCTGCCTCACTAGCGTGTATTAGCGATTTTGTTGACAAGAACGCTTGACGAAATGATTAAAGCGCTGAAAATGCAACGATTAAACAGTCCAAAATTAGGGTTAAAAAGCAAAACTAATTAAACTACCAGTGCTACAAGTACGGTATAATTTTTTCTAATTTTTCAACTAATAGCAAATTGCATCAATTTTGCAAAGACTATGACTTTAATATTTTATTTCTACTTTATTTAATTTTTACAGGTGAGGCACTGCCTCATTTGCCTCCCCTGACGGAACGTCCCTGGTTATAACCTAATGTAAAGCGTAACGCACATCTAATTTTAGCTTAATATTTTCTGTTCATTTTTTCAATTTACTCTGAAGGAAGTTTGGCTAGTTAAAGACTGGCTCAAACTCCTTCAATCAAATAATTCAAATGTATCTGCAGCTAAATTGTAACTAAGTGATTTGATATGCTGGCTTTGTAACGCCTTTTCCAATGTATATGGTTTTTGTAAAAACCTGGTTAATTCACCTTTTATAGGCTTAAACCACTGCGCTCTCCCCTAATCAAATTTCCTATTTTTCCTTTAATATTCCCAAAAAATGTACGAAATCTTAGCTAGCAAAAGCAAAATATCACATCATTCGTTCATGTTTGCTTCAAAAAAAAGCTGACAAGCACACGACACAACGATATTAAAATTTTATGCGATACGGAACAATAACACTATAGTATAAGTAATTAATTGAGCTCTTACAGATGTAGTTCGCAACCAGGGAAGCAAGCAAGTCAATAGTGGCAGATGTTAAATTGGAAGTTTTGGATTGGGCGCAATTATATTGAATTAAATCTAGTATAGACAAGAAAAAAATTTAGCTAAAGCGAAAGATGAGTAGGTCTACATGGAACAGGTTGGCGACTACTGTCGAACAATAATCACATCAAAGAAATACCACATAAAGTTTAGCACGAAAGTGATAAAAACCTTAATGGCTCAAAATAATAGGACAAAGTCGAAGCAAATATCTTTATAATGCCTAAAAACAGTTGAAAGATATAAATCTATTGGCTCTAAAGGAATTTCGTACAAACAACAAAACTGAAAAGCAATTAGTAGTTGAAATAGCAAATAATAAAACTAACAGTGTAGATTTTCGCGAGTTATTTCATTGGCAGTAAAACCTATATTGCAGGAGATTTAATCCCAGATAGAGAAAAGGAAACTTGCCAAGGATACTTTATGATTCTCCTTTACCATAGGAGCCATCGGGGGGACGGTAGAGCTTTGGAAACGTCATCAATTGCATGGAAGTGAAAGCGTATCTGCGACAACCGGTGTTTTTCAAAGTATTCTCTCGACGGGTTCCTTCGCTGAGAAAAGCAACGAGCTTTTAGTTAGTTTCGATGACTTGATTTAATTTACAGGTTATTATTGCAGGTATTGACATAGAAATTCGAGATTCCTGTGCAATTGCTGTTAAAACTTCCGGCAGATGTAAAATTAATATAAAGAGCGCTAAACTTTTTCTTTAATCTTAAGAAATTTGTTTGCCATTCTCTGTTATCAATTTGAAGGCTTCTTAGCAGTATCAGCGGGATGGTTTGAGCGTGATAACACTCTTGACTCTCGATCAGAACGCTAGCTCAACGCTTTAGCTTGGTCTGCCAGACTGATGTCTGTGTGCCTCGCGAAAGACACTTCACAAAAAATTTGTCAATAGGTTCAAGTCGGGGGGTAACAACAATGGTGACGCTGCTATAAAACAAACAGCAGTAACGACCCCAATACGAAGAAAATTTACCAGTTTCTATTTAACAAAATGAACACTTCAGCGTATTGAGTTAAACTAAATTTTTGAGACACAATCACACAGATCAATCGAATAATATTTGTCTTACGTTTGCGCTTTTGTATGCCATTTTATCGATTCCAACCTTATTAAAAAATTTTAACCGACCCAAGCTGCGGTGGTAAATAAAAGTTCAAACTATTGACAAGCCTTTCATCGACGCATTTCACCACTTTTCTAATTTCAACAACTCGGATTTTCTCACCTTCGCATGCAGTTTAACGCTTCAATAAACACAGAGGGCGACATCTCGTGCTTGGCGGTTAAAATACGTGCTTGTTCCAGCGTGATCGACATCGCAGTTCTATCTTTGGCACTCTTGCAACTGGTGACGCGAATTCCATTCATGCGCCGACATATCTGAAGATGGCAAACGTGAAATTTCGCATCTGCGAGAAGGCTTATACGAAAAGAAACTGCTCCCGAGAATTTGAATAGCTATTTTTAAGAAATCACGAAAAAGTGTGCGCACGTCATAGGAAAAGAGTGCTGCAAAGAATACACTTTTTCTTAAAAAGAATGATTTCTAAAACAGCAGTTGTCCAGATTATTAATAAAGATGTTTGCGAAGCAAATATTAACAAAAAAAAACACTTTATTGTCCGTAGAGGCATTTTCTATTCGCTTACATACAAAAGGTTATTTTTATAATGTACGTACATGTATTGAATAGATAAATAATCTTGGCCTACAAGCTCTATAATTAGAATGAAATAACTAAATTCATGAGCGGTAAATGCTGCTTTAAATAAACTGCGTCAAGAAACAAGCAGATATAAGTTTCTCACATGCGTCACATTCTAACGCTGAAACTCGGTTGCATGAGCGAAAAAGTCAAAACCAAGAGCAAACCCAACTCGACTCGAACTGGCTAAACCAGGAACAAAGAAATAAACGAGTTTGTCAAGCTAATGAAAATATTTTATCGAACTAAATTACAAGATCGAAATCGGTCGAAGTAACTTTTGAAAAGTCAATTCAACTCACATCCGAAGCGAGTTCGAGAACTTCGACGTTCTTGTTCTTCTTCATGTGCAGCACAGCGTCTAATCGCTTCAACAAACCGACGAGCGACTCCGATCCGGACGACAGATTCCCGTCCGGATGAGGGGCGCTGCCGTCGGTAAGACGACCGTGAGAGCGTTCGGCTGCCGTCGTGTCGCGTCTGTGATTGAAGGATGCGTCGGCATTAGAAGTTTTCTTGCGCGAAGTCACGAGGGAATGGGCATCAGCAAGCGACTCTCCTACTGACTCAGGACAAAGATCACGAACCTAAAACAAAATTTTATAATCTGAACAAATGCCAATTTTAATCGAAATAAACCATCTTATGACATTCCAGCTAAAGCAGCTTGTATTTGAATTACTTCGACAAATCGACTCGAAGGGAAAACGCTCAATTTACTTTCTTTTTATTATAAAGTCATTTAGCAACGTAATTGCGTGGGCGTGACACCATACGTCTCCGCAATGGTAGCAAGTCAGTGTGAATGCAACCAATAAAAAAGGCAAATAAGCACGAAAAGCAAAAATTTTTAAAACGAATTTGTACAACCAGATCATCCTAATGCAAAAGGAAGCGACGAAACAAACTTAACTTCGCTTATCGAGGGTTAGTAGTCACTTACTAAATCGTAATACTTCATCGTTCGCTGCAAGGCTTCGGCATTGAGGAAGTCTTGCAAGCTGGTGCTCCCGAACCTCTCCGCGATTGTTTGCTCTTCGTTGATGCCGATGTTGAACAACACTGGATGCACCTTTACATCAAGAGAGCGTCAAGTGGCAACCAAACCGTGTCATTGCAATGAGACAGTCAACTCTCATTGCACAGCTTAATATCACTAACAGTGACGTAATAATAACCTTTATTAATTTTCCTTCCTGTAACTCCTGAGGTAAAAGTTCAAAGGACATGTCATCAAATGGCAACCTGGAAAAAAAGCGCGCAGTGAGCAAACAACCATTGTAGATTCGCTTGCGATGACTTGGACGGGATGGTTTTGATAAGCAATTCCACCAGTATCTCTTATATTGAACTGGAGTGTCTTTGTTTAAAACATTAAACATTAGGCTAAATTGAAAAATAACGCGCTCACAAGGTGGAAATAATGGTCGATAAGGTAGGTGTTAAAATAATTAGCGAGCGCAGAAATACAATTGAATCCAACAAAGTCAGACATCCAAGTTCAGCGAAACTTTAGTCTGATGTCTGACTTTGTCTCAATAAACCAGGAAACACGCTGGGCTTTTTCTTGCGGAGTGCTCATTTTCATGAATTCTACTTTCGCTACTAAATTCAAAAATTATCTGCTTAATCACTAAATAAATTGTAATTTTAAACAAATTATTTCCCCAAGTACCTGTACGAAAGAAAAAACTTGAAGCATTTTCCTTCACTATAAAGCAAATCAAATAAAAAATCTCAAAAAATAAAATTTTGACAAACTTTAAAAATTGTAACGATAATTTATGGCCACCCTGTTACTTCCTTAAAGTTATGTCAAGTCTCTCTACAAGACAATAGATGTCGCTTCTGAAGTGAGTCTGACCTTGTACGTCATTAGAAGGAAATGATTAGAAACAGTGACGTCATGGTACTCACATAACGACCAACTTCTTATTGCATTTTTCAAACGTGGGAAGAAACTGATTCTTGTTATCGTTCTTTCGCGAAGGAGTCAAGTTGCGAGGCTGGTGATCGGTAGAACGAACACACTTGAACGAAACAACTTCCAAATCTAATACTCCTACCGCGTAGTCCTGGCAAAATCACGTCATCGGTAAAGCCGACACAAAGAACTACAACACGCGGTAAACCTGCAACATTGACTGCTCGTTGCCGTAAGTACTGACAAGTGATTCCACTTGAAGAAAAATTCCCGCTTCTGCAAACTGCTTCAGCTTCAATTCATCATGCAGCGATGACGCAATAAGCGTGGCAACGCCGCAGATGCAAATAGTCAGCTATAATAAAAACAATTTTTTATGCAAAAAATTTGTATCAAAAAAAGTCAGTTTCATCATAAAACATGAAAAAACTCAAACAGTTGTATTCTTAATAACACATCAACAAAATAAGAAAACTTGAATGGGTTTAGGCATCTAAGCCAAAAAAGTTGAACATCAACATAGTACATTTTCAAAATGTTTCTAATGGTTAATTGTTTCGTCTCTTGCCAGAAATAAACTGATTAGAAACAAAGTTGTTGACAGCTGATAAAGTTTGAGCGTCAAAAAATCGCCAAACACTTCTCAGTTTTCCTTAATAATTCATTTATTTGACATGAACCGGGGGCCGGCAAACTTTAATCACTTACAAGAGCTATTTTTCAAAAAAGGGTGACCACGGGTCGGCAAGATTGTTAACCCATGTCCCACAGAAAAGAGAACACCGGGAGCCAAAAAATCCTTTTGATATTTAACATTAAGATAACATCACATATAATATTTACTTAGCAATGAAAACATATGAATATATGCAAAATAATAGTTATTTGATGAAAAAACAAGAAACACAATTTTGCTAATATCGTTGACAAAAGCAAAATAAGATAAAAATAATCTCCCACTTGCTGAAGAGCTTGATACGTAATAATGAGCCTTTGTCTACTTAAAGCGTTACGCAAAGATTAAAAAAATTGATTCATAAAAAAAGTCCGAAAAAAGCTTCTTGAGGTATTTGATATTTTCTCTTCAATGTATAGTATGGGTGTATCATTTCGCAGTAATTCAAGACGATGTAATATGTAACTTTACTGCTAGACGCGTAATTTAACAAAAAAACTGCTTTTCTAAACAAAAACAATGGAAACGCTGCGATTTCACGACAAAATTTTTTAGAACTTCTTACATATATATGAGTTACATATAGAAGTTTCTACATAAACTCCGCTTGCGCTTTGATTACGGTTGAAACAGCCGTGGCGCAAGCGTTTCAAAACTTTAAAAAAAAACAACTTCTCTTTGTTTGAAAAGAAACAAATTTAATCAATTTAGCGGTAGAGGGTAAATTAAACACTCAACTATTCCTCAAAGCCACTACCGGGAGCCGCAGCGATTAAAGAGCCACACACGACTCCAGAGGCACGGGTTGCCGACCTACGGACATGACCCGATTACCGAATTCATTTACTGTTCGTAAAACGGAACAAATGGCGGCTTTAGACTGAAAATACTTATTTTATATGGAAAATAATTAAAACAAAAAAATAGAGTAAATACATAAAACAATCGCTTTTATTTCAAAATTTTTCAGCATTCAAACTCACAGCTTGCGAGAAGACGGCCTTCCTTCTGAAAGCCAGGTTTAAATCAAGCTCGTGCTTTGATAAGAGATAGGAGCTGAAGACCAAAGCAGTTTTGGCGTCGAGATGCAGTTTTTCGATCATATTAGACAAGGTTGTTATGTCAATATCTGCTTGGTTTAAAACAGAATCTGAAAGCGTAACGATCGATAAGTTTTTTCTGTTTAATAATATCGAAAAAACGCTCAACGACTACTAGACGTAAATGCAATTACAAAGTTCTGAAGCCAGAACGGTGCAACAGTAAAGCTTCAGTCATCAAGTTCATGGCATCAAGGTCTGTTAGGGTAATGTAAAAAAGAAATTAGTAAAAACAGAAAGCCAATTTTTTAATAATGAATTTCAACTAGTATACTGTAGTTAGAATATAAAGTAGCAAAACGAAAATCTTTTGCTAAATATTGTTCTTTGACGAGAAAAAATAATAAGGATAACAAAATCAGTTTTTTTGAACCAGACTTCACTCTCACTGCTTGCACATTCAATCAAAATTAAACAAACTGTTAAAAAACCCAATTTTTGTGAAATTTAGTCAGAATTCGCGCTTAAAGTAATAATTAAATCTGAAACTTTTATCTTAATTTATTTCGGATCGCTTTTTCTAAAATTTATATTTGTTAATCATATCCCCACCTTTTAACTCAAAATTTTTTAAATGCAGGATGTAATTTAAAAGTTAATAGGTTTTAAATAAATTGATAAAATCACAAAACAGTAAAACAAGTAAAAACGTTGGCATGATCTAATGACGGAAGCCGTAACTCACTAATTGTTCATTATAATCATCAATATCAATATCATTATCATCATCAAGATATCAAGTCAAAAGTCCGCAGCGTAGCTGTAAAAGCAAGCTGCAACGTATTGACACGACCATGACTGACATACTCCCGGCTCAATTACTGCACTTTTCATGTTGTTGTGTCCTTAAAGGCATTTTGCGACACTTTTTTCGCCTTAATGGCCCAAAGAAGCAGCTCTAAATCACAATCATACCATTTTATAAATAAATATTTAAATCGTACAGCTTCTTTCTAAAGTCTGGAGAAACGGCATGATGGTTGCTCTGAAATGTGGAAGGGTTTTTCAAACTACGTTCGGCGAGCTTACTTAAAGTGTTCGGCTGAACAATAAACGTGACTGTTTGCAAATATGTCACAATGAGCTTCCATAACCTTTGCATATTTTTTTTTAAATTCACATTTTTATTTCATATGCTACGTTCTGTTCTGACTGTTACTTAAACTACTTTAGTTTTTTGATGGGAAAAATTAAAGCTCATTTATATTTTCTTGACAAATTTCTGATTAGAAAGTTACTAATAAGTGCTCCGAAATGGAGACGAAGTGTTTCGTGAGCTAAAATAAGATTAGGTGTTTCATGAATAAAAACGTTAGAAAAACCCTGGTCAAGATCAACACTCCCACCATGAATGTATTATTACACAAAACTTGCAAGTGAGAGAATAAATAGATGGCAAAATAGTGACTGACACAATAACAATCCAATTTTAATCCGGTTAAATTTTTCCACTGAATGGCGGTGG
The DNA here is from genome assembly GCA_963680785.1 of Diplosoma virens. Lineage (NCBI taxonomy): Eukaryota > Metazoa > Chordata > Ascidiacea > Aplousobranchia > Didemnidae > Diplosoma > Diplosoma virens. The sequence continues at coordinate 16,492,786 of OY796892.1, forward strand.
TCGAATGCACCTTACTACTTCTGCAACTCTTCTTACACCTTCTCTCCACCTAAATCGATCTGCCGTATGTTCTTTTCTTAAACCAATCTTTCTAATGTTTTCTTCAACTTGTTTCCTCCATTTCATCTTCGGTCCACCTTGTTTACGTTTTTCCGACTTTGTTCGATTTTCGCAAGTTTGTCTTGGCTATGACTTTAAACTACACCCGATGGGAAGGCTCCAATTCGGAAGTTCTAAAGTTATAGGGAAAGTGGAGTTACCCTTTAATTCCCATCACTCCCACTTTAACCCCGAGTGGGAGCAACTGTTAGGGTTCCAACTATGGATTAAATAGATCAACCTGTTGCCTTGCTAGAACTGTCTTCTTAGGCAGGCTAGGTTCAAAGCAAACAACTGTGGTTGGTGTCAGCAAGGGCATAAGACCAATAAAAATTTGCTGCAAATTCTCATAACTGATGAGAAAACTATATTATATATAGCAAAAGCCAATTTTTATACAATAAAATCGACCACAGGCAACTCAACATAAAAGTCGTGGACGATGCCTTAATGATATGGTGTTTCGAGAGTCTGCATCGAAAACCGTAAATCTCGAATTCAGAATCCGACCGGACCGCAACAAAAGCCGCAAGCCTGGGTTTCTGCTGTTTAAAAATCATGGCGATAATGTGCAAAACTGTGAATAAGATGATAATGTGTGAAACCGTCAATATATTGATAAATGTTTGCAAAGCAAGGCAAAAACAGAGATTACTTTAAAGCCAGGCTTCTAGTTTATCGTAATTATATTTTATAATAAAAGTAAACAAACCGCTTCTGTCCGAGCTTTGATCGAGATTGACGTAAGCATGAATAGACCTAACAAGGTCCGATAACTTCGATTTCACCTGCAGGGTTTGTTCTTCCTGAAAAATATTGAAGCTAAAATTTCGGCTGAAATACCAACACGCATGACATAATATAAAAGTAGATAACAAAAAAAATATGTCAACATTAACTTATTTAACGTTTGCTTCGCCTGTTACGCTCAACTTTTTTTTCTTAACTGTTAAAAATATAAAACCGTAAGTTTAATGCCTTGTTAATGAGCACTTTTTTAATGAGCACAGACCAGAAAAAAGATTGTGAAAAATCTGTAAAAGTAATATATATTTTTTAATCAGTTTTTTAAAGACAAAAACAAACTACAACAGTCTGTTTTATTCTATAGAATCCATGATTGTTCATATTTGTAATCGAATAACTTAATTATCATAACCGTTCGAGGTCACTGAGTCAAAGTCACTGAGCACTTTTCTGATGATCACCAAAAAAATTGAAAAATAAGCTATTTATACATGTATGTGAAACAAAACCAAAATCGAGTAACAATGAATATAGTCAAATTAATGTGTTTCATTTAAATAAAAAAAGTATATTGAAAGCGGTATGTAAGTAGAATAACAACAACTAAATGAAAAAAAATATTAAGCTCAGTTTTCCTAAATCACTACGCTTGCAAAACGCGAATTGAAACAGAGCGAGCTTTTAGTTATAAACAAATATTTATAAATAAATTATTAAAAAACAACTAAGCGTTATATTTGTTTTAAGACGCTTAGGCTGGAAAACGATTTAATCTGACGCCAGTTTAGATCAGTTCGAATTTGGGCTTTAAAACATCATATTTTTCAGCCGACGGTGTTTGCTTGAAATTCTGAGTTACATTTGCATCACTTGAAAAGCTTGAAAAGGCGAAAACCAAATAAACAGACGACAATACGTGGGATCTCCAACAGCCGATCAGAGCGATCGCTTTTCAGATCAAATAAGGGAGATAGGAGTATGACATGATATAATAAGAACACGATATTTTTATTTAAATGAACTTCATAAGAAGAATTTTATTTTATTAGTGAAATGTTGACGAAACTTTTATTTGCGCGAATCACGTTAAACGCTCTTCATTGTTTATTAAGTAATGTTAACAATGTCTAATTTAGCATGCGACACCGTAACAACGAGGTTGCTTGTGTTGTGAAGCAGTAGGATACACGCTAAATGCGTAACAAACATCATACGTAAGGCCAATCTATAACTCATAAAGTCGACTTTTATGAATTCTTGTTGCGTTTTTGCAATTGCCGGACGAACTAAAAACTATATTTCACAAACGGGCGCAAGCAACTTTTTTTGACAAGAGGATTTCCTTTATTCCTTTTTTTTTTAGACTAAGCATAGCCTAGCTAAAGACCAGGAGCTAAAAGGACACAGATGCTTGTGAAAAAGAAAAACCTATTTTTAGTCGTTTAAAACCAATTTGAAAAAAAAAATATACGCATACAAGTCGTCTTGCTGTCGTCATTTTAAACTGTGCATGAATTCAATAAGATCACAATAAACAGCTTATTTAACAATAGAGCCTATTTGACGTATCTGTGACAAATAAAACGGCCCAGGCTTCGAAACAATAGTGCAAAATAAGTTTAGCGCATGCACTAAAGAAATTAAAACCGAACTTTATGCACTCACCCACAACACCTCGGGAGAGGTCCCGTGCTCATCGGACGCACAGGTCCCATTTAAAACTGCTTCTTTCCGTGACTTTCCACCCGTGGCGTCAAAATTTCGTATGTGAAAAGTCTTGGGGGGTTGATACGAAGGTCGGGCACGAACTAATGCGGCAACTGGCCGGGCGATCGAACTCGATTCACAGCAGATAGCCAGCTCGCAAACCTGACGATGAAGCAACGTGATAGATACGAAAAAAGCGGCAGACAAGCAATAATTCGGCGCCTGATGCACCTGAGAAATTGCTGGAGAAATCCCAATACGAGTGCATTGCAAAATGATTCAGAACGGAAAGTTAAAGTAACAACCACCGTGCAGTAACCACGCAATCATATTTTGTTGAAGTGAATTGTCTGCTGTTCTTTTTTTTCTTTCTTATTCTCCAATGCATACGTAATAGGGTCAATGCAAACAACATTTTCTTGAATGGGCTTTGGTAACTGACGTCTTTTTTGCATATTTCGAGAAAAACATCTCTGCTAAAAACAATAGAGCTTGAACACGATGAAAAGCGAATGCCAAGACTCTACATTTTAATGGCAACTATCTCATGCAGAAAATATTAAAAGCGCGTCAAACAACCAAGTTTTTCTGCTTGTCAAGAACGGCGAACAAAAAACTTCTCATTAAGTGTTCTTTGCTGTCGGTCGTTGCAATAAATACAACGAAACAAACGACAAAACTATTTACAGTAAAACGCCAATTATCCGAACAGATGTTTACAACGCTTACGTAACAGGAGAAGTCGCTTGCATCTCGGCGAGAAGCTAGGGCTCCAGGCTTTAACACAAGCAAAGAACGAATTACCACCTTGCTTTGTGTAGATGCTAGTGGAAGCCATTTTCTGCCATTGCTTGTGATCAGCAAAGCTAAGAAGCAGGTTGCTTTAAAAATATCATTTAAGATTGTACTTTGTGTTTATCAGAAATAATCGCTTATTCAAACCACCCCTGGTCCCAATTAATTCGGATAATCGGCCTTCTACTTTATTTTCAACTGACCTTTTGACTAAGAGAAGCCAGAGCGTCGGCTGAGGACGACGTCACATCGGGGTAGATGCCGGATGAGGAAGAGCGCGGTTTCATGAGAAATTTTAACTTTTCAAGTTGGTATTTGATCTGCTCCATTAACTGGTCAATGCGGCAGGTGAGTTCTTCTTCCGTAGTTTGTGTGTCGCGACTTAAGCAGATATCACGGAGACCGTTCGGGAGATTGGTCTTTCTATAAAAAAGTTCGAGATTTTTTAGGTTTTGCAAATCGAAGCAATAGGATTTTAATCCTAACCCTCATCATGAAAGTCAATAACTCAATAGAATATAGTCTGATTTTTAAACAGCCTTTTTATATGAATAGCTTTATTTTATATTGCTAACACTCAGTCAAGTGTACAATTTACAAAATTACGCAATAATCCCGACAAACACGATGCACACTTCGCAACAAGAAGTTGGTTTTCCCACGAAATAATTAGAAATCAAAACCCTTTCGCATAACGTCATCGTGGAATCCAGAGTAGCAATCAGTTATGAGCAAGAAAAATTGTAAAAAAATCGACATTTTTTAATTGCTCGCTATAATTACCAGTCAATCTTGCAAACAATCAAGGCAAATTATCAAATTCATATTTTCCTGAGTAAATAATTAAAATTATGCTGACAAGAAAAACATTTCTATATCACAAAGCTACTGAAATGTTAATCAAGTAATTAAATCACTTTAGAAGTTCAATTTCAAACACAGCAGCTGCATCCCGTCCTATCACTAAATAAAAACTAAAAATTTCAACCGGACAACAATATTTTAGGGTACAGATAATCGCTTGACGGTTGCCTTAAGTATAATAGCTTCGACGTTGTCCTATGAGTCGAAAGAATAAATATAAAACTACATTGATCAGCACGTCTCTACTCGTCATAAATGCCAAAGCAAAATTTTTCACTGTCATAACGGTACATGCATAAATAAAAGTATGAAGCATAACGTGTAACGATTGAAAAACTGATCGTATAAATGGGCGATAGGAATGCAACAGTAAGCAAGATCGGCAACTGTTTGCAAAACTACAGTACATCAAATCGGCACCATGTTATCTAAAGGTAAAATCATTTTAATCGGTTTTTTGCAATTATTGCCACAAACTTTCTGAATCGAGCAGATTGAGAATGAAGGCCCGTTTCCACTACGAGCGTGGAAAAAAGCATTCTTTATTTGTTTTATTGCTTTTTTTTTGCGCTCGCTTCAATTTTAACCGCTCGCTTCAATCGAAGATCAATAAAAGAGACAAAGAATGCTCTTTTCCACGCTCGTAGTGGAAACGGGCCTTGAGATCATAACTTTGTAATTTTAGGAAATAGTGATATTACATGATGCAATAAAATCAACTGGAAATGAGGTTTTTGCTTAAAAAAAAGAAAAAATGAACGCTTTTTTAAAAAAGTTTTTTCTCAATTCTGTTCAATCTCGTAAACCTAGATAAATATAAAGTCTATATTCATCCGGGTGCAGAATTAATAATCAAGCGTCAAATGATCGTGGACTGGTACGGACAGTACTTCATTCATAAGCTGATGGGTAAAATTGCTTTAACACAAATTGGTCCCTAAACCTTGCAAAAAAACGAAAGGTTAAACGTCATTCCACGAAAAATAAAAATTAGATTAAATATATATGTCAAAAAAATTAAAATGGTTAAGCCAAACAAGCACATCAAAAATTGTAACTCACTTTTTACTTCTATCGCCCGCGTTGGTGAGAAGAGCAAGCAAGCCTCCGTGCTTGAAACCCAAAACATGTTCTGCGGTTGCACCCACTGATATATTGTCGTAATGGTACCAGGAGCGAGATTGTGATGTGGATGACGTAGAACCGAATGATGTTTTACAGCTGCAATCGACATAGGTAACACTGAATCAGGCTGGTTTGGGACTTCCGTATGAAAGTTTTACTGTGGCTAAGAGAATAAAAGAGCAACACTCGGAGGATAGTGCGATTTCAAAAAACGTCCAAGAAAAACATCCAAGAAAAAAATAACTTAGTGTTAATCATACGCTTGTGGTACAAGAGTGGTGCTAAGCAGATTTGCATAAAAGGACTGCAACCAAAGTTGTGTTGGAGCAAAATCATTTGTAAACTAATAACAAAGAAAATGCTATAGTCACTAAGGTTGCAGAGTAAAAGTCAGAATTTTAACTACCGACTCTTAGATTTTTGAAACTGAAGGATTTTTTGCTGTTTTATCGGTAAAGAGATGAAAAAAAGAGACATTGCTAAGCCAGAATGACGCCCCAACAAGTTAGAGTCGGTCCTGGCGCTTTACGACTCAGTAACCATGGTTGTCACCCGAGATAAAAAAAAAAACATGTCATAATATCACATAAGATATGCAACAACTATTAATGAACCTGGCTTGCAAAAGTTTTCCAAATCACCGTACTGTACATGCAAATTTTTCTTCTAACTTGATTGCAAGAATTTATGGACGTTGAAAACCAATGTGAAAAACATTAAAGCATATATAATGCAAGCAACGTAAATAATTTATTCGTTAACAAAACCAAATCTAATACTTCCTTTAAAAAAAATCAATGACGCAAAAATCTATCTCAAAGGTTTTGGCACACAAAAAAAAGCGTTTTTCAAATATCTTTCACCAAAATCAAAAAATACGATTATGCTTTACGTAAAATCATTTTTAAAAAATCAGTCTTTATCTAATTATAGCTGTCACAATGTTTGCTTCGTGACCAAACGACAACTTCAAAATAAACTTTTAATATTTTACTCCTATTCATAAAAATAAACTGATAATAAACTAAGGAGCAACACTATTTGTTTGATTGCATTCAAATGCGAAGATAACAGAACTTGTTACTGCAGCAGCATAAAAGCATGTCATGAAAGGAATTAAAACTTCATAGATTGTTTCAAATGCGAAATGAAAAAATCTTCTGTACTTACATTGATGTTGTATGATTGTTTATGGTTTTTTTAATAAAAATTTGCTGTACATTGTAGTATGCAAAACTTTACAACAACCAAAAAAGAAAAATTATTTGTCGCAGGCCAGAACTAACTTTAACACAATTGTAGTCAATACTTTACGCTATCCGAGTTACAGTAAAGTATGAACATCCTTTTTCGATATTTGATTGACGTGCGGTCAAGTTTAAATGAAAATAATTTCAGCGGCGCTCAATCATTTTTAAGAAACTTTTGCGCTCCAGCCTTTTACTAAAGAAGCTATTTGAAAAATCTAAAATTGAAGTATGATATCATTGGGTAAAAAGCAGTCACATAACTGTACTAATTTGTAGTAAGCACAGATCTTAACAAATCAACTTACATCTTCAAGCAGATACACAAAAAATCGTTTTCTGTCTTTCATTAACTTATCTTTTTTTTACTGTTAACAACTGCAGCTGGAACATTTTACTACAATCTTTTCGTGCCCACTGACGTAAAAGCACAATTTAGAATTTTTTAAAGAGCTTTTGCATTAAAAAAAGGAACTAAATTTTTTTAGGAATAATAAAAAATTTTTTTTATTTTTTATGCACAATACCACAGAATCTATTTTTTTGTAATAAGGAATAAATTAAAACACTTCGAGTGCCGGATAAAAAGGTTTTCCTAACTTTTAAAAAATTATTGGCTGGGTTACCTTTATTACAGCCATTAATTATATATTATAGCCTATTATAGCCATTTATTATACAAGCCCTGTCAATTTCAGAATCTCTGAAATGAGCATAAAGTATGGACTTAACATTTAATTGACAAAATCTTCCACTTTTTCTCTTGTAAGGATATTGTCATGTTACAATCAATGTTAATTTTTTGCGTTAAAAGTGGTTTGCAATGTTGCAATGCTATCAACTCATCATGTCGTTTGCTTAAAAAATAATCGTTTTGTGTCTTAAGTTCGACAAAATCTTTAATTATGCGTTCAGCGCAAATTTCGGTTTAAATTTACAAACAGACCGAGCGAATAAATTTCGCGGGGTTGCAATGACACTTGCTAAACTTTCAGCTAGAAGTGATTTTACTTACAGCTGGAAGCTGGGCTTGTCAAATCAGCTGCTAGTTGGGATTTCATTAAAAATAAATAAACTGCTTGTGTGTTTTTGGTATTAAAAATTAAGACATTTAGCTAAGGCAAGAGATATTGCTAATTGGAGAGAGTGAATGCATATTTAGGCCCAATTGAAATAAGTGAAAAGTTTTCTACTTAGTTTTAAGCCTTTTATATGCACCGTCATTTACACCACCATTCATCGCATATTTCCGCTTCCATTATCAATACCGATAGCTTCAAATTCCTTCTAATGCTTTACAACAATAATATTTGCATCACGTTTATTTAATTATATTATAGTCAAATATGTATGAAGAATTTATATTATATCTTTTAGTAAAATACTGTAGCAATTGCAAAGATTTTCCCAAAAATTAATTTATTTGACTGATTCAATCTTATCCAATAAGAAACAGCATGTTTTTTCTAGGTTATGTCGTCATTCTTAAAGCCATCTGTAACGGACATTATAATTTAAGTACAATTGGTGAGTCAAATTATTTCTTTTCAAGCCATTTTTTTATCAGAAATTGTTTCTATATGAATCAACTAAATGATTGCAATTCTTTATCATAAAATAGCAATTTTTGACAAACTTCAAACTAACCTTAACGCAAGTTCGATGATGTAATAAAATAAAAAAAAATAAAAATAAAAAATAAGAGTTCAATGACCCCTATTGATAACTTGTACACAAGCTTACATCACTTCATAAAGTTCTGTATAAAAAACAACCGGTTTGTATGTTGCAGTGAAGTTATAAATTCTTAAAATTCTATTTCAACTTCCAACATGTGCATTAGTAATTTAAAAGCTGAAGCCTAGTAAAACGCCAATAGAGAATATACGAAAAAGACTATACTGCAATAAAGCAGCCAAAGGATTTCCTTTAAGATGCAATAAACCAATGCTGCCATAGCAAATTCAGAAAAAGCACAAGATTTTAGGTACAAAAGCACAAGATTTTAGGTACAAAAGAACAAGTTTGCAAAATAAAACACGATTAAGTTCAGACGTGCGGAACTGAATTTTCACAACATGGTGAAGGCAAAAAAATTTTTTCTCTTAAAATTTAAGTGAAGACTAAAAAAAGTCTGCATTCAAATTTGTATCCCATTTCACGGTTTTTTTTTTCCTTGCAATTTGAGTAAAGAATAAAAGAAAGTTTTTACATAAATTGGATGGCTGATCTCGTATACGTCAGGATTGACTGTCGTATATACACTTTTTTTGGCTTCAGCATGGTTTTTAGTAAAATTTTCTACAAAAAATGATCTAAATATCGTTTTGATTAAAAAAAAAATACAAGATCTTGAGAAAAAACACAAAGTGGAGCACCCGTCTATGGACTTCTAAATAGTAGTATCTGGACTGGAAACTAAATCGAGAAAAAAAGATTTGCGTTCCATTAGTTGGCCCAACAAATCGCGCGGCGCAAAGGCGATTAAAGATTTTCGAGATGTGACAAAACACTTTGCAGAAACCTTTTGGACAGCTGGTAGGAAGTTACAATTGCAGAAACTTATAGTTTTTAATTTTAGAATTTCAATAAAATTTCAGAAAATTAAAAAAACAAAAATATCTAAGCCGAAATTAAAAGTTAGGTTTAGATATATATAATTTTATAAGTATGAATAATTTTAGATAAATACCGGTACCTAAAATTTACTCAGCTGCACTAAAAAGTTATGAGCAGGATTGTCAAAACAAGAAATAAGAAATTTAAGTCAGAAAGTGCTAATTGTGAAATAGCAACTAACCTTTGGCGGTGATGCATCAGTAGCCACTAATTTATAAATTTAATTTACAATGTTAATACAGTATAGAATCGCATCAGTTGTGATAAGTCCAATGATATTCCTAGTTGCAAACAAAAGAATATAGGTTTGATGTTTAGTGTAGATGCTGCTGTTGTTGCAAAGATAAGCAACTACCAATAAGTTGGTTACCTTACATTATTGCTTAAATCGAAGAAAAATATTAATTGTGGCAAAAGCGTTTAAATCTAATTTTGTTTAAAAACACAATTTTTAAATCAAGATTCATAACATTGATAATTGTAAATTAAAAAAATTGCTAATCGATAAATTTAATACAATACGATATATTGCCAAAAGAACAATGGTATATAAACGCGCAGCTATTAATTGCCGATCTGGTTACAGAGGAGAAAAGCAGGATCAAAAAGTGACTTTTTATTCTTATGCTTTAAAAAACAAGCACCTTCTTCAAACTTGGCTCAAACGACTAGCAAGAAAAGATTATGTACGAATAAAACATTCTAAACTTTGTTCTCTTTATTTCAAATTCAAAGATTTCGTCACTGACTCAACTGATCAAAAAGGATGGCGAAAAAGAAAAAGAGAAACGGCAACTTTAATAAGAAAGCGACTAAGAAAAGATGCATGCCCTTCGATTTTCAAGGATTTGCCATCTTATTGTACTCAAAAGAATCATTTAGTCCGCTCAGGACTTTCAAGATCTTCTTCCCGTTTTAAAAATGAAGCAGCACGACTTGAGGAGCAAAATAAAGTTTTTTTGAATGCAGATAAAGTTGAAAGTTTTATGGATTTAATAGAGTCATCAGTCATATTGATCAAGTTGCCAAATCAACAAAAAAATGTTAAAAATGAAGTTATTGCAAAAGCAGAATCACTCTATGGAGACCTGCAATATTTAGCCAACAGACAATGATGTGGTAGTGATATTTTATGTTACTAGCTACTGCTGCAAATCTTTGGTCTCCAAAAATAAATGCGTATAATGCAAAGACGCTCCATTGTTGGTATTAGTGAAGCAACGGATGACATTCCTGACAGTGCCAACCAATTCATCAAAGATATAGATCGCGGAGGGTTATGGAAACCCAAATCCGAGGTGTTTGATTTTGGGGGTCTCTGCTTGAAAATTTTTGCAGAACTTTCTGAGGGGGATTGCGGCATAAGTTTTTAAGTTTCCAAGAAAACCAACGGGCAATTTTTACAGAACTTGTGACTTTTGCATTTTACGAAGGTGCTGTCATATCACCTTGGTCTCTGATTCCTATGTGTGCAAAAGAACACAAAATCCTTGAAGAAATTGCACATGGTTTTTTTAATTGCATGTGCAAAAATTTGATTCGAGAAATTAGCGGCACTGAAGCGATTAAAGTGTCTGCAAAAATTTGTAAAGCTGTTGGAAAAACAAAATTTAGTTGAGTTTTAATTTTTTAGCTTTTAAATTTTAAAATGATTTTGCTTATTATTTGTGTTTAAAAAACATTGATTACTGTTTCTTTTTGTTTTATATGTTTATGCTATTAAATGCATTTTTTATAAATTAATAAAGCGTTTCTTTAACACTAGATTATTTGTTTGATCTTACGGTATTTTATTGTCTAAAAAAGCGGTTGACGATTTTGACTTACAAAGCTGCACAATAACTAAGTGTACTCAAAATATTAATATTCATAACAAGATTTGCCTTTTCGAGAATTGCCATCATGGCGGCTGGCATTGTAATTTTTACGCAAAAAATATATACAAAGTAAACTTTTCTACTACAGTATATGCTAATGCAATGACGCGCCGTAAAGAGTTACAAAACGACATCGAAAGTATTCGCTTGGGCCAACTGTTGGTGTGTGCGCTAATCCGGTTTCCAGTCCAGGTACTACTATTTAGAAATCCATGACCAGTCCAATAAACTAAATCTGCAAAACAAATCAAAACACCTGGCACGATGACGAGACAGATTTCCAATACCGTATTTTTTCGAGCGCGCATTCTACTCTTGTTTTTTATCGCAAATTTGTGCGGATTTTAAACAAGAGCATTTTTTGTTTTGTGATAACAAATCTTTCGGCTGACTTTAAACCTATTTATTTAAAAGTAGCTTCGACCAGAGACGGATTTTCCATTTAAAAAATTATTCTAATGATTCCACGGCCGAAGAAACTGCTAGTGATGAGTCTACCGACAATGATGATGAAACTGCTGCAATTGATGTGTGAATTTAAAAATAAAATCTATAAACAGTTTTTGTTTCGGTTGTATTGTAGAGTATTGTTGAGTTTATTATAGTATTGTAGAGGTATTATAGAGTCTTTATTTAAAAAATTATTCTAATGATTCTACGGCCGAAGAAACTGCTAGTGATGAGTCTACCGACAATGATGATGAAACTGCTGCAATTGATGTGTGAATTTAAAAATAAAATCTATAAACAGTTTTTGTTTTGGTTGTATTGTAGAGTATTGTTGCAAATTTTTTTTATATAACTTAAATCCACAGAACAAGTCATAAAAATCTTCATGTAGCAGGCAAGCACGATCAGCAAACAACTCAACTAGCTGGCTTTGTTATCAAAGGCACTTTTCTATTTTTTTATCGCAAACTGGTGCGCATTTTAATCAAGAAAATACGGTATTCATTACCAAACTCAAAATTTGTCAAAATAAACTGAAAAGATCATAAGAGAAAATAACTCGCGGTTTAAAGAAGCAGTTTCAGACATGCCGTGAAAGTAAATTGAAGACCCAAACAAAAATCCTCGAGTAAAAAAGTAACTGCGGACCGCGCCTGTCACTTGTTTGCCTTGATGTCAATTGAAACCAAATAAGACTGTTTGTAAAAAAACAAAGACGTTTATGTATTTTAAAAAAGTATATCACAGTAATTCCAGAAATTGTGAAACGACCAGTTGGTTTATTGAAATCTCAAAATGACCCGCAGGTCAGTTGTTCGCTGAAGTATAAATGTTTAAACAAGAAACTTTTAAAGTCAGTTTTGTGTGGGGTTGACAACAGTAAGAAGGTTAGCCGGTCGAATAAAAACTTAACCAATTCATCATGAATATGGAGACGCCATCCAATGGTTATTCAAATTAGCAATGAAGTTAAAAATATTATTTACTTTAGTTTTTAATTATTCACTTCTACTGTTTAAGGAGATACAGAAACAGAAAAGATCAAAAAACAAATAAACTCACTCGGCAACTAGTTCCACTGCTTCCACGCTTTCGTTTTTAACTCTCATTCGCTGCAAATGCAAGTTGATTGGAACAAAATCTAAGTTTTCAACGCATCTGTCGACGCTTCGTTTGAAGTACGGCGCTGAAACAAACCGAAATGATTTTGTTGCAATGAAAGGGAATCAAATTTACTTGTCAATTCTCGTTCGAAACAGTTCTTGGTAAAACTATTCAAGTGTATACAAGTAGGATTATATGTGCATGCAATGAGAAGAAAAACAAGTATATGTATAAAACAAATACGTAATCGTATCGATTAAAAAACTAGCACTGATATCAAAAAGAAGTAACAACATGTATTAAATAACTGTGGGATGAAAAGACGTGACTTGACAAGTAAGCGTACTGCTGAAATTTGTAGATATTCTAAAATTTTCAAGTATTAGTTTTGTTGGAAGAACTTTGATTCATGGTTAAATAACAAAAAAGCTTTCAATCAACTTCACTCAGTGGTATTACAAGGAAGCTAAAAGGCTTTCTAATTACAAAAATGAACCAATCATGGTAGACTCAATTTATATAATAGATAAATCAGAATGTATTAATTTTGCACGAGCAACTTACATCCAAATCGTTGCTCTAAGAAAAGTAAACGCTTCTTATATCGATCCAAGATTTCTTTCAACTCGGTCATTTTCTGCTCTTGCAGAATTGCCCAATTTCCCGTAAGTTTTCCCAAGGAGTGAATGGCAGTGATTTGATCGTTCACCTCATTTATGCACATTTTTCTAAAAATATTCATAAAATAACCCTATTCAACGATATAAACATCGTCAATCTTTTTCAGTCGTATAATAATAGTTGCTTGAACATGTCGCAATAGTGCGCAAAAGCACTCAAAACTTCGAAATGCATAAAAAAGTAATACTTAAAGTTAGGTTGTAAAGCAGTAATGATGGTATACCCCGCATAACGATTGGGGTTATGCCATCATTACTGCTTTACGTTTATAACGTTTTTATCAAGAAATCTTACAAATATAAAATAGGAATGTGGAAAGACAAAGGACTTTCAAGCATCAACTCTTCGACTTTGACATATTTTCCTTGTTGTGAAGGAAAACGATAGGAACGTGGAACGACACTATCTTGGTGAAAGACTAAAAACCATAAAACAAACCGCGTCAAGGCAATTCAAACGGAGACAATACAACGCGTTCTCACTTGTTTTTAGCAAAGGATTAGACGAAAGCGCTCCATACTGTCTTGTGTGTTCCGGGGGACGGGCAAGATCGATTAAGGCTCCGTCAAGCGGAACAATTTTCTGCATTAGGAATTAAAGTTTATTTTAAAGCTATCAAAAAAATTAACAGTAATAAAAGATTTGGGAAGACATCAGAAAGAAAAAGTGTATTATATAAAAATAGAAACTATTTGTTGAACATATGCATAAAAAATTCAAGCAAATGGCTCAGTAAAGGTGGATAACGACTACACTGAACAAATGAAAGTTTTTCCAGGCATTCTAATGTCACCGAATAATTAAGGTTGAATAATTGCAATTAAAAATTTTTTTTCTGACCAAAGCAAAAACTTTCGAGACTCGAACTTACATCAGTCGTATTAATCGTAAATTGCAATTTAACAAAGCGTGGTGCGGCACAAATGCTGGAACGGGTGTTTATTAAACATGTATTAACCTTTGAGAGACCAGGCACGGAAATAACTAATTAAACTTTATTACAAGCACTCATAACAAACGAAATCTAAATAACAACAAACCAATCTTCGGCCAAACAATTACTAACTGAGCAAACTTATTGCAGTCTTATCTAAACAGCTAACTTCATGTTATGACCTCACAATTTAATGCAAGCTAGCAACCACGCAAAAGCAGCTTCATTTGGTGAAAGGATGCTCTGACGTCAGAAATACAATGCGCTTTGAATCCAGCATATGAACCATAGAAAGTTGCCATTTTTGCAAACTTGCAGTATATGCTTTTCCGTACAGAACTGTTTACTCGTTTCCCGATAGTGTATCTTAGCTTTCAAAAACCAGCAGAATTGATGAAACATCTATCAATAGGAATGTTACTTATGAAAAATTTTATATGATATAAAATATGAAAAATTTTACTTAAATAAAAATCATTTGATACGACTACTAGCCTGACCAGGAAACAAGCGAGACATATTAAAACGTGTAAAAAGTTGAAAAATCAATTTTGTTAACATTATTTAATAAAACCTTGATGAAAAAACTAAATTAGCAATCAATAGAATCTTGGTGAAATAGTTTTGTGAAATACAAGGAACGACTTTCTTCTACAGTGAACAAAACAAAGCAACGTCGAGTGATTTTAAAGATATAACAATAAAATTCTTTAGGTTACACAGATCAATATCATTAACCGATCATGACACACCTGAACAAAATGAGGTAACTTAGTAGCAAAGTGCCGTCTTCGCTCATCATTTAAGGCGATTTAAAACAAAGAAACACATCTTCTACATTTTTGATTCCTGCAAGCCGAATCGACCAACAAACGTGTCACAACACTTCATCGTCGAGCTACGTGACGATCGCATTCAACCCTACTAAACTCCTTTATCAAACCGGGCGTCCGCTTTACACTATCAGTGAAGAAGCGATGATAAAATAACTTGCGTGGTTTCATTCTATTCTCCACAGCAGTGCTCCGCGACCGGCGTGATGCAGAATCTTTACGCGAGATGACTGACTGTAATATACGTTTTGCTAGCATAAAAAAAAAATTTTTGAAAACTTACGGAAACAGATTTTGAAAAATTAATGCACGTTTTTAATTGTATAACAAATAATTCTTAATTGCTGAGTGACTGAGAAAATTAGCTATAACTGACGTTTGCATCAAAAACGAAAATGCCATGGGTGCAATTTCTCTCTAGACAGCCATCTTACAAAAAGTAGCGCATTCAGTAACAGTTTTTTCACCAGCGCAAGTGAATCTTGAAAGGCTTTTGACTTCACCGCTCATTATTTGCTCTGACTTGTGAACTTTTATGAAAATGGTTTTATAGAAGCAATATTATTTTTTTCGTACAAACGGTTTTGTGATAACCCCCTCTGTGCTTAAGACTGGAAAGAAACATTTAATTCAAACTTTATTGTAGTGTGCTCTATTTTTGTGGCAAAAACCTTTGTCTTACATTTTGAATTATGTTGCTAATAAAATTACTTTAATTCATTGATTTATAGTGAAAATTTAGAATATTCAAAAATTAATAAAATTTTCAAATATTTAAATTGCCCCGAACACTTAAATTACTATAATTAATTGTAACGGAGCTGGAACTGTAGCAATGATATCACATATCTCCGGAGCCGGAGCTGTTACAAAATAATACCTGCTCCAAGCCTTGGTTATATCACTAATAACTAAATAAAAAAACTGTTAATTGGGCACCAATGTCTTGAAATCTCCGAAAGCAGATCGGGGTAATCACTTGTTAATTGCCCTAAACTGTGGGTGCCCAACTTTTTGCCCATGGCAGGCCAAACTTTTTGCTTTCAAATCTATCGTAGGCCGATGTCTAGTATTTAAGCAAAGACTTTTTTTTCAACACAATTTGTGGTCTCGAATTCCAGTTGCCAGGAAGGTAAATTTAAAGAGATAACTAAAAAAAGTCTTCACATCAGTTTCTGCAAAATAAAATCCCACGTCTTTTTCCTAATGAACCGTAAAAACCCTTTTTGTCTCTAAAATTTTGGGTTTCATTAAAAATTTCGAACTGAGCAAGCATAGAAGCCGGGGTCGCTTTTTCAAGCTTGGTGGAGTCGGAGTCGTTTTCTAAGAGTGCTGGAGTCAGAAGGAGTGATGTACCGATACTAAAGTATCGGTATTGGTGGTATCTGCCTATTTTTATGGTATTGGCTAGTAGTATCGGTATCGTTTAAATATAGCCGATACCTGCCGATACTTTTTAAGCACAAAATAAAAATAAAAGCTGCAGTTTAGTTGTATATACTTTTTAGCTTTGACTTATGAGTGCTGTTTGTTTGATAATAGCTGCAACTGGCTAATACTTTTTTATTAACACTTTGACTGCCATGTCAGTCATATATGGGTGACACGTAATGTTTCATTACGATCACCGTCAGTCATATGTGGGTGACACTCGAATTTTCCGTCTAGGCCACGTCTCTCACTTATGGGTGACAGTACGTGCAAATCGAAAACAAATTTCGATATATATAAGTAATTTTTAGTTAAAATATATCAGAAAAAAAATTTTTTGCACCATGGCCTCTGGGAACCATTTTCTGAAAATGGGCTTGGCAGTCAATGTGTTAATGCGTTTTAATTTTCACTTGCTGAGGTGTTTTTATGACGTTGTCAAGTTTGGTTTTTTTCTTTGGTTACGGCATTGTTACTTTCTCATTTTATTTTTTGTTTGTGAGATACGCCTATTTTTTTTGAATAATGGTATTCAATCCATCAGAATGGGACGATTTGGCCCAGCCGTTTTGGCGCCAGCCATTGTGGCAGTGTGTCGTTTTCTTATTCGTAAAATCTTGAAAGGGGTTAGGGTTAGGGTGATTGATTATACTGTTTTATTCAAACCTTCCTGCTAGTTTCAAATAGACTGGTGCCAAAACGGCGGTGCCAAAACAGCTTCGCCAAATAGTCTCCTATCCTCAATCCATTGCTTTAGTATTTTTCTATAAAAACATCTGCTTCATTTGTTCAACTTTCTTTTACAAATTTGCAATATTGTTGTTACAAATAATGATTGATAAATACCTAGAAAAAATTTAAAATGAAATAAGCTAGATTTAGTAAGTACATTCTTTGGTGCTGCTTACAAAAGTTTTTGTTGATGGTGCTCAATACATGAAAAAGTATTGGTGGTATCGGCAGTATCGATATCGGTATTGGCTCTAAATGCTGGTATTGGTAGTAGTATCGGTATCGGCTTAAAATGTGGTATCGGTACATCACTAGTCGGAAGTCGGAGTCGTTTTTGTTTTTAGAGGCTTTGTTTTACGCTAAATTAGACCTCAACCGTTTTGGAGTAGGACGTTTTAGGGCGCAGTCGGGAGTCCAATTTATTTTTTGCGACATGCTGGAGTCAGAGTTGTATTTTTAGATGTTCTGGAGTCGGAGTTGGAGTCAAAACTTTAAATAGCTGGAGCCGGAAAAATTCATTTGATTCCACAACCCAGCTTCGCGGGCCGCGGGTTGGGTAGTCATGCTCTAAGTTAACATGTACAATGTTGTCCTGCGAGTCATAAACTGTGATGATGAGAACGCTATTAACTAAATACTATTTCTTGAACCCAGCAATTACCGGGAAAATAGTCAACAAATTTTTAATACTGAAAAGGCTAATGATAAGCAGGGAACTGGTTACGGTGCGGTTAAAATTTGAAAAGTACGTTATGAAAATTACGTACGGTATTTTCTGGCAAAGTATGATACGAAAGTACGGTGTAAAATTTTCTGTACAGTATTTCTTCTGTACCGTACTTTTTTCCGGAGGCCTAATCTAAAGTTTCCAAAAGATTTACTTTGTTAAAACCAAAAGTTGCACAAAGTCTCAACTTTCGGCATTAAGAGAATTTTTTTCAGTTTAAAGTACATTCTAAATGAGTTGAGAGTTGGGCTTAAAGAAGACATATCTTAAAGAAGCATAATCGCGACAAGAATGTTTTGGCGTTGCAATACTTGAACCTTTTGCTTGCAGTAGAATTGAACTGACGTTTGAAAAAATTTTTTTATAAAGTGTTAGTTTATTGCTGGTTTTTTTCTTCTGTTGATGATAAGTTGATAACATCAATATCATTGCTGTTTTCATCGTTAAGTGTAAATTCAATTTGTATTTTTTGAGCCAGATGCGCTAAAAGCGTAAGGGGGAGGGGCAATTGCGATATTTTTAAAACGCGGGGCACAGAAGGCAAAATGTGCTCTTTGAAATTCGTACGACAAAGCATTGCTTTGTTAGATCTGTCTCTACAATTTTATATTTTTGACCAAAATTAAATCCAACGAGATATCAATTTAGACAAGAGGTCACCAAACTTTTATCAATAAGAGCCACACAGCAAATAACAATAAGTTAGCAAGGGGGCAAAATTTAGAGCAAAAACACTTTTAAACGTTGAAAAAATTATCTTAACAAACGTAGGGGAAACTGGAGAAAATCCAGACGTTCTGACGTAACTAAACATTATTTAGCACCTAGGTTCCTAAACTGGGGGACGTGAAAGGTTCGTAAGGGGGGCGCGAGCAACTGGCTGCTAATTTAATCATAGCCGTACCTGGCGGCCAAGTTTTCAAAATTTGGGCGAAATTATAATTTTTCGGACAGTGACAAGAAAATATTTAGGCAAAACCAGAATTTTTTAGGCAGCGATATTAAAAATTAGGGAAAAAGCAGGAATTTTGGCAGCAACAATGACCAATTGCAAAAAATAGTTACCAAACTATACGTGAAGACCTTCCTTTTTTAGAGAACTCATTATTTTGGGATGGAAATCAGAAAATCTGATTCAAACTGAGGGCTTTTTTTTCGGTCTTCATCCTAAAATTATCTGTTTCAAAGTCACTAATACAATTTTTGGTTTCCAAAAACAGTTACAGCCTTCTTCTTAACAAAATTTAGTTATTGTTGTTGTGTTCAATCCTGTTAGATTTTTTAATATGAAAGGTTTTTTTGATATCATAGAGGGGGGCGCGGAGTTTTGTTTGCCTGATAAAAAGGGGACGCGTCTCAAAAAGTTTAAGAACCTCTGATTTAGCACGTGTTCAGTACATTTAAGAATTTTGTAAAAATAATAGCTGTTTCTGACAGCTCATTAACCCATTAGTGCATAAAGTTAATTTTTTCGTATTTTTGGCAAATAAAACTTCAAGGTATAATAATTAAACCTTTATTTAACTGTTTAAACTAAAAAAATAAAATTCTAACTGTAAATGGAAAAATTACAGGCCATCCGATTTTTCGGATGGTATGCAAACTGGTACCTATAATTTCCCTTATAGAAAATATTGAAAAAAATTTATTCAAAAAATGGTACTTTGTTTTTTAAAGAAATAGCCATATAAAATATTTTCCTTTTCCATTTGCAAACGTAATTATTGAATGTAAATAATAGAAACTTTATCTTTGGGAAAGTAAAGCGCATACCGGTACATGTGTTAGAGAAAAAGCTATGTTTGAGTGTGATAATCTTGAAACATTTTGGATGAACTCCTACTTCACATTTAGAGCATACGAGGGTCAGTCAATAAGTAATGAGACTTTTTTAATAACTCAAGTTTGCAATGACTGGTAATCAAAAAATGCTTTTTTATTTTTCAACATAGTCTCCCTCCTTTGCAACACACTTGTTCCATCTTGATATTAGATTGTCTATTCCTTTGGCATAGAATTCCGTGGACTGGGTCCTTAGCCAGTTGCTCACAGCAGCCTTCACTTCTTCATCAGTCTGGAAGTGAATTCCCCTCATACTCTCTTTGAGTGGGCCGAAGAGGTGAAAATCAGATGGTGCAAGGTCTGGGCTGTAGGGTGGGTGTGTTAGAAGTTTCCAGCCTAAATCTTCAATTTTGGCTAGGGTTCTTGCTGCTGTGTGGGGCCTTGCATTATCCTGAAGGAGAATCACACCTCTTGATTGAAGTCCTCTCCGTTTGTTCTTAATGTCTTTTTTCACTTGAGTTAGCAGCTCACAGTAGTTCTCTGAGTTCACAGTATTGCCCCTTTCCAAGAAACTGATAGTGATCGGCCCATTTCTGTCCCAGAACACAGTGAGCATGACTTTCCTTAAACTTTTCTGAGATTTGAATTTTTTCTTCACTGGGGAAGAAACATGCTTCCACTCCATTGATCGTCGTTTCGATTCAGGTTCATAATGAAAGACCCAGGTCTCATCAGTTGTCACTATTCTCGATAGAAATACATCTCCCTCCTTTCTGTATCTGCGTAGTGATGCTCTGGAAGCCATCAGGCGCTGCATTTTGTGATCATCCGTTAACATCTTTGGAACCCAGCGACAGCTGACTTTTGAAAAACGCAGCTTCTCACGCACAATTGCGTACACTGTGCCATGGGAGATGTCCAAGTTTGTAGCAATTTCATCTAAAGTGACCCTTCTATCAGATTTGATCAGGTCTTCAACTGCCTGTACTGCTTCTGGGGTAGAGACATCCACAGGTCTTCCACTTCTCAGATCATCAGTAATGCTTTCGCGTCCATCTTTGAATGCTTGCACCCATTTGTAGAAGTTTGCTCTAGACATACAGGAAGGACCATATTGTCTTTGCATTCTAGACAGAATCTCACATGATTTTACACTCTCTGCCAACAGAAATCTGATGACTCCTCTTTGTTCCAAGCATGAGCTGTTTCCTAGCCTAGTAGTCATTTCAATTTATCGTCACACCTACAGTAATCTGAAAATAAACAAGTTTTGTTGTAAATAAGATGACAACTCCATTCATAATCATCACATAAAATTTCAGTTGCATAACTCCAAGAACACCAAAGTAATTGAGAAAGTCTCATTACTTATTGACTGACCCTCGTATAAACTTTGCTTTCCCTCGACAGTGCCGACACAGCTTTTCTGTTTGGACACTTCTAGGATAATGTCCAAGTCCATCAAAACGAACATCTTTTACTACAGTTGGAGGTATTTTTCCTTGACTAGAAAGTGTCCCATAGGACTTTAGCAATGACTTTGCAATATATCTTTTGAAGTCAAGAAGTGGCATGTTGTATCCAAACTTTCTACTCAGTAGCCATGCATTTACTACTGAAACATCCAGAAAATAAACAAATATCGACCACCACCATTTTCTTTGTCTGATGTGAGTTCTGTAAGTAGAAATAAATTGATCCATTTTATCTACTCCTCCCATATGGAGATTGTACGTCTGAATTGATTTTGGAATTGGGGTATTTATATATTGTCTGGTTTATTGAGAATATCTACTTACAGAACTTTCACCTTGATCGCAGTCAACTGTTGATGCTAAATAAACTACATTGTTGTCAGTCCATTGAGTCACTGAAAAATCTTTATTATTCCTAAACTCTATGGTTCCTCTGATTTTTTTGCAAGCTACTTCTTTCTTTGGTAGTGGACAATTGTATAATCTATTTGCTCTTACTGTGCCAGATGCAGAAACTCCATTTTCCTCTAAGATAGACATCAAATGAAAGGAAGTAAAGAAATTGTCAAAGAACACTTTGTATCCTGAAGTTTGCTCATCTATTTTTGAGAGCAAGTTCAACACAACTGTACCACCCAATCCTATATGCTTTACATATTAACTTTGTTTGCCAACATATATATCAAATGCCATCATGTATCCTGATGATGTACACAAAGCCCAGTTTTTAAAACCGAAACGTATTGGCTTACCGCGAATAAATTGTTTTGCATAATGCTTTCCATAGTATGGAATCATGCTTCATCTACAGATAAATATTCTTCTCCAGGAGAATGTTCTAGAAATCTTTCTTGCAGGAGCTGAATAAATGGTCGTATTTCCCAAATCCCTATCCAATACTCAATCCCTTCTCAATTCTCTATCTCAATCCAAGGTAGTCCATCTGCAATGGATACCAGGTCACTCTTCCCTCCCAGGTAACGACTTAGCTGACTCTCTAGCTAAAGCCGGTACCTCTCTTGATCCCTCCTACATATCCGTGCCCCTCGCACCCCTTATTTCCTCTCAAATGTACTGGAAGTGTGCAATAAAGTGCTTCATCATCTTCCAATGCCAAATCTTCTAAATTGGCCAAAATTTCTCCCATAGTAATAGGTTTACTAGAAAGAAGAAAAATTGTAAGAAATTAGAAATATTGGCGGTAATATCGACACTTTGGGGGGAGATTAATCCAAAATTTTAAAAGTTATCAAAATAGTAAAAATTGTATTCAAATGTGTTTATGTGATACAATAACTCTTTCTTGGGTGTATTTCTGCCATACAGATCAAGATCCAAATTGTAGATGTTTTTTGCATCTTTCTCTCAACTTTTAAAATTTTGGAAAATGTTCCCCCAGGGGGAGACTTTATTACCATATTTTATTTGAAACACTAGGACAAAGACATGGATCACATAGTCAAAGAAAGAGAGGCAACATATTCTCAAGTTTATTAAAAAAATGGGCACTCAACATTTTGAATCATGTTGCAGCTCTTCTTGTTCTATTCAGAAGAGTTATGTTCCTCACTGCATGCGATCCGATTTTTCGGATCATAAAAATAAATGACGTATAACAAGCTTGAATATTATTCAAATTTTAAAATATAACAACATATTATTATTTACACCTTCCTAACTATTGTGCATGAAAATCAAGTTTGCTAATGATAAATTAAAGTTTTTATTTAAAAATCTTATCGGTTGGGTTCCAGTTTTCTTGATCTTGATGGCATGTCCATTTTCATCAATATTTTAAAATAACTGACAAAGATTTTTTTATAGTTTTAATAAGAAAATTAGAAATATTATCAATCTGTTTATACAAATTTATAACCTGAAAAAAAAATATTGGAAAACAAAATATTTATTAGCATTTAAAGTTGATCCGATTTTTCGGATGGTATGCACTAATGGGTTAATAACCAAAATTAAAACTGTTAGGTCTATTTTTTTATCGTAATAGCCAATAACAAATTTTTTGGGAAAGTCTACGGTGTTGCGGCCATTCTTCCACCGCATTGTTTTTGCACTCTTTTAATAATTATTTATGTTTTTCTGTGTGACTGATTCGTTTAATAATGATCAAGAATAAAAATAAACGAATGTAAACCAAACGTTTTTTTTTCACTAACTTTAAGCTGTGCTGCATTTTTCTTACATTGCATTTTTTTACATAATAATCTTTTACATACACATGAAACAATTTTAAATTTTAGCTGTGAAAACCTATTTTTGATCTAAGCTAAGTTTTTTTTGTTCAAAGTGCCTTTTCAACCAAAGTGCTCTTTTACTAAATTTTGTTCCTCGCGCCAAAAATTTTGCATCGAGCTGAAGTTCTTTACTAAAGGAAGTAGTTAAGGGTTTTTGACAGAAGTAAAATTAGCGTAGCCTCTCTACTTCTGTTGATATTTATTTCAGCACACATTTTCTGTTACGTAAGAACAAAAATTTAGAAATTTAATTGGTACGGAAAGGTACTGTATTACGGAAGGAAAAAATTTCATACCGTGCCTAACCTCCTGATGATAAGTTAACTTTAACGTTTAACACTGTATAAAAAAACTTTATCTTGAAGTAGATGCTTAAAGCCAAAAATAACATAGCTTGCTGCAGTTTATGCCATATCTTTAAAAAAATTGCTAGCAAACGACTATTCTTATTTTTTAACGCGCGTCAGACACCGAGAAACACTTTTTAGGATCCCATCATTGATTCCACTCAAAACAATAAGCAAATTGACTAGTGATAAAAAGGATACCAGTTCCACTCGCCTTCTTGATTTTACGTAAAAACATTTTAAAACGCCACTGCATAATTAGTTATTATGGGTCTTCTTAACAGGTAACAAATATCAGCTCTTTACATTTTTACAATGAGCTGAAAAAAAAACAATAAAATATAAGTAAAACCATAAATACAGACCTTTAGTACAACTCGAGACGATGATAAAACGACAGGATTATTCGGATTGTTCACAATAAATGAAACGCTATTGCGTGTTTTTTTCCTAATAAACTTGTATTTCGGCATTGAAATTTTTATCAAAATTCCTCTCAAATTATCTTAAACAAGAACGCCAAAGTAGATCCACTGTCATGCATAAAGCTTATCTGACATAGATAACGAATAAAAACTTTAATTGCATAAAAATTATCAGTTAAAAAAACTTGTCACCTTGTAGTAGTGCAGTATCAACGAAAAATAAACTGAACACTAAACAGTTGCATTCCAAATAACGACAGGATGTCACCCATGATTCATAGTTACATACTGTAATTACGTTGGTAGCATGGAGCATACTACTACATAACCGAAACAGAAGACAACTTTGCAAACAGGTTTGCGAAACAACTTATAATCAATGGCTAAAAATCGACTACATAAAAAAATTTCCAAATCAACCTTACCAACGCGGTTGCAACAGTGAATGAATGACACACACGAACGGTTGTGTCCAAGAAAACGATTTAAAATTATGAATTAAACAAACTGTTACCCCGAGTTCGTTGATATCGACAAAACTAATCGGAAACAAAAAATAAGACTTATTTTATTTTTTTTTTTAATCTCTATATTTATTCTCCTGACTCGCAGGAAAGCGACGGAGGCGCTATACATAGGGTAGGCAATTACCCCGACCTGCTTCCGGAGATGCCAAGATATTGCTGTCCGCTTGTAATTTAGTAGAGATATTACTGTAATTTAGAACTGCTTGTCGAGGCCACCAAGCAGGGGAAAGTGCCGTAAAGTGTTTTTCCCAAGAACACAACAGAATGGCGCAAGTGGGTTTTGAACCGAGACCATGTTGATCACCAGTCCAGTGCGTTAACCACTCGACCACGCTGCCGACAAAAGTTAACAACTAGCAACTGTAAACGGGAAAACGATATAAAATCTTAATCAATCAAACGGTGGTGAGGATTTAATCCTACAAAAAGCAAGTTTTCGCTCAAACAATCGCCCCATAGTCGATCGAGCCATCACGAATTGAACAAAGTAACAGCAGAAAATAAACAAAAACAGCTGCAGAATCGAAAATTGCCAAGTGTAATTCTAAACAAACCACTTCATGGCAGTGAGACGAAAAACAACAGGAAAACTAGCTTGTTCACAATTTATTTGAGCCAATTATAATATATAGTTAGGTTTAAAAAGGGTGGGCCTTGGAAAACTGAAGAATTATAATCAAAAATAACTTTTACAAAAACAAGTTTATTTTTTATTCAAACACTTTATTTAAAATGTAGGTTTACAATTTAAGTTTGTTAAAAATGAAAAATGATATCTTTCAAATGACTAGCGCTTTAAAATAGCTTTTAACAGTAAATGTTTCATTTAAAGCTCTTGTTAATTAAGTAGCCTTAAAAAAGGCTGTTTTGAAAACTCGAACGTTTTCGTCTAGCTCTCTTCAGGAGGTTTCGCTAGAATGAATTGCAGAACTGAATGTAGTATTTAAAAAGTTTTAAAGCTGATTCTGATTGGCTAAAAATTAAGGTTAATAATAGTTATCATAATAATTGAAAAGTATTAATAAATAAAATCACGTTTCGTCAGCGTAAGAAATTTTTTGGCAAAAAAAAAGGAACAAAATTATGCAAGCTTTGTGTTAAAATTTGGAACTAAAAAGAAAATTTTTACAATTATGCTAACAATTTATGTTTGTAAACAAACTCTTTCTGTCTGCACAAATTAGGTTTTCGAAGAGTGATGAAAATTGATTCTAAGACTGATAAGTGGAAATCGGATCGTGCTTTAGAGAGAATAAAAAATTGATTGTCCTTATAGTGAGATGCACATTTTTGGTTATGTAACAAGTGGTTTCCAATCGCTGAGTCACAGTGCGGTATTGAATTAGCTAGTTTTCCTGGACGTTCTGGTTATTTACGTTCTTTGCTGGTTCTATTCCGAATAGACTTCGGCACATGCTGAAGGATTCTGTCCTGCAAACGTTGAGATGTTCGACACACGTACCGACTATCACAGTGGCACACGTATTCGTATACGACGTTATAGACCATAGTCCTGCAAACGTTGAGATGTTCGACACACGTACCGACTATCACAGTGGCACACGTATTCGTATACGACGTTACTTTGTTGAAAAGTGGGAAGAACGTCTTTATGTATAGCAGGTAAAATTCGTCTGGTAGAAAAGACCACTCGTGGTTGGACCGCTCCAAAACAATTATTAATAGATAATTTTATTTTTCTTTCAAATTTCAGGGAATTTTCGCCAATCCAAGGCAGTTTTACATAGACAGGACATTTTTTGGGGCCTTCTTTAGTGTTTTGTTGGAAACGTAAAAGTTTTTTAGAAATTCTCGAATCAATAAGGAATTCTGGATAACCATTTTGTACAAGAATAGAGCGAATATTATCTAGTTCATGTTTTAATGTAGATTTAGAGCAGATTTTTAAGGCTCGATGTGTTAAAGTATCAATGAGATTTGTTTTACGTTGTTTTGGTCCAAAGGAATTCCAGTGAATATATTGACCTGTGAAAGTAGGCTTTCGATAGACTGAAGTGATGAATTTATTATCAGATTTCGTAACAAGTACATCCAAAAAAGGCAGAGAATTATTGGTTTCAATTTCATTGGTAAATTTTAAGGAGGGGTGAAGCGAGTTAAGACAATTTAAAAATTTTTGGAATTCAGTTTCTTTGTGAAAAAGGGAAAAAGTGTCATCAACGTACCGACAGTATACGGTAGGTTTTGAAATTTCATTGAAAAGTTTTGATTCATAATAGCCAACGAATATATTTGCTAGAGCGGGACCAAGGGGACTACCCATAGCAACTCCATCAATTTGCCTGTACATAATGTTGTTAAAGCTAAATTCAACAGAAGTAGTTGCAGTTTTCATCAGTTCAATAAAAACATGTTTAGGAATAACTGGAGTAGAAAGGTGACCGTCGTAAAGTGTTTTAGTACAAATTTCAATGGTTTCCGCTAAAGGTACGTTAGTAAATAAGCTACAAATATCAAATGAACAAAGAATTGAATCATTAGAATTTACTTTGAGTTGTTGTATCATTTCAGCGAAAGAAAAGGAATCATTAATACAATTAATTGAGTAGAGTTCTAATACGGGTTGTAATAAGGCGGCGAGAAATTTAGCGAGTTCATGTTGGGCAGATCCAATCATCGAAAGAATAGGACGGCAAGGCACATCTTGTTTGTGAATTTTTGGAAGGCCGTACATTCTTGGTCGTTGTGAGCCGGTGGGTCTAATAACTTCATAAACGGTTTTCGGGAGATCATCACTTTTAACTAATTGAAGTAAACGACGTTGAAGTTTGGTTTCATTTTTAGCAGTATTATCAAATTCATTTACAGGCCCAAGGCATTCAAATTTAGTTACGTCAGAAAGAATGGCTACCATTTTTTTTGTCAAATTCTGATCTATTAAGAATGACGACTCCAGAGCCTTTGTCAGGCTTAGTAATTAAAATGTGTTTATTAGAACGTAGAGACTTAATCGCTTGAAGACAGTCAAAATCAAAGGGGAATTTAGTCACATCGATAGGAGAACCACAAAAACTGTGTGCTAATTCATTAAGTTTAGCTTTAAGACTTAGTTCATCAATACTTTTTGGTTTATGGTGTAATAATTGAGCAAATAAAATTTCAAATTCTGCGAATACTTCTTCACGTTTAATATTAGTTGGCGGAAGGCAAAACTCTAGACCATAGGCTAAAACAAACTTATCAATTTCGAAAAGATTGTAACTAGATAAATTACAAATAGTTTTACCAGAAGGATTAGACGAACCAAAGCGTTGACGACGAAGCCAATTATAAGAGCTTTAAATGAAACATTTACTGTTAAAAGCTATTTTAAAGTTTTGTACCAACAAAAAACTTTTTGACTAGCGCTTTCTTGCTCGTAAAAATTGCCCTTTTTAGAGCGTGTTTCGGGCTCGAGCGATCAGAGCGAATCTCAGTTCGGATATTTTCTTTTAGTTGATGAATTGTTTGAGCATTCCTCACATAAACATTCTGTTTCAAGTAGCCCCATAAAAAATAATCCGGACCAGTCAAATTCCGTGAACACGGAGCCCATGAAAATTTAGCATGAATCTTTCGCCAAAATTTTGCGCAAGAGACTTATTGTTTGACCGGCGGTTTGTGCGCAGTAGCATCATCTTGCTGAAACCAAACTTCTTGGTTATCTTCAAGTGCTGGGCGTAAAAAGTTTCCAAATCATTGTTATACAGACAGCGCCAGTGATTCTTTCCTGACACTCCTTTTCATTTTCAAAAAAATAAGTCCAACAATTCAATCAGACATGATTCCACACAAAACAGTGCATTTTTGAGAATGCAAAGAATTCTGGTTAAAATTCTTGAATTATCTGAATCCTAGAATCTCAAATTCTGTTTATTAACCAATCAGCTCAGATAAAAATTGCGTTCATTGTTCAGATTTTCCAAAATGTTGACATTATCGCTGGCTAACCGCTGAAAACGTACAGCATAATTCAAACGGGCATGACTCTCCGTTGTGAGAACAGCTTGAGCTGTTTAAATTTTATACCGAAACATTTTCAAATCTTGCTACAAAATTGTTTGAAGCGCAGTTCTGCCAATACCAAATTGAGCAGACCGACGACTTATAGAAGTTGTTGGATCATCTTGAACGCTTTGTCACACATGGTCGCACAGATTCCACCATCATATTAGTACGCACAGAATTCCGTGGTTTCTTCTTAAGGAAATTTGCTACAGATCCAGTTTCTTCAATTCGAATAATTAGATTTCGAATCATGTTATCACTGAGAGCTTCTTTAGTATTGAAGTGTCTTTGGTAGTTTTCCCGCGTTTGAACTATGGATCTTCCATTTGATTAAAAAAATTCAACAGTTTTCAGCCTTTTCTTAATGCCGTAAGTAAACATTTTAAACCCGAAAAATTAAATTATTTCAAACTTATATAATAATCAATTTAAACAAATAATAAAAAAGTCAGTGCCATAAACTTCAATAAATACTGGGTGTCCTTAAGTCCGTGTGCACTTTTAAAAGATTATAACTTTGTCAAGTATTTGTAATAAAAAGAATCTGTTAAAGTATTTAAAAAAAAATCTATATTTTTAAAGTTTCCACATGTCCTCCCTCATTGGCAAAACAAAGAGTAACATGAATTCAGTCCGATTTAGAAACTGTCTAACACGTAGAGCAAAGTGCCAAGGACCTTCATCTTGTTGAAACACTGCCTTATGTTTCAGATTTAGCTGTTCAAGCTGTGAAATAAAGTAATTCTGAAGTATATCTAAGTAGCTGTCAGCGTTAATAACACGATCTTTAAACAAGAATGGCTCTACGACGTGATTTTTTTCCACAGCATATCCCATAATAACTTTGGGTGAGTCTCTTTCATGTTGGACAGTTTTATTTGGCTTTTCAGTTTCCCAAAACTAGAAAAAAGAAACTTTAGAGCAGTTTTTACAGATTCCTTCTATCACAAATCTTTTTGAAGTTATAATTTTTTAAAAGTGCAAACGGACTTTATGGACACCCTGTATATATTAAAAACTCCAAAGAAAATTTAAAATCAAATCTTTTCTAAAAGTTATTAAATTTTAAAATCCTTCAGTCTTTCAGCGCCCACCCTGGTATAAAAGACGAGCTTATGAAAATCCGATAAAGCTTATAGAAAAAACTAAAATTTTTAGTCACGTAGCTTTGCATTAAATAAAATTTACTAAATAAGTTTTGCAAAAAACTAACAAATACAATCATGTAAAAAAAATCTACATTCGAATTACACAACATATTAGTTTTTTATATACAGTACATTGAAAAAAAACTTTTGTATGCGAGTTAATTTTACGTGATTTTTTTTAATAATAAAATGCACATCAAAATCGTAACTATTTGAAAAAATTACAAACTTTTTAATAAAGTGTTTGTTTTTACTTAAGCTAATTTCGACAAAACAATCGGCAGCAAAACCTTTGCTTTGTTATTTTTCACAAGTTGCAGACTCGGAAGTTATTTAAAGTCTAACCTTAAAAATTCTAGTTAGAGTGCCATAGTTCTTCAAATAATACTTAATAAAAGTTACCTATACTTAAAGCTTACAATAACTGCTCAGACTGTCAGACAGTAACATTGTCGGAAGTACTAACCACGAAAAACGTGCAAACTTGATGAAGTATCATATTATGAACAAAATTTTAGTATATTCTACTGTTGTCAAATATGTTTTCTTCCTGCTACCTACCGAGACTTAGTCATCGTGTCTGATAAAAATATATATATAAATATACTGTATATATAGTGCAAGCTCAATTAAAGAAAATTACTTAAAACAACAGATTATCGAAAACGTTTTTCGTTCAGCAGTCAAAAAATAGTTCATACTGAAAACTAAATTCAGTAGTTTTTGTAAAAGGGTTTGAAAACTACATTGATTAGAAAAATAGGACTTTAGATTGGATTGGCATTTTTTTAACAATATAATTTTTGGATGAGGTATGATATGACGTTAGATTTAAATACCAATTGCCTTATTCTCTAAAAGCAGAGATACAATACAACAAAAGGATTTAAGGAAAAAATAATCAAAAAAAAGATTGCGAGGCACATTATATTAAGAAATTGAATACTCCAGCTAATGTAGTAATTCAATATTGAAACAACGCGATATTCTCTTTATTTTGCAAGATAAGCACAGCACACCATCAATTTATAATAACGCATTAAAAAATAAAGCTTAAAAAAATGAAACAACCAGATGTTTAGCGCCACCATGCGACGAAAAATTAAGCTTATTCTTTTTTAAACAAATGTTGTTTGCATAAAGCAGTAATTGGCAACACCGGCCCGCGAAGAATTTGTTACCGAGCCGCGGATTTCTAGATTAAAATCCTGGAATTCTTGCGACGCTAAAGTATTCACGTATCTTCAAATTCGAGAATAAGTAACGCGTAAAATTCATCAAGTGCTGACGCAATAGATTTTAGAATAATGGACGACTTGGACGTTAAAAAAGGGATAGACGCTGAGTTTTTGCCCTATTTATTAAGGAACGCTTGTGAAGAAATAATAGTTTGTTCCAGCAGCTATGTGAGAAGTGGATAACAAGTATAAATGCCTTCTTTTACAAACAAAAGTACGATGGCTTTCCAGAGGAAAATCACTGAACAGAGTGTTTGAATTACG
The DNA here is from genome assembly GCA_963680785.1 of Diplosoma virens. Classification (NCBI taxonomy): domain Eukaryota; kingdom Metazoa; phylum Chordata; class Ascidiacea; order Aplousobranchia; family Didemnidae; genus Diplosoma; species Diplosoma virens. The sequence goes on from OY796892.1 coordinate 16,524,224, forward strand.
TGAACCACGGCAAAGGTTTCTTTTGGAGAAAGAACCACACTTGGAAGATAATTTTAGTGATGAGAAATGGATCTTCAAGCTCGCTTACTTGTGCAACATATTTAATCTGCTCAACGAATTTAATTTTTTACTTCATGGGAAAATGACAACTATGTTTAACTCGGCAGATAAAATGGCTGAATTCAAAGCCAAATTGATTTGTGGGAGCGGCGAGTGGACAAAAGAGATATTTGACATAATTTAGCTGGGATTTTGGATGACATCGCGCTTGAGCAAGCATTCTCCCAATTAGTGCACAATCACCTAAGTTTGTTTTTACAAAAATTTAAGCGCTACTTCCCAAGCGCAAAAGACCCACAAAGTGCAATGGAATGGTTTCGTAATCAATATGTGTTCAAACCAAGCAAATCGACCATGTCTGTGCAACATGAGGATTAGCTGCTGAACATTGCAAATGATGATATAACCTTGAATTACATTTGAGACAACGACTAGACCAATGCTCTGGATGAAAATCAAGTCGGAATACTATGACCTCGCCATAATAGCACTAAAACTTTACTACTACTTCCAACATTCGACGAGGGGCGTTCAAAAAGTAATGCAACTAGGTTTCTTTTCATGACATTGAGTTTTAAAGGTACACAAATCGTGCATCACAAAAAAGTATATAGCATGAGCATTTCATAGTTACTTCTCGATGTAATCTCCCGCTTTCCGAACCGCCTTTTCCCACCTTTTATGGATGTATTTCTTCTTTGTAAAATTCTACAGGTTGTGTTTTTAACCACTTCCTAACAGCAGTTCTAACCTCTTCATCACTGGAGAAACGTCGCATCCCCAAATTTTCTTTGCGGGTTCCAAACAAATGGAAGTCAGACGGTGCCAGGTCTGGCGAATATGAGGGATGTAAAATTGTTGTCCAGCCAAAGGAGCTGATGACCTCACGGGTTTTGAGGTTGGTGTGTTTATGAGGCCTAGCGTATCTATGCAAGAATGGCTTTTCTGCAATAAAAGCAACCAAGACAAAACCACAATAGACTCGACGTGGGACACACACTGCATATATCCTTGAATAACATTACCCCTTAGGTAGGAGTGTCGTATTTTGGCAAAACGAGCGCATATTTCTCACACATTTAGTGTCGTGATGCATTATGAGTAATAAATTTCCATTACCAAACAATCTTTATATTATTGAGGGACAATCCGCAAAATAAATCTAGGCTTAAACCGGTCCGTAGTGCAAAAAAGTTTGCCAACCCCTGGCATAAAGCGCTTTCTTTGAGATTTTATAGTCAAGTGTCCGCAACAAAATAACCAATTTGTTTTCTAATTAAAATAAAAGACTATTTTATAAATGATCGGATTTTTGATGACTAAAAAAAAGCGGCCGTATAGGCAAAATCGGTCACAAAATATTCAAGAGATCATTGTTATGGTCTGAAACCAACGATGCACAATTTGAGGCTATATGAAAGCATTTGGTTTTGCACAGTAATTTATACGGCTGTGCATGTCATGAAGTTAATTCATAAGAAATTTTTTTGCAGCAAATAAGCTTATGTTATAAATATGCTGTTTTGGTTGATTTTTTGAACAAATAGTTTACATGTAATTCTTTGTCACAATATAATTTTGTTAGCAGCTGTGGTGGTAATAGCAGGCTAGATTGACTGATTTTGCAAGTTTATCTGTAAACATGAATGACCAAATTATTAATACGTTTCGAAAATACTGTTATCATAAATTCCTTAAAAATTGTGGCATTTTGGTTCCATTAAGTTGTTCGTTAGAAAGTAAACGGCATCTATGAAACATATTATTTCATAATCAATTTTTGAATAAATTTACTTTAAATCATTGGCGACAGTTAGTTAAATTAACTTTGTAATGCGGCCGGCACTGACAAAATGATTGTGCGCCCCCTGCTTTAAACAGTATTCGCAGTTTAGTCACATTCGAATCACATACACCAACAACCAAAAAAACGTATCACCATTCAAATCTAACTAAAAAAAACAAACACGAATCTTTGAAAAGGAGAAAGAGTGGGAGTAAACAAACCACTAAACTAGTTTTGTTACAGTGCCAATCAAAAAAATTAAGATAAACATTTAAAAAAATAATTTACCATGTTTATAAAAGCTGTTCAGTTGTAACAACAAATAACATGAAGAATTTATACAAATTTTTGTTGCTGTCAACGGGCTATCTGTCGCAAATGTGTTATTCGATGACGCAATATAATCATTCAAAAAAAGCAAAACCACCTTTATTTCAAGCATTGATTTATCGATTAAAACGTGCGATTTTATAAGAAAACGACCGCATTTGATAAACTAAAACTCGGATTTCATAATTAAATTGTAGTTTTCCAAAATATGTTTTTTGAATAACACATGTATTTTTATGTAGAATTATTGTGTCAAGAAGTTGATACTCAATATAAGAAAAAGCGGTCGATGATAGTGCCAGGGCAAGATATTTTAAATCACAAAACCAAAAAATTAAAACCCCAACAGACTGGTTTCACCCATAAATGCATAAATATAAAATTACACGAGGAAAATCTACATACAAAAATTAAAACTGAAAATAAAAACTGAAAACTAAAAGGCTGAAAAACTATTAAAAGAAAAAAATTTAGGTTTGTCGGGTAAGATTTAAGATCGAAAACTGACATGGGCAAACTACGGCCTGAGGACCAAATTTGGTCCTTTTCACTTATTAATCCACCCCGCCAGACAATTAATCTTAACTATGTCATCATTTGATAACAGTTTTCAACTCAAATTTAAACAATTTTCAAAAGTCAAATAATGCTTTGTGTGTGCTCATTTGAGCGGTCCATCAAAGTTTTTCAAAAATTGGTCCGCAACATGAAAAGTTTCACAAACCTGAACTAAAGACATAAAATAAGCGAAACCGTAAACCTTATCGCGAAAGCCTTGCTGCCACGATGAAAACAATGAATATGATTTATGGAGTCGACTCCTTTTTATAAATTTAAAATTATATCGTATTTGTAAAACTTTTGTATTACTGACCAAAACAATCAATCATCCATCCATGTAATGGATGTAATCAAGGCCTTCTTTGATGTAATGCATTGATCTCTTACAACTCACAAAGCGAAGCAAGATTTAGGTCTTGATGGCTGAATGCCGCGTTTTCAATCGGTTTAGCGAGATGGGCGGCAGGAAAAAACAAGAGATGATTGATAGTCAAACTTTTAAGTACATGAAGCACCGGCCCTGGCCTTGCCTCGAAATGCGTAGAGTAGAGGTATTCAAGTAAGTAAGCCTAATGACTTGAAAAGTAAAAAAAGTCATACGAATGTTGTCTGGGGAAGAGTGAAGAGAATAGATATAGTTAAACCAAACGAACATAGTAAAATAAAAATTTATAGTGATGCAGAAATGTAAGGCATGAAGAGCGTATGTTTTCGCACTGTAACTCCGCTGTCGCACTATTTTCGCCCTGGTCCAAAGACTGAAAAAGTAAGACAGCAAGGAAGCGGTTTTGACATGCGCAGCACCTTACTTTCTGACCACTCATCTCCTGTATCCTCCTACTCCCTGTTCCGCATGACATCATAGCAACAAAAAGCGAGCAAATTCAACACAGCTTATTTACCTTGACGTTTCATTTAAATAACATTTCATTGAAGTAGCAATAACTTTTGAAATTCTTACCCGTCCATGTCGGCTTCTTCTTTCGCTCACACCAGAATGTAACTTCCGACGCAATACGCTGATGTACAAGGAGCCGGCGAAATTGCCATGATTTCTGTCAACAAACAATTCAAAATATCGGTTACAGCAATTTTTGATTAACAATTTCTAACAGAAGTGTAGATATGCCTCAAAAAAAAAAAAAAAAGAAATACTAATAACAATAATGGAATTGCGTTTAGCATAAAAGCAATTAACATTAATTATAAAGTAGACAGTAGAAGTTGCAAAGGTTACAAATTGGTGGAAGATATTAAACGTGCAACCAAAGGCAAAAAACAGAAAGCCAATTCTGTCATCTTAAAAAGTTTGATAAATAAAATTTACTTAACTATTACGTATTTTTATTTCTAACAAGTTTGTTGTCAAAATAGGTCACAAAAAAAGGGCTGCACAAACTCTGAATGTGTCACGAGTCTGAAAAAAGTTTAGAAACAATGGCAAGACTCGAAAATATGACATTTAAATTAGGAAAAAATTTTTTTCAAACTTTATCGAAACAAATTCGAATCAAAAACAGTTCAAAACGGATCAGCAAAAGTAAAAATAAAATATCGGTTGGGCACCAATATCTTGCAATGTGCACTGTAGAAAAAAAACAGTTTTACAAACGAGAGCAACCTGAATTTTTCTGCAAATAGCAGCACGATACAGCATTAATTATTAATATCGCAACATTTGGCGATAATCGGGCAACGTCAAGCATATTTATTTTGATAAAGCAAGTAACATCGACGAACGCATAGAATTTTATGGCAAACTCTGATGATTTTATTTTTTTTGCAAAGCTTTAAAAGCCCTCAAGCTTGCTTTTTTCGCTTACGTTTTTAGTGCAAACCAAAGTGTAAAGTTCAATATTTCGACTTGAATATTTTTCCGCTCAGCACGGAAAATTTTGCCCTTCCGCGAAAGCTTTTCGCTTTGTTTTTTCTTTTTATCTTTCCGCCACACACTTTACTTTATCCGCAAACGCATTCAGTCTGCCAAGCTTAAGGAGTTTGCAATATATAATTATTACAAATGCCTTAGGAAAACTATCAACATTGGGAATTGGCCAACTTTTTTCAGCTGCTTTCTTTTCAAGAATTTTTACAGCAATTTAATCTCTTCTGCACTTTTATCCTTCCTATAACTTTTATCCGAATATCAACCATCTGCACTCCTTTTTAAACCACATGAATAAAACTTTAGTTTGGTCTCCTTAATTGTCTCCTGATTGGCAGCTCCATTTCCAATCCTTCTACATCCATGGTTTCTCCTCTACGCATGTCAATCTATTTCAATCCGGCATGACTACTTTTGCTTCTCAACTTTCCAAACTGTGCTGTTCCTCTGATATTCTTGTTTCCAACTTATTCATTTTTGGCATAATAATTTTTGAAAAGAATCAAATCATCTTATATTAGGCAAGAGATAGGGAGCCTTTTTGTTATTGAAGGCCATATTTTAAAATTCTGAAGGAGGGCGTATACGTTGAAATACCTAAGAAAACTACGTAATCACTTTGAATCCGTCTCGGATTTCTTTATTTTCGTCGCCAAAAAGTAGTGATCTCTTAAAAAAACGATCCTCACTTTGAATCTGATTCGGCTTTTTCAATTTTCGTCCCAAATATAAAGTGATGTCAAAAAAAAAAGTTTTTTTTCTTGTCAGCAGTAGTCGCTGACATATAATTCTATTGTCAGAGAAGCCCGCAGGTTTCCCACCTCTATAATAGGCTAAATTTATCTCAGACTGCTGTTTCTTAGCTGATCTGATTCATCTCTGGTAACCATTTTGTTTGCCATTGTTGCAAGTCTTATCTCACATCCTGGAGCTTTTCCGACACTTAATTCTGCAGCATACGCCACATTTTTATTTGTACAGTTAAAGCCAACTCCAGCACCTATGCAAGTTGCAATCTATGCCTCTTGTAATTTGAGGGTTCTATCTGCGTCGTTCTTGGTAACATACATATATACTGTCTTACCGCAATTGAATTTACATCTTTTTTGGAGAAAGTATACATCACTTCAAGTTCTATTCTACCTGTGAACTGCCGTTCTAACAGCAGATTATAATTCACGACTGATATCATCTACTAGTCATTTATTCAAAACATGGCAAATAAAAGGCTCAGAGATTGTCGTTGATGCAATCTTTTCTTCAATTTAACGCTATCCGTCGCTCGAAGACAGCTTATCTTTGTCATTACTCTTCTTATATATATACAATAGTGTGCAATTTAATTGGCTCACTCGCATTTTTTAAACACTTTTTTATTTTGCACGAATTTGGATAGTTGATACTACATTAAATACTTATTTTTGAAGGTCTTCTGTAACATTATGTGTTGCAAAGTATTTTGCGATGATATAATAAACTGTATGACGTCATAATAGGCAAAATATTCAAATATTCTTAATCAGTTAGTACTTGCAAGTGGTGTAGAGCTATTCAATGGGAGATATTAGCCCATGGAAGCGTGCAAGTATTGTGACACTTCATCAATATAACCAGGCATCAAGTGGAGATATTTCTAAGAAGATTAGTCTGCCACAAACTAGTGTATCTAGAATCATTAGGCAGTACCAAACTACAGAATCAGTCAGTCTAAAACAGAAGGGGAAGTGTGGTCGCAAAAGGAAGACCACAGCAAAAAATGATGCCTACATTTTGAAAAAGAGCAAGCAAGACCCACCAAAAACCAGCGTTGAGATTACAAATGATTTGACTGCAGGAGTCGAGATAAGTGCATCTTTAGTGTGAAGGTGATTGGTTGCAATGGGTAGAAAAGTTGGATAAGGTCTAATAACTGCCCGACCGGGTGATCAAGTCTAATATCTGCCCGGATTAACAATTAGAACATTGTCTACCCACATGAATTCAAATTAGAACATTGTCTACCCACATGAAAACTCTTAATAACTGCCCGGCCGGACAAATATTAGACCTGATCCGAAAAGTTAAAAGACCCTTCAAAAGGCAGCTTTTGACAGGTGCAATAAAAAGAAAACAAGTAATGTGGGCACAGAGATACAAAGATTGGACAGAAAATGAATGGAAAAAAGTGCTGTTTTCTGATGAAAGCCATTTCTTGGTCCAGGGACAACACAGACGTTATGTAAGGAAGAGTGAAGGGGAAAAGGTTACAGAACGGCACATTAATCAAACGGTCAAGCACCCTCAGAAGATGTTTTGGGGGTCTTTTAGCTTCAGTGGTCTGGGATCACTCTATCCCTGCTCGGGAATAATGAATGCCGACAAGTACATCGATGTAGTCAATCATAAGATTATGAGAGACATTCAAATTGTATTTCCTGATGGTGGGGGCATATTCCAGCATGATTTCGCCTCTTGCCATTCTGCTAAAAAAGTGCAAAAAGTACTACAAGAAAATGGAATAAAGATTTTAGAATGGCCAGGGAATTCGCCAGATTTGAACCCCATAGAAAATTTCTGGGGTATAATTAAAAATATACTGAGGTCGAAAGACTGAACAACTGTCAACAAGCTGATTGAGGCCATTATTTTGGTCTGGTACCATGATGACAAAATTGCAAAAAGTTGCCAGAAATTGGTCAGTTCAATGCCCAAACGAGTGAAGGAAGTTCTTAAAAACAAAGGAGGCCATATATCATATTAAATGTAAACATTGTATTGTTTTAAACAATACACCATTTACAGTAAATTTTCAGGCGTTTTCTTTGAATGAGCCAATTAATTTGCACACTACTGTATATACGAGGGTCAGTCAAAAAGTAATGAGCCCTGTTAACTTTAACCGCTTTAACCTTCATATTTTTTCTAGAAATTTTAAGGGTGTTTAGTAAATTTACTGCTTTAAAGATAAATTGCAAAAAAAAATTGTTTCAACGTGTCCACTTTTGGTATTGTGTTTTGGAAATGACATCATCACTGGATGTCCGTCAGAAGCAGAGAGCTGTGATTGAATTTCTTGTTTCGGAAGGGGAGCCACCAAAACAAATTTTCGAAAGATTGGTAAATGTTTATGGAGATGCTTCATTAGCCTACAGCACTGTGAAAAAGTGAGTATCCAGGATTAAACACGAAGAAGATGATCCAAGTTTGAGTAGCCTCCAGGACAGACCAAGAAGTGGAAGACCATCTTCTGCAGTCAATCCTGGAAACAATGATAAGGTTGAGAAATTGATTAGAGATGATTGCAGAATCACTATTGATGACATTGCTGAACGTGTTGGAGTTAGCCATGGAAGTGCTGTGAATATTGTTAATGAGCTAGGCTTTGCAAAGGTTTGCGCCAGATGGGTTCCGAGGCAACTTTTGGATTTTCACAAGCAAGCCCGTTTTGAAGCTTGTTCGGAGCTTATTGAGTGTCACAGAAGTGACAAAACTTTTCTCAGCCGTATAGTGACAGGAGATGAAACCTGGGTTCATCACTATGAACCTCTGTCGAAAAGATCATCCATGGAATGGCGTCACCCCACGTCCCCAAGAGCCAAGCACGCTGTAAGAAACTGGTTAAAAATGCAGCCTGCTGACTTTTACAAGGCTGGCATAGTGTCCCTTGTTCATCGATGGACAGTTGGAATTGAAAAGTGCGGAGATTACATTGAAAAGTAGAACTGAGATCTCCTATACCTGGGCTTTCTTTTGATGTATGACTTTTGATTTTATTGAAACAAATATGGCCAGGAGAGACTTGGGCTCATTATTTTTTGACTGACCCTCGTATATATAAAAAAATACAAAATTTAAAAAGCACAACAGTCTGTTCCATCCTTAGAATCGTCAGGTGGTTACTTAATATAGGTATACAGGGTGATCAATATTTAGCGTTAGAACTTCAAATAACTGTACATTGGGAAATGATACGTACAGTTGGAGTAATACAGTTGAAATATTATTACAAAATGAATATAAATTCAATACAAATACAATTTATTCAATATGCTTTCCATTCGAATCGGCAAAACTGTGGAGAAACGCCTTGCCAGAGCCAGATTTCTCCTCTCCCGCCTTGAGGCAGGCACGCTTCCTAACCTCGTTTTCAGTGACGAAAAGAAATTCGACGTTCAACACCATGTGAATCCCCAGAATGATCGTGTTTGGTCACGTGATGGGTAGGTAGGATCTCGAAGAGTCACTCGGGCCCAAGGGTCGGCGTCAGTGATGGTCTGGGCAGCCGTTTACCTAATCTGGAAGAAGTCCTTTGGTTTTCGTAGAACAAGGCGTCGAACTGAACCAAGAGAACTACCGAAATGACATCCTTGTTAGTTCATTGTTGCCCTGGGCAAAAGAACACTTCAAAAAACGTCCTTGGACGTTTCAACAAGATTCGGCACCGTCACATGAAGCTAAAAAAGACGCAGGAGTGGCAATCAGTCAATGTTCCCAATTTCATTTCCAAAGAAAAATGGCCCCCTTCATCACCCGATTTGAATCCTCTCGATTTTGGTATCTGGGGATACCTCGAGAGCAAGGTCTCAGCAACACATCATAAAAGTTTGGAGGCACTGAAGACGAAACTACGGAAGGAATGGTCGAAAATGCCCCAGGATGTGATTCGTGACTCTTGCAGATCATTTTCGAGGCGTCTTCAGTTTGTAATTGATTTAAATGGAAAGCATATTGAATAAATTGTATTTGTACTGAATTTATATTCATTCTGTAACAATGCCATATGCTTTTTCTAAATTTTGAAGATTAAGTAGGGCACTTGCTGACCTCACTTTTTTCTAACTATGCAGTTGCATTTTGTAGTTCATATTCAAAAACTATCATACAAAATAAGAAATGACAGGGATAATTTAGAGCCGACTCAATCATACAAGAAACGTGGTTAAATTTTTGTTTCTTTAGTTTGTACAATACTACAACATCGTTAATTTCGCGTTACTTTTGATAATTATATGATTAAAAATAGACTCGAAAGAATCTAAATTGCAAATGAAAAAAAGTATATACGAGTATATATGGCGTGCCTTAAACAACCAAATAAAAACATTTTGGTTGTTAATTGATTGTGAGACTTACTGAAAGCAATATGTGAAGTGACGTTGACGACGCATCAGATCTTCAATGAAACAAATACAGCTGCCGATCTCAGTAACCTGCCAAAAGCAATGAAGTTGTCACATTTAACAAGTCTTTTTCTTCACATTATTTGGATTTTATATTCTACTTGTTCATTTAAAATAAAATTGGAAAAAAGTTTAAATTCACCAATGTAGCTTTTAATCATATCAAGTAGATAGTTAAATCAGTCGTTCTTACACCAAGGTCGGCGGTCTTTTAAAAGGATCGGCAAAGCAATTTTCTGAAGACCGCTATACGCTTTTAAAATGGACGCCAAGTAAGCTATCTCTCAAGTACGCTGATAGCAGTGAATCTAGTGATAAAGAGTCACACTCAATTGTGTAGGTTGCAAGCGCTAAAACACCAGTTTTGGAGTTTTTACATGTTAATTTTTACATGTTAACTTCAAGTGATCTGAGGCAGCTATATGTAATTGGATTTGATTACAAAAAAGTTGACTTTTATTATTTCTTTTGACCACAAAGACTCGTTTCTACTACCAGGGTGAAATGGAGTATTCTTTGTTTCTTTACTTCCCTTAGCGCTCGCTTACATTTTAAGCGCGGAAAGATCAATAAAACAAAAGATGCTCCATTCCACGCTCGTAGTGGAAACGAGCCCTAAGTGTTTTTAGATTGCCATTAAACGCTAATCCAATTGCGACAAAATAAGTTTATTGCGTAAACAATTTTAGTGCCTGTTTATATTAGTTACATCGTAGACCTCCACGATAAAATAGAAATAGACGTACAGAAAAAGAATTAGGCAGTTGTTTATTTTGTCTTCACAAGCAATATAGATTACCAAGTTTGAACCAGGAGGTAGCAGTTTTTGGTTTTATCGCTTTTCCTATTGTTAATGCAAACTTTTTTACCCATTATATCACAGTTTTTAAATGCATATACATACAAGCAACTAAAATTTAATTTAATTAAAATTTAAATTTTGGTGCTGGTCGGTTTTAATGTTTCAAAGGATTTTCTCAATGTCCGAACAAACTAATGTAGAAAATGAAGGGACAACAAGCAAATCAAAAAAATTTGTAAGGGGACAGTTGTACATTTCTAAAAAAGTGCGAGAACCGTTGGTTTTAAATTCAAACGCTGGGCAGTGATATCCAAAGTGCGTTCAGCGGAATCCTAGGATCCCAATCAAATTCCTAAAAGGTTCCATGAGCTTCAGCTGATTATGTATGCATTCGTGCAAAAAGACCAAAAGATTAAAGAAAAACGTTTTTATGCAATCTTTAATTGTGGCAACGGTACTTTATATAATAATGGTTAATCCCCAGTATCTGTCATGCTTGAGTGAGTGGCATGCTTACGCTCGTATACCAGCACAATTCTTTGTTTTTTATTCTACAGCAGTAATGCGCTAAGTATTACTGGATATAATCTCTCTAATTAAAGTACTTTTTGGAGATCATCAGCATTAGGTGTTTTTTTAACTTTAAAACCCTTGCAGTGTTATACAGATAAAAAAGTTTGGGAAACACTGCGCTCAGGATTTATTTCATATAGTACCGATTCAAAATCGTTGAAAATGTCGTTAAGATTGAACAATCATTCTCAATGCAGGATTTTGAAAACAGGTTTTTCTATCGATTGACAAAACTACAATTGTAAAAAAAAATTGATTTTATTTTGACGTTGCTGTTTTTGGAAACAAAAACTAAAAACAAAATATTAAAACGACAATTTTAATCATTATAGCTAGAAGAATTTCTATTTTGACTTTTTTGTTTATAAATTTTAACTTTATTTTGACTAAACAATTTGGCCTATTACTAAAGTTTTAATGTCAAGATGTTGGTTGGAAAACACAACTAATCTTAATCTACTTTACTTTAGGAGGATTCGCATTTTCTCGTCAGAACCTTCATGCATTACAACCCAGATTTTGAATTCAGCAATAAAAACAGGTTTTCACCCCACAGGACTACATACATGGTCTTTTTTAGGTTTGGATCGCTTGACTTTGTAAAGAATGAAACGAAGCTTAGTCGCGTAAGTGATCGCGTCACTTTCGTGAAATTTGATGGATTTCTTGTACGCAGGTTGAACGCTGCAATCCACAACATCGGTTTGACTGTGCTGCACCCAGAATCCACTATCAGGTTGAACATATAAAACTAAACAAACAAGAGAAACGATTAACTTTACATAAACCAAAGCTTAACAAAAAATAATTAAACAAAAGTAATATCTATAGGTATTTCTCCAGAATGATTTCCTAAACTTGACCTTAACAATGACTTCATTTTTCAAATTCAGAAAAGACAATTAGGACATGGATTTAATTTTTCAATATGAAAAAAAGCCAATATCAAACATATATTAATACCAGTAACATTAGAAATATAGAATAAACAAACAGTACAATACCGAAAACGTTGAGGTTTTTCTTCATTCAGTTTAATTTGTTCATTATATTTTTTCGTATTACTTCTACTTAAAAGGATGTGTTTGGTATTGCTGTGGTAGCCATTTTTTTTCTTTTGGTAAAAAATTCAGTAAAGCTTAATTTGCAACGAAAACAATTTCAACCAAATGAAAGAGAAATACAAAAATTTCGCTTGAGGAACAATTGTATAACTTGAGCAATCAATGAACTTACCGCTGATCATCGTTGATGGACCAGTGAGGCTGTCATAGAAACACAAATCCGAACATCGCAAGGAAAGTTCCAGTGTGAGATCATTGCCCATCTGATAAACAAACCAAGTCTCGAAATATCTCGTAAAAAAAGATGCGCTATACACTATAAATTTTGTATTATGTCTTTTTTTTATAATGAATTCTAGAGTACTTTTAGAGTAAACGAAAAGAAAAAAAATCGGCACATATGTTCTCATAGAGCAGTGGTTCATATTGTCTCAAGTAATTTCAACATTGCACAGGATTAAAAAAAATTACTTTCCAAATTACCTGTAACAAGAGATGTACGTAAAAATTTTTAAACAATTATACGATACTAGATCCATTATAGATGCTAAACCAGAGCTATATCTTATTTTTTTAAACCTATTTTACTATTTTTAATTATTCAATATCAATTGGAAATTTAGCTGTTAATTTTTTCAGATAGACAGAAACTATTAAATGTCAAAACCGGTTCACGAAGCAGTAAATATTAAACATTGACGTCATGTGTCAAGCATGGCGAAGCAACATATACTAATAAACTAACATTACCTAAACAATTTTTTTCATCAGTCATCAATAGAAAGAGCAAATATTTTTTGTATGTGCTATCAACTTTTAGACCAGGGATGGCACAACAAGCAAAAGGGAACAACTCTACTTGCAATCCTTGAAATTCAATGACCTATCTGCCGTTCCGAATTTTTTTGCATTATGATGGCTAAATAATATTTTTTAATATATATCCTTTAAAACGCTCAAAGCTGTCACCACAAACTTAGGCGAAGATCAAAAAAAGCTCTTTGTCAAAAAGATAAAAACAAAATTTTACGAACTTTTTTGTTACTCATTTAATAGCATTTTTGAATAAATCGTCTTTTTTGACCACATCTATAAAAAAGGTTTACCATCCCTGTTTTGAACAAATACTTGCTTACATCAACAAACACGAACAGGCGATCAAGCAACAAAAACAACAGTAAGTAGAATCGGGGCGTTCATCGTCGTTGTTTGGAAGGGTATCCACTCCAGGTCAGGCACAAGCAGGACTAGGGCCGAGGGTTTATCCTTTTACTACCCCAAACCGCTGTACTACCCGGATCAGATGCTAGCAGTGATATTGTTAAGCCAGCATCAAGTTTCGTCATCCCAAACCGTCAGATCTCGTGCTTCATGTGGTGCCGGATGTATGAGGCACGCTATTAGAACCTGGTCTGCAGTTTGTTCAACGGCGCCGCACTCGCAATTCAGTAAAGGAGCAAGACCCATTTGTGCATGGACGAATGGACTCGCCCAACACCAGTCTGCAGGCGGTTGAGCTTAACCCAAGCTGCTCGGGGCCATCTCAACAGGCCTGGCACCGGTCCTGTACACAAAAACACGGAGCCTGGAAGCATTTTTATAGTACCCCGCATTCGATTTGTGATGTGTTCACTTGGAAGCGCGGATGCCTATGTCCCCAATCATGTGACTGCTTTCATTTGTCCCGGATGGCAGGTGCTTTCTCGCAGCCTGGGATGTGATTATGTCTGTTATTGCTCTCAAAACGTGACAGACCGAAACCAAACCTGCCGAAACGGAAGGGTATCCATTAGGGATATAACTTTTTCCAGTTTTCTAACCCTGTGTCATTTTTCAATGAATATATTAAAATAAACTAAAAAATACCATTTTTACGTAGATCGGTCTAAAAAACTTCGCGCGCATCGATCAAAATTTATTAGTTATTTACGTTCTTTACTAAAACAAATTACAATCATTTTATAATGTTTCGTAAACAATTTTTCTGGCAAAAAATATAAAAAAACTTTTTATTTTCATTAAATAATTTTCAAACTCATGAAGAGACTCATACAGTCATACATACTTGTATCATAGAGCTGATTGTGGAACCAAAACCTAGACCAGTCTTTCGAAATGAATTGGAAAATGTTTTCCAATCGATTTCTAGAATTCGGTATGAGAAAGTAAGCCATTAGAGCATATGAACCACGAGAGTTCCACCTGGCGTTGTGAAGAGCTGGAAGGTTTTTCCATTGAATTTTTGGCCATTTACAGGTCTCTTTATTTAATTTAAATGCTTCACAAAGCTGATATAAAAACCTAAAATAATTTCTCCAACAAGGGTTTTCATTTAATAACAGTTCAGAATCATACTCGTAGTTAGCTTTCAAAACTTTATAAATGTTGGTGATTTCATTTATGAAATCGTATGGCAATTGAACTGCCTGATTGAAAATCCATTATATGCCTCAAAACGAGATCGAGAAGATGGTGCTGACATGTAATGAACTGAGATTTTTCATATCCTTTTTCACTCATGGCTTTCTGAAACTTCACTACAACTCCATTTTCTTTGCCAGTATTGACTGCCGTGGTGTCGCATATTATCATTTTAATGCTCTTCCAGGCATCACATTCGTCCATTAAAGTTTTGATTTCTTCGAAAATAGCTCTAGAAGAACAATTTTCACAGTTAAGAATTCCTAAATTTATTATCCTATTTTCATTTTGAAGACACACAACTTGATATTCCGTTTTCAATAAAACTTTTCCATCAAAATAAAGGCAAAATGTTTCACTTTGTAAAATTGCCTTAATATTTACTTTTTTACGCTCTGCTTCTTTGATAACATGTTTCCAAACACCAACCTGAGTCGGTGAAGCTATATCAACACTATCTTCTTTAAGCAACTTACATACGATTGCTGCCTTTTTCCTTGATAAAGAGTGCTTGCTTACGAGTCTAGCCGCAGACGCCGCTGAACTATACTTGTTGAATTTTTCCTCCACTGGTTTGAAATCATCATCGCTTTCATTGTCAATACTATCAGAAATCACATCATTTTCTTCGTTTATTTTACAACTTAAAGGAGTTGAATGAGAGCCAGAGGTACTTGGTTGACTTTGAATGAACTTTCGTTTTGAAGGATGAATTGAATTCAAATCTGCTTCTTTTCTGGTGCTGTACCCAACTCGACCTGATGTTTGAATCTGCGTGGTGTAAAGTTTCTTATCTTCTGAACACAGCCAATTACCATCTACTTCAGTTATGTCAAAAAGACCTTTCAATTCCTTTTCTACTTGCTCCGATTTTCTTTTTCTATATTTTTTATAAAGATCAACAACACTTCTTGTTTTAGACTGGACTTGCTGGCGTGATACAATGGGAAAGTTTAAAGATTTCCATAAATTTGTCAATTCTTCAGCAATCATCTTTATTCTAATAATTCTACTTTTTTCTGAATCAAATAATTCAAGATAGCGACCCACAATATGTTTTTTGTCGGCATTTTGCATAAGTCAGATAAACTTACTGTTACCAACGGAAGGTCTGGTCTTCTTTTCACAGAGTATGTTTAGGGTAAGTTTTACTATTAATTTTTTACTCATGTAAAAAAAGACAATGAAATTTATGGCTCTGAAATAAAGATGAAAAGTATTTGTAAATTGGTATCATAGTTTTGCGAATTTCAAATGTAACATAAAAAGAAACAAGGTCAATTCTGTCAAATATTGTATGAAAAGAAAAAACTAATTTTTAAAATAAGCATATAAAAGAAGCTTACTTGTTTCCCGCGCGAAAAAAAGAAAAATTTTGGGCAAAAGTAGCATTTTCAGGCATATTTCATTAAGCAATGCGCGCGGAATTTTTTGCGCAAAAAGCAAAAAAAAGCCTTTTTAGGCTCTAAACAAAAAGTTTCATCAAATAAAGTAACAGGCTTTTTGATTTGAAAAAAATGTTAAAAAAGTTATATCCCTAGTATCCACCCATTTCGATGTTCAGCAAGGGTCTGCCAATCGGCAAACGTCCTTTTCAGGACGCGGCAATGCTTGAAAAAAACTGCCTTTTCAGGAAACATTGCCAAAAAGTTCCGAAGACCCACTATTTTTCAGCTGAACAACAAAGGCTTCACTGCAAGTAAGATAAACGTTCTTCATTACCTTGCTCTGCAGTCTGAGGCACTTGTCATCCTACTACAGAAGACTCACTGCACTGATCAGGGCGTTAAAAATTGCATAAAAATGAGACAACGGGAAAGAATTTACTGAAGCAACATTAAAACAAGTGAATAAGCGCATTCAACAAGAATATTAGACAAAAAGTAATTTGAAACATGCTGCGAACCAGATATACAACGAAATGGAAATTATTAAGAGTCAGCACATTTGTTAGCATTTGATTCAGCCGCAATTTCCTACCTGAGTCATTGCTAGATCCAGTATTAAAGCTTACAAGAGAAAGCTACAAGATATAATCATGTAAGAAAAATTTATTTTGGTTAAAAAAACAATTCTTGTTGTTTATGAAATTCAGTAATGCGCTTTTAGTAAGAAAACAAGATCAAAGTACTATAAAAATATTTTCTTCTTTGGAGCTGGAAAAGAAGAAATTTTCAACTTTAAAATTTGAGCTTATAAACTTTTGTGTTAATTTTATTAGGAAAACTAAAAGGCAGGTGAAAGATAGAGAGAGTTTATTAGCAGAGCAAATAAAAATAAAGATGCACACAATAAGAAATAGTAAAAAATAACACAAAACAGAAAAATGCAAAAGCAAGGAGCATAAAAAATCTTTCAGTCATCTAGCTTTGAGGTTTAATTACAAAAATTTGCTTAAATAAAACAGAGATATATATAACCAAAACTGTAAGTTTTTATTTGGAGAGTCGCAGAATTGGCCTTCTAGTTAAACAACTCTCAGCATGATCAACTATATAAGTATCAAATAAAACCTTGTTATTTTAAAGTAAACAACAAGCAAATACTTACAAAATGATTAATCTGTTTCAGAAGAAAGGACGTCAGCTTGTTTTTTTAGTTGTGAATATCGTTCTCTAAGGTAGGCATAACTGGCACAACGCAAAACTTGCACCCACTCCGCCGCCTCTGTCGCACTGTCAGCAAGAAAATAAGTGCTTCTATCTCCTCCTTCAAACTCTACATATAATCAAATAAGTAATTTTTGTTTGCAACAATCTAGCAAAACCATCCTTAATGCAAAAAGTCGTCTTATCTGTGAAAAAACTTCTCAAAACAAATATAAACATGGAAGCACTCTAATTAACATGTAACTGAATCAACTAGTGAAGAAGCTTTACTATTGTCTTACAATCTAGAGTAAATAATAAAAGCAAATTATTATCAATAGACTACTTCACTAATAAATACATCAAACTGTAGCACTTGACAGTTTACTTACCAAATAATTATCACATTGAAAAAAAGCAATTTATAATTTTGTTTAATTACTGATATATTATGTAATTACATCCTTACAAAACCGCTTTACCATGTATCATTTTTAGTGGTAGTGGTCTTCAAATTATCACCAAGATCCGAATGACAAGCATACCTAGATTATTTTATATCAGTGGTGTTTAACATAATTGGTTCATTTCTTTGAGTTTGTCTGAGCATGCCAACTTTCTTTTAAAAAATTTAAGCTTGTAAAGGCAAAAAAACAATATTGTTTAAAAGGTTTATTTAATTAAAATGTTTGTTTAATCAGTAATAATTTTGTTAAAAAATTTTATTTACTAAAAGTTAGTTAATTTGTTTGTTTGATTAAATTTAAATTTAACTACTGTATTACTGTGATTTGAAGGTTTGTTAAAAAAATTAGACAAAAAACAAGATTGTTTAAAAGTAATTAAACTTGTTTCCACCATTACATTTACATTACAGTACATTGCTTGACATACAGAAGATAACTTTTTTGTTTAAAAAATTGCTTTAAAAACTTTGCTTTAAAGCAAAAATCTTTTAACAGAAAAAAAAAAAAAAATATATATATATATATATAGAAATTTTTCAAAATTTTTTGGTCGGTGCTCATCAGGAAAGTGCTCAATGACGTCGAGTCAGAGCGGTTAGATAATTAACTTACAGACCACAAAATTTTTTAATTTAACATTAATTTTATTTGCCCCAACAGACTGTTTCGCCTGCCTGGGCTCGTCAGGGGGCGGTTAAAAATCTTATTCAAATAGAATCTATATTTTTTATAAATTTGAATAAGATTTTTAACCGCCCCCTGATGAGCCCAGGCAGGCGAAACAGTCTGTTGGGGCAAATAAAATTAATGTTAAATTAAAAAATTTTGTGGTCTGTAAGTTAATTATATATATATATATATATATATATTGCAGACATTAAACAAGACCTAATTTTTGGCTTAGATAGCAACTCATGAAGTGATTAACAATGCAAAAGTCAATTAAAAGGACAAAAAGATAGAAATTTAGTTAATATAAAAGGATAACTAATTCAATTGTACAAAAATTAAAAACCAGCATAATTTCATCTCTTATTTTTATCCTCCTGATTTGCAGGAAAGCATCAGCAGCACTATATGTAGGGCAACTGTTAAGTGATTACCTTAACTGGCTTCTGGAGATAACAAGATATTGCTGTTTGCTTGAAATTTTTTATTTTGCTTTTTAATTTTTAAGGGATGTGACTGAAATTTAAAACTGTTTTTCAAGGCCACCAAGCAGGGGAAAATGCCACAAAGTGTCTTTCCCAAGGACACAACAGAATGGTAAGAGTAGGTTTTAAATTGAAACCATATTGATCACAATTATGGTGTTTTTAACCACTGGAAGAATGAAAGTTTTGTGTAAATAAAAAATAAGAATGTGCCAAAACTGAACAGTAAAGTTAAGACTTTTTGATCATAAGGTGGTTGGTCAACACACAAAGTGATACTGACTTGTCATTTTTTGGCAAATTATAAAAAATAATATAAATTTGATGAAAAATGCAATCTTTGCAGATCAAAATACTAATTTGAAATTTCTAATTATTGAATACAAAAGAATATTTTAAAATTATATGATTTTTTATATATATAAAAAAAAATTCTGTTTGCTTGACAGGATCCACTATTCTCCTTGGTGTTCTTCCCAAACAAAAGATTAGCCAAAAAAATTCTTAACTTGTTAGCTCTTCTGCCACACCTAGATTTGGTTGTATAGACTTGTAAGAAAGAAAATAGGTATACAGCTACAAAAAGGTTGAAAAGCTTTGGTCTAAAAGACACTTAAACAGATGAACAATGTGCAAACAAAATATAAAAACATTAAAGTAATATAATGAATATTTTGCAATAAGCATCAAATTCTATGCAGTAATTAAACTTGTTTCCACTATAACAATGCTTGATGAAAACAAAATAATTTTTATTTCTTTTTTTTATAAATTGCTTTAAAGCAAAAATCTTTCAGCAAAAAAAATGTTACATAACAAGTCTTAATTTTTGCTTTAAATAGCAACTCATCCAAGAGTGATTAAGAGGATGCAAAAGTCAACTAAAAGGACAAAAAGTTTAGAATTTAATTTAATATCAATATTAAAGGATAAGTGATTCAATAATACAAAAATTAATAAACCACAAAATAAACAATAAGAGTTACATAAGTCTATTTCTAGGTTTTTAAGACTCTAAAAATATAGTTTATTTACCTATAACAAAGCTATTAGCTTCTTCAGCTTTAACACTATATTGTTCCAATACTAATACACCGAAAGGTTCAGAATTCTAAAAACAAAAAAATCTGCACTCAAGTATGTGCCAACAATTGTTTATAAAAACAGCTAAACTATTGAAGATAGCAAGGTAATTTTCAAAAAGCACAAAAACAATAATATTAAAGTCTAGTCAATTAGATTTTATCATCTTAAATAATCCATAAAGCCATACACAAAAATGACCAGTTTACTACATTAAATCAAAAATTACTTCCCCACAAGACTAATAGGTTACATTTATATATTTATCACTCATAAAAATACAGCACAAAAAAAGCTAAACTTACACTCTACCAATGACTGCCTCAATTAATGGTATGGTCACCACAAAAAATGTGAATAGGGATAAGCAATTAAGGATATTTTACTATTCCTGTGGTCAGATCTAGCTTAATATACTTTAGCTGCCAGCAACACAAAATTAACATGAAGTTTACTATAGAAAGATGAATATAGGAAATCACTCCTAACTCTGCCACTGCTTTAATGAACATGACCAAAATCACTTTTGGTCTGCAATATATGCAACTGATCAAGAAAATGCACATACAGGGGTAGTTTGACCTCTTACTATCAAGGCAAATGACACATTACTGTGCAAAAGTACAAAAACTCACTCAATTTCTATCAATATCACATTGGTACTTTGCTGTTTCTGACTGCATTGTGCTAATTTTCAACAGCCAGGACAATTACTGGTGAAAATTGACTGGTAAAGTGCAAACAATAACCTAGCTAATTTGGAAAAAAGGTTTATCTAGACATAAAACATTACAAAATTGATGTTCTCAATCAGTTGAATATATTGCAGGCCAAAAGTGATTTTGGTCATATTCAATAAAGCAGTGGCAGAGTTAAGAATGATTCCCTGTACTCATCTTTCTATAATAAATTTCTTGCTTGCCATAAAATTAACCATCCTTAAAATTAACATGAAGTTATTTATTGCATTAAACAATCAAATCAAAGCAATAATTTATTGCAGTGCAAGACATGAAGACAGCAATATTTGAACTTGCTGAAAGTATCAAACACCACAAGTGTTATACATCCATTTACCAAACCCTTTGTTAACATTCAAAAACTATTCAATGAACATAAGCCTAAAATAAATTATGCATCTGTCACAATTTTACAAATATAATCATACTGAATCAAACAAAAAAAGAGACAAAACATGAATTTTACCAAAAGCATAATTTAAATTTAATAAACATTTGCTCTAAATCAATGTGACTTACAAGGTGTGTTTGAAAAGTATCGGGACTGTATGCTTTGCACAAACAACACTTGCAACAGTGATAAAAGCTTTGTTTTTTAAGATGGCGCAATGTCTTGTGGTTGTAAAAATGTAGTTTCAGCATTCTGTGACAACCATATGCTTTTTTACAGGCTTTTCTTGAAAGGTGCTTTACTGTAGTTCGTTTTGGGATAATTTATTTAGTAAATATTTTTTTCTTTTTTTTTCTTCTTTTGTTAACAAATAATGAGCATTGAACAAAGAATCAACTTGAAGTTTCTCGTTCGACTTGGAAAAACTCCAACTGAAACATTCAATTTGCTCCAAGAAGTTTACGGAGATGCTACGATGTCAAGAACTCGGATTTTTGAGTGGCACAAGAGGTTCAGAGAGGGAAGAGAGGATGTGGAAGATGATCCTAAGAGTGGAAGGCCAACAACAAGCAGAACAAACGAAAATGTTGAGCGTGTGAGAGAAAAAGTGCGCAGTGACCGCCGCCTTACTGTTAGAATGATAGCAGATGAGTTGAGCATGAATAGTGAGAGGGTGTGGAGGATCATTACAGAAGATCTGGGGATGAGGAAGGTTTGTGCGAAAATGGTACCAAGGTTGCTGAATGATGGGCAAAAGAAAAATCGTGTGCAAGTGTGTCAAGACATCCTGAAACAACTTGAAATTACACCAGATCTGCTGAGTAGAGTTGTTACCGGTGATGAGTTGTGGATCTTCGAGTACGATCCACTCACCAAACGGCAGAGCCTTGAATGGAAGAGTGCATCCTCACCAAGACCCAAGAAAGCAAGGCTGTTCAAGTCCAAAATTAAGGTGATGCTGATTGTTTTCTTTGATGTTCATGGAATTGTTCATCTAGAATTCTTGCCACAGGGCCAAACCATTAACCAGAATGTTTACAAAGACATCTTGCGACATTTGATGTGTTCGGTAAGGGAAAAAAGAAGAGAATTGTGGGAGACAAAGTCATGGCTGCTTCATCATGACAATGCTCCTGCTCACAATGCCTTAAGCATACGACAATTTTTGCAGAAAATAACATTGCCGTGCTGGAGCAACCACCCTACTCGCCAGATCTGGCTCCCTGTGATTTTTTCTTGTTTCCTAAGCTCAAGGGAGTCATTAAAGGAACCCGTTTTCAAGACTCAAAAGCCATAACAACAGCCATAACGAAGGAACTACGAGCGATCCCAATGGAATCTTTCCAGAAGTGCATAGAAGCATGGCAGCAGAGATTAGAAAAGTGCATTCGAGCTCAAGGAGATTACTTTGAAGGGGACAAGTTGTAATTTTTACGTGGCATTTCAAATAAAATAATTATTTACACAGTCCCATTACTTTTCAAACAGCCCTCGTATGCTGTTGCTCATCAAAAACAGGTTTAGAAATCCAATTTTACCTTAACAAGTGATGTTTTAAAATATTTTTGAAAATAAGTCTGTTCTTTTTTTTTGTTTTATGTGTACCATTTTTAAAAATAATTGCTTGCAAAATGCATTGGGACAAATGGTATGAGCATCTTAAGGGCTTTTTTTAGCAAAAGGGTAGGCCTATGCTAAGATTTGGTGACACCAAAACCTAGAAAGCATTGTAATTTGAAAAATTCTTGTTGAACCTGCTTTGCAAAATCACAATGATTTTACCAAGGTATTTATCATTAGCATTTGCTTTGTCAACACTTGCAAACACGAAGCAGCTGTCTTACCCATACTGGATATGAATTTTTGGTATGTAAGTATCTATCAAGAGACTGTTTAAGCTCATCTAAGTACATAAAAATTGTTTGGTTCACTGTACTTTTAATACACTTGACGAAGAAGTTATCTCTTGCACATTCCATTGTACTTGACAAAGTGCGCAGTAGCTCATAAAAGTCTGTGTCATTAATAAAAACTTTAGTGCACATTTTTTGTTCTTTTCTGATCAATTTTAATAGTTGACATGACTTTTCCAATTTTTATTCCCTCTAATCTTTCAAAACTAATTAAAGCTACACAACCAGTGATTAAGTTTAAATTGTAAACAATTTTTTTTCATCAACAGAAACCTTTTTTGTGTGTGTGTGAGTCAACAACTTTTCAAGATTTTCTTTTGTATTTTCCTGTTTCATTGTTTAAGTTGAAAAATTATTTATTTATTTAACTTCTCCATTTTTTCTGTTTAAAATGCCTGCATACATATATTCTGATAAAGGTAGGACATTTTTTAGCAAGGATGTTCAAATGTTCTTTCATGAAAACAGAGTTGTCGTAAGTCATAGCACATTAAACAATCCATCAGAAAATGGTTAAATAGAAAGATACAATAATAACATTTTAAAATGCTTGACAGTTGTATTAAAATCAAAAAAAATTTGAATATTTAAAATTGGCAAATCGTTTTGCCAGATGCCTTGCATTTCATTCAATTGCTTTATGCAAAAATGAAACTCCACATAAAAAAATTTTTTTTCTAAACAATTCAATGTTAATAGTTTAACACCTACTTGGCTTATTAAATCAGAATCAGTGTTTTTCATATTGGGTTTTTGCAAACTGACCCTTTGGTGGAAGAAGTAAGTTTAATAGAAGCAATCATCAATATGTAGATATACATTTTCAGGATGAATGAGAAACAGTCATTGGGATAATATATCTGGCTTTAGTTGGTTTTAAAGTTCGAATTAATCAGGGTTGGCAAAATTCTGGGTTTTTTTGGGTTTTATTAATTTTTATATTTTATTACTTAAATTGTTTTTGAGACATTTTACTATTTAAAAGAAGTTATATAAGTGACTAATAAAGTGAGGAATGGTAAGTAAATTTAAACAAATATTAATACAAATTACAAATAGACTGATATGTTTACTTTTTGATATACTGACATAGCCTCAGCTATAGCCTATATGACAAACAACTATTACCAGTAAATTCATCAAACTTGCATTTAAATTTGTCCCATCGAATTGTATTGAACATATATTTATAATTCTCATTGTACTGTATACTGAGAAATGGGCATGGTGTACACCAGTTTTTGCTGCATCTAACTAAGAATGATTATAATCAAAGAGCATAGGTAGCTCAATGCCTTTGGATGAGCATTAAGTTAGGGGAGCAAAGCAAACACTCTAGTGCAGTGCTTCTCAACCCCTAGGTTGTGACCCAAAAGTGGGTTGCCCTGTAATTTGATTGGGTCGCCAACAAGTCTGGAATTTTAAAATCAGCTTAAAACATCATGTATTTTTTTTAGAGGAAACCATGATCATGGGACAAAAATGGGAAAATCCAAGATTGGTTCTATATAAAGACCTTTTTTTTACACCATGATTTTGGGAGACAAAAATAGGAAAATCCCTAGACTGAAGACCTTTTTTTTTTAGAGATCACTTAAGGTTTGGGGACGAAAATAGAGATTTTTATGCTAGTAACTAAGTCTAGTAAAGATTGGGTTGCCAAAGTTTTCTTGTCAATTTTTGGCCAAGATTTGGATTGCCACAAAAAAAGGTTGAGAAGTACTAGTGTTATGTGAGAAGAGTCGAAATGGCAACATACAACATTGGCCATTGCAGTTTAGTATAGCACCAGACACTATAGACATTGGATGTTTGTTTTACTGCATGTGTCTGCAGAGTAAGCAAGAGATATCATGGTCACTACTCACTCGCCATACTTTATTTAGTGATTCATATTTCTATTTAGTGGCAGGAATAAAAAACATAACATTATAGTTATTGGAAAAAATTCAAATAGCTTCTACTTAAATTTTATTTTAAGAAATTAACTGCAGAAGGCAGGCATTAGATGCTTTGATTAAAACAAAATGTTTTTTTAGCATGACAGGGTTAGATCAAGAGAAATGTGGTTGTATATTTTTTGTAAAGTTCTTGGATATGCAATCCTTACTAATTGTTACAAAAATATAAAGTATATTTCTATAATATCTGTAATAAAAATAATAAGTATTTCAAAATATTAGTATATAATACAAAAATATATATATATATATATATATTTTAGCTGTGCATCATTATCAACAAAAACAAATAGAAAATTAGTAAATTACTGATGACGCCAGTTATCTTACAACATCAGTAATTATTGTGGTTAACAAGTGAGGTCACTTCAGCAGGGGCATCTGCTTTGATGATGAACTATGTTTCAAGCACATTTGTACATTATAACCGCTTCCTCACGTATTTGAATGGGGACATCTTTAGATCTCTACAAAGATCCATAAACATGGTCCCATATAAAACATTTGCCTCCTTTGCTGTTTTCTGGATGGATCTCTTCAGACTTCTCCCCAAGCAGGACAAGGCTGTCTTCAAAGTCTTAGCACTTCGAGGACAGCCTTGTCCTGGTCAATTTTGCACATTCCCACTTTCTTTATACATTTTAAGAGTCCTCCAGACCAGCATTCTGTTCACTTTCAGGTCATTGCAAATTTCTTTCAGAGACTTTCCTGCCTTAAAAAGCTCAACAATTGTGATTCGTTTACCTAAACCTACAGCCATAGTTAAATTTAAATACCTGAAAGAATAAAGATTCATTAGAAAGTGTCAAAAGTTAAGTTACATTGAAAAAATATAGAAAAAATTTAATTTAAATTGAACTGTAACGCTAAATATTGATCAACCTGTATAATGCTTTAAATACCTCAAAAAATAAAAAATTAAAAAAACACTTGAGGCAAGGTTTTATTGGGCAGATTTTTTGGGCAAGTTTTTTAATGCCAACCCTAAGTAAAATGCTTGTTTTGATTTTTGTGTAAAATGCAATAAATTGACAAAATGAATTGAGGTTGTAGTTTTATTCCATTCTCATGACCGAAATTATTTAAAAGGTCATATTTATCAATTTAGCATGTTATTCATAGGATATGTAAGCATATACAGATATTTTTTTACTATTACAATATAATATACAGTAATACTATTACAATTAATATAATTGATATAAAATGCTTTTAAATACCTTAAAAAATTAAAAATTAAAAAAACTCAAAAAAAAAACCCACTTGAGGCAAGGTTTTATTGGGCAGGTTTTTTAATGCCAACCCTGAGTAAAATGCTTGTTTTGATTTTTGTGTAAAATGCAATAAATTTATGAAATAAATTGAGGCTGTAGTTTTATTTTCATTCTCATGACTGACATTATTGATGAAGGTCATATTTATCCATTGGTAGCATGTTATTCATAGGATATGTAAGTACATACATATATTTTTCTACTATTACAAGGTAATATGTTCAGTAATACTATTCCTATTAATATAATTGATATAAAATGCTTTTAAATAATTTAAAAAAGGAAAAATTTAAAAAAAACCCAAAAAAACCCACTTGAGGCAAGGTTTTATTGGGCAGGTTTTTTAATGCCAACCCTGAGTAAAATGCTTGTTTCAATTTTTGTGTAAAATGAAATAAATTGATGAATTGAATTGAGGCTGTAGTTTTATTTCCATTCTCTTGACTGACATTATTTATGAAAGTCATATTTAGCAGTTGGTAGCATGTTATTCATAGGATATGTAAGTATATATAGATATAGGGTTTTCATTTCAAGTTGGCGATTTTTCATTTCATTTCAAGATTTTTTCATAAATTTTATAACAATTTAATCCTTGTGAACTTGAAATGAAAAATTGCCAACTTGAAATGAAAACCCTATAAGCACAAGGTAATATGTTCAGTAATACTATTAATATTTATATCATTGATATATAATGTTTTTAAATACTTTAAATAAAAAATTAAAAAAACCCACTTGAGGCTGGGTTTTATTGGGCGGGTTTTTTTGGGCAGGTTTTTTAATGCCAACCCTAGAATTAATTGATAAAATAATTAATGTCACCAAATGCCTCATATTAAGAACATTCAAGAAGCAAACACGTTTTGAAAATGATTTAAAACTTTTAAACACTGAAGATGAAAACGAAGTATCAAAAAAGAAAATTTTGTCTTGTCATAAAAAAGACAGTCAGTTGCACTTTGCCAAAAGAGTATAACATTAAAATTATTCAATAATTGTGTTAGCACTCAGTAAGTAAAGTGATGTTGTGTTTGTAACTGTAAAAAAGCATGTAAACATTTGAGTAAAATCTATGTTAATTAGCGGTTTTTGTAAGAATGTTCTTAAAATTTTGTGTCAAATTTAGGTTATTCTGTACATTTTGAATTTAGGTTACAGTTGTTAAATTTCAATATTGCTTTTGTCAATACATTACAAACATCACCACCAAAACAACCACCAAAACAACCTAAAATTTAGATCTTAGCAAAAGACTTTGTTTTCAAAAATTCCGAAAAAAAGCAGTATTCATACTTTCAAACATTTCAAATAAAAAATTTACACAGAATAAAGTCTTAAAGCTAAGATAAATAGAACATATTTCAATATTGCTTTTGTCAATACATTACAAACATCACCATCAAAACAACCATCAAAACAACCTAAGATTTAGATCTTAGCAAAAGACTTTGTTTTCAAAAATTCCAAAAAAAAGCAGTATTCATTCTTTCAAACATTTCAAATAAAAAATTTACACAGAATAAAGTCTTAAAGCTAAGATAAATAGAACAAAGAGTTAAAAAATTGAACAGGCCAACTACATTATTGTAAATTCAGATTTTTTTTGAGGATACAAGTTATCACTTGTATTTCATATACTAGTGGTTTTCAAAGTGGTCAATTGGACAATCTAAGTTGTCATTCATAATCAAGAGGTCAAATGGGGGTTAATGTATTACTAGGGGTTCAATAAATAATTCCTAGGGTCCATGAGAGCAATAAAGCTTCCAATTAAAAATTAATCAGGCAAAAAAGCAAACAGTGCTTTTCATTGAATGAAACACAGTTAAGCAGACTGATCAAATGTCAACTCTCAATAGGGCAAAACAAGGAAAGGCTTATGCTATCAGCAAGGATATCATAATACCAGCCATGAAAAAAGTTACACTAAACTGTTATACAGCAAGACTTTCACAATATGTTAAAAAATTTACTAGTAACAGTACAGTCAAAAAAAGAATAGATGAAATATCAGATAATGCACAAAATACATTAAAATCAATAATTCAAAATAGTAAATATCTCTGCAACTTGATGATTTGAATTATGAATCAGTAAATAAATTATCTTTGCATTATTTTTAAATTTTTGTCAAATATTTCAAAGCTGATGAAAAAGGTGAGATAATTTTACAATATCTGAAGCAGTATTTCGAAAAGCATAATATTCCTCTTCACCCATTTCAAAAAGCACAATATTCACCTAATGTCCTCATATGCAGATTGCAGACACCATCATAACTGTCAGTCATTGTGACTATTTACAGTTTAACGTTTCTTGAGCCAATAACTACAGTCTATCTTCATGTTTATTACAAAATATTTCAAATTTTTCAACTGAAAAGCAACTGAATAATCTATTAAATACAGCCCAACTGAGAGCATATTTAGGTGATATTTTTAAAGTTTTGTTATTGCAAGTTTTAATTTTACTCATTTGTTATAAATATTTGCAAATAAGCTATTTACTAGCTGAACAAAAACAACTAAAAACTGATGTTCTCATATGAGGACACCCAGCAGATCCATGTATAAAAATATGTATTTGCATTCATTTCCTGGTACCAACACTTTAATTACTGTAATAAATAGCTTTTGTTGTGTTTTTTCTCTTATTTATATCTTTTACCACATCATATATTAATTTAACAAAATTTGGTTCATTGGTACTAGGTCCTGGCACTAACAGGTTAATAATAACATTATTGCAGTAGCTACAAATGGTGCTCCAGCAATGGATGGTCAATGCAGAGGATTTGTAAGTCTATTCAAGAAAAAAGTTTCTGGTGTACACACTACCCTGTGTAAAGCACAGACAACATCTTGTACCCCAGAAGCTCAGTGATGAATAGGATAATGCCTTGAAAGTGTCCATCAGAGCAATTAACAAAATCAAAGCAAATGATGTCATCCATAAGCAATTACAAATTAAAGCATATCTGATAGAGAGTTAGAAAACTACATTTAACTCTTGTAGACAATTTAATTAAAAACTTTAAAAGTATACTTTGATGACCTAAAAAAGATAAAGTTCCAGAATGGATGATAACTCCTTTTGTTGTAAAAGGAGTGCAGACATTGACTCATATATAGAGGAAGAATTTATTGACATGAATGGATGCATAAGCCTTGTTTAAAAGGAAAGGTTTCAACCAATATCCTCAGTTTTCTGCAGTAGGTCATACATAAACCTTTACAAAAGACCAGACTAAAATTGGAAAAGCAAGGTAACCAACAGTTGAAGCTCACTAACTTTTAACCAAATATCTGTTTGCTTGTTAAGTCTGATCAAGCACACATCCTTCATATCAAATGAGGTTGAATGTGGAGAAAATGATTTGCTGCACTGATACTTGATAGTTATGTTCTATTTTAGGACTTTTTAATATTTCACCATGCATTGAATTTTATTTGAATAGTGAATAGTGAAATTTATTTGGATATTTTTTTTTTATATTAGTAACAGAATGCTAGGCTGGAGAATCTATAAGAAATTTTATACTTAATTGGGGGTTGACTTCCAGAAAAGTTTGAGAACTACTGCACATTAAATTTTTTCATTATAAGCAAAAATAATCTGAAAAACACAAACATTTGAACTGGATACAAAATAGTTAAAAGCATTCTTAAAAACTTGAAAAATAAATTAAAACTTACATTGGATTTTCCTTTCATATAAAATAGTAAATTGCCTATTAGGCGACACCAACGCTCAGTTAGAACTGTAAAAATAATAATTAAAAAAATAATTTGCTTTTTTTAAGCGTTTTTTTTATTAAAACAAAGCAAACTCATTTAATTTACATACACAAAAAATACTTTTTTAGGGTTAAAATACATTACTAACTATAAATGATGTACACCAAAGTTAAAAGTTGTATTGGTTTTGCCATATAAGCAATAAATATTTTAAGTATATAATTGCTGTTCTAACACCACTAAATATCAAGATATCACCTATTCCAAAAACTTTGATTTTTAGAAAAACATGTACTTTAAATTTTTATGTCATTTGAAAAAATTTGCACACTTGTAACCATATGCAAAGTTATTGGTCCAAAATATTTTTAAACATTTGAGCATTCAGGTAATAATGCATAGGCTGTTTCATAGTTTTATTGTTGTTTGTGTTGACATATCCTTTAAACTGAAGCTTCAATCAAGTTTTCGACTTTTAAAAGAGCACATGTCTCACACTTGTTTAAAAGATTGTCCAAAAGTCATATATAAAGTGACCTAACTGACTGCAGCTTTGCATACTTTTTCAGTAAAAAAAATATTTGCTGCAATAAAAGTTATATACGAGGTGGGTCCAAAAAGTATCTCACCTTTGGGCATAAAACACACAACACAATGAATATCACAAATTTTATTTACCATATATTTCAGCATATAAGATGACTGTCAGATAAGACGAAGCACAAAATTATATTGGTTTTCGGCATATTTCAGCATATAAGGCAACCGTTAGATAAGACGAGGTACAAAATTATATTGGTTTTATATACCATAAAGGCTTTTATATCGGTTGTATAAGACAATTCGCTTGGTTGTATAAGACGCTTTTTGACTTTAAGGGTCATCTTATATGCCGAAATATATGGTAATCTCCTTCAAAATACCATATTTTCTTTGCAAATGCACACACTTTTTCCAGCACCTCTGCCACTTTTGGAAACATCTCTTGAACTCCTCCTCTGGAATGTTTCCTGAGCTCTGCCATTGCTTTTTCCATAATGAAATCACGACCCTTTTAGCATAGTTTTTAACTTGGGGAATAGCCAAAAGTTGCATGGTGCCAAATCAGGAGAGTAAGGAGGCTGTTGTACAAGTGCCATATTATTTTTGACCAAAAAACCTTTGATGACATGGATGGAATGAGTGGGAACATTGTTATGGTGAAGCTGCTCCTTTTGTTGCTCCATCAGCAGCTTGGGAATAAATTCAGCTAATACTCTCCAAACATACAAATCTTCAGTTAAAATGGAGTGAACTGATCCTCTGCTTATTCTCACTTCTTCAACAATTTTCCTGAGTGTTAGACGGCAATCTTCCATCACAATTTGGCAAACCTTCTCAATCACCTCCTCATTTTGGCTTGTGGATGGCCTGCCAGAGAGTGCCTCACTCTCTAGTGACATTCGACCATTTTTGAAGCAATTAAACCATTCTTTATTTGAGTTTGACTTAAGGCCTCATCTCCAAAAGCTTGCTGAATCTTTTGAATTGTTTCAGTTTGATTATTACCTAGCTTTTGGCAGAGCTTGATACAATATCTTTGTTTGATGCTTGTTGGCATTACGCTTGTGAGCAAAAAATTGATGATCATGCACTATACAACTGCATTAAATGCTTCAAAAAAAGAGAATGAGACCAACTATTGGTTTAAAATTTTTTATGCATGGGTAGTAATTGTGACATTACAATCTGCCAAAACCACTTTGCTGGTGTGGCATTATTTTTGGCAGGAGGAGATAAGGGGAGATACTTTTGGACAGACCTCGTAAGTGACATTTTGGTGAAATTCTTGAAACTGCACCTTAAGTATCTTTTGAGTTATAAATTGTCAAACCTAGGTGGCCTTTTGAAACTCACATTAAAAACTTTAAAAAAGAGTGTGGATAATATGTTTAAGATAAATACCAAGTTATAACTTTTTACCCTCAAGAATACTTTAAAATTGATGTTTATACATATACACATTGAAAAAAACTTCTGTTGCTTAAATGGCTAAGTATCAAGATCCAAGATATTCAAGAAAAAAACACTTTTTCCACTATCAATACATTTTCCATTATCATTACTTTTTTCTACTATCAATACCTATTATCTATACACTCAATTGTTTAATCCAATGCATGCAAAATAGAACTTTCTTAATATCACCAAAAAACCTTGCATTGCACAATGCCAACAAATGCCAAAATGAAACATGTTATTATAAAATTATTGATCAGCATAGACTGTGAAAAAAGAATTGACCAATAAGACTGTGAAAGAACCAAATAGAAGCATTAAAGTAATCCAATAAAAAAGTAAAATTGTTTTATTTTTGCTATTAAAAAAAAGTAGTTTTGTTTTAAAACCAAATATTTAAGATGTTCAAATTTATGTTCATTTTAATTTGATTCTCAAAGATAATTTTCTTTGTTTATACAATCGATATTGGCTTGGTTGCTCCTTTTTGCTTAAGCTAAGCCACCGTTGTACCAGGCATTTAGTAATTCCTGCAACTAAATTTGAATTTGAATTTTCATGCTTAATTGATTTTAAAAAAGTAAACAGCGTCAGTTAACATGTCCATTAGAAGTTAAAGTGTAATAAAAAGTAAAATTGCAAAACTACTGCATTATGTCAAATAATGTGAAAAGAAACAGGATATCCGGAATGCATTGCACCAGATCTAGTGTCAATGGTCGACCCAGTCTGTAACTGCCGCAACAACCAGTACGTGGACTTCAGCGACAACATGGAGGACCATGTCAGATACATTTCCTCAATGAATCACATGGTTGCAGTGATGTTCCTCAGCCTGGTGTGCAGCAATGGGGAGGTCTCACCCCCATCTTATTTGACAGTGGCTAGCAGCTGAACACTGATGGATATATTGACATCATGACCTCAACCATAATCCCCTGGATGAGGAAGATGGCTGGCAAGAAGAAATTTGTTTTCCAGCAGGATGGGGCCCTCATGATGCAGGCCTTCCTCAAAAAAAAAAATTAACTTTTGGCCCAAGTCAATGTGGCCTCCCCAGAGCCCAGACCTTGACCCCCTGGACTACAGTGTGTAGTGGTGAGTGGAGAGTAATGCATGTAAGACTCAATTCCAGAATGTCTAAGAGCTGAAGGCTTGCATCACCTAGAACTGGGCCAACCTTGACAAGGGGTACTTTGTCGACATCTGCTGTGCCTTCAAAGGCTGCTAAAGCACATCATCAAGACTGAGGGCGACTACATGATTAATTATGAAAAGTAGGATTAATTTAATCAATTAGTTTAACATTTTATTAAAATGCCCTAAAAAATAATCAAGATATAAAGGTTTTAAAGACCAGTATCCAAAAAGTCACTGGAATTACTAAACACCCAGTAAGTACAGTACCAATCAACAAGATGAAACCATTTAAAAATTTGCTAATAAGAATTTGCTATAATATCCAAAAGCACAACAAAAATCATGCAGATTAAATGAGCATCCTTTCTGCTTGCAAGTACAAATATCATTGAGTTATCTCACCATCCTCAAAGATTCGACAATTCAATATGAATATTCTTAGAAAATTCACTGAATTGCTTTAATTACATTTATTGATATAGTAAAACTATTTGAGAGTATACCGTCTGTTTTGTTCCAAAGTTTTCCTTCCTTTTGTCGTAAATGTAAGATACCTTCTTTAGTACAATCAGTTGAATTTTTGGCTAATTGCTTTAGTTCACATGAATTAAATCGCATTTTTTAAACATAACTAAACAAAAAACTTATATACAAGTACTTATATTAATACGACTTTGAAAAAAAATAAACTAATAAAGAATATAGACTTTAGTTAATGGAACTGGGTAAATTTAAATAACTGAAATAAATTTTCTATTGGTTATTTTAACAGGACAAGCTTAAACAGTTAGCACTAATAGTACCAAATGGTCATTTTTTACCATTTTTATATTTTCAAGTGAGTAATGCTTTGTCCATTTTGAAATCTGCCACATGGCAATAAAGCCACAGCCACATAGAATGCCACATAGCAGTAAAGCCACTGTTACCACTATTTAGCAGTAAATTAATCACAAGCCCTGTTGCATTTTTGACCTATGTGGCACTTTGTAGATTCTTGCTATATGTTTTGCTTCTGTTACACTTCATTTTCCGAAGCAAGACAATTTGGCGGGACCAATTTGGCGGCGAGCCAATTTGGCAAGAAAATAAATAAAAATTATTTACCTTCACTAGCGTTGAAGCGACAGCAAAAAAGTTTTGTTATGTCACAAAGGCAATTGAAAAGACAATTGTAATTGTTCAGCTGATAAGAGTGAAAATTTTAATTTAAAGTTGTTAAAGGCTTTAAATTTAGGGATGTTCCTAGCCAAATATTTTAATTAAAAAAGATACTTTAATGGTTAAATTTTTGAATCACGGTCGTTTAACATATATCTTTTACAAAAAAGTGTAGCGATTAATTGGACAGCCCAAGTATTTTCACACGAAATACAACTTTAATTATTATCGGAGTTATAGAATTTAGTTCAAAACGTTGGATTTAACTTTCACATACTCTATTTTTATGCAATTTCGAAATTCACATCCTGCCGTTCCATATCGTATGATCACGTGGTAATACGCCCACTTGTATACAGCGACGTGGCTTAGTCACAAATTGAAATATAATGAGTTGCTCTCCGGCAGATATCGGTTAGATAAGTTAACTTCTGTCATGATAATGCTATACTAAATTGTTTCTATTATTGTAATTATTTGTTTTAATTTTTATTTTGTTTTTAATTCTATTTGAATAAGTGAATAAATGTGCTGTAAATAGAATCAATAGTGGTTAACCTTCTGAATTTGAACTGCACCAATTTAACTTGGAACACAACGCTCTTAACCACGACAAAAGTACAATAATGTAGCTTACTACAAAGACTACAGGTTTGAAGTTTTACAGGTGTAGAAAGTTATGATGTCATAATAAGCATTTTACTAATCTAAACAAATCTATTCTGGTCGGCACGCATAAACAGTTTTATTTTAACTATTCTTTTTTATGGTAGTTCTAACAGTTTGTTTCACTTATAGGGCTCGTCAGAAAGCAATCAAAAATTTGAAAAACAAATACAAAAATTAAAGCTTAACAAAGCGATAAAAAGTCGTCAAAAAGAACTTAAAACAAAAAGAAAATTACAGCAGTGATTAAAAATTTAAACCGGTTACAATTGTTTAAATTAAATTTTAATGTGTAAAGTTTTTTTTCCCTTTCTTACCCTAATGTTTCCAAATTTAAATTTATTATGGCTAATATCATGATTAATGATCTAGCATTGTGGGTAAAGACAAACGGCAAAATTTGGCAAAATAAATTTGTATTTAATCTATTCATAATATAACTGAACAAAATTATTGTAGTGCGAATTTGAAGTCGCCATGCTTATTTGTTATCTATGTGCTGGCCATAAACGCGATTTTTTGTGATGTCACAAAATTTACGCACTTGCAAAAACTTCAAACAATTCCGTTGCATTAATTGCAGCTGTGCAATTAACGGCTTCTGAAAAACACTGATTACCGATATAAGAAAATGTTTAACAATACAATGGGTAAAAGTCTAAACAAAAGATACAAAAATTCAATCAGGTTTGTACCAATGGCTATGATGCAACTATTGTCAAGACTCAAGGCAGAAGATTAGATCAAGCCAAATAGCAAAGCTTACAGAAGAGTAGGGGAGATGTGGGACCAATGAAGCACGGCTGTATTTTCTCCCTTGCAAAAAGAATTGTTTTAATTTTGAATTTATTCAATCGAAGTGAATATAAAAACATTCTTTATCAAATCTAAGCTTTGTCTCGCAACGCATTTTGAAGTAATTTGCAAATTAGTCTTTTTCAGTGCTTAAACTAAATTTATGCTACTGTGTTTCGAAGTATAAGAATACAAAGAAAAAGTTGTATTTAGCGGTGCAGATTTGGCAGTAGTTGTGAACGTATGTACAGATACATTTTAGAAAAGTGTATCTTTTTGAAACTCAGTTAGTTTTATTTTAGGAACTTTGAAGTAAAAATGGCTGACAATGGGACCAATGAAGCATTGACTAAAGGGACCAATGAAGCATTGCTTCAAAGGTCCCTCATAATATTTATTTTTTGTTTTTCAGCAAAAATGCCAACTTTTAAAAAGAATAAAAATTTAAAAGGTAAATTTACGTCTTCACAAATTGATATACGTAGCTGTCAAAGATGTACTAAATAGAGGAATGAGCATTCGTGAGGCCTGTCGAATGCACAATATTCACAATGTCACTTTGCGTCGATATGTGCGTAAAGCAAAGCAGCAGAATTTAGACCAAACAAAAGTGAATAAATTATCCATGGTTACAAAACAAGTAAGATGATTGGTTTGTGCAATCACATGCTCCAAATAGACAACAACTATGTTTATATTTCAGGTTTTTTCTGATGAAGAAGAAGCAGCTCTTGTTAAATACATTATTACGATGTCGAAGTTGTTTCATGGATTAACTAAAATGCAGACCAAACAATTAGCGTACAAGTTTGCTAAAAATAAGAATATAAAAATTCCTCAAAATTGGATTCGTGATGAAGCTGCTGGAGAAGATTGGCTCAAAGGATTTAGAAAAAGAAAAGCTGGCATCATATTACGGCAACCTGAGCCAACTAGCCTGGCCAGAGCAGCAGCATTTAATAGGTAAAATGTGGAAAAGTTTTTTCACAATTTACGAGAAGTTTATACTCGAGGAAACAATATTTGTCCTCACAATATATTTAACCTAGATGAAACAGGTGTTTCCACCGTACAAAAACCGCGACAGGTTTTTGCTCAAGCTGGGACAAAACAAGTTGGAAGGATAACTTCTGGTGAGCGTGGTGAAAACGTGACCATGTGTGGTTGTGTAAATGCAACTGGAAATGCTTTACCACCAGCTTTTGTGTTTCCACGAGTACACTTTAAAGCACACATGTTAAAAGGAGCCCCAACAGGAAGTTTAGGATTAAGTTGTTCATCTGGGTGGATGAATAGTGACGTTTTTCCAGAGGTGCTTAAACACTTCATTGGTCACACGGCTGTTTCTAAGTAAAATCCGGACTTACTTATTTTAGATAATCATTCTAGTCACATTGGTTTGAAAGTCATAAATGTTGCACAAAAGAATGGATTGACAATTTTAACGTTTCCACCGCATTGCAGCCATAGGATGCAACCTCTGGATGTTTGTGTCTTCGGTCCTTTTAAGCGATTTTATAATAAATTTGCAGATGCTTGGATGACTTCACATCCAGGACAATCGATAACTATTTATGATGTTGCAGAACTTGCGGGGGCAGCTTTCAATAAAGCTTTTTGCATGGAAAATATCATTTCAGCTTTTAAATCAACTGGAATATTTCCATTTAATCCTAATATTTTTACTGATGATATGTTTTTACCTGCTGAAGTTACTGACGTTCCAATTGCTCCTAATCCCACACCTAATCAAGAAGAAGCGGTCATGGATCCTGAGAACACAATTACAGAAGCTCACTCATTAACATTTGCTAATGAAAAAGCTCTTTGTACAATTATGCCCCAGCCAAAAGTTTCTGTAAAGCGTTTTAAACAAAAATCCTTTCAATTGAAATCTTCCATTATAACGGATAAGGAAGCAAAATTACGACGTTTTCCACACAGTGCTGAAGTAAGTTCAGAAAGTGAAGACCTGTCGTTATCAAGTGATTATGATGATGATTTGATTAGTTTATCTTCTTCGTCTGAAGATGCAGAAAGTGTCGGCATCACTCCTCTAAATGTTTCAGTTGGAAATTTTGTGGTTGCAAAAGTTTACTCTTGTGCAAATTTTTCAAAAAATTTTATCGCCAAAGTTGTTACTGGACTAGATGCTGACAATGACTATGAAGTGAAATTTATGAAAATGTCCAATAAAGTTAAAAATGGATTTATTTTTCCAGAAATCGATGATGTTGCTTCTGTGTCATACAATAATATTGCTTGTGTTTTATCTAATCCTTCACCTGTTGCTCAAACTGTTCGACTTTCAAATATTTTCAAGTTTTCAGATAATCTGACAAAATATAATATTGCAAAATGAATAAAGTGTTAATTTTATGCACAGCTTTTGTGGTAGAATTTTTTAAAAAGTTGATTTAAATTGAACAGTTTTCATTTTTTTATTGACTGTAGAAATACTCAAGCGTTTTTTCTATACAGTCGTACTTGCATATTATTGACAGTCACTTTTTTATGGTTTTTACTGTTTGGTTGTGTTTGTCATGTCATCAGTTGCTTTTGTGCCAAAATATAAAGATAAATTTCTCTAAAATTTGATTTTTGTTAGTTGCTTCAAAGATCCCACACCAATGCTTCATTGGTCCCAGCCTTAAGGGACCAATGAAGCAATTTTTGTAATGATTTTAAATCATCACCATGTACTTCGTGTAGAAGTTAGAGGTGTAAAAGAAGTACCTATAAAACGTACCATTGTAAACTGTATAATAAACAAGTATGAAGGAGTATGCATAAAAATCCATCCCTCCAGCGACCCAAACTTACTTTTTGGTTTATTGGTCCCACATCTCCCCTATACAAATCGTTTTTGATTAACTTTCAATGTGTAAAGTGTTTTCCTTTGCTTACACTAAAGTTTCCAAACAACAAACAAATTTATTGGAACAAACTAAGTGCCCTAAGATGCTTTTAAAAAAAAAATAAAGATTTTTATGCGTTCTATTAGTCCAATAAATTCATCTATTTTTTCAAAACAATACCCGCAAACACCAAAAACTTTTTATGCTATTTTTTAATTGTTTTGATGAAAACTGAAGTTAAGTGAAACAAAGCAATTGTGTTTTTTCTATTTTTGTACAGATTTACACCCGTAAAACTTCAAACCTGTCGTCTTTGTAGTAAGCTACATTATTGTACTTTTTTCTAAAAGATATATGTTAAACGACCGTGATTCAAAAATTTAACCATTAAAGTATCTTTTTTAATTAAAATATTTGGCTAGGAACATCCCTAAATTTAAAGCATTTAACAACTTTAAATTAAAATTTTCACTCTTATCAGCTGAACAATTACAATTGTTTTTTTTTAAACAAGCTGCATAAAGATGAGAAACACCAGACTCGAGTTTCGCTCTCATTAGAGCTCATCAGTGATGCTTATCTCACCGCGAATCGATCTCATTAGAGCTCATCACTGATGAGCTCTAATGAGATCGATTCGCGGTGAGATAAGCATCACTGATGAGCTCTAATGAGAGCGAAACTCGAGTCTGGTGTTTCTCATCTTTATGCAGCTTGTTTAAAAAATTAATTCCAAATCCTCTTAATTCTTCAAATTACAATTGTCTTTTCAGTTGCCTTTGTGACATAACAAAACTTTTTTGCTGTCGCTTCAACGCTGGTGAAGGTAAATAATTTTTATTTATTTTCTTGTCAAATTGGCTCGCCGCGAAATTGTCGCGTACCCTTCATTTTCTTTGTACAATTTGTGTCAACTATTGAGTTATTTTTTTTAGTGGAAAGATCAAACCTTAGACAAACATGATAATTTTTTTGTTTCTTGCTAAAATTCTTTCTCTAAAAACAGAAAACTTGTTGACAGTTCCATGAAAACTAGATCACAACATGGTATAAGATGAAACAAATAATAAACCTATGGAATAGACAAATAGAACAAATAATTTATTTTATTTGAAAATACAACACCATGGTGCTAGGTACACACACCAGCACACTAATAGGTGAGGAATAAAAAACAAAAAAAGAAACAAGCCAAAGAAAGATTCCACAAACAAACTGTAATACTCAGTAGACAAGTAATGTAATATATAGCGACTATGGATGTAATACAGTGGAGGTCAAATTTTTTAACATAGATTTTAAAACTAGATAGGCTTGGAGCAGATACAATATCTGGAGGGAGTTTATTCCAAACATCCAATATACGGTTAGTGAAGAAATTTTTGAACTGATTTTGTTTAGGATGAGTGAGAGACTGAATGGTCCAGTCGTGCTGATGCAGATTATAACCAGAGTTGCGATACGAAAAAAATTATGAAAATTTAAATCTGACAAATTGTGACATATTTTGTACATCAAGAAAAGGTCATATTCAACTCTACGATATTCTAAAGATTTTATGTTAAGCTTTTCTAGGCAGTCATATTGAAAGTTGCTGTAGTTGTGCGTAGAACTGTAATTCACAATTGTGTCACATACTAATATTTTTAAAAGGCTGGAGGGGAGCGGGAGCTGGAGCCATAGATTTTTAAAATGCTGGAGCGGAGCTGGAGCTGGAGCCATAGATTTTTTTTGCCAGCTCTGCAGCCCTGGTTAAATGTATACTGTATATTATCAACTTTGCTGCAATTCACCAATGCTTTCAAAGCATAATGACTGGATTGTTAGATCATAAAAAAGATATTGGTTTGATCCATTTTACAATCTATTAACACTTTGAATACCATGGCATACATATACTATATGCAGAGGCGCCGGAGTTTTTTTTTGCCAGGGGGAGCAAAATTAAAAAAAGGGTATATATTCAATGGTAGCCTACATACTTTGACTAGTTAAGTTTAAGTACCATATCTGTGACACTTCCCAGTAAACATTCATCATCGGGCCAACGTTGGCTTTAGCGCGGCTGGGTTGGGAGAAAGTTAGCAAAATTGCCAACATTTAACCAACAATGCCAACTTTCTGCCGATGATTTATTTTTGAGTTCTGGTTTGTTCTATTTGTTGCGTTAAGTACTAAAGTGGAAAAAAAATTAAATTTACGCTCAAAAAAGCTTTTTTGTCACTATTTCTTTGCTTAGTAAAATTCGTGTTCACAGCTGCTGGTAATGTGTTGGGCCAACGTTGAAGGCAGCGTTGGCTGTCTCTCCTGTGACTAAGTTGGTGATACGCTGGTAAGAAGTTGGCCAAAATTTTTTATTCAAAGACATTACCAGTTGTTCGTGTTAAATATTGATGCAAGCTTTTTACAAAACAGCGACAATAATAATGTACTTCTGCTACAGTTCTTTGCTTGATGAAATTTCAATTGTTTTGATTGTTAAGTGATAGAACATTTTCTGATGAGAGATAGCCTATATGTTTTTGTTATGCCTCAGCGTTTAAAAAGAATAAAAAAACATGTTAGTCTTTAAGGTCTGATAGTTGAAAAAATATTCGAACAGTTTTTGAATGACAGTAAAAAGTCGAAAAAACTGCCAACTATTTGCCAACTCTGCGAACAAAATGCCAATATAACTTTGTTCTCCTTTGTTCAAGTCTATATGAATTAATTTTATTTGAGCGGCATGAGCCCGGTGCGTGTTGCACAATGCTCCATTTGATATGCGCATAATTTTATTTGAAATAGTTAAAATTTTTATTAATAATTTGTTTTTTAAGCGTTTCTATTTGCTGAATTAAAAATAGTTCTTAGTTAATCACTTATGCTGGCATGGGCGTCCGCTGGGGGCCAAAGCGGGCATATGCTCCCTGGAAATTGACTTTTTATTAAGAAATACTTTAATTTCACTATATAAACTGCATTTTTGCAAAATTCTGCCCCTCCCAGAAGTTTTGCCCCCCCCCCTGGAAATTGGTTACGGGACGCCCATGTATGCTAGCTTCATCAACAACGTCAATCGTCGCTCAAACAACGTCAACGAACACGCAATCAACGCACTCAAAAGATGAAGGACGAAGACGAATATAGCAAGTACATCGCCAATAAAACCACAAATAAAAGATTTCTATGCTGTCTAGATAAATATACGAATTTCAACGGAAATCATTCGTAAGGCAACTCCAAACTGTTCGATTGTCAACTGCTGGACGCGTTCTATCGTTTATATGCTACGTAACGAGGAACCGTCACCTGACCAGCACAAAGCCAAGTGAAACAGTCCAACGGTTTGTTAGTTAAGTTTGCTACAGTGGTAATAATGCATGGTGGTACAGTTGTTCGAAATAGTAGAATCTACCTCACAGAACTCTGGACCAATGTTTTGCACCAACATCTTGCCAATGTTTCTAAAGTTGGCAGTTGGCGTTTTGCCAACGTTGGTAAGACTGCTGAAGTAGTTGGGCAGCTGCAGTAGCATGCGCTGGTCATTCATAGTTAGCCAACTCTCTACAGCGTCTGGAATTTCAGTGTTGGCTAAACGCTGGCAAAGCGCAATTTATCAGTGTTGGCGGAAAATGTGATTTTGGTGCACTCGACTCTGGGCCAACATTGGACGCCATCATCTTGCCAACATTTCTGCTGCTGGAAAACTGCCTTTCGCCAACGTTGACTAGATGAAAAATGTTTACGGGGTTGTTTTACATCATCTTGGGTTAGTAAAAAGTATGACATTTATGTTGATTGATAGAATTGCAAAATGTAGCCTAATTGTCTTATACTTAATACTTTGACAGCCAAGCCAAACCATCTTAATGGGTTGATTGCCATTGGTGGTTTTATAGCAATGGACACTCTCATTTTTACTTTTCTCTTGTTTCTAATTTTCTTTAGTATCACAACGTTTCTCTTTCTGATCTAGTGATGTAGTGGATATAAAATTTTGTGTCTGCAGCCTGCAAGTATTTTTTTTATTTGTGGCACTGCACCACACTGCACTGTAAAATTGTTATCAAAAATTTACTCTACATTGCACTGCAAAATCATAAATTTAGAAAAATTTAAGACCTCTTATCCTCCTTCTTAAAAGTTGCTTGATGTTCAAACAATATTCATTGTTGTTGTCATCAAAGTAAGCCCTTTATATTTCAGATTAAGCAATTTAAAACCTATACAAATACTTTTGTTATCTATGTTGTGGGAAGACACTTTAAGCACTTTACTCAGCTTGGCATCCCAGTAAGCAGCCCAACGACATTGAGCAGCCTTAAACTTAAGTAATATTTCCAGAACTAAAAAAAAAATAAATAAAAAATTTCAACACAACACCAATAGCTTGGTATCTTTAAAAGCAGGTAAAAGATAATTTCAAGATAGTTGCTCTTAGGATAATGCCTTCCAACGTTTTCCTGCACGTTAAAAAGAGAGAAAAAACTTTCATATCTTTTTAGACAACACAAATCTTGCTTGTAATCAATTTTTTTTTTTAAGTCTTTTGCTTAGAATTTGGAATACTAAACACTAGAGCATGTTGGCATAAATTACTTAGTTTTTTTAACATAAAATTTTACCAAAATTCTTGATACGTATTTGTGGACAAAGCGATAGTTGTTCTTGTGATTCGTGTATACTGAATGCGTGGTTGCAGCGTGCTTGCCTTATGCTCGGGCCTATGCTTTTATTTTATCAATCGTGCTCCGCTTCCCATAATGTTTATCGTGTGAAATTTTGCAGCAGCGTTTCTGTGTCCCGTGGTCAATGATTTGATTATTCGGTAATGCTAGCTATATATATTGACGTGACTGTACACCATTTTGGGAGAGACAGGCAACAAAATTATGAAGAACGTTACACCACTGCTCTGGGACAGAGATGTATTTTTATAATTAATTAATAAATTCAGTTAATAAATAAGTTTTGATTGTAATATTGTGTTAAGGTTAGTTTTAAAACCAAACCTTCTAATCCTAACATTCTCGCGAACTTTCATTTAATCATCTTGTTCACTATTCACCGTGGCGAAATAAAATGATTAAATCAAGCTTGAAGAATCCGGTAAAGCGTAAAAAAAATAAACAGATCGGGAGTGGTACGACTGTGGTGGGAAAAAGAAACAAAGGATAAAGAGCAGTCGCAAGATAAAAGAGGGAAATCCCCTTTGGAGATTTTACCCTCTGAAATGTCACCACGGCCTATAGCGAATGAGACCCCTAATTTGTACTAATCCTAATTTGTACAGCTGTAACAATATCTCAAATCCTTACAATTAACCTATAAAATTATATTAAATAAGTACATTCAATTTAAGGTTTAGTCAACTAACATTAAATATTACAATTCTGAAAGAAATTACAAAAAATTAGATACAAATAAATTAAACCAATAATTAGTTCAGTTAAGATCAATTTATGCGATTTTAAATAGTGTTACCAAACTAACCATTGCAGCTAAGGAGACTTTTCAAGTTAAATCTGGTAAAGCTTTCTTAAAGTATATCGAATAATCAGTAGTGAGCAATATCGTGTACTAAAGTACCGCGGTACTTTTTTAGTACCGTTACCGGTACCGTCGGTACTTGGTACCGAATACAGCCTCCCCTCCCAGTCGTACAAGTTTTTTAAAAAGCCCAGTATGAATAGAGTTAACGCTCACTGCAGGAGCATTTTATGACTAGAGCATTACGCTCACCCAGGGTTTTCAACTGGTGGGCCACAGTAATGTTTTCAGTGGGCCACAGAGCATAAATCAAAATGAAAGCATTATGTATAATGAAGTCATTATGGTCAAAAAATTGGAAACAAGTTCCTATAGTGAGGACCTTTTTTTATGTTTTTGGGATGAAAAGTGAGAAATTGCAGACTAATTCAAAGTAAAGATCTTTTT
This sequence comes from Diplosoma virens, assembly GCA_963680785.1. NCBI lineage: Eukaryota > Metazoa > Chordata > Ascidiacea > Aplousobranchia > Didemnidae > Diplosoma > Diplosoma virens. The sequence goes on from OY796892.1 coordinate 16,568,713, forward strand.
TTTTTGAGATCACCAGATTTTTGCGATGGGAATTAAATTTTGTTGACCGAAATGGGTCGTTAAGTTACCTTGGGTTGAAAGGTGGGCCACGGTATGAAAAAGGTTGAAAACCACTGCGCTAACCCTTCCTGTCACAAAATCGCGTATTTCGCATTTTTTGGCGGCTATCTTGGAAAACTATTAAAAAAGGTATTTTGTAATACCAACCAAACAGCCATAATCTATAATAAAGTGATGTCTGTTACAAGTTATAGTTAGTAAAAATTATTGATTTCGTTTGGGTTTGCAATAGCTTACTAGCAAAAGCATTATATTTTTTTTCGCATTGTGTTACTGAAATACGAAAATTTATCGCAAGAAATTTCTCCCAATTCTGTTTTACAACATATGTCTGCATATCTAGAACGTAGCAAAAACAAAAGTAAGTTTAGCTAGGCCTTTAAGATGATCAAAAGAAAATATGATATGTTAAGATCATTGTGGTACAATAAATAAAACTTCAAATTTTTTCACACACAGCAGGCTGTCTTCAGTGTTCAAGTCGACGTTATTTATAAGTTAAAAACTACGATAAGGGCACAAAAACGCTAGTCTACTATCCACAGCTGTTTCAATAGAACAAGAAATTGTTTTATAGATAGGCCTAGACGTTGTAGGCTATTTAAATTGTAGTAGTAGTAGTAGCAGTAGCAGTAGCAGTAGCAGTAGCAGTAGCAGTAGCTGTAGCTGTAGCAGTAGCAGTGGGAGTAGCAGTAGCAGTAGCAGTGGGAGTAGCAGTAGCAGTGGGAGTAGCAGTAGCAGTTTGATGCTTTTATTTGCATCCAAAAGAACAATTGATTATAATTGAAAAGAAATTAGAGCGAAGATTGCAAAGAGACGGCAACTAACGTTATAACATGTACAAAAAAATTGTGCATGGTCACCGCAACAGTTGGGCAAAAAAAGAGTGATCATCGTGTTTAATATGCATATAGTAATTATTGTGCAAAAAAGACATTGTAGCTTTAAAAAAAGTAGCATTTTTGCGTGTAATTATGTCAAATCTTTAGCGCTTTCGGCGCTGAATACGGTATATGAGAAATTATAGGACTTAATCTTACTGTAGTAAATATTTTCTAAAAGTATTGCATTTACAAGGAACATTCTAGTTGTCTAATTATAAAAATGGAAATATTTTGCATAAAATCAAAAATCCACTAAACACCAGATTTCATATTCTTACCAATTCGAAAGGGACTTGATGAAACTCTGGTTTCGTTGCTTTGCAAGCAAAAGTATAAAAAATTATCATAAAATTTAACGGCTAGCGAAGGTTGAGTAATTTTATTAAAACACCATAGAGTTTAAACCAGAGTTTTCCAAAAGGAGGTCCGTGATGAGCGCACAAGGGGTCCGCGACGATATGACAAAATTTGTCAATATATATACCAGGTAAAGTAATCCATACCACGAAATCCGAGACAGATTTAAAGTGAAGACCTTTTTTTTAGACAACACTTCTTTTTAGGGACAAATTTTTGTCTATAAACAAGCGTCCCGGTTTGCCCCTACGGAAATACGGTGGAAATGGCCCAACTCGATGCCGCCAACTCGATGCCGCCAACTCGATGCCGTCAACTCGATGCCGCCGACTCGATGCCAGGCTTATTTTCATATAAAACTATTGCAATAATTTTTTTATTGAATTTTTTTTTATCTTAAACGTAAATTAATTTAAACAACAGTTTTCAAAGTTAAACTATCTAGTTTGATCTTAAAAGTAAATTAATTTAAATAACAGTTTTGAAAGTTAAACTATCTTGTTTGGTCATTAAAGTAAATTAATTTAAACAACAGTTTTCAACGTTAAACAATCTTGTTTGATCTTAAAAGTAAATTAATTTAAACAACCGTTTTCAAAGCTAAACTCTCTTGTTTGATTTTAAAAGTAAATTTATCACGGACACCACTAGTACACCACTAGTAAACAACAACTTGAAAGTTAAACTATATATTTTGGCATCGAGTTGGCTTGGCATCGAGTTGGCCTGGCATCGAGTTGGCCTGGCATCGAGTTGGGCTGGCATCGAGTCGGCGGCATCGAAGTGTACCCGACCCAAATATGGTATGCCTGTTTATAAGCATTTATTTTTTAACGGATTTTGTATAATTTATTTTTGGGTTTGTTTTATCTTTCCTCGTTGGTTGGGCAGAAACTGATGTGACATAAGATTGGGATCCATGATAAAAAAGATTTGCAAATAGAGGTCCGTAGTGGCCCAAAAGATTTGCGAATAATTTTGACTAAACCACTGCAATAGATTGTATAGAAATTAGTACGATTCCTGACAAACTTTTTTTAACGTAAAAAACAAAGCAGAAGACAACGTATTCATTAGACCTTTCATATATCTAAGACATAATTTATTCGAAAAATCAAGATAAAACATATTCCCTGCATGTTTTTTACATCCAAAGCATAATTAATTTTTGAAAGTAAACAATTGGATACATACGATATTGTTTTCGTTTTGTTAAATACAATTTAAGTAACGGTATCGCGGTACTTTTTTGGTACCGTACCAGTACCGCAGTACTATTTTAGCAAGGTACCGAGTACCGGTACCGCGGTACTTTTAAGAAGTACCGTGCCCACCACTGCGCCTAATAGCTTAATATGCAATTGCAATGTGAAGGGAAATTGCCAAGTATAATTGAACGCATTTGTACAAAACAATTTTTTAGCAAAAACCTTAATTTTCTCACTTTCTTACACAAAAATAGGTTTTAAACTGTCACTACAAGACTAGCAACTGAATTACTAACTCCTTATTTTGCAGTTTGTAATGATCTACTCCAGTGGTCCCCAAACTTTTCGAGCAGGGGGCCGTGTAAAGATTTTTTTGGACTTGCTCGGGCCAAAGCGAGAAACTAAAAAAAAAAACAAAGGTCTTCACTTTAATTCGATCGCAGATTTCACTACTTTTCTCCCAAAATCATAGTCGTTTCTAAAAAAAAAAACATAAAAAGATAAAAAACTGAAACTGGGGTATTTCAGACATAATTCTATCCAACTCTGGCTCAAAGTGAGTGCATATATTTTTTAAAAGAGCTCCGCGAGCCAGATAAAAAATCTTAGTGGGCCGGATCGGTGGGCGGGCTGTAGTTTGGGGACCACTGATCTACTCAATGGTTTTAAAGAATTTTTTTAATTTTATTTTAATTTTTTATTTAAAAAAATTTTTTTCCCTCTCCAATAATACTTTAGCGTGGTGGAGAGGTTTGCGTTTTCTATGATCCTAAAAGCAATGCAATCTGTAGTTTTCAACTTCTCTCAGGGCTACCCTTGGCTGTAAGGTCGAATGTGAGAAACATACTAAAAGCAATCAAACAAATTAATGAAATGTAGCAAAATGAATAGTCTGAATGACAATATATATACTGTATCGGGTGTAGCGCAGGATAAAAAGGTCCGCGTTCGGACTTTAGGTAGAGGGGCCCATTCGGAAAGCACTGTTTTTTCCCACAAGCCGACCGTAACTGAAAGCCTATCAATGCATTCGCTACGCGTTTGGGGAGGCAAATGGGGCAGCACACAGTATCTGTACTCGAGTTGGTCCCAAACATTGAGATTTTTGCATGGGCAACTGGAACGTCACTTTACTCAAGGGAAAAGAACAGGAATTGGTTTGGGAGAGAGAGCAGTATCATCTCGATGTTGTTAGAGTTTCCTCTACCAAGTGTCGTGGTTTTGATATTGTTTAGTTGAATGAAGGCTGGAAGTTTTTCTACTCAGGTGTAGATATAACCATGTCTGCTCGGGCAGGGGCAGGCATTTTTGTAAGCCCTCGCCTGGCCCACTGTGTCACTGATTGGATCCCACTCGGAAGAAAGTTTTGTCTGCTGTGCATTTGGAAGGTGTACGCACCAAACGCTGAAACACAGTACCAGTGTTGATTTACAGAAAGTAACATCTGCAGAATCTATTTGGTGATGAAGAGAATAAATTCAAATTTTGGTAGAAACACTACTTATAAATTCAATTTTTTGGTTCAAAGACCAAATTATAAATTCAAATTTTGTTGATAACCAAATTCTTGTTAATGAAGGAAAGACTCACGACTCCCAGTTTCCGCTCCCCGCCGAAAGGTGCCGGCGTGTCCAACGATAAAAACGGAATTCAATAACTATAACCGTCCTTGAAATGCTGAACTTGTCTAAATAAGGTCAGCAAAATCCCTGCAAGTTACAACCACCCTTGCTTAAACTCTATGACGCCCGATACAGAAAATTATAGTTGCAACTTAAGAGAGGAGTTTATTTTTTATCTGCAGTTTCACATACGCAGTTACTTAACACAATACAAAAATTAATACAACGTCACCGCTCCCCGAGCCAAAGTCTAGCTACTGTCTGACAAGAGTGATCTCTCACTCTATTTATAATAAATCCGAATTGGGCCACGTGGCTCAGACGACAAATTAACAATAAAACTCGATTTTATGCTCTGATACAGGTTACTGCCAAAACGAGGTCACATTGGGATTAAGTAATTAGGACGATGCATTTAGGTTATTTAGAACGGATGCAGTTAATTTAAAATCTATAAATTGATTGATCTGTTAAAGGCGTTAATTTTATCACATTTCCTCGCTGTTGGCAGCTGCGACTCATTGCATTTCTAATAGGTCACAAAAAATTAATCTAATTTTCTTGATAGGTCACAAAAATTCACAAAGAAGCGATTTGGGTTACGCAACACTATGCAAGACATGGAAGGGTGTTATCGAAAGACAAGGAGACTCCGACATTAACAGAAACGGAAGGTGTTTGCTACAGTTCTGTGCCACCAATGGACTAGTAGTAGTAGTTTGTTTTTATTCGCACCCAAAAGAAACAATTGATAATAATTGAAGAAAAAATAGAGCAAAGGTTGCAAATAGGCAAACGGCAACTAAACGATATACGTTATAACATGCAGAAAAAATTGTGCATGGTCACCGTACCTGCGTCTTAACGTTGTGCATAATAAACATAATAAACATAATAGACTGTGCATAATAAATACTTTTTTTCGGCCCAAAGAGATTCACAAGTACACCTGGTACAGAGATTTGGTGGGACAGCATTCTATCATTAATTTTTGTATTGTCTCAACGGACTTGTTTTCTTCTGTGTTCGATGTTCGTGTTAAAAGAGGAGCTAAACTGTCTACTGACCATCACCTAGTTGTCTGCATTCTAAGAGGCCTGAATCATTCAAGAACAAGAAAACAATTCAGAGCACGAAGAGCATACAGAATAAAGTGGGAGTTACTAGCCGACAAAAAGGTGAGACACACTTTTGCAAGCAAATTTGCTTTCCTGTACTGAGAATTCCTGACTATACTAAAGATGTTGAGACTAAGTGGGATTTATTTAAATCAGCAGTCAATAGATCTGCAGCTACTAGTTGTGGTTGCAAACATGTGGGAGGTTAAATGGGTAATGAGAAAAGAACTGCTTGGTAGAACCAAGAAATTAAAGAAGCTATCCGTGCAAAGAAAAGTGCGTTTAAAGCTTGGTTAACAAACAAGTCATCTGAGCAGCTTCAACTGCGATACTCCGCAGCATGTAAGACTGCCACCACTATTGTCAAACAGTCCAAAGAAAAGTCATGGAAAGAATTTGGACAAAAGTTGGATATCAAATCAAATCAAGTCAACATACTTTTATTTGAGGGAAAAAATAATACAAATAACGAAAATGAAGCACTAAAATAGAATAAAAAAATTTAGCCGCAGGGAGGCTGCGATTTGACCTTTCGGTCTTCTAGTCAGCAGCCACCCTTGAGACCAAAACTACAGGTACAACTACTTTTAAAATTTAAGTGTTGCAGAGAAGAGGGTTTTTTTATTTTAAATAAGAGGGTTTTTTATTTTAAATATAAGGTTTCAATAAGTAATTTTTAAATTCTTATTTAAAAACACTGTAAGAAGCATTTTGAATTTGAATAGAAATTTCGTTCCATATCTTAACTCCTTGGTATTTTATACATTTTTGTTATCGTGAAGTTTTATAAAAGGGAATATGCAAAGTTTTTTTTGATTTTGCATTTAATCTAGTGCATTTTTCCGAGATCTGGCTGGTTAAAATAAAATGATAGACAAATTTTTGGTTAAAATAAAATGATAGACAAATTTGGAAACATTTTTTAAAAATTGGCATGAATAAATTTATTAACTTCTAGTTTATAAAGATCTGTAAGTTTTAAAATTTTAAGGCGTTTGTAATAAGGTGAGGAACTACTACAAAATTTAGTTGCACATATAAATTTAACGGCTTTATTTTGAAGAGTTATCAATTTTTTAAGATACGTCGGGAAGGTAGATCCCCAGATAATAAGGCCGTATAATAAATGGGAATATATCTGAGCGTAATAGATTTTTAACAGTGCTGTTTCTGGTAGATAGTGTCTAATTTTAGAGATAATTCCAACCGTTCTTCATATTTTATATGCTATATTTGAAATGTGGAAATCGAAATTTAAATTCATATCAATAGTTAAACCTAAGTATTTAATACTTATGCATTGTGGGATAGAAATTATTTATTTTGAGAGGTATAATTAGGAAGTTGGATTTAGAGAGATTAACCGTGAGTTTATTAGAATCAAACCAAATTGATAGATTTTGAAGTTCTTTATTCATAATTGTAGTAAGGGAAGCAAGGTTAGGGGCCGTAAAAATTAAGCATGTGTCATCAGCAAAGAGTATTGTCATACAGTTAACCGCTTGAGGCATATCATTAACATACAAGAAAAATAAAAGAGGGCCAAGAATCGAACCGTGAGGAACACCATAATTATTTTGTAACAGCTGAGATTTTGCACCCTTAATGGAAACGAATTGTTTGCGAGATAAAAACGATTTAATTAGTTGATTTGCTAAGCCGCGTATGCCATAATGTTCAAGTCTGACAAGGAGAATGTCATGGTTTACTAAATCAAAAGCTTTTGTAAGGTCAAGAAAAACTAAACCAGTGAATTGATTAGAATTTATATTATCATAGGAGTGTGTGATAACATCAACAAAAGCATAATTGGTTGAGACTTTATTTTGAAAACTATATTGAGAATTTATAATTACATTACGTTTATTTAAAAAATTATTTGTACGCTTGTATAAAAGTCCTTCAAAGATTTTTGAGAAACAAGTAAGAATAGAAATAGGGCGATAATTTGTAGGTTTATCAGGTTCTCCTTTTTTAAAAATTGGAACTATCCTTGCAACTGTACAATTTTCGGGAAAAGCGCCTTCTGTAAAACAAAACTCAATAAAAACTTGAAGGTACGGAATAATAACTGAAGAGGCGATTCGAAGAAAAAAAGCTGGAATGTCATCATGGCCAACTGCTTTATTATTTTTTAGAGAATAAATAGCGTTAAAGATTTCTGTGGGGTTGGGTATGTTGAGATAGATAGAAGAAGAAACTCGTTTGTTTAGAAAGGTAGAAAAAGATTTAAAGGACGTATTTGAAAAATTATTTGCTAAATTTGAGCCAATTGAGCAAAAAAATTTATCAAATTCATCAGCTATATTTTGATAATCTGAGATTGTGCCACGGTCAGTTATTAATGAGTCAGGAGTATCTTTAATTGGTTTAGAGTTCGGAAGCGTAGAACGAATTACATTCCATACTTTTACACACATTACGGTTCGTTTTACTTTTGCAGCAAACTATGTGCAAGTGGAATATATTGCTTTACTATTTTGCATTATGAAGCTTTATAGTTTTATATGTCTCCGAAAACTGTAGCGAATTGTTCAGTTTTTATTGCATTTTTTACAAATTATCGACAAATAATTTGCAAATACAACTTACAACAATCAAATCGCTTGAATATTTTTTTATTGCTATTTTTCGTTAACTTAAAATCTTAACGTATAATTCATAACTTTCAGTTCAAAATTTTTTTACTTACTATATCATCTTTTTGTTCCTTTAACTAACAAGACAATATCAGAGACGTTAAACTTAAAACAGCAGTCAAGCGATTGCCAAGATATTGCTGTCAGATAAAAGTGTTCTGTTTTTTATTTTTTGTTTTTATGGTGATATAACTGTGATTTCAAGGTTTTGTTATGATTCCGAACTAAAGAAGGTGACGTTAAATCCTTTTCTTAAGAGCTCAACAACATGACGAAAATAAGAGTTAAACTCTATCGATCGCATCTGCCATTAAAACAAGCTCCCAACCAATTGTCGACACGCTGCCATTTGATAATAAGATTTTATACTTTTTACAACTATCAGTAAAAAGAAACTTCTTTCAGCTGAATTTGTCCATTCCTGATCCAACAAAATTTTCTATGAAAAATTGGACATACTTAAAAAGTTGCTTTAAAAATTTGATCGAAAAAATAATTATCTTTTGACAGCAGTATATATCTCGAGACACGTTTAAGGTCTCAAACTTTTGTGCCTCGAGTCCAGGTCCAGACATTGAAGCGATGTGGGCAAAGCCTATGTTATGATTTTTAAAAGGTTTTAATTTTTAAAGTGATTTTTCAAAGGTGTTGTAACTATGTTATGATTTGTAAAAACAGGTTATTTTTCATTGTTTTGAAGATTCGTCTAATTGAGCTAGTGTCATGGTCCTCTTTAAATTTACCTTTATTCGCATTAGAATCGAATGGCAATCTATATTGCAAGTCTTGACAATGTAGATAAAGGTGCTCGAGAAATTATGGGCCTTTTTTCATCAATATCTAAACGCCCTGCATTTTGTTTTTTAATGAAAAAAATGAATATCCCAAAATGCGACTATATTATGATGTTTTTAATTGCACTCAATACTGTTTTATGACATCATAATAGTTTGCACGTCTTTGCATTATAATTGAAGCAATCGAAACGATTACGGTTCAAAATCTACTCGCGTCCTGCTGTGTCCTTGGGAAAGATGCATCACGGCATTTTTTTTGCTTTAGCTTTCAGTCATACAAGGGGCGTTCAGAAAGTAATGCAACCAGGTTTCTTTTCATGACATTGAGTTTTAAAGGTACACAAATCGTGCATCATAGGAAAGTATATAACATGAGCATTTCATAGTTACTTCCCGGTGTACTGTAATCTTTTGCTTTCCAAACCGCCTTTTCCCACCTTTTAACGAGTGTATATATATTCCTTCATTGTGAAATTCTACAGTCTGTATTTTTAACCACTTCCTAACAGCAGTTCTAACCTCTTCATCACTGGAGAAATGTCGCCCCCTCAAACTTTCTTTGAGGGGCCCAAACAAATGGAAGTCAGACGGTGCCAAGTCTGGCAAATATGGAGAATGTGAAATTGTTGTACAGCCGAAGAAGCTGATGACCTCACAGGTTTTGAGGCTGGTGTGAGACCTAGCGTTCTCATGTTGCAGTAACACCTTAGACATTTCCAAAGAAGATCGAACTCTTCGTATTCTTGCTTTCAACTTTTTTAATGTACCGATGTAAACATCTGAATTGATTGTTGCTCTTTTGGACATGAAGTCTACCAGTATCACACCAACACTATCCTAGAACATAGTCACCATCACTTTTCCTGCAAACTGCTGAGATTTGAACTTCTTCTAGCGTGGTGAGGTGGGATGGCGCCACTCCATTGATGCTCTCTTTGACTCTGATTCGAAGTGGTGAACCCATCTCCGGTCAGTATTCGCTGCAAAAAGGTTTTGTCACTATGGCAATATTCCAGAAGTTCAGAACAAGCTTCTAGACGGGATTGTTCATGAGCCTCTGTGAGCTGCCTTGGAACCCACCTTGCACACACTTTTGAATACCCCAGGATATCCATGATTCTTACAGCACTCCCTGCACTTACTGCACTCTTATTGACTCAGCAAGCTCATTAATAATGATGCGTCTGTTTTCTTTAATCAATGCATCTGCCTGATCAATGTTAGCAGAACTGTGAGCAGAAGATGGCCTACCACTTCTTGGCCTATCGCAAAGATCGCTTTCAGCAGGTTCTTCCTGTCCATCATTAATTTGCTTCGCCCATCTCGTCACTGTGCTGTAGTCTATCGCACCGTCACCATACACTTGATTTAGCCTTCTGCTTATGTTCTGAGCTTTTTCTCCCTTCGACAGTAAAAATTCAATAACAACTCTTTGCTTCTGCCGAGATTGCTCTGGGGCAATCATGCCAGTTTTACCTTTGTTACATAATGCAAATCGTTTTTCCGGCGAAAAAATGGAATTATTTTCGTGACCTACCGAAATGCGAAAGTCGCAGCTGCCAATAGCGAGGAGATTTGATGTATTTGACGTTTTTTAACAGATCGATCAACTTATAGACTGTTTAAATTAAATGTAATGACCTATCTCCGCTCTTAATGACCTAAATGCATCGTTCTAATTAAATAGTAGCGATGTAACCTCGCTTTGGGCAGTAATCTGTGTAAGTGCATGAAATTGATTTCATTGTAAAGTTTGTCGTCCGAACCACGTGGCCCAATTCAAGTTTACTTTAAATAGAGAGACATCGCTCTCATCAAACATTGACCATAATTTCGCTGATAAAACGGTGACCGTGATTTTGCTGAATGGTCAGGTGACCATTGTTTTTGCTGTGTTATGCTAACTTCATTTATTAACAAAAAATTGAATTTATAATTTCTCTTTTGTACCAACCTTCTAACGAAGAAGACACAGAGGGATTGCTTAAAATTTGAATCGAAGATTGCAGTAATTCAAACTCTAATTTTTTTTACGAAATCTGTAAACCTTAGTTACCAGTCTATAATCTGTAAAAGAATCAGATGTTAGTTAAATGAATGCTGCAAGAAATTAAATCGGTGGCATTACTTTCTGAACGCCCCTCATATAACCAAATAAAACAGAACTTCAACCGGACAGCAATATCTTGGCACTTCCGGAAGCAGGTCGGGGTGATTATTCACAGTAGACACTGTAGTTGCAGTGGTCAGAATTCAGAGTTCCACTGTTAATCAAAGAGAGTTCCGCTTTTAGTTTGCAAAGTTCAGCTCGGTTAATGCCAGAAAGAATTGATAGGCTAAGTGGTTTGTTGGAGTGGGACGCTGACTCCAGTGGCAATGTGCAAGGCGTCATTCAGAACACTGTCTATGAGGCAAACATCAAAGTTTCCTGAAAAGAAAAAAGTTATGAAACTGCTCATCCGTGTCGTCATTTTGTGACGTTTAGTCAGCTTGTATTTAATGTATTCGTATAGGAAAAGATTGGGGCGAATAGTTAGAGTTGCCTTTTTACCAACATACTTGTCCAGTATAAGCAACTACTTTTGTAGTGCGAATTTTAAAAGGCACCAACAGCCTACCCCCGTGCTTTCCGTTTCGAAAATATTAAAATTGTGTACTAGTTTTTCTTTCTAAAACAAAGTGTTTTCCAAAAAAAGGGTCTTCACTTTGAATCAGTGTCGGATTTCATGATTTTTGACAAAAAAAATGTTCTTAATAAAAAAAAGAAAAAATGTTTTCGCTTTGAATAATTAAGTTTCCGGTTTTTATTATGATTTTTGTCTCTGAAAACTAGTGATCTCTGAAAAAAAAAGAGGGTGTGCACATAGATTCTGTCTTCGATTTCTTGCGGGATTTTTGCTGAAATGGGTGGAACAAAGCCCTATTGTATTACTGATGATCTCCAAGGGGAGCCATAGCACAATACCCCCGTTAAATACGCTACTGAACGGACCCATGGTTGAGCTCGAGTTTACTTGTAATCTATATTCTTAGCCAATGGTGGATATTGGGTGAGGCGAATGAGGCCATAGTCGTACCAGCTCAAAAAAATTTGGGGGGGCAATAAAGTTTTGCCCAAATCATGATTTTCTAGCACATTACGGATAGGACAAAAAAATTGTCTAAGATTCTCAGACGAAGAAGAAATTTGTCCTGAAATCATGGTGATCTTTAAAAAAAAAGGTCTTTACTTGGATTCAGTCACATATTTTTCAATTTTCGTCCCAAAATCAAGGTGTTCTCTAAAAAAAAAAGGTGTTCACCTAAATTTGGTAACTGATTTTTGCAGTTGTTCAATGTCAATGCCCTAAAATTCCTAACTTTGTCCAAATTTTTCTGTCACTACCCGAAAAATTTGAATTTTGCCCAAATCCTGAAAACTTGGGGGGAAATTGCCCCCTGCCCCCCTCGCAGGTACGGCTATGAATGAGGTAGTTGCCTTGGGCCCCCTTGGAAAATAGCACAAATAGTTTTATCTCGTTGTGGATGTTTTTTAGAGATTGCTATGAAGTTGGGACGAAAAGTGGGAAATGCAAGATCGATTCGAGGAGAAGACTTTTTTTTTCAGAGATCACCGTGATTTTGGGAGCAAAGTAGGAAAATCAGAAAGGAAATCGAAGTGAAGACCTCTTTTTTTTTTTTTGAGAGATCACCATGATTTTGGGAGAAAAAGTGAAAGACGAGATCAAAGCTCTTTTTCTTGTTTAGAATCCTTGTTTCCGGATATCCTTGATCTCCGGAAATCCTTGCCTCGGGCCCCTGAATTTGAATATTTACTAGAGTTGTCGCGGGCACACTTTTCCTGCACTGTGCCCGCACTGCACTGCAAGGTTTCTGCCCGCAACCGCACTGCAAACTTTAAACATAAGAGCAAGTATCCACATGCAAACTTTAAACATACGATTGCACGGTGTCCGCACGGCGCGGTAAATTTGATCAAAAAGTTACGCGGTGCCCGCGCGGCCGCGCGGCCGCGCGCCGCCGTGTACGCTGCGCGGTTGACATCTCTAATATTTACCACTGTTCTGAGCATATAGTAGAATAGCTATAGTAGAAATATTGGTTCGGATTCGGATCATTGCTTTTAATAAAATTTCCTTTGCTACTATAAAAATTATTTTGTATTTAGTGAATTCTATTTTAAAAAGAAACTGATAATAACTTATATAAGTTGAAATCGAATTTTTATTATGTTTAGTTGGTTTTAATTTTTAATTTCTTTATTAAATATTTCGCTGATTGAACCGTGACTCACTTCATAAATAATTTATTGCAATGTGGCCAGTTAAATAAAATCGTCACTTGATTTGACTTTGCTAAAAAGGCTATAGATTTCTGTTAAAAAACTTCTAACTTTTTAAAGAAGCTTTGGTTGTCACTTATCAACAATCAATCCTAACTGTTTATTATAGCTGTAAGAAAATCAAAATTGCCAAGATGTTTAGTTTTGACACTTAAGCTTTGTTTAAAGCTGCATTTTTTGTGTCTGTACTATACTTTTATGAAATTAAACTGCAATACCTTCAAGCAAATTTTGAAAATTGCAAAATTTTAAAAATTAACAAGATTTCATAGAAAACCAGATGAAATGAAATGTACAGTAAAATAGAATGTAGGCCTAAAGTGTTTAAAACAAAATTATAGCATCATTATTAATATAGATTAACAAAAAGATATATTTTCTTATAAAGATATTTTGGGTCTCTTTAAGAAGTCACCGTAAGCGATTTTTTTCAGCAAAACTAACCCAGAATCCCCCCTTTTGAAATCAAGATGGAATAAAGAAGAAACTAAGAAAAAAAGATCTCTCAAGAAGCAATAGTAATCACGAGAGGATCCAAGTTAGTGTGGAGCAAGTTTTGTAATTAATTCTTTAACTTGCTCCATTAGTTTCACAAACAAAAATTGCTTACGGTGACTTCTTGAAGAGACCCAATATTTTTTGTATGCTTGTAATTAGTTGAGACTTTTGCCAAAATTTATATTAACCACTTCGAGACGGGATTTTTATTTGTTCTGCCCTTCAGACGGTATTTTTTTCTAACATTTACTGTTTTATATTATATTAACTTTTTTTACTATTACACGTCTTTAAACACTTTAGGGTAGCAGTGAATGCACATGATGGTAAGTGACACTGTTTTCTTGGGTGATGACACACATCACATTTGTGATGTCATGAATTATGTCACTAATAATACTAAAATACTAATCAGTACAGCTGCCTAGCTACAACTGAATGAATACTAACCGACTTATTATTTATATTGAAATGATATGTGATGAGTTCATTGATCTCCGTGGTGTCAATTATGACATCACAATGTAGTTCATAATAACTGATATAATGCTATAAAGAATTACATTTACAACAATGAATAGAATCAACAAAATACAATTACAGAGTTCAAGTCATGCCTTAAAATCAAAATTATCTATTATTCAACAATCAAATTTGTTTATCATGTGAAGTCACTTTTTGTATGGTAATATTTGAAGCATGGTACAACACACAGGGATGCAGAACAGGTTTCACATTAATATCACATATCCTTTCGGTTTCCTTTCAATGAGCACACAGTGCATCGACACTGTGGTCTTTCTTTTGCCTCGGTTGCTGGTAAATAGCTAGGAAAATGCCTTCCAAGCAATTGAGCTGGATTATCAAGGCTTCGGGGATGTCTCTTCTGTGGTAAACTAGAAGGGCAGAAGATTCAAGTAGAGCTGCCACAAGTTTTAACCGAAAATCCAGCAGCATGAGCCTTGTTCCAGTAAGTTCAATATGCAAAAGATAAGAATTCACAATGCACATGTCCAAAATGTAGAAAAACAGCTTTTCATACCATTTTACATATTTTCTCACACATTGTTAGGTGCTGGCTCACTGATCAGATCTATCAACCCCACCCATTTCCTGGTTATAAGATAAAAGACATTAAGGTTTGATTATATCTTTGTCATTTCTGTGCCTTTTCTGTGTATTTACCATCCCTGCTGTGTGCATTGAAGACAGCATTTTCACCTCCTTTTTATCTTGCCATTTCAGAGCCGGTAATCCATCAGTACTTGAATAAAATGCTATTTCTCCACGTTCCAACTTTTTTAAAAAATTTGGAGGCATTTCTTTACGGTTTAGCCTGACTGTGCCCAAACGTTTGTTTCTGCTTGTAATAGCTGAACAAATAGACCAGGGCTAGAATACCAATTGTCGAAATATATATTGTAGCCTTTTCCTAAAAGCTGGTTGTTGAGATCGAGCACCACTTTGGGGCTTGGTGGTAATCCATCATCAGTTCGATCTTGACCACAATATATCTTCATGTTCCATGTGTAGCATGCATCAGGACCTGAACTTTGGATTACTTTGTAAACCTTTATGTCAAACCTAGCTCTTTTGGATGGATTATATTGTTTAAATCCTAGTCTCCCATGAAACTTCAGCAGCGATTTATCAGTAGCAATATTTTGGTAAGGAGTAAACATTTCTCTGAAATTTGAAATAATAGTTTCCACAACATGCTGAATTTTAAAAAGTCTATCAGTACCATCATTATCTGCATTATTTGCAAAATGCATATTGGACAAAAGTTGCAAAAAACAGTCCCCCAGCAATAATTCTGAATAAAATGGTGTTGCTAATATAACTTTTGTAGACCACTACAACTTTATCACTGGTTTCTTTACAACACCCATAAGGATGCAAAATTCTAGAACCACCTTTATTTCATCACTTGTTACATCTTTCCACTCTTAGTCATGTCGTTTTTTGAGTGGATTACGTCTTGATGGTTTTGCAACAGCATAACAATTGGTTTCATCCGCTGTCAAGTTTATAATTTCAATAATGGAAGATATCAAGTATGCTACTATTGCTGCTTAGATTTGCTTTCACTCCAGGAGTATCAGAAAATAAATGAATTTTGGGAGCATTGTCTTTATTCTTCCATGTAAAAGCAAAGTTTCCTGGATTACTAGTGCCTGAAGTAGCTGCTTGACCTAATGTAGATGAATCAAGACTGCAGGCACCATACTATGATCTTCACTGAAACTTGCTAGATCTGAACTGTCAGCTATACTACTTTCCCTTGAAGATCCAGAACTAACCAAGTTCATCTGGGCCATAGCTTCATCAATTGTAATTTTAGCACTACGCTTCATGTTGTAGGTTGCAGCTATATAGAACTTTAGATAATAAAAAGTGGTAGCAAACTATCGGTAATCTAAAGGTCAGTAATAAAATATATTGAATAAATTTAATGATTTATATGATTCTTTGAAAAAAATTAACACAAAATTTGAGTTCTACAAAAGTATCGCCACAGAGTAGCCGATAGGAATAAGGTAGTAGCATGCTAACATAGTAGAAATAATAACCCTAATTTAATCCTACCCTAATGTAACATAACGCTAGTGCTAAACTGCCCATAACTTTATCCCAACCCTACTATGCCTATTTAGAGAAATCAGATGTACTCATGCGCATCCCAAAAAGGAGGGAGTGCGGCAGGAGGACATTGTCTTAACAATCTTCAAGGTAATGCTCCCTCTCCTGTTGTCTCTTTGACCTTTTGTTTATAATCCTCTTTTGCTCTCTTTGAAACTCCTAAGTAACCTCTACTTCCCCCTACTCCGTAATTTTGCAACATTTTTCCCTGCCTCTTAAAGCTTCAATAACTTTTTTTTCTTGTTTTCAAGTTAAAGGAAGCAGGGAAATCCCCCTTATAATAACTAGACTACTGTTATGCAACATAGCAGTTGCAATGTGTATTAATGACAGCCGTTCTTCAGGCAAAACATGTGGACGTACATATACGTTCCCCATCTTCGAATGTGAAATAAAATTTGATGTACATAGGCTCCTGTCTCGAAGTGATTAATGAAACAGAAATAAAAAAATAAAATTTTTATAAGGTTAGAAAAAATTGTGAAGATGCACATTGAAATCTGAAAGCTTTTTTGTTGAAGTTTAACAATTTGTCTGGAATAAAGTTAATATTGAAAATTAGGCCATTATTGTAATTAATTAGATTGAAAAATTAAATATTCAATTTTTTAAAATTTTTTGCAGTTTTTTAATTTCTCCATTCTATTAATGTCTAATTAATATCCCGTTATTGTTAATTACTAAAGTGAATTAAACAATGAAGGAGGCTATTTCTGAACTATCATTTTATGATGAAGACACAATTGAGTCACATAAAGATTGTCATAATAAACCAAGATGGGGTCCAAATCATGAAGGAGCCAAAGAACTTTCAAAACTGTATACTAAAGAAAAACGAATTCAAGAATATATTTCTGTTATTCTTTGTGTGATTTTAATGACAGTTGACTTTATGTTACTTTGTTGGAATTTTAAATATTGTAATATTATTTATGTTGTTTCTTCTGTTGTTGGTGGAATTCTTGCTGCTGATTTTTCATCTGGTTTAGTTCATTGGGCAGCAGACAGCTGGGGTTCCATTGAACTTCCTATTTTAGGAAAAAATTTTATTCGCCCATTTCGTGAACATCACATAGATCCCACAGCTATAACCAGACATGATATGATCGAAACTAATGGAGATAATTTTATGTTGCCAATAATTCCAATTACTTTTTCCATTTATCGATTACTTACTTCAACACCTGAAGAAATCGACAAAATATATTCTTATCAAGCTTTCATGTTTTCTTTAGCATTATTTGTTTGTTTAACCAACCAAATCCACAAATGGTCACATACATATTTTGGTCTTCCTAAATGGGTTATTTTTCTACAAGATCTTCATTTAATTCTTCCTCGACAACACCATCGAATTCATCATGTTTCACCTCATGAAACATATTTTTGTATAACCACTGGCTGGCTTAATTATCCTTTGGAAAAGATCAAGTTTTGGGTGACTTTGGAAAATATAATTGAGTATTGTACAGGCATCCAACCTCGATCAGATGATTTAAAGTGGGCAAAAAAAGGTCGATAGATTTTAGAAGCATGTTAATTTTATTTGCAGAAAATTGATTGTCATTGTTATTTCAGTACTAAATTTCAATCTTAATGATTTTGAATTTATAAAGTTTATTTGTAAGTAATAGCAAGCAAAATCCAACATTTCATTAGTTTGCAAAGTTTATTAAAAAAGCTGAACGTTTTCAACTATCATCAGTCCTTATCAAAGCATCTAAAACTTTTAGCACAATATAACAATTTACAACAGCAACTCAATTCCACCCCAAAAGTCTATTTTAGACATGTAGATAACATTTTTACAATATTTAACAACAAAGCAGAGAGTATGGAATTTTTAGATAGATTAAATTCACAACATAAAAACTTGCACTTTACAATGGAAAAGTCTACTAATACTCTCCCCTTTTTAGACATGGAACTTAAAATACACAATAATATAATTTACAATCATAAATTTGGAAAAAACAAACTCATACTGATGTTTTTCTGAATTTCAAAGCAGTTTGCCCCTTAAAGTGGAAATGAAACTTAATTAGTTGTATGCTAAATCATCCCAAAAATATTTGTTCCAATCATCAGCAATTCAAAAATGAAGAAGAGAAATTAAGATCAATGTTCTACAATAATGGATACCCAAACTATTTTTTTGATAAAGTTCTTTACCAATTTATGAATAGTAGACAAGCAAATTTAAATCAGACACAACCTACAAATATAAAAGAAAAACAAACCATTACAGTTGAAATTCTATATGTGGGGAAACAGTCTCACATATTCACAAAAGACATTTCAAAACTTATCTGGAAATTTTCTGCCATGTATTTAACACCTATGTATAAAACTTACTAAGTTGGAAACTATTTCAATTTAAAATCTAACACACCTGCACTTTTGTTGTCAAATGTTGTTTATCACTTTTCATGCCCATGCAATGCGGGTCTGACTTACATCGGTAAGTCAACATATTATGTGGTAACAAGAGCAAAGGAACACTTAAATTTAGGTTTTTTTGGTCAAAAGTAAAATAAAAGAATATATTATTAAATGCAATTTGTGTAATAAAAAAGATACGAATAGTTTAATACATTGTTTTATTGTTATAAAGAAATTTTTATCAGATAACAACTGTAAAATTCATGAAGCGTTACTGATTAAAAAACATCAACCAAAATGAAATAACAACTGTATGAAAACAGCTTGTCTTTCTTGCTACAACTATTCTAATTTAGTCATGTGATTTGTGTTGTTTTTCTCTTTTTTTTCCTCTGAATTCTGACGTTTTTGTGTAATTGTCATTGCTTTTAAGTTAAATTAGTAATAACAGTGACAGCAAAAACTTGAGAAAATTGTTGTTTATATTTTAATTGAATGTATTTGTTGTTTATCATTAATTGTTAAATTGTGCTAAAAATTTTAGATGCTTTGAGAAGGACTGATAATAGTCGAAAATGTTCAGCTTTTGCAAACTAATGAAATGTTGAATTTTGCTTGCTATTATTTACAAATGCATTTTGAAAATTACCTCTCTTCCTAAATTATAAAGTTTATTGTTTTGTTTATATGATTATACAGGTGTTTGGAAAGTCACTGTGCACTTAGGGTTAAGGTTAGAGCTAACCTTAAAGCGTTAACTTTAATCCTAACCTAGGTTAGCACTAACCTTTAACCCTAACCCTAACCCTAAGTGGTCAGTGACTTTCTGAACACCCTGTAGAAGATATAAATATCAAATATTGTTAAAAACTTGCTATGTAGGTTTTCTCCTTTAAAATGAAATTTGTAAACTCATTGAAATCAATTAGATTCTATTTTTGCCGTAAAATGTATTTGCACATTCAGTAATAAAAACAGTATTGTAATTTGATTATTTTCTGTGTATATAAAATCTTGCTGTTTTTTGCATGTTTCTTTATTTACTTTTGAATAATTTTACTAATATAAATTTCAATTTATTACATTTATCTTGACTTTTTTAAACTCTTGGAACAATTTATAATGTGGTTATATATTATATATGTCTCATAGTATTGAGTAATGGGATATACTGTATGTATAACTAATAATCAAAGCAGAAAATTGGTTATCCAGTGGTGTGATGCTCAATGGTGTTTTTTAATATTTACATTTTTCAATTTTAACTAGTATTTTTAAAAAATTGCAAAGATAGAGATGTAGCTCTTATCAATTATTTTTGCAATAAAAAAAAAAATTTTTTTAAAGTTGCTGATTTTTTAAAAGTCAATAAGTTGGCATTGCACATTGCACTTATCATTCTTGAAGCTCATTGCTTGCCATAGTTCTTATTGACAATGTCATGGATATTAGCATGTGGTATCTTGGTACCCTGTTACCTAGAATGCACTGATAGACACCTAAATTTTTGGATTCCATTAATTAATAATCTCAATATATAAATTTAAAGTGGTTTACAACCTGAAGCTATGGTCAATTGCAAACTATGTCAAAGCATCTAGCTTAAGATATGTATATGCAATAAACAATGTTGTGGTTTGTATGCCTGAAATTCTTGTATGCTTTTGCTTTGCTTTTGTGCTACAGGTTTGCACAAGACTAATAGGGCTTCCATAAAATTACTAGTAAAAATGCATTGTTGTTTTATGACAAAGAAAAGAATTTTTGTTTTTATCTAGTTATAGATCTAGTGAAGGCCAATTTGATATATATTTAAAACACTTAACATTTATAATAAGTTTTTTCAAAAAATTTTTTGAAAAGTAATGTTTTAATAAAGATAATTACTTTTTTTTCACTTGAAGTACATATCAAATCTAATGCAGGTAAATCCATTTAATTGCTAAGACAATTTGCCATAAAATACCTTTATTCAGTATTGATAAAACAAGTTGCCATAGTTTAGATTTGATAATCTTTATGAAAAAAAAACAGATTATCTGGTATGCAATTAACTGGATTCTACTGTACTTAATAATTACTATACTAACAAAATACACCATTGATAAACATCATTGTATCTATAGGATATATACATATACATAGGGTATTTATATATACACCCTTATTGGCCAGAATGGATGATACACCACTCATGTTTTGTTATTTTTCATGTTTAATCAATACAATTTTGTCAAACCCATATATTTAATAAAAAATAAGTTTTAGTTGTGAAAGAAATTATTTAGAGAGCAAACACATGTTGCTGCAGTGTATTAACACTTCAAGACAGGTTAATATTTGGTGTGTTGACCTTTGTTTTTCAACACAGTTTGGATATGTCCCGGCATGGAAAGACACAGCTTTTCACAATATTCTGGTGTAATTTTCTTAATCCAAACTTCTTTAATAGCAAGCTTCAGATGGAATAGTGAACTCAGATTATGCACTGCAACCTTTTTGCTTAAACATAAACCAACAGTTCTCAATGGGGTTGAGATCTGAAGAATTTCCAGGCCAAGGCCCAAGGATCTGAAACCCATTCTCATCCAGCCCTTTTTTAACTGTTTTTGTTTGACGGCAGGGTGCTCCACCATGTTGAAAATGGGTGCAGCAATTGATTTTCATAAAATTTGGTAGCTTCTCTTTTTACTTGTCAAAGTAGACTGTTCCATTAATAGAAGTTCCTTCTGGCATAAACCATAACCCACATCTTCCATTCACACAAATAGCTCTCCACACCATCACTTTTGCAGCATTCTTCACAGTGGAAACAATGTATCAAGGAGAGCCTATCTTCTTGGGAGGCTGTCAAACGTGCCTACAAAAAGCATAAAACTGGGATATTTGTGTTTCATTTGAAAACATAACACGTTTCCATTGTTCAGATGTCCATCCTTGATATTTTTGGCAAAATGTCAAGCAGGCAGCAATGTTTTTCTGAGATAGTTTAGAGCTTTTAGCTGGTCGGTAGGATTTCAAATTCACATGAAATAACTTTCTACAAATTGTCTTTTGACTAGGAAGCACAACATCTTGTGGTAAAGCAGCTTGAATGCCTTTAGATGTTTTTCTGGGTGACTTTTTAGCAGACAAAATTGTGGCATCATCCAAAAGCTTGGTGGTGCATTTTGGAGGACTGGTTGGTTTCTCACAGCCATACTTTCCAGTAGCCTTGAAGTTATTGATTGATCTTGCAACTGCCATATGAGCTAATTGCAACCTTGTAGCAATTTGGCAAGTGTTATAACCTTTTTTGCTCAAGATTTTTATTTGAACATGAGTCTGGCTTGAGTCTTTTACCAGTCATATTCATTATTATCAACTAAATCTTAAAAGTCTACCATCTGAACTGAAATACAAGTTTACATAAGAAGTACTAAAAATCATCCATTTTGACCATTTAAATAGAATCTATACCTCTAAAGTGAATAAACAAATATGAATAAACAAATATAAACTTGATATTGAAATATGAATGCACAAGAGTCACCAACATACATAAAATTAAATAACTTGCATTGTTACTGTATAATTACTCAAAAAAGCAGAAACACATAGTTATCGTCCATTCTGGACAGTACTGTAGATATATATATATATGTGTACAGTGGTATAATTCCAGCTGAACTTATTATAATCTAAAAACATTTTGCATGTTTAACTAAAGAAAAAAGGTCAGCATCTTATATTTGCAAGATTTTAAAAGTACTGTTTTATTTTTTTGTGGTTTTGCTCCTGAATTTAAGTTTGTTTTATGTACACTTTTATGTTACAAAAATCTTGAATTTAGAGAAGCAAAAAATAATCATCCATTTACCCCAACTGTTACTAAAACTTTTCATATTTTATTTGTTTAAAAACTATATGTAATCAAATTTGTTTTATCAAAAACACTTCAATCCTCATCAATTTAGAAGCATTTTTATGTTTTCATTAAAAAAATTCCATTATTAATTAAGAAATTATATTTTTTAATTTTTTGGTTGGCAAAAATTTTAATGAAAATCATAAAATTATTGACTCAACTGTTTCATGTTGTTTTAATTGTGCAAAAATGGTTTAGTAGTTTCAAAAATTTATGAATTTATATATTTTTTGTGCGTTCAATTAAGTAAAAAAATATTATTTAAATAATTACCTAATCTTGATTAAAACCTCAGGAATTTGTTTCATTATTTTTTCAAAATATGAAACTAAATTTTGATTCACTCTTTAAAAATTTTAAACTATATGCAATTTTTGCTTTAAAATTTTTTTTCACTTGTAATTTCTTAATATTGAATACTTGAATTTTTTTTCATTAAAAAGAGTTTTAAGCATTGAAACACTTTACCTTTTCCAATTATTTTAAACTCATTTTTTTCTGACTTTATCTTTTATCATCTTTTCATTTAATCTCAAATATTACAAGAAGACTTTTGTTGATATGATGGGTTGGATCCTTTTGCATTTAAATTTTTCACAATGCTTATAGATTGTTTTTCATCCTTTCTAATTACAGTTAAATCATTATACTATTTCATTTCACAGTAAAAATTGCTTAAGACTTTATTGAGTTTATATTCATGTTTGGTTCTATTTGAATAAAAAAAGTGACTTACTGCTTTTATCTCCAAACAATTGTAACATTAATTTTTTATTTTGATGTTTGAAAAGTTTATGAGTATATCATTAAACTGTTTGTATCGAATAGTTTTGTTTTATAAAAATTACGAAAATTGTAACATGCATTTTTTATGTGCTTTAGTTTATGATAATAATTTTACCAATTTTATGTTTGTGAAAAATTTTTATCATGAATTTTTATAAAGTTCAATCATGGATTTACTCATGGGATGTACAAAGTTACATGAATTGTTTAGTCATACTGCTGCTTTGTATCCTCACAACATTGCAGTGGAATTTTATGATGATGTTGGAAAACAGCAACTGACTTACAAGAATATACACAGTCTTGCTGACACAGTGGAACAGTTGATAGTGTTGCACATTTACTCTAAGCGTCATGTCTTCTCTGATAATGCAGACAATATTGAGCATGCACCTTCATGCTTCTCAAATAATAATGCTTCTGCAAATGTAATTGGAATATATGTTGATGAGTGTTGTTTTTTGCCAGGTTTGGTAATTGGGGTGTTAAAAGCTGGATTTAGCTTTATGCCACTAAATTGTTCATTGCCAAAAATTCTTTTATGTAACCAGCTTGTTAAAGCAAAGGTTAGATTTGTGATTACAACAAGTTTTCTGAAAGAACGTTTTTTAAAATCTGCTTCTAGTGATGTCATAGTTTTAGGTTCATTTTCATTTGCTACAATAAATTGTAGTGAGTGCTCTTTTGTATTGCTGCATTTGATTTCAAATCGATTTTCAATAAACAATGAAATTTTATGGCATTTAAAAAGTGACATGGCTTATGTCTTGTCAACATCTGGAACTACAGGTGATCCCAAAATGGTATTTGTTCCTCATCAATGTATATTATCAAATATTCAACATCTTCGACAAGTGTTTATGATTTCTACAAAAGATAAAGTTGCTATGTGCTCTCCATTGACTTTTGATCCAAGTATTGTTGAAATCTTTCTTGCTCTTAGCTGTGGTGCTACATTAGTAATAGTATCCAACTCTATTAAATGTAAACCCTCCACCTTGTTAAAAACGTTATTTATTTCTTCAAAAGTTTCAGTTATGCAGTGTACTCCAACTTTATTTAATCGTTTTCCAATTGAAGAGATTCAAAGTGTGATTTTTGCTGAAATTTCTTCTCTTCGCCTTATAGCATTTGGTGGTGAGTCTTGCCCTTCGTGCAGTACAATTAAGAACTGGCTTGGTAGCCATTATACAAACAGTTTTGAAAAAAAAGAATTAAAATTTTTCAATATCTATGGTATTACAGAGGTTTCATCTTGGTCAACTCTTTACAATATAAAAAGCGAGGAATTATTGTTGGGAAATGATTGTCCAATATCCTTAGGATATCCTCTGTTGAACACGGTTCTAGACATTATTGACAAAGATGAAAAAATTCTGTGTCAAATAGCATCAACATTAAGCAATGAAAATTTCATCAAAATGGACTATTTGTCTTGGAAAAAAACTGCCACTAAAATGACTATTTTAAGTGAAAACAGTTGGTCCATACAGGATAATTTTGCTTCGTTGTCTGGATATTTACGAATTGGTGGTGTTCATAGAACTTGTTTTATAGATAATGTGGAAGATGTTGAAAAATCTGGGGAAAACCTCATGCGAAAAACTGGAGATTTAGTTAAGCTTGTTGTAAGTCGAAAAGATTATGAATGCATTAATGACTCGAATTCAAGTCATGATGATGTCAATTATTCCTTATATTATCTTGGTCGCTCAGATAATCAGATAAAAAGACATGGGAAACGAATGAATCTCTTATCTGTGAAATATAAATTGGATGAAAGTGATCTTGTCGCTGTTTCACATGTGATGAATATAGATTTAAAAACTGAGTTTTTATATTCAACTTCTACACGGTCTTATTGTAGCAACTCATTGGTCGCTTTTATTGTTCCAAATGAAAATAAAAAAGAAATAAAGTCTGAATTATTTGCTTATCTTCGTTCAATTCTCGAACGCCATCAGGTTCCTGACGAACTTGTCCTTATTGAAAAACTACCAATGACCGATCATGGTAAAGTGGACGAATTAGCCCTTAAATTTTATTTTAAACCAAACTTCTCTGTAAAAGACTTGTGTGAGACTGATGATGATATTCGATCAATGATAATAGAAAGTTGGATGCTTGCGCTCAATCAAACGATTGGAAATAATCGACGGAAATGTTCACAGAGTGACTTGAATTCGAACTTTATTGAGTGTGGTGGCGATTCTTTAGCTGCTGTTAATTTAGCTGGAAAAATAGAAAAAACTTTTCGCGGTAAAGCAGCAACTAAAAATTTCAATATGTCTCATATATTAAATGTGATTCTGCACGGGACATTGAACGATATAATAAAATTATTGACTTCCAATCAAAGTACTTCCTATCGATTGCCGCTACCTACCAGTTTTGGACTCAACAAAGAAAAATGTCAATCTATTCTTAATTGCCCTACTATTGCTCAAAATAGAAAGCGATCTTATGCCTCTGCATATGCAGTTTCAGGTTCAAAAGAGATTAAAGTGATTGTTGCAAAGAACATTAGTTACTTTACAATTGGAAGGGGAAATATACAAACAACTCATGGAACGTTATTGTCGCCTTATGTTTCAGCTGAATTCCGGAAAACATCGCAAGTTGTCGATAAAATAAGTTCAGACATTATCGGTTTTGCTATAAAGGAAATTTGGTCGTACAACACTCACAAATGTATTGACGCTTCTCCATTAATCGTATTCGAGGGTGAAAATAAGAAAAACGGTTTTGTCGTTACAGGTAGTTAATTTGATTTATGATTTGTTTCACTGCGCCAAAGTGATAAACGTGCTATCGGTATTGATTTTATATTTCTAAATATAGCTCCAACAATGATAAAACGAGTTATTATGTTATATTGCTAATACTTGTACTAATTCATCGATTTTGTAAATCATCGAGCAAAGTACAATGTTCAGGTTTACATTGCATGAATTGTTTAATCACGTGCTATAACACGTCCCAAAGTCAAACTCGATTAACTTCCAATGGCCAGGCGTAATCACTTACATTGCATATATTTATATTGATATTGATATTGCCCAGGTTGCTGCTTTCTGTTTGAGCCAAAATCACCATTGTAGGCAAACAGCATTATTTCTCCCAAAGGTAACCGGACTTAATCACAGATAGCTGAGTATCAAACTCTGGTCAATCTCCTCGCAATCAGAGTGTAAGCAGCAAATCTAATAACTTAGTGTAAGCACTAAGTTATGCCGCCGACAGTCCTTTGGTGGAATTTTTTCGTTACAAATTATATTACATCCACTGTAAGATAAACCCTTAAAATTTATGCAAAATCCTGTTGCAATATTTGGAAATTATAGCGTTCATTTCATTAATTACTGATATTTGAAAGCTGAAAATCTAGGCTTTTTTCGAATATATGTTACATAATTTACAATAAAATTTTTAATCAACTTTTTTTTGTGAAAAAGCATTTGTTATATCAATAATGGATCTACAAAACAGGGGGCCTGATCTCAGAAATAAAATAGGGTTAACACGATAAATAGTCGATGCTGAGTTTTGGAGCATTAATAGCACGAGTGACTTGGAAGAGCTTTCACTTGCATAAAAAAACTTTTTCTTAATACAGTACAGTGTAAAAAATGACGTACTTGGAAAAAAAAACAAATACAATAAAATACAGGCTGAATGACTTATAAGGGACATGAACTCTTAAGCGGCCGCATTGCTTGCTTTATACTAATGCCATCACTGTGTTGTATGCATTATGGCCTAGTTAATTTGCAAGGACTGGTCTACACGTAATGTATTTTGTTTAATTTCTTTCCATTGTTGTTTTCTCGAGGTTAGGTTCTCATTCTCATCTGCTGGTTTGTGTTCATATTTCTTCCGGTTTGCCTCAGTGGACGATCGAACTAAACGATAGAATCGAATCATCGCCGTGTTTGACACCGTGCGGCCAGTACATCGCTGTGGGTTGCTATGATGGCTGTGTTTACGTTGTCAGCGCCAACACTGGCCAGGTGAATATAAGCGATGTAACTTCAAGACGAAGCAGATTTTTGCCAAAAAAACTTGTTCTAAAAACCAACTTCCCGCCGTAGTGCAAACGCTAAAAAGTCCTCGGCACCGGAAGTAAGCAACGTAAGCAGAACCCACGCATTGCACTTATGACGCAGTATAATAATCAGAACGCTCAGCAATGTTTGATCAATAAGTTTAATTGAACGTCGTATTAAAATAATTGTGCTACTGTTTGTCGAATGAACTTTAGAGAATACTGGTCTTGAAGTGGACATCAAATTCTTGATTTATTTAGTCCAAACTAACTTTTGTTTTCAAAATCGCAGCTTTGGTGGAAATTTGAAACTGGTGATCAAGTAAAAAGTTCGCCGTGTCCTGGACTTTTCAAGTCTTCGTACTTGTTCGTCGGGTCGCATGATGGATATTTGTACTGTCTGGATGCAAAAGCAAGTATTGCAATTATTAAGTTGCATTGGAACAAGTCGTAGGTGTTTCAATGGTGAATTCGTTGGATGATTAATTTGACAAATGTTTTTATACAGTAACCATAAATATAGTAAAATACTTTAATGGTGAACACAAAATATTCTCAAGTCGATGATAGAAAAGGCGAGCGTGGTTTGACAATAAATGATTTCTCGGTTTTGATTGGTTTATCACGATTTGACTCTTGGCCATTTGTTTATTTTTTAACCACATTATTTATACATTTCAAATTTTCGCTATATAAAAATGGTTTGAAAGAGTATGCTCTGTGTTAAGTTATTTTATGCGCAATTTTAACGATTTCAAGTAAAAACTGTTTAAAGGTAAAGGCACGCAAATGCATCGATGATATTGGCCACCAGAAAAGAAATAAGAAGCTCGTTACTAAATTTCTTTCTTGCCTTATTTCTGATGTCTGTAGAAGCAGGATCACTTTGATATTGCACCGTTCATCTTTTTTTTATGCAGGAACCTTTGTTTTTTAACACGCTGTATCTGTACATTGCTAGAGTTTAATCGTTGTTTGCGATGTTGATTCTCTTTAAAACATGTACAGTATTTCAAAGGATACTGCGACAATCAAGGTCGAAAATTTAAAGGGTCAAAGTTCAGCTGAAAATTAATGAAAAGGTTATATTGAGTTTGGAGTTTAGATTCGCATTAAAGTTAGTTTCAAGTTAGATTTAAGTTTATTGTCCATAATTTAGACTTTTGGAGTATCATTTTACAGGGGTGGCGACAAGCTGTCACTAAGGCATTTTTAATGGAAGTTTAATTATCAATTGACATTTGAATCAGAACGAACACATTATGTTCATTTTAGGATGTTTAAAAATACCTGGGGTTTCGAGTAAAAACTCGACGCCCAAAATTTCAGGTCACTTTGATGTCGTAAAGATGTGACATGCGACGGTTGAAATTCTGTTTTTATCGTATTTGGCGTATCTCAAGACCACTTAGTCGTAAAGCAATGAAATTGGTATCAAAATGTGCGGGAGGGTCAACTTTCTATGACCATTTAATACAGTAGTTAGTGCAGTAGTTAATGCTTAGATTTACAGATATTAGTTAGTGCAGTAGTTAATGCTTAGATTTACAGATATCAGATCTCAGAAACATTGTGCTGAAAGTTTACCGTGATTCCACGTAATCGTGTCGTGCATGCTGTAGGCCTAAACTAAGCTTTTAAAACAGGGTTGTCCAAAGTCCGGCCCGCGGACTAAATGTGGCGATATGCACTTACTTTGAACCATAGTTGGATAGAATTATGTCCGAAATAACCCATTTACCATGTTAATTACTTCTTTTTAGAGATCACTATAATTTTGGGAGAAAAATAATGAAATTAGAGATGAAATCGAAGTGAAGGCCTTTTTTTTTTTTTTTTTTTTTTTTGAGATCTCAGCGATTCTGGGAGGAACATGGCGAAATTCGGGATCAAATCGAAGTGAAGACCTTTTTTTAGAGATCGTTGCTGGCCCTCGGTCACTTTCACATTATCAATCTGGCCCTCGTAAAAAAAAGTTTGGACACCCCTGTTTTAAAATAAAAGTTTTCTAGGATTCGTTTTTTACGAGCTTGTTTAATACGCTTAACTTTAAAATCATCAGAAATAACAGACTGGCATCGACGCATAGCAAACAGACTTTTTATTTATTTACTCTTGCACAATTTCACTGTCTCCTTTTAATACCCATTTTTTGCTAAATTGCATCTGCATATCAGGTCTTTAAGCTTGGTCTTCACCTTTTGTTTATTCACAATGTGGATACCACTTTTCTCCCAAGGCAATACATCCTTAAAACAGTTCTTTTAAATACTCAAAACCCGGGAGCTTTTTCAAAAGCTGCATTTTGTTTCAACCAGTTATATTTTCAGTAAAAGTAGTAATCTATTGCATGAGAATTTTAGTGAAACATAGTGCTCAGTAAGTTAATGCATAGATTTAAAATATTAGATTTTGAAACATTGTATTAAAGCTTTTCCGTGCTCCCAGGTAATCGTCGAATAAATTTTGAAAAAAATTATTTCAAAAAATCTGCTTTTTCCAATTGTTAAATTTTGTTAATTGTGATTACACTGCATAAAGCTATTAGTACAGGTTTTTTCCCTTGAACAGTTAAGCACGTTTCGAAAAGATTTACTCTTATAAAGTAGATATTAAATGTTTTTTATACGTTTGCTTTGCAAACTTTACAATGCTCGTTTTTTACAAGGCACATAAAGCTCTTTTTAATCTTGATAAATGTTTATGAATCTGTCATTGCAATCTTTAATGTTTACTTATAAGGTCTCAAAATCTTTCTGTAATTGAATCACTTCATCGGTTATTCATCGTTTCATCGGTTGTTGCTATTATTAACCTTTTTTTCTTTTGGTGGTTTCAAATTAATTGTTTACAGACGAGAAAGCTTTCATGGCGATATTACAGCGGTGGAGCAATATTTTCATCACCTCGCTTTTACCAACCTGCTTGTAAGGTGTGTGCTGCTCAAACAAATCTTTTGTGTGATATTCGACAAAGGTAAATCTTGTATTTGCGCTTTGTCCACGAAAAAGATTTTCTTCACTTTTAAAGCATTTGGTAATTTGAGAGTATATTTCTCGCACTTGTCGAAATGTGTGTAACTGTTTGCTGATTAATTTTGTTCTTTTATCTTTTAATTTGTTGTCTTAATTAGTTACAATATTACAGCTGATTACTTTTAATGTCGTAGCAATATTTTCCAATAATGCTGGTTTATCAAAAAAAACAAGACACTAATTTGCCGAACAGTGCTGTGACTTCATGGCCTAATATACGTGCCAGTTTATGCACTGTTTTTGAGAGTACAAAAATCTAAATAAAAAATCTTTAATTAGACATTTTTGAAACAAAAATTTAAAAATTTAAAAATGGTGTTTATTTTGTCATATGTCTATGCCACATGTCATGCTTTG
Organism: Diplosoma virens; assembly: GCA_963680785.1. NCBI lineage: Eukaryota > Metazoa > Chordata > Ascidiacea > Aplousobranchia > Didemnidae > Diplosoma > Diplosoma virens. The sequence goes on from OY796892.1 coordinate 16,599,393, forward strand.
CAGACTTTGGATGCGAGTTGTGTGTACGGATGTTCCTTGTCGGGAAATGTGTTTTCACTTGAATCTGAACATGGAAAACAAAAGTAAAGCAAGCTGTAGTATTTTTGTGGTTATTATCTTTTTTTATTTAACTGCTGTAACATGAATACCTTGCGAGTAACATCGTGGAGATGTGGCTACATAATAATTGCTACTTTCAAGGACTTTTTTGACAAGATTATTCTTGAATTACTTAAAAAAAATTTTACGTGTCATAGAAAAGTAGATGAGCTTTAGAACACGAAATTTAAACTCGTTTAAGTTTTCTTGGGCTTTTTAACTTTAGATTATACATACGGTAATACGAAATTCTTTTCAACGAAAAAAATTTTACAAACATTTGCAGTAGGCTTGCAACAGACTAAAATTTTTTAGTAAATGGCTGTGCAACTTTTCACGGGTCTCAAAGTGGAGAAAGTTTGTTGTTTTATTTTTGACCTTTGGATTTCTCTTATTTCATTTTAATTTTAAACGGTCTTGTCTTGCTTTTATTTTATCTTTTCTGTTGCATTATTCAGTTGTTACCTTTGTGAATACTGTAATTTTCTATTGGTAGTCAAAAGAGATTGTGAGTTTATTTTATGAATTAATCATGAGGAAGTAATTAGCATGAAAATCTTTACATAATTAAAAGCTGGCGTGCCGTGAAATGCGCCTGTTTTTATTTAAGTGACATTTGTTTTACTGCACAAACAGGCTTAAATAGAAAACTATAGGTATTTCCCAGAGTTTTGAGCTTTATTGTCAAATTTGAAAGGTAAAACTTTATTTTTATACTCTTATGTCTTCATTGTTTCTTTTAACTATTTCTTATAAAAGTGTTGAAACTTTTTGAAAATGACATGTTTTTTATCTAAGTCTGTTACGCAGTGGTTCTCAACCTTTTTTGCTAGCACGTACCATCTAGAAATTTTTGTTTGCACTACGTATCACAAAGCTTATTGAAAAATTGATTACTCAAATTTACTAAATAAGTATGGTAATAGGATTTAGTGTGATGTTGTAATAAAAAGGGTGAAAGCAGAGAAAGGATGCTTTTCCTGAATGTAGGGAAAAGCAGATGCTTTTCCAGCACAAGTTGCTTTATGCGCGGACCCGTCGCACAAACTGCACCTCGGAAATCATGGAAAGTCGATGTAAAGCATTCCCACTTTTAGTTTTAATACTCATCATTGCAGAGAAGTACTGCTCTGTGCTCACACTCCCATGTGATGGAGAATACTATGGTAGCACTTGAGAAATAGTTTTTAAGGCGAAGTTGGTAAGTAGAGGCTATTGTTAGCCGAATATTGGTGGCGGAGCATTCTTTATGCTTGTTCATCACATTGGATATCAATAATTCTTCCTTGTTCTACTGTTCCTACGTGTAGGTCGGATGATAAACAAAGAATAGATTAAAAATATGCTTGAAACATAATGTTTTAAACAATTTCAGATGGCAACCGATTTCTTGAAATAACTTTTCGTTGGATTGTTTTTACATGATGTGCTTGCTAACATGCTAACATTCGATGCTGTTTGATTTCTTTTTTTATTGGCCTAAGTATAGCTTTCGTAGAGAAGCTTGCAATGTAGAAACAAGATGTGCGATAGAGCTGTTTGGACCTCGAAAAACAAACTCATAGGTTGAGAGTATCAAAAATATTCGATAAGTAGCTCGTCACAAGAGAAACTTTAGATTAATCAACTGATGATTTCTTTGTTCTCTTATTTGAGCAACTCTTAATTCAAAAACTCTTCTTATATATAGTATTTCCTAGTGACAGCCAACGTAGATTTGTATAGAAAAGGAGCCGTTTGTTTTTCAAAATATTCATAACATTGTACATTCGAACACAAACAATGGAAACGCAGCAATTTTATGACAGATACTATGTGTCAGATTAAACTAGAGCTTGCGCTTTAAAAATGGCTAAAGTAATAGCGGCGCGAGTCTTTAAACAACTTTTTCAAAAATTTAACGCCAAAGTACACACACTCTGATTATTGTTATAATGTTATAATTTATGAAAAGGAAAAATTAGCTCAAATGTATTTATTAAAATAACACCAATAAATATCTAAAAAATACAATTTAATCTGAGTGTTGGATTCTATTGAAACTAAAAACTATTCACGTACCACTAAAAAGGTCTCGCGTACCACATGTCGAGAATCACTGCTGCTACGAAACTGACGTCACTCAAGCACGAGCGATTACTGGTTACATGTACAGTACTTGTTAGTTTTGTTCCACTAAAAGAGTATTTTCTCAAACTTCACTAACCCCTAAGTCTTGCCTTTAAAAATACATTTTTAACGGCTAAAAAAGTTGACAAAATACAGCAAATCAAATTGATAAAGTGTATCCGCTAAAAATTCTACAGTTTTACAGTGAAGTATTAACTGGATGAAGTAGAGAAAAAGTTACTTTGTGTCATCTAATTAAATTGAGAGAGTAATCACTCATTGACGGCTGCATCGCAAGAAAAAAAGAAATATTTTTTAAGTTTATTGTATCAAAGCCTGTCTGCTTATGTGTTTAATCAGCTACAATCTAAATCGTTAAGCTTAAATTAGTTTTTGTCTTTACATTTCTTGTAGATGGTCAGTAAAATTGGAAAAACCTGTGTTTTCATCTCCCCTTGTTTGTGATCTCGGCCTAAGCGTTGGGTGCGTTGATAACAACATATACATGCTTGATAAAGACAATGGAGATATTGTGAGTATCCTATGAAAAAGAATCTTTTCTATTTGCTTTACTTAAAATGTCAAAAGTCTTTTAACAGAAATCTATTACCCTTTTTCCAGTAAAGTCAAATTGACGATTTTATTTAACTGACCAAATTGCGATGCATAAATTCATTAATAAAATCGGTCAAATTTCAATGAGCCGAATATTTAATATAGAAAATAAAAATTAAAAATTAAGCCAACTAATTCATCACAAAAAATCGATTTCGACCCATAAAGGTCATCACCAGTTCCTGTAAAAAATTAAGTTTTTTTGAAAAAAATTTTTTTCAAAATTTTAAAAACTCTACTCATACTAATCGGGTCCTGACTCAAAGATACGAAGTGAAGCTTCAATAAAAGCTACAAGGCAAACGACACAATAGCTGACGTCATGATTATCAATCACGTTAAGAAGATGAAAAAACGCACAAATGTAGTGAAATAAAGTTTATGCTTTACTTTTTATTAATGAATTTATGCTTTACTTAAAAATAATAGTTTGAGCCCTGGTGTATAACGGTGAAAATTACTGTTGATATAAAAATTAATTTTAAAGTTATAAATTAGCTCTTACCAAAATTTATTTCTGGTTGATCGTGCTCCGACTTTCACGCCCGTGCCATTTATATGTTGTTCTTATGCTAGCTCGTGCCGCGCGCTGATTGGCCGAGTTTGATCGTGCGATTTTCTTTGCGCACACGTAACAAACTAGTAATGGTTTCGATTGAGTGTGACAACTTTATTTCAGTTAACTTTTAACGAGTAACGTCGAAACCGTTCGCGTTGTTAATGCCATAGATTTATAATTGTAAATAAATAGGTTACTTTTTAACTTAGAATAAAAACGCTGTTTAGAAAATAGACTTTTATCTAGGCAGTTTCTTACTCAAACAAAAAACTCTCAGTACTACTCGACAGTAGAATTCTTATAAAGTTTTCGTATATGCCATCACTTTAATGGCCTCTTATGGACCGACTGTGATTAACATTAATTGATATTTCTCTGATAGGTTTCACGCTCGTGTTCTAAGTGCGAGCACATTCACACCGGATAATGGTCTAATTTTAATACCAGTTTCAGAGCAACGTGAGTGTGCTCCCATGCGCTTGGAGAACGTGTAATAATAAAGTAATTAAAAAAATACGTATCACTTGCTGATAATAATTACCCCGTAGTAAAGTTTGCATGTGCTCTTTGCATCTTCAACAAATTAGTTGAATGCATTTTGCTGTTATTGCGAAAGTGAGGTAATTATAATCGATTAATAAGAGCAACAGGGTGATAAAAAACATTTAACCAGATTTTCGCGGCTGCTTTCCCTCGAGAATTCTTTGACACGCCAAATAATGAAATCGTTTCTTCCAAAAGCAGACTGAAGTCGGCCGTCAGACGCGGGTTTTTTGCATCACAATCATTTTTCTTTAAGCTGTGGCAGTTTGCGACCGGACAGCCCGTGTTTTCGTCGCCCGCTTTGTCTCGGTTCCGCGTAATCGGAGACGGGAAGCCAGTCGTTCTGTGCGGTTCCCACGACGGCCGAACCTACTGCGTGGACGGTAAAGACGGGACGTTGCTTTGGTCCTCCCCGGGTTCAGATCAGAGCCAACTTTCTCCGGTTTATGCGACGCCATTTCCAGCAACCGTGTCGTTGCGAGATAAGGTGCTTATCAATTCGAATTAGTGTTTGTTAATAGTGTTGATGACGTGACACGATTGTTGAGTGTCTTGCACGTTGGTGCGAGTTAAAAGCCGTTGGATCAAATTCAAATTGTCACGTAACAGTTTTGTGTGCACTAATTTTAATGCTGCCTTGTTACATCCGTGAATTGCTTTATTTAACTTTTTTTTTTGACTTACGGGATAAGCATAGGCGTACCAGCCAAAAATATTTGGAGGGCAATGAAGTTTTGACCAAATTTTGTGACAAATTCCGAAATCATGATTTTCTAGTACTTTTACGGATAAGGACAAAAAAATTGTCTGAAATTCTCGGACAAAGACCACATTTTTGTCCGAAAATCATGGTGTTCTCTAAAAAAAAGGTCTCTTTGAATGGAAAAAAAAGCAACTTGGGAAAAAAAGCACTTGAAGTCAGTTTCATATTTCTTAATTTTCGTCCTAAAATCATGGTGTTCTCTGAAGAAAAGGTCTTTACTTAAATTTGGTAACAATTTTTTGCAATTGGTCATTGTCGCTGCTCTAAAATTCTTGGCTTTACCCAAATATTTTATATCGCTTTCCGAAAAATTTGAATTTTGTCCAAATTTTGGAAACTTCCAGCCCAACGCCAGGCGCGGCTATGGGGATAAGAATAAAACAATTTGTACAAATTGTCCCACAATTACCCCGACTGGTTTTTGGAACTGATATTGTTCTCTTAGATTTTTTAAATGCATTTTTTTCAAAATCCGACTATAATGGCACAACCAACAGCTTCTTTGACTTGATTCTATCGGCGATCAATTTCAGATGCGACTCCAAAACATTCAAAAACTGCTTAAGCTAATTGTTCAATTCTACGTCTTTCAGACGAAAATTAATAATGCATTTTAGCTTGAAATATGTATGAACTGTTCTTGCTGATAGATTGTAGCAGATCTATTGGAATTCAGTTTTTTAAGCCTTTTTTCGTTGAAGCTGTCGTAAATGATATATTTGTACCAATTATGAGTTAGATCTTTTTACGATATTTCATAAATAATTACTTATTATGTATTTAATAGAAGTTTGCAAGAAAATGCAAGGTCTTGAGTATCGTCTGGTCAACTATTAACCGTGTAATTATTTTTTAAAACTACAGTACCGGTATATTATATTTAAAATTTTTGGTTATACTTAATCAAGTGTTGAACTTAACCACTTAATGCTTACCACTTAAAGCGGCAAACTATTTCGATACCGCACGAATTTGTGTTGTGAACTGAATTTAATTCTTCCTGCTCTTTTTCAATGTGTACTTAACCTTGAATACTTCACTTCATTCAGGTTTTCAACGTTGTGTTTTCGGTTGCGACTGATGGAGTTTTGTCTGTTCTTGATTTGCATGACGGCAAGATATTGAATCGTCACAAATTGCCAGGTCCCGTGTTTTCATCGCCAGTCGTGATTGAACAAGAAGACAAATGCCTGGTTGTTGTTGGATGTCGAAACGATTATTTATATTGCTTGGAATTAAAGTTACTTTAAAAGAAGCTTTTAATCATAAAACTATGTTTTGTTGTTTTTTTACTCAACGTTCAGCTTCACTGAGTGATTGTTTTTTTTTTCATCAAAATAAACTTTCGTCATTTTCTTTTAATTTGTGCTATTAATTGCTTTGCTTTTAAATACGTTTCTGCGTTACGCAAGTTAAATTACGAAGTTGTTAATCTCCCACCCACAGTACACTTGTAAGTTGCTACTATTTTTAATTTGCTAAGGCATTACTCGATTCATCTTGTAAGCAGTTATTTTTCTCTGATAGCTCTTTTACTTTTTGATTTTGCTCTCCTATTTTTTATGATTATGACTCATTTATTTCATTTCCTGAGGAAGTTAAAGAATAATTTTGAAAAGTATAAGGCTAACACCCCAAAACCTTGCGTTTTATCTTTTTTGTTAAAAAACAATAAGCTAGGTAGCTTTTTGCATGGGCCTACTAGATAGGCTTACCATAAGTACAGATTTTTAGGGCTTTGTCATCCAGAAATCCAAAACAGTTTCCAAGTGCGGACCTTTTGTTTTCTTCAGAGATCACTTGTTTTTAGAGACAAAAATTATGAAATCCGAGACTGATTCGAAGTAAAGACCTTTTTTAGGGGGACGATTTTTTTCTGTAAACAAGTGTCTCGGTTTACTCCTTCGGAAATAAGGTATGCCTATATATGAAGCAAGATTCTAAAAAGAAAACTTTCATTTATCAATTAAGAGTTTGGACAAATTAAGCTGCTTAATTTCAGTTTTTAAACGTGTAAGCTGCCCTAATTAAAATTAAACATAAATACGTAAAGACGTAGATGCAAAAATATCAAAACACCATCTAATTTTAGGTTGTCGAGAACAAAAACGGGCAAGGCCAGTGCTCGCCAATCTTACGAATATCATTGACTAAATGTATATTTGTTATTTGGCTCTATACTTAGTGATGGCTTTACTACGGAGCGACCGCACCCGGCCCCCTAAAAACGTCAAAAAGCGACCCCTCTAAACAAATTATTATTCTATTTTTTCATAATAGCACCATGGCAGTATCTCCCCTGATGCACCTTAAACTTAAGGATGAAAGTAGGGACCATGTACTCTATTGAAAGCGATGACTTTTTTTTGGACATCACTACGGTTTTGGGACAAAAATGGAGATTTTGGATATTGATTGAAAGTTATAACCTTTTTTTCAGAGATTACTATATTTTTGGGACGAAAACTTGACACACTAAAAATTGCCTTTTTTTTCTCGCACCATCAATAGTGATGGCCTTAGAAAAAAAGAGGGGAGCGGTGCAAGAAAAATAGGGGACACTTTTTTTTGTTCCAAAACAAAGTGATCTCTAAAAAAAAGTCATCATTTTAGGAGGGCCACCGTCATGGTGCTACTATGAAGACATAGAACAATGTTTTGCTTAGAGGGGGACCTGTGCGGCCGCTCAGTTTGCTCCGTACTAAAGCCATCACTGGTACACTATTACAAATTAAAAAAAGCTATTGACTTAAATTTAAAGACTAAAAAAGTCTTCTCTTTCAAGACTTTTATTTTTTTTATGTCTTAAAGTAAAAATTGTTCTAAAATCAAGAAAAAAACAAAAAAAGTTTTAAAAATTTTCTCGAATATGAAAAGTAATAGATATAACTCAAAGATTGTTAGATTTGGATTGATTCCAGTTCTTGAACTGGTGGATTCCAACTGCGACAGTTCATAGACAGTTGATTTAATTGTGCAAGTTTTTATGATTGAACCATTCTTCTGTTACTTCAAATAAAATTTGTTAACATCAAAGTACAACTCTGAAAAGCTGTGATGCCATCAATGTTCCCTCTAAGGTGCGAAAATGCGCACGCCCACCAGACTACTTGCGCAGTAAAATCTTATTCTTGCGCAGTATAGCCTAACAACATGCCAATTTTGTAAAAAATAATTTTTTAAATTTCGTCTTTTTAATGGCTGACTAGTCATTTCGCCAGAGTTGTAATGACTCGAATTCGACTTGGGTCCACTCGTAAAAATCTTAGGAGGACTCCGACCCGATCTCAAGAGGAGTCCATTTAACTTGATTGACAAATGAAAATCGATCTACTTTTTTAGGCTTACGTTGAAGGTAAAAAAAACTTTTGCGATCAAGTGAAGATAAAAAGAACTTTTCTTTTGTCGATAAAGGTAAAAACTAAACTTAGATGTAAAACTGGTCATAATAGACTTGGAATTAAAAAGACTCATGATTTCACGGACTTGAACTCTATCATCTTTGCAAAAGTTTCGGACTGAATGGTTGTTGGACTCGGACGGTTTTGCAGCCGGACTCCTTTGAATGTTGAACTCGTTACAACTTTGCATTTGCCTCTACTAACCTATAGTAACAAAACGTAATTTGTTTCGGGGTTTTTTTTTAAATGATCTATTGATTTTTCTAAATGATGTTCTGCGAAGACCAAAAAAGTTGTGATTAAAAGGCAGTTTTTTGTTTTACAAAACTCGAATCCATGCAAATAAATATTAGGTTGTTTTTCTTAAATGATGTACTGACAGAACTTGCAGATTTATCTAAGAAATTTCAAAAGAGCGCTATCACTTTTATACATTGCGTTTATACATTTCTATACATGGAGCAAGATTGCCAAGCTTTAGGCTCAGTAGTGTAAGTTTAAATGATTTTCCTGAAATCTGTTCTAGGCATGAAAAGTTTTCAACTACACTTTACCTCCTTCGAATATGTTCTTCCTTTCAAGCCTCCAGTGCTTCCTATAAAAAAGGTTTTAATCTCCTGAACAGAATCAAGACATTGAATAGATGCGGGCTGAACTCGTATCATACGGACCAAGTGATGATGTTATAATCTGTTTTGAGTACAGCATATTAGAAATAGCTTATTGAAGAAAATGATAATGCAAGAATTACCTATTAAGATTGAACATTAAGTTAAAAAAAGTACACAAACATAGGTAAAGCACAAAAACCAGGGAAGCTACTTAAATTAAATTGGTAGGCTTACTGATTCTATTTGAATAAGACTTTATAGTCTATTTATTGTATTAATTTGCAAAATTCCTATTTCATTTAGGGCTTTGCTGACGCAGTTTGAGATTATTCATGCTCGCCAATAAAAATATTTGCGCAGTGAAAAGTTTTTTTAAAAGGAACACTTGATGTCATAGTTCCTCATATTTCCCATTAAGCAGTTTTGATCAACTGTCGGGTCAAGAAATTTGCTACAACTCTGATTTTTTTCGGCAGATCACCAAATTTTTTCAACAGATCAAGGGCTGGCGACCACTGGGCTATAACATGTTTTGGTCTCACAATGACTTTTTATTGTTAAGAAATGTCAAGCGCAGTCTCGTTAAAGCTAAATAGATTAAGTGCTCAAAATAAAAACTGATGTTAATTGAGTTAATTGAATAAAATAAATATTTAGATAGTATTTTTGTTAATCTGATATGTTAACCAATTATCAGAATGAGATTAAAAAGAATATTAATATTATTTACCTAGTTCAGAAAACGTTACAATAGTAGGCTACAATTGTGATATGGCAAATATAAATAAAAACACCTTTTTAAATTATTACTAACAATAATTTGTGACATTGTTGGTCGATTTAGCTCTATTTGTCGGCTGAAATGCTTAATACGTGCATTTCTTTGGTTTTAAATCCGGGTTGTGCCTTTGGGAAAAACGCTTTACGGCACTTTCTCCTACTTGTTGGTCTTGGCCAGCAGTTCTAAATTTCAATCATATCTCTATAAAACTTAAAAGCCAAATAAAAAAACATTTCAATCGGACAGCAATATCTTGGCATCTCCGGAAGCAGGTCAGGGTAATTTCTTGCTCTATGTACAGCGCCTCCGTCGCTTTCCTTGAAGTCAGAAGGATAAACATAGAGATAAAAAAAAATGAAAAATTATGCATCTGAATGTGCATAGCCGTACGAGCTAAGGGACAGGTGGCAATTGCCACCCCAAGAAGCAAAAAAATTTGGGAAAAATCCTGTTTTTTCGATCAACGATTACGCACTATTCGGGCAGGAAAAAGTTACTCTATTCAGAACAATCCAAATCAGTGCCAAAAAAAACTAAGATTTAATGTGAAGACCTTTTTTTTGTCATCAAAAGTTAATTTTGCGAAAACCTATCGCTTCTGTCCGCCTATTCACAACTAAAAAAAGAAGTGAAAACCAAAAAAAGTTTTCATAATACATGTGAGTGAAATTTGAGCATCTCCATAAGATGCAAATTATGCAAAAGTCGTAAAAGTTTAGGCAAAATTGTTTTGCTTCTCACCAAAGTGTTTTAGTCTAGTACGGTTATGTAAATTTGCAAAGTTTAAGCGTTCGAATAATCTTAAATCAAAAATGGGTTAAATTTGGTTTTGTACCGAAAATTCCGTTATTTTTTCATTTCATTGTTGTTATACATTTATCATAAGATGCTAATGTAGAGATAAACTTAATGGGTAGTTAAATCAAATTCAGACGAAGATTCAGTGGAAGACATAAAAGTCTTTTACAAACTCTTTCGATTCTGAAAAAAACTTTACAGAGCAACTGCAATTTTCTGGAAAATCTATTTCGTTATCTATTTGGTTGATTCGTTGAACAAATGAAATTGACAAAAGTAAAGATGCTGGAAATTTTTCTTAAGAACTTTTCAACAAAAACATAAAACAATTATTAACAAATTAAATAAACTTGTATACTGTACTACTACCGGAAGTTTGCTAACCTTACTAGCCTAGGATAGGGGAGACCGGGTCTGGTTGACACAAATTTCAAACTTTATAATCTAGCGAATAGTTGGTCGATTTTCAAAAATTTTTTTTTGTTTTTTTCTTTAGTTAAAGGCTTCAGCTATAACTTTAGAGTATTTTTTTTGTTTTTCAGCAACAATAAACATGTTTTTGGAGAGTTTTAAAACAGGCAATTAAAGTGTGACAACCTGGACAAATCTGTCCTTGTTGTCACAAGCATTGGGGTAAAATGTCACAGCTATTTGTGAGTCGACACTTACTCAGTTGCTTTTAAATTTTGCTATACGTTAAGATCAAACAAACAATTTATTGATAAAAAAAAATACAAAAATATTATATACATGTCAAGTAAAAATAGCACCGTATTTTTTGTCCAGTTACCTCTTTACAAATATGTTTTAGTTTTGCTTTACAGTCGAGCACCGGATACATTTAGATAAGATCAGAGTTACACTAGCTGTGTTTAAGGAAGGATAAGTAACCAAAATAGGCATGCAATCTGCACATTTAGTTGCACGAAACAACTTGATTATTTTTTTTAATGAAAAAATCAAATGTTTTTACGCTCAGTTTTTCGTGGGTGCAGCGAACATGCTCAACAAAGTGCTTTAAAAAGTCTAAAAAGTGCTCTTCTGTCAGCCATTTAGATGAATTCGCACCTTCTTTGCTTCCAGGTGGCGCTCCATTAAGAAAATGACTTTGAAATTTTACTCGGGGAAAAATAAAGTGAGGAGGAATAGAATTTCCACTTGCTGATATGGTGCCTCCTACAGTAATAAGTGTACCTCGCTCAGACGATGTTATAGCGCCTATTTGTTTCGTTTCACGTCTTCCAATAATTCTATCAGGCTTACGTACAGTAGTTACGCCTGTTTTGTCCATGTTCCAAATGTCCAAAGGCTGAAAGTTATGCCTATTTAGACTAATTTCAAATTTTGGAAAAAAGAATTAACATTGTTTTTGTTAAAGCTACTTACCCTAGCTAAATATGTACTTTCTGGAATGCGGAGTGACAATTGGTGGTGTCTTTTTAAAAAAGATGTAAGCCAATCAGGACCAGCTTGTTATTTGTCATACCAACTTTTTGTTATTTCTATACGGTTAGCTTTAAAAACTTGTAAGCAAGTTTTCGGGATTCCCTTGTTGATAATCCAAAATAAATATCCGATGCTTTTAGAAGATACTCGACGATCATTATTTCTTGTGCATCTGTAAACACCTGCTTCTTTCTGGTGTACTCCACAGTTGTTGTTGAAAATGAATCTTCTCCTTTAATTTCTTCGTCAGAAAATTTTTTTTCTATGACTTAAAAGTGTTTTGTAATTGATACCAAAACTCTCAGCAAGTTTTTCGAATACTCTCTCCGGTACTTTTAATGTGTCAAACTGCTGTCAACATTTCATCAGGTTTAGCTATGCCTCGTTCACTTTTCCTTGTATAATTACGCGGCATTATTATAATTACTGTACACACATATATATATTTATATATACCAGTAATGTTTCACTTTGCCGGTACAGTGCTCAATAACACACGGTTAGAGCAAGTATGCTATACTTTAAAATTTTAGGCGTCTAATAAAGCTGTTGAGTTTGTCCAGCAGACATTTGAGGTAGTGCTGATTTCCTGGTATTGGAATATGTATACTGTATATATATAACTTTCCTAAACAGTAAAATGAAAACATGATATTCTCACTGGAAATTTAAAATATTTTTACAATTATCGGTTTTGTGCGTGTTAAATTTTGGAGTTACTCTTGGTTGGCCTATATCTCAAAAGCAAACCAGCAAGAACAATTATTTATTTTTGGAAAACACTTCATTTGATGTCTCAAATCTCCCAAGCTGTAAATACGCTTCAACGTTTCTCAATGAAGCAAACACTAGTATTTTAATAGCAAAGACGGACTGCTAGAATTTAACAATTTTTTTGCTGCCAGCGTTAAAAAGTTGAGATTTCAAAGTAGGCCTACACTTATTTTAATAAATCGGTCTCTAATTTCTGTTTTTAATCTTTACATAAATAAAACAGCTGTTAGGCATATTGAGCTTATATAAATTTAACATTTCAACATACCGTGATGAGCTACATTTTTAAAAACACACCAAAACTATATAATTAAACAGTTTGTTTAGCATGGGGTTGGTTGTCACAGTGTGACAACCTTCACTAATTTTTTTGTAACAACATGTACGGACCTGCCATCTTGAATTCGACTAAACCTAATTCAAAAACTGTACTACCAGCTAAATAAAGACTTGTTTTACAAAAGTGCCAATGTTTTTACGCCTCCAATGACATATCGATGTTGATAATAACTCTACCCTAGTTGCTTCTATCCTTTCTTAAACAAAAACAAAAAATTTTAAATTTTTAGTAAAAATTAGTATTTTAAACTTTATTCAAACTGTGCTTACTCAATCAAAGTCAAACTACATCTGGCAAACAAAGAGGTAAAGACACGTGATTTAACATTAAAGTGATTATTGCACAAGGTTGCGAAATACTTAAAAAATTAAATGTGACAACCAGGACAGAGGACAACCAGACCCGGTCTCCCCTACTTGTATTTGTCCCAGCGGCTGCTTCATATTTGTTGAATCGATTCCTGTGTACTTTCTTAGCATGCGATGCCAATTGTGATATAGCTAAAAATCTTGCATTTAAAATAATGATCAAAATTTCTATATCAATATATTAATATAAATAAACATTTGTTTTTGCTGCACTTTTTTGCTTTGTTGCAACGCTATGATCTTCTTGGTAATGTTTTTAAGTGTTGTCCAGTTAAGCCAAATTTATAGAGTATTTTTAATATTCAGTGATTACATTCATATTTTGGTGTATAGTAAAAGAATTTTTTGCATTCTCTATAAATGTTAAGTTAATTTTATCAGAAAATATATTGATTTTATATCAGCAAAATAGTAGAACTAATTGCATCCCATTAAATTTTTACAGTAAAGGCAATCGAAACAATCGCCATTGTAAACAAGCCCTTTCTACTTTTAGCTAAAAATATAAAACGTCTGTACATATCGGCCGTGCATACGCTATAAATAGCATTTACTCGTAATTTATCGTCATTGGCAACCTATTCTTCTGACCAGTTTTTCCTCAGAGAATCTTCAAAAAAATGATCTTTTCAAGACTATACGTAAAAGTAGGTTGTGTACCGCTGCAGTCTCATAAAATTTCCCGTTTCAACCCAAAATTTTGACAGCTTTTTCAGCGCCTCATACATAGCTTAAAAAAACTTTGAAACAAACTCTGAATTAAACGTCAATCAATCAAGAGCTTTATTTTTTCGTCCACAAAGCAACAGATATTCATAAAGAAGCTCATATATGTGATCGAAAATAAAACGTGAAAGAATTCAACGAAAATATGATTAAACTAATAACAACTGTTAACAACCCGTGGTCGGCTTTAGGAGATGCCCACCTATTTTGTTTCCGATTAAAAATCTTTCACAATAATTTTTCTTATAAGTTAGTGGTTGGTTCGCAATCAGGGCCTTCTTGACATTTTAATTTCGTAATTGGTTATTGTTTCTGATAAAGTTAGTATCTTTTTGTTTGAACTCAGGCCATTTAATTGTGATTAAAATTATGCTATTTTTGGTTAGTGTCCCATTGTGTTCGCTTTGCATTGTTGTATTGTAGTACTGTGTGAACTAATAAGAGGACATTGTTATTGCAATGATTGCAAATTGCATCAAGGTCACTGATAGTCAAATCCTTCATTGTCAATCACCACGTGCTTAATTGTGATGTCCACTACATAAGCGCTTGCTTTTATAACTTGGCATAGAAGAGAAACTCAGTTAGATCAAATCGTTCAGAAAGTTGTACGCTGTTATTTTTTGGAGGGGATTCTAAGTTCTTTGAATCGCCCGATTAAGTCGCTATTCGCTAATTGCAGTACAGTCGATATTATAGATTTGAATTTGATTGAACTGGAGAAAATTTCTGTCAAAAACCCTACTCTCTGTGCAGGGTTGAAGCTGTACTGTAGACATGCGAGACGATGCAGATGCAGGGGCCCCGCACTTTCATAAACAAATATCTATCCCCAAATTTTATTTTTTGATTAATTTTATGGGCCTCGCTAATTTATGAAAAAACTTACTTGTTACTAAAGAATTGACAGATTAACCGGTTTATGCCAAACAAATGAATTGGAACTAGAAATACCAACCGCATCGTGTAACGTACGCGGCCACTTATGTCGTATTTGCCTCACCGCCTAGACCAAATACAACAACTGCCGCGCAAAGACCATGTTCCTCGTGGAATGTTTCTGTGGACTAATAGCCTGTAGATTTATTCTATAATGTCTCTTTTTTTCAAATTATCTTTGACTTTTTGATGAATATGCTACTGTTTTAACTTTTTAAAAAAGCTTAATAGACTATTATTCTCATTTCACCGAGTTTTTCTTAAATTAAAAAATTTGCTTTTTTTTGTTTTTGTAGTATCAAATTGTTAAAAAAATACATTTGACTTTCTTTTGGATCATCTTATAGTTATTTTTTTATATTGCACAGGCTACGGTATATAAATTGACAACTCTATGTATGCTCTGTCATTTCTATGAATATCATATCTTAAATGTGTGCTTGGGAAAGACACTTTACGGCACTATCCCCTGCTTGGTGGTCTTGGCAAGCAGTTCTAAATTTCAGTCAGATCTCTATTAAATTACAAGCGGACAGCAATATCTTGGCATCTCCGAAAGCAGGTCGGGGTAATTGCCTACCTTATGTATTAACGTCTCCGTCGCTTTCCTGCGAGTCAGGAGGTAAATATAGAGATAAAAATAAAAAATAAAAATAAAAAATAATTTTTTACTACCTTGAATAACCGAAAGTGCCTAAAAGAGGTCGAGATAGTGGAAGAAAATGCCTTAGTGAAAACAAAAAAAAACTTGCAGGGGAACGAGAAAACAGCACTGCAAATCAGAAAGGAGCACTGGACAAGTTTTTTAAGTCCAATTTCAACACAAACCAACAGAAAGAGACAGTGTCACACCAAAATGCAGTTGAGTACCTGCCATATACCGAAGACCCAGGAGCCAGTCAACAAATCACCAAACAGCCCTCATCTATAAGTAATAGTGGAGAAAAGAAGATTTTATGACCTGGCCTGAGACAGTCCTTGGACAGTTAAGAAAATATCTCGTAATCCAAGGACCTGCTCCAATTAAAAAATATACTTTTCCAAGAAATAGTCGTGGTCGCTGCTTTTTTAAACATTATTGCCAAAGATTATTACCAAATATAGACAATGTGATAAGACCATGGATTATTTATTCAGAATCTGCAGATAAAACTTGTTGTTTTTACTGCAAGTTACACACACAAGAATCGACATCCAGCTTAGCTCATGGTGGTTTCTATGACTTGGCTAATGTATTCAGACGATTGAAAGAGCATGAGAAATCAAAACATCACGTTAATGCTACTGCGTAGCATTTTGAACTACTGCGAAGATTACAAAGCGCAACAACCATGGACAAAGAAAATGAAAAGAAAATAGAGGAACTTGCTGAACATTGCAATCTAGTTCTGAAAAGAATGTTTGCAGTTACCCAATTTAAAGCTGAGAAAAATCTTCCATTCCGTGAGGAAAATGAGGCCTTGGTTGCAACAGATCAAAAAACGAAAATTTTCTGGGTTTAATTGAACTGCTAGGAAAATTTGATCCAGTTACAAAAAAGCATCTGGAAAACACGCACATACATTATTTCAATAGTGATATTTAAAATAAATTTATCGATATCATAAACGGTGTTGTATTGAAAGAGATACTCCAAAGAATAAAGACTGCAAAATACTATGCTGTGATATTAAATTATACCCCAGACATAAGTCATCAAGAACAAATGTCACTCACACTTCTATATGTATCAGATGGATTGTCTAACCAAGTTCCCGTTGGAATTTTTAACACTTCATAAAGTTTATTCTTGTTGAGAGCAGCACTGGAGTAGACATGTATTTAACACTTTTAGATGCATTAAAAGACTTAAAATTTGAAGTAGGTGACATTCGTGGTCAAGGATATGACAATGGCAGTAATATCAAAGGGCACACATATGGTGTCCAAGCTCGTCTGCTGAAAGACAATCCTCAAGCCTTCTTTGTACCATGAACTTGCCATAACTTAAATTTATTATTTAGTGATATTGCCAAAAGTTGTACAGATGCTGCTTGCTTTTTTTTGGCACATTGCATCGAACATACTGAATGTATTTTTTGCTGTATTAACTAAACGCTGGGCACTGCTGAAGAAGCATGTATTTACATGGCTAATCGGTAAAAACTCATATATGAAACTGGATGCAAAAGCCGAATTGAAAGTGTAAAACCAACCAGATATTGAATTGGGGAAGTATTTGATGCACCATGTGAGGCGGCAAAATGATGGTGCACAGTTTAAATTGGAAGCAAAATACCTTGCAAACCAATTGAGTGACTAAATTTTTAGTGTGCTTCTGCTTTTGTTTTGATGTACTTTTTTAAGTAAATTTCGTCAGCAAAAAACTTCAAGGGAAAAATGTTAGTCTTGATGATGGACTAAAAACCTTTTCTAATTTTCCGAAATGGATGAAAGAACACTTAAAGCCAAATAAAGCTCCTGGCCCTGATTCCGTCTTCTCAGAGCATATAAACCATAATGGAGCTGCTTTGAAGTCCTGGTTACGTGACTTTCTTTCTTCTTGCTTTCACAAATCAAAATTTCCAAGATTTGGAGAAGAGCGCTTGTAATCGCGATCCCAAAGCCAGTAAAGCCCGTGGAAAACCCAAAGAGTTATCGACCGATATCTCTGCTCTGTGACCACTACAAGATCCTCGTGAAGCTTATCTACGTCGCCATCGAGCCAATTAATCCACTGCTCACTAAAGAGCAGGCTGGGTTTTGACGCAAGAAGTCAACCGTGGATCAAGTGGTTCTGCTGACTCAGAACATCAAAGATTTTTTCGAGGCTAAGAAGAAGGTCGATGTCGTATTTGCCAATCTGATAGCGGCTTATGATACTGTCTGGCACCGTGGCCTTACGTGCAAGCTGCTGAGGCTTCTTCCGGATAAGCATATGGTCAGAATGATCATAAAGCTTGTTCGAAACTGAAGTTTCACCCTTACTACCGGTGACAGCAAGCAAAGCAGGCTACGCCGTCTAAAAAATAGAGTTCCTTAGGGATTGGTCTTGGCTTTCCTCCTATTCAACATCTATACGTACGGCCTATCTCCCACGATTTTCAGAAAGTTTGGTTATGCAGATAATTCAGCATCGTTACACTCTTCTGGAAATTGGAAGGACTTGGAGAGGACTTTAAGCCAAAATATGACAACACTTTTAGCATATTGCGTGACTTGGAGGTAGAAGCTCAGTCACACTAAGAAGGTGACGGTAGCTTTTCATTTAAATAACGTGAGATAAAAGTCTACAACAGCAATATACTTTTATCGTTCTGTCTAACCCCTACTTATCTTGGGGTAAAACTGAACAGATTGTTCACGTTCCGTCACCATCAAGTGGCATTGCGCAAAAAACTATATTTGCGCGTCACGCTGGTGAGGCGACTTGTAGGTTCAGGATGGCGTGCTGGTGATAAAACACTGCGCACAGCTGCCCTATCTCTGTCTACACAACGGCTGAGTACTGCGCACAAGTCTGGTGTTGCAGTACTCTCACTCGCCTCATAGACAGTGTTGTAAACACCTCGTAGAGAGTGTCGCACAGTCACTGGATGCTTGCGTTCCACTCCAACGAACCACTTAAGCATATTTTCAGGCATCAAGCCAGCTGAGTTTCGCCGACTAGAAGCGACACTTTCCTTGGCTTACCGTGGATCTCTGGACGCTGATCATATCCTTTGTGGTCTTTCAAGTGAGCACTCAGATATTTACCAAGAGAGACTAAGATCTAAACGCCTGTTTGTGCCAGCTGCGCGGAATCTATTAAACAATCTTGCCGGACTTGGCATCCGCACTTCTCAGTGGACGAATTATGTATGGAACGCGGAGTACTGCGAGAATACAATCTGGCTCCGTGTTTTCATACACAGAACCAGTACCAGGCCTGTTGGAGTGAGCTTGCCCGAACAACTTGGGTTAAGCTTAATCGTCTGCGGACTGGTGTTGGGTGATTCCATTCGTCCATGCACAAATGGGGTCGCGCTCCTTCATCGAATTACGAGTGCGGCGCCTCTGAACAAACACACAGATCACGTTCTAATAGCGTGCCCCATACATCGGGCACCACATCGAGCACGAGATCTGACGGTTTTCGATGACGAAACTCGATGCTGGCTTAACAACATCACTGCCAGCATCTGATCCGAACAGTACAGCAGTCCAGGGTAGTAAAAGGATAAACACTCGGTCGGCAACGACGACGAGTAGATTGCAACGTAAATCAATACTGCTGCATTTTTAAAATACCTTTTTTTGGTCATGTGTAGCTTCGATTCAAATGCAATATTTTTAATTGGACTAAATCGAAACGTATTATTTTTTAATTGGATATTAACTAAATTTAAGCTGACAAAAACCAAAAAATATAGTTAACCTATTAAATCAATCAGCATTTTCGGCCAGAATTAGTCAAGCAATCAAAGTTTGTGACTCTTTAATATTTTTGCTTTCTACGAATAGCTCGGGCAAGAAGCAACTTTGGCCACCCCTGCTAATGATACAACGGTTGAATTTGGTTAAATTATCATTTATACTGCGCTATAGTGCGCTGCGGTAATGAAACAATTTTGAAGAAACACATTTCAGTTGTATCCATATTTTAGTGATGATTCTATCTCTATGGAACGTCAAAAAATTTTTATTCTTTGTTTTAGCATTTGGCTGTGAGCCCAAATCGCTTCATAAAAAATCAAACGATACTTCTTGAAAATATTTCAAAATATTTTCTTCTTGAAATTATTTTTTGCTTTTCTTTAACATTTTATACTTAACTTAGGCTTTTATATTAATTACTGGAACTCTCATAGTATTTCCTACCAGAGGCGTACGCAAGGGGGGTTTCAGGGGTCAACCCCCCTTGAAGAATGATATTCAGGCATATATACATGCATAGGCATACGCAAGGTGATTAAAGATATGCACTTATACATAAATAGGCTTACCAAACGTCCCAATTTTTGGGGTTATGTCCTGCTCGTTTTGCCGGAAAGCCAAGACAGATTCAAAGTGAAAACCTTTTTTTTAGAGAACACTTTCTTTGAAGGATGAAGATTAAGAAATTAAAGACAAATTTGAAATGAAGACTTTTTTTAGTTTACGGTTAGGCAAAAAAATTCATGCAACTGTTAGGCGCTCTAAAAAGTGCAATAGGCTTGTGAAAGTTTGGAAAAGTTTTCGGCCCATGACCAGAACTGCTTTTTGCAATAGTGTTTTCGACTTGCAAAACCCCCCTCGAGAAATTTCTGCGTACGCCTTTGTTTCCTTCCCAGAATGATTAGTATTTCAGGGGACCTTCCGGTCCTGCGAGCCGCCTAGAAATACAATCATGCAAAATGTCATCACAAAAATACAGTTTTTCTTTGAATGTGTGGTTACAATGAGCAATGCTGTTACAACGTTGGAGCTAGTTGTTAAACGAAATATTATTTTACAAACGAAAGAGCAAAATTAAAATTGATTTGCATTTTAAAAGAATCAAGGTAAAGACAGTGGTTTGACTTTTATCCATTTTAAAGCGTAATGCTTAATTACCTATTTTTTGCCAGCATTCGTGTTGGCCGAATAGCTAGCTACTGAGCGAAGAACCAATGACAAACAAGTGATCAAAATGCCTAAGAACTCCCGTATTGTAATTGCAATTACTAGTTTGCGCTGGTTGAATAGTATACCCTTAAACAATTTAATTAGCATTTACTTTTAGTTTTTTTGTTTATATGACATTTTAAAGTAGCTTGATGCTCAAAGAAAAATTTACAGAAATGCCAGTTGACCTACTTTAAAGCTGATGAGTAAAGTTTCAATATTTGGACAGTAAATTTTGGTTTTAAAAATTCTAATTTTTTTGTAATCTAACTTTAAAATGTATAAAGTTGCTAGCGTTTATACAGAAGAAGCTTCCTAGCTTTTATCAATAAGCTACGTTAATGATACATTTTGCTGCTAAGGTTTTTATACCAAGTAGCTTTCTCCTAATAATTAAAATCTTGAAATAAATCATAGTAAATAATTTTTAAACATTGTTAAAGATGCCTGACGAACCTAAGTAGCTGTAACCAACTGCTCAACTGCTGGTATTCGAACTTTTTGATTTTAGTCTAAGGTAATTAACCTCGGATATTACGTTCTTTTTGATTAGATTAATCTGTTCGATATCTTTTGATCAGTTAGATTAAATAATTTTTTTAATCAGTTGACTAGCCATAAGGTTGGTGTGATCTCCAAAAAGACGCTCGTGTCTTATCACTCAATTCCCAACGCGAAAGCTTATAAATTTTCTGTCTGCATTGCAGTTGTGTTTGTGGTTGATAAAATTGGAGATGGATTGTTCGAAACCGCAAGCTAGTGACATAGAAGAACTGCAAAGTACATCACCTATAAATGCGAGAAGAAACTTTGCTGTTTTTGAATGTTTATGCAAATGGAATACTTCTAGAAAGCGGTCGAAATCAGAACCCACTATAAGGTAAGGACAACTATAAGGTACTGACTTGGTTTATTAATTCATTTAAAGAAAACTAAATTGGAATGTAATTTGATTTGTTAATACGAAATGTTAAAAAACTTTAATCCAACTGCTGCATTTTGGGTATTTTTTTTTTCAACCGTGTACTTACAAAGTGGTTTACGCAATTTTAATAGGTTATAAATCAGGATTGACTCAATTGTCAATGTTTGCGGCTCACTAGTTAATGTTTTTGAGAAGATTGGTCAAGCTATCAAATCGAAGCGATAACGTTCTGTTTTAGTGAGGTTTTTTTTGTTATGTCATCAATAATAGTTTTTTTTCATGTAGCTCTTTTTCGGACAAGTTTATATGATAAAAATTTTGAATAAATTCTTGGTTATATAGAACTTCAAAATAACCAATGATATTGGCGGAACTATAAAATTGATTATGGTTCCGTCAATACCCTTGGTTATAATGAAAAGTTTATTGCGGACTACCGGGAATCTTTTCACTTTCATGCGACCGGCGATGATATATCAAATGACAATATTATAGCAAATAGTTATAATATACAAAAAATCTAGGTTTCTCAAATAGATTTAAAAGTGAAAGTCAAAAAGCGAAAAATGTTTTTGGCCAGTGAAAGTCGGGTAAAAACTAGAAGACCAGAAATCAGCTTCTTGATGCTCCTGTTGTTGCTTTCCGGAACTCAAACAAATTCAAAGGATTTATGTGCTTATCGGTAGCGCGGCCAAAAACATCGCGACACGTTGGTGGTTCAATTCTACCTTCCTAATTTATTGTAATCCTAAAAAGGCCACTTAATTTTTTCTGCTTGGCTGAACTTTCAGTACTGAAGCAGTTCTGAATTATAGTAAAATTTCTATATAAAAAACTATAAAATTTGTATAAAGAATTTTAACTGAACAGTAATATCTTTTTATCTTTGCACGATCCTTTAAAGCACGGGTGTCAAACCTTCTACTCGCAAGCCAAATTTTCGAGTGTAAGTTTATCACGGGCCGCAATTGTTGCGGTAATCAAAGAGATGTTCTCATGGGAGTTAGTTCGAAAATTACCGTCCACAAAACAGGTGTTCTCTAAAAAAAAGAAAAAAAAAGGTCTTCACTCTGCTTAAGGGTTTTATTTTATCAATTAAATGAATACTATCTGCATGTTCACCATCGCTGGATTAGCGTTTTTCAAACGATTTTGCGGCACACTCAAAAATCTCTCGCGCATCACAGATTGGGGAGGGTTAAATGCACTGCAATAATTCGAGATGATTGATCATCTGATTAAAAATTCCTTCGCAGGCCGCACGAAAAGGCTTGGGGGCCGCGCGTTGGACACCCCTGCTTTAACGATTAGTCAAAATATAACGTCTTTTTGTTTTATATAAATCAAAAATGTGAAAAACTGATGATGCCCATGTTGATGACAAAACTATTTGATTTATAGCAATTTCAGCAAAAAGACAAGGTTTTACAATTTATATAATTTGAACATTTTTTTGTAATAAAATATTTAATACATTTGCACAAAAAAATCATCACAGGCTTTGTAAAACCTGCGTTTCTGGCTCAACGCTCCGAAAAATCATGCAATAAATTGTTTTGCCTTTTTTTTATAATTGTATAACCTGTTTCGGTGTAAGTTTGTTTTATAAGTAAACTAATTTGTAACTTTTTTAATAGGTTTAGCATCTTCCAAAGCTATTAATTGAGCTGGTCTTTCTTACTCACAACTTGTACTGTTCATTGCACAGAGTAGCAGTTACAGCGCTCAAATCCTTTCTTCGCTTTTGCGAACTTTTTCTTATTATTACCGGTTACTATTTGCTTTTATTAGAAAGATTTTTTCGCTTTGCAACAAATTAAATATTAATGCAGCACCCAATCCGTATCACAACTACAATACAAACAAGCATTAGCGCCGAAACGGTCATTTCCAGTTACATCTATGCAGCACATGGCACTAAATGATGTAAAACAGTCGCTTGCAGGAGTCAGATAGTTGTGTGTAACTTTCTTCATCTGACATTGTCTGAAATAAAAAGTGCAGAAAAAAATTACATTTATGCTCGATATTTGAGCAAAAACTTATTTCGACATATTTTTAGGTATTCCCAACATTATCATTTGAAAAATGTTCATTTTTTATAAAACGTTTGCTTAACATTGCCACAAAGTGGTTTGCCAAAATAACACTGCAGCGCAAAAATACTAGACTTTGTTTGGTCCTGACATTACGACAATGGTCTTTTTTAGTTCACTACTCATGTCAAAATAAATTTACCAATTTTATATTTACTTTGGCGCAATTCTTAATAAAAATTGCAGTAAGAGGTTGCTTGTAAAAAACATTGTAAAAAGTTGCAAAAAGTTGCGTTGAACATTACGGAAAAAACTTAAAACATTTTTTACATAGATTTTGAGTACAGCAGTAGTTGCAGGAAGCTGTAAAAAAAAAGATGCCTCGTAATAATTAAAAATTTAGAATTGACTTTGAAACAAATTTAATGGGTTAAGTTTTTTAACTTTTGTATTGTCTTCTTTTTTTTTGTTAATGCCCATTCTTTCTGTTATTTTTGAAATTGAAATATTGCCAGAGAAACAATGAAACAATGCGTGTAGGGTGGGCCCAGCAACACCTTCACAAAACAAACAGAAAATAAAAAGGAAACAATCGTAGCAGATGAAAATATTAAGAAGCAAGTAGACCGATTATTTTTAGGCGAGTAGTAACGTAACTCAAAAGACAAACTACGAGTACATGGTTTGGATAAGTGAAGAACTTACGTTTTCTCAAATAAAAGGAATACTAATTTTGTATCCAAGACGACTTTTGACCTAAAAACGCCATCGGCAATCCTACTTGCCGACAAAGTGTCTAAAGAAAATGTGCAGAACTCAATTTTTAAATAAAATTTTCCCTGTGAAAATAAAAAATGATTTCCAGTAAAGATTTTAAAATTAATTTGGTACTGGTTAAGTATGCAGTCTACCTGGCGCATGCGGTCTCACATCTGGTTTAGTATGCAGTCTATAATCCTTATGCGGTCTATACAATTGTATTCTAAACTAGAAATTAATCAACGGGCTTTTGGACAGGTGGTAGACCGCACATTTAGCACGAACTTTGTTAGTAGACTGCATATTTAACCAGTATCATAAATTTTTTGTTTGAACTGTGGTTGAAATTATCAAAATAAGATTTGTGAATAGATTTTTCTTTTAGCTATTAGTCAGTTATACAAGACGTGGCAAAACTGAACGAAGTTTTAGTTATTTATTTGTTCAGATGAATTAGTTTTTCTTTTATGATTTTATTTTGGTTTCAAATATTTTGGGGGTAAAAAATTCTTATTTGCAATAAGTGGCTTTTTAAGTATAGATAAAAATTGGAGAAGCGGTGTTCCAAAAAGATATTTTTATCAGTTTATGCTTGGATTTCGCGAACTGTGGTACAATCGATTTCGATCAGTTATAAAAGGTGAATCACATGCTTGACTTTTTTTCAATTCTAACTTTACAACTACCGGTATTTCATAAAAAAATTACAGTATTGGGAAAACTGTAATTTCTTGCTATGGAAACACTTTCGCCAAGTTTTATGTATTTGAGGTAGCCGATTCGGTTTGGTTTATAGTCTTGTTGTTTACCTCCGTTTGTGCAAATTGTTCAATGCAGATCTCGTCCAAAACGCCGGACCGGGTACGGACTGACAGGCTAATCTTCACTCATGCAGATCTCTACTTTAAGTATCCCAAAACTTAAATAGTTTATAAATTAATACGAATTGATAAAATTTGAAAATGATTTTTGACTCCGTTATAGACTATAGTTGCCACAACATAAATAACATAAAAAAACTTCTTTGAAGCGAATATTCAAAAAGAATAGCAATTTTTACCCTCGTTACTTGCTTATCTTAAAAAAATAAACTTTGACGACTTTAGTTTTGAAGTATGCGAAGTTGTTCTACAAAAACTTAGTGACATACACGCGCAACATATCACGAACAAAAGTAAATTACACATGAACAATACGCAACTCTTGTGCTCACAAAACTCTTTTCAGTAGACGTCATGCTTCTGTGAAAGCGACCAAATCTTCTATTAAATTTAAGCAACTCTTTTGCTCAACAACTTTTTAAAGGTTCTGAAAATTTTCGGTTTGATTTTTCTTGCACACCGCCTACCATCCAACTCGAATCAAAGAGTCAAGGGTTCAAAGTACAGGCATTTGTTAAAAAGATGTGTTTTCTATCGGCTCAATTTTTCAGTGGCGGACGGTGAGCTGTTTTTAAGGTGTGCGCTTGAACCAAAATATATAATATCGTGCTAAAAATTTAAACCAAAATTAAAAAATGATCTATTTTTGTTACATACATGTAGTTGTAACCAACCAAAAAATTTTTTTCGATTAAACCAACCAAACAATTTTTTTCGGTTTTGGTTTACATTTACCACGACAATGTATATTTAGTTTAAGCACACACCTTAAAAACAGCTCACCGTCCGCCATTGATCTATTTGGAGGGTATGTTCGATTGTGCGTGATCTTTATACAATGTAGAACTCGAAAGTGTTATGTGCTAATCTTTCTTGATCTTTTAAACAAAACCTTTTAGTGACTTAAAAAACTCTAAGTAAAATTTTCGTTTTAATGATTTTTCACGTGCATGATTTACTTCATATTTAAAAATTATGTTTATTTCGTTTTAAGATAATGTGTATGTTTTTTGTTTTGTTTTTATTCCCCCGCTGATCGTTTGTTATTTGCTCTTTCTGTTATCCAGTTTTGATTGCCTTTAAACCTTGTTTGAATACACTTTTTGCGTATAATCAAGAATCTAAACCAGTGGCTTTCAAACTTTGCTGGTCCATGGCCCCCTTTCAGAGACTCTCAAACAACCGTGACCCCCTGGTTATAATATTTTCCCAAAGGTCAAGTGAAGACCAAAAAAAAAAGTTAACACTTTGAAACTGTCTCTGATTTCTTTAATTTTCTCCCAAAATTCGAATGAAGACCAAAAAAAAGGTCACCAATTTCTCTGGTTTTGTCAATTTCGTCTCAAAAGGTAAATTGAAGTCCAAAATAAGGATTCTTCTCGTGGCCCCCCGGTTAAAGCCCCAGGGCTTCTTTGAGAACTCCTTATCTAAACCAAGAGCCTCTAACGTTTTTGTCAAAGTACAGCTAACTGATAGCGAGTTTGGTTTTCGAACTGAATGTCTCGGATGTCTTCTTATAGTCAACTAAAAAAAACCTTTTTGTAGGAATTGTAACTTTTAGTGACAAGTTTTATGATCTTTGGTACCTTTTATATTGTAGTTCATCTGTATCATAAGGAGGCAGTCCGGACAAACTAACCTCGCCGGCCGTAGCTTGGGAGCCTTGATCAAAGCAAGCCTTCAAATCGCTGCGTCACTTCCTCTTTAATGTCTTGTGATCTCACCGTATTTGGTGAAGAATTTGTTTGTTTTGATGCTTTTCGTCAAGGTAGCGCAATGTGATGACACTTTGAATTTCGAGCAGAAGGATGCTAGTTCGATGCTCCGTCTACCTAGTGATTTCCGTTGTGGCTTTTAGAAAAGCTAATTTATTACAATTCCTCAATAAGGTTGTTCTACTTAAAATGATATTGGTGACTCCGGTTAAAACAGAAAACAGTAACAAGTCAAATACGGCCGTACGAAGATGCCTTACTAAAGTGATTCTTAAACTTTTTGAGACGCGCCCCCTTTTTTTCACCCAAAAAAACTCACGCTTCTTTGACGACATAAACCAAAACAAAACCCAAGCCCTATCATTACATTCTCCAGTTTCGTTCAAAAGTGAAGGTGAAGACTAAAAAAAAGTATTCGCTTTCCATCAGCGTCCAAAATAGAAGGTTAAAGACTAAAAAATTTGTTATTGCAGCTATCAATTCAGTTTGCAGCCAGTTGCTCGCGCCCTTCTGATAAACTTTTCACGCACCCCAGTTTAAGAACCCCAGCCTTAGATGAATGAGGTATTCGTCACCAACAATTCGTCACCAACAGCGCATAATACCCGGTTAATTATTAATAGGTCTATACAGCACGGTTTGCAATTTATACATCTGCTGTTGTTGGCTAATGCAAGCTATGTTTTATTTTTTTGTTTAGTTTTTCTTTAATTTTATAGCTGATCTTTGAACCCAAAGCGGATAGATTGTAAAAGAATAGAGCCTAGAGTAACTCAAATCGTAACTTCCAAAAAAGACTTCTGGATCTGCCTTTGGATGTAAACGAAAACTATAATTACAATCGCGGGAATGCATTATATGGACTAAATAATTTACCATTTGTAAAAAAATGCTTGTTTTTTGAATAAATTGCCTCTTTTTGTTTATGAAATTGGGTTTTTCTGGATATAAAACCAAAGTGGTGCTTGCTTTTCTTTACTAAAGTCGTTTTTTAAAACATTGTCTTCATGCAAGGTTAGTTTATTTTCGTGAGCGAAAACCTTTATGACGTCACTACCACCAGACGTATTCGTGCGGAAATGAACAAGTTATCATGTAGGATCAAGTGGCGACGTTTTAATATGAAAAATCGTGATGCACTCGCAAGAGATGATCTTTATTAAGATCTGGCTAATAGTAAAATATATTTTAGTTGAGGAATTTTTAAAGATTTTTCAATTGTGTAGGCTATAGTCGGACGCTGAAAGCGATTAGAGCTTTATGACGAGGAGTTTGAAGGTTTTCAGTCATTTGCTAGATAATTATAGCGTCTATCAAAGTTTTAAGTTTAATCTAATATAGAGTTTTAATTTATTCTATGAATATCACATTTTTAAAAGATGTATAGTTTACTTTTAAGGTTTAGACCAGGATTCTCACAGGGACTACGAGGCATTTACCTAAAGGCCACGAGCAGAAACCTTTTTTTAGTCTTCACAAGTCTTTAGGGAGAAAATGAAGAACTCAGAGAAAGTTTCAAAGGGATAGCCTTTTTTGCAGTCTCCAGTAGTCTTTTGGGACAATACTCTAAGCTGGGGACCCGGCTGTTGAGAGTCTCTGAAAGGGGCTACGAACCATGAAAGTTTAAGAACCGCTGGTTTAGACCTTACTGAGTCAACAAATCTTGTTACTGTATGATTTTTACGAGTTGCTATTCTTGAAAAAAATTGCAATTGTATGGAGTTTCAGTTACAAATTTTATAAGCAATACTGTTTTTCAGTGCTTAAAAATTTTATAATAATATAACTTTAGCAAAAATCTCGTTATTTCCCAGCGGCATATCCACCATGCTCTCTTGTCACCACACCAAGTGGGATTTAAGTTTATAGAACCTTTTTTTTCAGTTTGAAAAGTAAAACAGAATTGAAGGTGAACGCCTCTAATAAACGAATGACGCGCAATAAGCGAATACTGATCATTGAAAACTGTAATATTTGTTAAAAAGCAAACAAATTTTAAAGTTGACGCAGCCGCAGCTAAAGTAACATTTTATCCGGCGTTTCGCCAACCAATGAAAACGATTGCACATGAGCGTCTTGTGGTTTAGGCATATGTTGTAAAATTACTGTGCTTCGAAATAAAATTTTCTACACAGTTGCACTATGACTTTCGCAAAATTTTTTAAAGTTTAAACGGTTTTAATTAAACATTGTTTATCATTAAATTTAATAACTCCCTTAACAATATCACTCAATATAAAAATTCTTGCAGGATTAAATTTTGGACATTGATTTTATTGACAATTAGTGGAAGCAAGGTCACAGACGGTTTAGTTTTGATTTGCGTGATTGTAGAATCGATGTTGATTGACAAGCAAGATGAATCACGTCTGATACCCATATATGTTTTTTAAGACATTTAATTAAATCATTTGAAACCCCATTGCCTTGAATCTGTTATAATACGAACATTTGCTTTTTTGACGATAATACGAGATTTCGAAACTATTTCTGTCTTGTCGTCTTACAAGCCAAACAAAACCTTTCATTACTTGGTTCATATTCTGAAGACTCTGTAGTATTGCTTTTGAACAGCAGAGCTACTTACATAAAACTGTCGCATTGGCGAGCCGAAGTGAACATTGGTGCCAGATTCGGCCGGCGTCCGGGTGAACGCGATATCATTTTATTTTATCTTGAGCCTTTTGTCTCGTTTTTGTTTTTTTAAGAAATTACTTTTGTTTGATTTTTAATCTGGTAAGTCGCATTTTTGCAACAATAAAATATGGTCGGCTTATCAAAAAAAGAAACAACTCGGTGTAAGTATTGCCTTAGTATGTAAATTTAAATTTAAAACAAGTATTAAACTTAAAAAAAGAATTCTAGCTAGAGCGCATTCAAAAAAATTGTACGCTGATGCCGATGTACTATTACGGCCCGTTTCCACTACGAGCGTGGAAAAGAGCATTCTTTGTTTGTTTTATTGATTTTTTGCGCTCGCTTCAATTTTAACCGCTCGCTTCAATCGAAGATCAATAAAAGAAACAAAGAATGCTCTTTTCCACGCTGTAATGTGGAAACGGGCCTTTAGTCCTAAACGAGTTAAGGCCCGTTTCCACTAAGAGCGTGGAAAAGAGCATTCTTTGTTTCTTTTATTGATCTTCGATTGAAGCGAGCGCAAAAAAAATCAATAAAACAAACAAAGAATGCTATTTTTCACGCTCGTAGTGGAAACGGGCCTTTACGCCGGCACCGCAAAAAAGAATTTATCCATTTCCAACTATAAAAAAATTGCTGACCGAAATCAACAAAACTGTTTTCAATTTGTTCTATTATATTTTTAACAGTTTTTTTGATCAGTGACTATTTTTTACAAACTTAGTTATTGATTTTTCGGGGACTGGCAAAAGCATCATTAAGCACGAGTACAGACTACTGCTGAGAATCACTGGGCTATATTAAGGACATTTATTAGTTTGAAAGGCCAATACACATTTTGTTTCTAATAACGAACACAAGATTCAAGACCTTCCGACAATCGACCGTTGTTTTTGGGGTTGAATAGCAATTCTCTGAATCGGTGTTAAACAAAAAAGATTCATTTCTTCCTTCAGAATCAAATCAACAATTATCAGGAGCTGAACAAACATCATTACATATTATGTTTATGAAAACTAAGGATAGCTTACAAAACAAAGAGAAATCATTAAAAACACAGGTTGTTTCTTTGATAATCGTCTTTGAATACAACAGATTGTGATTGTTAATTATTTCACGTTTTGATTTTCTTACATAATTACAACTTATTATTAAATTACCCCCGCTTATAAACACAAATGAAGCCTACATCACGAGACTACAATGCATGTCTTTTCCAACTTTTACTTTTAATCAATTTATTCGTGTTTGCAAACGTTTTAGTCTAGCGCCACAAAACTAATTTTATCTTGCGAACATCATGTCGCAAATCAACCTTTCTAGTTGCTAATGATTTGCAAAGGTCACTCATTAAAAAAAACTTTTGTTCACTAAATAAGCTTTTTCAAAAAAAAAATTCAACTTTTTTTTTCCTTTTAAGTTTAAAAGATTGCTGGCGATGAGACAAAAATTGCCCAAATTTAAAGAAAGTTTGTTACTAATAAAGCTCTTCGATAACTTGTACTTTCACTTAACCTTCAGTTGTATTAAGCTTGGTTATTTTGCAAGAGTTTTTACGGTAAATATTTAATTAATGTTTGAAAACCAGCTTATAATTGAAGATTAAAATTGTTCAAACGTGATAAAGTTGCTATTTTTAAATATTTGAGTGTAATTGCAACGAACACATTTCTGTTGATGAATTAAGTCAATACAAGCTAGTAAGTGATGAATGGTCTATACCGGGGTTGCGGAGTCGGAAGATTTAAGATCTGGACTCTGACTCCTAGAATTTCTAAGATGCCGACTCTTACACTGTTAAAAAAACTGCTACGAGTTCTCTGATCATTGCAGTCGGCGTTTTTGATGTTTGCGGAATTTTGCAACACTTCTTTGATTTTGCTGCACGTTTTGTTAACAGTGTAGAATTTTAAGGATTCCGACTCTGATTCCCGACTTTTTAATAAGGGCAATAGCATTATGCATAGGCATACAACATTTCCGAAGACGCTTGTTAATACAAAAAAATTCGTTCCCAAAAAAAGATCGTCACTTCGAATTAATCTCGGATTTCACAATTTTCGACCTAAAAAACAAGTGTTCTCTAAAAAAAAAGCCCTCTCTTAGTATCTGTCTACGATTTCTTGCATTTCGCCCCTAAAAAGTAGTATTCTCAAAAAAAATTGGGCATCAGAAATCGGAGTCGCCTAAAATATTCTGACTCCGACTCCGCAACTTTGGTTTATACTACGTTTTATGTGTAAATCTTAGCAGATTTAAAACTTTTGTTTTGGATGTATTTTGAGTAAAAATAACCATAAAAGTGACTAATTGAATCATAAATTGACTTACTCACGAAACTAAAAGTTTGAAGATATGTTTATCTTTAAATTTGAAATAATGACGGTTCGTCTAATGTAGTAGTTGACGACAAGGGTTTTATTGATTATTAGATGGTCACAGAAAATATTTTGGGAGTCAACGAGGATTTTTACAATTTTATTCAAACTAAGCTGACCTGACGTTCCATTTTAAACGTGCCCAGAAATAAAATTTATTTTTTGGTTTTGGGCGGACTTTTATGGAACTGTTGTACTTTAAAAAGTGATTTTGGACCGTTAGATTTTTAAGGTTGCAACACATTATTGGGCTTTTTCACCAATCATAAATCCACTTGGTGGGATGATTATTGTAGGCTGATAAAACGCTATTATGGCAAAGACTTCTTCTTCTCCTTTCGGTCTTTCCCTTCAGTCAGGGGTGGCCACAGCGTATCATCATTCTCCAAACCTTGCTGTCTTCAACATCCGTCTTCTTTGCACCAACTTTCCCCCATATCTTCTTTCACTACATCTAAAAATCTTCTCTTTGGTCTACCTCTTTTCCTCTTTCCCGGTAACTCCATTTCCATCATCTTTCTTTCTACATACTCTTGGTCTCTCCTCATGACATGTCCACACCACCTCAGCCTGCCCTCCTCATCTTCATTCCTAACCGTTCTACCGTAACGGTGCTCCTGATGTACTCGTTTCTCGTCTTTTCTCGTCACTCCCATAGCAAACCTCAATACTTTCATCTCTGCGACTTCCATTTCTTCCACTTGTTTCTTTGTGACTGCCACTGTCTCAAGTCCATACACCATTGCTGATCTTACCACTGAACTGTACACTTTTCCTTTTACTCTTGCTGGTGATCTCCTGTCGCAGATTACTCCCGATACTTTTCTCCATCCGTTCCATCCTGCCTGCACTCTTTTCTTTACCTCCCTCTCACAACTATCACTTTCTTGCACCGTTGATCCCAAATACTTAAATTCCTTTACTCTTGGCACTTTTGTAAGCTCCATCTTCACTGTTTTGTCATTTCCTCCATTTATGCACAGATATTCGGTCTTTGACCTACTTACTTTCATTCCACTTCTTTCCAATGTATACCTTCAGGATTCTAATCTCCACTCCACGTCTTCCCTGGTCTCTTCGCAAAGCACAATATCATCAGCAAACAGCATCGTCCATGGTGGTTCTCTCCTTACTTCATCCGTTAGTCTGTCCATTATCACTGCAAACAGGAACGGACTTAACGCTGATCCCTGGTGCAGTCCAACCTTGACCTTAAAACTTTCTGTAGTTCCTACTGCACACCTCACCACTGTTTCGCTTCCCCCATACATATCCTGTATTGGTTGCACATACTTTTCCACCATTGCGGATTTTCTCATACAGTACCACAGCTCTTCTCGCGGAACCCTGTCGTAAGCTTTCTCTACGTCCACAAATACACAATGTAGCTCTCTTTGACCTTTTCTGTACTTTTCCATCGACATTCTTAAAGCAAACACGGCATCGGTGGTTCCCTTTCCTGGCATAAATCCATATTGCTGTTTACTGATCTCCACTCTATCCCTTAACCTGGCTTCAATAATTCTTTCCCATATCTTCATTGTGTGGCTCATTAGCTTTATTCCTCTGTAGTTTCCACAGCACTGTGCGTCCCCTTTGTTTTTATAGATTGGGATAAGCATACTCCTTCTCCATTCTTCTGGCATCCGTTCACCCATTAATAGTCTGTTGAACAGTCTGGTCAAAAACTTTATCTCCATCTTTCTCATGCACTTCCAAACTTCTACTAGCAACTCATCTGGCCCAGCCGCTTTACCTTTTTTCATCCTTAGAGCGTTCTTTACTTCTTCTCTACTGACGCAATTTACCTCTTCGTTAACCACTTCTGCTTCCTCTGTTATTTTCCTCATTCATCAGTTTCTCAAAGTACTCCTTCCATCTCTTTAACAATGCCTCCGAATTTACCGTAACATTACCGTTTATCTTTTCTAACCCTTACGTGCTGTACATCTTTCCCTGCTCTGTCTCTCTGCCTAGCCAATCTGTACAACTCCTTTTCACCTTCTTTTGTTTCCAATCTAGCATACAAATCGTCATACGCACGTCCCTTCGCCATTGCAACTGTCTTCTTTGCCTTACTTTTCTTTTCTTTGTAGATCTTTTTAGTATTTTCATCTCTTGTTTTGTCCCATGCTTTCTTTGCCTCTTTCTTTTCTTTTATGCTCCCCTGAACTTCCTCATTCCACCACCATGTCTCCCTGTCTCCTTTTCGTTTCCCAAATGTCACTCTCAGTATAGTTTCAGCTGTTTTTTCTGTTCTGTTTCCATTTCTGCTGTTTTGTCGCACTCATCAGGTAACTCATCCTTGCCTCCCAAAATCCTGGTCACCTGTTGTCTAAACGCTTCTTGACATCGTATCTTTGGCTTTACTTTCTCTGCTTTTTTCTTTTTCACCATAAGAGCCATTTTGCATACCACCATACGGTGCTGTTTGCGACACACTCATTCAATATTACCTTACAATCGCACATTTCCTTCAAGTTTCTGCTTTTGCATATCACATAATCTACTTGGGTACTTTTTCCTCCACTCTTATACATCACCCTGTGTTCGTTCTTCTTGAAATAAATATTGACAATCTCCAAATCCATTCTTTTCCCAAAATCCACAACCATTGATTCTTCCTTATTTCTCGTTCCAGCACCGTACCTCCCCATTATTTCCTCATCCTCTATGTTTCCTTCGCCCACATGTCCATTAAGGTCTGCACCAAAAACTATTCTCTCTTCTTTTGATATACTTTCTATCAACCCATCCAGGTCTTCCCAAAAATCATTTTTCTCCTCCATGCTGTTGTTAACCTGTGGAGCATCCGCGCTTACTATATTTAGGATGGACCCTTTTACCTCTAGCTTCATGGCCGTTAGTCTGTCTGACACCCTCTTCACCTCCAGGACACTTTTAGCCAGCTCCTTCCTCACCACTATCCCTATCCAATTTTTTCTTTCATCAGCTCCGTTGTAAAATAATTTGCATCCATTTCCAATGTTCCTTTCTTTACTACCTTTCCACTTTGTTTCCTGTAGGCACAATATGTCTACATCCCTTCGCTCCATCATATCTGCCAGCTCTCTTTCCCTTCCAGTCATTATTTCAATATTTAAGGTACCCACCCTTATGAGTGAGCGTCTTCCTTTCCACACTTTTCGCTGCTTCTTTACTCGCCTTCCTCTTCTCTTTCTGCTCTTATTTTCACTATGTTTAGCAGTAGCATAATTTCCACAGGTGCCCTGCTGTGCGACAACTGAGGCGGTCGTTGGTAACCCGGACCTCGACCGATCCGGTATCGATTGATAATGATTACGCATTTTGTCTGTTTTGGCAAAAAATTTTTACGCCGGATGCCCTTCCTGCCGCAAACCTCCCCATTTATCCGGGCTTGGGATCGGCATCAAAAGACACAGAAATGTGCCTCCGATGGCTGGTTTGCTATTGTGGCAAAGACATGACATTTAATTACCAAAATTTTATCAGAAACCTAAAAATAGCCTAATTCTGACGTTTTTCCCGCATCTGTTCTGAAAACTAAAAGAAGTTTTCGCTTTAAATTGTTAAAAAAATACCTTTTCACCTATTTGTCCCAAGACCGTCGACTAAAAACAAACCAAGGATCAAAAAGTACCTTTTCTGCCGGCTTATTTTGATTGCTTAGTCAGCTTTTCCGGTCTACTGCTACAGAAAAGTTAGACAGACACGTATATTGATATTGATCACTAGATATTGGTCTAAATTAGATTCATTACAACAATATTATTAAAAATTTGAAGTGCTTTCACCCGAAAGGTGCAGTCAAAAGATACCTTTTGGCCTCCGATTTCAATAGCTAGCGTTACGTCTAACACTTCAAGATTCTAAGAACACGGGTTTACTACATATGCAAAACCCAAATTAACAATGTTCAATACTTTCAATGTTTGGCAATTTAGCCAAGCCCTCGAAAAAGTCTACATGTGATTATCCTTGTCGCCTCCTGCGTGGTCCGGGGCCCAAGTCCGACGACCTGCTGTCGAAGCAACAGTACCACAAAAGTAGCAGTATTGTCTTGTCTCAATGCCGCGTAGATGCGCACTCGAACACGATGCGCCATTGGGGCCGGGTACGAAACGAATATAATGAAGTAAAAATTGAAATGACGCATTGGGAACAATGCAGATTGTTACGTATTTTAAAATTAAAAAAAAATTATAACAGAAAAGTTGTGGAAAAAAAAGGCAAACATTTTTGACTATAATGTAACCGATTAAATGTAATTTCGACAAGACGAGTTAAATAGGAACAGTAAAATGTACGAAACTAGAACCAATTAACAAAAAAGACGATTATTATGCGACAGGCCTGTTTCGGTCTTATGGACCGGTTCGACCTGGATCCCTTTTAAATGTTTTTTCATATTAATTGTGTTGATTTAGTTATAGTAACATTTTTTGATTCTCAGTATTTTTGACTAATAACAGTACTATATAAATAATTTTCTTTCATCTTTCACTGTTGGTTCATAAAAGAAAGGTTTTTTTAGTTTTAGTCGTTATAAATCGTGGTAATACGATGGAAAAAGAACAAAAAAAGATTTAATTGCAAATCGCCCGATTACAATTTAGCAAATTAGTTGACTCTATTTGACTAAATCATTTTTCGATTTAATTTTTACTCCTTGCATTATCAGGTTTATCTTAGTAGAATATCTTGAATAGA
Organism: Diplosoma virens; assembly: GCA_963680785.1. Classification (NCBI taxonomy): domain Eukaryota; kingdom Metazoa; phylum Chordata; class Ascidiacea; order Aplousobranchia; family Didemnidae; genus Diplosoma; species Diplosoma virens. Next base: position 16,635,892 of record OY796892.1, read on the forward strand.
CGAGTAGCATCGATGTCAAGTAAAAGCACATTTTCAGGTATGGCTGCAAAGAACGCTCGGGTAGCACCGTTTTCAGGCCGGATATTTGCCGCTTTACTATTTCCGTTACAGTCCAGTTTGCATGACGCGTACGATTCAACTGAACGCGCCATCGCCATGTGGTTGTGTCGTTAATATACAAGGTGACTTGAATTCTATCGCGACAATCTAGGAAGCTGTCACTTTAGCAGTGTAGAAAGAAGCTACTAATTTGTTCGATAAAATCGATAATTGCCAAACTTTATTTAACAAACGCAAAGAATATTTTCAGTTTCTTGAGGTTAAATATAATTAATTTAAGAATATTTGTTTTAGCAGTTGTGTTTGTGACATTAAACGTAAAACTTCAAGTTCAAGTTTAAATAGTTAGCCATTGATTTGAGCATTGAAAATTCGTTTTGATGAAGGTTGTTTCGATTTTAAAGCAACCCAGTCACAACGTCATTTCTTTTTATTGCTTATTTCTTTTTTCGATGCTCTTTAACTGATTCAGCCCCTTGCGCCGCTGCAAGCGGCTCAACAGAAAACAGATGAGTCCCACAAACTGATGATAGTGTAGACTGAAAATAATGCCAAAAGTACACGGGGCTATTTGATATTCAAAAAAATGATTGTTTCAAATCTTTAGTTTCTCTAGCTTTGTATGAAAAGATAGATCTTTTGTGACTCGGTTATTTTTCGATGAGTTTCTTCAGCAGCACATCAATTAAATAAAAGTTTGTTAATGCGGGTAGCAGAAACGAAAAAAAATCATACTGAGCTGAAGTCTATACTGGGTTTCCCAACTGTTTTAAGTTGTAATTAAGGAAAAAAGTGATAATTAAGAATAAAAAGCGGAAATCTAAAATCAAAGAAGATCGTTTTGTTCTGGAAAGTGGTGTGAAGACTGAAAATTTGCCTCTGCTCCAAATCTTTGTGCGTCACACAAAAATCAAAGGAAATCAAAAATGCCGTCAAAAAGCACCTTGATCATTTTCTACTAAAAAATATTTTGCAATTTTTTCCAAGCTCAGTAAAGGGCAAGGGCAAACAAAGGCTGGAATAGTTGGCAACCGTGGCGTATGCTCATTTCATTTCTTAGAGTTAAGCCATGGGTCATTTTTCATCAAAGACAAAGCTATTTAACATTTCAAAGCTGAAAACAAATATCTGTTTTTTACACTTATGCTTTATACCTATAACTAATCTTTTACAACTATGCTTTATATTTTGTATTTTATAATCAAACGGTGTGCAATCTATCATCTCACTTTTGAATACAAATGTTTCATGAAAGTCAACAAAAGACAAAAAAAATCCGTCAAAGGAATAAGCAGAAAAGCTCGACTTTTTTAGATAAGCGAGACACATTATTTTTTACAGTACTCCTGATAAGCTATTTCTACAGCACCCAGTTGCCACTGACCACCTTAGATGGGGTGGAATAAAAATACCAAAAACTTTCTGCTTTAGATTTGAAAAGAAGACTATTTTTGTCTTAGGTTACTTTTATGTTGCGAAAAGATTTGGTTTACATTATTTTTCTTTTTATTTTAGTTAAATAAGGTGCCTGGAATCAAACCAGTTGGAAAACACTGCTTTAAATAAAAATATTCCTAAATATTGTTGTTGCTTGTTTGTAGGTAGCCGATGTTGTTTATCTTGATCGGCAAGATTTTTGTGGGAACGGAAGTTGTTGTCTTGTGATAGTTCGAATGACATTGCTGTTTGTCTGTTTGAACGTGGTATGCGGCAGTTGTTAAATGTAACAGCTTGTTATGAAGTAATCGCTAAGATTGATCTGGTTGTTAGAACGTAAACCGGTTGCTCAGAAAATTTTTCCATATTGAGAATAGCGCGACGGTCATAAAGCGTTTTAACTTCTCTCGATCCTAAATCAAAAACGGTTTGGAATTTTCCATTCGTTTTATGTTGGCCGGTTTTGCGAAAACGAGCTATGTTGCACTTCGCAAGATAATTTAAAGTAATCAAAAATGCGAAATGTGGGTCCAGTCAATTATTTGTCGGCAGCATAGTTGATTAGTTAGTGCACCGTGGTTTTGATGGACACGGTCTCGGTTCAAAACTTACTTGCACCATTTTGTTGTGTCCTTGGGAAAAACGCTTTTCGGCACTTTCGCCTGCTTGGTGGTCTTGGCAAGCACTTCTAAATTTCAGTCATATCTCCATGAAACTAAAAAATAAAAAATAAAAAATTTCAGCCGGACAGCAATATCTTGGCATCTCCGAAACCAGGTCGAGGTAATTGCTTGTCTTATGTATTAGCGCCTCCGTCGCTTTCCTTCGAGTCAGATGGATAAATATAGAAGATAAAATAAAAAAATAAATACCATACGCAAAAACAAAAAAAACATAAATGGAAAGCCTTCAATTCAAAAATAATGAAATTATTTAGAGAGGATATGACGTACGTTGTCTATTCAGTTTTACTTTAAAGAACATTTATCTTACAGACTACGCTCATGGTGTATTGTTTGTATGCTACTGTATAACACATAGTTTGATTTAAAGCAAAAACGTGTACATTGTTCATAAATAATAACTTCATGCCCTTCACATTCAAAACGTTAGACACCACTGCTGTGGTGGATATTGGGTGAGGTGAATGAGGCAGTTGCCTCGGGCCCTCTCTTTTTTAGGGGCTCCCTCGAAAATACCTCATAGAGGCTCATTTTGCTGTATATGTTATTTTAGGAACCATTATGAAGTTGGGACGAAAAGTTGGAAATAGGAGTTCCATTCGAAGTGAAGACCTTTTTTATTTCTTATTTCTTTTTTTTAGACATCACCATGATTTTGGGAGAAAAAAGGGAAATACGAGATTAAAGCCATATTTTTTTTAGAGAACATCAATTTTGGAAATCCTTGCCTCGGGCCCCTAACTTTGAATATCCACCATTGCACCACTGCTATAGCACAACTTCAGTTTTTTTTTGGGAAATCGCGTCAATAAAATAATTTACAAGTTGAAAAGTCTTTTTTGTTTTTGGCTACGGATTGTAGGCTATTGTCGGAGGTAGTTGATCGAATAAAAGCATAAAAAATAATGACTTTTATCAAAATTTAAATTAGTTGTTTAGTCTACGATAACTAGTCCTTATGCAAAAGCAGGATGTTTATATACTGCGTTGCTGTATTTACAACTTTAAATCGATTTCGTTTGCTTACATCACTGCTCCGCAACTGATGTGCCGCAATACGATTGTAGATGTGCTGCGAGGTAACGGTAATCTAAAAATATCTGTACTTAAAAAAGAACTTTTATTTGAATTTTAAACTTTACAACTGCTGAACATTACTGACTTAAACTTTCGCTAGACTTCCTAGCTTTAAAAAAATCACTGAGTTATTTTGCGTTTAAATTGATTAGTTTTTTACGTATTTGCTCAAGCTGTGCCGCACAATTTTAGCAGTTTTTAGATGTGCCACTAATGAAAAAGGCTGCTGAACAGCGGCTTCGATTAAATTTGGATAAAAAGTTGTTTTAAAAAAATATTTGGGCTCATCCCGCTGTTTTGTTCCTCCATGACTGTGTTTACCAAATAGTACAGAATAAAAAATCCAATCACTATATTCCATATACGAGAGTTTTTATACAGTAATAGAGATATTCTCTTTAAATGGTTTAATTTTTAAACTTTAAAACTAAAGATTGAGTATTTTTCATACCGTGCGCAGAGTAATTTGGCATCGTGCGCAGCCAATTGATTCGACACCAAAATAATTTTTCTTCGTCTTGTTGATTCTCGACACACGTTGTGCTTGAGCCTAAATATCGATTAAAACTCTTTGCTATGCTTATCATCGATTTTCTTCTTTCAAGTACGCAACTTGGCATGACTTCAAGCAAGAAAAACTATACAAAAAACGCGTGTGATCGTTCTTTTGAAATAAGTTTTTTTGCGAATTCATTTGATAACAGTAAAGATTGAGGCAAAAACAGTATGGAGCACGTTATAGTTTTTTTTTTATATTGCAATTTAGTTTAACTTTATAAGTGAGAACAGACGACTGTTATCGTCAATGATTTTTTTTAGGGACTATTCACTTTCTTCAAACATTAGTAGCGTGTTTAGAAACTAAGTTGAAAAGCTAGTTGTGAATTAAAAAATGTTTTAATACACTCAACTTAAATTAATTTTTATTTAAGGTGTTCATAAAAATATGAGTTTAATTATTTAGTTTATTTACTGAAATAAAGACTTATAAATGACTGATTATAAAAATAGCAACGAAAATCTATTAAACTCCGTTCTTTCGGAGCTAAAACACAGAATAAAAGCTCCTTCTCCTGAGGGAGTCGAAGATAGTAAGTTAAAAGATGTTAACTCAACATCAACACCAAAACAAGATGCTGAAGTTGCGGATATCCCAGATAACAAGAAGATAGGCTGCAATGGTATAGCAGAATACAGTGCTTACTCCAAAACTGTTGGCGAACCAAACCCCAAGGCTTACAAAAGTCAAAGTCTCCCTTCAAAAACGCGTAATTTGAGCAACTCCAAGCCACCCTCAAAGCCCGTTCGTCGCAACAAACCTGCCGATGCCAAACCGATATCGCCAAAATTGAGTGAAAATGTACCTACTGGCGGTGATGACTCCAGCATCACTGTAGAGATTCATGAGTTGATTACGTCGGCATTTGCGTCTCCAAAACACGGAAAGCTTAAATCTCTGAAAAAAGTATCAGACACTGATCTTTCTTCGATTCGATCTGAAGCCTCCGGAGGAAATTTTTATTCTTCATCTAGCACGTTGAGAAATGATGATTTTGGACACAAGTGCTCTCTGGGATCTATTGACTCTGGTGTAGAAGGAAGCGCCAAATCAACCAAGCAAATGGACGAAATCATCGACGATTGTTTTTTATCGGTGGAGGACTACGATCATTACGTTTCTAATTACAAATCTTCCAAAAATCACGCGTATCTGTCAGTTACTAGTGCTAACTCTGACGAGGGAAACCACTCAACTCCATCGATTGGAGAAGAGAAAGCAGAGGAAGAAGAAGAAGAAGAAGGAATCATCACTACTGATGGTATTTCAGTGTATTCTTTTGCCAGCGCCGACGACATTGAAGAGTCGAAGTTAAATGCCAAACTGTTGAAAGCAAAAGACAAAGCAAAGCAACTGAAGAAACAAGCCTCCGCCCGCAAGGAACAGGTTGGAGCTTTTTTTGACGCGGCGGCATACAACGCTTCTCTTCGGATAAAAAACCTGCGAAGACCAAGCTTGAAGTTTAATCACGGCAAAGGAAAAAAGTTGCAAAAACTGGCTAATAAGTGAGTTTTAAATAGTGATTTTCTAACTTTCTTGTGAAGTAAATAGATCATTGTAAGGTAGGAGCCCGAACGGTTCTTGCAGATTGGGCTATTGTCTACCGCGCAGTACTCTTTCAACTTTTTGCATTTTAACAATCTATACTCGACCACAATTTTATCTACTCTTAAAGGCTCGTTTCTAGTACGAGCGTGGAATGGAACATTCTTTGTCCGCGCTTAAAATTAAAGCGAGCGCTAAGCGAAGCAAAAAAATCAATAAAACAAACAAAGAATACTCCACTGCGAGGGTCAAATCTTTGTTTCCTTTATTAATTTTTTTGCTTTGTCTAGCGCTTAAGCTCGGAAAGAAGTAAAAAAAATCAATAAAGTAAACAAAGAATGCTCCATTTCACGCTTGCACTGGAAACGGGCCTTTAACGTTGGTTTGGACTGAAAGCGGACGCGAAAAAAGTAAGCGGAAGCGGAATTTTTTGCCGCGCTTTCCACTTGCTTTTTTTTGCATCCGCTTTCAGTTTAAACCCACCTTAATGATTTAAAAAATAGACATAGGTTTTTGGTTCATATCAGAAATCAAAAAGCATCTTGACTACATTTAGGTCGTAAAAGTCAACTGAAGACCACAAAAAATGTCTTCGCTTAAGTCAGAAATTCAAGGCACTCTTTCACACCGTATTCGACATTGAACCTCTTGCCCTCTGGGTTAGGGCTAGGGTAACCGTAACCCTTATGTGGTGAATCCCAATGCATCTCAATTCGCTTTAGCAGCCTAGTTGCATTGCGGTGCAATCCAATCAAAGAGCGGCAGTTAAATAATTGTGTGATCGATTGGTATGGACCAGCGATTTGTAAAACAACAAACAAAACATAACAACGACTGTCAATCTAATATCTTTTTCACCTTTTAAAAGAAAGCACGCATTATTAGGTTTTCTTTTATACAGTATATTAAAAGATAATACAATGGTCTACGACAGTGCCTCTCAACCTTTTAGAGGAGGCAGCAGACCGGAAAAAACATTTAAAATCGGTCGAAGATCAGTAACATAACTTCCATATCGGAACTAAAAGCAAAAAAAATGTCATCATATAGTATTTTTGCATTTTATTTTATTGACATCATGTGATACTTTTCCGCTTTTAAATTTAGAACCTTAATGTCATTGAAAATCAAATTTACTGTAAGCTAATTATTTTTTTCTTACGAACTGACCTTGTTATTTGTTTCAGATTACTATAAAGTTTTTTTCTACCCCCAAAATATTTTTTTTGTAAAACTATGTTCACACTTAAGACTATTATTTTTTCGGAGCGGCAAGGCACTAAAAAATAAGCGATGTTTATCCCCGGACCGGCTGCTGCGTACCACGTGTCTATAAGCGCCACATTTTAGTCTTAAGTTTTTCTATTTTGGACGCGCTTAACTCTGGCGTGGTTAGTTTGCACCAGTTGCTCACACAAAGTATTTCAAAGTATTTTAGTTTCGTCTGAATTGCGCTCTGGTGCAAAAAATCTTGATTGAATTTGCACAAAGTTCAAGCTTTCGGACCCCACAAATAAGGCTATTCTCTTTAAGAGGCGAAAAAAATTATTATCTTAATAAGCATTTTACTTCAAGTATGGCACCTAACCAGAAACGTTGTCGTTAATTTATCCGAGATGCAATTGATTGCCTTCAAACTGATCAAACATATAACAAAACTAAAGGTAGTGGTTTATCTGATGCTTGAGTTACAGTAAAACACTATCTGCCTTTTCTACCTCTTCTACTAGCACAGAAATAACATTAGTATAACTTCTTTAGAAATGCAGTTAATGCATAAAATACTAACGCCAATTTTGCATTGATATATCTTAATGAAAGATTTTATGTTACGCTTGAATGCACGCACGTTTAACTTCAAAATTATCATATTTTGTATTCTTAGCAAAAAAAAAACAAATAAAGTGCTTGTATGCGTAGTTTTGGAGCATATTATGTAAAGTCAAGTTTAACCGGTCTGAAAAATCGTTTGCTATCTAAGTTTAAAATTTATGAGTGGGCTTTTTTTAAAGCTTTTCAAAACAACTCGAGGTCGTCATGTACAGTAGTAAGTTAAAAAGATGGACCAAAGCTACTGCCAGCAACTGATCAGCTTTTCAGGAAATTGCTGTCGGGCTGTCCAGCAAAAAAAGCTGCGAGGTTCTTTAGCTACTTTGCTGGCCGTTTTGAATCAAATCTTTGTCGATCACCGTTATGGCTACCGTGATCGACATAAATTTCATTGAACTCTTGCCCTCATCTTGTTTTTTCTCTGCAATCTTCGGAAGCAGCTAGTATTAAACTTTCTATCTATAGCTAGTTAGTGAAAAATCAAAAAAACTTGAACCAGCCAGCAATATCTTGGTAACTTTAAAAGCAGGTCGAAAAATAGCTTGAGGGTTGCTCTAAATTTAACCTTTTCGTTGTCCAACGACTCGGGAACAAGTAGCTACTGTGACATGACTATTACTGTTTAAAACGAACAAGTCTATTTTATGTTGAGAAAAATAATCAAATAAAGTTTGTTTTTTTCACGATCATGCGTGAGAGAAGGTCAGCTGATTCTTTTTTTAAGGATTCATTTCTTTAAAAAACATCAATTTTGATCGCTGCGTTTTTTTATTTGTTGATAGTATATTAGCAGTTTTTGTTTAGTAACGCGTCAGCATCGATTTATTGTTTATTTTAAGTACCGAATTTGACGCAACTTGAAAAGTACCGAATCGCGCAAACGCTGTTTTTACTTTTTTAAGACTTTGACTACTTTGTGAACAGTATATGTTGAAGGCTATTTTTTAAAATTTTCCAGGCTGTCTACAATCCTTGTATATACACTACATATATGACTAAAATTTAGAGATGCTTGCTAAGACCCGAAACAGAGGAAAGTGTTGTACCGGTAGATCTATTCTAAAGTATCTTTCCTGAGGATACAACAGAATTACGCGGCTAGGTTTTTGAATCGCGACGTGTTGATCGCGTTTTCCATCAATATGACACTTCTACCTACTTGGCTACGCTGGTGCCCATTTTAATGTAGTGCATATATCATATATAGTCGAAAATCTTAAATTTCTTTATCAAAAGAATCATCTCTACTACGTCGTCAAGAATCATGACTATGAATAAAGAAAGGGCAGTTATGTATTATTGTACTGAAGAAAGCCGAATTATATATTTTCATACTTGATATTACAATACATTTTCATACTTGAAAATGACATTGCTGATGATAATTGATATTAATTGTACATTTTTATACGCAAGTGGGTTACTCGCACAAATGGACAGTGAGAAACTTGAAGCGCAAAGCAACTTGAGCACAAAAATCGACTACCACTTGCGCAGGTTGCGTTGCGTTTTTAAAATTTTAGGGCAGCGTTGAGCACTTTGCGCTACGCTAAGGAGTGGAAAAATATAACTTGCGCTTTGTTGCGCTGCGCGAAAAAGATTAAATAAATCAATCGCTCTCAGTTGCGCTGCGCTTTATGTAGCCTTATTTTGCAAAAGTGCAGTTTTCTTATTTGAGAAATGTCAACAGTCAAATTGGTCAAAAAGTACATGGAATGACGCGGTTGATAGCTTGTGCTTTCAAAAACAATAATCTTTTAATAAAGATTGCTCTCAACAATTTAAACACATAGGTTCGTTTGTTACAGTTTAAAAGTCAAATAAATAACCAGTTACTTTATTTAATATATGGCAAAAGTTGAATCGGCGGAAAACTGGTAAAGTTGGGGTATATAGTTAACAGCGCTTCGGAGCCAGAAAAAATCTTTTGGCTTCGACTTCGAAGCCCTGAAAAACGTGGCGCCTTGCGTTTGGTTTGCCTAAATGACTGGTTGCAGCCAAAATACCTTTTCTATGTGTTTGTAAATGATAAGTCTGTAATCGAATTAATAAACAAGAAAAAGCTGTGTCAGTTATTGAAAGCAATCAAAAAAGTTTTTAAAATGCACTTTACTTTACTTTGTTTTTTACTAACTGGAGCTTTTGCGAGCTACTGCTCAGTTTTTCATGTCGAACGCAGGGTAGCCAGACAGTTTAAAGCAATTTTAGCCATGCCTCAATAAAAAATTAGCCAAAATTAGCCAATTTTATGGTAAAACATGCTACATAATTGCTAAATTTTAACCCTATTTATTTTATTGATTGACAAACTAACTTTTTAGTTAATTAAAAAGCTTGTTTCATAACCTCTTCAAATTCACCTTCAACTTATTTTTAAGAACTAACGTTACTACTTCCAGGTTGATCTTTCTCTCCAATTTCAACAATTGATGAATACACATTAGTAGTGAACAGACTTAGCTTTTCTTTGTAACTTGGAAATCTTTGCAACATATTTTCCTTGATAAAAAATATACTTTTATTCTTAAAACAGAGTTTAATGTACCAATGCTCAATTTGTTTCTTTGTTTATTTTTTAAATTTTTTTACATTCGTACTCATTATGGGTAAGAATGCGATACGCTTTTATTTGCAAAGTAAAAACTCAACAATAAAAAAACTTATAAAAACTGAAATTGTTTTTAAATAGTAAATAAATCAAAATAAAGCTCATGTTAATGCAACACTACACTTAAAACCCTGACAAATATGCCTTTCATGAATTCAAACGCAATAAACCCGACAGCATCTTCATTCACTAACAATGGTTGATAAAGATTACATGAATTGAATTCTGCTTAATTGATGCATGGTAGCCTACCCCGTTCAAAAGGACGAAGTGCCTTGTCTTGAACTGGTTATAAGCAGATATTGAACTTGTACAGTTTGTCTCAAATCATGCTTGTTTGAACAAATTCAGTTCATGACAAGAAATAACGTTGTATTTCGACCTTAAGACTCACATTTGCCGCAAGAATGGATAAATATTTAAATATCTAGTTACTTAGTGTAGTCATAAGTCGGCAGCGTGGTCGAGTGGTTAAAGCGCCGGGCTCGTAACCAACACGGTCTCGTTTCAAAACCCACTCGCCCCATTCTGTTGTGTCCTTGGGAAAGACGCTTTACGGCACATTCCCCTGCTTGGTGGTCCTGGCAAGCAGTTCTAAATTATAGTCATATTTCTATTAAATTGCAAGCGGGGACAGCATTATCTTGGCATCTCCGGAAGCAGGTCGGGGTAATTGCCTATCCTATGTATTAGCGCCTCCGTCGCTTTCCTCCGAGTCAGGAAGATAAATATAGAGATAAAATAAATAAATAATTAGCCAGAAGTAGCCAAAAATGCAATGGCTAAAAAGAATATTTGTTTTTTAGCCAGCAACATCAGCTTACCTTTGAAATTAAGCAAACCTGGCAGCAATTTTCAATTTTGTACCCAAGAAATCGTGATCTAACTTTCAACCGATCAAAAATCCAAAATTTTTTTCTCTGCTCATAAAAATTCTATCACTCGGGTCCTGGATCGATCAAGGAGCACTCCATGTTAGTTTTCCTGGCAAAGCTTTCTTTCTAGCGATTTTTTAAGATGATAAACAAACCAATCTGTTTCATATATAGGGTTTGGAAATGTACCGAAAAATAAATATGATTGATTTGCAAATGTACCGAAAGATAAATATGATTGAACTGTAAAGAGCTGAATGAAAATTTTTTGAGCAGAGAAAAAAATTTGCATTTTTGATAGATTGAAAATATGTAGATCACGATTCCTTGGGTACAAAATTGAAAATTACAACCTGGCAACCCTGCTGTAACGGAATAAAATTTTGATAAAAAATTTTTTTCATTGTTGGTTAAAACCTGAAAGTAACGTAATTGGCTTAAAGTAAAAATCCTTATTGTTCTACAAAACAATATTAGGAATTTGTCCCAACCTGCTTTTGAAGATGCCAAAAATTACTGTCCGGTTGAAAGTTTTATAAAACTTTTAGTTTTTTATTTGTGATATGATTGAAATTATAGCTGTTTGTCAACACTCCCTGTTTGGTTGCGCTTCATTAATTTGAAAAACTTCTGCACAAGTTACGCTTTCCCAAAGCAAGAAAAAATGCTCGGTTGGATTTGAACAAAATTGGTTATTATAACCACAGCTTACTTTGGCTGGCCCGAACTGGGAGTATTAACCAAATTACACTTTATGCAAGTCATTTCAAGTAAAGTTTATTTCAGTTTCAATACGGTGACAATATCTTTTATTATTATCTCTATTTATCCTCCTGCCTTTCAGGAAAACGTCAGAGGCGTTATAGTTAAGGAAGCGTCGAGTGATTACCCGCAACTCTTTCCTAAATGTTTACATTTGGTTTTTTAATTTTCATTTAAAGATATGACTGAAATTTAGAGCTGCTTGCTAAGACCGCATAAAATAGTGCCTGAAAGTTTTTTTCCTAAGGACACAACAAAAAGACACAAAAGGTTTTGAACCAAGACCGCATCGATCGCGTGCGTCATCAATACGGCGCTCCAAGTAACTTGGCCACGCTGTCGCTAAGCTTTTGCCAAATGATAGAAAATTGCAAAACAATATATTGATGGGCAACTTGACGGAAAGATCGTGTTAAAGTGATGGTGAACATAGTCATAATTGATGGTGATCGACATGGTCGCGGTCAAAACCTAGTCGCATCTTGTTGTGTCAAGGGTAAGACACTTTATGTGCTTGGACGTCTTAGAAAGCAGCTCTAAATTTCAGTCGTATTTTTAATAGAAGAAACAAAAAAAATTTCAACCGGAATGCAATACCTTAAAATCTCTGAAAGCAGGTTTATAATATGTCTCCAAATTTAGCTCTTCCGACTTTTCGTGCGAATCAGAGGGTAAACATAATTTTTGAAAAATTGTCATAAAATCATACATATTATAAAATTGTATGAAAATAAATATATAACTGAAAATACTTGAAACTATTGCATGTCAACTATAGATGTTAACATGGCATTTTGTAGCCTTTTAAATAAAAAAGTTTTAGTTTAATACCATTGCTTTGTTTCTTTGCAATGTGAATCAGGTAATCAATTGTAAGATATTTATGTAATATGTATCAGAATAAATAGTTATAAAAGTGTCAACAACATATGTTAAGTTGGCTTCACAGGGTAAATGAAACTTTTGTTGCGCTTTTTTAAAAACACCTAAAAACACTTAGAAGATATGTATTTTCAATATTGTGCAAATTTACAAAAATAAACATAATTTTAAAAAACATTGACATAATTTTAAAAAACGGGTTGGCAGTCCACGTGTTAAACTAGACGAGGGTAGAGTTTGTCAGGGTTTTCGATGCGAACAAAGACGCCGTGGAAGTGGTTATGTGGTTACGTCATTGTCAGAATGTTACTTGCTTGACTCGACAATTTGACCTTCTCAGCCCGCATCATCTTTTTCCCTTTTGAGTTATCTTTTCGTTTGATCAATACAAATTTAATCATGAATATTGGCACGCGTCCGACCGCATACAAACTTATCATAGTTTCAGTTTGGAGAGAACCTAAACATCCGTTCATTTAGTTGAAGGTTAGCTGTGGTAAATGTTACAGTTAGTCAAAGCATGTGTTACATACGGTTAAATATATGCGTTTGTGTTAGATCTAGCATAAAGCAAAAAAATTCGCATTTTTTTAAAAAGTATACCCAATTTAAAGTTGTTCGAAATTATCATAATTAGAGCCATTAGAATTTATCTGAGCACCGATATCAAGGTTTTAGCTAATCCATATTTTGTTCAGAAGGCTTTTTTTTTCAGAAAACTAGATTCTGATAAAGTTTTGCAAATATTTTTCCTTTGCTTTTCTAGAATGGAACGAGCTTAAAATTAAAGACATTATTTTAACCTAAAAATGAATCAAAATTTTAAATTATTTGAACGAAGGTAAGTTAAAATTGTAGACGACTGTGAAGTACATATGATGTAAATGCGTGACGTATGTTTGTGTACAGTACTATTAATATGTGCTCCGAATTTTTAAAAACTAAACCAAACAAAGCATCCATTATAACACTGTACTATTACCAAAGTCGATTGTCAGCAATAGAACAAACTGCAGCGACCTTGATCAATGTAGAAGCGAGTTCGACGCGCATGCAAGACAATATTCCAGATGCGGGAAACGTTTTTGTTATTGGTGGCCATATTTTAAAATTTTGAAGAAAGGAGGCCGCATAAGTTGAAATTCCTAAGAAAATTGCGTAATCACTTTAAATCCGTCTCGGATTTCTTGATTCTCGTCGCCAAAAAGTAGTGTTCTTTAAAAAAGGTCTTCACTTGGAATCTGACTCGGGGCTGTTGATTTCCGTCCCTAAATTGAAGTGATTTCTAAAAAAAGTCTTCAATTTGAATTTGTTCCTGTTTCCTTGAGTTTTGTCTCTAAATTGTAATGTTCTCTAAATAAAATTTTTTTTCTTTTATCAGCAGTAGCCATTCTCATATAATTCTGTTGTCATGAAGGCCGCAAGTTTTCCACCTCAAGTTTCCCACCTCCGCTTTATTCGTTTTATTTTTGTGAAGAGCGTTACATGACGATTTTCTCCCATTGGCGGTCTTCACAGTCGATTTTAAATTAAACACTTAGCTAATTGACGTTTTTGAAAAACAAGTGCTAAAAGCATGTTACAGTTTGGTACTTATTTTTAAAGCTTTTTATGAGCATTGTTTTAGATAATTTTAATGTGCTTATATTAGAGTAAAATGCTTCTTTTCCATAAGTAATGTTAGTAATGTTTTAATTCAGTGGTTCGCAACCTTTATGAAGGTATTTCCCCCCTTCGCTCATTTTAAAACTTTTCATTTCTTCCTTTGATAATTTAACAAACTCATTTCGAGTGGAATAATCTACGTTGAATCTATTTTTTATATTTTTAAGTCAAGTGAAGACCAGAAAAAAGGTCAACGACTAGAGTTTAAAGGCAAGTTTTCTATCAAAGGTAAAGGAAAGACTTTTTTGTTTTAATTTGTTGTCTTCACTGGAAAAAATAATTGTCTCAACGTCAAATCAAAGAATCTAGTTTAGAAAGCCTATTGTATAGTAAATTCTTATAAATACAAATTCCTGCCCTAAAATCATGAATTTTCCACAGGGGAGTAATTTCTCACCGATTGGAAACTGTTTTAGTTTTTGGTAGCATTTCTAAAAATGTGCTTAAATTAAATAAAGACCTTTTTTTTGTGTATAAACGGTTTTAAAGCAATTACAGCCCACAAGTTTATTGTCCCCTCTTTTTAAGTAATTACCTGTAGTTATTTTTGGTCAATCAAGGTGCTAACCTTAACTATACGTATAAAATTTCAATCGAACGTTATTATCTTGTTATCGAAGTAACCGAAAGCCAGTGTATGCCTGTTGTCTAGACGCTTACTTTTAACTTTATAGCCTCATCCAGTTTCTCACAACACAAAAAAATATAAAAAGTTAACCAGTATAATACACTGTAGGTTACCATAAATTAAATGAGGTTGTAAAGTGACTGATATATAGCGTTATTTTAAGCATAGAAAGAAACGAATAACCTATCACTGTCTAGTAAAGTTAATGTGCCCGACTTAGTATTTCTTAACCAGCTTAAATCATCTGTCTAGTCTAGAGCTAACTTACCTGCCTCTGGCGCGAGAGGTTTGTGGTTCAATTTCCGCGCCAGCCAAATCTGTGTCAGAGTTGCCAATTACTTGCTGTAGTGCAATGACAATTTCACATGGGTAAACTTTGTTACCCAAGTGCAATGTTGCAAAGTGGGCTGGACACCGTGTCATGAAGCGTATACGACAAATGGTGCGAAAAGTTTTGATGTTTTGTTTAATGCTGATCACTAGCAGCTTGTCCAAACCCCTAATGAGCTTTGCCATTGCGGAACTCGAAGCAGTACAAGTTGTTTTTGACTGGATATTCTCTTTGTTTTAAAAGATGCAGCGGTAAACAAATGAGAAACTTGTGCTATTCAACGAAATTCAAGAAAAAAAGTTTTTAAATTTACGAGGCCTTTTTCACTGTTTACCAATTTTAAACATTTATGAAATACAGTTGTTGCAATCTAGAATATAATCAAACAGCTTGTAGTTGCCTGGTATAGACTATCCGTTTAAAAAAGGTCTATTTTCTTTGGGGAATTTAAGAAGTCGTACAAGTTAAGATTGTAAATCAATAGAAAGTAAAGCGTTTTTGGGTAGGCCACGAAAACTTGTGAACAAGAGAAACAAGACTATGTTGATCTTCTCGCAATTGAAATGCTGGCCAGTCCACGCTAAAAATGGTGTTTACAAAAATGGTCATTTTGGTTACAAAAAATCAACATTTTAAGTCATTTGGGTAACGTGACATACTTAGTCTTTTTCTTTTGGTTTTCTAATTAATTTTTTCTTCACCCAAAATTCTTTGCATGAAATGGCTTGAAATAACCTTATTTTAAAAGATGTTGGCACAAGACTTGAGGCATAAGAAAACTGCCAGAGTGGAATGGAAATCGAGTATAAAAAGAAGGATATAAGAACTTACTATCCTAATCTTTGCGCAGAAATATTATATAAAATATGTACATTTTCGTGATTACTATTTATTTAATACTTTCACCTTTAAATAGGCCGAAATGAAATGATAGTTTATTCTTTATATTGTATGTAAAATACACGCGCACATACACTCATCCTATTGTCTTATTAAATACAGCATTGTTGGCTTACTACCTTGAATAAGTCATCCTGTTAATACATAGGTAGCTCAAAAGTTCATTCCTTTATGTTAATCTCACTTACTATATATTTCTTATGCAAATAAATTTCTGATTTTATAAAAGTTTATTATTGATATTGTGCTATTTTACTTGAGTCAGTAAAGATTTAAGAATGTTCGATAAGCTTGTTGTTGACTATATTTGTAAAAAGATCATTTAACAGCCTTTTGGGTTGAAATTGATCCAAAAAACTTTAGAAAAATAAATAAATAAATTTTTGCATGTCGAGATTTTGATAAAATGTCGGTTTATTAAGTCAAAATATAAGATTGCTATGTGCGTCAGATGCAATTTCTGTAAAGTCTGTTAGACCATCATTGACTCTTAAAGGTTGAAGGTAACGAAAAATTGTTGCATGAGACAAACTATTCTGATTGTAATGCAATGCAACTACTGCGAGAAGGTGGCGAAATATCAGTAACGAAGTTATTGATTCAAGTGCAAAGCACTAAGCTGATTACATAGTAAAAAGCATGATTTAATTTGTTTGTAACTGATCTTTTTCTGTGATTATTTATCGTGATATCAAATGCTTACGCATAATCATACATGATTGTTCAGGCAATTGTTCTCTTTCGAAAAGTAAGGGCAAGTGATTTTCTTCTTTTTTTTTTATAATGATGTATTCATGAAGCAGTTCCACAGTTAAAAGTGGAGCTGCATTTGATTGAATCATACTAAAAGATGTATTTACTTTAATAAAATGTTGTTGACGCCGACATCGTAATAATAGATTAGTAATAAGATTAAGGTTAATCAAAGTCCAAGCAATAGTCACGAATCATTTTGAAACTGAGAGCTCTATGACTAATAAAACTAAGTCGTACACAGGGCTACCAGTTTGATACGCTCTTCTGAAATAACAAATTTGCTCAGTTTTGCTTCAAGTAAGATTTTTTTAACAGCCCAACAGCGACTCGTTTGGTCCTTATAGGCCAGGCATATCAAACTCGCGGCCTTTCAAGTAAACTTAAATTAAAGCAAACTAAAATTAATTTTTTGGTCTTCAAGTAAATTCAATACTAAAAATGGTCATTACTTCGCTTTTTAAAAGAATTGTGGCCCACGGAAAATTTACGAGCTAAAATTTTACCGATGCGCTTCGCAGGTGCTCACGAGTTTGACGTGCCTGATGTCGGGGATTCGGTGTCGTGCCGACGGCAAAAGATCAAAGATAAACTCTTTTTTAAATTGCGCAAGTTTTGCGTCTAATTTTTGCAAGATTTGATGTGAAATTGCAGTAAGGATCCAATCACCTTTTCCGATTATCACAATTATGTTCTAACTTTGGCGCAGGAACGTAGAAGTACTGTATAAAACGCAGTTTTATGGCGACCGAGGTCGGTGAGGACTCTTGTTCAACTTCTGTTCTTGTCTTGTTTGTTGAAGTGTTGTCATAATTATTAATACAAAATAAAATTGAAACCCAACAACAGTACCTGGGATCTTAAAAAGCAGGATGTCGTATAGCTTAACAATTCTTTCAATACTAACATTGTGGTCGTTCTTTTGAAGTTGGAGGCAATAGGGCGAATGTGATTTGATTTTTAAAGTTCCTTTTCATTTGTTCTACTAATTTTTTAAGAAGTGATTCGGCTAAAGTTAACAATTCTCGCTATTTCCCCGAAATTATTTTTTATGTTAATGTTACCCACACGAAGATTAATTTAAGTTTTTCATATAAAATCCAAATCTTAGACACTGTTGTTATTCGGTTTTGTAGGTTTTTTCTGGTGATATTCGATTATCTATGCGCGCACCCTCTTAAACAAGTTACTGAAATTGCAAATTCGAAAGCGTGATAACAATGCTAATATTTTTGACAGTTGCTCTATTCGTTCTTAGTTAGTAAAAACAAAGATTTTACTTATGGCGCGTCGGTACGTTCGCTACGTCCACACTGCCTTTACCAAAAAACATCCGGTTATGATCTGGGTGATTGAGAGTTATTCACACCAGCACACATTCATCATAGTTTTTTGTGACTATACCAAGCTGCTGGTAAGCTCCGCTTGTATCAGTGTTTCGATTGAAAAAAAAAAGAATAAAGCTTCCTTCAAATAGCTATACCGATCGTTAGATAATTATCTATTTATTAGTTCAGTCAAATTTAACCTTAAATCAAAAATGGCGCCCATTTCTGCCGTTTCAGACAAGATTAGTTTTGAAAAAATGAAGAAAGTAGTTGGTAGTAAGGCGGATAAATGTCGTAGAAGATTTTCAAATAGTGCCGGCAAGATTCAATTGATTTATGAGCAACGCTTTTGTGAAAAAAGACGCTATTCTACGTCAAGTCCGTTGTTCAGACGGATAAAATCTCCCAGCAAATCTGACCATCTGTATGTTCCAATGAGCCCTAATATAAATCGTATATATAGCAACAAGATATGGTCAGATAATCTCGAAATTGCATCGAACAGCAATCCAGAGAGAAAGTATTATACATTGAATTCGAGGTGATTAAAACGATTTTTTATTGATTAAATTATTTGCCTTTAAAGCAGCGTTTCTCAAATCTTTTTTTCTGCGACCCAAAACTGCTAAAAACAAAGATCTACAAATATGAATGCGACCAAAATAAATTTGAGTAAGCACATATTGAAACAACACGAAATTGTTACTTAAACCAACAATCATTTTCTACTTTTCGTCTCAAAATCAAGGTGTTTTCTAAAAAAAAAAAAAAAAAGGTTATCACTTGAATCTGACTCTGATTTCTTGATTTTCGCCCCTTAAAATCGTAATGATCTTTTAAAAAAGGGTCTTCACTTTTGAAATCTTGTGTGCGCAGATCTTTTTCTTCTACGTGCGGTAATTTACAAGCTTTTGCAACCATTCCACGTATCCTTGCCCACCCACATTTGGGTCTCGACCCATGGTTTGAGAAACGCTGCTTTAAAGTATTCTATTGTGGCTGTCCCGATTCAGCTTTCAAAAAATTTTTTGAAAAACCTACTAAAAGCCAGTAATTAAATCAAGCGATTTCCGGCCCATAGACCACGACCATTTTGAATCACTAAGTAGCAATTTTTAACTTAATATTTATGAAATAAACTCCAATTTTTATAAAATTACACTGGTTATCTATAGGTTTCCGCCGCATATTTAAAATTTTGTTGCATGTATTCAAGTGGTAACCAAGTGATGTAATTTGCAAGCATATATCTTCTCCGTCTTTACATATATCTTTGGATGCTAACTTTCTTTTTATCCCTCGTACCTTTTCCAAATTTGGTGATCGTAGATTTAGCATTTGTTGTCCGTTACTATAAAATAATTTGCCTACTCACTTAAAAATGGTTCAGTCGCTCTCTTAATTTAAAATGTTATTAAAAGCACATCTTTACACTCTTACTTTTGTCAGTTAATATTGTGATAATGTTGTAATGTCTTGTGATTTTATTTTAAAAATTTCTTATGTTGTGAAGCGCTTTTGATCTAATTAGTTTTCGGTAAAAAGCGCTATATAAATGTGCATACATAATTTTATATAAATATCAAGCTTTGTATTGGCGGAAATTCGAAAATTTTGTGCTGATACTGTGCAATATTCTTTTGGCGTCGAACAAGCCATGGTTTTTAGTCTCTGCGTTGTTTCTAGGCGATGTGGTTGGCAACTACAGAAATTTGACAATAAAGCTCTTGAAATATAATTCTGTATAAATATACAACAGTTGATTTGAGGATACTGTTTGATAAAAAATTTCACAGTGTGCATAAAATATACTTGTACACCCAGGCTTTAGTGTTGTATAAATGCACATAATTTAGCTCTGCGCAATTATACTGTAGAACTTCTTAAAATAGTATTTTTTTAAGTTAGTTTTCGGTCTTTTGTGGCGATTTTAAAAACTTGGCAATTAATTTAATTTTTGCATCAGTCTATTTAATTAATCTTTTTTTTTAATCAAGACGGTTATCAAGGCTGGTCCACTTTAAAAATATTTAAATTGTAAAATAGTTTTCTTCTTGTTCTGATATTTATTGTTGCGAAGCTGAATTTTCTTGATCACAAAAATAGCTCCTGAACCTTTTTTTTACTAAAGAAGCAAATGGCCACCCATTGATATGAGCAATGGGATTGAATTACTGCGCTTTGTTGATTCCGTATCTGAGTTTGTAAAGCAATAAAACATGCATCCTATGGCTTATATACGGAACAAAGCTAGCACTCTGTTCACTGTTGAGTATTCATTGATAACATTGATTTTAGAATTGGAGGATCGAAAAATCGCGAAGATAACAATTTGCCGTCGTTAACTTCACCTCGCACCGGAAGCTGTTCAGAAAACGACGATGTTGATATTCAATTTTCGCCCACCACACGTCTAGCAATGTTGGTGCCGCTAAACGACCAACCAGATGGTGAAGCCAAAAACAAGGTAGCGATAAAGAGCGGTTATTTGAAGAAGCAAGGCGGAAAAATCAAAACATGGCACGAGAGATGGTTTGTGCTTGTGGATCAGGAATTGAGTTATTACAAAGACATGGATGGAAAATTCCTGGTAATTAGCGTGAAGTATTAGTATTTTTTGCATTTTTTTTTAGATGATAAATGCTTTCTTTCAAGAAATTAGCTTTTTTAATTATTTCGGTTTTGATTTGAAATTTCACTTTGGTGGCCTACGTAAATGCAGACAAGAAGATAATTTTTTACTGTTACAGGTCAATTTTTTTGCTTTGTAAGCTACTGGTAGGCTTGTTTACGTCTTTGTAATCGTTTTGGTTTACGTCTAACTTGTAAAAGAAACATTAACAATTAATTGCCTTGTGTAAAATAAACCCAAATTTCTTAAATTGTTGTATATGTTGCATGTTTCAAAGCAATCAACACTAAAGGTAATTAAAAGCTGCTGCTTAGGCGACGATTTTTCTAACCGGAGCTCGCGTCGTTTCTTATCCTCCCCGAACCAACACTAACGAAACCCACAAGTATCTTTTCGAAATATTTCCAGGTAAACTTTTGAAGTTTTAAAAGTATTTTCATAAGACCTAACTGGTATATTTAATTGGTAGACAGTATTTTCTTAATGAGGAAAAGACACGCACGACGATTAGGCAAATTTTTAGAGCTAAACGGAAACCTACGTCATGCTGTGAAAAAAAGAAATAAAAGATTTTAAATCTTGCTATAAAAGCGAAAAAAATCACGAATTTGCTGAGAAATGTTTTTTACTTCTTAAGACCTATCTTGGACCATTTTGGATTGTTACCATCTTATTAAATGGGTGAAATCACGAGAAGTGCAGAAATGTCGGATTTAAAAACATGATATCATTAAAGTGTTGTTGCGAAGGGGCGCTTCAGAAGCCCGGCCGTTGACGAGATTGGGATTAAACATGAAAAACGTAAACTATAATTTTAATTGCCCGAACTTAATAAAAATTCTACACACATCTCAGTTTTAAAACCATTTGTTCTAATTAGAATTTCTTATAAATTTGTCTTTGAGCATAATATTATAATCAATAACTGACTAAGTTTTTAATAACTCAGCTTTATTTAAACGTCATTACCCAAGTAGAAATAGTTACCAAACTGTTTACTTTGCAATCGCGTTTATTGTGTAAAATTGTGAATGATTCCCAGCGCGACATCAAACACTTTCGTAATCAAGGTCAATATCAAATAGAGTTTGCTATTAACAAATAGCGATAGAAATTATCGTAATTTATAGCGAACTTGTCGCTTGGTAACTGTTAACGGAACGCTTTCTCTGGTTTAACAAACTCATTCGAATTCGGGCAATGAACAAATATCGATAATTAATTCGACAGCACACACTCGCCTTTGTCCTATCAATAAATCACAATCAAGTCATCCAGCGCCAAACATTCGTTCACTGTGTAATAGCGTCGTGTACCATTTTCTTTCATTTGCAGTGCTTTGTGTCTTAATTTAACTTCTATTGTATGTCTGTTCTTGGAACAGTGATCTCGGCTCCCTCGTTGAAGTGAGACCTAGGCTCTGTTTTATTATTACACACGAGACAGCACTATAGAAGGTGTTTCCGAAATGGAGGTTTTTCTATTTAGAAGGCGATTGTGCCTCTTCAATCTCTTCTCGTTTTAGTTAATAGCTCCATAAAGCTGCCACCGCCCGACTGTTTTACTGTTTCTAATTGTTTTCATCGGGTCGTTAAAAACATGTTACCGCACGATCATTTCTTATTTCTTGTTTAAAAAGTTGAAAAATCTCAATTACAACCGCGTAAAACTTTTCCACTTCTTTATTATTCGTCATTTAAATGTATTTAAAGATTAAATATCCGCTGAACGTTTTTGATACTTAATTTTTTTTTTTTTTAAGAATTGGGTAATTTATGGCTAAAACGAACAAAAGAATGGAATTATGAAGTTAAATCTTTAAATGTGTTGAAGAAATATGTGTGCGGTTTGTTGAGAGTATCAATGTCATTCACATAAAAGCTTAAACTTTCAAAGACAGCTTATTTTTGATCGGTAATATCTAGTCCACGCTTTCGTCTGTTCTTATTTGGCTGTTCGAACTAAACTTGCAATTGAAGCACAGTATTTGCTGTCTCGTTTTAAGCTCGCATCTTCTTAAAAACTGTCATTAGGAAATAAGCTTAAAGTGCTTATTGAAATAGTAAGCGTGCTCTTTGCAAATACTTTGATCGCAAGAAGCCGGTATATTACCGCGAAACAATGAATTTTTGACCGCTTGAAAGAATCGCAACGCCGAAAGAATGTGCTTTGAGACTCGTTTCCACTACGAGCGTGAAATGTACCATTCTTTGTTTCTTTCATTGAATTTTTTTCTTCGCTTAGCGCTTAAGCTTAAAAGAAGTAAAAAAATCAATAAGCAAACAGAGAATGCTCCGTTTCACGCTCATAATAGATGGACCTTTTTACTCTTTCCATTCAACGCCGTTTGTTGAATCGATGCATTTGAGCAATGTTGTTCGCTTTCTGCTCTGCGTGCACAATTTTCTTAAAATCTTCAAACAAAAACAGTTTAATTAGAATGGTTCTTTTAAAAAAAAATCGTCAATCTTAGGTCGCTTTTCCAAATTTCCTTTTTTAATCTCAAGAGCAGACTTTACACGGGTGTTGCCGTTTTTTAACTCTTTAATTATCTTTTAGCAAGCTACTTTCGATTTTAAACGGCGATAATGAAAACGCTAAAGAGAGTGGTTAATTTCTAAAGCGCGAAAAATTGATATTGCATTTAGGAAAGTATATTACGGGACTAATACTGTTCCCATTGTCTATAAATAAAACACTTTAAGTGAGTAAATTTGCTAAATCAGTCAAGTTTTTAATAAGTTTAGCAAACCTTCCTATGTCAGATAGCAAACAAAATAAGCAAATACAGTACAAAAGGAACAAAACGACTTTCACTAACTATGTTTAATCGCCGCTGTGTTATGTTGTGAGCTCTGTCTAGTCTAGACAAAACTTAATAGTTCTAAGCAAGGCGGTATAGTTTAAACAACAAAATTAAACTTAGCAAAGCCATTCCTCCTTTTCAAACTTTTGACTTAACGATATTAAAGTCAAGTGAAATGCGACACAAAAAGCACAGGAAAGCATATTTAGTAAGGGCACCAGTTTCAGTGGTTAGAAAAAGAATTGCACGGGCAAAGTGATTAAAACTAGACTTGCATAATTTTTGAGCGCATACCGTAATTCGTGAAGGAAAGTTTAAAAGTCGCCGCTTATTTTAAAATCAGAATATATCTTAAACAAACAAAACAAGTAAATAGTTTTGCGAGCTGTTCTTAAAAGATCAATTGTCTGAGCGCTTTTAAGTAGATTCCGACAACCGGTTGAGCTTTTTTTCAGGTGTTTTGACATTGCACGATTCAATTCAACGGCAAATCGGGTCGCGATACCAGTTTGAATCTTATTAATTAATACTATTATAATTTTATTTATTAAGCTCTTATTGCGTACAAGGTCATGGAAGTGGTTCTATTACAACTTTTGTGTTTACGAATATTGCTCACGATTTTGTAAATAACAAATTTAAACTTTTCTACGAGTCCTTTGCATGCCTCTTTTTGAATTCGAATTTACCTTCACTGGGGCCGTCAGCCTTTCTATTGTCTGTCTAAAGCAGTGGTTTTCAACCTTTTTCATACTGTGGCCCATTTCTCAACCCAAGGTAACTTAACGACCCACTTCGGTCAACAAAATTTAATTCCCCTCCCAAAATCATAGTGTTCTCTAAAAAAAAGAAGGTCTTCATATGGTTGACCGGACGGGGTGCTGGGAAAATGCCTAAAAAGCGGGACGGATGGTAAACCTTAATTATACATATTACTTTTATTTTGATTTATGCTCTGTAGCCCACTGAAAAAACCACTGTGGTCCACCGGTTGAAACCCCTGGTCTAAAGAGATAGCACGAATCATCATCGAATTCGGCGTTTGAGATGTTTAAGCTTATTTGAGAATGTTTGGGACGCTGTTTCCAAAAATGGTATCAGTTTCTACCCATTAGTTCTCGTACTGTAATGCTTACCATCCTAATTTTGTATGTTTCAATTTGTAGGACGACAATCAGTCGCATAAATGTTAAATATTTAAATTTCGATCATAATCTTCTGTCACCTAAATTTCCAAGCAACAGGAAATCATATTTGATTGAAAAAATCCAAGTTATAAGAATCGAAAATATTATATGAGTCGGAAAAAAGGTAAAGTTATTTGTGGTAAAAGGGTATTAACTCGCAAAATTTTCAATACTCTCATAACAAAAGACAAGAATAGGTATTTTTTTAAAAACAAGTTACTTGTAAAGCTCACATTATTTTAAAGATAATTTTGACAATACAATAATGAATGAAAGGCATTATCATCATCATCTTCCATTTGTCTGTTGAAACATGGACTATATCCAGAAATATCAGGGTCGTGCAGTTGCCTCCAGCAACGCCTCCACTTTTTTCGGTCATAAACATCTTCAATAGACAAGTTTCTTATTCTCATATCATGCTTCACCATCTCCTCCCAAAGTATTTTTGGTTTTCCACTTCTCGTATTTTCCACTATTCTCTTTTCGTAAACTCTTCTCGTCAAACTCTCCACATCCATGCTCTAAGTTGTTTCAACCATTTTAGACAATGTTTTCTTGATATTCTCAACATCTGTCCACCCGCTTAACAAACTGTTTGTGGTCTGGTCAATCGAATCATTCTCTTTTCCAGTGAAAAACATTAATAAAAGCAAAATATCCCAAATATCATCTTTTATTTTGTAACTTTAAAAACCTATTTTTCGGGATTTTATCAAAACTGCCGCTTCAGGGTAGTTTCTTTGGAAACTCCCACAGTGATCAGTTAAACTCCCACAGTTTCTTTGGAAACTCCCACAGTGATCAATTGTCATTGTAATGTTCCAACTTTTCTTGTAATCTACTTCTCCGCTTTGATATTCTCGTAAAATCTGCGTTAACTAAGATTTTTAAAAAATAATCCTAATGTGTGACCAAGTAATTTACCAGGATGCGGCAGTACGCGTTTATTTTTTGATACAATTATATTGCGTTCACATGAAAAGTTGATTTATGGTGTGACAGACATTATAAAATTTTACTTTTCATTTCGTTGTTAAACTGATGCAATTTTAGATTATTCCATGCAGTGCTGAACAACTCTGGCACTTTTTAGAATGGTTTTTGATTTTATGGGGAATACAATTTTGTTTATTTTCCACATCCCTGGTCTTCCTTAACATTGCTCATTAAAAATTTAGCGGCATTGTTTCTTAAATAATTGCAAAAAAAGAAATTTATATGTTTAAAATTAAATGATCAATTTTTTTTGTACATGAAAAAAGTTAACTTACATCCACAATTTGAATTTTCTTTCAAACTTGTCTCGTTCATGCAGTTTTTTAATTAATTTTAAACAGAATTATAATGGCGATAATTTTATATCGTCCATTGTTAGTGTGTTAAATTTCACACAATGACTTTTGTGATGCAAAACGAATATGACGAACATGGATTTTAAGGTTCTTAAAAAGTTAATTGATCAAATTAATGCTTTATTAGTGATCATTATGACAAAAACATTTTCGAGTAGGAGAAACCGACAAAATTGCTTTTCAAATTCGATATTGTTCGGTTATAATTCCTGTAAGGCCTTTTTTCCTGCAAGTTTTAATAGCATTTGAACTAAATCATCAACAGGAAGCATGCTGAAGGTTCTTAAAAAAGCGTCCGTTGAATTTTCTAGCTTTATTGGCTTAATATCCTTTACTTAAAAGTTGAGCCAATTAAGTGCACTCACGTGATTAATTTCCAACCGGGAAAAATTCTTCAGCTGTGAAAGAATCGTTCTTCTTGCCAAACTGTTCAAGGCCGGCCGTTATTAACTTATTAAAAAACCGCAGATTATTTCATCTTAAATTAATTCTATCTACGTAAAAAGATTAAAAAGACTGTGAGTTGATATCTTTATAGGGCGTCTCGTCAAAAAAAAAGACTTGATTGAATAGATTAGTCTAGTCTTGGAGTTTCGAACAGTTTTCGAGGCTTTTTGTTGGTGGGTTGTGGTTTCCTTTTGATTTTTCTGACAAAAGTTTGCTTGAGTTTGCTTATTGTGCCCGCACTTAATGAAAATAATGAAAAAGGAAACGAATCGAGGTGAACAGTGAAACCTTACATCAAACAGGAAAAAAGATCAAGCTGTAAAACCTGGCCATAAGCCACCTTGTTTCGCTTGAGATTGATCAAGACCGCACTGTCGACACCACACAAAGTTAAGGGCTCGTTCCACTACAAACGTGAAATGGAGTATTCTTTGTTTCTTTTATTGATTTGTTTTACTTCGCCTAGCGCTGAAGCGCGGAAAGAAGTAAAAAATCAACAAAACAAACAAAGAATGCTCCATTTCACGCTCGTAGTAGAAATGGGCCTTAGTATTTATTTTCTCTGTGAGCGTCTTGCCACGAAACATTCAACCTGTTAATTGACAGTTGTCGACGCATCGTTGTGCGTCTGCTGTGCGCCCAAACGCGAAGAAACCCGCGTGATTGTGTCTTTATCACATCGATGTTTTTAAGTTTAAGTGACAGTTTCAAAATTCAATTGCTAATATTTGGGTTTTGAGTAAAAAATATGATTTCTCTTAAGTTTGAAAAAAATCCTCGAGAGTGTTTCTAGTTTTAAACTGCAGCCAGTTCTCTTTTTTAAGATGATAGGGTGGGATAGTGTGCTTGTACTGTTGATACCTTGTGGAAGTGAAGAGAATGGTTGTTATAGTTTATGTGTGATGACCACGGAGGATATTTTTTAACTGTATGTGGTCTTACTGGAAGCATCGATTCAGAGCCGTTCAACTTTCGTCTATATGGGAAGCACAGGAAAGATTCAATAGGATAAAGGGTTTTTTTTTTTTTTTTTTTTCAATAGAAATATAATTAAGGCGATTTTAGAGATTTGCTTTGTACGTCTATTTCAATATTGTGATACTGGATCCAAGTGTATTTTAGATACAGACCGTAATTCAAATATAGATTGAGTTTGTTAATGTTCACAGCTAACATTTTTTACTTTAATTCGCTTTTATTTAGGTTTTGATGAATTTATGATCTTTATACTATTTAAGCTGAAAAAAAAGAAAAAACTCTGCTTATAAATTGCTAAATAGCCTTATTTGAATATTATATATGGTTCTACTCAGCTAAAGTAACTGCAACATGAAAATACAATATTACTTTGACATTATTTCTAAACAAACTTTTATAGATATATTAGTCTAAAAATCAAAATCTCAATACGCGTACATGTGTTATTTTTCAATTTCAATAGCATATTTAACTAAACGAAGTGCGAATATCGATAAAGCGTATTATAAAAAAAAATCGTGTGCGACCGGAATCTTCAAAATCCACTATTGTTAATAATACTCGAGTAATTTTACAAAGAATCTTTAATTTCAATGACTTTTAAATGCAAATTGACGCGGTCTTTAAGCACGATTTCACTTTAATTGTTCCTGTGTCGCAAGTCGGAGTCAGGTTGTTTGTTTTCACCGAATCATATATCATAAGAAATTCTTCGTCGTTTCGTAACGTTTTTGTAAGAAATTTGATCCATAGCTCTGTAGATTGCGGTAATCAAATATTCTTATGGAGTACAATTTAACTACTACACCCAAACAAACCGCTTCGAAGATAGTTGCAATAACACAAACCATTTTTATTTGGCTGATTTGTTGGAAATCTGCAACCAATGTAATGATAAACACAGTGGTTTTGACATTGTTTTTGATTTTTCTGAGAATGCATTTTGCAATTAAAAAAAGTTTTTAAGAAGATTGTGTTCAATTTGCACATTTTATAAATTTTTGAATGCTGAAGCTATTAGTTTTTAACTAAGAGTAATATTTATTGAGTGCAAATATTTTTTCATTATGAAGCCAACTGTTTGGCCCCCAGACTTACTACAGTAGTAACAAAGTCTAATAAAGCGTAATCGTAAAGCGAAAGTTTACCGCTTGAAATTCTGCTTACGTCGGCAGTCGCACCAGAGAAATTTAAATTTCATTCAACCAAAAATCGTACTGCTAGAAATGTTGGATCAAGTTGAGGTTCACAAACCCAGCATTGTTGCGTCAAGTTTAAGGCACCGAAAATTTTACACGATTAAGGTTGGGATAGAGTTAACCATAATACTAACTAATTTTGTCAAGTTTGAGAAACCCTGATATGCTGCTCTCGTTAATCTTGACATATTTAGCCCGAGAGGTTCACGAACATTTGCGACTTGATTGAATTCTTGTGGTGACTTGATATGGCTGCTATTGCCTCTCATAGGCAATACCCCATGCTTTTTTTTTTACATACTTGGTCAATGCTTTGGTGAAAAACGTTGCTGTGTTTCAGTAATTATTACTGACCGCCACCGGTGAGAATCAGGTGGCAAATAACACTGGGTGAGGTTTTGCAACTTGTAATTTGATTTCATAATACCGGCTTTTCTGTAAAGCCGACAATTGATTTATGATGACGCTTTACCGAGCTTATAGCAAATTAGTTAAACGAAACGAAGGATAAACGTTGCGGCGTTTTGGTGCGGTATGTGTACTATACAACCTTCGAATTTCGTACTTTTGTTAAGGAAATCCCAGGAAACAACAAGCCAATATCATATTCTTAAAGCGCTAGACTACTTTTTGCCGTATTTATTACGCTCAAGAATGGGAATGTCGCAAAAGCAGTAAATTTTAAAGTACACTTTTTTGCAATTATTGAAACGTTATTGTTGTCATAAACAGTTTTAAATTGACCCGTGGCTTTTACCGACAAGAGTGAAAATCGCTTAAAGACCAGTTTTCGGTGAGAGAAATTTAATCTCCTCGCGTAAATAGAGTCTAGTCAGCATTTAGCTATTGACTGATTCGCCTATGGGATTATAATCATCGAATAAAATGACTTAATCTCTGTGTTTACAATAGAAAAGTGAAAGCAACCATCCGGCAATAGTTACGAAGAAATCGATAAATGATTTATCAGTCACCTTTAATCGTTGCCTATATGTAATCCAATTTTTTCGTGTAATAAGGCTTAATTACGAGAGTTAACGAAATGGCAACTTATATTAAATGTTTTAAAGATGGAAGCAATTTTTGAAGTGTTTAGAAAATTTATTTTCGCGGGTTTTATTTTGTGCAAAGTTGGTTAAAGTTGCAGTCAAAATCAATCAAAACTAAGTTGCAAAGTTAATTTTTGACTGCAACTTTAAAACGATGGATTAGACCGTATTTAATTTGTGGCTTTTTAAATTTGTCAGCGAGATTTATGTGGATGGTAAATCGGTTAAATACAGATTGCTGACAGTTTATACGGAGCTTTGAGATTTGTGTTTAAATTTCCTTAATGATTTGTGGCAGAAATTTGTTTCCAACCAATTCTTATCGCTGTTCCTCGAAAGGCTTTTTTAAGTAGGTGATTATTGATTAGCTACATGCAACAGGCTGCCAAGTCGCCAGGCTTGTTTACCAAAGTTTTGGTTTCTGCCATTATTTCAATTATGGTGGTAACGTTTATAATTTTTTATTTGCTACCTGTACATAAGGAGGCAGTTATTTTAAACGTAGAGTGATGAGGTTACATTAACTTGATGAATGTTAATCGGTTTTGAGCATGGTTTGTTTTGCAAAAAAAATGAACAACATTATGACTCGTTTTTGTTTTTAAACTTGGTAAAATTATGTACAAGTATTTGACAGAGATGGTGTTTTAATCCGAAACTAATTAGCTGTTAAGTGCAAGATTTCTTTACTTTGTTTACTTATTTGATTAAACTGCGTGTAACTGTGTCAACAATGCAAAAGCTTGTCTCATACGACTCAGTATAAAAAAATGTAAGAGTGGACATAGTAAGCATTACTGTACTATTTAAGAAGCTTTTTTCGCAAGATGTGGCGTAATTTTGTTTTCAATTTACGTCATAATTTATTGCGTAAATATCTAATTTTATTGTTCTTTTTTACGAGATGTTTTTCAAAGTGTAAGATAACAAAAAGTAACAATATCATCAAAAATATACTTAAATCAAGTTTTAATATTTAGTTTTTAACAGATTTCTTGTTCAACTTAATGAATATTGCGATTGCCAACAAATATGTAGAACAGAAAAATATTTTTTGAATTGCTTTTCTTATTTTTTATCGAAAGGTTATGGGAACAATAGGTAGCAGTTTTTATCAATGTAGCAGTGATTGTTTGCATGTCAAATGCTGTGGAATAACAAGGCGCAATGATGGAAAGGTACATCACGCTGAAGCGTATGTGTGCGACAATTTTTATTCGAATACTTCCACGGATGATCCTGATCCTTTTCCAGAAGCCCACTCCGCTAATGTAGTCGCGTCGCTAACAAACGGACCGCGTTGCAATAAAACAAACGACTTGTCAACCAACAGAAATCGCGATTGTGCGAAATGCTGCTCTTGCTCTGCTCATCGAAAATGTGGCGAATCGTTGATTCAAAGCCCTTGCTTGACCTGCCCTTTTCAAGTTTCGTATTTCCATGACAACCGTTATCGCAACCAGCTCGGTGATGTTAGGCGAAACAAAAATGTTCCCTTTCCGTCGGTCGAAGCGCTCTCTGCCGGCCTCAATAACAATATGTCTTTTTCACCGGCTCCAAAAAACTTAGTTTACCTGAATTCTCGTGGAACTGAAAATCCTCAAGCTTGTGTCAAACCGGAGAATAATGATCGGGCGAAAATTCCGAATAATTTCTACGAGAGTAGAGCTGCCGTGTTCCCGTTTTCTAATATTCAACACGAAAGCTCGTGCAGTAGTGGTGAGTCCACCGAGTTTTATAACTTTGTAAGTTGACACCACAATTGATAGGTTGTTTTATCGCATTTTAAGGCTTTCTTATTCGCATTTTAAGGCTTTATCGCATTTTAAGACGCAAATTTGAACACAGATTCTAAATAATGAATGTTTCAATTTTTTCTATAAATTAATAAGGAAAAGTGCTTGATTTTCCTACATACCTGACAAAAATTTTTCCAAGAATGAAAACACTGCACTAAGCTTTTAGTCAATTTTAAAAAAAGTTTTAAACTCTAAAAAACACATCAAGATTTTATAAACGTTTGGCAATGAACCTGTCAAATGTACGATTTGTTTTTTTAATAAATCATTTACTGAAGTTTTTATTGGGACTTTTTTAACAAATCAGATTAGTATTTCGTTATAGTAAATAGCAAGCTTCACTATAATACTTCTAATTTTTGTACTTATTTTGTGTTCAAGGTACAAGACGATTTTTTTCCAATGATATTTATCAAAATGATGATTGTTTGCCAATGTGCAAGTTGTGAAATTCTTTTGCTTTCTTAATGGCGTCACAGACTATTCTGAAAACGACGATTTGAATGACTTAGCTTCATTAGAAAGTTTGTGGTTAGAAAGGATTAAAGTGTTGAGCGACAGAAATTATTTGTTTGTTTTTAAGTGCTTATTTTGAGCAGGTTACAAAAGGATTTTCCACAGAACACTTAGTTGTATTTTTAAAAATCAAATAATTTGAATATCCAATTGTTAGATACTTTAGTTTTTTTTTAAATATATTTGTTCATAAAAGCATTTTTTGATTTGAATCAAATTCAAATTAATTGGCAAATTTATTGGCAAATTTTTTAGGTTTTAATTTTAAAACAACGAACAGATTCTTGTATGTATTATAGCTTATTTCTTCTAACGTAAGTACTGTTTAATCTCGTAAATAGTGTATTCTCAAGGCACCAAAAACAATTTCGAGGAGCAAGTTGCTTACTGGAATAATATTTTTTAGATACAAATCAAAGTAGCGTAGTGGTTAAGCGTCCCATATTCTAAAGAAGAAAACAAAAGAGGAACCATATATTCAATATATTGCTTTTAAGTACTAGAAATACTGGTTTTCATCCCGTGTCAGGCGCGGTAATTTAGGTTCGTTTCTTAATCGGGCTGAATCTCGCACAGTGTTGACACCCGCTTGCCAATGTAGCAACCGTTCGAAAAAAAGGGCTTTTCTACCCAATGCACTGTTATGGAGATGGTCACCACCGCAAACGCGTGACACACTTCGGCGTTCAAGCAAATAACATAATTGATTTTGGTTTATATCAGTGCTTCTAACCTTTTTAACATCGCAAACCAGAAAATTTCCAAAACAAGGGGTGTGGCCCAGCAGTGCGTCTTCACTTCGTTTTAAAAAAAAGTCTTCTCTTCAATTATACAAGTAGTTTTCTTTCATAATCAAGTAAAGACCATTAAAAAAGGTCTTGATTTTAACAAAAGAACGAAATAACTTTCTACAGCTAGCATCAATTTTTACTGATGATAAAAATAAAGAAAATAAAAAAGCTGCTATTTGCACCTAACGAAACGAAATGTCTTCGTAAAAGTGCACGGCCCATCTGAAAGAGCTTTGCGGCCCACGAGTGGCCGGGACCACTGGTTGAGAAACGCTGGTTTGTATTGTTTCAGTTTTGAAAATTCGTCTCACACGATGATTTTTGATTTAAGCAAGGACATTTTTTTAAATAACACTTTCTGTTTGTTGCCGAACATTCAGTACTGCAGTGAGAGTAGTGGAATAAGCGAATAGATCGATGAAAAAAATTGTTGATTTGCCACGGGATTTATTAAAAGCTGATTCAAAAATATTCGAATTCCAACTGAAACGACGAAATTTTTCAATTGAAAAAACACTCTCTAACTCCATACTCGCCGCTTGTCCGCTGAAGTTGCTGAATGTTTAGGTTTTTAAGAGACGATGACAATTTGTATAAATAACGTTCGTGTTGCTTTACTTGGCACAAGGTTCGCCGCGATCGGACATATATAAATATTAACGCCAGTTATCTTCGGTAACGTGACCGATGGCGACATGGCCTCGGTTCATCGTTATGTCATCTATTTATTCTTCTCATCAACAGGACAACGTTGGAGGCTTTAAACTTAAAGCAGCTTTCAAGCGATTGTCTACACATTTTTTGGCCATGCTAAAGCATTGCTGTTTGCTTGAAATTTTCGATTTGCTTATTGTTTATTTAATGATATGACTGTGATTTATATCTGCTTATTTAGGGTGACAAGCAGAGAAAAACAAGTGCTTTTAGCAACGATAAAAACACATGAAAAGAGTAAGAGTTGAACCCACACTACATTGATTGTGTTCTGCTTCAAAACGGCGCTTTTAACCGCTGTACTACGCTGCCACTACTTCGGACTCCTGCCTTCGTCATTGTCTTTGCGCCTTACGGAAAATTTCGCTGCTTTGCCACCTTGACAAGGAGCTATAAATTAAATACTGTATTTTTAAGAAAATTCCACCCGACATTTTGTGGCTAATTGTACAAGTTTATAAGGCATAATCGTGAAGATTAAGAGTTTTCTTTTGTTAATAAATTACTTTTTTGCTGTTATATTTGCATTGTGGAATTTCGATATCAAACTACTTGTTCATCAATAGTTTTAAAATCTTCTACTGCAAATTAAACCGAAGTTGGCTTTTTCAGAGATTGGCAACTGCGACTGCAACTCTATATTGATTTTTAATCCACGCGGATTTCTTGCATGATTGCTCAGCAGCTGCAACTTTGCGTTTAGTTCTTTTTTTTATTCCCGGCGTTTCAAACTGGTTTGTTTAATTCTTGCTCAGTTTCAACTGCAGTGACAGATTTGATTCCAAGCAGAATAATATCGATCAACTGATTGTAGTGAAAAGAAGTGTTTTTTTAAGCGAAAGCTATTTTTGCTGCTTTTTTCGGGAAGGGTAATAATGTTTGAACTTTTAAGACTTGTACAGAAGTTCTAAAATTCCAAATAAGCTTATAATTAATTAATCTAAAATTTCATATTTATACAAAAAAGCTCAAATAGTTTTGCTGCTATCGTCGAAGAACTTAAAAGGTTTGAAGGCTTGCATCCCAGAAAAAAGGAAAATCAATTCAAGTTTAAAAAATCTATAGAAAAATTTTGGTTTTTTGTAGCTTGATCCATTGCTTAAGTGCCACTGTTCTTTATTTAGAAATTTTTCTATTAGTTTTTTTTTATAAGTTTTATCAAATTCTTAATTTTAATCTCGAAATCAATTTTTATAACGGTCTTTAATTGATATTTTAAATATCCTGTTCAAAAATGCCTTGTGTAATTTGTGATTAGATTACTTTCGGGAAATACTTCAGAATATATGTACGAAATACATTAATCGAGATCCAAGTTGGTTTGTTTGAATTACAGTCTCATTTGTAATCTGTCATTATACTTACTTCATTCACTAAAGCAGGATTTCCACGTGCGGGCCATTTTTTAGAATTTTGTGAAACTCGCAAGCCGTAGACTTTTTCTAGGCCTACCATATTTCGAAGCGATGAATAAATAGTTGATCTCTAAAAAAGGATAAATAGTGATCTCTAAAAAAGGTTTTTACTTGAAATTGGAAATTTCGGGACATGGTTAATCGGGCCGGATACCAGGACGAGGCCTAAAAATTGGAACTGTTCCGGCTAAAATGGGACGTACGGTAAACCCAACCATTTCAGAATGTAAAAAATGATTATTAAGACCTTTTTTTGTATTCATTTAATTTTAAATAATCTAAGTAAAGGTAATTATTAATGTCTGGGGGAAAAGAAAGGTTTTTAGAACAACTTTATTTTTTCATGGTTTGAAATTCTTCAGCGGGCCACAGATAATGCTGTTGCGGGCTTGCATTTAAACCACCCTGCGCTAAAGCGTGTGACAAGTTTATCAGAGCAACATTACATTCGGGCAACAGGACTGGTTATGCAGTAGGCCTGCCATAGAAGCAATGGTATTTGTCGGTGTCGTATCACAGTGTCGTAACACTCTAGACTGCGAGAAGAACGTGCATTCGATGCTCAGTCTACTTGATTGATTTCTATTGTGTTCTTAGGAAAGGCACATTGCGTCAAATTTCTCAAGGAGGTCACGCTGTTTACTTACAAAAATGATTCTGCTAAAGCAAATTTCAGCAACTAGTCGAACACGGCTATACCAAGAAGAAAAATTGGTGTTTAGCTGTTTGCAACATGGGCTTTCTGAAAATCGACCCCTGCGCTTCCAGGCAAAAGACCTACAATATTAATCAATGGTACCATTACAAAAAACATTTACAGCTCAATTTTCACCAGCTCCAAGCTTCAATTTCATTAATCTTTCAAACCAGTTACTTCTACTGTTCTATTAAATGGTACTTGAGGTGGTTGGCTTAAAAGTTTCCATACCGCGAGTTTTCGACAATGGTCAAAGATAACATGCATGTGTCGTCAAAGCATGTCAAGTTGGTTGCAGTTGTATTTTCGGAATGCTTTTAAAATTTGTGTTTAAAGCAAGCAAACACACTTTATGAATTTTTTTAAAGGACCTTTGATAAACTTATTTTTCGTTGCTGTTTCATTAACTTTAGAATTAGATCTTTTTGATAATTTTTGTCTATTATCGTGTTGAGTGTTAAGTGTTACCCAGCTAAATTTCAAAGATTAATGCCTGGATTTAAAAGATGTCGACTTTACCGGAACTAAAGTGCAGTCAAACAAAATGGAAAAGTATATTGGTTAATTTTTATAAAGCATGCTCTAAGATCTTCTAAGAGCTTTTGGAAAAGATTAAGTGAAAATGGTTTTCCAAACATCATCTATAAGATTTTATCAGTAAAAAAATTTTTTTTTATTTAATTTAATCATAAATAATAAAAAAGTATAGAAAATTATTTTAAGTTGACAAACTACATCAAATATGTGTAACAGAGTTACCAATAATTTTTACTCAACTTTTTCGTTGATGTCAACGTGATTTAACGAAATCTCTACTCGTTGTCAGTGGTTCTGTTCAATTCTAATTCAAAGCTTATCTCCACGATTACTAGAAGTTACAAAAAACGTAAATTCAACAACTTATTGGACTAGTGTGAAGATAGATTAAATAAGAGTGAGAATCGGGTTGAAATTGCTGACAGTGCGGAGTTTTACTTTGTGGTTGTCATGAGTCACGTCGTCGCTTCTAGTTTGTGTTATGATGAGCCGCTTCAACATGTGTTAAGTGTCCATCAGTGTTGATAACAACTCTTTTACAAACAGTGAATCAAAGATTGGAATAAGAAACTAAATCAAGAGATAGAAATTTATAATATCTTTTTTAAGCAACAAAGAGAACGTTGTTGATATAAGTTACAATTTAAAAAAAATTATTATTTATCATATGCTTTAGGTTGCTATTTGCTCGCAATTTTATTAGAAGTTAAGTTTTGTTTTTCGTTAATGAAGAACAGTATAAAGTTAACAACAAGAATGGTCACGTCGACAAGCAAGTGTCGACAGGCCTGTTTTTTCCTCCTAGCTAGGACTCATCAGGATGCTATAACTTCATGTTAATAACTTAACGGTGCTTTACGTTCGCTGGAAGCGCTTTGTTTTCACAGTACATGTACGAAATTATAAATCGCTCTATACGTATTGTGGTGTAACTTACAAAAATATAGTTTTATTGGCTTCGCACTAAACAGAAGCCAGCCAACTCCTTAGACATTGCTGGATATATCTTATCGTTCTTTTCTCAAGCAACAGTGCTCAATACAAGCACATCGAGTTAAATAGAAATTGCACATTACTGGCATATGAAATAGCTTGTTAAATCATTTCTTAACTGAGTTGATTGAGTATCTTTACTTGCTATGAGAAACGACATATGGTTTTTTAATCTAACTGAAGAAATTTACATTATTTACGAGCTTAAAAAATCATTAAATTGAGTCGCAAGCTTATAAAAAAGAGTAAAGCATGTAATTGTTTGAGTTATTATGCTCATCCACTAAAATAAATCGGATTTTAGTCTGTACCTCGTTTGGTTAATCAGCTGTAAAAGTTTCAGTCTGGATGCTGGAATAGTTATCTTGTAAAGTGTTCACGTGTTAAAGAATATCTCAATTCAAAACTAATTTAATTTTTTTGTATCTATACAAGGAGTTTATTGTATTAATTTTGCGTACAACTGTAACATAGCCATGCGACATTTTATTTGCCCACTCAGTCTTTTTGAGAAATCCATTCTGATTTAAAGATGGCGCCTGATGACAAGCTCAGTAATGAAGTTTAGCTACTTTTATCGAAGTATTTGAAATCTCTGGTTTTAGTTCATCTTTTCGAAGTATGAGTTAAGTCAAATAACGCGGCTTTTCTATTGACCAACTATTTTCTAGTTTGATTTTTGACTTAACAGAAATCAACCGATCGAAAATGAACAGCAATCACGAATCCTACGTACTCTCTGCATCATCTCAAAATGACATGGACGAGTGGGTGAGAGCTATCAGAAGAGTAATTCTGTCTCCATTCGGAGGAGGTAAAAATCGAGCTGTTTTTCTTTATACTTTGTCATAACTAACTAGATTCGAAATTTTCAAAGCATGTATTTTCTTTGTTCGGCACTTCAAACGGGTGCAAAACGATTCAATTATTATGTATTGAAATAATTGGACCGATAAACTTTTGAAACGTAATTTCTTTGTTTAAATCTAACTTAACGTATGTTGATCTTGCTTCAGCAGCATCTAAGCACAAAACAGTTTCTTTATTTTGTTTCGTGTCAACATTTATAAGTAAATACAGTACTTTTGAAAGGGATTTTCGGTCAACGACTGGACGAAACTGTCAGATACGATGGAGAAACCAAAAGACGTGGAAAAAGTTCCTATCGAAAATTTGTTGGCGGAGTTCCCATTATTGTACAAAACTGTGTGGAATTTATTCGCTCTCGTTTGAAAGAGGAAGGTCTTTTTCGTCTTCCTGGTCAAACAAACGCCGTGAAGGACTTCCAAGATGCCTACGATGCTGGGGAGCGCCCAACATTTCCAAAGTAAAAATGTTTGTTATTTGTTGTTTTGGCATTTATCTGATATTTCAATGACGGAAAAATTTTTACCAAGTGTGCAATTTTTAACCCGACTGCAGTTGCGATGCTGTGGAATGACCTGCAAGAAAAGTAGTATCGCGTATCAATTAATCGGACTTTATTTTACAGATCGACAGATGTTCACACTGTGACTTCCCTGTTAAAGGGTTATCTGAGGGAACTTCCTGAGCCTGTGATTCCATTTGACCAATACGAATCATTAATCGAAGCTGCTAAGTTGTCCCGAAGTGAGAAAGAATCCGAAGCTGCTGCCGATGACGCTGGTGAAGAAAAGAACAAAGAAGAAACTG
This sequence comes from Diplosoma virens, assembly GCA_963680785.1. NCBI lineage: Eukaryota > Metazoa > Chordata > Ascidiacea > Aplousobranchia > Didemnidae > Diplosoma > Diplosoma virens. Next base: position 16,674,604 of record OY796892.1, read on the forward strand.
TTCGTAAAATGATTAAAAACCAAATTAATTTGATCCCTCAAGTCAACTTCAACTTGTTGAAGTAAGATTTTTGCTTCTATGTTTATATTATCTTTTCACTTTTAAAATCGATACTAATTGAGTAAAATAGACAAATAGCAGTTGCTTTTATATAGGATATAACTATATGTAAAATCGAAAGTGTTATATTGAGTGTTTTAAATTAAACAACAAAAAATGGAATTATGTTCATTAAACAAGCTTCAAAATGTGAAGTTGCGGAACATATTAAATCAAAGTTAAACCAAATTTAAGCAATTCATCAACTTAAATTATTATATTTTTCACTAACTATAGATATATTTAAAAACGAATTGAATTACTTTTGCCGCTGACAATGTAGAGAAACCGGGTAAGGTGGTAATTTGATAGAAGCGGTGCAATTAGAAACAAATCATTATCTCAACAAAGTTTTTTCAAAGCAATTATAGTGAAATGGCGTAAATTGAGGCGTTCTTCTGAAACTAGCTCAACGTCTTTGAGTAAAAGATTTATAGAAAAATCATTTAAAATGAACTGCCATACTGTTTTAATTTACGAACGTGTGGTTTAGATATCTGTGTTCGTTTCTTAACGAGGTTCAACAACATTCCAGTAAAAACAAGATGGACATCTTCAATCTTGCCATGGTGTTTGGTCCAAACATAATGCGATCGAAAATCGACGACGCCATAACAATGATGTCCGATTCGGGCAACGTTCAACACATCATGTATCAATTCATCAAAGACCACGAGTACGACATGTGATAGTAGTATTATAGTTGTAGGTTTGTTTAACCTCCTCTTACCAATTTGTTTTTAAAATAAAACTGGCAACTCTAGTCCTGCACCACCTGTCTCAAAGCAAAATTGTTTCGGAAAATAGTATAAGATTTTTATTCCCGATGATTTCTTGCACTCACGTGAGATGCAAGAATTTTCTAATCAGGAAGGTGTGCTTTCAAAGAATTTAGTTCTTGGTCGTAGTGCTGTGTTTGTCACGAGAGGAAAGGCGGCGGCCGGCAAGGCGGGGGCTTTTGTAAAGTTGTCCAAACAAATTAAACCCAAAACTAGTTGGGGTAGAAAGTAGCCCTATAACGAAAAGGTTTCAAAGAGATCGGTGCTGATGCTATTTGTCGCCGCTGAAAGTAATTATTAGTAGATAGGCAACAAAACGTCACTGAAAACTCTTGTTTTTAAGCGCCGTGTTTTTGTGTTTACTACTTTTAGGGCTCGTTTCCACTACGAGCGTTGGGGAGAGTACTCTTTGTCTATTTATTGATTTTTTTGCTTCTCTTAGTGCTTTGTGCGGAAAGAAGTAAAAATCAATAAACAAAGAATACTCCCGCCAACGCTCGTAGTGGAAACGAGCTTTAACGCAGAAATTCTGAAGAATCGATTAAGTTAAACGATCTACTGCAAACGCTTGTTTTGATAAGAAATATTTAATGATTAATCAACTCGTTAGAGTTTAGCTATAAGACGAAAGAAGTTTTGCGACGTGGATTAATGGTTAAATCAATGTCTTGTGATAATTCGTTGTTACTACATTAAGAAAGAGAGTCGTGTTCCATTTCTTTTATAAAAACACTTCGTCGATTTTTTCAATTTGGCGATTATTTTAGGATTATTATTACTTTCGTATATCATGTCGAAATTTTTGCATGTAGTAATTGATATTTTATTCTGTCGAAAAATATTTGCACTGAAATTTCGATATTTAGACTGCTAGACAATTTAATTCACCTCGTGCATTTAAGACGCCGATTTATAATGACATAGCTTTCATTTAGAACTGCTTATCAAGTTCACTGAGCCAAGTACATTATCAGGCCACGTCTCTCCCGTGGGCAGAGCAAACGCTTTCAAAACGCGTGTCTGATCCCATGAACTGGTGATTACAAAATCATCCATCGCTCGACACCGCGTTATGATGCTGACTTTGCGACCTTTTCGTTTAAAAAACGAAATTAAGTTTAGATCTAACGTTAAAACAAAACAAGCGAAAAGCTTAAGCAATTAAATTTGAGTTGATTAAGCACCAAATGGTTTTCTGTACGCCTGTCGTCATTTTAAAGCTGCAGTATAACTCGAAATTGGTTTGCGAAGAAATCGTTTTACAGATTTTTAGTAGCTTTTTTGGCTAAAATCTTAATATTTAGTTATTTTTTTAAACTTCTTTGTTCTTTTCAGATACTTTTTCAACAACGACGAAACGCCTGTTCATGAAAATGCGGAAGATATCTATGCAAACGCTGATGCTGGAATCGGGACCTTAACAACTACTGCCTCTCCTAGAGGCACATTGGGACTGCGTCATATGAACGACGATAGTGGGACTGGATCACTCGCTCCCACGCCCGAGAATACCCAAAAAAGGCCACTTCCGATTCCAACCGTCTCAGCTTCCGTTCGCAAACCAGCGAAACCGGTTAAACCTTACAAACCCGCGAGACTAAAATCCTTACATTCGAGCTTACACGGACGAGACGACGTTGCATCGCCTCCAGACGACGCTGACAATCGGAAGTCTTATTACGACAATGTAACGAACTCTTCTCTTCCGGATGATGAATGCGGTGTCGACGAAGAAGAGCAGCTGTATGCCAACATCGATTGGAGAGGAAACGAAGCCGCCACCGAGCTCGTGCGAGACAGCTCGTGTGCTTCCACCGAGCAAGCGTCATATTACGTCAATAACAGAAGCACGCCGTCCGGAGATACTTTTCGTTCTTCAACACATGCCGTGGCCGGAAGCGACAGCCGTCCGCAATCCCCCCGTTCGACGACCACGACAGAAAACTTTTCAGATCCTCGTTCTCGGCCTTTGCCACGCGTCGCGCGACGTCCGAAACCACCTAGTCGGAATTTCGAAAATAACTCTGACGAAGAATCGAACACGGAGTCTGTGATGGTCGACGATCGTGTCCTTTCTTCTGTATCGAGTCATCGCAGCAGTTACCAGAATAACATCGACTCCTGCAATGCTTCCAGTCATCCCAAAACTAAATCTTATCCAGTCCTGAAACACGCGCTTCATAGTCACAACAGCAGCAGCTCCTTAAAAGAGAGCAAGCGACTCTCGGCCGGATCCGGAAGTGATGGAGGATCTTCCGTATCGTCTCTTCCTGTTGCCCCTGTCCGGACACATCGAAGATTAAAAAAAGATGAAATCTACCAGGTGATTATGAATTTTTAAAAATGTGTTATAAGTTTTATTGTTTCTAACTAGTTTGGACTTAAAACTTGTAATGTTTTTAATTTAAATAAATACTACGGTAGATTGGTTAATCTTTGCTGTTTTTTTTGTTTATTTCAAGAAATCAGTTAAGGTAAATTGTTTGATAAGTGTGATATTAGATTAAAAAATATAAATTAAAAAAAGTTTGAAATTTTTACTAGCTTTTATAATTTTTTTATCGTTTTTGTTTTGTCTTTAGCCAAAGCACAAAGAAAATTATGGTCCTCCAGGGTCTACAAGATCTTCCAACATTACTTCCATCGGCACCAGCATAAGCAGCCGATCTTTAACTTACAAAGAAATGGAAGAACAACTGAAAGCGTTAAAGGTAAAAAAAATTTGGAAAGTTGCCGTTGCAGCGTTTTAAAAAAAGTAGCACTTATTAGCGAAAGTTATATTTTACTTCGTACATGTAATTAATGAAACTTGCGATAAATGCAAAAAGCTGTTGACCGTTTATTTTCAGTCTAAATTTTTAATTTTTTGCTTGGAACACAATAAATTAAATCAGAATTATCGTAGGAGGAGTTAAACAAGCAGCGTCTGGAACATGAAAAAAGATCGCGGATGTTGGAGGAACATTATATTATCAAAATCCGAGGTTCTTCATCCGGAATGCCATCTTTAAGCTCTCCAGATCCATATTATGCTTCCGGACCGGCGCAGCACTTTCCTTCCTTCTCCTCAATCCGAGAATCGCAACATGGGACTTCTCCGCCGGATTCAAGCGGATTTCGGGGAATCACCGACGGTAAGCGTTTGTTCGATTGCGTTAATCAAAAGAAAAAAAAACTAGTTAGTTCTGACTGACTGTTATATTTAGAATTAGGATCGGACTCGCATGATCAAAGTCTTTGTCGTACTACCTCCGCTTTGAACAGAACACTCAGCGTCGAGTCGCAAGCTGAAATACGGTTAGTTGAAGCAGGGAGTTTTGTTTATGTTTGAACTGATGTAAGGCGGGATTTCTTTTTTTTCCGTTTTTGAAAGAAGTTTGGTCGGTTTGCGAACCCGGGCGAAAAGTTAGAAACTGTTTTGCTAAGCTTTGGAAGGTTTTTTCGAATAGACATCACAAAATATGTTTGTGAAAGAAATGTTCAAAATTAAACCATTACTAATTGTTTTGCAACAATGAGTCATTCAATATTTTGCCGTCACGCTTTTTGCTTACAGATATCGCGATGAAGTAAAACGTCATGCGATCACTAAGATCCGTTTGCGCAATGCTGAAAGAGGCTTGAAGCAGGCAGAAGAGAGGAATGAACAGCTGCAAAAAGAAATGGAACATTTCTTTGAAACTTTTGGAAGGTTAGTCATGTTTGAACCGTTTAAAACTTATTTTAGTGTAACTTCTATTTTTGAATTAAAAAAATTAAAATGTTTTGAACACATCGAACGCTTTTTACAAAGTGAAATTTGGTACAATTAGGATGTTCACACTCGTTTATTTGTTTAAGTTGAGAATACTTCTCCAGTTGAATTGTTTTTCTTTTTCGGGCAGCAAAATTCAGGAAATATTTTTCACCGATTTAACGAATAAATTGATTTTAAACGTTTGTTTCCAGCTATTCACCGGTTAGTTTGTGCGTTTACTACTGAACGGTGCTTTGACACATTTTTGGACTATTTTTTCAATAATTTTAAAATTTTCAAAATTTTTATTTATTGCTCATGAATCGGATAAAAATGAACGAAAGTCGACGACAAATTCAAGATTTTTCCTTTTACTCAAATAAATTAAGCATTGAATTTTTTTCCGCATCATAGGAAATCACGGCGCAATTGCAATTAGAATATAAACATAGTTATGTTCTGATTGCGTTTTTGTCTCCAAGTATGATTTCCAAATTTACGTCAAAACGCTTGCTCGGTCCCATATTCCAGTTTCTTAATCTCTTTGAATCGAGCTGCGCTGATTTTATTTGTTAATTATCGAAACCCAGAAAGCGATCAACTGGTGTCACCTGATCACGAGTCGGGAAGTGACCACCATTTGAGCCACACTAACCGGCTTATCTTGTTTTCAGTTTGCTTCCTCAAAGCCCGCCATAAAAAGAAGCCATCACATGGGCCAAAAGCAATTGAGCGCAGACCGCATAGCGGCGCTGTATATTTATTTTGAAGTACTTCTCGTACTCGAATTTAGTGCAATTCTAATTTACCTTCAAACTTAATTGTCAAATTACAATTTATGTTCACTGCTAAAAGGTTTAAAATTTTCTCTCGTTCAAGCAAAAAACTATTCTATCGTGTATGGATCGACATTACTGTGAGAATCAGATTTTATGTGTCAATACGGGTGTTATTCTGTGTAGATTTTAGATTAATAACCAAAACAATTATTTTAAGTTCGACTTCAGTCAAATTTTTGCGCGAACATAAAAGTATTGATAATTTTTTTGCAAATATTTTTTGTTCCTTACTTATTCAATTAAAACGCCATATCTACAAAACGAAATATATTTTATGTAGGTTTTTCGTAAAAGCAGTTTTTGCTTTTGATTCAAATTTTGCTTCGAGTTAATAGATTTGTGGTCCGAAGTCGGGAATTTTTAGAATGGTAACTTCTTTGTCGTTTAGCTTAATACAAGAAATATGAAAATCCTAAAGAATGTTTCTCAGAAAAGCCTTTATCTAGGTTGTAACTCTCTTGCCCTTGTTCAATGTATTTTCTTATTTGACGAAACGTTGTGAGGCGATCGCCGTCACGTGGAATCCTTGTACAATTCATTGTTTATAAAAAAAGTTTTTACATAATTTTGCTCAAAAGGACGGACTTGTCTTTAGTTAATTCTTTTATATTTCAATTTGTATAAATTTTTTAAAAACTTTTTGAACAGTCATGCTTATACAATCATCGAAATTTCGCTTGCTCCAAGATTTAATTGTAACGATTGTGATTTGATATCTGAGCAGTTTTAGCATTCTATTTTTTACGTGACAAATATTTTCCGTATTTTTTCAATTTTTTCACATCCCAAACTAACTTTTTTATTTCATTTTGATCATAATTGTAACATTTTTTCAGCTGGTTTATAGCATCAAATGCCTGTTAGGTTAGATTGATTACTGTGTAATATTGCAACCGAACGAATTGATTTGTTGTGACTTGCTGCTGTTAACTCACCACCAACCCAACTTTTATCGTTTTTAATACAAGAATTGCATGATTATCCATCTAATCGTCTTTTTCAAGCCCTGGATTTTCAACGATGTTTGTCATTAAACTCGTTTTGCGAATGCCTCTACAACTTACAGTTCTCAATTATGGTTTCTCGATGGCATGGAAAAGTGTCACGTAACTGCGAAAAACATAGAGGTCTTTTTCGCTTAAACTTAATAAACTTAAGGTTTTTTGACCAACGGCCGTGATAATAGGGTAAGTTAACCCCATACTTTATTAAAAGGAGGCGGGCAAACAATGTTTTTATTTGATATTCCACAATAATTCAAGAACTCAAATCCAGTATTTCCCATATAAACAGACTGATAAAAATATTAGAAACTTTTTGAGATAATTCTATTTTTCCTATTTAGGAACGAGAGCAAAGAAAAATTATAGCAAAGTCAAAACGTAATCAAATATTAAGCTTCAACACGTTTCTTAGTTTTTTCAAATTCGTTGGTATTTCTGTCTTAACCGCTGGACAATTAATCCATTTCTCCTGCCACCGAAGTATTTTATTTAATAGATTGGACGACTTAAATTTGAGCTAAAAAGTTTCATTTGCACAAACAGTAAATGCCGATAAATGTTCTGTTGGTTTAAAAATAGAGTATATGTAAAACTGGCCCCAACAGAAACAGTAAAACCGAAAGCGCATGTTAATCCGAATCGCTATATTAGAAATTTCTTGTTTGCAGGAGAATAAATGTAAACATAATACGAGGAACTCTAGCTAGAGTCTTCAGTTTAAATGGAAGACTGAACGGTGCAAATGTGAACCTCGATCATACTAATGACGTTGTAGAAGCGAGTTTTTACTGGGGCTTAATTGTAATGGTCAAAAATTTTTTTACATTATATTGTTGTCATCTTACATTACAATCAAAATCTTACCTAGCTCGACCACATGAGCAATGAATTTTATCATAATAAGACAGCTAGCACGGGATTGTGACGTACCTAAGGACGTTTCTCGACAACGACAAACAATGATACAAGATTAAGGTAAGAGTTTAACCCAGGCCATGTCGTGTCACTTTTTTTGAAAAGTAAACGTCATACTTTGTTGCAAATTTTGTTCATAAAAGCTTTACACATTTTTACTGTAGTCCAAGTTCAAGATTGGAAATATGAGCTTGTTTTGCTACACCTGCAATTGCAACTATTGCAAAATCATTCAATCAATTTCAATTATAATTATTCAAATCCTGCTTTCCAACTCCTTTGTACAGAAAAGAGTGATAATTAGTACAGAGCGGCCGCATCAAGCCTCCCTGATAAACGCCAAAAAAGTGACCCCCTCTAACCATTTATTAAACGTGAAGTGATACGTTTTTAAGCTACCGGAAGAATTTGGAACAAATTATACCTAACTGACAAGTATAGGCGTACGAAAAAGGGGGAGTTCGGGGGTCAACCCACCTTGAAAAATAGTGATCAGAGATATGCACCTATACATATATGACATATTAGCGACAAGTAGGCTGTGCTTCATGATATAAGGTTTTTATCATTTTCATGCCTTGTTTTTTAAAACTTTATTAGTAATTTTATTAAAGATCATTTTTTTTGTCGCCATGATTGCGTTAAAGTTACCGTAGCTAATCTGAGTAAAACTATCGAAACCGAAAAATATTTAAACATAAAGTCAAATATTCTATGCTTCACTTTTGATGTCTATTGTTTTATCACAATACTTGCGCGTGAGATGCGAGCCTTTTCTACTCCGCTGTAGGATAGATTGTCAAAAGTGAAAGAAGTGCTGAGTATCTAAACAGGATATTTAAAAGAAATTCGATTATAGGCTTACTCTGGAAAACAATAAAAAATTACTTAGAAATTAAGCCGCTAAAATATGAGAAGCACCAGACTCGAGCTTCGCTCTTGTTAGAGCTCGTCAGCAATGTTTATCTCACTGCGAATCGAACCGACTACATGTGGTCCTCCACGCAGGAGATAACACCAATAGACCACACAAGCAGGACAACACCTCGACTCTAAGCAGCTTAGAAGTTATTCCCGCCTTTACCGCGTAAGGAATACATAAAATCCACTATGCTGTAAGACCAAGGCCGTACCTCATGACCGGGACTTACCCGACAAACTTTAAGCGTCGCGCTTACTCTCTTAGAGCTGGACCAGCGAAAACTGAATTATTATTAAAAGATAAAAAATTTAACGAAAATGGTTTTTCATTTTTATAAAAACTATTTGCATAAGCTAGTAGATCAGTGGTTCTCAAAATTAAAGTCGTATTCTTTCCTTTCAATACTTAGTACACCCATTTTCCTAAAATATATGATAAAAAGTTTTTTTTTAAAATTCCTTTTTGTTATTAAGTAAAAAACTTTTTCTTTTTGTTATAAAGTGAAGCACCGGGGTCTTACTTGCAAGCTGCTGAGATTTCTGTCGGATAAGTACATGATTACAATGATTACGGAGCTTGTCCCCCAAACGAAAGTTTTACTCCTACCTCTTGACAGCAAGCGAAGCAAACTCTATCGTCAAAGATATGGCGTTCCCCAGGGATCGGTATTGGCTCCTCTTCTTTTTAACATGTATACGTGTCACCTGCGTTCCACAATCTTCAGAAAGCTTGCTCACGCTACCAATCTAGCATTGTTGCACTCTTCAATGACTTGGAAGTCAAGATATGACTACAGTTTCTGTGTATCTCCAAATCTAAAAGTTTAAACTCATTCTTTGAAAAGCAGTGAAAGCAGCCTTTCATTAAAATAACTGAGAGGCCAAACGTGAGCTAAATGCTCGTAAAAGCAATAAACTTTTACCATTTTTTCTGATCTAGGTTTATGTAGGAGTAAAACTAAACAGAACGCTCATATTCCGTCACTATTTTATGTTATTGCATAAAAAATATCTTCAAGCGTCACGCTGCTGAGGTGACTTGCGGAGATGTTTGTTGGGCCAAAATATTGTGTACAGCTGCCCTTTTCTGGTCTACTCGACAGATGAATACTCCACACCGGTCTGGTGTCATCCAGTGTACAAATCATAGATGGAACACAAAATACTGTGTAAATACATTCAGGCTTCGTGGTTTCATACCCATTAGTTACCAATACCAGGCCTGTTGAAATGGGCTTGCCCTGAACAGCTTTCGTTAAGTTAAGTAGCCTGCACACTGGTGTTGTGCGATTCCATTCGTTCATGCACGATGGGTTCTTGCTCTTTTATCGGATTGCGAGTGCGGCGCCATTGAACAAACAGCAGATCACGTTCTAACATCGTGCTTCATACCCTACATTGGGCATGACATAAAATACGTGGTGTGATGGTTCTTGACGAAACCCGATGCTGGCTGATCCGGCCAGTGCAGCAGCATGAGGTAGTAAAAGTATAAGCCCTCGGCCCCATGGCTTTCCATATTACGACTTGCTACGACAACAACAACATCCTTTTTTTCATATCGTTTTAAACAAAGTCGATTTTATCGGAGCCATAAGCTTTTCGTGACGCTCTCATCAGTGGCAATCGCGTCAAAATGGGACGAACCAGAGAAAATCAAGGTATTTATAGTCTCAACAGTTGGGAGAAAGGTGCTGCAGTCTCGGAAAGGAGAAAGGCACAATTGCGCAAAATCAAAGAAGTGTGGTTCAATACAGTGTAATCTCGGAAAGGAGAAACGCACTATGTGCAATTACCCAGGAGAAACACTGTTACTCGCAACTTGGTTATTTAAAAAGTTTTAATGTGGTTATAAGGTTATTAGGTTATTTAAAGTTTAAAAAGAATAAGGTTATTTAAAAAGTAGACACAAACTCGAGGCAACTTTTATCAAAATCAAACATCTGGTTTTATTTAAACAAAAGGAATTGTTTGGGAATCCTAAAGGACCAGTTAAACTAGGTAACCCAAATACCAGCGCTGAAACAAAGCTGTGTCTAAATTTTATTTTATTCGGCTCAAGAAGTAGTCTGCTATGAGCCTGAAGCTTTTATACAGTTGGTTTGAACGAAAGCTCAGATTGATTCGTTGAAGACTCTTCTCCACAAACAAACAGAGACCATTGTCTCTAAGAAGAACGAATGTACTGTATTACAAAATTCCAACTCGCAATCGACGAAAATTCTCCCTACGCTATGCCAAATTGCAGAGCGAAATCGGCGCTACAACTTAATTCGATCAACACAATTAAGTCTACCTCCGTAGAACAAAACTCCAAAACACTAGCGCAAAATAAATTCAGCACTCGTCAACCGATACAAAATCTAGCTGGCCCTTTGCCCCACTTGCGCCCAGCTTCTACTTTCTCTCGAAGCGATTCTGCTTCAACTGACACTTTTTGCTCTGTTTGTCTCTCCGTCCTCGTCTCTCCCTTTTTCAATCGAGCGAGCGCACATACGTATATATAGACCAGTGCTTTTCAACCCGTGGTACGGTACGCACTTGTGCGGATGAAAAAAATTGTAGTGCGGATGACAAACGTAGTGCGAATAAGTGCGGATGACAACAGCAATTAACTAACTGCTAGTTAATTGCTGATGTTTTCATCATAACCTGACGTTTTTTACTAATACATGTTTTCACAAGTCTTATTGCCACGAATAAGCTAAGGGGAGCTATTACATGGTCTGCTCGTATGCGCTTTTTTTGTTCGGAAATATCCCGAACGAAAATTTAATGGTGACGTAACAATGCAACGAATTGTTGCACGATTAATAAATTTCATAATGTAGTAAGTAGGCTAATAATGACTGCTAGTCAGCTGCTACAGCTCTGCAGTTTTCTTTTCACGGCTTCAGTTTTTTATCGTACAAACTACAAAGGAATTATGCCGATGCGTTGGTCTAGTGAGGGGGAGAGAGTGTAGTTAGTGGAGGAGGTGGAAGCTAATTATAAATTTCTTAACTGGGGCCCTTACCAATTGTACGGCAAAGGTGATGATGGTCGAAAAATGGGTGAAGAAATGGTTTTGACATGAAATCCACAGCAAAAAAGCTGTGGCCGAATATAAAAAGGAGTTAACTAATTACAGATGCCAATGCAGCTGCGGAGCCGTCGGAGTTGCAATTTAATTAATGTAGATTAAATTCAATTAAATTAGAACTTTTTAATCGGGTGTTAGGTCAGCCGATCGGTAGCCTAAAGGTTGCATAGAATATTTTACTAATATTTATGAAAAATACTGCATTAGACCTACTAATATTTACAAATAGTAGGTCTAACGCAGTATTTTTCATAAATATTACAGCTTTTTAATTATTCGTACGATAGGTTAAAGTTAAAACACATGATTCTTGTGAATTATGGCTTTACTTCTAATAAGCAAGATGCAGCAGTGCAGCAAGAAACGGAAGAAGAATTACAAAATAGTGAACAGTTGATAGTTAATAAAACGAAAAAACAGCAATTGAGCAAAAAGTGAAAATGGAACGATGCATTTACTGAGCTGAGATTTGTGAAAGATTCAGACGAAAACTATCCTTCGGCTCGCTGTGTTTTCTGCCAGGTCATATACCACAATTCATCAATGGAGAAGTATAAACTGAAAAGGCACAGAGACACTAAACATTCTGAACACAAAAACAAGTCGGCAACATTTTTCAAACAACAAACACGACAATATGCTCTACAACAGCAACGATTCGAACAATTGATGGTGGCACGTTCTGATCAACCTCTAGTCATAACATCACTAAAAATAGCTCATGTCCTTATGTCTCAAAAGAAGCCATTTATCTTGGCAGAAAGCGTCGTAAAACCCTGTCTGCAGATAATAGCGCAGGAGATTCATGGAGGAGCCACGGCTGTGACCAAAGTCCAAAAACTGGCATTGTCTGATAATACCATGCAAAGGAGATGTTCAATGATCGCTGCATCACTAAAAGAAATTGTTCTATTCAAGCTTCGTCTTGCGCCCTGCTTCGGGCTTCATTAGATGAAACGACTGATGTTACCAGCAAAGCTCAATTGATTGTTTACATTTGCTTTCCAAGTACGGAACGCATGAAAATTGTGGATCACTATTTGTTTTGTCTTCCTATTGACATAGACACCACTGCCTTAAGTGTGTTTTCAAAGTTGGACAATTACTTCTCAGAACACGAAGTGATGTGGTCCAAATGTAAGTCTGTGTCGACCGACGGTGCCCGGGCTATGGTCGGAGTTCGTAGCGGAGTTGTTGCTTTCATAAAGCAAGTCGCACCAGAGGTTGTGAGCATTCATTGCATCCTACACCGTGAAGCATTGGTAGCCAAAAAACTTACCAATGAAGAAAAGAACTGTCAACTCGCCGATGTGATTTGTGATGTCACTAAAATTGTGACTACAATACTAAAGAAACCAAAGTCAAATCGGGCGTTTCATGAACTTGTCAGAGAAATGGGAGATGATGTGCGTCTTGTTTATCACTCTGAAGTTAGGTGACTGTCTCGTGGAAGAGTAACAGAGAGAGTGTGGAAATTGCGAGAGGAACTTGTTGTGTGGTTCAATGGGCGAGAAGACCACAGAGCTAATATGATTCAAAATTTGTTTTGGCTTGCCAGGCTAGCTTATCTTGTTGATATATTCGGTATGCTTAACGTGCTCAACATCACCCTACAAGGATGTGGAATTGATATATTTGAAGCGACTTCCAAAATTACATCATTCAAACAAAAACTTGAAAGTTTGGAAAAAGAAATCTGCGGTAACAACCTACAAAATTTGAAGACGCTTCAGACCTTCATGTCTACATGTAAGTGGGAAGAAACAGAACAGAATCTGGAGCAGCATATCATCGAAGTAGCGAGCTCTCATGTAAACATTCTGCGTGATAGTTTTTAAGCTTACTTTCCGATTCATCAGGCAGCAGAATTAAAATCAAAGCTGTGGATTTTGAATCCTTTTGGTGAACAACAGCCTCCAAGACCTTTGGGTCAAATTCTTAAAAACGATTTCTGTCAACAGGCATTTTTTAATCGTGGAAAACATGCTGAATTTTGGGTCGGAGCTCTTGATGGAGCATACAAAGACCTGGCGATTCAAGCGCTTAAAGTTCTTGTGCAAAACCCTACTACCTACTTGGCCGAAAAGGGGTTTAGTGCACTAGTTGACATTAAAACGTCAAAAAGGAGTCGTGTTCTTAATGAAACACTTGATGACCTAATGCGGGGAGCTTTGGAGCAAGACATTGAATCAAACTGGTATGAAATTTCCTGAAATATTCAGCAGCAAACGAGTCATTAATGTACTGTACTTCTATATTTGAATAAAAAACTGTTGATTCTTTTTGTGTGTAATAATTTTCGTTTATGTTGATGTGTTGGTAATTAAACAAAATTACTTGTTTATTGTTATTCCTATGTCTAACCCTTCCATTGTTATTATACAAATGGAATAACTAATAGCTGTAAACTATTGTTGCGAACGTCACTAGTGGAACGTCAGCAACAATTCAATCAGGGCTAGCTAGCACCCGTATAGTATTTTCCGAGCCGCTAATGTTAGTAGTTGAGTTCACTTGATTCTTGTGTGTGGATGTGCTTGAGAAATAGACTAATCTCCGCGTGACGAAAATGAACGTCTGTCACTGGACACAAGCACCGTCGGTTAAGTCTTCCTCTTGTCTTCTTGCTTGATTTCACTCAGCTCAGTCAATTATTACTTATCAATCTATATTGATTTAGGTCAGTCTTACATAGAATCTTATTCGAATAGAATAGGTGCATGTTAACTCGTTAACTCTGAACTCAGAATTAAGGAAAAAACGTCATAATGACATGACAATCACGTCGCGAGGAAAAAAGCGAAATCACGTGATATTAAACAAGTGAAAAAACAGAAACGTCCGGTAACACAATGTTTGTTTGTGCCGATGAAATTTTTGCAAAATAAGCAAGTGCGGATGGTACTTTCAAACGTTGAAAAGCACTGATATAGACAAAAGGTCACATGACGACAAGTTACTGGAATAAGCTAGATCATTCTCCAACTCTCTAGAGAATTCTTTTGCTAGAACCAAATAGTATATACGCGAAGATTCCACTATTAGCGAGCTATAGTGGCGCTAGGACAAAAACATATTACGTCATTACTGTCGGGCGAAGAGAGAAAAAGGACAAGAAAACACATAAAGCAATAGAAAGCGAATCGTAGTGAGCAGCACTTCACTGGCCACGCGATTATTATTTCATAATAAAACTTTGAATTACTTTTAACGGGAATAAACCACATCGTCATGATTAAAATTATTATGAATGAAGTGTGACAGTTATCAATTAATAATTTTGAATCCACTTACGTTTTATTTAAATTCCTTCAACAATTATTTTTTCCTACAGACTACAAATTCGTTCCTAGGGAGCCAAGTGACTCACTACTAGATATAGTTGATTTTTGTTTCAATACAGAGCTCTCGATAAGGCAGTTAGAGCTGAATATTTTTAAATCAAACTATCATGTAATTAAAATATGATTTATTAAAAAACCCACTAATCGGTTTTACCCAAGTGCGATCATCATTTTATTCAAATAGATCCGCATGCTTTTGTAGCTATGTTTGGTGATCGTAGACAGTATAAAATTGAGTTCCATTCGAACAGAATTAATTCAATTACACCAGTGAACTAAACTAGTGAAAAATTTTATTGATATTTCACAGCTGCGTTTACGCGTGGGCAAAAAAGCTCGTGCAACTGCAAAGTGCTCTAAAAAGCATAATAGGCTTACTCTCTACTTTGGATAGGGGGGCTTAAAATTTAAATTTATATGAGGCCCTTAAAAAAATATGGTATCCATATAAATAAACATGTTTATGCTAAAAAAATTTTTTTTTAAAAAAAAAACCCTATAATTGGGTGTTAAAAATTTCAATGGGGGCGCAAAATATGAAAAAATGACAAATTTTAATTTAGAGCAATTTATTTATATTTAAAACTACAAAGCACTTTTAAATGACACAGAGCATCAAAATAAACTAATTTATAAATTAATACATAAATTAATTTCTTATATAGGATAGCTGTAAAAAGGTTAATATTATGAATGGTAGATACCGAAGTTTACCAGCATTTTTAATAAGCAATAATTGCACTAATTTAGCTTTGTTAAAAAACAATTGTGCTGTAAATTTTATCAGTGCAAGTGCTGTGTCAATAATAAAAATAATTTTGAAAATTTCTTTATCAAATGCAGATCCTAAAGACCAAAAATTCGATGTTATGATGACTTTATTGCCATTGACTTTAAAATAAACCCCAGGAAAAAGTATTTACTTTCTCCATACATTTTTATTTAATGTTTATAAAAAAGTTTCAGAAGTTTTTTCTGACATGGAAACAAGCACTAACCTTAATTAAATATTCTCAAGCTTCTTGGTAAATGCAATGACAAGCCATGAGGCTGTTTTACAATAATAGTGTATATTGACTGCTTACAAGTTAAACAGACTTTTTTTCCTAAATTTGGTCACAAATCCTTAACTACCATTATTACAAAGAGGTATCTTTATTTGTTTTTGAGAAAAAATTTAGTCAGTTGTTTGAAAATGAAAAGGTTTAATGGTCCTACTATTGTGCAGTCATTGTTTTCATTAAAAATGTTCAAATGTCTTTTATTCTTATGAGCATATTAAAATACACACTGGACATCATTCAGTGTTTACACTATGACTATTTTTTTTTATTTTTGAGCTAAATTGATTACTTGATGTGGTTTGTGCAGCGGGTGCACTGATTAGAATTGACCTAATTGAGCTGTATTTAAGTATAAGGTAGTTTAATCAAAATGATGTTTTGAATTGATCTCAAAAATAGGGAAGACCGGGGCACGTAGTAACACTTTTTTTTCTTTTTGCTATTTCTCCCATAATAATGTTTTTTTCAAAATCCTTGTTAAATATGAAAAATTTAGGTCACTGTTTAACTAATATCAAAAAATAAATTAATAATTTTTAAAGCTTAGTGGTTAAAATTACGATTTAAATATTTAAAAAAAGCGTTACAATGTGCCCCGTCAATGGGGTAAGTTGTAACACCAGTTGGGGTAAGTTGTAACAGCAACAAAAATTACTAATAAATGTTTAAGAATAGTGATTAAAAGACAAAGCTTTGCGTTATCAAAGCTTATTTAGTAGCGTGACAAATTACGTAACATAAATGAAAAGGGATCTCGTGCTTCGTATCACAAGTATACAAAATTATTTGGTTTAACACGGATCTAAATGCCTTATTGGTGAAGGCACCTAATCAATAAAACATAATATTCACAATTTCAATTTATATTCAACATTGTAATAATAATATACATTATATTCAACATTGTAATAATAAGTCACGCTACTAAATAAGCTTTGATAACGCAAAGCTTTGTCTTTTAATCACTATTCCTATTTGATTCGATGCGTTATCAGCTTCAAATTTTACTGCCATAATGAATGGATTCGACGTTTTATCAGCTTTAAATTTCTTCAATGGATTCGACGTGTTATCAGCTTCAATGAATTCGACGTGTTATCAACTTCTAATTTCAATTTTCAGCAATCTTTTTAAATAACTTCCCACTTCTTAGCACAATTTTGTTATTAATTCGATCTAGGTTACATAGACATTAGACAACGTCATTCTGTCATTCTGTCATTCTGTCATTCTGTCATTCTGCTATTTCGCTGGCGTCCGAAATTCTTCTTATTAAATTGCCTATTAATTTTAATAGTTAGAATTCCAAATTTTCAAAAGAGTTGCATTGGAATTCTCATAGTTCATTAATATTCTCGTCGATTTCTTTGGCTTTTCATCAAATTTTACTGCAATGATTTATTTCGACATGTTATCAATTCCAAATTTACAGCAAATTTTCTACTTGTAATCGTAATTATATATACCTGATGAGATCAAACAAGATCGAAACAGGCGCTTGTCGTATATTATTATTACAATGTTGAATATAAATTGAAATTGTGAATATTATGTTTCATTGATTAGGTGCCTTCACCAATAAGGCATTTAGATCCGTGTTAAACCAAATAATTTTGTATAATAAATGTTTAAATATAAATGTAACTTGAAGAAAATAACAATATGAAAAAGTAAACACAACGAAATCACACATAGCTTAGCCATAGACATGAGTATCAAGCACAAAAAATGAGATATTTGTCCGTTGTCTAAAAATGTTAAAACAGTTTTTTTCACTGTGTAAAAGTTTTTGAAATTTTTTAAGCTTGTAAAATAGTTTTTGAAATTTTGTAACAAGTTTTTGAAACTTTTGTTACTTCCACAGAATTAGTTTTAAAATTTTGTAGAAATTGATTTAGTAACTCGGTACGTTGTTTAATCTTATAACCTTTCGGTGCCTGTAAAGAAGGCTCTCACAGTACAACACAATCTTGGCTGCTTACCACAAGATAAAATTCTTAAATCTTCTTACTGGACCTGCCCTAGGAACCAGTAACAGCAAAAATATAGTCTAGCTGAACCACAGCTCAGACTACCACAATAACTTCTTTATTAAAAAATATGCCCCAATCCACTTAGGAGCCCACAATAGTATACAATCAAAAGCAGCACGGTTAAGCTTAATAGCTTAATTCTTCAACAATAATCGTAAGCAACCAGAGACTTGCGATAAAAAACTAAAAATTCAGATAGCTAACAAACTTCCAATACTGAGTTACTAAATGAATAATGAATAATGCTTCCGAGCGAGCCTTATTTATATCAATCGGTCGTAAGTTGCTGGAAAGTTCTGAAAGTTACAAATCAAGCCAATCACAAATAACCATTATTACGTCACCATGTCACATGTCAAGCGAATATACTGGATTTTACTTTACGAATCATGAAATTAAGCAGTGTTGCCATTTTCTTGTAAATAAATGTAAAATATTTAAAATGCTTATAGAAACGTTATTTCTTCGGCTATTTGAGCCGGACCAAAGCGAAATTAAAGAGATTTTTCAGGAGATTGTAAATATACATAATGGGGGCGATCTTTAAGAACGAAACACACTGCTGAATTAGCCTAATCATAAATTTCAGAATCACATTTGTGACAAAAATATGTATTCAAATCTTCGGCACAAGCTAAATGTGACCTCTTTAGGTAAACATAGCATTGTGCCACCCCTCCTCATCAGGACGACTGTTAAAATAGGGCTCAAGAAATGTAATGCAAAACTACTCTTTTGCTTTTAGTGTTTTTTCAAAAATTAGTTTTTCTGGTGTGTCTGTTAACATGGCACATTTTTTAGACCTTTTCTTGTTTTGCACCAAGGACTTGGCCTATCTTTAAGTTTTTTTTAGCACTCTGTAGAATTTTACATGGTAAAAACCAATGTTTTGCTACTCCCCTTATTGATCTCTTTTTTTAATTATAGCAACTGCTGCAGCAGCTCCTAAGTTGTCTTGTAATGATGAGCAGTGTTGTGCGCGTCAACAAAAAATCTTGACGGCGTTAGCGTCAGCGTCACCTCTTTAAATTCTTATCGGCGTCATTTACGCCGATAACGCTCAAAAATGTTAACGGCGTCAGCGTCAAGATTAGCGTCAATCCCACAAATTAAAGTACTATTACGAAAAAATCATTAATTATGTAGGCTAGTAGGGCGGAAAAATTAGGAATTTCTGAATTGTCATAAAATGCTTTAATTTCAAAACAAACGCGTCACAAAATGATTGTTACACTTGTTTTATTCATTTATTTACTTCAAATTTAGAGCCCATACGAACAATGGCACACAAAACATTAATAACAACTAAGCACAACAATAAAAGAAAAAAATTTGCATTGAAGTAAATAGTATTTCACGGATCTGCAGCACAATATGGGCTAAATAATTTAGATACACAGCAGATTTTTATAAAAGCCCTAAAAATGGGATTTAAAAAGAACATCTAAGTTTACAAGACTATCAATGAAATTATTAGACTGAAAACTACAATTTATGAAAGTGGACGCATACTTTTTCTTGAAATAGCATCAAAAAGTAATAATATTATGATAGGCTTGAGATTCTCGTGCACTGATAAAGCATGGAATATTATGTAATAATCTTAGTGACGATCGGTGGTCAAATTTTTGGTTAATCAAACCAAAGGCCGAATTAACAAACAGCAATGCAATAATCCCTGCTATTTTTTCTTAAAAACAATAGCATTTCAAAATGCTTGTCGGTCAAGCGGCTTCTCTTTGGTCTTAAAACATCTTTTCCAGTTGAAAAAAGACGCTCAGCAGCTGCACTAGAAGGAATTGGAATGTTAAATTTGATAAATAAGTCTTTAATTGTATCTTTTGAGAAAACGCTTAAATCAAAGTGCTTTAATGGTGGGCTTTCACGTAAAAATTGTTCTATTTGATTCACTCCTGATTTTTTATCAGGGAATTCTAATAAAGTGCTCATAAATTCGTCCTCTAAATCTTTGGTTTCAATCTTGTGTCCTGCTTCGTTGTTTTCAAATTCCTCTGGTTCGCTCTCCTCTATTATTTTAATTAAATAATCCTTTGTTCGGTAGGAAGTCAGTCGACCGATGGTGCAAGTTTATACCGAGGATGCGTCGCGCTGACAAGGACACACTCAAAATCCTCGAAAAGCTGATGAAACCTGAAATAGCAAATTTCTAAATAAATGCTTTTCATAAAAATATTGCTTTTTCAAGTCAGGAAACTTAAAGCTGTCGAAATAAGATTATTTTAATTTTATAGTGTCTAAGTTTTTAACGATCTCGAACATATTAAACTTTGAAAATCAAAAAGATTAAATGCAGTTTAGTTACCTTGATTTAACCCCCTGAATGAGACAATCAAGTAAAGGCAGGTAGCAATTAAGATCATCGTTGCGCTTGGATTTCAATTTTACTAATGCGCCAGCCAGCGTAGGTAGTAATCGGCCCATATACGCTTTTTTTCCCCTTGAAGAATATCCAAACTCATGGCTATACGACTCATTATGCTTTTATATTCTTCAAAAAACTTCATTTCCACTGCAAACAAAATTTCGTTTAGCCTAAAGACTAATTATAATTCAATGTTTGCTTTATTAAACAAGTCAGCGAAAACTATAGGCAAAGATATTTGTCAAGTTTTTTTCGTTTAAGAGGTTATAATTAAAGTAAGTCAAATAATTCTATATGATCTTTAAATGCAATTAATAATATTTGTAACAAAAAATTTCCTTTTAATGTTTAATAATTTATATCTTTTTTTTTTCTGGATTTTATTTATGTGCTTCAGATATATTAAGTGTGTGCGCAATAACGTTATGTCTAATCAATAGAATATACCGGCTTGCATTGAAAAAACAAAACAAAATAAGCTAGTGTTTCCCGATTGAAACATTCTATCTTTGTGTTCAAATACAATTAGATAAAACATACAGTATATAATATTC
This sequence comes from Diplosoma virens, assembly GCA_963680785.1. Lineage (NCBI taxonomy): Eukaryota > Metazoa > Chordata > Ascidiacea > Aplousobranchia > Didemnidae > Diplosoma > Diplosoma virens. The sequence continues at coordinate 16,695,357 of OY796892.1, forward strand.
ATATAAAAATTTTTTCTAAAATTCAAAGTTGATAGATGGTTGATTTCAAAAAGCGGGAAAAAAACTTAAAAAAATTATTTTTATATCTGACTCGTCAAACATCTATGGCTTGATTATTTAGTCAAATAGACCTCAAGAGAAATTCTTCAATAACAAAGCAACAATTTCTTTCAAAGTCTTACAAAAACTTAGAATACTTTCAAAGCACTTTTGAATAACTTGAAATACAGTACTTACACGACATAAAACAACGAACTTCTAGTTTTTGACAGACATTTGAAAGGCCCGTTTTATTGGTGTTGCTGTACACCCTGAGCAAACTTTTCACAGCGTCGAATGTTGAGTTCCACCTGGCGTTGGGAACAACAAGTACCTTTTCGATTTCTTGCTTAATGGTGTCAGTTGCCTGGGAACTCCTGAAAATTCATAATGCAATTAATTTATACATAAATACGTTAAATAAAGAATAGATTAATAACAAGCCCGGCTGGGGATTTGAGGGTAAGAGTTATACTTTTTAGAGGATTGGTGGCGTCTATACTTAAATTATTATAATAAATAACTTAAATGTGTTAATTTTCGTTTAAATAGGGCGCTGATACTTTAAGATGCACTTTTTTAGAACTATCATTATATTGACGTCATACTTCACGAAGTTTTACGTCATATTGGGAAAACATTTAAATCATTTGCCATTTTTCATTCTCGTTTTTGTAAAATTGTTTTCCATAACCACCCTCCCCCTCCTCCTTTATACTGTAGTCTGGCTATGCTACTGCTGCAAGCTGTTCGCCATTATCCATAACGATAATAAAACCCCATGAACTTTTGAAATTTAACAAAAAATAATATAATATATATATGCAGTATATATGTATAGATTACTTGTGTTTAAATTAAAAACACTACAACAAAAAAGTTGAAACCACGACAGTCTGTTTCATCTTATAAAATCGTCAGGTGGTTACAAGAAAATTAAAAATGCAGTTAGTTTTCGTAAAAAATAATATGTAGTTAAATTGCTCTAACCTGGTTATCGAGCACTGTACCAGCATTATGAGACAATTCGGTTATGCATACTTGTATATATATTATATGTACTACCTTTGCTGCTTGTTCCACAGCGCGACGGCTTTCTCTAACGCACATCCATGGGTTTTTTTGTATTTTGTGTAGAAAAAAGCTTTTTCTGAAACGACACTTAAGGCGCGTTTACAGCCGTTTACAGTACTTTTTTCTTTCAGCGCGATCTTGGTTTGTTTTATTGACGCTCAAATTCACTCATGTTATCGAGAAAAAATGAGTGGATTTGAGCGTCAATAAAACAAACCAAGATCGCGCTGAAAGAAAAAAGTACTGTAAACGGCTGTAAACGCGCCTTTACAATCAAGTTTATTTTATTGCGCTGCGCATCTCCAGTGCTTTGGAAGTTTGTATTCTAAGTGATCTTCCACAGATGTCAATATCTTAGTAACACTGTGTACTTCAGTCTTATTGCGCGGTTCTTCGTCCGTGTCGCTTTCGTCGGAATTGTCGCTTAAACTTTTTTGAATCCATTCTTGAAAGGATTCGCCGAATGCACTGAATGAAAAAAATATTTAAAGTTTTTTTCTGCAACGAAGAAAAACATAAGCTTTTTCTATATGTGCTAACCGTTTTGAAAGTTGAGTGTAGTAAAAAGACAAAACTTACTTAAAAGCTTTTACAAAATTGCTTCCGTTGTCCGTTGTGACAACTTTGTCCGTAATTCCAAATGTCATATGAACACCTTGAACAGCTTTTGCCAAGTTGTCATATGTATGTTTTCCAAACAAGCGTTTGCATGCCGACATTTTTTGTTCTCGATTAAGGGTATCGGGAATTATTCAATGAACTGTCATTCCAAGATAAGACGTAAAAAAATCAAACTTAAGTTTACTCCGAAAATAACTATTAAAAGCTTTCGCAAGGAAAAAATTTTATTAAAAATTTTAACTAGCCACTATACTACTCATCGCAATGCGAGGTCCATATTTCAAACCAATTGAAATAAAAAAAATACGATGAAAATCTTTTAATAAAAAACATAAACTCAAATAGCTGAAAACAATCTATTGCCGGTGTTTCGAGAATTATTTATCCCATCATCAAAGCTAACGTAAAATGGAAAACCTCCTTGTTTATAAAACATACATTTCTATTTAAAAACTGTTTTAGCATTTTTTCTTTATATCATAAATTAAGAAACCTGTTGCGGCAAGTCCAGGCGTCAGCAGTTGTAGCCACATACTTCAAAGTTTTTAAGTCATTTCTGAGTTTTTTTTGTTGCAATTCAAAGCTATAAAAAAAAAGTTAAAAAAGTTAATTTGAATGAGAAATGCAGTTTCGTGAAAAAATAAATATTTCTTACACTCTCACTATAATCATCAAATCAAATCACAAATATTTCTTATACATATTTTGGTTTTCATCAAATCAGAAACATTTCTTATATATAATATTTGCTTAAAAACCATTTCAGAAGTCACGAGTTGGCGAATGTTGTATTTGCATTGTTGCGTGGGGAAACACCAAGCTGAATCATTTCAATAAATCAATATAATAGCCTATACCTCGTTTCGATTTGTTTTGTGATTTTTTTTCTTGACATTGAATTGGGGGTGTGGCCAGGAATAAAGTTAAGCAGCGCATTAAAAGCTAGCGACTGCACTACGTTCATGGATCGCATATCTTCGACAACAAAATCGGTAATCTATAAAATATTTTAAATAGCCTACATTAAAATAAAATCACGTCTGAAAACAAAGTATTTTTTAAAAATTAATCTAGAAACAAAAATAACTTAAAGTTTTAATCTTTGCTATGAGTTACCAGCAAAATTGACGTAAAAATTTTTTTGCAAAGAATTACAGCGTAAACAATTTTTTAAAAGAAGTATAAATACTGTACTGACCTTTTCATCGATAAACAACTGTGAGAATTTTCGAGGTCCAAGCGAAAGCGTTTCCTGTATTGTTGGTTGCACAGACTTCGTTTTTTTGGAGCAACCAGTCGATGCAATTATACCTTCTTCATCAATTTGATGGTAGGTTCGTTTTCGGCTAGTTTTTGTTCCATCGGTTAGACATTTTTTAAATTCGCTTGAAATCAAAGAGTGAATCGATTACAATGACTTTTCAAACCATTTCGTGATTTTTTTGTACAGGCAACAACTTTTTTCCGTGGAATGACATTTGACATTCAAAATACAGGTTGTCGCTACCTTCTTTTCGAGAAACAAACTTATAATATTTGTCAATGTAGGGTCATGGGCCCGAATCAAGCAAAAACATTTTGACACCCTTTTATGTATCATTGTTTTTGCTGGATTCATTAATAATCTTTTTACCGTATTAAATTGCACAAAGTTACTCATCTGACAAAGAAGTAAAACAAAAAAATGATAATGTAGGATTATATTCAATTAATTCTACAGCAGGTCACAAACTCCATATTCACTTGCGAAATACGCCGGGAAGACCGATTTTACGGGAGGAAGGGGGCAAAAAAAGCGCCAGTTATGATAAAGATGGAAATCAATTGCCACTAAAAAAGTTCTGGAATTTTGAGAAAATAAATTCTTCTCCTAAAGTATTTCACTTTCTTATCGGCCATTTTTTCATAAATTTTGAGGTGATGACTGTTTAAAGAGGTCATGGTGTAATAAAAGGTCAAAAATGACTTTCTACAGTGATTCTATCCGAATAAAGGTGTCCTCAATTTAACGGCAATTCGTACCCCAAAACTATTAATTCACCTGTGCCTGCCACCAGACAATACAGCCACCCAAATAATTGGCTATTAATATAATTTAATGCAGAAAACTACGAATTTTCAATTGACCAGTTTCTAAATATTTACATTATAAGTTAAAACAAAAACTACAATTATTGACCTTTTTTTAAGGTTCTCCACTTAATTCAGTACTGTGCATCTGAATAGCTCCCTACATCAGCAGACAATACATCTGAATTAAATGCACAGAGGTTAGAAGTAACAGCAAAATTACGTTCTTTGTTAATATAATTAAGATCATTGTGGTAATATAATTAAGACCAAGTTTGGCGCCAGGCAAGCATGCAATGAACACATGGGTTCGGAATGTTTTCTTTCTTCCATAAAGTTGCTATTGAAAGAAGTCATATTGCATTTAACATCTTTTTGAATGATTTATTTATTTACATATTAAAGAAAAAAAAAAATTCAAACAAAAATTTTCGGAACTTCAACCTTATGGAAACTGCATTATTATACCGTACATTGGAAAAGATTTATACCGTTTTGCTAAGCAAATTTCGGCTTTGATCAGTAATCCATTTAATCCAAAAGTGTTACTAATTTTTAAAACTTTTAAAGTAAAAAATTATTTTTTGTTAAAATCGAGAACTCCTAAGGCTCTGTGTTCAAATGTCATCTATCAATTCACAGGTTTGTGTGACACGAACATGACATACTTTGGTATGTCATCGAGATATTTGATCACAAGAGTCCGGGAGCATTTGAATTTCAAAAGTATTCAAAAGAGTGCCATAAAAAAATCATATTTTGTCATGTGATTCCTGTTCGACCCTTAAATTTGGTTTAAATAATTTTTCGATATCGCGCAAATGTAAATCAGAATTTCACACTAGAATACATGAAGCTCTAATAATAAGAAAGCCCAGTCCTAATTTAAATCGCCTATTATATGCCAATGGAACATCATTCTTACTAAACATTTTTCAAAAAATCTGCTTAAGTAATTTCATTCACCGCCAAGTGTTTACAGTCTTTAAAATCTACTTGTTTTTTTCTGCTTCATTTAACTACCGCTAATGTGTTTACAGTTCTGAAAAAATCTATCTTCGTCGTGTATAAAATTACTTTGTCAGCGTTAACAAACAAATCCTCTATTTAAATCGAAATAAAGTCAGGAAAACTATAGCAATATGAAAACCTGAATAGGGCTGAAGTTAGCCGAAAACGTTCGTTTAATTTTTTGTTTTTTCTTTTCTCTTTAATATGTAAATAAATAAACCATTCAAAAAAGATGTTAAATCCAATATGCTGTTTTCAGTAGCAATTTTATGCTACAAAAAAAAATAACCTCTTTACCGAAACTATATCTTCTTTCTTCGTAAACGCCTGGGTCTCTTAAAGTTTGATTGCGTGTCACATCTCAATTGTTATTTTAGAAAGATCCATTGGCCGCTTTTTATCCTTCATGCCGTCGCCTATGTCTATACTGACGAGTAAATTTACATTTTTTTATATTATTTTTTATTTATTTTTATCTCTATTTATTCTCCTAGCTCGCTAGACAACGGCGGAGGCGTTATACTTAGGGCAAGCGATTACCTCGTTAAAAAATAAACAATAATCCTATTAAAAGAGTAAATTCTATTAAATATTTAGGAGTTCTGATTGATAGTAAATTAAGTTGGTCAGAACATGTGGATTATTTAAATCTTCAGCTCGCCAGGTACTCGGGACTTTTCACTAGACTGCGTAGATATGTCCCAAATCAAATCCTCTGTTTACTTTATTACAGTAGTATTTATTCTCGAATCAAATATGATATCTTATCGTGAGGTACAGCTTCTTATTCGCTGCTAAAGAAAGTTGAAATTCGACTTAATCGCATTTTAAGGGTCATAACTAACAAAACGATATATACACCTGTTGGAATGTTATACAAATCCTTGAACATATTAAAAGTAACCGATATTTACAACCTCGAATTAGGTAAATTTATGCATCAACTGGAAAATAATAAATTACTTCATGTTTTTTTAAACTTTTTAAAAAAATAAATGAAATCCATTCATATGAAACAAGATTAATTAAAACATGAACCTATTTTCTACCCCGTGATACAAAATTGTTTGGCCAATTACTACTGCCTTATAGAGGTGTAAAGCTTTGAAAAAGTATTCATCTCAACATTAAAAGCAAGCATTGGTTTTCCTTCAAAAAATCATATAAGGATGATCTAATGTCGAAATATTGAGTCGCTTTTTTTTTGTTTTTTTGATTTTTTGCTTTAGCTTTGTGCTTTAAATATTTCACGTAAATGTCTGTGTAAGTCTGTGTAAATTTCATGCGTAAATCTTGGCTAAAATTCCTTATGTAGATGTTTATTTAATTTCTTTGTGTGATTCTGCTGCGCATGTTTCCTTGAATTACTTTTTACATGGACTTCTAAATAGTAGTATTTAGAAGTTTAGAAGTCCATGCTTTTTATTTACTGATTGTATTAGGGAGCATCTGACTCGATAACGCATGTTCTTCGATGCTCCCGACGATTGCGCCAATTTTGTTTGCTTGCTGTTTGTTTTTATATGTATTGTTGTGCGTATTGGTGAAATAAACTATCTATCTATCTATCTATCTATCTCGACCAGCTTTCGGAGATGCCGAGATATTGCTAAATCTACAATTATAAATTACTAATCATTAAACATTGTTTCTGTGAGATAGTTTAGTAGCTTCTTAGACGGGTTTATGATATTTTTTATTAAATTGAATACCAATTTTCAGAAACCCTGTGGAAGTCTAGTCGAAGCCATTAAACCTTTTATCAATTTACAGTAGTCTCACCTATCGCTAATTTAAAAAGCATTGAATTTAAGAAACACATTTTTATAAAGAGGTTACGCTGGGTTACAAATAAGGAGACAATTTTTTGATTATGATCAAAAAAAAATTAAATTAACAAGCTATCAAATTTTCGTCCGATCGGTCAAAAAATTTATTTGGTTATGTACGTGTAATTTCAGCAAACGTCCTTCTTACTATTGCGACGAAATTGACTTGTCGCAATATTTTTTTTTTTTAGTTTTTATCTCTATATTTATGTATATATATAATATGTGAAATTGGTATGAAAATACGCGCACCTTGGATGAATACGATTTTATATATTAAAAATTATAAAACAGAAATACCGTAAATTACGGCGTATACGTCGACGTGGCGTATAAGTCAAGGTCTATAAGTTTGACCTAAAAATCCTGAGTTTATTATGTACCATGTTATGAAAAATGTCACCGCCGTATAAGTCGAGGATGGATTTTTAAACTTGAAATTAAGTGTCAAATTTTTGACTTATACGCCGGAATTTACGATAAACACAAATTTAAAAACTAACGTAACACACGAACACTTACTAACTGAAATTCGGTTCATGATTTTTAAACAAGAATGACGTTTGCGTTTGATTTGAAAATGGCCCACGAAGGTCCGACTATTTATACTAAAATAACACGTGGAGAGAGGCGGGACGAGAAAGCAACTTTAAATGATATCATTATCGGCAAGAATTACGTAATGCAATAAAAAATAGAGTAACTTTTGCTTTTGATTTACAAAGTATTGGCGGGAAAAAAACTAACTTCTGATGATGTTATTGTCGAAAACAATTACGTAAGGCAAAAATAAAACAACTTATGATCTAAGAGATATTGGCGGGAAAAGACAACTTTAGATGATGTAAACAGCGAAAACAATTACGTAAGGCAACGAAAATAAAGCAGCTTTTGACTTAAAGACATTGGTGGAAAAATCAATTTTAGTTAAAAAATCTAACCTCGACTGAACTCGACTCTGCATTAACACTTACTATGGATAGCGCTGGATATCGGTTAAAGCCTACTATTGTGATCTTATACAGACTATATTGAAATTGCAATTACTATTTTCGTTGTTTTAATAGTATGAAAATTAACTATATTCGTTGTTTTAATAGTATGAAAATATACGGTGAAATTATTTATTTAGTAGCCTAGTCTGTTTGCTCTATAACTAAAATTAAAATTTATTTTTCTGATAGCAATTTTCTGTCTTCTGAGTCTCTGTTTTGCTAACATTTCCCACAGACCACAATTATGTGATTTTTAGTTTGATTGAATTTGCCAACTGAGCTGGGACTCGATCACTTTTAAGCACCACGCATATGTTTTTTTTTTTTTTGATGTTCAAACAACATCTAGCGAAAACAAAAAAGTTGTTATCGTGCCCTTAATAAAAACAACTGCGCTTAAGCTTCTCAGCTGCGCTTCTTTGATTTTACGGCTTTTAATTAAGTTCCAACCAGTGGACTTTCTAAAAACATATGGAAAGCAAAGTTGTGATTCTTGAGAACATTTTTAACAATTGGAAGCAGCTGCATTTTCAAAACAAGAATTCGTGAGCACCCTTTTGTAACTTTTGGGTGTTTTTGCAAGTAGTTTATTTGACATGGTCTAAATCTGTCTGTTACATGCTGTAGCTTTCGTAACTTTTTTTCTTGAATGAAAATGCGCTGTTGGAGTCAGCGATTGAAAAATTTTTGTATATATTTTTACCTTGCAAAAAACAATTGACGCTTAACGCTTGACGCAAAAAACAAGCAAAAAGTTGTCGGCGACACCTATTGCGTGAACCGAAAAATATCTTTACGGCGTTTGCGTCATCGTCAACAAAAAATTGTCGCCGACATTTGACGTCGTCAAATTAACGCTGTCAACACACAACACTGATGATGAGCTAGTGTTCCTGTTAGTCTTTCTTTTGTAAATTCTCATATCATTCACAAATGTTGTTGCCGAAGTTACTTTTAATATAAGCTAGTTAAATCTATGCACAAAAATATGTGTTACAACTTACCCCATCAGCCTATGTTACAACTTACGCTATCTCATACTTAGTCAAGTTTTTGTTAATATCTCAAAGAGTTAAGTTTTAGTGGCTAAACCTTGTTAGGCATTTAATAGTCTATTATTTTGTGTTTCGACTGATATAAAACATTTCAATAAAACTGCACCCGCTATCTCCCCAGAAGACAAAAATTAAATTTCGAAAAATTTACTTTGCCTACTCAAAAAGCTTGTTTTAACAGTAAGCCTATTTTTAGTCATTAGAACTAAACAATGTTATTTGCTAGCAATCGTTCTTAATATGATTGTTATTTGGGGCTATTTAAAATTTTGCTAGTTGATGTTAGATTTCGACAAATACGAATGTTACAACTTACCCCATGTTACAACTTGCCCCGGTCTCCCCTACAATTGTTGTACAATCAGCTCATTACATGTGATTAGCAAAAGATGTTTAATAGTTCTTATACCTGCTTTAAAATTTGCTTGCTTGGAATGATGAATAAACTGTTTGCTAAAGGTTGACTATTTCGGCATAAAGCAATATAGGACATAGCATAATGTAGGATATAGCATAACGCTCAGTTGAGCTAAATTCATAGTTAGCAATATAGGACGGTTGTGCCTCCCAATGATTTACATAACCGTTCTTGTACTGCACATTTTTTGTCATTTTTTTGTCTTTTTTGTCTTTTTAAATAGTAATATTTAGTTTGAATTAGGTAACGCAGCCGAGCTTCTTATATTTTCTCTTTCTCAACTCTCTCTATACTTTCTGCATGTTTAACGTTCGTCGTTGTGTCGCGTTTCCTTTTCATGCTTCTTAGTACTGTACATTGCATATGCTTAATAATGTTACTAAGCATGAATAAAATATCATCATCATCATCATCAAAGCAGATTATTAAAAGATTCTCAGGTTCTCAAGCAGATTTTCAGGTTCATCCATACTCAAATTTCTTAAGGATTCTTTCAACATTGGTGCACTATAGGTTGTTTGGTTTGGGAAACTTTGATGAAAACACTTCTGAGCTTTACACCAAACATGGTTTAGAAAAAGTAGATTAAGTGCGAATCCCAATGAAGAACTTGGATGAATCAAATGTTGGATTTATATACCATGAATTAGAAATTGGTGGGGAAAAGCTAATTTGTTAGTAGGGGGGTTTATGAAAAAGCTAACTTGCATAATCTAATAAATTAAAGCCAAAAGGAGAGTTTAAAACATATCACAAAACCAATTTGGATGTGCCAAAAATAGATTTGTAGGAAACCTCAAAAACAAATTAGACAAAAATAAGCTTCACCCAAATAAGTAAATCAAATTAATGCAAACATACTAACGTCTAAACAGAAATTTGCAATAAACAAAATTCTATTGTGGTTCATTTATTACACCATAGAAGGTAAATAGTTTGTCAAATCGCACTGGAGTTAATTGAACACAAAGCAAAAAGTTATGTGGCATTATGTTTGATAGTAGAGTCAGTGACAGATATTCACAATTAGGAGCCCGAGGTAAGGATTTTCAAAAATTGGTGTTCTCTAAAAAAAGCTCTTTGATCTCGTAATTCCCTATTTTTCTCCCAAAATCATCGTGATCTCTAAAAAAGAAAAGGTCTTAAACAAAATATCAGCGTAAAGTAAGATTGACACCAACTTATAGTGAAAATGTTGTCAAGGTAGCTACTAATTTCAAAACAATAGCTTTTTTTTGTTTAATATAAGCATATTTCCTAACTCAATAAATTTAAACTGCTTCAACAATAAAATTTTTGAAACACGACAAACTTGATGGTAGGCTACAATAGGTGATTTAATCGATTCTAAACCGAACGAGATTTTTTTAATTGTAAGCTCAACACTTATTGGATCAGGAGGTCTTCAATATTTCTTTACAATCTCTCCTCAATGCTCTACAATATATCAAGCAGGGAAGCTTGTTTGACACGGCTCTAAATCGAACCCAAATCTAAATTGTTTTAGAGTTAAACGCTCTATTAAATCTGGGCGATTTTTCCCGAACTAACAAGATCCAATAACGTTTCGTTTTTTGTTTCAAAAGCATGTGGTACCATCAGGGGCAGCGAAAGCGGGAGGGCAATTGCTTCCTGCATTACAATATTTTCAAAATGGGAGGGGGCACATGGAGGCAGATAAGGCCTTTTGAAATTTGCAGAATGAAAGCATTAGGTTAGACTTATCTTTACAACCATGTAAACTCGATCAAAATTAAATTAATAAAGTTTATAAAAAACTCGACAAAAATTAAATCTAACAAAGTTTCTAAAATGGTGATTTGATAACAGCAAATAACAGTAAGTTAGCAAGGGCGCAAAATCAAGAAAAAAAATGCATTCTTTTGGTGGATAAGGTACTCACAAAAAATGCAAAAAAAAGGTCATCAAACGAAATAATATACATTTAAATTAGATGATGACCATTTTTTTTTTCATTCATCACAGATTTTAAGTAGAAACATTTTTTTTAGTCATCACTAGATTTTTGAGACCAAAATGGACGCAGATTCAAGTGCCATCTCTGTGAAACGCTGCAAAATCATGATTCGGGCAATCGTCAAAAAATGTATTGTCTCTCCAAATTTTTCCGGGTGGTTGGCTATGGACCTTAACCCAAATTTTTTCTATCAAACAAAAAAAGGTGCTTTTTTTCTAAATTTTGCTCTTTTCGCTAAAAAATTTTTTAAATAAAAAAATTTTTAGCGGCCCTGGCAACAATTGCAGAAGATAAAACTCACTTTCACGGCAACGACAAAAACTTTTTTTCAAATATTACAGTGCCACGTCTAGGCGCTGTGTAACCATCAAATGAGGTTTTGTTAATAAGTAACGATGGATCAGATGTTGTGCGTTTTGAAGCTCTAGTTCACAGTCATCAATGCTTCAAAATAGAAGTAAATGCTTCAAAACAAGTTATTATTTATTTGTCATACTGCTGTAATTTTAAATTTTCTTCTTGACAGCATTCACAGAGGAAGCAAGAACAGCAAGCTATCAGCACTCTACATTTATTGTTTTTTAAAAAATTGTATATACAGTGTATTAAATTCATAGATCTACCAGAATTACTGCAACGCTTCTAAGTGGGTTGCGATACACAAGATGTCGAAATGCACAGTTTGGAAACTATTCCCAAAAGTAATACAGTTCCTCTGATTTTTATCCATACGCGTTTCTTTTTGTCATCTCTTGTCCATTGTGGTTTCAAAAAATTATTTTAATTGAATCGCAGTTTTAAAATTTTAAAATATCATTGTTATATAGGGTTTTTCGATCTAATTCGTTGTTTTTGCAATCAAATTCATTTTGCAAAAACTTTTATATACATATAAAAGTTTAATGAAAGCTTAATGAATTTTTGAACCCTGTCTATAACGTGGGAATTAAAAGTTTCCACGTTATGTTTGGATAGATGCTATTCAGCAATGTGGTCAGCTACAGATCGCTTATCTCACCAGTTGTGTTCTTGTCTTAATTCCTCACTCATGAATTTGTGCGAGTGAGGTAAGTGTCAAAATCGTAACCACATGACCACTACGGCTCTCCAAGTAAAGGAGGTAGCTGACAATGACTCCGTTTTTAAATAAGCCTGGACGTTGTACATGTCAATTTACTCTATTTTACAGGTTAATGAGAACTACCTTTTACGTAAATGGAAATTAAGTGAGAAAAATATTAATTTTTTTTGTATTTATACTTAAAAGATTGCTGCAAGAGTTGGCATTTGCCATTTCTGTCAAGCTATAACAAAAGACAAAGAGCAGTACTTCTAAATCTTTTTTTAACAAATCAAATATTAAGCTAAAAGTTTATTTAAAAACTTGAAGACCACATTGAAACTACCATTCATAAAAATTGTTGTCTAATTCTTTTGTAGAAATACCAAAATGCATCTCTGTTTTTAAAAGTGAAGTGAAACTCTGCATTAAGCCAATTTGGCATCAAAAACGCGGGCACCATAATGGATCACGGTACCCGTATTTAGTAATCGTTAAACTTAGTGAACCACAAAAATTGAGGATCCAACCAAATTCACGAATGGCCTTTTTTTAGGTCGCGACGCAGTTGTTGAAACCAGTAACATAAAGTCAAAGGCTGAAAAACATTTTTGTCTTTAAAAATAAAATTAATAGCAACATTCTCGTTTAAATCAAAGACTAAAAACTATCTTTTAATAGTACTCTCTCTTGGATGTCATTTGAAGGTTAAAACAAAAAGACCTTTGTCGCCTTTCCAACCTCAATTAAGTACAAGGATGTAGTCAGGGGTGGGAAACCTGCGGCCCGCAGACCAAATGCGGCCAGCAAAATATTTCAATGCGGTCCGCTTCTGGTTGAGAAGCATCTCAATCTAATTGATCAAAATGGTGCTTTTACGCTTGATTAAGAACCACAGTCTGATAATTGAGATTTCGGTCTACTAAAAAAAATATCAATATTGCATGAAGATAAAAGCTAACAAATTGACGATCCATGCTTGATTATCTTGTTCGTCGTGTGAGAACCCTTCTTTAGCCTACATTCTATTTTGAAAAAGAAATACTTGTTTAATGCATGTGAAGATAAAAAGTCTTTATACGACGAATCAGATAAAGAAGCGTGGTGCATTAAGTAACTACATTTTTTCTTAAATTAATAGAAAGTTTATTGGGGTCCGCATATAATTTTTTAATTTGAGGATGCGACTAGCGAGGCAATCAGGTTTCCCATCCCTGATTAGCAAATAAATAAAAATGAAAAGGCAAAAGAAAAGGCAGTTAGCAACCCTACTTACTAGCAGTAAACTTTTCAATTTGATCGTTACCAATTTTTGCTGATGTGTAGAACTGAAGTAGAAAAAAACATTTGATATACGTCAAAAGAAGAAGGCCAATGTTACGTCACAGATACGAGTCTCAGTCACAAAATTGATTGAGTAGCGACTGCTAGCAAAAGGTTTTGTTTGTAAAGGTTTAATTTTTTTAATTGCTGCATTTGCGTTGTGGTGTTTCTTTTTGTGTGTTTAAATCTTCGAGTATGTCATCTTGGCGTCAATCTTTTAGTTTTTTAGAAGTTTCTTTTGGATTTATAACACCTAAGAACAGGTTCTTCTAAAAACATCTAAAAGACTATTTGTCAAACTTAGGCTATAATTTTATTTTGGTTGCAAATTAAAACTTTTCAGTAATAATTCATTTCTAATGATCGTTTTTATCTTGTTCAATTTTAAATTTTTACAGTTTGAACAATGAAAACAAATAATAATGAATGCTATTGGTTAATATTTAATCGCAAATAGTTAGTTTAAAAAAGGCTACTTTTTAAAAATGAAATAAGGTTTTCTAAAGTTGAATTAAAAGTATCGCATAAAGATTTGTATCTCACCTAAAAAAAAACCACATTGCCTAACAATTCCTTTTTTTGACTTATATTACCGAAACCTAACCTATTTGTCAAAAACATAAAATTTATGCCGATATGAAGATTTTAGAGATTTGAATTACACTTTTTAGGGCATTCAGACAGATAGCATATTATGATATTTAGCAGTCATCTTAAATAATTTTTGAAAATTGCACTAATAGTTGATAATCAAGCTTTTCTGAAAAGATTTTGGTTCGTAGTTAATTTTTAGGTTATATACACAGCTACAGCGGAATTGGTCAGAGCTATTCGTGCGCATTGTAAGATAAGTTTAACATTTAACGACTGCGCATCAAGGTTGACACGTACACTGAGCTGCGACCGGTTGCATAAGATTTGCCAGCCTAATGCCAAACGTCGAATTTATTTTGTTCTGATCTAAATTTACAAAGAGTTCTTAAACGTTCTGACGAAGCAACTGTTTTGTTGACGTGCGATTTCCAACACTGGGCGAAGCAATTTAAACAATACTCATTTTCACGGGTGCTTAAAAATATCTCCTATTTCCGAAATAAATGCTTTAAAACTTTCTCATTACCATTAATTCGGGTAGACGTAACGTGAGGTGAGTCAGCACGTCCAAATAAGTGTTTTGTACATTTTTACCGTGCGAAGTTGTAAAATAGTCGCTGATAAGCAAAATTACTTCAAGATTGAATCAATTGTTCTTGGATAAAAGCAAGTATGAACGAAGTATGTGCAAAGCTATAAAGTATACTAGAATTTTTTTATGGCTTCACCGCAAGTTGAGTGAGTTGATAATATTGCAATTAAAAAGTTAGTTTTAGAAGGAACATAGAAAACTTGAGTGAAAAAAATTTTAAATGCTTGTGACATCTCAGCACTAAACAAGTTATATTTACCAAGATGCTTGATGAAACAGTTTAATTTAGAGATGTAAAAGCTTAAGTATGTTAATCAATTTTTTTGGACTTTTTAACGTACAGTTTGACATCTAAAGATGGAGCATTTACCAGTAGTAAAAATAACAGCTTCAATACAAACTTTTAAGTTATGTTGTGCTATAAGCAGCTGCTCAAGTGCTTCATAAACTGTGTCGCGCTTCGGTTTTTTTAAAGCGTCATATTATAATTTAATTTCAAAACTATTGAAAATATTTTGATACAAAAATATTTTCTGCTGCATTTTGCGTACATCTATTTAGTTCTTGTAGTTCATTTTGAACCATTGTACAAAAATCAATGGTTGGTAAAAAATTGGAATCTTGATTCAAATTTTCATGATGTACTTCTGGCTCGCCATTTCTGATGCGTCACGATTTCAACAGATCGTTTGAAGTGTCGTATGCTAGCGGGTTTTAGAACTATAAGGCGACTTTAAAAACTTACAACCTACCATAACAATGAATAGATCATCCGTTACTAGTTTTCCTATTAATTTTCTTTAAATATATAAAAATAACTAAACTCACAGCAGTTTTTTTCAAACTGTGTTGCCGAAAACAATATTAAGAATCAATTAAGAATTATTTTATTTCTTTCTTAAGAATTAATTTAAACTGTTTATTTAATGTGTTTAACTGGTAACTCATCTATTGCAATTTTTTTCTTTGAAAAATCAAGACTTTAATGCAAATCATACAACATATGATTTTAAAATTAAGAATATTTTAATTTTACACGAAATAATATAGATATTTGATTTTATGAGAACTTTCTGATCTGCAAAATTTTTTTTTTGTGTTCTGCTTCTAATACTAGCAGTATTTTTAAAAATTAGTATTATAGCAGTATCTTTCTGTAAGCACTAAAAAGTTTAAAAATCAACTTATACTTACTTTTCTACCAGGTGCTGCACAATTTTCTTAATAACCTATCTCTTTTAGATCAAATCGCTTTATAGAGCAGTTTTATCTGAAACGAAACAAACTTGTTTCAAAATAAAAAGTATAGCCAATATACTTTGAAACATAGTTTTATTTAGGACGTTTCGGAATTATAACTCATTCCATTATCAACTGCGTAAAATAGTTGATAATGGTATGAGTTATAATTCCGAAACGTCCTAAATAAAACTATGTTTCAAAGTATATTGGCTGTACTTTTTATTCTGAAATTAGTTAAGCTTTCCAGATTTTATGCTCCGAGAAACAAACTTGATTATATTTTATATTACTTCATTAATTTGAACAGGCACTTCATTAATTAGGGTAGTTTAGCACGTTGATTTGACACGTTGTTAGCGCGTTCTTAATTTTTTAATTGACAAGTTAAGTTGGAAATAAGCTTGAGACGCAGGAGAATGTTTGAGAGTGATATGATTAGCCAGGTTAAGCACAAGTTTGAATAAAAAAAGGAATTCAAAGCAAAGACGAAGAGAAAATTTCTTAAGACAAAATGACTATTTCAACTTTCCATGAAATCATGACAACCATGGAAACTTTAAAGAAACTGAAATGTTATTTCATAGTTTGTAAGGTATCGAAACTAATTTGGGTGGCGGTCAAGCAACCGAGAGCGAAGTCATTACCAAGAATTGATTGTATTGCTCTCGAACGTTGAAAAAGAACAAGAGCGTGTTGTAAATGTGAATAAAAACACTCTATATAAAAGTTTGTTTGAAAATAGTTGCCAACGTGGCCGAGTAGATAGAAGCGCCGTATTAATGATAGATTCGTTCGATAATGGAGATTGATTTTTGGAGAGACCCCACGCATTGTGAAAGAATCATGTCACACTGCCTGAAAGTGGCTTTAACAAAAATTTTACGGACCTAAAACCCTTTTTTAACTTTGTTTTTATACACTGACTCGTAGAAAAGCGTTGGAGGCGCTATACATAGAGCAACTGTCAAGCAATACATAGACCTGCTTCTGGAGATGCTAAGATATTGCTGTCGGAATGAAATTTTTTAATTTGTCTTTTAGTTTATATTTAGAGATATGACCAAAATTTAGTGCTGCTTGCTAAGACCGCCAAGCAGAGGAAAGATCCATAAAATGGTTTTCCCAAAGGCCCAACAGAATGGAGCGAGTAGATTTTGAACGGCGACCGTGTCGCTCATCAGGGATTTGGTGAAAAACGGCGTTCCTCAGGGATCGGTCTTGTCTTTCCTCCTATTCAACATCTATACGTACGATATGCCTTTCATGATATTGCAGAAAGTTTGCTTATGCTGATGATTTAGCATTATTACACTCTTCTGGAAACTGGAAGAACTTGGAGGGGACATTAAGCCAAGACATGTCTACACTTTCAGCGTATCTCCAGACTTGGAGGTTGAAGCTCAGTCACACTGAGATGGTGACGGCAGCTTTTCACTTAAATAACCGAGAGGCGAAACGTGAGCTAAAAGTCTACAACAAGATAGACTTTTATCGTTTTGTCCAGCCCCTACTTATCTTGGGGTAAAACCGAACAGATCGCTCATGTTCCGTCATCATCTAGTGGCATTGCGCAAAAAACTATCCTCGCGCGTCACACTGCTGGGGCAACTTACAGGCTCGGGATAGGGTGCTGGTGCCAAAACAGTACGCATAGCTGCCATATCCCTGGTCTACTCAACAGCTGAGTACTGCACACCAGTCTGGTATCGCAGTGCTTCCACTCACCTCATCGACCGTGTCTTGAATAATGCTTTGCGCATAATCACTGGATACCTGCGTCCCACTCCAATGGACCACTTACCCATACTCTCAGGCATCCAGCCAGCTGAGCTTTGCCGACTGGGAGCGACACTCTCCTTGGCTTACCGCGGATCTCTGGACCCTGATCATATCTTGTATGATCTTTTAAGTGATTCCTCAGATGCTCGCCAAGGGAGATTATGATCTAGACGCCCATTTGTGTCAGCTGCGCGGAATCTATCCGGACTTGGTATCCGTGCTTCTGAGTAAACAAACTATAAATGGAATGGGGAGTACTGTGAGAATACTTTCAGGCTCCGTGTTTTTATACCCAGGACCAGTGTCAGGCCTGTTGGGATAAGCTTGCCCCGAACAGCTTGGGTTAAGCTCAACCGCCTGCGGACTGGTGTTGGGCGATTCCATTCGTCCATGCACAAATGGGGTCTCGCTCCTTCACAGAATTGCGAGTGCCGCTCCTCTGAATAAACCGCAGACCACGTTTTAATAGCGTGTCCCATACATCGAGCACCACATAAAGCACGAGGTCTGACGGTTTTGGATGACGAGACTCGATGCTGGCTTAACAAAGAAAGCCAGCATCTGATCCGGACAGTACAGCAGCCTGGGACTGTAAAAGAATAAACCCTTGGCCCGAGTCCTACTTATGTCTGACCTGGGGTGGATGCCCTTCCAAACGCCGACGACGCGACCGCGTCGATCACGTTCGCCATCAATCACGGCGTTCTTGACTGCCTCTTAACTGCATTGCCCTCAATCCCCCGTAAACTTCAGACCTGCGCTTAAGGTTTAGCCATTTTTGTGAAAGCGTGAGAGAGAGAGAGAGAGAGAGAGAGAGAGAGAGAGAGAGTTTAGTGTATGAATGAATGAATGAATGAAACAGTTTATTTTCACAAAAGAAGAGCAACAACATTTGCATAAGCATAAAGCGATTTTTTGTGAGGAAGCACCGAAAAACCGTTAGGTTATCAAAGTCAAGGTGCTCGCTGTAGTACAAAAAAAATAAAATAAAATAAAAGAGAAAAAAAAAAAAGAAAACGAAACAAAACAACAATGCAACAAAGATAATTAAGATGACTGACTTACATGTATTCTTATAATTACGTAAATGGTAAATAAATAATAGTTAATAGACCCGTTCCCTGTGTAAAACGAGAATTCTCGTTGTGCTATCACATCTTTTCATGGCGCAAGGTTTTCTTTTCAGAAGTAATTTGATAGCACACTAGTTTCGATTGTACGGATTGTTAATTACCCTGACTCAAAAAGTTTATGGCAATGAACGCTTTGAATGTTATTTCCGAGGGACATATTACATTAAACTGAAATCATTTTAGTACGTAGATTTGCAACACAATAATTAAGACCTAGATCAATTATAAATACATTTTATTGTACATGAGACTTAGCTAGTTATTAATAAATGCTTAAGAGTGCGTTTTTATACTGCTTATTGAAAATATTCAAAGGTAGTTTCTTTAAATTGGCGTCAATCAATGGGTGCAATGCTATAATAAGCTCGAAAAGAAAAATCAGTTTTGCCCTTTCCTTTGAAATCTACACAAATAAATAAGAAAATATATTTTTGTTGACAGTTTTAGGTTTATAAAATGCTTCTTAGTAAATAAATTGCAATTGAACTGTATTTTGCTGATTTTAACGTTTAAAAATGGAACATTTCGATAAAAAAAACAATTTAAAGTTAGAAAATAACAGGTAAGCACTATAAGCAATTTAAGACATAGTTTTGTTTGTTTACGGGTCTGACTATTAAAAAATAGTTTTTTTGAACTAGTGCATGTGCAAATGGAAGAAAAATAAAACCAAAATGTTTCTTGTGTAAATGAATAGGATTGCCAAACCCGTTTTATTGTTTAAGAGATATGTTTTTATAATTACATTTTAAGTAGGACTTCTTTTCTTTTGCATTTTTAAGAATTAAAAATAATAAATATGCAAGTACTGTAATATATGTCCTGTTAATCATATCAATGTTGGTTCTTTAGAAAAACTCTGTATAAGCTAAATTTTTTAATGGCTCTTTGATATCATCGAACATCCGGGTAGTGGCTAAATTAAAAAACTCGACTTGAGAAAATAGACGAGATAAATTTGGAGATTTATTTGTAATTTGATTCCTGTAAACATTTACTTATTGTTCACTAAAAATCAAATTTATTGCAACCCTGAATTCTAGTCCGGTAATAGACTCCAAAGATGTTTTTAATTAATCAGAAAGCAAGTTTAAAAAATTAGCCATTTAAGGCAGTGCTTTTCAACCTTTTTAACATGGCGGGCCGAAATAATTTAAAGAAAATTATTGCGGCCCACCATTGCTTTATGCTTTTTTTGGGGGAAAGTAAAGACAAAAAAATCTTCGTGTAATGGTGAAACACGTTCTTGCTTATTCAGGTTTAGAAAATCTTTTTTTGCCTTCACTTTAAATCGACGTGTTTTTTAATTACTGTATGTCCTTAAAAATCTTGGAGCTGGCGCCACAAAGTTGGCGAAGACCGAAGAAAAGTTTTGTATCTTTTAGGCTTGCATGTGCCAAATTAAAATGGCTCAATAAAAATCTTCACGGTTCATCTAAAAAACCTTCGCTGCTCACTGCTTTAAGGCATTGATTTTAAGTAAAAATCATTAGGAAGAAGCAAGTTTAAACTCTTGATTTCAGGTAATAAGTTTTTTTTGACATTTTGATTATATTGAAAATCTTTTTTAGTATTGGTGTGTTATCGTAGTCAATTCAATGGGCCACAAACCGTTAAATTAAAATTTGGCTCCGGTTATGAATTGGAAAGGTTTAAAAACTACTGCATTACAATATTAACTAATATTGCCGTTATTTCTCATTTTGTGTACAGCGATCAATCGAGTTAAAAGTGATTTTTTACTCATTTTTCATTTTGTTATGAACAGTCGCAAATAGCGCAAAAATGTTTCTTGGCACCGCAAACATTTTTTTTTGATCCTCATCTTTTAACTGAAATCCTGTTTCACTCTTGACTTGACTTAAAAAGACAACAAAGTACATTTAGCTTTTGTGATTCGTAGCGAAGGCGGCCACTTTGCAACACAATCGTAAGTTGCGCCCGCTTCATGCAAAAAGTTGAGCACCACTGTATTTGCCTTTTTAATGATGCCGCTTTATCAACACCCCACTTTTTAACAAAGTGTTCATGCATAACGAGTCGGCATTTTATGACGTAGTAAAATCTATTGGTCTATTCCAATGTTTCTCAAACTTTGGTTGACCATGGCCCCTTTTCAGAGACTCTCAAACACCTGTGGCGCCCCGGTTATAAGATTGTCCCAAATGTTAAGTGAAGACCCCCCCAAAAAAGGCTAATCTGTCTCGGTGTGGCCGATTTTTTGACCCAAAAACATAGTGATCTCTAAAAAAAAGAAGGTCTTCACTTTGAATCTGTCTCTGATTTCTCGTATTAGTGATCTTTAAGGGGGCCATGGCACAATGCCCCCCCTTAAATAGGTTACTGCTTGTGTCCCGCCCTTACTGGGGAGTCACCAGCTAGAATTGTGGCTCCCCAGTTAATGTCTTGTGGCACCCTTTGAGAAACTCTGATCAATTCCATCGCTTATGACTGATTTGGTTACAGCCTAGTTGATGTGTTGTAAACTAATAGCCGAGTTTATGTATATTTTTAAATTACGATGATCTTAGATCTGTTTTGAAAAAAATAAATGTTAGCATCATTACTTACAAAGATATAAATTTTTTACCATTCTTTATTGACCAACTCATGTTATATTACTGAACTTTGATCTATTACAAAAAAATAATTTATTGCCCTTCCTAAAGAAACGAAAATCGTTTCAAAAGCAATTAATTTCTTTCCACTTTTCGCCCGTATTTTTGTCAAGCTGAAAAGCAGAATATAATGTTTGCAATGTTTATAGAACGTGAGCTGTTAGAAATATGATGAGTAGATATGACCGATTGCATCGATTATTCTGGTTTTCAAGTCTTGATGTTAAGATAAACAAGCAACCGAGCTTTAATCCAAAACAAATCATGACAAAGCTCTTGAATTATTTCAAAAAATATATTTTTTAAAAAATAATAAAGCTGCCTTTTATTGTAATTGCTTCAGTGGTAAAATAATCGAGCAATTGGTGCTTAGGTGGAGATGTTATTTCTCTTACATTAAAAATAGATTTAAAATATCAAATAAAATTTACTTCCGTTTAAATATTCGATACATTTTGCCAGTTACTTGCATAGTATACATCAATTTGCTATAAATATAAATCGGCAACTGAAACTCAAATGTCGTTTTATTTTCTGCTTATTACGACACAATAACAATTTAACTTCCTTCAAGAGCTTTCATTAGAACTTAAATCACTGGTTCTCAGGTCGCCGACGCTGTAGTTATGTAAAAGTTAATTAAGTACTTTTTAGGAACGAAAATCAAGAAATCCAAGACCGATTTCATATGGAAGACTTTTTTTTAGAGATCACTACGTTTTGGGGACGAAAAGAGAGATTTTTATGCATGTAATAAAGTCTGTAAAAAAAGATTGGGTCGCCAAAGCTTTGCTGTCTATTTTCGCTTGAGATTTGAATTGCTGCAAAAAAAGGTTGAGAAGCACTGACTTAAATGATTCACACAATTTTGTTATAATCCAGGAGTGTTTTTTAAGTAATCGTGCTTAGTAGAAATTGGATGTCGTGATTTGTACGATAAGATAAATCAAATTTTCGTGCTTGTATTTTTTATATTGTCATTTTTTGTTTTTATCGACTTAGGCGGTAAGCAACGAAATACATGAAAAAATAAAATTTAAAAAACAAATTTTTTGTTTTGATTAAACAAAGTATTGCAATTAAAAATAAATTCATTTTGTTTACAAAGGCACCTGAATCATTGTAGAGACATCAGCTTATATGAAAACAAATCAACGTGTTTTTTAAAGTTACGTTAAGGTTTTATTGACAATCTCATTTACTTTGTTTAGATTAGAATAACAGCATCCATATACAGCTCGACTCAAGCTGTATTTATTGAAATCTTTTAATTCAGTCAAATTGAAAATTCAGTTTTACGTCATTTACAAAGCATGACGTAAC
Source organism: Diplosoma virens (assembly GCA_963680785.1). Lineage (NCBI taxonomy): Eukaryota > Metazoa > Chordata > Ascidiacea > Aplousobranchia > Didemnidae > Diplosoma > Diplosoma virens. The sequence goes on from OY796892.1 coordinate 16,718,111, forward strand.
CATGCTTGTTTACTTCGCTTTGTCGCAGCAATTCCTCGGGATCTCTTATTTATTCTGATATGCTACTTTAGAAAATTACTTAGCGCTAAATGCTTTTGACGTTGTATAAAACTTTACTTCGATTGCTGAGACCGGCCTGATCTAGAAGCTAGTGTTAGCGACTCGACTTGATTGTAATTTTTTGGATTCGTTTCTTTCAATTGTCGTTTGGTGTTTGGCTTGTAGTTTATAAGAATCAAACCAAAGAATGTACTTTCACCTTTTATTCACATTATGTACAACTTAAGATTTACTTTTTTAAACATGTAAGATTTTTACCTTTTATCAAATGGCTTTAAAACCTGAGCTAATTTTAGGATCAATAGCAAAAAAGTTTTATTGAAATTCTCTTGCCTGTTGTAACTTTAATTTTGAGAGAATTGCTTTAAAAAAAGTAGAAAAGTAGAATATTCACAACTCAGCCATAAATGAAAACACAAAGCAGCAAATTTGATTACGCTTTTCGTTGGTTTGTACCAGCGTGGTCCAACTACAGGCCCGCGTGCCGCGGATAGAATTTGTGCGGCCCGCGGAACAATTTTGCACAATTCCAAGTCTTGTCGATCACAAGCAGCGGCAACCTTCTATAACAAGGCATGGTGAGCTTATGGGACAGAGTCTAGCGTTGAGACCGATTCCAAGCGAAGGCGTTTTTGTCAATGGGAGATCGATTCCAAGTGAAGACTTTTTTTTTTAGAGAACACGATGATTTCCAACAATTTCTAGCCGCCTGAGGCCCGCAAGCTCGAACAAATTTGAAAAGTGGCCCGCAAAAGTGAAGAAGTTGGACCACCCTGGTTTGTACGAACACCAATCGTATGACGTTGTTCTACACAATTGAAACATTGCATAGCTTTATGGCATCTAAACAAATTTACGTATATAAAGCATATCTCATTATCTTTGTTTGGTTGCATATAAACAACATGGCGGTCTGGTGTAATTAACTGTGGTAGCCTTAGGAGTGTTCGTGGTTGTAGTGCTTAAGTAAAACATCGAAAATTTTCCTTCTCTTAAAATTTTTGATTCAATATAGACATGTTTGAGTTAAAATGATTTATTTTGGTCATATTGTCTTATGCGTTTGACAATTTTTTAAAGCTTTTTTTGTCGAAATAAAAAGGATTATTGGCTTCTTTTGTTTTGTTTTATTGTGGAATAGATGAGAGACGTAAGACAAATCAGGGTTATTGTTTTAAAATAAAAACTACTTAAACACTGTGCCTGAAATGGCGAATCATTCAATTACGAGCCCCGTGACCCAGTCTCAGTATTTCGTTGACCCTCCACTTGTCGTTTTAAAACAGTGGTCTCCAAACTTTTCGAGCAGGGGGCCGTATGTAGATATTTTTGGGCCTCTTCGGGCCAAAGCCAAAAGTGTTCTCTAGTTGTTCTACCAATCAAGGTGTTCTCAAAAAAAAAAGTCTTCACTTCGATTTGATCTCTCGTTTCGCTATTTTTCTCCCAAAATCGTAGTGATCTCTAAAATAATAAAAAAAATAAATAACATTGAAACTGGAGTATTTCCGACATAATTCTATCCAACTGTGGTTCAAAGTGAGTGTATATGCTTTTTTTAAAAAAGCTCCGCGGGCCGGATAAAAATTCTTAGCGGGCTGTAGTTTGGTGACCACTGTTTTAAAACTTTCAACAAAGCATGAACAGATACTTTAGTGACTAACAGGACACAAAAATATTTTTAACCAGTAACATGATTAATTGTATTAAGGCTGTCTATAAAGCAAACGAAGACCAAAAAGATAATAAAATTTCAAACCAATATATGATGAACATATAAACCACAGGGCTGACCTTTTTTAGTTTACACCAAAAATCGTGGCACATTTATTGGTAATATACTGAATTGTTAGCTTTTGTCTTTGTTTTTTTTTTTTTTTGTTGAAAAAAATGCATACCAACTAAATCTAAGAAGTATACTTATTGTTTTATTTCAAGTTTTGGCCTTAGCCGACGTATTCAATTTTTAGAACATTTCCATTTTTACATTTCACTTTAATAGAAATAAAAGCCAATAAAAAAAATAAATAAATTAAACAGTCATCTTAATTTGGAATATACAAGGCAGTTAGATTTACTATTTTATTCAATACATTATCAAATTTTTTTAACTACGATAATTCGAAACTTTTAGAAACAGATTTAGCAAATGAAATAAAGTTAATAATCTCCAGCTTTAAGCAGCTGTTGAAATAGCGCGAAAATCTTTTTAATCCTACAAACACTGATAAGGTAGCTTTGTCAGTTACGCAGACACAAACAAGTACAAAACTTGCTATATCCTTTGAACCAGTTTGTTTTAATCGATTGAAGAAAATATTTCGTGATTATTTGTGTAAGCCTATGGTGATTATAAATGTTTTGATATATGATTGCAAAAATTTTTATCCCATATGATTGTCTATCCACTTTCTACTGACGATTGACATATAACTTTTGCGCTAGATATGCTATATATTTACACTCCTAAAACATCTAAAATTGTCGTGGTTGTCGTTATTTTTCAAGCTTTTCGAAAAATTTGATGCCAAGCAAGAAAAAGTCAAATTGTAGTAGGTGCGGAAAGTAAAAGCTAAAGATAAAAATTAAGATGAAGTCAACATTTCTCTCTCGTGGTTGTTCAACAGGCTTTTTGCGATTGTTTTTAAAAAATCTTTACAAAAATAAAATATTTTGGCAAAAATTTTATTAATTTTTAGATTTTACCTACTGTACGTTTAAATTATTATAGAAAATAATTATCTCTCGCTGAACAGAAGAAAAAAATGTGTTAAGCAAGTTCATTTCGGAGCACAGGTCACATTTAACAGCTACACTTAGTCTTATTAGGCAGCAACTAGTAGCTGCTAAAAAAAGCTCGACCTCTTCGCATCAAGAAGTTTTTCGGTTTTTTTTTTTTTCTTACGTTTGTTGCAGGTTAAAGGTTTAACAAGAAAGTTTCAAACTTAAGCGAAGTAAGTTTTACCGCTTCTAAAGCCGATGTTTCATTTTCTCGATCATTCTGGCGATTCACCAGTTAGAGATTCGGCAAGACTGAAATATTCGATTTGAAGTTCTAAGAATTTTTATTCAAATTATTTTAATACGTTCTGTTGAAGCGTAGGTTGAACAAAAACAAACTGAAGCATAATCGTAAAAATCGCTGCTATAGCTGATTCTATTGGAAAAGTTGGACTGAAGGAAAATGGCGAATGCTCGCACAAAATTTATACTGTCAAAGTCACTAGAAAATACAAGTTATGCAACACTGATTTCATAGCCGCCATGTTTGGTCCCGATTCGTTGTATATTTAATGTATATATGATTTCATATTACATATTATCCTATAATATATATCGTACATATTATATAATCATATATACAATATATATTGTATATTGTATATATGATTTCATGGTCGCCATATTTGCTCCCGATTATAGAGAACAATGCGTTGCATAACTTGTATTTTCTAGTGACTTTGTATACTGTATGAATCAGAAAACACATTTTTCGCGTCGTCAAAACAAACAAGAATATTTTTAATCTATCTGATACGTTTGAATTGTTACACGTTGATCTTTTAGTCGTGTAGATATTTTATGTTTTTATTTGTGCTTTTGGGAAAAGCAAAAATTTAATTTCTGTTCTGTCAACGCTTACAATCATTGATCGAAGTATCGTTGAGGGCAGTTAGGTTGCACGAGTGAGCGGAAAACGGAGTTAAAGAAACAACTCCTACTATTTATAAAGCAGTTCGCCTCATTAACTTTTGTTTTTATGTTTAGATTAAAACCGAAGGAATTATTATTTTTATGTTTTGCTTAATTTTTTAAAATTTTTGAAAAGTCTTGTGTAAAATCAGCAATTAAATAATCACGATTTATTGTTGACTTGTTTTTGCAGCCTACCAAAAGAAATTTCGAATAATCATCAAGTTTCAAGACAAATTATTTCTCAAAACCAGTTTTCGACCATAAAAGAAAGTTCGGCAAATAATAAAACTATGGGAAAAAAACAAGCTCCATCTTATAGTAGTCTGGTAGGTTGTAAGCAAAAGTTTTTTTTTAATTTATTAAGGCCAGCTAATTTAAACTGATAATTTTTTTAATAAACAACTAAAATATTGAAAAATATTTAGTCGTAACTGTTCAGAAGCAATTCAGATGAGCAAATTTTAATCGCGGCTGATGTTGCTGTCGAAGGCGGAAGTGAAAAGTATGACGAAAACAGAACATTTTCTTCTATAGTTCCGGATTCTAAAGTTGGGTGTTATTGTACACCCATAGAGTTTGTTGGGAATTACCTGGTTGAGAGTTTGTAACACAAATAGATCACTGATACATGCAATTTGCTTAAATTATAACAGGTTCATGCTGCAATTTGGTGATAGTGAGCTAATTGCTTTCAACAAGCAATAACAAGATTAATCGTATTCCAACATTTTCGTCCTCTATTAACACGCCACAACACACTATAGTTTCTACAGTTTTCTATCTGTGTCCTTTTTTGTAATGCAACTATCACAAAAGCAACCCGTTTTTTGTTTTTTTAACGAAAAGAATATTTGTGACGATTTAAAAAGAGTCTTTCGTAGAAAGAGAGATAACAAAAAAGAAGTTGTTTGTTTATTGCTATCGCTTGCGGCCATTCAAGCATTTCGCCTATTTAAAAACCCCAGTTTAAATGGATTTAGTTAAAATTACTTAAAATTTTGTGGAAAGTTTTTAAAAAGCAACTCATCTGGGCGATATTAACGCCTTGCGGACATTAATATACATTTATTGGACTGATCATAAGCATTAAAAAGTCTTAGTTCTACAGTACAAGATTTTCTTTTCTTTTTCTACAGATTTTTTCAAAATATTAACAGTAGAACTAAAATTTTTTCAAAAAATTCTTGTTGAATAAAATCGAAACAGGTTATTGATTCAAATAATAAACAATATGATGTCGTTACTTGTATTATGTGCTAGTTATGTCGTTAAGAATTGCTTATAGGTATTTAACATAGTGAAGTTTTAGTTTAAAGTGTTATACCGATGTTTTTTTTTTTTGTCATATTTTACGTGATAAAATTAGGTAAATATTTTTTCTTTCAAAAATAATATAATAATTTTTATTGAATATGCGAACGACACCTGAAAAAATTCTGAAATCTGATATCGCTTCTTATTGGTAAGACACTTTCCCATATAAAGTAACATAAACTTAAAAAAGAATAAACATCTTTCCTTAATTCTTATCAATATAAGTAAAGTATCGTAAACTCTGCGAAATCCCTCACTTTAATAATGACAAGAATTTGTTGGATCATTTAGTTGGCTTATTAGTTTTTTTATTGGGAGAAAAACGTTATTTTAGAATAAACAACTTGACCTCTGAACCATTTTTTCTACATACGAATTACCCTTTCACCAGAACGAAACGTTAAATCGTATTTTTGAGACTTCGTTCGAAGATTGGAATACTGATAACAAATTAATGGTTTTCTATAAACTTTTGATGATGTTGTTGCAGTTTCGCTTCGCAGACTCATGGGACTGGTGTTGTATTATTATTGGATCTGTGGCGGCGATTGTCCATGGGGCTGGACTTCCGGTGATGTTTATATTTTTCGGGGACCTTACAACGCGTTTCACCGAGTTCGGTCGATATCAGCAATGTTCATTCATGTACAACGTGTGTTACGCTCAAAACGTGACGTCACTGAACAAAACGTAAGCGAAGAAACTCTCCTTAAGTAAACTTTAAAATTCTACGACTTATTTGCTCCACTTCAGAAGTCAAAAGCCCATTGGTAGCGGTGGAATTTGAACCCACGTCATAGCAATGACTGGTGCCTAAAACCAGCGCCGTAGACCACTCGGCCACACTACCACGTTGAAAGTGATGTTGATTACTGTTTTTGTTCAAGCAATAAAACAATTTCGCAATCTGCCAATCAAGTCAACAATTTAAATTTTTTTGACAAAAGAAAGAAAAGTTTTTGAAAAAATTCGAAATGATTGATCGTAAAAAGTATGACCTCAATTATAGTTCATACATCTTTTTTTTATTTGCAATCGATTTCATTAAAACGTGGTGGACATTGAAATAGTAATTGCGAAATAAAAAAAATGACTTGGCTTTAAAAAATTATGAAAATATTTACGGATAGTTATGCGGAAAGTGTAGGCTAAACAAGCTTACTAAATAACAATAAAAGCTTACTAAATACTAAATAGCTTACTAAATAACAACAACTGTTTCTGTAAATCTGTTTCTCTTCCAGAAATAGATCAAAATAGCGAACCAAAAACATTTTTGTTAACGAACCGAATGATTTCGATAAATGCAAATGCGATTTTTGTTTATTTTTTCTTTGAAACAAACTTTGTTCACATTTTGAAGGGAAAGATCCCAAAAGAAAAAAGAAAAAAAAAAAACAAAGAAAAAAATTTGGAAACTAATTAAGATTTTCAATGCAAAACTGTAATTAACTGTAGAAGATCAAGTTAAACTTAAAATTAAATAAATGTTTTTTTTCATATTTACAAAATTGGTAAAATCAAAAGTTTATAAGTGATGAAATTTTTAAAGTGCTTCCTTACAACTTCATAATTTCTCAATTTATTATTACTCTAATTCGTTATTTAATTTGGCAGAGCGCTGCATTGAAAGTGCTGCATTGTATTGTTCTAATTTTGTCCCAGCCAAAAGTACAAAACAATCTCAATGAAATTGATTGCTTGTATTCGAAAATTCATTGGGATCAACCGTAGATCAACCTGTTTCATCTACACTGCACTAGATACCTAAATTGAAGTTCATGTTTAAAACAACGTTGTCATTATTCATATCTTGATATTTTATCTATAAACATTACTTTTGTACCTCTTTATATTGATGTTAACAATCCAGTGAAGTGTTCAGAAAACAATGCGACACGGCTTACTGTTGGATCAAATATCACTTTTTATTTGGTTAGGAACGCTTATAGATGTGGACAAAAAGGTTTTTAAAATAAAGCTTCATGAAGTTTAAGATTGTTATACTTTGTGGAAAAGCGCAATATTTCAATGCAAGCTCTGTTGGGAATCTCGAGCAGCTTCATTTACTCAAATGATTGCTGCCTTCACATCGAGAAGAAAAGATCAAAAGAATCAAGAAAAAAAGATCAAAAGTCTGCCGATTGCGGACAGGTCAACCCACTTCCTAATTTACAAGTCTTAAAATATAATTATCTCGAAATTCTCTCAGCCACTATTTTAGTGCCATGAGGTTCAATCTTTATCATGTCGCATACCATTCTGGATTCTTTTTGAAGCAGCGAATTATTCTTTTAACTGAATTTCGAGTTCTTGCAAATGAAAAAATCAAACACTCTATTGCTTCTTATGTTGGCTGCATTGATTTTTCCATTAATTGGGCTTTATACACTATAAAACAATTGGTTGGTGTGCAAGCCATTGCATTAGTATCGAGGCTTAAAAATAATGAAAACTATTTTATTGCAAAACAAACTTTTGCAGAAAATGATAAAGGATTGTGACGTTGGTCTCGGATTGACACATTTTTGTTGACTTGAAGCTATAATCATAAATGTTATAACTTTTGGTCGGTTTTTGAGCGCCACCTGAAAACCCTTTGGATACCACAAGAACCGCTGTTTTGCTGATTCAAAGTATTTAATCAGTTCAACAATTAATAGAGTACACATTGCCTAAAGTAAAATTTTTAAACTTTTTTATTCACGAAATTCCAACTCTTCTCATTACAGCTCACGAAATCTATATAAAAAATTTTTATTACGACGCACTTGCAATGCGTTGTGTTAGTTGTTTGACGAAACGTTTTGAGGAAGCTTGTGGAACGCAATTGGAGAAACGCTGACGTAATGTAATACGCTCGTTGGCCTGGATGGTTTGTGAACCTGTTGCGTAATAAGGAGAAATGTTTCTCAATTAGCAGTAATCAAGTAATAAGCCGTGATTCATTTTCAATGTGAATGAGTTAACTTAAACTTGTTATTAAAAATAGTTTTATGCTGGGTATTTTTGTGACGGAAATACTGTATTAATCAAAAATTCATCCTGCATTAAAGGTTTTTCGAACGGCGATTCAGCTTATTTTTAAAAAATAATGAACATTTTTTTATGACCGGCTTGAGTTGGCTTCAGAGTCTCATCGATTCTCATTTACAAATATGTAAAACATAACAAGGATTAAAGAGACCTGATGTGCTGAAGTATACATGATTGCTGGGCGAAAATTTGAAAAGCTTCAGCAATTTTGTACTTGCAAACCGGTCGTCAACAGTGTTACCAAAGATTACCAAAAAATATCAAAAAAAATTACCACCTCCACAGCAAAATTAGTAATCAGCAGGATTACTTGTTAGCACGTGGAAAAAGGAACCAACATTGCGTTTAGGCATACAGCACCATCTAAATATAAGCGGCAACTCATGAAAACAGTGGTGCGCATGCGCACCAACGCGGAAAATATAAAAATGCGCTCCCAAAATCCGTGCCGGAAAATTAAAGGATCCGGATTTTTGATGGTTAACTACCCTTTTCATGTGATCCTTTTCAAGGGAGAAAGTAAATCAGTTCTTTATTTGTTATTTATTATTAATGAATAATGATCAACGCATGACATGATGTATGCCGAAATAGTCGGTTGTCAAAGAAGACATTGCTTAATTTTGGGTGTTATGAGTTTGTTTTGAACTTAGATCATATTTGAAAATTAAAAATAGAAAGGACTAACGTAAAAAAATGATGATATTATCGTTTGATGTTTTTTTAACTTGATTATTTTTGCACGAATATGGAAAAACTCCTGCTCAAACAAGACAAAATGCAGTAGGTTAACAGCATAGTTTCTTTTACGTAATTCGAACTCGTCATCTTACATAATTACATTGATGTCAACTGAACTGTCAGATTTTGTTCTTATCTTTGTCTCTATAAAAAATTAAACAATGCTTTAATTTTGAGTGAGATGTTGTGATATTTTTGTTCCTTTTTTTTTTTTTGATACTTTGAAAACCTTTGTTGAATTCGATGACTATCGTTCGGATTTTTTTGTTAAGCGCTGAAAACCGTTTTTTTTTTTTTTTAATAAAACTGTTTGATTTCAGTATTGATTTTGTTGCTTTCGCTTTAGAACTTTTAACTGTACCCAGGCAGTAAACTTTTGTTATTGTTTTTGCAAAAACCTTGATTGAACTAAAATTTTTGATAAATTCTAACTTGGGTTTTGTTAAATTTTAACGAGGCGGCTGATCAACGATTTAAACGGAGTTTGCAAAACATTCATTAAAGCAAATTACTTGAAGATGTCGTATCAGCTAGACTTTTATTTTGGACAAATATATTGTCTTAAAAGTAAAAGTTTTTAGAAAAAGCCAAGGCTATTTTTAACAATATTTATTCTTAGTGTTATTTCAAAAAGCTTTTTATAGCTTTTTATTATAATACTTTCGATTCTCACCTCCCAAAACTACTCATTCATCAGAATTTTTAATTTTTCGTAAGTGCTATCAGCAGAATCTTGTGAAGCTGCATTGTGAATAAGGTTGTGATTATACCGTTCACTTGGTGAAATTTCTCAAGTTGTAAATAAACTACACAAAACATAATTCATTATGCAGAATCAAAGCTTGTGGGTTACTTCGGTATGCGACATTATAAAATTGCTTGGTATGCGATACTTGCGAAATGCAATTTCACTTAGCGTAAAAACTACTTGATTATCGTAGCCTAATAGTGTTAAGATTAGATTAGGTTAGGCTGAGGCCTAAGGTTATATAGTTATGTCGAGATTATTTCTGTTGGTTAGCATATTTTGATATTGTTCAGATCGCATACTAAAACAGCACCAAGTTTTTTTTCTATTTAATCAATGTTAATTGTCGTGATAAATATTCAAAGAAGTTGTGCAAATTTTTGAAAAGAACGCCAAATATGAAATTGCAATCAATGCGACTAAATCCTAGCGAATGCAACCTTGCCAGAATGAATATCGTCATAAGTTCAAATATTTATGATGTTAAACGTTTTTTTGAACTTTAAGTTTGGTAGTGCATAAAGAAAACTTTAAAATCGCTCACAATGTAAAATATTTAAACCATAATATTAACTCACTTCAAACAAAAACAGAAACAGACTTTCTGTACAGCATCTACTCTATAAACGATATATTCGAAAAAAAATACCACTATTATTTGTAAGTTTATTCGAACGTAAAAAGTTTAAAGACGAATTTTGAGATTAAATGACTGACCAATGCTGTTGCTTGCAGGTTTACATGAAATGCTTGTTTGAAATAGATTGTTGACCACAATCAAATCTTTAAAAGAAATTTGAACCGAATTATAGAAAACCATTAAAATGAATTATTTACCGCAAATTGTCTTTGAACTACCTGTACCTACTTTCTTTTTGTAGTAGAAAATAGCGTCTGGCGATACAAGTGTATTTTGGTTTTTCCTTAATTTTTAAGAAATCAATCTTTTTATGGATTATCTCACAAATTTTTAAATAATAAAGTTTCTGTTATTCACTTAATTATATTTCTTAAGCGTTGCTTTTGTGCTGCTTTGTTAATCGCGCTTAAGCGGATGTTGTTATAAACTAAGTTGTTTTTCAGAAAGTGGGACGAACAAATCATACCGGATTTGACATCTTTCAAACAAGAAAGCATTGATCGAGTTTATTACTTCTTATATGTGGCGTGTATGGTCTTTGTTCTCGGGACCGTGCAAGTCTACGCTTTTTCTCTGCAATCAGCCAGGTACAATCTTTTTTTTAATTAGCGATTATGAACTTTAAGATGACTTTTGAAATCCACATTATCACTTTTTTTACAAAATTAGTGGTTAAAAAGAACCAAAAGCGTTCAAGATAATAATATGTTGACTTTTAATTCCATGCTCGGTTGAGTTTTGACATGAAAAAACCTAATTTAATATAAAAATATTCTTCAGTTTTTCTGCAAGGTGGCTATTTGAATTTTAATTTCACAAAATTTAAACTTTTAAAGGCAAGCGAAACGATTTCGCATTGAGTATTTTCGCGCCATCATGCGGCAAGATATTGCCTTCCACGACATGACGTCATCGGGACAGCTGAACGCTCGTCTTGCGAGGTAAATCATTTAGCTTGGGTTTGGTCAATTCATTTGAAGCAAGTTATGCTAAAAATGTTTTTTTTCGGCTTACTCGAGCTTACCAGCCTTGTTATTTTGATTGAAATATGTTTGTAAGTTGTTTTTGGTCCTCAGGCGTAATGCATAAGCTGTCAATCGGCAAGCTGCGGTATCAGGCTGTATAATGTTTTTCCAAGGGCCGTTTGTAAACGGTCAAATCGGACTTGAATAAAAGAGTTATGCGCGATGCGGCGACATTGTCTGAACGGCAACTGCCTGCAAACGAACAAAAATCATGTACTCGAGACATGTACTGTTTAATGGTTTGCACAATCGGAACAAATTTATTATGAGTAAATCGCTTTTAAAAAGATTATAGGCTTTTTTGTTTAACTTTTCTAAAGTGTCGTGCATTAAAGAAGCATTCCACGCTGTAGATTCGACTGGTTTGCTTTATATTGAAACTGATATTTTCAAAAAATCTTTCTTTAGCACATTCTTTTAATTTAGTGACATAAAAAAAGTGAAAGATGGAATGGGAGAAAAAGTGTCTTTTGTCATTCAATACGTCAGCATGACGTTGACGGGTGTCATTATCGGCCTCGTATACACGTGGAAGCTCGGCTTAGTTGCTTTTTCCGTAGCCCCTCTTTTGGTCTTGTCTGGAGCTTTGCTGTTTATCGTAAGTTCAAATACTTTCATGCGTGCACCGTAAATGTTTCAAAGTAATTGTTGGCTGTTAAACGGCGGTAATCAAAACCCTGACTGATCTACTTAATTGGCTCTTTATTTCTTTTTTTTTATCCCATCTAAACAAGTTTCAAAAATAGATCTAATTTTCTTTTGATGTTGATCAGTGCAAATTTAATTTTATTTGATTGCACTGCAGTAGAACCTACAAAATTTAATGGAAGATTAAATGTCATTATTTTGTAAACACATTAAAATAAGCCAAGTGAAATTTTTTTGGTTACAAATTTGACCATGGAACTTGCAATTATCAGATAAGAAGGTAAAAATTTAATTTGGCCGAATTTAGATAGTTTCAAGTTATTACACAATCTTTACATCTTCCTAAAACGTTAAAATTTAAAGTGCATGACAGCTTTGATTTGACATACCCTATCATATTATGCTTTAAACAAGCAAACCACAAACATTCTTAGGTTTGTTGTTAATTTACGTGTTACCTGAATAATTTCCACCAACTTTCTTAAAACTCTGACAAATATCTTTACTGTATATTTTGATGTTTTATATGTGAGAATTAATGTTTCATTTCTTTCTATTGACGAAAGTTTGAGAATAAGAAAAATCTGAAAAAGGTAATAAAAAGAATAAATCGCCTTTGTTTATTGTTTAATCTACAGTGAAAAGCGTTTTAATATTTTCGTATGTCTATTTTGGGGGTTCTCAACCTTTTTAACACCGTGGCCTAAAAACATTAAACGCAATTGTTTTGGCTCAGAGTGTCTAGTCTTCACTTTCATTTCACTCCCAATTTCACCAACTCGTTCCTTGTCAACAAAAACCAGCCACCGAACATATGGTTTCAACACCATCTCTGTGTGGCCCACTAGTGCGCTAACGCTTACTCTATTTGAACATACACAAAGCAACAACGGCATGATGTGAATTCATTTACAAAACAAAGTCAGAGACAACATTTGCGGCTATCTCGGGGATTCTAGGCTGTTGCCAGTAGTATTGAAAACTAACTCAAGTGTGATTGGCTACGTCATAATTCATGTTTCTTTAATGTACTTCAGCTATCCGACGTTTACTCGAAAAAAGAGTCCACGGCTTACTCCAAGTCTGGGTCGGTTGCTGAAGAAGCGATCTCCGCGATCAGGACTGTCACCGCGTTTGGTTGTCAAGAAAAAGAGGTTCAAAGGTAAGCCGGTGAAAACACGTTGTGGAGAAAAAATCAATGATGTAACCCTTGTTTATTAAAACTACTATAGTTGCTTACATCAACGTCTTTCAAGCTGAACATAGACGCGATTTCTTTACGGAATCGTATTCATGTTTAACTTTCATGATCGATGTTACAAATGTAAAACTTAGAAAAAAACCACTGCTAATTGCGCATGTCAAAGGGTTTACGAAAAGCAAATAAGACTTTTTTTATTATACACGTGATTGCTTTATCACAAATCGATTCATATTTGAAAGTATATTGCGACGAAGGCTGTTTAAATAGGTGATTGACTTGAGTTGTTCTTAAAAATTGTTTGTTGATGCACGCATCCTGTACTGAAACCTAAATGAGAAAAATAAGGAAATAAAAGGTTAGTACGATCAATTAGAGAAGTTCTATTTAATATTCTTGCAATATCTGCCAAGCCAGTTTAACCATCTGTTCAAATTCTATCAAAAAGTTAAAATCTTTCTTCGCGTTCACACAAATGTTGCCGAGCGAAGGTTATTTTATTCGGAAACGAACCACAACCAATTGCATGAAAAATTTATTCATTCATTTTATTCTCATCATTATTAAACAGTTTGACACAAAAATTATAAATGTTGGAAAGATCAGGAAAAGGAGGAAGCAGCACAACGTCAGACGTTAAAGCATGCATAAGATAATCAGAAAGTGAAAGTAAAAAACAGTAGAAAGCATGGCCGCAACACCTTAATCAGATAAAAACATAAGAAATGAGAAAGAAAAAAGAAAATATAATAATAATATTATCAAACAAATTGAGAGATTGAATAATCAGTGCATAACTAGTCTGCGTAATGATGATGGGTGGCACAGCTAGCCAAGATGGAAATTTAGCTCAACTGAGCAAGGTGAGTAAAGAAAAACTACCCATAAAAAGAAACCTCACCAGGTCCGAAAACCTTTTCTAAATGCATCTGGTGACATACAAAAAGAAATTACGAATTTATAAATCAAATAATAAGCAGATAATAGCGATATTAAAAATAACATAACGTAACATAAAAAAAGTATTATGCTAGTCGAAATTAATGGATAAAAAAATTATGTATGATTAAACTAACAAATGTAAAAAAAAAATAAATAAATTTTCATATACACTAAATTTTTGCGGACCAGCATAATAGCAAAATAAACAAATTAAACAAAGTCAATAGCATTTAGTAACGGCATAGAAATTTATATAACAGTTTTAAAAATGAAAAATAATTGCTAAAATGAAATAGTAGACCATTGCCAAAAAGATTTGATGTTTCGGCTCATGGTTAAAGTTCTGCGTTTTTTTTTGTTTTTTTTTAGAAACTCGTTTAGTTCAACCAAGTTTGTGGAAAACAAAGCCTTTTAGAATTAAACCTAAAAAGGTTATTAATTATTATTTTTAATTAAATACACTGATTACCTCTGTTAGAATCATAGGTGTACGCAAGGAGGGGGTTTCGGGGGTCAACCCCCTTGATGAGTGATGATCAGAGATATGCACTGATACTGTAGGTATATGACATATTAGCCACAAGTAGGCTATGCCACATGACACAGGCTTTTATCGTTTCCGAGCTTTGTTTTTTAGACTTTATTACTAATTTATAGAAGATCGTTTTTTCTATCGCCACAATTGCGTTAAAGTTAGCTAGTTTGAATCAAACTTTCATTGTTGCAGTCTTCTGAAACTTGTAAGTCATGACATTACTATAGTTTCTGTGTATCTCCAGGCTTGGAGGTTGAAATTCAGTTACACAAGACGGTGGCAGCACCCTTTAATGTAAATAAGCGAGAGGCCAACGTGAGCTAAAGGTTTATAACAGCAATAAACTATTGTCATTACTGGATAGATCGCTCAGATTCCGTCATTATTTCGTAGCATTGGAAAAAAAAACTATTTTCACTTGTCACATTGCTGAGGCGATTTGTGGAGATTGGGTGCTGGTGTCATAACATTGTGTAAAGCTGCCATATCTCTGGCCTACTCGATAACTGAATACTGCGCGCCAGTGTGATGTCGCCCAGTGAACGAATCATAGATGAAATACAGAGTACTGTAAGAGCACATCCAGGTATCTTGCTTTTATTCGCATGATTAATACCGGGCTTGTTGAAATAAGCTTGCCCCAAACAACTTGGGTTAAGATCAATCGTCTTTGGATTGGTGTTGGACGGTTCTGTTTGTCCATACACAATAAGGTTTTGCTCTTTTACAAGATTGCGAATGCGGCGACACTGAACAAACCGCAGATCACGTCTTAAGGCGCGTTTACAGCCGTTTACAGTACTTTTTTCTTTCAGCGCGATCTTGGTTTGTTTTATTGACGCTCAAATCCACTGATGTTTTCGAGAAAAAATGAGTGAATTTGAGCGTCAATAAAACAAACCAAGATCGCGCTGAAAGAAAAAAGTACTGTAAACGGCTGTAAACGCATGCCCCATACATCGAGCACCGTATGGATCTCGAGGTCTGACGGTTTTGGATAACAAACCCGATGCTGGCTAAACATCATCGCTGCCAGCATCTGATCCATGCAGTGCAGCAGCCTGGGGTAGTAAAGAATAAACTCTCGACCCCAGTCCTGTTTGTGTCTGACTCAGAGTCGATGGCCTTCCATATGACAACAACAGCAACCTTTTCGCTTTTTTTTTTGCAGTTTTTTCTTGCAAGCAGAATGGGCTATAAAACAAATAGAATTGCATGCATGTTAAAACTAAAAAAATGGTCCTCACTTTAATGAAACAATTTTTATGAGCTCTCCAAGTGCAACTATAAAGGACGAGCCAATTTTCTTTATCAGTAAACAATTTTGAATCAACTTACATTTTATTCAAATTCCTTCCTCAACCATTATTTCTTCCTACATATTACGAATTCCTTTCTAAGAAGCTGAGTGGCTAGGTTTGAGAAACACTGAGCTAGATATAGTTGATTTCAGCTACAATACAGAGTGCTCGAAAGCAGTGAGGGCTGAATATTTTTGAATCAAACTATCATGCAATTAAAATATAGTTTATTTAAAACCAAACGGTCTGTTTCACCCAAGTGCGATCACCATCTTATTCAAACAGAGTTCAATTTAGCTATAACAAGTGAGTTATCCTCATACTCTTGTAGCAAAGCTTTTTGATCGTAGCCAATATTAAATTGAGTTCGATTTAAGGTGAATTAATTTAATTACATCAGTGAGCTAAATTTGTCAAAAATTTTATTGATATATGATAGTTGCGTTTATGGTTTGGTAAAAAACTCGTGCATTTAACTGCAAGGTACCCTAAAGAGCATAATAGGCTCACTTTTATTTTGATTGTAAGTTTGGAAAAGTTTGCCGTCCATGACCAGGACCTCTTTTAGTAATCGTTTTTTTGACTTGCAAACTTCCGCCTCCCATGACAAATTTCTGCGTACACCACTGGTTAGAATACATGACTTCATACATGGCTCATAGAATACATGCCTCTTTTAGAATTTTCTTTTTTTGACAGCTCTAACACGCTCAATACCAAATAGTAAAGTACTTGATATACGTTGATATAATGTTAAATAAAACTGGTTAATCAAAACGATTGGGATTTTTTTATTTTTATTTTGCTTATAGTGTTTACGCAAAGCAGGCAACTGATCTAGTTTTCTGTAATTGGATATCAGTCACAAGTTTTTTTGTTGGACTTAATATTTATTTCTATTTTTAAGAACTATTGCATTACTTATTCTTGTCGCTTGATCTATTTTGTGGATTTACGTACAGATTACAGTTGAATTAACAACAAGCCTATTGGAGAGCTTGAATCCTTGTAAGAAAGTTTCTAAAACCCTAATAAAAACAATTGTTCAATTTTCAAAAAACAATTTTAGTTCCTGTGTTCAGGCGTAAAAGACGAGAAACTTTAAAAATTGTAATAGTGGTAAAAAGTAGCACAAAACGAAAAATTTTTTAAATTATTATTGTTTGATAATGGATTTGAAAAGATGGCTCTTTAACCATTAATTTTAATATAAACATTTTAACTTGCTGGCAACTTTAGGTTAGTGTAAAATTTGCTGTTGTTGATACCAGGTATATTATTAAAATTTTTGTTCATGATTTTCTGGCAAAATTTGAGTCTAAACTGCTGTTAAATCTTTATTATCTTTGTTAAATCTTTATCTTTATTATTTTATTTGTTTTTATCTTTTAATAAAGATTTAACAGCAGTTAGACTCTAATTTTGCCAGAAGATCATGAACAAAAATTTTAACTTTAGGTTAGATTGAAATTTTAAAATGATTGCGAGTGGTACCCCAACGTTGTTCAAGTTAGGTTTTGCATGATTGTACAAAACTATTCTGGAAGATGGATTTAAATTTTTTCTTGCGCACATCTGAATGGTTTGTCTTAAAGTTAGAAAATACATGTTGAAGTTTATTCCTTACTGTATAGTAAACTAACAAGATTGCAAACCAATGAGAAGTTTGCCAACTTGTATAAATAAATAACAAAGCAGAAAAAGAGGAGAAACGTAACAATGTGTCATAATAAAAGCTGAAAATAAATAATCAACTTCTATTTTCTAGTAATATAATAAAAAATCATTTAACATAAAAAAAATAATAATGCCGAAAAAATGGTAAGTTCGAAACATTTGCTGCCAGTGGTAAGTGGAAAACGTTTTGCGCGACAACAAAGATATCTATGGTTCCCAGCGACATTCTATTGCTTGTCTGCTAGAGAGAGACGGCTCTGTATCTATAAAAAACCCAAAATAGAAAATTATTCAAAGATGATATGAATACTTTTTCGGAAGCCTTTAATCGTTCGACTGTTATATGTTTCTGTGCAATTTTTTCTTTACGTCGCCGAGTGGGAAATACAAAAGAGATTATTACCTGACTGAAACTGATTAAACCTGTTGAAGATGTTCATGACAGCATGACCGACTTTGTCAATAAGAACCCTGTAGGTCATGACTTTGTGTCATTGAGATAATGCTTGAGAACATGAGTTTGCCCGAACCGAATTATTTTATATTGATAAAACTGCCAACAACGCTGCCTGCTCGACGGCATAACTTTTACTGGAGCAGGGATGTCCAACTTGCGACCCACTTAAAGTTTTGATGCGGCCCACTACCTATTCCAATTTTAATACATTTTCAAACCTGTATTGCAGCGTTTCTGTGAGCTTGCTTAGTCATTTTTGAGACAAAAGTTTGATTCAGAATGGAGAACTTTTTTTAATATTTTTAGAGAAAACTTTGTTTTGGGGACGAAAATTGACAAATTAGAGTCTGATTCAAAGTGAAGACATTTTTCCGGCCCGCCAACTTTAGCTCAATATAGAATTTGGCCCATTATGAAACAAGGTTGGACATCCCTGTACTAGAGCATTCTTACTGCAACGTATTGCTTACTTGAAAAAATGCAGCGTCTCGCCTCGTTGCCTTTACTTTTGAAAAACGATTGTAACAAAAAAAAATTCGTTATGCAAATAATTTCAACTTCAGATACACGCAAAGCATGTCCGGCGCAAGGAAAGCAGCTATTCTGAGAGGCTTCATGTCCGGTTTGGGTATTGGCTTACTTTATCTTTGTATGTTTGGAATGTATGGT
Source organism: Diplosoma virens (assembly GCA_963680785.1). Lineage (NCBI taxonomy): Eukaryota > Metazoa > Chordata > Ascidiacea > Aplousobranchia > Didemnidae > Diplosoma > Diplosoma virens. The sequence goes on from OY796892.1 coordinate 16,736,798, forward strand.
TTATCATTTTGGTATGGAAGCACTTTAGTTATCAAAGAAGAAATTTCTTCTGGAGATTTAACGACATCTTTTTTTGGGATCTTAATTGCTTCTTTTGCATTAGGAACGGTATGATTTTGAAGATTATTTCGTATTAGCGGAAAACTCGTTTTAAAATCGTAAATTTTATGTAATCCTCAAGCTTAAATAAAATAAATTGTCGGTAAATATTTTTTTAAGCAAAAATATTTCTGTGCTCACCGGAAAGATTGCACTTTGTTATTACAAAGTATGTCTCATTTCAACATTATGTTGTCTAAATCGGTGGTCGCTAACCTTTAAAACTTCGTGAGCCACTAAACGTATAATTTGTTATTTGGCTGACCATTCATATGAGTTTAGAAGAAAATCTTATGTAAATATATTTGAACACTATCAGCCAGGTAATAATTAACCGAAAACAAAAAAAGGTCTTTATTTTTAAAATGACCAAAAATATAATATTTTCTTCCTATTTTTTATATTCGAGCAGAGTTGTAAACGGGCCGACTAGTTCAGGTCCGAACCCGTTTTGAACCCGGCCCGAACCCGAGTTTGATTTGAAGCTCTAAACAAGCCCGAAAAAGCTCGAAAGTTAAGTTTGGTCTAAAACAATTATATGTTAAATTCTTGTTCTTCAAATAAATTTGAGGTTTACCATATAGGGAACTTAAAAAGAAGAATATGGCAAGATGGGTTGCGAAGTCAAAACAGCTAGCTACTTGGCGCTGAAAAAAGGTGGTCATTTATCTGTAAGCTCCGCACTGGGCCCGAGTTAGGCCCGAAATTTTTTTCAAACTTAGGCCCGAACCCGACCCGAAAAGCCTGGCACGACTTACAATTCTGTGTTCGAGGTATAAAAGTTGTTCAAAAATCAAGTGATCACCAAAAAAAATCTTCCTTTATAAATTTATCTGGAATATAAAAACTTGTCCAGTCGTTTAACTGGTTTAACTGGTAGACTCGCTACAACTTTAATTTTTTCTGCAGACCACCAAAATTTTTCCATTTGCAACCGTAGCGACCGCTGATCCTCATCAAACAAAAACTTTGCTATATGTACTTAAACTCGACCATCAAAATTTCTCACTTTGAACAAAAATTTTCTCATGGCGCCTAATTCATCTGAAAAAAATAATTTTTTTATGTTTTCTATTAAAAAAATACCAGAGTTTGACAAAAATCGGTTATTTAGGCGGGAAGCTATTTGGGAACTTTTTCTGAAGCGAAAACAGCAATTTTGAATATTCTCGAAATAATCGATCGAATTCCGCCGATCGATGTTTTTTCAAACAACTTGAGGATGCCGAACTGGATTTCTGGTGACATCGTTTTTGACGGAGTGTCGTTTTCGTATCCAACGCGACCCGAGTATCAGGTGCGTGTCGGTGTGTTATTGCGAAGTTTTTAAATGTATGATAATAAATCCAACTACAGAACTTGAGCGGACACAAGTCGCTGTTTTATCCCATCAAAAAATACCAAATGCCCGAAACAAAGAGTTTGATGAAATGAATATCCTGGGCGCAGCAAGGATTATTGATAATGTTGTGTTTTTTAAAGAAGAGTATACAGCCGTATTCATGTGTTGATTGGTTAAAATCTGTAAAGTACAGATTTAATGGATGGCATACGACATCAGACGCTGAGTACGCTGTCAATCTCAACAAATCAGTACGCTGAGTATGCCATCAGTCTCGACAAAACTCACGGATTTAAACGCGATTAAATTACTGCGGCTGTTTAACATGTGCGAACTTCATAATGAATATTATTATTAAATGGTTGGTGACAAAGATTTGCGTTTTGTCAGCGTTTCTTCTTCATCTGCTTAAACACCAGATGGCGTAATTTTATTTTGGCATATCGTGAGGAGTTCGAATGAGGGCGAAACAGATCGGTCGGTACTACCTTGTTTAATCTTAACTGACCAGTCATGACAGTCTATTATTATGCGGTGTTGCCATTTTAATATATTTCTTATCGCAATGTCTTACCTTACTACGGAGAAACAGTTGCACCCGAAAAACATAATTGGATTATATTAAATGAACGAGCTACATTAATTTTTTTCCTGCTATTGAGTAGAAAGTTAATGCAATTCCGTGACGATATGATTGATAACAACATTAAAAGTAAAGGGTTGCACCCTCTCCCACAAAATTTCAAGTCCTTAAAAATTTTTGTTGCCCTTCATGAGCTCCGTCCTACAAAGCCCTATAAAAGATTATGACTACCACTGTAGTGTAAAGACCATTTTTTAAAGCCTATGCTTTATTTTTTAAATCTTTGGCTGGCACCACTTTCTCTCATTTATCCCCCAACACAAAACAAAGTGGTGTTTTGCCTATGATCTATAGGTTTGATTTTTTTGCGGTTGGTTGTTAAAAAAGATTTTTTTTCAAATGTTTTCCTCAAAAAATATTACTCTTCAAACTTTTTCGCTTATAAAGCACAAGCCTTCACCTGTACTGAAAATTTTAAAATTAAATACTGTATTTGATCATATCAGAGCCAGAGCTTGATCACTAAAATGTACAAAAAGTTATAGAAATTATTAGTCTAAATGCGAAAATTGTAAAGTTATTTCTCATAATTACGTTTGTTTAAAAGTCAAACAAAAATTTTGAAATTATATTTTAATCAGCAGTTGAAAACTTTTCACTCATCATAATTTTAAATCTAAGCTTATCACATTTTTAAAATTTTGTTTGAAGTTTTCGAACAATTTAATCACAAACAATTCATTCATTTTTATTGAAGAAAAAAATCAATGGTTTAAAAATTGTTTTACTAACACTTTTTTTGCCTCATTGTTTTTGCGTAGTATGTCAACTGCCAGAATATTCTACTTACTTTAAAACAACAAAAATTGTATTGAACGTAAAGCACCGTAAAGTCAATTTAAGCTGTAATTCTAAAAATATGCCGCTAAAATATTACGGTTCAGTTGAGTTCTTTATCTTCTTTATTTTACGAAGACAATTCTTTCATTTAAAACTAGCTGGTTTGTTTACCTCAGTAACCAATTTGTTCGTTTTTCAAAGCATACCGTAAAGTGTTGAAATCGATTTTGTTAGCACTTATTGTAAGCTAGTTTGAACTGATTAGTTTCTTTATGATAATGAATTAATGGTGACACAACCTCAAGTTGCTATCGACGTCAGACTTTTCTAACAATTATTTAAGTCAAATGAAAATGACGAGAATGAACTTTACCTGATTGTAATTTAATAAAATTAGTTTAAAGATTCGTTTTGTGATTCAGGTTTTAAATAATGTTTCTTTTTGTGTTGGTCGTGGCCAAACGGTGGCGCTAGTCGGTCACAGCGGGTGTGGAAAAAGCACAGTTATTCAAATGATACAGCGTTTCTACGACCCCAAAGTAAGTTTACATTTTATAGCACACTTATCGATAAACTATGTTTTTATATTGTACGACGAGAATAGCGAAGTGCTTTGATTAATCTTTCATCACAACGAATGGTTTCCTCAGAAAGTTAACTCACAAAGTATCGCATTCAGTCTGAGACTTCACATTCCTTGAAAACCACTGATCTCAATAATCAGTTTATGTAATAGATTCTTGCGATAACTCCCAATATTGTATTATAAAATCTTTAAACCGAAAAAAGAAAAAAAATTGGAAGATTATTATAGAAAGGCAAGATGCAACACATATATTGTGTATAGCATCAAGTGAACATTTGGCCACATCAAAATCTCTCTTCTGCTCAAGATTTTTGTCGGTCATCGGCTTTCCTCATTCTGTTTCTACCTTCCAGATTAAAACAATGATATAGAATTCATGGCAGTATTGTTGAGCACAACCGGATTACAATTTTGATGAACGAGAGTGTTTTGTTAGTCAAAAGCTTATTTTTTAATTTAAGTTTGTCTGGTTTAATTTGTAATATAATTCATTAAACGAAGATACAGTTGTCAGAGCGTTTGTTTTTTTTATAATGAAAAGACCAAATAAAGAAATTTAAAATATTCTGTCGGATTTTTTTGTGCTATTCGAGTTGCTTACTTTGTTCCGTCTGGAGTTTTTATAAGCAAAGACCAGTTTTTATGAAAGTGTGGGAAAACTACCTGATGAGGTTCGACCAAAGGGGGATGGGGGTCTCCGTGCTGTTGATGAATGCCATGGAGACCACACTTAACTATATGCCGACCTTGCCCTATCTCGAGGGTTCAAGACACAAAGTTGCACTTAGAAAATTAACAAAAACAATTAAATTTCAACCATGACGTTCAAATTTCTTTTTTAAACTTGAAATACGTCGAAAATATTGACTGCGTCATATATCGCAGTGCGGCAAGGTGACCATCGGAGGGGAAGACATCCAGACGATGCGGGTTCGCAACTTACGAGATGCGATTGGCGTTGTGTCGCAGGAACCGGTTTTATTCGGAACCACCATCGCCGAAAACATCCGATGGGGGCGAAGAGGAATATCAGACCGACAAGTGCAAATGGCAGCAAAACAAGCAAACGCTCTCGGTTTTATTCTTAAACTTCCTAAGGTAGAATTGTTAATCTTTTTCATTTTTGCTTTTTTAACATTTAAAACATTGGCATTTGTAATTGTCAATTCATAGCATTTACTGATTTACTCATCGTTTGTTAAAATGCGTTTGTCACACTTAACAATTACAGTTTATCGTCCAAACTTAATTTCTTCTTTGTTACATTCAAACGTTAAAAACTGGATTTGTTTATTTAATTCAGGGAAAAAATCTTTATCGCATTTGACTTATTCAAATACATTTAATTTTTTTTAAACATCTAAATTTCAACAGCTTTATTATGATATGATAATAGTGGTATCTTTTGAATCACATTTCACTCGACGATATATTCAGTTGAGGTAACTAATTTTCACTTGTCAAGTAATTAGATAATTAACAAGTTTACTTTGTACTTTGTATTAATAAGAATTGGAAAAAAATATTTTGGACGTGCCAGGATTGAAAGAGTCAATACTTGGTTTAGAAATAGCAGGTAGATTGCGACGATTTGAGAATGTATTTTGGTGCAGGATAACAATATTTTGAAAAAAGTGTTGAAATATATTATAGATTGACGAAAAAAACTGGTTTCGTTCAAGGAAAATATAGAAAACCAAAGGTAAGGCTATGTCGCAAAAATTGGTGTGTAAATAGAACAGGCTGCAGATCAGATAAAATAGAGAATAAGGGAGTGAAAAGTCGTTGAGGAAAAGAAATGAATCTAATCAAATCTGGTGGAAACAGGAATCAAACCAGATTAAAGCTGAACCAACAGTGGTAGTACAGGCATTTATCTGAACCTTAAGTAATGTGACTTTTGAAATAGACTTTTGGGTGTGTAATTTGAGGGTCAAGTCACAAAGATAAGTATAAGAAAAAAAATGAACAAAATAATATATATCATATTGTTACAAAATATTTTGGCGCCAATATTTTTTACTCAAATATTTCCTCTTATACAGTACAATGTAAGGAATTAGTTGATGATCATAGTTTTAGATAGTAAAGAAACTTTAAAGAACCAGATTTTATCCGCAATAAAGAAAAATTTAAATGAAGATTTAATCTTATAAAAGTCACTCAGAACTTTTGCAATCAGCATCTAATGTAAATAGGCTTACTAAAAGTTCAAAATGAATTAAATACAGTTACCACTTAACAAGCAATCAATTTTACCAAAAAGATGACATAGCCCAACTTATTCAAAAAATGCAAGAACCCACTCTCCATTCAAAACTTTACACGATTTTTTTAGTTGATGTTAGAGCAGGGATCGGCAACCCCTGGCACGCGTGCCAATCATGGCACGCGAGGTGATTTTATACGGCACGCGGCGTCGTGAATATTTTTCAAAAACACGTTTACGGATCTTTTTTTTTTTAGAGATCACCCTGATTTTGGGAGAAAAATAGGGAAATCAGAGATGAAATCGAAGTGAAGACCTTTTTTTTTTTAGAGAACATCCTGATTTTGGGAGAAAAATAGGGAAATCAGAGATGAAACCGAAGTGAAGACCTTTTTTTTTTAGAGAACAACCTGATTTTGGGAGAAAAATAGGGAAATCGGAGATGAAATCGAAGTGAAGACTTCTTTTTTTTTTTTTAGAGAACGTCCTGATTTTGGGAGAAAAATAAGGAAATCGGAGATGAAATCGAAGTGAAGACATCGGCACGCAAACGTATATTTTGACATTGAATTTCACAACTTGGCACACTGGAAAGAAAACGTTGCCGACCCCTGTATTAGAGTATAATGTTTTTTACATTTTAAATATTTGTTGTTCAATTAGATGACAGATTTGTTCCAATTACAAAAACAACAGTAAAAATTTAACAATAAGAAAGAGGAACCAAGCATTGGGGTGATTATGGGGATTATTGGAGCACAGTTCCTAAGTTGAAGAATTATTCTATCGTTCCTTCCTGTGCCTTTCATTAAAAAAGCTTGACTCTTAATTAGCACATTATTTAAAAAATATTATTCTTAGATCATAGAAAAAGATTTTCTAACTTTTATAATCTGTGGAAAAGAGATAAAAAAGAAATCATGTTTTCAAAAATATCGTAAATTCTACCGACTTTTCGTGCATGTGGTACAAATTGTAGAGTCCTTAATTACTACAATGTATTATTTATTTTGCAATCAAATGCATAATTTATTAAATGACAAGAATAACGTTTTGCCTGTATGAAAGAGTTGGCATTGGTAAACTATTGCACAAACTAAAAAGCACCAAACAAAATTTTCTTTTTAGCGATGAACTGACTTTGGAAAAATTTGCTTCTCACAACTTTTTTCAAAACAAAAACAAAAAAATTTTGTTCTAAATTTGAAGTTTAATTATAAAGTTGTTTTTTTTGCTAGAAATTCAACACTGTTGTTGGGGAAGGAGGCAGTCATTTAAGTGGAGGACAAAAACAACGAATTTCGATTGCAAGGGCTATTGTTCGCGATCCTAAAATTCTTCTTCTTGATGAAGCAACATCGGCTTTGGATTCTTCAAGCGAACTAATTGTTCAAAAAGCGCTGAAAGCGGCATCAAAAGGTAAATTAAAAAAAAATTCTTCATGAACATTCTTGTGGGGTATGTCTTACTTTTACTAGTGAGGTCTTAAAGTTCAAATATTCTATTCTTTGAAATCGAAAAATTAAATATTGTCGCCTAAATTAAAAATGTCGTCTTAAATAGATTTAATTAAGCTTTTTTATCACTGTCAAGAGTGAATCGATTAACGGGGCATAATTTCTAATTAATGTTCAGATTTTTACCTTCTCATTAAAAATATGATTTTTTTCATTAAAAGAACCGAACAAAACGAAAAAGTATATTGTTTCAAAGTTCATTCACATCAACAATTGTCGTTTACAAAATAAAACTCACGTGATTTTACAAAGGTTAGGCTACTAATTTATATAACTTTGACGTTATTCTTGATCTTGATGACTATCTTGTTGCTGCAGATCGCACAACCATCGTTATCGCTCATCGATTGTCAACGATACGTAACGCGAAGAAAATTATTGTCCTAAGTGAAGGAAAAATTGCCGAACAAGGTAGTCACAGTGCGTTATTGCGTAAAAACGGTCTTTACGCGAGTTTGTATCGAGCCCAAACTGGAACGTCCTCCGTAAATAAGGATAACGTTTACAAGGATGACGAAATGTTTGGAGTTGACGATGATACAGGTTGGTTTTTTGCAACATTTGCAACACTTTCTTTGTTTAATTATGGTTGAAAAATGATTAGTTATATCGTTTGATATTTTTATTTAAATTTTAACCATGTTTACCTGCACTTTATAACTGTTTTAATGAGGCAATAAATTTTAGCTAAACCAAATTTAAATCTTTGGTAACATCAAATTTTTTGAAAATATTTTTAGATGCAATGGTTGTCTATACTTTTTCACTGCAGTAGCATTATAATTCTTTTACAAAAATAACACAATATTAATAACAGCAGTATTAATATTTTCTTGAATTAATAAGTATAAATTAGAAACAAATGACAAATGTTCAGGAAATCAGAATTTTCTCCGAAATGATAATATCAAAAGGTCTAGTTCCAAGAAGTGGAACCGGACCTGGTCAACCAGGATCCTAAAAAGGCAAACATCATTGTCGTTGGTTCCTTTCTACTACGTAAAAGATCTTTCCACTCCTGATCTGGTGTCATTACCGTCGATAAAAAAACGTCCAGCTAGCGAAACTGAATCTGATGCCGGAACCGTAACGTCTGAAGATCGGAGCGGAATAGACGAGGTTTCGTTTTGGCAACTCCTGAAACTAAACTCTTCAGAATGGCCATACATGGCAGGTGATTTTTGCGGTGTTGTGCAGTCCACCCAATAACGTCAAATAACTTGGTGGTGGTGGTGGTGGTGGATTTACCCGACCCATTCCTAGGGATGGGGGTGCGGATCAACTCCGCGGAGTCCCAATAATCGGGCGACTCCCCATGGACGGGACCAGAGGTCTAGAAGAGAGAGGGTGTGGCCGAATATGGCCCGACGCAGATGGTCCAGTACAGGGCAGTCAAGCACGAGATGTGAGAGATCTTGTGATTCAGAACCACAGTTGCTGCATGAAGGAGTCTCGGCTCGACCAACCCTGTGGAGATAAGAGTTAAGGAGAGTAAACGGGAGAGAGCACTGCGAGTGGAGCGAGAGAGAGTAAGCTCCTCGGGAGGTACTGAAGGGATTTGGTGTTGAAAGAAACTAGATTGGACACTGAGTCTCCAACTGGTGTAGAGGGATTGTCTTTGAGAGGAAATAAAGGGTACGAGGACACGGATATGTTGGAGGGATCGAGAGAAGTTCCGACTTTGGCTAGAGAGTCAGCTAAGTCGTTACCTGAGAGGGAAGAGTGACCTGGTATCCATTGCAGATGGACTACCTTGGATTGGGATAGAGAATTGAGAAGGGATTGTGTATTGGATAGGGATTTGGGGGTTAAATATGGTAGGGGGGAAGAGAGAGTTGATAGGACAGATAAGAGTCGGAAAAAAGAGTGATAGATTCAAAATTACATGTCTTGGAGTGAGAGATACACCACTCAAGAGCATGTAGGATAGCGAAAGTTTCGGCACTATAACTGGTAGCCCAGGGACCAGTCGAGAAGGAGAGCGAGGTAGCAGTGATACACTTTGTACACTTGATGTGTATCCCTGCACCACCCTGCCCCAGCCCGCCAGGTACCGAACCGTCAGTCCAGGCAGAGATATCGCTGTGAGATAGGGAGGAAAGATAGGAGGTAGCTGTGGTGTTGCAAAGGGAGGGGGGGTCTTTGCGAGAGCATGGGGATGAGAGGTGGAGTGAAATTGTGTAAGTAGATGGGGTAGACCAGGGGGTTTAGGAGGGCAGAGGATTAGAGGTTCACGGGCAAGATGTAGACTAGAGGTAAGGTTATGTGATCTGGAGAAGGATCTCCATGAGCTCTTTTTGAGACGTGTACGGGGATTTGAATTCGCAAGAGAGGCTATGGGAAAGGTTGAAGGTAGCCGGAGGGCTTGTTCAAAGAAGGAGAGGGATTGGTGGGTGAGGGTGACTCGTAGTGGAGGTAGAAGTGCTTCTATATGAAGTAGAGGGATGGGAGTGGACGATAGACAACCTGTGATTACATACAGGAAGATCTATGCATCCTCTCCACGGAGGTGATGTGAGTAGGGGATGAGAAGGGAAACCAGCCTGGGGAAGCATAGGTGAGGATGGGGCGAATGAAGGCTTTTTATAAGGTACATAAGGATTCTTTTGATGGACCCCAGGAGGCAGAGGCGATAGAGCGGAAAGCACGAAATCGGCTGTGAAACTTTTTCCGTAAAGATGGGACATGATGTTTGAAAGAGAGAGTGCGGTCGAAGGTTACACCGAGAAAGGTTGGATGAGGGTTAAATTTGAGTGGGGTGTTAAGAATTTACAGAGAGGGTTGTATACGTGATTGGTAGGGGTCTAAGCTGAAGAAGGATGTTTCACATTTGAGAGGGTTGAGGGGAAGGCGCCATTTTGAGGACCATTCCACCAGCCTGTTGAGGGCAGCTTGTACTATGGAAGTTGCACACTCAACGCTCGGGGAGAAGGCCCAGATGGTTAGGTCATCTGCATAGAGAGAGGTCTTAACAGATGTAGGAAGGAAAGTGGGAAGGTCATTGATATATAAAGAGAAAAGAACTGGTCCAAGAACTGAACCTTGGGGAACTCCTCTTCGGAGACGGAAAGGACGACTGTATGAATAACAGATACGGACTTTCGAACGGCGATCTGAGAAGTAGGATCGTATCCATTCAACAAAGCAAAGAGGAAGATCTAATGAGAGGAGTTTAGAGAGAAGGGCAGAATGCCAAACTGAGTCAACAGCTTTCGCAAAATCCACAGTGGCAAGGACTGTACGTGCGCCCGGCTTAGATTGGTGGTAGGAATCTGCGATTGACTGTGAGAGAAGGAGAACCTGATCTACAGTCGATCTACCAGGTCTAAAACCAGCTTGCACGGGTGAGAGAACGTCTTGTTGTTCGAGAAAATAGGTTAGTCGTCCTAAAACCATTCTTTCGAAGAGTTTGGAGGTACATGAAGTGAGAGAAATGGGTCTATATGAAGAAGGTGAATCAGAGGGTTTTGCCGGTTTGAGAATGGGGATGATTGTTGATTGCTTCCAGGTAGACGGGAAGGTGTGTGTTGACCAAGAAAGGTTGAAGATATATAGAAGAAAATGTAATGCAGATTGTGGAAGGTGGGTTAAAAGAGGGTAGGTAATTTGATCAGGGCCTGAGGAGGTTGAGGTTGAGAGTTGAGAGATAGCTATGGAGAGTTCAAGGGAGGAGAATGGTGAACAGAAAGTGGAATGCAGGGTGTTGCAGTGTGCAGTTCTGATATGATTGATCTGAGCTTTCTCGGTGCTTCGAAAAGGTTTTGGGGTTTGGGTAGAGAAATGGGACTGTAGATGTGAAAAGAGATGGTTGGCACAATCTACAGGGGTCTGGCAATTTGGGAAGTTGGGGAGGTCAGAAGTAGCTGGGGAGGGGGAGCCAGAGATGGAGCGAAGTAGAGAGAAGACTTCACTGGGACGGGTTTTAGGAGAAAGGCTAGAGCAAGTTTTCTGCCAAGACTTAGCTTTAGCCTTAGTAATCACAGTGGAGGTATATCTGGAAGTGGCGATATAGTGCTGGCGGTCTTCTTTGGAACAGTGTGCCTTTGCAAATGCCTTTCGGCGTTTCGCGACGGCATCTGCGACTTCGGAAGACCACCAGGCTTTAGAAGGGCGGTTGATGCTGCCGAAAGGAATGGCAAAAGTGGCGGCATCATTGAGGAGTTTGGTAAAGGTGTGGGTGGCTTCAGAAAGAGAAAGTGTTGTAAAGTTAGAGAGGGGAGGGCAGTGGGTATCAATATAGGTAAGGTAATTGTCCTAGCGAGCTTTATTGTAGTTAAATGAGGGGGGCGGTGGATAGAGTTAATTAAGGGGGAAGTGGGAATAGTGATAGAGATAGGAAGATGATCTGAGCCGAGTTCCGGAAGGGTCTGCCATGTGCATTTAGAGGCTACTCGGGCAGGAACTAAAGAGAGATCAGGGGAGGATTGGTTTCCGGTGGCACGGTGTAGTAGGGTGTGGTGTTCGGGGTTGTTAAGAGGTAAAAGATCAGAAGAGAGGAGCCAATCAAACAGCTCTTTGCCTGATTGGTCTTCCGGTGAGTGGGAGTCTCAGGATGAATGATGGCTGTTAAAGTCGCCAAAGATGTAAGTGGTAGGGGATGATGGTAAGAGAAAGGGTGAGAAGAATTTTGGGCGAGAGTCGGAAGAAGAGGATCGGATAGGAGGGACATTTATATTCATAGACGTTGAAAAGATGTAGAGGGACTTCATAGACGTTGAAAAGATGTATAGGTGAGGCTCCTTTACTTTAACTGCGATAGCTAAATAATCGGAGCTGGGGTCGAAGAAGGAAAGGGATTGTGTGGAGAGTGAAGTGTAGGTTAGCCGTTTTTGACAAGTATGAGTACGCCACCTCCTAGGTTTTCCGTAGAGTTGGTGGTTCCTCTCCTTGTCATAGAACGGTTCTTTTGGAGGGTTTTGTAGCCGGGTATGCGGAAATTGGAGTCAGAGGAGAGGTGTGATTCTTGTATGAAGATAAGATCGTACTGATTATGAGAGAGGAATTGTATGAGTTCAGTACGGCGAGGGCGAATCCCATTAGCATTCCACTGTAGGATTCGGAGGATGTTTTGAGAGGGAAAGGAAGGATGGAAAGAGGATTGCGTGAGAGGAGAGATAGTATTTTGGGTTTGAGGAGGAGGTATAGATGATGCTGAGGGGGGTATGTAAAAATTAGTTGGGGGTGTTTAGGAGATCGATGGGGTTATTCGTGGTTGTTTTTTGGGGGGGTTCATTTTTGAAGATGTGGTTTTGTGGGTGTTTATGAGTGAGGGTGGGGGATTTGGGGTGTAAATGGATGGAGATACAGAAAAGGATGAAGATACAGGATTAGGGTATGAGAGGGAGGGGAGGGTTGAGAGGAGGATGGGCACATTGAGTCCAAGAGTGTCACGGGGAGATTTTACGAAAGTCAGCGGGAGAAAGACCAGAGCAGGAGAGGTGTACCCAGAGAGAACAGTTGGTACATTGTATTGATCTGTTTTCCCAGGTGCCTCTACGGGAGCAGACAGAGCAGAAGTCTATAGGGCCAGGGTTGGGGTAAATATCACCACTGATGAGGAGAAGCATAAAGATAAGTATCAATGGTGGGTGGGATGAGTAATGAAGAGGTTTGGGGTGGAAGGAGGGACTAAGAAGAGTTGTCCGAAAGAAAGTAGAAGAGGTAAAGGGGCGGTCAATTGGGTTTAAGAGTGCTGTCCATATGTGACCGCGCATTGGACAGCAGGGTTAAAAAATGAGAAGAGTTGTCCAAGGGAGAATCGCCCGAGGATGAGACCCTCGGGGAATTGACAAGCCATTTCGACCCTCCCCAGTGCAGGAAAGGGGACTGCACCACCACGATGAGGTGGCTTGTCTCAAATAACTTCGCATATTTCATCGTCTACATTGTCCGATGCTTGTTTAGTTCTTGAGAAAAAAGGTGATTTTTTTAAATTGACAAATCACAAATAAGCAAAATGTAAATAAAATCAATCGAAAGGTTTTTATTTGGTATTTGATATTTACTTGGCATCAATCGAATTACTCTAATCTAGCTTTATTTTGTAAAAGCCCTTTACACGACAAGGATTTTTAAAAATTGATACAGTAGCTTTTTATTAAAAATTTTATTATTATTATTAAAAAATTTATTCAATCAATTAAAAAAATTTTTACAAATTGATACAGTATACTTTTTTAGTTAATCTCGCGAAACAGCAGTAGCAGCAACCCAAATCATAAGAACATATTTTCTAACGGTTATTATGAACTGCTCAGTATTTTAAGACGAGTATTTGAGAAAAAGATGATTGCAGAAACGCTTTATTGCTTCATTAATTTCAGCTGGTTGCATCTTTGCTGCAATCGCTGGTGCAACTGACCCTCTGAACGCGATTGTGTTTGCTCGTGTGCTGGGGATATTTATACTTTCGGATCCCAACGAACAAAACGAGCTGGCAGTCTTGTACGGTCTGTTATTTTTAGCTCTTGGCGCGATTTCTTTTATTGCTTTTACATCTGAAGTAAGTTGATTTATTGTAACATGCCATAAACAAAAGCATATTGTCTTTGCTGGGCGCAAAAAGTGTTTTAAGCTTTATAAAAAAATTTATAGTTTTTATGTTTTAAAAAATAGAAGATTTTCTCTTGACTTAAAACAATGTATTGGGTATGAACTGCGTTAACATTTCCAAATGGATTACTTTCGTTCAGTTTTAATTATTTTTCCAATTTAAAAAATTACAAACTACGAAGATGGTTTTTCAAGAAAACATTTGCTTTTTGAACGATTAAAAACTTATTAAAATATTAAAACTTGCTTCATATTTTTCTTTCCTAAAGCATCTACAATTACAAAATCTTATTATTCTTTTAGTCAACTTTGTTCGCTAAATCTGGTATTGAGTTGACACTGCGATTAAGAAAGAAGGCCTTCTCTTCCATATTAAGCCAAGATATAAGTTTTTTCGACGAGGTGAAAAACAATACCGGAGCTTTATGCAACAAACTCGCTTCTGATGCAGCTTTGGTTCAAGGATGCACGGGTTCGAGACTCGGGGTCATCATAAAAAATTTCAGTTCTCTCGGTTTGTTTCTTTTTTAATTTTAAGTTAGGTTAAAGATTTTTTTCTAAATTATTCGCTGTTTCTCTTGTTTTTTAAGAATCCAAAGTGAAAATTATGACCAGGCAGCTATAGTTACTAGCTTAAAATGTTATAGCTTAAAAAAAAACTCCTTGTTGTTTTATGGCAATGATTTCCAAACTGTGCACCGGGACTCGAAAAATATCCTGGTGCGTTACGAAAAAATTTGTACGAGGTATAAGTGGACACAAAACAAACTAAGTACCAAACCTAACCTTTGATTGTATTTTCACCCAAGCTTGTCTTGAATTCGAGTGTCTGTCCCCCCACCACTGCTACTTAAACCAAACAATCAGCGGTGGCGAGTTGTTGACACTCTTCCCGGAAATCAAATTCAAACTCCAGCCCGAAGCAAGAATGATAATCTATTAGCCTTGATTTTCTCTTAATATTTTATTTAGGAAGTGCGCCGAAGTACTTCTGTTTCTCTAATAGTGAGCTGGGAGAGTAAAAAGTTTGGGAATCACTGTAATATAGGCTTATGGATGTTGCGAGTGTCTCTTAAATGATGCAAATTTAAATGTTAAATAGAAAAAATAAATAAATATATAAAAAACGTTTATTTTCTTAACATATTTTCGTTGATTGCAATTAAATATTGGTTTTTATAATTTGTTCAATAAATTATTGGTATTCTTCCAACCTTCTAAATTTAATATGTTCAAATGAATATTTAAGGTGTTGCACTTGGAATTGGATTTGTTTTCAGTTGGAAATTAACTCTGGTTACTCTGGGGTTTGTCCCTTTTATTATCCTTGGCGGAATCATAGAAATGACTTTGATCATTGGTGAAGAAAAGGAAGGGCTTGAAGAAAAAGACGAAGCAAGTATGTTTCAAATAATAAATTTAAACAATTTTTCGGTTATAGCTCATAACTTTTTTGTTAGAACTACTAACAAAGAGTTTTCAAAATAAATTTTGAGATTTTTGACACAGTAACTTGTAAACATTAAAGTAACGACTAGTTTACTTGCTGTAGGTCAAATTGCTGCTGAAGCAATAAAGAATATCCGCACAGTGGCGTCTTTGTGCGGGGAGGAGAAAGTTTGTAGACTTTACGGCTCAAAATTGGAAGTTCCCGTCAAGTAAGTGGATTTCGACACCATAAAATGATATTTGTCTCATCAATATTCTTTAGTTTAGTTTATACATGTTTTTTTTATGAAATTCTTAATTTTACGTTAAGGATATCACACTAAATGCGTGACTTTTCATAAGCACGTTGAACTGAAAAAGATGGCGTTTCAGTTAAAATAGCGCAGGGTGACAAGTCAATCAACCGTATTGTTCTATATTCTCTGGTTTTACTAAAACAGGGATTCTTAAACTTTTTGAGATGCACCCCTCTTTTATCATAAAAACAAACTTGCTCCTCCGTTGATGATACCAACAAAACCCAAGCCCTAATATATTACGAAATCTAACAGCATTGAACAAAACAACAATAACTAAATTTTGTTATTAAAAAGGATTTCAGATCAGATTAAAATTGCACTTCAGATTGGCTTTACAGTCAAGTTTGTTCCTGTATTTCGTTTTTATACTTGGAAGAGTAGAAAACAACTTTCGCACAGGTAAGTCAATAAAAAGGGAAGGAGTGTACGTATAGCTCAGCACCTGCACTCTTGTATATGTGCACATATTTTGCCCAGAAATAAGTCAGTGACATAGTTTCGAAATTCTTTTTTACGGTCAAGTTACATTTTGTTTTCGAAAATTCCGCTTGCAATTCTTCGGAAAAGCATCCTTGTTCTGCCAAAAATAATTGCTTGTCATCTTCAATTCTGGAAGTTCAGTGTAGCTCGAATCTTAGAAATATCGTTTAAATTCTTGTTGTAAAATTCGCAGGTATCCCTGCAGCTCAACTTTAAGCTCGCCCTTAAGTTCAATTTTGTTTTTCTTAAAGGCAATATTTATTAAAAAAATAAGCTGCATTTTCTTTTGAATTCTATTATGCCCAGCCCCAGTTTTGCCACGAAAGCATTGGTGGCATTGTAATCATTGACACGATTGATATTCTTGCCCTGCAAAATTAAGTTTAAAACATTTAACGCTTTAAAAATATCCACGAGGTTTGCCAACGTAAAATAAAACTCTTGCTTTGATCGACAAAAGAAGGTCTTGTCTTCCACAAGCTTCAAAAAACAGAATAAGTTTATCTTCATTCATATATACTGGCTAGCATGTTAATTTTTGATAATCACCGAACGGATGTATGAAAAAGAAGAGTCTCAGAATTGGAATCCATGTTTTTGCAAAGCTTGAAAAACAGTTTTGTATTGACAACACTTGCTTGAACGTAGTTGATGGTCCCTATGATTGTTGCAAATTTATTTTTCATGGAAATAAATAAAGTGCTGGAGCCCAGAGCTTCTCGGTGAATCAAGCAATGAGATGTAACCTCATTGGTAGGTTTTCTCCTGTATCTTCAAGACGAATTCTCTTCTAGATTCAAACATTGTCAGACAACCATCAGTGCAGACAATCAGAAATTTTTTCCAAGGTATACTATTGTTACAACAAACGTAAAAACAACTTTAAGCACATCTTAATCTTAACATGTGTTCTCTAGGGATCTGCAAAACAGCATATCCTCTTCAGTTGAAACGAACGTACACTCATAACTGCGATAATCGGGAAATATCAGTGGTTCATCACATTGAATTGAAAAAAAGCTGATAACTTTTTGTAAACTTGACACTCGATGTCCTTTGCGAGCTTATCAATGAGTGTTTTGATCGTACAATTCGAGAGTAAAATCTTCGCCATGTTCTTGCTGTATGTTTTTTCCAACACAAGACCAGCTGCTTTCAACATGCACGGTGTAATCAATGCTTCACCAATGTTGTGAGATTTCTTCTCTATAGTAATCATGTGAGCGATTTTGAATGACGCTTCTATTTGTGCAGACGAAGATTAGCAAAAGCACTCACTCACTTGCAAATTTTAACTTTTTCAGACCGTCTTTCGTACTTTGAAAAAAGCTAAAGGCTTTTCTTTATGGCCAGGGTGTTTTGTCTAAAGATAAAGCTGGAACGACTTGGTCTCGTTGCTTGATTGCTGAGATTTTTATGGCATATAAAACATTTATCGTCGTCGTCATGGTTTGGGATCATCTGGTTGTTCTTGTTTCACCAGATGATGGCGGTGATATTATCGAGCAGGTATCTGGTATCGTTGTCCAGGATTGACAGAATCCAGGACGACTATCGTTATCCAGGACGACGTCCTTTTGTTGCCCGGTGTGTAGAGCATGCAGAAATGATGTGGTCTGCAGTTTATTTATGTGCGCCACTCTCGCAATTACAAGAGGAAGCAAGACCACATTCATGCAAGGATGACCGAAAACGCCCAAGGCCAGTTCGCAAGCGGTTGAGCCTTACCCAACCAGGCCCAGTTCAAGAGGCTTGGAATCAACTCTTGGGATAAAATTACAAAGTTTATATGGGCTATTCAAGTACTCCATGTTCCATGTAAAGCCTATACACTGACCAACACGTATATCTAGTTCAAATGCATTGTCAAATAGTTTCCGTTCGCCAGGTACAAATGGGGGTCTTGATTTTAATCTCTCTTGCCACGCCTCCAATGGCCTGACCAAATGAACATTCAAGAGGTGCTTGGGGTTTAAAATTCTGCGGTTGGCCAAGAGAAGAGTGGCTCCCTGGCGGCGAAGTTTAGCTGGTTGGACACTGACAAGGGTGAGCAGGCTGTTCGTTGGAGTGAGACACAGGCATCCAGTTACAAGGCGCAAAGCGTCATTAAAAACACTGTCAATAAGACAAGTGTGTACAATGCGAAAACAAACTAGTGCACAGCACTCCGCTCTGGAGTAGACAAGAGATAAAGCGGCTATGCGCATTGTTTTAGACCAGTCCTCCAATCCCAAACTGCAAGTCGTCTTAGCAGTGTTACGCGCGAAACCGGGCGGGTCCAAAAGCGTTCACGTCGCCCGGGTCGTCAGTAGACAATTCAAATCATGAGTAGCCGAAGCCGATCTTTCCAAAATGGAAAATCATCCATATCACCCATTGTGGTACCACTTGATTATTCACCGTGAAATCTATAAAACCATACTGTCATATTTTCTCTTTTTTTTTTTATTTTATTTTAATGAAATTATCTATTGAGCTTGTAGCTAGTTACTCACGCCTCCCTGAAAAGTCTTACACGCCGCCCAATTAAAGAACCTAGGTACTAAAATCTCTGTAAATTTAAAACCGGAAGCCGTCATCAAACAATAAACTTTTAGTACGCTCATAATACACGAGCGAAATCGTACTATTGCGCCATCTACTTACTAATCTCTTCAACACATTTCCTCCTTGCATTTGGTCACCTTGACTTACACGAGCCATACGATGTTGTTTGATCTTAGATATAGATCAGGGGTCTTCAACCTTTTTTACCCCATCGACTCTCTTGCTCAAATTCCCTCCAAAAATAATTCGGTGGACTTCCACACAAAAACATGCAAAAACGTTTGGCAGAATCAAAAAAGAAAGACTTTTTTGTCTTCACATCTTTGACCACTGGAATACACAAAAATCGTACCTAAAATTTGGTTGAAGACCAAAAAAAAGGTCATCAAATTAATAGAGCTATAGAAATACACCAAAATTCATTCACAAATCAGAGTGAAGATCTTTTTTTGTTTGGTTTTTGACCTTTTCAGAGAAAATTTTTGTGTATTGTAATGCTCAGAAATCTAAAAACAAAAAAAAGGTCTTCACTCTGATTTGTGAATGAATTTTGGTGTATTTCTACAATCATACTGATTTAATGATCTTTTTTTGATCTTTGAGGCTCAGATTATTTCGTTGGTTAATTGTCTTGTGGACCACCAAACTAGTGACATGAACCCCAATTGATTATTTTCTCTGTGGACCCCTTAAAGTTTTTACGGACCTCGGTCGAGAACCCTTGATATAGATGAACACGTAAGAAAGTCACAAGTTTTACATTTGCATCAACTATTGCTTTTTATGTTTCAAATTCTTAGGCAAAGCACAAATGTTAGTTGATCCATCAAAAACATGGCAGAAAAACGCATTCTTCAATATTGACTTTTAACTTTTCTCGAAATACAGTTCAAGCGTTCAATTTGATTTAAAATCCTTCGTTTTTATGAGATTCTTGCTAAGCTGAATAGGAGTTTGACGTCGGTGTACAATCTGCTTTTAGAAAATTGCGGAAGAAAGCCTTGCTTATGGGAGCAGGTTACGGTTACTCTCAATGTGTCATTTTCTTCGTTGCCGCCGCCACTTTTAGACTGGGTGTGGATTTGCTTGAAACAAACGAAATAACTTTTGAAAACGTCTTCAAGTAAGATGCATGCGTGAATCAAACGATGAATGATTATATTCAACCAATACTCAAACTTCAATTAATGTTTTTAAAAGAAATAAAGACTGACTACCGAAGAGGATAATCGACACGATCAACCTTTTTTTCAGGGTGTTAACCGCAGTGTTTTTTGGTGCAATGGCAGTTGGGCAAAACAGTTCTTTCGCGCCCGACTACGCCGAAGCCAAGCTTGCAGCAGCAAGATTATTTGATTTGTTTAACAGAAACCCTATTATCGACCCGATCTCAGAAAACGGCCACAGCCCTGTAAGTAAGAACAAAAGCGCGAACTCGATTGTGAAAGTTGTAACTGCTTTTAACCAATCACAGGCCGGTTGCAAGGGTTCCATCACACTCCGTTCAATTACTTTCACTTATCCTTCTCGACCCAACGCGAAGGTCCTAAAAGGATTGAATATTAGTGTGGAAGCGGGAAAAACCTTAGCGCTGGTCGGCCAATCAGGTTGCGGCAAATCGACAATCATGCAGTTGCTTCAACGCTTCTATGATCCGCAAGAGGGAGAAATTGTAAGATTATTGCAGAACTTGAATTTTTACTTCTCTTTTTTTGAAAAACGTTTTTAGAATTTCAACGCTCTATAGAAGAATGTAATGTTGTTCAATAATGGGTTTCATAATGCGAGATAATTCAATAAACTTTATCGTTATTTATAAATGTTATAAGAGTCATAGACTCAATATGTAAATCATGTATTTTAGGTCTTTAATTAAGTTACAATATCTTTAAAAAACTATGACATAAACAACTAATGCTGAATTTCAACAAATAACTGTATCTAATATTTCTCTAGATAATTATTTTATTTGGTTTGTATTTATACCTCAAAAACCACATCTATAGAATAAAGCTTTGTCATAGTTGAAAAAAAATATAGTAATTTATTAACACAGTTAATCGACGGGACAGATCTTCGGGAACTTAACGTTTCTTGGCTTCGTCAGCAAATCGGAATAGTGTCGCAAGAACCGGTTTTATTTAACGAAACTATAAAAGAAAATATTTTGTAAGTTTTAAGGCCCGTTTCCGCTACGAGCGTGGAAAAGAGCATTCTTTGTCTCTTTTATTGATCTTCGATTGAAGCGAGCGGTTAAAATTGAAGCGAGCGCAAAAAAAAATCTATAAAACAAACAAAGAATGCTTTTTTCCACGCTCGTAGTGGAAACGGGCCTTTACTTTTATTTTTGTCAGTGCCAACGCTAGTTGAAGTCCGAAGTTGAAAGGCTTTGTTTTGGTTGAGACTAAAGTAACTGTGGACAGATGTTTTTGAAAAAGCTATTGCTAAATGATTTACAAGTGATCTTGAGCATTGCTTTTTTGTCGGATCTACCTTTATCTTTGTTTCTTACTAATATCATTTTTTTATTTATCAATTTTTGCCCTTTAAATTGATGTAAAGATTAAAAAAAGACTGTTATATGTTTTAAATAGGAGGTTAAATAGGTTGTAAAGTGAAGCATAAAGGTTTTTTTATTTACTTCACTTTCACTGGACAGATATGGACAAAATGAACTTTTCCACTACACCTTTGAATAGGGGTACAGGTTTTTATAAAAGCGATGTAATCTGTACTACTACAAAAAAGTTTGACAACCACTGATTTATTAAACGAGCTTTTAAAAAAGTTTAGCACATATAAGATTGCATCTATTTTAACTTTTCCCACGACAAAGTTTATGACGGGATGTATGCATTGGTTGGCTTACCGAGAAACTTCCATTTTTCTTTGAAGCACATAATGGGTTAGATTGTTAGAGTAAGCAAAATTTTTTTCTGTGAAAAAAATAAATGCATTACATCACCCTCGCATTGGTGCTGCGTCATCACTTGAAAAAAAAAATGAAAATCTCAAAAATACAACGATATTCAAATTTGATTGGTTGAAATTGATAAATACAACGATATTCAAATTTGATTGGTTGAAATTGATAAGCAAGACATTAAGACTAGTCAATCAGTTTTTGCTCCTCTTTTCAATTGACTTTTATTAATTACTGATAACTAATTAGACCACTTCCGAATAGCCTAAACCAGTGCTTTTCAACCTTTTTCATACTGTGACCCACTTTCCAACCCAACGTAACTTAGCGACCCACTTTGGTAAACAAAATTTAATTTCCAGCGCAAAAATCTGGTGATCTCAAAAAAAAAAAAAAGGTCTTCACTTCGATTTGCTCTCCAATTTCGCTATTTTTCTCCTAAAATCATGGTGTTCTCTAAAAAAAAAAAGAAAAAAGGTCTTCATCTATTTTCTTCCTCCGATTTCGTAAGTTTCGTCCCAAAACTCAGTTAAATTCTAAAATAATAATTATGAATTTGATATTGTCTAAATATTTTACATTATATATTATTTATAAAAAATTTGCAGCGACCCCCAGGTTGAAAACCACTGGCCTAAACTGTACATAGCAAAAACTGAAGCTGTGACATGGTTTCTTGTTTTTAGTTAATGTTCTTACAATTTTTGTGGAAATGCGCACCTGCATGGCTGCAGTAAAATCAATTGCAAATAGGGATTTATAGCAACTTTGGTCAGCTACTACGTTATCATAACGTTTGAAATTTATGAAATATCGGCAATAATTTATCACAAATGTCAGAGCCCGGTTAAAGTTGTAACCTGTTTTTTTTATAATTTACTTTGAAATAGATTTTTTTCCAGAAGAGTGCGGTAAAACCTCGATATTTTAAGTTTTGGGGATCGAACTACTGGTTCTCTAAAATATTTTCTTGGGCCTCTCACCCTCGGGCCTCTCTTAAACCTCTGGCGCCGACAATGTTTGAATTAATAAAGTTTTTAAATCAAAAGGAAACCAATGACGTGTTTAAATGTCAATTTGATACTTTTAAAACTGTTTTGTTAAGTTTTAGCTTAGTCATCAACAGCGCTATAACGTCGGCTCAGTGATTACAAAGCAGATTTGATTAATCTACCTACAATAAGATTGTGTTTTATTTTGAAACACATTATGACAAAAACATTTGTTGTTGTCCTCCTGAAGAAACCAGGCTAACATGTCCCGTTGTGGACAAACAGTTTTATTCTAATTATGTAATAAAAAGCTAAAAACTTTGTTGAAGAAGCTGTCTCTTTGCATATTTGTAGGTTTTTGGAAAGGTTACTATGATAATTTAAAGTTTCGTTGTTTTTTTCCAGTTTGAAACAGCAAAACAAAGTGCACATTAGAATTAAAACAAGCTTGACTTAGCTTTCTTGCAATAAAAAAATCGAGCCTAAAATTTTGTTCAAGGTATGGTGACCAGTTGCGTGAAATTTCCCAATCGGAAGTTGAAGAAGTTTCGAAGCAAGCAAATGCTCACAAGTTCATTTCTCAATTTGGACAGGTCAATTTGTCAATCAAATATTATTGTCGTAGGTTTTACGTTTCTAAAAAAAGCTAGTTAAAAATAGAACAACACTTATTATCTTATGAATATTGCGATATTAAGGTATTGAAAACTTTTTAACAACAGGGTTACGAAACACTTTCCGGTGAAAAAGGAAGCCAATTGTCGGGAGGCCAGAAACAGCGTATTGCCATAGCCCGTGCTCTTTTGCGAAATCCAAAAATCCTGCTCCTGGATGAAGCAACCTCAGCGTTAGATGCTGAAAGCGAAAAAGTGGAGATTAATTACTTTTTACTGTTTGTACTTTCGCTATGCATAAGCTATTGATATTAGTTCGACGATCATTTCGAGTTAGAAAAAAAGGCCATAAAGTAGGCCTATATGCTATAAGGCTACAAAATAATTTAGTAAATCTAAGTCTGTGGTTCTTAACTTAAATCAGTGATGGCGGAACTGTAAAAAGCATTTTTTGCTTAGTTTTGGACCGACGTATAAAGTATCTAATAAGCAAAAATTTAAGCTAAAAAAAATTGCTTTTCAAATCAGAGGCTAAAAGTTTTAATCCAACTCATAAAAATTAATAAACCAATTTTGTGACTTAAAATCCAAATAAGGACGTCTGATTACTTTTAAAGCAGCCACCTAAATAGACGGTTGCCATACTAATGACCAGTTGGTGTTTAGGGTTCATTTAATTTTATCTTAAGATTTTTTTATTTAGTTACTAGCCTATTAAACAACTATACGAATTAATGCAAAAAATTTAGAAGGCCGCCGGTAAGAAACACCGATCTAAGTAATACAATAATATAGACCTGCTGTGTGCTAAAAACAAAAATTGTTTTAGTTCATTCTTAAAACACTACACTTTTACCTAACCTATTTTGAAATAACTTGCTATTGTTTCTTTAGTTGGTTCAAACATCTTTGGAAGAAGCAAGAAGCGGTAGAACCACTATCATTATTGCTCATCGCCTGTCAACAGTAAAGGTAGCTGATCAGATCGCTGTTATTGATCGGGGAAAAGTTGTTGAAGTCGGGACTCATAACCAGCTCATAGACTTGGGAGGTTTATATTACAGGTAGGATTTATAATGTTTAAAGGACTTTGCGTTTTCTATTTTATACGAGTATGATAAAATGTAATTTACAGCTGAATTTGATTTTCCAACTTAAGCGTCTGATTTTTCGTGCGATCTATTAGATGGCTTAATTACTACCGAACGACCACTTTATGCTTTGACGCCGATGCTAAAACATTAAGAATTGGTATTTATTTTTCTTGAAACAAAATGATGATAAAAAAACAATTTTTTACGCTACAAAGCAAGTTGTTTATTTTTTACGACAAAAAAATCTGTTTTTGAGTTACAAAAAACTGATAAGTTACACAAAATCGGGGAAGAATGACGAAAAGCATTGTTTTCCATCTTGATATGCCTTGCTACATTTCAATCGGTTATTTGTCTTTTATCTTTACAAAACAAAAAAGATTGTGGTGTGGGAAATTTTTTTTTATGAATTCAACTTCAGAAAAACAAACAGTTCAGTTGAACCAGTGCTTCTCAAGCTTTTTTAGAATTCTGCGTACTTAATACTAAATTTTGATGACCCAATTTCTAGAACTACTGTGGGTTTTATTCAACTTAATTTATAAGCGTAAACTTTTGTTTAAACACTTCAGAGTAATGATTCGTTTTGTGAGTTGCTAGTTCGGTTCATTAACTACGAGACCCGTTCTATAAAGCAGTGCTTTACAATCGTTGATCCGCGGCCTAGTGACGACCCAGATAATGGTGACAAAAACATTTTTTTTTAAATAAAAAAAAAATTTATTTTTTGAAATTTAAGCTTTACGCCTTTCTAGACGATTCGCTGATCCAAACTCTAGCGAGGTTCTCTCTAACGCAGTGCTTTTCAACCGGAGGTCGTCGAATGGCTGTGCGAGGTTCGCGTGCAGCTCGTGGTTGAAAAGGCACAAGGCTCAGTTTTAACGTAAATTTCAGCACTGGTTTCCAGGAAATTGGTCTGAAATTCCGAGTTGAAGACAAAAAGTTCATGCAACCAGCATTCTCAAAATATCTAGAAATCAAAGTAAATACTTTTTTTGATCTTCAACTCTAAATGCCGACTAGTTTCTGGGAAGGCTGCGGACAAAAAAAAGTCTTTACTTTGATTTGTAGATACTTTGAGAACACGAAGGCTTGTTGCATGACTTTTTCGTCTTCAACTCGAATCGCGAACCGATTTCCGGAAAGGCAGCGCTAAAACTTACGTTGAACTCAAAGCGAAGACCTCAAAAAAAGATCATCATATTAATGAACAAGTTTTCTGCAAAATTATTAATCTGGGTGAATCGGACAAAACTAGGGGTCCGTAACTAGCATAATTTTTGGAAAGGGGTCCGCGACTGAAAAAAGGCTGGGAACCACTAACTCATTAAAATTAATTATGAAGTCAATTTTGTGTATAAATTGAGATTTTTTACATTTTTGGTCGAGACGTGTCGCAAAATTTTAAAAGTATCCAAGTGCGCCGCAAGTGAAAAAAGTTGCGGAACATTGCTATAAAGCACGATTATTCGATAAGTTTATGAAGGAGAATAATGTGAGAAGCAATTTAAGCGGTGCCTGCTTGGATAACATAACGCTCTTAAACAAAAATTGAAATTGTCTAAGTAGCTGAAAACTCTTAGCCTTCTAGCGACATTTCATCTCGTGTCATGATATTTTTGACATTACTATACAATAACATCGATAAAACAAGAGAAAAAAACTAAATAAAATATTTTACATTAGAATTAGAACGGATTCGATTTAAACCTTCAATTTGTTAATTCAATGTGTTATTTTAATATTTCAGCTTGCATAACTCTCAGAGGCAGCCGAAAAACTCAAAATTATCAACATCAAGTTTATTTTAAATATCAAGTTCTTATTTAACTGTATTTTTTAACACATCGATAACTACTGTTTTATTTACACCAAGCTGCCGCGAAGATGAGGTAGCATCTATGTTTTTATTAACGATATTCTTTTATTATTCATTAACTCCAAAAAATCTACTTTCATAGCTAGATTAAGTAACCGAAGCATTAGACACTATATCGGTATCTGTCGTCATTTAAGATCGTCTGCTTCACTCTAAATAAAACTTTGTTGAAAACATTAAATTTTTTATTGGTAAGCCAAAGCGTTTTTTGTCGAGCTTAGCTCTTTTAATTCGATTAATTGTATCTATAAAACTTTTTGAGTTTTGTGTATTATCACGTGATATATAAATGCCTTTTTAGTATGAGATTTTTTTGTGAGGTGTTGCATATTCATATTGTTTTAATTCGCTAACCTATTCTTTTTAGAAGTTTATCTTTATTTGAAATTTTTAGTGTTGGCACAATATTGCGTCTGTACATGTGTACTTATTTCTACAAACCGGTAATTATCAGCACAAGGCTTATTACTTTTTTTGAAAATGCCATAGCCTACACGTTAATAAACGATTGACAACAAAAATGCACTTAAAAAAGTTGTTTTAGAATCTACGAATTACACCAAAATGAAACTAACTAACAAATTCATGATAACCAGACACTCATGATATGGCAGCAAAACAACTAAAGCCTGCAGTAATTTTCGTATGTTGCATATTGTGTTGAATACGGTTTGAAGCTATTTTATTGCGTAAATAATTTTCTATTGTCAATTTCTCGAAATCACTGTGCCATCGAAACGTTGTGATGCATTGAATACAGATTTTTACGGATACTTCCACTAATTATGTGTTTGTTGCAACTTTTGCAGCTTATTACGGTTCGTTTTACTTTTGCAGCAAACTATGTGCAAGTGGAATATATTGCTTTACTATTTTGCATTATGAAGCTTTATAGTTTTATATGTCTCCGAAAACTGTAGCGAATTGTTCAGTTTTTATTGCATTTTTTACAAATTATCGACAAATAATTTACAAATACAACTTACAACAACCAAATCGCTTGAATATTTTTTTATTGCTATTTTTCGTTAACTTAAAATCTTAACGTATAATTTATAACTTGCAGTTCAAAATTTTTTTACTTACTGTATCATCTTTTTGTTTCTTTGACTAGCAAGACAACATCAGAGACGTTAAACTTAAAACAGCAGTCAAGCGATTGCCAAGATATTGCTGTCAGATAAAAGTGTTCTGTTTTTTATTTTTTGTTTTTTTGGTATATAACTGTGATTTCAAGGTTTTGTTATGATTACCGAACTAAAGAAGGTGACGTTAAATCCTTTTCTTAAGAGCTCAACAACGTGGCGAAAATAAGAGTTAAACTCTATCGATCGCTTCTGCCATTAAAACAAGCTCCCAACCAATTGTCGACACGCTGCCATTTGATAATAAGATTTTATACTTTTTACAACTATCAGTAAAAAAAAATTTTCAGCTGAATTTGTCCATTCCTGATCCAACAAAATTTTCTATAAAAAATTGGACATACTTAAAAAGTTGCTTTAAAAATTTGATCAAAAAGATAATTATCTTTTGACAGCAGTAGGTATCTCGAGACACGTTTAAGGTCTCGAACTTTTGTGCCTCGAGTCCAGGTCCAGACATTGAAGCAATGTGGGCAAAGCCTACATTATGATTTTTAAAAGGTTTTCATTTTTAAAGTGATTTTTCAAAGGTGTTGTAACTATGTTATGATTTGTAGAAATAGGTTGTTTTTTGTTGTTTTGAAGATTCGTCTAATTGAGCTAGTGTCATGGTCCTCTTTAAATTTACCTTTATTCGCAGTAGAATCGAATGGCAATCTATATTGCAAGTCTTGACAATGTAGATAAAGGTGCTCGAGAAATTACGGGTCTTTTTGCATCAACATCTAAACGCCCTGCATTTTGTTTTTTAATAAAAAAATGAATATCCCAAAATGCGACTATATTATGATGTTTTTAATTGCACTCAATACTGTTTTATGACATCATAATAGTTTGCATGTCTTCGCATTATAATTGGAGCAATCGAAACGATTACGGTTCAAAATCTACTCGCGTCCTGCTGTGTCCTTGGGAAAGATGCATCACGGCATTTTTTTTGCTTTAGCTTTCAATCATTCAAGGGGCGTTCAGAAAGTAATGCAACCAGGTTTCTTTTCATGACATTGAGTTTTAAAGGTACACAAATCGTGCATCATAGGAAAGTATATAACATGAGCATTTCATAGTTAGTTCCCGGTGTACTGTAATCTTTTGCTTTCCAAACCGCCTTTTCCCACCTTTTAACGAGTGTATATATTCCTTCATTGTAAAATTCTACAGTCTGTGTTTTTAACCACTTCCTAACAGCAGTTTTAACCTCTTCATCACTGGAAAAATGTCGCCCCCTCAAACTTTCTTTGAGGGGCCCAAACAAATGGAAGTCAGACGGTGCCAAGTCTGGCAAATATGGAGAATGTAAAATTGTTGTCCAGCCGAAGAAGCTGATGACCTCACGGGTTTTGAGGCTGGTGTGAGACCTAGCGTTGTCATATTGCAATAAAACCTTAGACATTTCCAAAGCAGATCGAACTCTTCGTATTCTTGCTTTCAACTTTTTTAATGTACCGATGTAAACATCTGAATTGATTGTTGCTCTTTTGGACATGAAGTCTACCAGTATCACACCAACACTATCCCAGAATACAGTCACCATCACTTTTTTTGCAGATTGCTGAGATTTGAACTTCTTCTAGCGTGGTGAGGTGGGATGGCGCCACTCCATTGATGCTCTCTTTGACTCTGGTTCGAAGTGGTGAACCCAAGTCTCATCTCCGGTCACTATTCGCTGCAAAAAGGTTTTGTCACTATGGCAATATTCCAGAAGTTCAGAACAAGCTTCTAGACGGGATTGTTCATGAGCCTCTGTAAGCTGCCTTGGGACCCACCTTGCACACACTTTTGAATACCCCAAGATATCCATGATCTTTACAGCATTTCCTGCAGTTACTCCTATTGACTCAGAAAGCTCATTAATAGTGATGCGTCTGTTTTCTTTAATCAATGCATCTGCCTGATCAATGTTAGCAGAACTGTGAGCAGAAGATGGCCTACCACTTCTTGGCCTATCGCAAAGATCGCTTTCAGCAGGTTCTTCCTGTCCATCATTGATTCGCTTTACCCACCTCATCACTGTGCTGTAGTCTATCGCACCGTCACCATACACTTGCTTTAGCCTTCTGCTTATGTTTTGAGCTTTTTCTCCCTCCGACAGTAGAAATTCAATAACAACTCTTTGCTTCTGCCGAGATTGCTCTGGGGCAATCATGCCAGTTTCACCTTTGTTAGGTAATGCAAATCGCTTTTCCGGCGAAAAATTGGATTATTTTCGTGACCTCCCGAAATGCGAAAGTCGCAACTGCCAATAGCGAGGAGATTTGATGTATTTGACGTTTTTTAACTGATCGATCAACTTATAGACTGTTTAAATTAAATGTAATGGCCTATCTCCGCTCTTAATGACCTAAATGCATTGTTCTAATTAAATAGTAGCGATGTAACCTCGCTTTGGGTAGCGATCTGTGTGAATTCGATTTCATTGTAAAGTTTGTCGTCCGAACCACGTGGCCCAATTCAAATTTACAATAAATAGAGAGACATCGCTTTCATTAAACAGTGACCATAATTTCGCTGATAAAACGGTGACCGTGATTTTGCTGAATGGTCAGGTGACCATTGTTTTTGTTGTATTGTGCTAAGTTGCTGCGCTTGTGAAGCCGTAGGCAAAAAATAAATTCAATCCTCTCCTTTGTATTTAAGTTACAGCTATATTTTTTCTGGAAATCGGGCGTCATAGAGTTACACATATTTAAATATAAGGGTAGTTTGTAACTTGGGGGGATTTTGCTGACCTTATTCAAACAAGTTCAGCACTTCGAGGACGGATAAAGCTATTGAATTCCGTTAAATCATCGGACAAGCCAGTATTTTTTTGACGAAGAGTGAGTTTAAGAATCGCGAGTCTTTCTTTTTAACAACGTATTGAATTTACGAGTTCCTTTATTAACAAATATTGAATTTATAATTTCTCTTTTGTACCAACCTTCTAACGAAGAAGACACAGAGGGATTGCTTAAAATTTGAATTGCAGATTGCAGTAATTCAAACCCTTATTTTTTTACAAAATCTGTAAACCTTAGTTACCAGTCTATAATCTGTAAAAGAATCAGATGTTAGTTAAATGAATGCTGCAAGAAATTAAATCAGTGGCATTACTTTCTGAACGCCTCTCATATAACCAAATAAAACAGAACTTCAACCGGACAGCAATATCTTGGCACTTCCGGAAGCAGGTCGGGGTGATTATTCACAGTAGACACTGTAGTTGCAGCGGTCAGGATTCAGAGTTCCACTGTTAATCAAGGAGAGTTCCGCTTTTAGTTTGCAAAGTTCAGCTCGGTTAATGCCAGAAAGAATTGGTAGGCTAAGTGGTTTGTTGGAGTGGGACGCTGACATCCAGTGACAATGTGCAAGGCGTCATTCATAACACTGTCTATGAGGCGAACATTAAAGTTTCCTGAAAAGAAAAAAGTTATGAAACTGCTCATCCGTGTCGTCATTTTGTGACGTTTAATCAGCTTGTATTTAATGTATTCGTATAGGAAAAGATTGGGGCGAATAGTTAGAGTTGCCTTTTTACCAACATACTTGTCTAGTATTAATGGATATAGTCTATTTATTTATAAAAGAACATTTTTCTGACATTTTGACGCAAGAATAAGCAAAAAAAAGTGACAGACATAGGTGTACCAGTCAAAAAAAATTTCAGGGAGGCGATGAAGTTTTGCCCAAATTTTGTGACATTTGCCCGAATCATGATTTTTTAGTACTTTACGGATAGGACAAAAAATTGCCTGAGATTCTACATGAAGACCAAAAAAAAAGGGGGAAGGCTTCAACTAAATTTGGTAACTATTTTCTGTAATTGCTCGTTGTCGCTGCCCGAAAAATTCTGGTTTTGCCCAAATATTTTCTTGTAAATGCTCGAAAAGTTATGATTTTTTCCAAATTTTGGAAACTTGGGGGTAATTGCCTCCCTTGCTCCTGTCAGTTACAGCTATCGTGACAGATATGTTATTAATTGCTGTGAGAGCAATTCGGGTTCTCACTTTACGGTGTAAATTTAAGCACACGCCGTTTAAATCTCTCTTCTGCCTGGGGGTTGTATAAATCCATAAATTAAGAACAATGTTCCAATTTGAACCGGTTTACTAAAAGAAAAAACAAAAATTAAACAAAAAAAAAAAACTTTGATTTGAGCAAATACTTACGATTTTGTGCCAACTCCAAACAAAAGACAAGAGTTTTTTAAACTATTATTATTTTATCAATTACACGTTATTATTTTCTTTATTTTTTTCTTTTTTCCGATCTCTTTGTTCTTTAATTAACCCGAGCGAAAGGTTCACATTGATTGAAGTAAATTAAATTAATTTTTTATAATGAGGGTGCGCGCTTACAATTGCCTCATTAGACCGAAGTAAATGAGAACTAAACACAAAACTAGCTAAGTAGTACCGGTACACAATTTTTATGCTTGTATTTTGCAGTAGTGAGCATCAAATTAAACTGCTACTTAATCCAATTATGCAGAGTGGTCCAAAAGTAGGTGAACAGTATGTGGAATAGGTTTATGCATTAGATAAAAAACAGTTTGAGCACCTGCGTAGATAAAATTTAAGGGCTTTTGTATTATTGTTCACAATAAAATTTAATTGTCAAGATAATAATTGTGCTAGCAGTGATAGCCTAACAAAAAGAGGGGCCTGGTGCATAAAACGTAAGGGGTGGGCCACTATTTAGTGTATTAAAAAAAGGTAGCTGAAGCCATTTTAGTGTATAAAAGCAAAGTGATCTCTAAAAAGAAAAAAGGTCTGTGCTTTCACATTTCCACAAGCACAAGTGACAACAACCTTGGAGCAGAAGCCGTTTTCTTTTTTTTTTCAAAAATTTTTTCTTTTCTTTTTGACATGTCATTGATGTCCTGGTGCTACTATGAAGAAATAGAGCAATTTTTTGTGTAGGGGGGACACTTTTCGATGTATGTTAGAGGGCCTGCTGCGGCCGCTCCGTTCGCACCCTATTAAAGCCATCACTTTGTGTTAGTAAATCTAATTGTACGTATATCTAATTTCAAAATAAATGCTATCATTTACTGTTGACCTACTTTTGGACCACCCTGTATAAAGAAGATAAAATGTAATTAAGGGTTCATAGTTTTAAAACCAAGTTTTTACATAGCTAAAAAATTTTATTGTCCTGTAGTCTACAAAATGTCTTCCAATTACAATGTCTTTCCAATTACATCACAATGTCTTCCAATTACTTGCAAATATTTATTTTCGTAATTGTTCTGCAATCAATATTTTATAGGAACTTTGGCGAGCATGTGCGCTGCGAAGTACACAGCAGAACGCAGTGTTTTGGCACCAGCGCCTTGTTCCGAGCCCGAATCACCTCAGCAGCGTGACACGGAAAGATGTTTTTTGGGCAATGCCACAATGTGGTGACGAAACGTTGGCAATCTGTCAAGTTTTATCCCAAGATAAGTTGTGATCGAACAGTAGGTAAAAGTTTAATGTTGTTCTAAACTTTAGCTCAAGTTTGATTTCACTCTTGTTTAAATTAAAGGTTGCCGTCACACGCATTTGAGTGACTGAGCTTCAACCTACTAGTCTGGAAAAACGGTGAAAGTGAGGTCGTGCCTTGATTTAAGTCCCCTTCAAGTTCTTCCACTTTCCTGAGAGTGCAAGAATAACAGGCCCAGATGGTCGGCATAGGCAAACTTTTTGAAGATTGTGGAAGGCAGATCGTACATTATGTAAAACAATTGCAGCAACTTCTTTAATCATTTCAGTCGGCGCTTTTAATATTTGCGAAATTTCGGCGAATTTATTTGACTTTGCTATAGTTGCTTTTTACAGTGTAAATGTTAAAAAAAGAAATGAGTCCAGACAGATCCTTAAGAAAGCCATTTTTCAGACATCGGAGCTCGCTTTGCTGAACTAGTAAGGTTGAAATCTTAGTTACGAACTGGTTCTATCGTCAAGCTAACCATGTGCTTATGTGAAAGAAGTCTCGCCAGTTTGCAGGTAAAGCTACCATGGATGACGAAATATCGCAATTAACCTTTAAACTAAATCAAATTTACGAAAATAAACTAAACGGCGCTCAAATTAGGTCCCGCCTTCCCCCTCTCTCAAGTATAGATGATCCATCCCCTTTAGCCCCAATTATTGAAAACCTTACCCAATCTAAATCCCTCCTTCCAACTGATTCTAACACCCCCCCTCCTAATATCTCTACAGAAAAACTAAACTCTATTAACTTTCACTCTTTTCTCTCTTTCTTTAAAAATCTTTGGAAACCCTCTTCTTCACTTTTGAATCCTTCTACATATCTTGATTCACTAAATTTCCTTATTCCTCACGAGGTTCTTCAAACCCTTCCCTCCTCCCCTTTAATCACATGTAATGAAATTCGATCAGCTATCCAAACCCTCAACCCAAATTCTGCCCTTGGTCTCGATGGATTTACCCCAAAACTTTACAGCTCTTTTCCTTCTCTAATACCTATTCTATGTCAAACCTTTAATAATACCTACCTCCAGAAAAAACTTGCACACTCTCAATCCTTTGCCCTCATAAAACTAATCCCCAAAATCCCAAACCCTATATCTGTTAAAGACTGGCGCCCTATTTCACTCTTAAACACTGACTATAAAATCCTCTCTTCTATCATTTCATCCCGACTCAAACCTCTACTGAATTCTGTCATTTCTTTACAACAACAATGTGGTCTCCCAAATAGACAGATCTTCAATAACCACCTAAATATCCTATCCGCTATAAACTATACAAATGACTTTCTTCAACCATTAGCTATACTCCAAATTGACTTTTATAAAGCTTTCGATACAATATCTCACAAATTCATTCTTTCTACCGCCTCCAAAATAGGAATTCCAGTTACTCTTCTGAACTGGATTCAAATTCTTCTCTCTGACTTAACAGCCCGACTTAACCTAAACGGCTATCTTTCAGATCCTATTTCCATTAAGTGTGGCATTCGCCAAGGATGCCCACTTAGTATGCTCTTATTCTTAATTGGCATTGAACCTTTAACCCAAAAAATACTTGCTTCATCTAAAATCCAAGGAATCTCCATTGGTACTTCTTCACTCAAAGTCAGTCATTATGCTGATGATCTGACCCTTTTTATATCATCCCCCCAATCCTTTTCAGAAATTCGTGAGATAATCGAAGAATTTTCTTCTTTTTCTGGTCTTAAAATTAATCACTCCAAAACCTCTATAATCTCTAATTCCTCAACATTACTATCATCTTTTCGTTCAACTTTTCCCCAAGGTAAGACTCTTTCCTCCACTAAAATCCTTGGAATAACTTTTTCTTTTCACAAAGAAGACCTGTCCAAAAACTGGGATGACCTCATCCGTTCACTTCCCCATACCTCTTTGGCTACTCTAAATCCTAAAGACTCTCTTTACTCCAAAACTATCTCCTTAAATCAACACTTTTTACCCAGAATCCTCTTTCTCTCAAGAATCATTCTTCCTACTCCTAAACAGATTAAATCCTTAACCACCCTCCTTTTCAAATTCCTATGGAACTTCTCCCCTTTTGAACCAATTAAAAGATCCTCCTTATACCTACCCAAACCCGACGGTGGCATTGCCCTCCCTAACATTGGCCTTAAAACTTCTACTGCTTTTCTATGGAAATTTATCTATCTTCTCAAAACCCCCAACCCCCTTTCTTATTTTTGGATGACATATGCGATATATAACCTTGGAACAAAAATAATACCTATTAAACCTGATCTTTATTCCAACTCTCAACCCCACCGTCCTAAACCCAACCTTCTCTGGTCCAAAACTCTTTCCCTATTCAAAAAGATCTCTACCCCCCCTCATGAAATTGAACACCTTACTTTCAAGTCCCTCTACCTAACCTTCCTTCAACCTGATCCTAACCCTATTCCTCTTCTAAACAACACTATCCCCCATACATGGCTCCGATTGACCCTTATAAAACCCCGTCCTTCTCTTTTCACCAACTTGGAAAAGGAAATATCCTTCAGGACAGCCTATAAAGGTTTTACCTGGGGATGTTTCTTTTCCAAGCATAATTTCAAACCCCGTAATCCCAATGACTTTCTTTGCAAAATCTGTCTTACTTCTTCCGATGATCCTCACCATCTTTTTTTCCAATGTTCCTTTACCCGCAGTTTAATTTCATTTCTAGAACCCCTTCTCTCTTCCACTTTAAAAAAACACACCCTTCTTACACAAGACACACTACTTTTCAATTACACAAATTCAATTGGTACACCACATATTATTACATCCAAACTCGCTTCACTGATTAGACTTTCCCTATACACCCTAAGAAATAGTTTTTCCTCCTTTAACACCCCTATCCCTACTTCTACCCTTATTGAAGAAAAATTTAAAATAAAAACAAAATTTAAAGCCTTTCTAGAAAAACATTTTCCTGACTACTTACAATAAATTCCTCTATCCCTTTTCTTATCTCTACATATATATTTTCTCTCTTAATAGTATTAGAAAGTTTTTTTTTTCCAATTTCATACAGGCTTACCTAAACTGTCAATCCAAATATTTAAAAAAAAAAAAAAATTTTTTTTTTATCCAATTGACTTTCCATTATTATTATTGATATTATTTTATTTCTTTCCACCTTGCTATGTTCTGTATCAGAACAAATTAATATTTTGTTCAATATTACGTATTTTTTTTCCTCTTCGCACATTTGTACTTTTTTTTCCACTTAATATATTTATTTGTTTTTTTTTTCTCGCTTGTTATTTTACACATAGCAAACAAACTACTATTGTCAATTGTATCTTATTTTTGCGTCTTCCACTTTTCGCTCCTGACTAATCTCTTTCTATACGCTATTTATTGTTATTACTGTGTTCTTTTCGTCTACCAAAATATGCTTAAAAATTTAATTATTACTCTTATTACAATGTCAGTTTTTTTTTTCGCTTGTCCTCTATGTGTTGCCTCATATATATTAACCAATATACTCACCATGATTTTCAAAGTTTACATATCTGTTTTTATTGTATTGTGTATTTATTGAGTTGTGTTTTTGTGTTATAACTAAAATTATATAAAAAAAAAAAAATAAATAAAGGACGAAACAGGTCTGTCGGCAAAAAAAAAAAAATAAATAAGGACGAAACAGGTCTGTCGGCACTTGCTTGTTGATTGACTTGACCATTCTTACTATACGTATGTTTGTAATGGGAACTGCAGGGTTTTGCTTGTCTTAACCCGTCTCCGTGTTAGCTAACTCGATGTGGTTAGCATATCGGAACCGCCGCCAGTATACCCTTGCGGTTTAGCGGTGTCTTTTGCAGTTGCGCTGGTGGAACATTGTTTTCATTGCTAATTGATTGTTGCCTAAAGCCGACATTTTCCATTATCTCACCGCGCTCGCTTGCTAATTTGTTGTTACCTCGAGCTGACTTCTTTTTCCATAAGTTGGGTGAAAATTGTGTAGAGACGCTTAGTTTTGCTACTTCAGCCTTTGTGTAGCGGTCGTAGATTTACTGTTTGAAATACTGTTAGACGCCGTTGGGAGTGCTGTTGAGGCTTTTGAGCTGTTTATAATACTGTTAGAAATACTGTTCAATATTGTTAGTTTTTGTCGGTCTGCTCCGTGTCAGTCTACAGTTGGTGAGTGTTTATAAGTCTTTTTTTTGCATTATTTATTAGTGTTTACGTTTATTTATAGAAAACTGTCCGACCAGATTATTATGTCCGATTCGTATTTTTTTCTTCCGTCCATCCATTTTCGTCCATCCTGCTGATTTCGTTCGTCCATTTTATTTTCGTCTATCTTATTTTACCCGTCTAATTTAGTTCGTCTTATTTCGCATCGTTTTTATATCTTGTTAATTTTTTAAATTAAATCAAATCAAGGACGCGTACATTTCCGGAGACAGCCACACGGAGTTTAAGACCGCGAAGAACTTATTGTAACACTCATCGAATCAGTTTCTGCAATAAAATCTCGTATGATTTCTTTAAATGGCGCCTAAACCTTTTTCTGGTCCAAAAAAATATTGAATTAATTAATATTTCGAATCGAGCATATAATTCTTCGCGGGCCGCGAGTTTAACATGCCTGCCTTAAATAATGGTTTTCCAATTTTCTTAACCTATGCTGCTCTATTTTAATTTTAGTAGGAAAGTTGCAATTTCTTGAATAATGCTTTTACATCTTTTCGAAAAAATGCGGCTTGTTTAATTTATTCGTAATCATTTTTTATCGATTATACTTAACACTCAACCAATAGTGTTATTTTGTTATTTTTCAATAAACAGTTACACACAGAAATATGGAACCAAAGATTTTCCTTATGGCTCCGGCTCTGGTTTCGGAGTGTTATTCTTTTGTCTCATGGATCCAGCTTCTGCGCGTAATTTTTTGGCCTTGGACTTGCTTCCGAATCCTTTTATTCTTAGTCAAAGACCAAGAAGAAAACGCTAGGAAAAAAATATTTACAGAGCAAACATAGATGATCAGCAGTTAAGAACTTCTTTTTCTTCTTTCGGCCTTTCCCTTCAATCAGGGTTAGCCACAGCGTATCATCTTTCTCCAAACCGTCCTATTTTCAACGTCCGTCTCCTTTGCACCAACTTTCCTCATATCTTTCTTCACAACATTTAAAAATCTTCTCTTTAGTATCCCTCTTTTCCTCTTTCCTGGTAACTCTATTTCCATCATCTTTCTTTCTACATACTCTTGGTCTCCCTTCATGACATGTCCATACCACCTCAGCCTGCCCTTCCTTATTTTCATTTCTTACATGCAATTACATGCAACGTTTCCTCCAAGAGCTTGATTAGTGTGCGCGGAATGAAAGGCCGTGTGAGCAGTAGTGGATATTCAAATTTAGGGACACAAGGCAAGGATTTTCAGAAATTGATATTCAATAAAAAAAAAAAGGAGTTTTGATCTCATCTTTCAGTTTTCTTTCCAAAAATCAAGGTGTTCTCTTGTTGTGATATTGTGCAATCGATGACGTAGTGTTTTCTTAAATGCTTCTAATCTTAATCAGCGCCTTCTGCTCGATCAATTATTGGACACGCGTATCTCCAAGCATAATTGTAACCAGTTAAATCTGCGCACTCGTATTTCGGTTCATCAGTCAGTTCAAAGTTATCAAGCTACTACAGCAAACGAACTAAAAGCATTCTATTTCAATACGGTTGTTTTTTGGCTAAGTACTTTTTGTGAATTTAATTATTGTTTTTTAATAAACCCGTGTATTCGTGCAAAGATACAACATCTCTAAAAAAAGTCTTCACTTCGATTTCATCTCTGACTTCCCTATTTTGTTCCCGAAATCAAGGTGTTCTCTAAAAAAAAAGGTCTTCACCTAGAATCGGTCTCTGTATTTCCCAGTTTTTGTCCCGATTTTTGGAGGTTTCGTGCTATTTTCGAGGTGAAGACCTTTTTTTTTTTAGAGAACACCTTAATTTCGGGAACAAAATAGGGAAATCAGGGATGAAATCGAAGTGAAGACCTTTATTTTTTTTTTAGAGAACACCTTGGGTTTAGGAGGAAAATAGCAAAGTCAGAAATGATACCGGAGAGAAAACCTTTTTTTTAGCGATCACCATAATTTTTGAAGTAAAAACTAAAAGATGAGATGAAAGCTATTTGAATATCCACCACTGTGTGCAGCTTGCTTCTGATTGAAAGCACCTATTTAGCTTGTCTTGCCAATACTTATGCAGTGCGCGGCAAAACGAAAGTACTGCGCGGGGGTTCTAGGCTAGCTGCGCGGCCGCGCAGCCGCGCAGCTTAGAGGGAACGTTGCTCATGACATGTCCATACCACCTCAGCCTTCCCTCCCTTATCTTCATTCCTAACCGTTCTACTTTAACTGTACCCCTGATGTACTCGTTTCTCATCTTGTCTTTTCTCGTCACTCCCATAGCAAACCTCATCATTTTTATCTCTGCGACTTCCATCTCTTCCACTTGTTTCTTTGTGACCGCCACCGTCTCAAGTCTATACACCATTGCTGGTCTCACCACTGAACTGTACACTTTTCTTTTTGCTCTTGCTGGTAACCTCCTGTCGCAGATTACTCCCGATACTTTTCTCCATCCGTTCCATCTTGCCTGTACTCTCTTCTTTACCTCCCTCTCACAACTACCACTTTCTTGCACCGTTGATCTCAAATACTTAAATTCCTTTACTCTTGGCACTTTTTATCCTCCATCTTTACTGTTTTGTCGTCATTTCCTCCATTTATGCACAGATATTCGGTCTTTGACCTACTTACTTTCATTCCACTTCTTTCCAATGCATTCCTCCAGCATTCTAGTCTCTGCTCCACTTCTTCCCTGATCTCTTCGCAAATCACAATATCATCAGCAAACAGCATCATCCACGGTGGTTCTCTCCTTACTTCATCCGTTAGTCTGTCCATTATCACTGAAAACAGGAACGGACTTAACGCTGATCCCTGGTGCAGTTCAACCTTAACCTTAACCTTAAAACTTTCTGTAGTTCCTACTGCACACCTCACCACTGTTTCGCTTTCCTCATACATATTCTGTACAAGTCGCACATACGTTTCCGCTATTTCTGATTTTCTCATACAGTACCACAGCTCTTCCCGCGGAACCCTGTCGTAAGCTTTCTCTAAGTCCACGAATACACAATGTAGCTCTCTTTGACCTTTCCTGTACTTTTCCATCGATATTCTTAAAGCAAACATGGCATCGGTGGTTCCCTTTTCTGGCATAAATCCATATTGCTGTTTGCTGATATCCACTCTATCCCTTAACCTGGCTTCAATAATTCTTTCCCATACTTTCATTGTGTGGCTCATTAGCTTTATTCCTCCGTAGTTTTCACAGCACTGTGCGTCCCCTTTGTTTTCATAGATTGGGATAAGCATACTCCTTCTCCATTCTTCTGGCATCCGTTCACTCATTAATAGTCTGTTGAACAGACTGGTCAAAAACTTTATCCCCATTTCTCCCATGCACTTCCAAACTTGTACTGGCAACTCATCTGACCCAACCGCTTTACCTTTTTTCATCCTTCTTAGTGCATTTTTCACTTCTTCTCTACTGACCCAATTTACCTCTTCGTTAACCACTTCTGTTTCCTCTGTCCTAGAGTCTCTGCCATTTTCCTCGTTCATTAGTTTTTCAAAGTACTCCTTCCATCTCTTTAACACTGCCTCCGAATTTACCATCACGTTACCGTTTCATCCTTTATAACCCTCACGTGCTGAACATCTTACCCAGTGATGGCCTTAGAAAAAGGGGGACCCGGTGCAAGAAAAGTAAGGGAGGGCCACTATTTAGTGTGCCAAAAAAGGTAGCCGAAGCAGTTTTAGTATATGAAAGCAAAGTCGTCACTAAAAAAAAGGTCTCCGCTTTCCCAATTTTTCCCCAAAATCATGGTGTTCTCTAAAAAAAAAGGTCTTCACTTCCAATTCTTCTCCCCTTTCCCAAATTTTTTCCC
The DNA here is from genome assembly GCA_963680785.1 of Diplosoma virens. Classification (NCBI taxonomy): domain Eukaryota; kingdom Metazoa; phylum Chordata; class Ascidiacea; order Aplousobranchia; family Didemnidae; genus Diplosoma; species Diplosoma virens. The sequence continues at coordinate 16,777,372 of OY796892.1, forward strand.
AAAATCGTGGTGTTCTCTAAAAAAAAGTCTTCAGTAGTATGTGATGTACTTTCTATTCCTATTGTCGTAGTATATAGTGTGTAATTTGTCGTCAATTACGGACGTTACGGAGCATTTTTTCAAAAAAATTTTTTCTTTTATTTTGACTTGCCATCAACGTCCTACTGCTCCTTTGTAAAAATCAAGCAATTTCTTGTGTAGGAGCGGCCACTATTTGATCTATTTTAGGGGGGACCCAGTGCGACCGCACTGCTCGCACCCTATTAAAGCCATTACTGATCTTACTTTGCTCTGTCTCTCTGCCTAGCCAATCTGTACAACTCCTTTTCACCTTCTTTTGTTTCCAATCTAGCATACAAAGCGTCATACGCACGTCCCTTCGCCATTGCAACTGTCTTCTTTGCCTTACTCTTCTTTTCTTTGTAGATCTTTTTAGTATTTTCATCTCTTGTTTTGTCCCATGCTTTCTTTGCCTCTTTCTTTTTTTTATGCTCCGCCGAACTTCCTCATTCCACCACCATGTCTCCCTGTCTCCTTTTCGTTTCCCAAATGTCACTCCCAGCACAGTTTCAGCTATTTTTCTTAGCATTTCTGCTGTTTTGTCCCACTCATCAGGTAACCCATCCTAGCCTATCAGAACCCTGGTCCCCTCTTGTCTAAACGCTTCTTGACAGCTTTTCTCCTTCAGTTTTTACCATCGTATCTTTGGCTTTACTTTTTCTGCTTTTTTCTTTTTCACCATAAGAGCCATTTTGCATACCACCATACGGTGCTGCTTTGCGACGCACTCATTCACTATTACCTTACAATCGCACATTTCCTTCAGGTTTCTCCTTCTGCACATCACATAATCTAGTTGAGTACTTTTTCCGCCACTTTTATACGTCACTCTGTGTTTTTCTTTTTTTCTTTTTTTTATCTCTATATTTATCCTCCTGACTCGCAGGAAAGCGAGGGAGGCGCTAATACATAGGGTAGGCAATTACCCCGACCTGCTTCCGGAAATGCCAAGATATTGCTGTCCGCTTGTACTGTAATTTAATAGAGATATGACTGTAATTTAGAACTGCTTGCTGGGACCACCAAGCAGGGGAAAGTGCCGTAAAGTGTCTTTCCCTAGGACACAACAGAATGGTGCGAGTGGGTTTTGAACCGAGACCGTGTTGGTCACAAGCCCGGCGCCTTAATCACTCGACCACGCTGCCGACACCACTCGACCACGTTGCCGACAATACGTGTCCATCTTTCTTTTTGAAATAAGTGTTGACAATCGCCAAATCCATCCTTTTCGCACAATCCACAACCATTGATCCTTCCTTATTTCTTGTTCCAGCACTGTACCTCCCCATTATTTTCTCATCCCCTATGTTTTTTTCGCCCACATGTCCATTAAGGTCCACACCTAGAACTATTCTCTCCTGTTTTGGTACACTTTCTATCAACCCATCCTGGTCTTCCCAAAAATCGTTTTTCTCCTCCATGCTGTTGTTAACCTGTGGAGCATATACGCTTACTATATTTAGGATGGACCCTCTAACCTCCAGCTTCATGGCCATTAGTCTGTCTGACACCCTCTTCACCTCCAGGACACTTTCAGCCAGCTCCTCCTTCCACTATCCCTATCCCATTTTTTCTTCCATCAGCTCCGTTGTAAAATAGTTTGCATCCACCTCCAATGTTTCTTGCTTTGCTCCCTTTCCACTTTGTTTCCTGTAGGCACAATATGTCTACATTCCTTCGTTCCATCAAGTCTGCCAGCTCTCTTTCCCTTCCAGTCATTGTTCCAATATTTAAGGTATCCACCCTTACAAATGAGCGTTTTCCTTTCCACACTTGCTGCTGCCTCTTCACTCGCCTTCCTCTTCTCTTTCTCCTCTTGCTTTTACTATATTCAGCAGTAGCATAATTTCCACAGGTGCCCTGCTGTGCGGCATCTGAGGCGGTCGTCGGTAACCCGGGCCACGACCAATCCGGTATGGATTGATGATAATTACGCATTTGTCTGATCAGCAGTTGAAAATAAAGTAGCTTATTTCCAGTGTATGCTGGACCATAGACTAGCATATAAAGTAATCTGATAGAGAATTGACTTTTAAAAAGAATTAAAACTAGTAAAACAGTATTTTTTGGAAGTTCGACAAACTTTTTGAGCTAAAAACAAAATCACCTCTCTCTTGGAAAGAAATAATAACCTTGAAAATTTTTTACATTTCAGCTAGGATCCAGCTTTGTGAAGTAAATCAAATTTGCTTCCGTATTTTGTGGAATAGACTTAACCAAAAAAAATCTTTAAGGTTAGAGGCCCATTAATTTGGAGTAAAATACAACCACCAATTAGAGAAAACTATTATTTATTGCTTATATTTATTTTATCTCTATATTTATCCTTCTGACTTGCAGGAAAGCGAAGGAGGTGCTAAAACATAGAGTAAACAATAATCCTGACTTGCTCCCGAAGATGCCAAGATATTGCTATTCAGTTAAAATTTAATAAAAATATGACTAAAGTTTAGAATTGCATGCCAAGACCACCAAACAGGGAAAAGTGCCATAAAGATACTTTCCCAAAGGCACAGCATAATGGTACGAGTAGGTATTTCAAAATAATACAGCTAAAAGGGTTTTTCACGTTAGTAAACCAAAGATACTGCTGTTTTCATTTTCTTTTTTATTTACATGTTTTAAGAAGCATCCCAACATCCCAACATCCTTAGATAGATCAAATGCATTAGTCAATAAGAGGATGAAAAGATAAAAAGCTCAATACAACTTGGCCAGCTTTTAGAAGAATTGTTACTTTATTATTTTTGAATTGTAACTTCATTATTCACAAGTTTTAACCTGCAAATATTTAGTTTCTTTCAGTCACTGATCTCCTAGGTATCAGTAAATTACATCCGGTTGTGAGCTTCGATAAGTTGGGACAAATGAGGAAACCCTGTCACAACTTCCTCCAGATCACCCTTGGGTAATATCTAGCACCTGTGAACCTCCCTAAATATGGGTTACTGAAAATTAATTTCTCTTATAATAGACTTTGATTAATACAATATGATTGAAATTGTTAGAAATCGACATACAGGTTGATAGCATGATACTTCATTTCTATATTCGATTAGTATTATTTTGGTGTTTTGTTGTTTATTCATGATTGTTTACTGCTTGTTTTGTGTTTATTATGTGTATGTATGTTTGTGTTAAGGGTCAGTAACCATGCATTTTTAAATTATTACTTTTGTAACCTTTTTATTGGGGCATGTTTCAACGTAGGCCTATATCGTTTTGCGGTTGGTTCCGTTTTAATATAAATATCTGCTGCGTACGGAAGGAAAAAATAAAATCTTGATTCAATAATTGCAAAAGTATTATTCAAGAATATGTTGTTCCATATATTCCGTCGTCGTCGTTTCGAAAAGCGTCTACTCGGGGTCCGACACAAGGACTCGGACCAAAGGTTTATTCTTTTACTACCCGAGGCTGCTGTACTGCCCTAATCAGATCATGGCAGCGATGTTGTTGAGCTAGCATCGGGTTTTGTCATCCAGAACCGTGAGACATTGTGGTTTATTGCTGTCCAGCTGTCCAGCTGGAACAAGCCGACTTCTTGGCACAAAACACTTTGACCGTGTTTATCTTCTTCAAAATAAATTTCATCAGCAGAAAATCATCTAGATAACTTGATTCAAATAGAATTAAAAAGAAACGAAAATGAAATTAGATGAAAAAAACATACATTTTACCAAGAGAATTTTAGTTGCTAAATACCCATAATGATTAGCTTACTAGGATTAACTTTCCTTTGAAGTTTTTAGCGATTTAAATTGAAAGCCTCTTACGTTTCGGTTTTAAGACTTTTCTTTTAACAAGCGAATAATTTCTAAGCCAATAAGCGAACAAGCGCGCAAGCGAGGTGGTGAACAACGGTAGCTTCGAAACGCAAGGCAATAAAGAAATTTTATAGAAATGTGCTGATCATTTAAGCACAAAACTAGTAAGCCCAACCAAATATACGGCAAGATAAATCCAAGGCAAAGGCCAAAACCACAACACAAACAAATTCCAAGAAATGATCGACTTGAAATAAGCTGGCTTATCAATGATGGCTTTAGTAGGGAGCGAACGGGCAGCCCCACCTGGCCCTTTTAAAAACATCAAAACGTGACCATCTAAGCAAAATATTGCTCTATTTCTTCATAGTAACGCTATGACGATGGCCCCCTCTGTCTGCATCTTAACTTTAGGACGAAAGTAGGGGTCATGTACTTGACTGAGGGTGATGAACTTTTTTTATAGAGATCATTACAATTTTGGGAAGAAAAAAAATTGACAGACCAAAAATTGGCCCCCTTTTGTGAGACTGGCTATAAACCAAACGATTAATAAATTTAATAATATTTTAATATAAAAAAGCCTTTATCACTTTCCAAGTTGCTTAATACGTAAAATTAATTAAGTAGACTAAGTGGCTTCAATTAGGACAATACTAAATGCAATGCTTGATAAAATTAATTAAATAAACTAAGTGGCTTCAACTAGGACAATACTAGTTTAAATGCAAGGTAAAATAATAAAGCAAGATGACGTCATGAACAAGGGTGAGGTGAGATGCGAAGGTTAGGACAAACAACAAATTCATAACATTAAAACAATTATTCACAATAACGCGCAGATAATTTTTGTTATACGTCCACAATTTGTTTGTTTCGCAGCGCTCGCCCTATTCGGTCCGTCCCCCATCGCAAAAAAGTCAGCTTAATATGAGCAGGATTTATAAAATTTGTTACAGATTTAAAATTCAAAGCAATCTGCTGATAAATTATCATTTACTTTGATCAGTTATTGATTCAAAGCACCTAAAACTGTTCTTTGGTTTAGCCCAGCGCTGGAAACTTGATACATTTTTAATAGAGTTCAAAAAATTTGCAAGTCGGAGTTTAAGTTCTTGTTTTGGATTAAAACCAAGGACATTTGAAGCGATCTAAAATTGCATTTCTATATAGTTTGACTTTCGACCGCAACCAATTCGCAACGGTATATTAAACTCTATTTAGTGCACAATACGTAGTTTGTCATTTATCTGAACTCCTTTTGCCCTTATTAACTTTTCTTTTTATTCAAAGCACAATGACTTGACACTTATCTGTCCTTTTGGCCCTTATGAACTTTCTCTTCTTTTAACTTTTTTTTTATTTCAAATATTATAATTAACAAAAAACCCTCAAAATATAAATAACGCTCGCCAGAGAAAAAACATTCATTTTCATTTAAGTGGTAAAATTACTTTTGGCCAAAGTGTAACCAATTACTTTGAACTTCGGATTCGCAATCGTCAACTTAAGTTATTTGGCTCTCCACATTCCTAAACTTTTGTAAGTACCTTTTCTTTGGTTTTTGTATGAATTTTTGTAGAGGCTATTTTCAGTGATTTATTCATATATATATTATCTATAGGATTACAAGTACATAATAGGAGTACTTGTCAATCAAGTTTTTACGTCGAGAGAGAGATTCGCGATAAACAATCTAAATCCAAAACAATTCTTCATTTTCAATTCATTGAGTTCGATAATTTCTTCTCTAAAGCGAAGACCAAAAAAAGGTTGCAACAGTTGATTTGAGAACTTGGGTTGAGCCTTTGTTCTTTGTAAAAAAGACTCGAATCAAGGTTAAGCAAAGATGGGATTCAAAGTTTTCAAAACAGGTTCTTTCATTAACAGAGATATAGAAATGCAAAGATTTTGAATTAAGGATGCTCTCGCTGAACGTTATGAATTTCAAAAATGATTCACGCGAACCGATGCAAACTACTTCAATTCCATCACTGAATTCAAGTCTGTCCAAGATTTTTTCAAGTAAAAAAAATGAAATTTAGTCATAAGCATGTGTATGGGGGAAAGGAGTTTAAAAGTGATCCCCCTCTTTTTGAAGAATGTAGGATATGCAGACCAATTAAAAGACAATGGAACAGGAAAAAAGTGTAGAGAAAAAAAGTTTTGATGTTATTTTTACTGTTATATTAGGCCTAATTGTGCTTTTGACTTGCAAACCCATCTCCCAAGTTAAATTTCTACACTTATGCGACTGATTTGAGTTATTTCAAGTTTCGTATTAGCATCAATTTTTTCCAACATTTGGTAGCCTATCTTTCTAGATGGCATTGCTAAAATGATAATCGAATTCTTGGACGTCATTTGTTGGAGGTTCCTGATTAGGATTTTGCCTCAGGCCCCTAATTTTAAATATCCACCACTGATTATCAATATTAATATCACTATAACTTTGTTCAAATTGTTCAAAGACAGAACCCCAAAAATAATGATTAACTGATAAAACTCATAAAACCATTTAAGTATAAACATACAATAACATATGAAGCAAAATATTAGCCTACTTGTAGTGATAACCTTACATAAAAGGGGCCTGGTGCAAGAAAGGTAAGGGGGGGCACTATTTAATGTACTAAAAAAGATAGGGCCTAGCTGAAGCCATTTTTAGTATATGAAAGCAAAGTAATCTCTCTAGAAAAAAGGTCTTCAATTTAAGGGGACCATCATTTAGTAATCTAAAGCAGGGTGAGACAAAGTGATCACTAAAAAAAGTCTTCAATTTAGGGGGAGCCACTATTGGGTGATCCAAATCATGGAGAGGCACTTTATACTGCTCCAAGACATCTCAAAAAAAAAGAAAAAAAACGGCTTCCTTGGCTACTGACCTTGGATATTATCTATCCCTCTACACGAGGTTGAAAATTATTGCTAACCCCTGTTTTAAACGATTCTACGTCCTGGCCAAAACAATTGAAATTTAAGGTGAAGACATTTTTTTTGTCTTTGAGAATTTTCACCATTTTTGCATTTGTTTTCGTGGATTTTTAAGTGTATATTGTTTTTGTGTTTTATTTTATCAAGGTTTTTAATGTTTTTGTTTTTTCAACAAGATTTCTTTCGGTGGATTTGTTTGCCAGTTGGGCTGGTGGAATATATTCAAGCTTTTAGATTTTTTTTTATCTCTATATTTATCCTCCTGACTCGCAGGAAAGCGACGGAGGCGCTAATACATAGGGTAGGCAATTACCCCGACCTGCTTCCGGAGATGGCAAGATATTGCTGTCCGCTTGTAATTTAATAGAGATCTGACTGTAATTTAGAACTGCTTGCCAAGACCACCAAGCAGGGGAAAGTGCCGTAAAGTGTCTTTCTCAAGGACACAACAGAATGGCGCAAGTGGGTTTTGAACCGAGACCGTGTTGGTCACAAGCCCGGCGCCTTAACCACTCGACCACGCTGCCGACAAATTTTAAGGACTGATCATATTGCTCGAGCCAAACTCTGCTATGGTCCCACCAATGCACCGCCATCATAGCAGCGTTTTATTAAACCAGTCTTGTATTTTTTCTCTTTCAATTTTCTTTCATACAACCTTATAATGAGATGAAGCAACTTTGCTTTCATATGATACAATGGGTCGCGCTTTCCATCGTTAATTAGCAAGTCACAATAAAACAAGTAAATAAGTAGATCTTGTGGCGGAGCAGAAACAATATAAAAGAAAAACTGAAATTAACTGATCATGCAAGCATGACGATTTTGCAACCGATGCAATGTCCTGTCCATCGAGTCTAATAAACAGTGTATTAGCTTTCCTTTGTGGTCTTACTATATAGTCACTAGTGATTCCATTGGATTGGTAATGGTCAAAGTTATCGGATTTTTATTATTGCTTGTAAACAAGATAAGTCAACATCTTAGGAAATCTTTTTCCTCTCTAGGTTTACTTCCTAATAAATGTTATTAAACAGCTTATCTCTGTATCTTTGCACCTTTACTGCTCTAAAAGCAATTTGTAGTAATTTTTTAACGGTGGCTTTACCTTTGTTGCATTAGACGTTTTATGCAAAGCATTAAATGAGGAAGGTTAATAGTTGATTAATGTTGATTCGATAATGTTGGTTAAAGTGTACACACTTTATCCATTATTATCGCATCAACATCACTTCTTATTGTGTGCATGCATTTAAACTTTATGTTAAATACATTGAAACTTGTGCTATGTACTAAACTTTTTGCATTCTTTAACATTTGCCATTTTGCTGCATCTTCCTTTTCTTGACTCACAATTACTTTTTGCATAAGTTGTTATGTTGGTTGTCAGGAATAAAATTAAAATTAACAAATGTCATCAGTTAGTTAATAAGATACAACCTCAATATAATTTAAATTAGTTCCAAAATTTTATTAATTTTTATTTAACTTTGGCATTTATCTGTTTATACTAATATGTTTTTTTTTGAACATTGAGCAATTTCGATTTTACCTGTATTATTTTTTAAACAATATTTAGCTGTGAGTTATCACAAGTGTTTATTGTGTAAAGACAGAAAAACTAACTGCAACTGCAAAGACAGAAAAACTAACTTACTGGTTGCCATTAGCTACATGGAATTTTTTAAAATAGTTGAACAACTAGTGAATTTTTAATTGTAAAAATAATAGGTATTGTGATTATATTGTGATTTATATTGTGATTTATATTGTTATCAAGATTATCTAAGGATTTAGATGTAGATTGCTGGTATACATTATATAAATGTATATTTTAATGTTTCATGGGTATTCTAATAATATATAGTTTAAGCAATCCCAATTATGCCAACTTACAATAGTTCAGTGGAATACAGTGCTAATTCAAGATCTTCAAATATAAACATTGTTTATCATGACAATGAAATTCATACAAATGGAACCATTACACAAACAAATCAAAAGTCAACATTAAAAAAAGGTGAATTTTTTGGGGTCCCATCAAGAAGTCACTGTAAGTGATTTTTTTCATGAAAGTAACCTGGGTTCTCTTGTGGTTACTATTGATTATTGAAGAAATCCTTTTTCTCTTGTTCTTTTTTTTTTTTTATTCCATCTCGATGCCAGAAAGGGAATTCCAGCTTAGTTTCACAAAAAAATTGCTTATGGTGACTTTTTCAAGAGACTCAATTTTTTTTGTATTTTGTTGCTGCTATTTTTTATTTATAGATTTGTTTATTTTTTAAAAGACTTTGTTTTTCAACTTCTTGTTTGCTAAGTAATATAACATTCTTTCAAACAATGATATAAAGTTATGACTAATTATTAATGCTAAACAATTTTATAATTTTGCAATAATTAATCTCGAATATTTCCCATAACTTGGAAAGGGAAAAGATTAGTGAAACTAATTACAGATAAATCTAAGAAATATTTATCATTTTTCTATTTGAAATTACATAGTAATTAATGACTATGTTTTGCCACTGAATTATAAAATTTTAAGAAAAGTTTTGGTTATTACTTTTTGCATCTATAGTCATATTACAATTTTGCTATGTTTTAACAAAACTAATTATAGCACAATAAATAAAAGTGTTAGATCTGAGTTTAATTTTTGCTTAGATTAAAAAATTATATTTTAAAGAAAATGTGCTTGGGTTTAGTAGATTATTATACAATAACAAATTGAATCCTGCTTACATAAAATTAAATTGTGGATGTCAAATGATTTTTAAAATTAAATTAAGAAAAATTGCTATTATTAGTTTTGAACCCAGCCAAATTTGTCATAAAAATAATTTACCTTTTTAAATATAACTTTGGTTCTAGTTCATTATTTGCCAAGCTTATTTTAATTTGGAGAATCTTCAAAGCCTGTGCAATTAGTGATGGCAAACAGTGAACCAGACCAGTAACTTTTAATAATTTTTCCATTTTTAATAGCAGATTGATGTTAAAATTTTTTGTACTTTTTTAACATGTAATCTTTTAATTAACTTTTTCATTGTAAGAAAATGTCAAGTATGCGCTTTATATGTATATAAAAAAGTCTTCACATGAATAAAGATTTACAAAAAGTATCAAAATTTATTTAGCAGTTATCATATATAGTAGAAATACACTGATATGCAAATTGGCTGATAACCAGTATATCAGCGCTTTTGATCTGTCTCTAATTTCTCAATTTTAGTCCCCAAAAAGTGGTGATCTCTTGATAAAAAAAGTTTTCACCTTGAATTCATCTCTAATTTTTTGGTTTTCAGCCCAAAAAAGTAGTTATCCCTATATTGATATTGTCAAAAAAAGAGTATGCCATATTGGCAAAAAGAGTATTGGTCATATTGGCAAAGTGGCAGATATGCTCAATACTGATAATGTTGATATATCTTTAATTTATAGTTATTAGCTGTTTATTGTTTGTAGGAGAATGCCCAACATTATTTGAAAGAAGTTCAAACCAATGGTGGAATTTGCGCTTTGATTCCAAAGCATTAAAAGAACAATTTAAAGTTTCAGCATCACCACAGTTTAAGTATATTGATTTAAATCTTATACAACATAAACTTTGAGTTAATAAATAAATTAAAAAAATCATTCCTAGTTTTTAGTTTAGTGATAACATTTTGCTGAATGTTAAAATAACAATCAAGTAAAGATTACAGAATTGTTTGCAATATTTTCACTTATACTTTGTACAGTTTTAAAATCGAAATTTTCAATACTTTTTTTCATGTAAATCATATATCAGTTTATTTAGTGTGTAAATTGCCTATTGCAATTCCTAAAAATGTTTATTTTTTCACCTACACATCTCATTGATTTTTTATATAACAGGTCTCAAAAGAATATCTCAAATATAGTATGTTAAAAGTCTCAAAATATTATAACAGGTCTTGAAATTTTTTAATTTATTGACACAAAAACAAGGCTGATAAAAAAGAAGCAATTCTTAACAATTCTTTTGCCTTCTCCATTTTACCATCAGCATGCTTCTCTTTCTACAAGTATTTTTGATTGTTTCTCTACATACCTCATTAGCTGCATTCATAAAAATGGGTATGGACTCATTCTATTTTCTCATTTTGATCAAACTTTTCAAATAGCTTTTCCTACAATTTTCCTGGGTGTCATCTTTCAATTCTCAAGCTTTTATTTCAGTTTTGTTAGGTCTTTTTAATTTTTTGATTAACATATCAGCATTTCATTACTATTGTTGTGTCACACATTTGTTTTAACCGAATATTAGATTTTTTTAGATTGTTTTCAATACAAAATTGCAACAGATCCTTCTCTGATTTTTTATGCTAATTTTAAATTTTTTCATATATCCTTGTAACATTACAATCATTACCTACATTAGCATTTAGATCCACTTATGACTTCAATTGGATCTCTTTCTTCCACTTAAAAATTTTTTTGATAACTTTTTAAAAATCCTCATGTACTGTAAATACTCTTGTATAGGTTGCACCCCTTGTTTGTGACTGTCAAAGTGGGTATTTGTGGTGGACCTGTGTATAGGTCACACCCCTAGTTTGTGCTTGTCAAAGTTGGTATTGTGGTTGATAGTGTATAAATCACACTGTAATCTGTTAAGTTACTCCTTTTGTTGTGATAAATGAAGGGAATGAAGAGAAGAACAATGATAATACATTTGATGTTAGGATGCAACAGGTTAAAGTATGCAAACTATGGGTGGTAATAACCTTTTAATTTTGAATCAGTCTGATTGGCAAGACTGAATTGGATATTTTTGCAAACTGGATACTATTTGGACCGATTTTATAAATATCCCTTGACAAGAGTACTGGTGTTTGTATTTATGTTCAGTGTATAGGTTGCACCTAAAATTTTGGCTCAATTTTTGGGTAAAAAAAGTGTGACCTATGCACAAGTATACACAGTAATCAATTTTCTCTACTGACCTTCCATTTTAAATAATCCAACTCTTCCAATATTCTTCTTGCTTCCACTATACATATACAATTTATACTTTTCGTTTTCACTTTTAAAAAATCTTGTTTTTTTGATTTCTATATCTTGCCTCTTGCACTCCAATTACATCTGCTTTTTTCTAGGAAAGTGTTGAAACCATTTCTTTTGATCTTGCCTTCATTGAACCAACAATTAAAGCAGCTTTTCTGAGTCTAACTTTTATATCTCATTGAAGATTCTAATCATCTTTTGGCCTCTTAAAGGCTGGTAGGAACTATAATATTTCATTCATTTCATTTATTTTCATTTTATTCTTGACCACCAGCATGATCAGTAAATTTTACACATTAAAATGTAGTTGAGAGTCAAGAAAAGGTAGATGCAGGAAAACATCAGACGTTAAAACATGCAAGAAGGCAGAGAAAAAAGTAAAAGAAAAAGACTATGGAGCATGCCTGTGTCACCAAAAGAACAAAAGAGAAAAGATAAGAAAAAGATTCAAATTAAGTTCTATACAAGTGTAGACATCTGAGCCATATGAAGAGAATGTAGTATAATCATGGGTGGAAGAAACAACAAACTCTGTGACCAAAGGGGTCAAGATCCAAAAAGGGGTCATAATGTTAAGGACTCAAAATGCTCCACATTTTCTTCTGGTTGCATTTTTTTGCTGATGCCAACAACGGTTAGGCATTTCTTGTCTAAAAAAATTATCTTGCAAGGAAGTCTTTAAGTTGTTTGTTATTCAAAATTTTGTTTGAATAAGACCCCCTACAAATAGGATGTAACAGATTGTGGAAAATATTTTTATAAATTAAATTTATGCATGCTTTAGATTTATTAAGCATTTTTTAAAGAATGTTGATTTATTTTTTCAATTCTATTTCTACATATTTATATATGTATAGAATTGCATTTCATTTTTTAAATAAGTATATGTCATATTTTTTGTTTGTTATCATATGTTGCTAAATTGACTATAAGAAAAAACTGTTTTATGTATAGGAATTTGTTTTTTCATTCTGCAATTTTTACATGCCTTTCTTTTGGAGTATTGGCAATTTATTTTGCTGCATCTCAGCAAGGTTATTGGATACCTGGTCTAGTATGGGCGCTTGTGCTTGCATGTTTTAGTTTAATTTTTTCCATTCTCAGCAAACAGTGAGTAAAAGTAATGTATAAATATAATGCAGTTAATGTATGTATACTTTTTTTTTGATTTAAATATTATTGCATTTAATTTAAGGGATTGTATAAAACAAATTCTATTTTGAGTAATATCAGATAAATAAAATTTTTTTATTAAACATAACTTTGAAAGTTTATAAAGCAAATTAATTGTGTTTGCTTAGTTGTTGGTTTTGTGAATATTTTTCAACATTAAATAAGATTTTTTAAAAAAAGATAGATAACTAGTTCATTTAAAAGAAGCTTTTTATAAATAAGTGTAATCTTAATCTTATCTAAAATTTTGTTTAGAATTTACTTACTCATAATGATTTTAATGATATTAGCTGATGCAATCTTACTAATTAATTCAAAAACAAAATTGTATTTGAAAACAATTTGAACAATTTTTATCAATAAAAATAAGATATATAGTAAGAATGGTCAAGTCAATCAACAAGCAAGTGCCGACAGACCTGTTTAGTCCTTATTAGGACTCATCAGGACACTACAGATAGCATAGATAGCTATTTATCTTTTTTTTTAACATATATATTAGTATTGTCCTAGTTGAAGCCCCTTAGTCTAGTTTAAATTATATATTTTTTAAATATAATTTTATAACTTAAAAACTTTGAATTGTTAATTGTGATAAGATGGTTGATCGTAAATTAGTAAATGTGAAACAGGTTGCATTTTCTTTGTCAATAGAAGTTAATTTTTATATATGCTTTTGTTGCAGAGATAATTTTTACAAAAGTTACTCTACTTATTTAATAACAACATTTATATTGTTAATTGCTGTTACTGGTTTGGTGTCTGCATATCATGTGCAGAAAGTCTTTTCCATTGTGGGATCTTTTTATATGGGATCTTTTGTTATATTATTGATGTATTTGAATTTGCCAATTCCAATTTCAGTATTGTTTCCATCTGCTGTCATTTTTTCTATTGTGTTTGAGGTAGGCACAATTGTTATTTTTCTTGTGGCATTTTTCTTGGCAGTTTTTTTATTGCTTCATTTTTATTTTAAAATTGGATTTTATTGTAAGCAGCTTATAAACTAAGAAATAATATTTACTATCTAAATCTAGACCAACAGTGACCAAATCGTGGCTTGCAAGCTGCATGTGGCTCGCCTACCTGTCATTTGTGACTCATGTTAACTATAAAGATGGCTGTTTGCTTAAGCTTACCATATGTCCTGAAGAAAAAAACCTTTTTTAGAGATCATTACATTTTTCTGATCAAAAATTAAGAAAGCAGAGGTAGTTTCAAAGTAAAGACTTGTTTAAAGATTACTATGTTTTTGGGATAAAAATCAGATTTATTTTAATTTTTACAGAATTACAATTTTTGCAGCTGGTGATCATTATTAGTTTGTTTAATACAGCTCATGTTTAAAAAACTTTGGCCACCCCTGATTTAGATCAATAATCACCAAAATTAAGTCTTAAGTTTGATTGTCTGGCCTCCCCCACTCTGCCACAAATTGTTTAATTTATTAAAAATTAAATGTATGATGCTATGTGCAAGTGTAATTGCAAGTATGATATTTGTAAGTGTATTTTTGCAGCATTTATATACTAGTTTATAATTGAAATTTACTCAATACAGTTTGGAGAATTTATGAATTTATGAACAGGTTTGTTCAACTGTATGGAACAAGAAAAATAAAACTATTTAGACCCTAGCTCTTGTAATTTTCTGAAAAAAAAACTTAAATCCAAAAACCCATCAAATTCTTGGATTTCATTAAATTACAAATAATGGGGTGGCAAAAAAAGCACTGCAAATGAAATCCTTTTCACTGCATTTATGCAAAGCAGAATTTTTTGCTTTGGCCATAAATAAAAAAAAATACCGGTATTGATCACAAAGAAATTTTGGAGGAAAATTCAAGTGGCAATTTTACAAATTCTTTCAAGATTTGATGAACTTGGCAAATACTGGTATACACTGTTCATAGAACATTAAAAATTTTTTGTTTCATTAATAAATGTAATTCTGATGATTTGTGTTTTTATTAAATTCTTATTGCTTATGCATTGCAAGTCCAACAAATTCTTTAAAAGTTGTTGCAATAAAAAAAGTATGGAAATCACTATTCTAATTGATATTTTCAAAGATATATTGTTATTAATTCTTTTTCTTGGTGGGTCAAATGCTTTAACTGTTTTTGCAAAAAACAACTTTTGAATAAAAAGCTGTGTTAATTTTTTCTCTTACATATACTTTTAACTTGTTTGCATCTGCAATAGTAACAAAAACTTTTAAAAAATCAATGGTCACTGCTGCAGTATTGCATGTTCACTTATCTGATTTACTATCTGTTTTATATATCCATCAAATGTTTACATTTAAATGATATCTAAAAATTATTGACATAAGTACTCTTATATTTATTAAGATCAGCAGTAGTCAGCTAATCTTTAGTACCTTTTTCTTGTAACTTCCATATTGCTGATTGCTGATATCCTGGTGAAGTCATTCCACTTAATCATTGTTGAAATCATTATGGTTTTCAGGAAACCAGTAGCTGATATTCTTGTGAGCACTTCTACCTTGTAAACTGCTCTGTAATTTTTTTAATTGGATGCTTTTTTATGTTCTGATTGTTTTTAGCAACTTTTACAGAAGTTTTTGGGTATAAAATTCTTTTTAGTCATTAAAGTTAGAAAGTTATGAATGTCTGTTTATTTTCTATTTGAAACTTTTCAATAATACCAACTTTTGATTTTTTTATTGTTGATCTTAAATTTTTGTTGCCAATATATCTGGAACATTCATTTTCTTTAATTTAGTCAATTGACAAATTGTTTCATAATACCCAGTCTTATATATAGTGGAGATGAAATTATTTTAAAATTTTCTTTTATAAGGTGAGCTCTTTATTTTTTTACTTAAATCAATGCTTTTGCCACAACCCAATCTTTACTTATTAACCTATGTTATTTCACAAAAGAAATAAACATAAAAGCTTTTTGAGTGCACAAGAGAAATAGATAGAAAAGCATCACTGTAATGTTGAAAAATATTCTTAAAACCCTTTTTTTAATAAATATTAAGTAAACTATTAAATTATTAAGATTTATTTTGAGACACAATATTTTTTAAAAAGGTTTTTAATTTTTTTTGATAAAACATGGCATTGGTAATGCCGGATACTTTAAAAAAATTGTTTTCAACTGTTAAACTAGGAATGGAAGTGAATCCCAATAAAGTTTTTTGAAGTTTTTTCCTAGTCATAGAACTCTTCCTAAAAAAGAGTAGGGAGGGAAAAAGTAAAATTGAATTTCTAAAATTGTATCATTACTAACATTTATTCATATTTCTATTCTCAACCTCAATAACAACATCATTTTAAACAAGCAAATATAAGAAACTTAAAAAAAGGAAAAAAACTACAGGTGTCAAACATGTTTAAAGTATTCTTTTGCTCACATAATATCAGGCCATCCCATAAGTAATGTCATTTTTTATGCAGAGCTTGTTTGAACTTGTCAGAGCGTGATTTAGCTCATTATTTTGACACATGTATAAATGTAACTGAATGAAGAAAGCTTTGTTTAATTACTTTTGGAATTGCTATTATTCAAAGATAATTTATGTTGTAAATAACCCTTAGCAAGATGGAAATTACAGAAGAGTATATTAGACACATTATGTTGTGCAAGTATCAACAAGGCAAAATGGCAACAACTGTAGTAAAAAAGATTGGAGAAGTGTATGGTGATGGTGTTCTTAGTGTTTGGAAGTGTCAATGATGATTTTGCAAATTTCAACAAGGTGACCTCAGCTTGCAACATGTCTCATGCTTCGGGCAACCTGTCTCATTAGATAATGATGCATTGAAAGCTGCTATGGACCAAAATTCATTTGCAACGGTTGAAGAATTGGCAGAAGAAATCGATTCATCCTCATCAAGTGTTCATTGCCACTTACAGGAGCTTGGAATAGTCTCTAAACTTGGCAAGTGGGCTCCACATGAACTGACTGTCATCAACATCAACATGTGAATATCTGCACTGCCCTTCATTCATGTCAGAAAAATTTTCCATTTTTAAATCATCTAGTAACAGGAGATGAAAAGTGGATCCTCTATAAAAATGTTAAATGTCAACGTCAATAGTTTCTGCAGGAGAGCAACCAAGACCTCAACTGAAACAAGATCTGCATCCTTGCAAAGTGCTGTTAATTGTTTGGTGGGAAATGTTTGGTGTTATACACTTTGAAACATTGCCACTGAACCAAACCATTACAGCTTAGTCTTACTGTGATCAGCGCAATAGACTAAATGAAATGCTTAAAGAAAAAAGGAGCTCTTTAGTCAATCGTAAGGGTGTCATTTTTCATTATGATAATGCTAGACCCCATAGTGCAAGGATTATGTGCAATAAGATTGAGGAGCTTGGTTGGGAAAAATTGCTGCATCCTCTGTATTCTCCCAATATTGCTCCTTTAGATTATCATCTATTCCAAAATCTGCAATGTTTCCCTGATGGAAAAGAATACCCTTCACGTGGGGCACTTGAAATGGACCTGCAACATTTTTTCTCTAGTAAGCATGCTGACTTTTATGAGAGTGGGATAAATAAACTTGTAGAGTGTTGGAAGAATGTCATTCATTCAGATGGACACTATATAATTGATTAAATTACTATTTTGTGTGTGTTTTTTATTTCTTCAAAATCTGCTAATAAAAGGACATTACTTATGGGATGACCTGATATAAATTAAAAGCAATTCCTTCTTCCTTAAAAATCAAGGATTATGCTTGAAGCAAACCATTAAAAGCAGAAACAAGAAGCTTTTTACTTCTGCAACTGGCTAAAATGCAAAGTTTAAGATTCACAATGTGAAAATATGAACAAATTTTTTTATTTTTTCTATTAATTTTTTCAGTTTTTTAGTTTTCACTGCATAAAAGTAACAGTCATTGAGCTCATACCATAGTATTAAAAAATTGCTTTCGGCAATTCTGCTGTTTTTTCAGATAAGTTCTGCAAAATGTATTTATGATGTAGTGTTCAAAGCTTGTCTTGATCATTCTACTCATTTTGATGTGAGAAAAATAGCATTTAGTACACTACATATTTTTTCTATTATTTGTATTAGCCACAGAATGTACCAGAGCATTTGGCCCATTTAGACAGCAGCTTCTCAAATACAGAGTTGTTACTAAAATTATAAATCTGAATCAACTGTAGTTTTGATTAGTTTAAATTAACTCCCAATTTGTCAATTGCTATTTCAACTTTTACATCAATCATGAATTAGGTATTTTTACAAATTTAATCCAAACTTTGTGATGTTTTTGTTTACATTTTCTCATTAGTCTATTTGAAAGATCTAGGCACCAATAGTTGTATTGGCTGGGGTAATTTTTATAACTTCCCTCCCAGGTAGATTTTTTGAGCATTTATGCACTCTATGAATCTCCAGATGTATAATGTATAGGTTGCTTGTATGTTCTATTATACAAAAAGCAAATATGTTTTCAAATGTTTTTTTTTTTAGGTACTTCTTCAGATTGGTCTGCAAAAGCTTGATGCACAAACAGTTGTAGCACATATCTTACTGTTAGTGTGTCTTCACATTGTTGGCTTACAAATGATAATTTGTCTTCAAATAGTTTGTCATAGCACATTTTGGAAGGTATGTGTACTTGAATAGCACAACATGTAAACTAAATAACAGAAACTAGGCACTCAAAATCAATAAGTATGAAAACTGGGCAATGTAAAAACTTTATTTTCTTTCATTTCATCTCTATATTTATCCTCCTGGCTCACAAAAAAGCATTGTAGGCTCTATGCCTAGAGCAAGCAATTACCCTGACCTGATTTTAGAGATGCCAAGATATTGCTGTCTAACAAAAAACTCATCTCTAAGCTTTTTGTCTGACACTCATCAGGAGATAAACGTCAGAATAAAAAAAAGAAAAATTCAATTGATTTTGTATTAAAGCTGAACGAAGATGATTGGATGTTTGAGAGAAGCATCACAACATGTGATCAATGCAAGAGTTGCAAGTTGTAAACAAACTCTTTTTGGCCCCATAAATTTGGCTTGCATGATTTGAATCAGGGCAAAGCTTTAAAACCTGGGTTTTGGGCACCTTAGAGAAAACCTAAAAATCAAATTTTTATTTCATTTAGGAATGAATGTCAATTTACATGTAATTACTCAAAATCATTTTTAGGTTACAACATAGTTTATTGACAAACTATTAATTTAGCTTTAAATATGAATTTTTTATTGATTTTTATAATACTGGTGCGTAAAAACAGGCATGGATACTATTATCATTCAATTTGTTTCTTGAGTTTTGTGACAAACAGCCCCATAGATAAAAATGTCTCTTCTGGTTCTACTGATGTAGGCTTGATTGTAAGTAAGACACATGGTTCAGTTTTTCAAGATTATTGAGCCTCTTTGTTGTGCTTTCTAAAAGATTTGTTTCTTTTTTCATAATTCGTGATTGGATCTCTTCCTGTGCTGAAATAGTTTTGTGGCTCTGCTATTCACTTTTGAAAAATGGGGAAAACTCCTTGGAAAGAATTATATTCTTGGGCTATTTCTTGATGTGGCCATCTGCCAAAATACACTTGTTCATCTTGAGCATTTTGATCAACTTTTAGAGGATTGTAAGAGCTCTGAATATAATCTTTCTAAAAGAAATGTTGCCAATGTTATAATTTTGGGTTATCTTATTTTGTTTTCAAATTGGTCCCTAAACCCACCTAGGTAATCCAGGGACCTCAAGCACTGGAGTAAACGAATCAGTTCCTTGTCTTATACACAAATCTCAAGCTCAAACAAACGGTGCAGGGTCACTGAGTCATGCCTCATAATAGTAGTTAAAAGTAGTAGTTAAACTCAAAAAACCACAAATTTGCTGAATTAATAAACCTGGGCTTTGGGCAGAACAAAAAAGCAAAAAAAGAACAGGTTTTTGAGTTTGAAAAACTTAATTTGAAAACACTACCCAGTTCTCATATTTATTCATTCTGAGTGCCTATTTTTCACTTGCCTGATTAATGTCATCCAATTTGCATAGTGTTATATACACTATTTATGCATTGCTTAAACATAAATCTTCTTTGTATAACACATAATAATAAAGGGACATTTTATTACTATAACTATATAATTGATTTGTTGTATTTATTAAACACTACACTTTATTAATTGAAACCATAATAGTCTGTTTCATCTTATTGAATCATCAGCTGGTTACTTATTCAAAGGAGCACTACAATTTTTTAAGGATTGTCAACCGATTTTACTGTAATCATTTTTTTAAAATAAAAGAACAATTTATTTTAATAAACTTAAAAATAAAATACAGCATCACAAAGTTTTTCCTTTGTAAAAGCAAGTTACATTTATGAAATATGTGATGAATAATTGAAAAAGATGATAAATAATAAAAAAATTAATAAGTTTTTACTATCTATGGCAATCTAAATTATTTTACATTCTATAATATTAAAGAATTTTAAGTATAATAGAAATATTGTATATCTTTTGCATGTTTCATGCAAGTTTTATCTCTAACATAAACATTTAAAATAACTTTTAAAAAAAAGCGAACTAAAAATGTATTGTAAAAAAGGATGTATGATTTGATGACTGTATTTTTTTGTTTTGACAACTTTTTCATATTACAATTTTTTAAGTTATTACATTGTTTTCAAATTTTTTATTGTCAAGAACAACTGCATGTGTGTTTGTACCAATTACTATACCATAAATTTTTTTTAGTTTTTCCATTAAAAAAATCGTTTCAATTAAAAAGCACTCCTATTTCGTTCTTGAAAATCATGTCTAATGCATGAATAAAAATAACAAATAATCATGATTAAATTGACCAATATACACAAAACATTTTTGGAAGCCTATTTTTAATTTTTCAATAGTTTTCCAAAAACATATATGTTGATTTTTTGTTGCTTTAAAACCTGGATAATAACTTGAATTAAATAAGTTGAAATAAAGTAAATAAATCTTGCCAATAGATTAAAATAATTATTTATATTTTTATCTACTCCATCTACATATGGTATACTTTTTATATAACATTTTAATAGCTTTAACTTTTACAAATCATTATTTAGCATTTCAATAATTGTGCAACATTCAAAACTCAGAATATGTAATTTTTGTAAAGAAAAAAAGTTGTAAATGTTATGATTGATGTTCTAATGTATAAAAAATAGTCTGCTTTTTCATTACAAATACTTACATATACAAAACATCAATGTATCAAAATATATCTGTTATAAGAAAAATTTAGTTTTGTGATTTTCAAAGCAATCATTAGACAAAGAAATTATCTTGAGATATTTTACTATGAGCACGTTTATGTTTGGTAATTTAATTAAGTTTAACAATGTAGTTTAATACTAACTTGGTTTTTAAAAATCAGTCAAAAGTATTATATCATTAGAATCAACCACTACCAGGAATTAGCTAAGCAATACCAAACTATGTCCATGCAAAATAATTAGAAAAGTAAATTTTTAAAAAAATATACCATTAAATATAAAAGAAGTACCAAAGTTTCATACATAAAAACAAATATTAAATATTTCCTTAATATTAAAATTTATTATTAAATTTCATTAAAAGTGATAAAATTCATATCTTAATTATAGGAATAATTACTTTTGAAATAGTGCATACGTAATTTTGCTAACTACACAAAATTTCTAAAAATATATGATTTTCAATTAAAAAAAGAATTGCCTTCTAAATATTATTAATGTTCAATGCTGATCACACAATTGTCTTTAAATTTTGTTTGTTTTATAGAATTCTTACTGCTATGAGTGCAAATTCTTTCTTCATTTCTTTTTTTTAATTCTAGAAATTTTTTTAATAATTGTGTTGTCAATGCAATTATTGCTTTTTGATATTTGAAAGTTTTAATTTAATGTTTTTTTGAAAAAAATTTAAAACTACACTAAATATAAATTCAGTTGTGTTGGCTTGTAAAGTCAACTGAAGCTAAAAAGCAAGAAGAAAGATTCAAAACTATGATGATCAAAACAGTAATGCCATTGACAGTTGCTGAAAAACTGATGCTTCGTCATGATGATGATGATGATGATCAAGATTTGGAAGAACGTAGATATAATGGAAAGAAAAAAATCAAAGAAGACTCTATGTTTAGGCCTTTCACGATGGAAAGGTATTTACTAATTTTTTTATTTTTTGTTAGCATGCTACAATCAAATTCATTCTGACAAAAGCAATCGGTTATGAAATTTTTTTTAATATTAAAAGATTAAATCCCAGTTTTAAATAATTGTAATTCTTTTACCTGTGCTACAATCTTTTTTGCTTTGCTTATTAAGTTATCTAAAATGTACATTTAATTGAATTACATCTGAAAACCAAACAAGTTTTTAATGTATTTTAAAATTACTGTATAGTGAAGAAATTTTTAACCTTCAAACTTTTATTGTGAGATTCTAATGTTAATAAACTGTTATATTAAGCATTATTTAGTAATCAGTTTTTAATATGCAATTGATAACAGAAGTTTATCAAATTTACTATTTTTATGAATGATTTGACAATGATGAAGTTGTTAAATTTGAGCAGAGTGTTATTGTTGTTATTACCACTCCTCCATGGCTATCTTGGTGAAGCCATCCCTTAATCTTTGAAAGAAACTGATCTAGACTCAGACTTTGGATGACCTCTGCTGCTTCTAAAAGCTTTTCCCACAAACTAGTGGTGTTTGCTGGTACTTGACTCCAGTTATTGTTATCTCTGTGTCAAGCATAGTGGGCATTGTGGCATGTAACTATCAGTGTTCACTGAGTCTAGGCAACTTTGCAAGAGTGGTGATTTGTTGGCTTGCTGTGCCATTTTGTATGCATGTAATGTGGTAATGTTTGGTCTTAATTAATGTTATGTGATAATGTTGATGTGGCAATGATTGATCAAAGATATAGGTGATGGTAGTGTAATGTGTTAAAGGCTTTCTTTTCATTCTTCTGGTATTATCTCTGATTCTGACATGATGGTGTTGGTGTGATCATTGTTTTCAATGATTATGGCTTTTATGTTTCTGGGTGGATATGAATGTGCATTAAGATGATATAAAGGATGTGTTTGTGTTTGAGTCAGTTGTATAAGTAGAGTAGCCTAAAGCTTGAGATGGACGCTGATTGGAAGGACACTAGTTTTGTCATGTAAGTGTTACATGTTTTTGTTTGATATTTAGCCAGTGACAATCTGCAAAACTGCGTTCTAAATAGTTTGCAATTTGTTGATGTTGGTGTTTCATATGATTAGGCTCCATATGATATTTGAATATTTTAAAATGAGGCAAGTGATAGCTGTAATAGAAATGATATATTTCTTGTATTTACCTCGTTTGGTGAAAGTGAGTGCTTCAAGAATGTTAAGAGTTTGGTATATTTTTAGTGATAATGTGGTTTATGTGTTGCGACAATGTTAGTTTTGGGTCAATAGTGATGCCAAGAATTTTTGGGTGTTTGATTGTTAAATTTAAGTGAAGGAAATCTACCATATTCAGTTGGGTGTGGTGTAAAAAGTGTAGTTGTGGTTTTGTCTGTGTTTATATATGAAAATTATTAGTAACGGATCAATGGTTGAATGAGTCTGGGTCTTATAGTTTCTGGTGTGAAATGCTATGATTGTTATCTCATTGGAATATGTTGTGACTTGTACATTTTTGGGGGGAGTGGAATGTCACTGGTGTTAATATTTAATAATGATAAAGACAGAACTCCGCCTTGGGGTACTGCAGTACTGATTTGTTTCAGTTACAAGAGTGTGAGGTTGTATTGACTGCATGTTTGTTCTTTTATTTAGTTTATGATAAACTTGATGATGATGTTTGGAATGTTTGTTAATGTGAGTTTTGTGTAAGTTTGTGTGTGTTCACTGTGTCAAATGCCTTGCTCGTATCCAAAGCTACTCCTATAGTGTGTTGTGGAGGCCTTGGGTTTTTGAAGCCTCTTGTGATTTGGTGGCATATGATGTGTAAAGCAGTGTTTATTTAGTGTTTATGTTGGAATCTATGTTGATGAAAGATGACTGGAATTTTTTTCTATTATATATGGTAATAATGTTTTTTCTAGTGCTTCAGCAATGAGTAATGAAAGTGGTACTAATATAGTTTAATTGTTCAAACTGGGACTTTACGATTTGTGGTATGTACAATAATTATCGTCACAGTGGTCTTAATGGTAATTGCTCTATTAGATTTGTCTTATTTTTTCAAATGAAACTTAATAAGCGTGCTTTCCTTACATCAATCCATTATGTTATTTTATAAATTTGACTTTTTATTGTCTCACGCTTTTACTTTGTCGTGTATCAAGTACCTGTAAAAATATGTTCTTCATTAAATTCATCAAAATGTACAGAATGGATAATGTATCTATCTTATATGCTGACATAGTTGGTTTCACGCAAATGAGTTCCAACAAGACTGCCGCTGAATTGGTGCAATTGTTGAACGATTTATTCGGTCGTTTTGATCATCTTTGTCAAGAGACTGGCTGCGAAAAAATTAGTACTTTGGGTAAATAAGAATAATATTTAAAACTTGAATTATTAAATAATCTATCAAATATTAAGCTAGGATTAAAATTTTTGGTTAATTACTATTTACGTATTTTTCAGTGTTATTCGGTGCGTTTGATCTGATCTGACTTGCAAAACAACTGCTAAAAACCAAAATCTAGCACTTTGAACCACTTTTTAAAATAGTTAGGACTCATTTCCATTACGAGCGTGGAATGGAGCATACTTTGTTTGTTTTATTGATTTTTACTTCTTTTCGCGCTTAAACTGGCCAAAAGTGCTAAGCGAAGCAAAAGGTCAATAAAAAGAAACAAAGAATATTCCATTCCACGCTCGTAGTGGAAACGAGCCGTTAAGATTTTGCAGTTTAGTTAAAACATTTCAAATTTACCGTTTCTACGATAAGATCCAAGTTTGCCAAGCAAAAAAATTATCTGTGAATTTGATTTTTGAGCTCAACGATTATGTCTTGATTGTCCATTGAACCCGAGACTTCATAATTAACACATATCCTCTGCGCATCATAAAGTAACCATTTGTTCGTTTTGGCTCAAATTACTTTTCTCATCAAATACGCGTCGTCTTGGGGGGCACTTTTTATATGAAACAAGGCTGCATTGGGCTGTTGGTTTGCAAATTACTAATTGCTTGTTATAATGTAGGTGATTGTTATTACTGCGTGGCTGGTTGTCCTATTAGTCGCACTGACCATGCGATTTGCTGTGTTAAAATGGGCCTTGGTGAGTATCAATAATAAAGTTTTAAAATCTTTAAAAATAGATTTATTAAAGAAGATTCTTTTAATGCTAGTTAAGGTGTTGTAAATTGTATTGTATAACATCTAATCTGACCCCACTTTGTGTAATATATGTTCTTATCTTTTGTAGCCTGCAAATTAGTAAAATATTAGTACAAATACAAGGAAAAAGTAGTTAAATTTTTGTTAATTACCTTATATGTTTATTAAATGCGAACTCTTAAATGTTAGGTATGGTGGCCGAAATAAAAGAGTTCTGCAAACAAAATAATATCAACGTCAACATGAGGGTTGGCATCCATACTGGCTATGTACTCTGTGGAGTAGTTGGAACCAGACGTTACAAGGTGAGTTGATGGAATAGGTTTTTACAGATTATCCTGCTGAAAATTGCCGGCTTCCTAACTCCGCATTGTTACGATGTCAAAAACTGCAACGAGCGTCTCAGCGTTTTATTAAATGTTACGACGATGAAAAGATCTTTCTACAAAGTCATTTCAGGATCGCTTGTTCCAATATTATAACTTGAAGCCTGCCCCCACTTCCCTCGTCAAGCTATGCCATTACATGAGCCACCTTTTTGTCAGCAATTCTATCTCATAACTGTGCTTGAAAAAGCCGGATCCCAAATTAATGCAAAAATTATATTTACAATATTATTTGCCTGTAAACCTTATCTCACTCTTAATCACCTGACCTTTCACTAATCTTTTCGCTTTCTCACACTTCTTCGATTCTTTTTGCCTAAATTGTTTCCCAGACTGTATTCTTGATTTTTAAAGAATTACCGTATTTTTAAAGAACTTGATTTTTAAAGAATTTTGATTTTTAAAGAATTACTTTTTTATTTTTTATCCTACCTTTTCATAATGTGATTGTACGAACTGATTGCTTGTTTCGTGAGAGATTGGGATGGAGACGATAGAAAATTCAAATCAAATTTTAATTTTTCTTTTTCTTTCTGTGCCACCATATTCAGCCCAGAATCACTTTCTACATTTAATGTCTTAGGAATAATAAGTCGCTTGCAGTCATTGTTCAACTTTCATTGTGTTTTTCTATCCAACTCACAATCTCCAAAATACGCCTATTTTTATATTTTCCGACTTATTTTTAAATTGCTAATAGATACTTACTTCATTAATTTATTTTACAAAGCCAAAAACAACGGAGTCCATCGCTCCACGTGCTATTTTTTTTTATTTTAATTGTTTTTTGGTAGAAAAGCTGAATTATAGAATTAATTTTTTTTTTTTTTTTATGTAAAAGAAACACACACAAAAGATGTTCAAGTTTTTCTGTCGTAATTTACAGGTTTCTAGTTTTAAAATTAATAAATTTAATGCTATAGTGAAAGCTAACATAAGATTCTGATTTATAAGAGTATAAATTTATGAAGAAGTACTGTTTTTTTAGCTAGTTTAATAAAAAATGTCAAAAAGCTATTGCGTTGATTTATGGATGATTACATTATAACATGTTGTTGCCCCTCCTCCAGGTTAATCTAAAAGGAGCCATCCCTTCTCACTCTTGGACTCTTGAATGACTTTCCCTACTTGCAAAGGCTTTTTTCACAGGCTAGCAGTGCTGTGTTGTGTTGATATTTTGCTACATTTAAATAGATGATTAGTGTTGCGTGTGTGCATCAAAAATAGCGAACATGTCACATACTGCCTCAAAAAATGTCACGATGGATGTGAAAAGTTGCTTAAGTGACCATTCGTCACCTGAATTTGATTTATCTTTTATGTGATGCTCTTTGCTGTTATAGTTTGATGTGTGGTCAAACGATGTGTCTTTGGCGAACGGCATGGAGCAACACGGTATTCCTGGCAGAGTCCATATTTCACAAGCTACTCTGAAATGTCTCGATGACAAATATATTGTTGAAGACAGTAAATTAGAAGAAAGAGACGCCAGCTTTAAAGGTTCGATAGAAAATTTGTCTTTTATTTAACGTATACTTAAATAAACTTTTCTAAATTCAAAGATATTTATGAACAATTTTAATTTGAAGAGAATCAAGAATTAGAATGCAAAATACATTGCGATCATCCAAAATCACTTGTCGACTAGTTGTTGTATTTAGTGGTTCCTATTTTTCTTTATTTATAAAAAGAAACAAGCATTAGATAAAACCTTTTTAAATAAAATTTTCGAGAATTGTTACTATGTGCTAAAAAATTTCCTTCTTTCGATATAACATGTAATTTTTCGAATGCTTTAATTGTAACGCCTTTGAATCGTTTGGTGCCAACGTGTGAGCGCTTGAGCCGAGGCAAAGGTTTGAAACAGTTTCGAAGTTTTGCCTTGTTTTTGGCTGTAGTGACGTTTCGTACACTATTATTATGTTGCTTACATTTAAAAGTTCATTAATAAAATTTTGGAAATAATTTTCTATCACGCTTTCTAGAAAAAACTGGTACGACATATCTAATTGTTGGTCCGAAAGATGAAAATACCATTCCAGAAGCCAAAAAAAACGGGGGAGCACCCAACAACGTAAGTTTTTTGATTGCTTGTTCTAATTGCTTATAGTTGTATTGCACAAAAGATTTTTTAAGTTTTAGAATGTATGTTTATTTACTGCAAAATGTTATGTACATCGAGAATCAATTTGAATTAGTTTACGTTTGGTGTTCATTAAAAACATGGTGATTTTAAAAAATGTACATTCATTTTTGTCGTATTTATTTGATTTTTTGTTTACTGTTTATAAGTTGTGTTTTTGGTTGTCATTTACGGTGAAAGAAATAGCCTGTTTAATTTCAAAGGTTTATTTTATGCTAAAAAACTGATTAGTTTTTTGAATTTTTATTAATTTACCTAGTTATCTTTTTTGAATGATTTTAATTGATTCTAACTACCACCGCTAGTTTTAAGTGAATATTTTTTGCCAATTGGTTTGAGTTTTATCTTTTCAAATACAATTCTATTCTTTTCTACAAAGTTTACAAAATAGTGGCTACCATCTTGTTCATGGGTTTCCATCAAGGATTTTATTACTTTGTTTTACAAAATTAAATCAAATTTACTTGTCGGAAGAGAATAAACATTAGATTGTTTGTGAAAAACTTTTGAATCAGTATAATAATGCAATTAGTATCGAAACACAAGTCTTTGGTCTTTGTGGAACTGTGTAGCAGACGTTAATATTGCCTAGCACAAGTCTACGTGATCTATGAAGGGCAAGAAAATTTACAAGTATCGGTAAAAAGCGTGCAAGTCTGCCATTTTGATTATAATAACGTTTGAATACGTTTTACGAATAAAGTGATTTGCTATACCGCGTTTGTTACGAACATTTAGTTACGTAATACGCACAGTTTGCTGGATAAGTATTTTTCGTCAACTGCGAGATAAAAAAAGTTTTGTCAACACCAGAAAGAAACTAAACAATTTGTCTTGTTTAAATCGGGCTTATTTCATGATGTAAGCTTAATATTAATAGCCAATAAAATTCAAATGGCATTTTTGAGGATTATACTTTAACTTCATTCCTTAATAAATCCGTGTCATAGTTTGTAACTTAAAAGTTTCCTTTTTCTTATTGCAAGAAACTTCTCAATATTATTTACTTGGGTTCTGCGTTTTTCCTGCACATTTTTTGCAGTAAGTGTTGCCGATAATTTGGTTTGATATCAGTTCTCGTTATTAATTCCTCAAGATCTACATTAGGTTGCTTTTTATTAATATATAAATACACAAAAACTATAGTTTGTCGTTGACTTTTGAGATGAAATATTCGGGAATACGTTAGATTTGTTTGCATATGTAAGTACCTTCTATTCGCACGCTCTTTCCTTTTTCGACTTCTGCCAAGTTTTTATTTGTTTGAAATTGTATTTTAACTTTTTAGTTTATGTATTGGAAATTTAAATAATTTAAAATACGTGTTTTTTCTTTGAAATACCGTAGTTTTTTGATATTTCAGCTATGCAGTTACCACCAAAACTGGCAGCCTCGTTTTAAAGCCTTTGTCCTATCTCGCTGAACCTAATATGTTTGCGCGTAAACACAGCTAGCTACGTGATGTTACCCTGTGTTTATTTTTAACCTATTTAATCTGTTTTATAATTGCGCTGGTAATTTGCTTTGGTGCGGGCTCGTTTTAATAGCCCATTAATCAATATGTTATATGGGTATAGTATACAACTAATGCAGTGAAAATTTAATTTACATGCTGTCTGTGCTGATGCTGTTAATAGAGTTGTAATCGATTACCTACCGTTGGTAATTGCTTTCTGGATATATCCTGCCGCTGTTCGTGTCCAGCTACATTGAATGTAAATAGTTCCTAACTTGACATAAAAAACAATATATATCTATTTTAAACAAGCCGCATAAAGATGAGAAACACCAGACTCGAGTCTGGTGTTTCTCATCTTTATGCAGCTTGTTTAAAATTAATTCCAAATCCTCTTAATTCTTCAAATATATATCTAGTTGTATTTGCGAAAAGAAATCTCAAACGTCTTGAACAGGGGTCGGCAATCTACGGCCCACCAACAAAAAACATCTGGCCCGCTACTTCTTAAAATTTCGATAACTACATAGTAAACTTGCTTATTTCAATCTTCCCTTCCTGCAATACCTGGGATTTTCTTTTTATATACGTGAATAATTGTTATTGCTATTGCTGCATCACAGTCGAAACTTTTGAATACAAGTAATTTCGTTCTGTTGTTCAAACCAATAGCTTCTAGCTAGTAAAAGTTCTTTGAAATTTTTTAAAATTTAATGTACGCACAGACATTTAATGTTAATACCAGCTAGCAATTAAGTATATATTTTTTTCTAATTTAGCAATCTGATAATGTTTTCAAAACGTACAAAAATTAATGTGGAGTGCAGAGTTTTTAATGAAAAATGGAAAAGTAAGTACTTTTTTACGAACCATTTTGGAAAGCCCACTTGTTTGATTTACAACGTTTTTGTTGCTGTCAAAAAAGAGTTTAACATAAAGTGTCATTATGACACAAGTATCCAAATTTTTCAAAGTTTTTGTGTCAAGCAAGAAAAGACGAACTTGATCGACTTAAATATAATTCAAAACAGCAGAGTTCTGTATTTCAAAAACAAACAACTGAATCGAAAAATAATACTTTTGCTGGCTACAGAGTAGCGCTGGTAATAGCAGAAGACAAGAGAGCGTTTACCGACGATGAATTTTTGAAAAAATGGTATGATGGCTGTTGTTGAAATCGTATGTCCGGAGAAAAAAAGAGATATTTTCAAATGTTAGTCTTTCAGCAAGAAGCATAACCCGGCGAATCAAAGAAATATTTGAAAGCCTGAAATCCATCCAAAAAGATTACTTTGAAAAACTGCAGTTCTTTTCAATAGCTATAGACAGATACGACAAATACGGCTCAGCTAGCAGTATTTGTGCGAGGAATAAAAGAAGATTTTCATGTTTTTGAAGAGTTTGTAGAACTAATTCCTATCAAGAAGACTACACAGCGGCCGATATTCTAAAGGCATTACTTCATTGCCTTGAAGCTAATAATCTAAATCTCTCAAGCTTGGTGTCAATAACAACGGATGGTGCCCTATCAATGTTTGGAAAAAATAAGGGTGTGGTGTCTTCGTTTCATAAATAAATGGAAAAGAACGGAATCAAAAACAGCATTGTGAAATTACAATGCCGTATTCACAGGAAAGCATTGTTTGCAAAGGTAGCAAGCTTAAGCAACGTCATGGACGTAGTGGTGAACACTGTAAACTTTATTTTGTCGCGAGGATTAAATCATCGTCAATTTCGCCAACTGCTCTTAGAAGCATAGAGTCAGTATGGGGACTTGCTTTGCTTCTGCAAAGTACGCTGGCTTAGTCGAGGCGATATACCACAAAGAATTATACACGTTGAGGGAAGAAATACTAACCTACCTTAAACAAAAAAACATTAATGCAGCAGAATTTTGGGATCAGAAATGGATTTGCAATTTAGCATTTCCGGTCGATTTAACATCTCATTTAAACAACTACAACAGAAAAAACCTACAAGCAGTACTCTGTTTCTGTGATACGACATATATGTACTGAATTTTCGTCCCGCTTTGATGACATTTGTTTTCTAGAAAATGATATCAAATTGTTCAGTACTCCGTTTGATGTACTGGTGGACACGATAGGCTACAAAAAAAATATCAAATGGAACTTGTTGAGCTGCAGTGCAGCGATGAGTTAAAATCAAATTTTTATGTTCAGGGTTTATTACTGCTTGACTTTTATAAAAAATATCTTGAGTGCAAACAATATCCCAACTTGAGCAATTATGCCGAAAATATGGCATCAATGCTTGGCAGCGCTCATGTGTGCGAACAGCTGTTTTTGTCAAAAAAAGTCACCAAGAGCAAGTTAAGAACAAAACTTAAGCGATGGCCACTTGCAAGATGTTGTGCTTTTGGCCTCTTTCAATTTAACACGGGATCATAATAAACTTTAAAGCCAAAAACAGCATCAAATACCTCATTAGTGTTGTGACAATACTAAATATTTGTTATGTTTTGTTTTCGTCATGAGCTATCAAAACCAAGAGTTAAAGTGATTTAGAATGCCTAAAAATCACACGTTTTAACAACCAAATTTTTAATCGAAATTTAATGCGGACCGCTGAGACCTTGTTGAGTTTGCTTTTGGCCCGCGACTAGGAAAAGGTAGCCGACCCCTGGTTTAAAACGAGGGTCTCAAACTTTAATTTTCCTCAGGGCCAAATGAAAACATGTAAATTAACCGAGGTCCGCATTTACAGTACAATTAAAGTAACGTAAATGTAAGTAAGTGAATGTTACGAAACGAAACAGCCAAACGAAAACGTAAGTGAATATAATCGGCAATGTTTCTCCTTTTTAAGAGCTAAATTTAATCCTGCAAACAATTTTTAAACTGTTTCTTTTGATTAGGACATAAAACGTCGCTTGTCTTTATTTAAGATGCCTTTTTATGAATAAGCTTTTTATAAATGGCCGTGATGATTTGGCTCTAATTTTGCTCATAGCAAAACTCGCTTTTACAACATTTGGTTGGAATGATTACTATCGACAAAGGAAATTCAGTAATGATAATTTTTTTCCTAATATTGCCCCTGTACACGTTGTGTTTATCCCATGCATTGTTTCGCTGTCCTGACGTTTGTACGTTTTCATAGAGGTTATTTTTCTAGCGAATAAGACAATTTCTATATTGACGACCATGCAAAACTAATACTAATCTTGTCATTTTTTTAAATCTCTTCCTTTGCGTGCAATTTTTTTTGAAATGAAGTACACCAAACATAAGTTGTTAAAAATTAAAATATAGTTTTTTTTTTAAATTTATTTAACGTACTTAACACAGTCATTGAGCCCTCTTTTGGTTTCAGTTTAGCAATGTGCATTACGCGCCATAAAAAATGTTTATATGGGTCGTGTGTTTGAGACTCTTGATGTAGAATATGCTTTGCAATTGTGCTTTTACGCTGTGCTAAGTGTGATTTGTTTAAAAAGAATCTAGAATCGAACTCTTCGACAAAAGACCCTCTCTTAACAAAGGTATGTTGCCAGAATAGCTAGCTTTGTTCAATTATGATTGCTGGTTAGGGTGCCATATATTAACTTATTATTTTAAAATCAATGCAAAGGCATCACCCTTAAGTTATTGCCTTCAGTTTAAATTATTGCAAAAATAATTAAAAAATAAAAACAAATTTAAATGTTTGGAAGCTTTCTTTTTGAAGCTGAAATGTGAAGGCTCTTAACAAGCAAGTTTTCTAATCGGAACTGTTAAGCATTTCCAAATTTTATTCAAATGTTTTGAATTGACAAATTTTTAAGTTCCGAATTGAGATTTGTTAAGATATGTTTCGGCCAATCATAACTGCCGGTCGATAACTTGGATGATTCCTAATGGTTTTTATATGATCTTTCGTTTTTTCTACATTTTTGCTTTTGTCGTCAAAAGTAGCAAGTGCACTTTTTACGCGTGGCAATGAAAAATGCTCATGTTTTGTGATTTTGCTTTTAGATGAGTTCTTGATGGTTTTGCACTGTCGCGAAACTAGACAAATCAATATTTGCTAACATAAAATATTGTTTTTTGTTAATTGCTACCTGCATGGGATTTGTTTATAATAGCTGTTTGAATAAAGTTGTGCGAATCAATGTAGTAGTTTTAGAAATTTTGTTTATTGTTTAGTTTTATTCTCTTTGATCACAAATGCACATGGTTGTTGTTGACTTGCAGAATATTTCTATTTGCAAATTCTTTTGGTTTCTGCTGATTTCAGGATGTAATTGGCGGACGTGGAGATGAAGCAGCATTAATCATAAAGATAAAGTTGCGTTTAATTGCGTTTTGAATGCGATGACTGTACCGCAAAATATCTGATTTGATACCAGTATCGCCACCACTATTACTCCAATTGCTAGTACTGCAGTTTTGTTTAAATATCTTTGTGTAATAATTGGTATACCATTAGATTAGGCTTTACTAGGTTCAAAATTGCTTGATCATGAAATTAATTATTTAGCTAATTTACAAAACATAATTTTTCAATTATCATGGATTTTGCAAAATTGAAATATTGGTTTAATTGATAGAAAAAATTAGTGTACGTTTAATTAATGTAATATACAGTATATCCAAACATACTTTTACTTTATTCCTACAACAATTCGAAATTTTAATGTACTAAAATAATCTACTCAAAAAATGTTAAAAGATCAGTTTTTGATGAATGAAATAAAATAGTTATGTTGGATAATAGTGAAAGTTTCGTTTTATAAGAGTAAATTTTTTCAAAAAACTATCTATCTAGTCTGGTATGGTTCCAACTAAGGATCCATAGCACTAAAGGATTAAAACAATAATTTTGGGGGTCCATGACATGTTCTTTTACTTTGATTTAGCTAGAATTAACATAGACTTGATTTTAATTCAAAATAAATGAAAAAAATAACTTTTTTTTTGAGCTTTTTAATAGGTTGTTGAAAAATTGTTTTTGTCGAACTGACGAAACAGCTCTCTGGTTTATTTACTTTTTCATTATTATTTATTATTTTGATGAATTATATTATTTTTGTTATTTAATTGTTTTGGAAAATAGTCATTGTTTTATCTTCCTCGTTAAACTGGTAATCCCGAACCAAGTTTTGACTCATACTTTTATTATATAAAAGTTAAGAGAGCAACTACGTAATAAAAGCGTTGGTTCATCGTACGTACTATATGCATGCAAGGTGGCTTTGAATTTGAACTGCATGTCGGTAATACGCATGGGTTTGAAGTGAACTGCTTGTGACATTTTAAAGAAGATTGCACTTATGCAAAGAGAAACCTCGTGGTTTTCTTGCTTCAGCGCATTTTAGCAATGTGAATGGTTTGCCGCATGACATTAAAAGGTTTTTAAAGTGCAATTTCAAGAGTTTGTTTTTGCATGTGGCGTGTCGCAACTATTATTTAGTTGAACACATCGATCGTTTTCTCGGCATACAAAATATACATCAAAGCCTACAAACTTAAGATTTTTGAGTTGCTTGTATTGCTAGGTATATCAGTTTGTATATTGTTTTATAATGTTTTGCTTCTACCGTTTATGTTGAATATCTCATAATTAGCATTAATCCGGTAGTTCTTCACGCGTTTTTCACAGCCACTTTAACTTGGACAAAAATTAATACGTCACCACCTAAATAATTGTTGACACTTTTTTAACTTTCAAAAAATTACGGCGAGTTTCGGAAGTTAAAGCAATAAAAATTTGGGAAAAGAAAATGTCAAAATATTTTCAACTTACACGATTCTGCACCGCACTTGTCATTTTTGTTAATTTCACGTTTTTCACCACTAGAGTTCGATGCATACTGACAAATTCGGTTAATTAAATAATCTATTTGCCATGCTTTTTTATGCAATTAACTGAATCAGTATTTCTCACATAGGCTGGGGAACTAGCCTAATTTAGGTTAAGCTCCGACTCCAACCTGACGACACATATGTAAATATTGACCAATAAAAGGTATCTAGATGATATAGCGATCATCGAAAATGTACTAATTTGCACTTTTCTACAACCCTAAGATCAATTATATATTATCCAAGGGTCCAACGGATAGACTTCTTTAGTAATCAAGGGTTCCATACAACGTAACTTTATTAACTTCAATCGTATAACATAACTTCAATCGTATCACATTAATTATAAAAACTTTAACACGTCTACCACCCAATCAAACACAGCAGCCTACTTCACCAGACATCACAGTTTAAGTAGTCTTGCACGATTGCTCTCGCTAAAAGGCCATCCCCTCCCTCATATCAGATCATTTACTGTTGCTCACCACCCTCAGCATACATTACAAGACTAAAACAACCCCATTTCACCTCACTAAAATGATAACAAATTAATAACAGGTAATTGGGCATCATTTACACAACATGTAGAAGATCTCATCTCCCACAGACCCCACTTCACAAATATCCATGAGGCAAACAAACATCTTGTCCAGGCAATACTGGATGCCGACAGACCCTTTATCCATGGACTTCTAAATAGTAGTATCTGGACTAGAAACGAACTTTTCGAAGCGACCAACATGAGGCCAACGATAAAAAGAAACTTATTAGCAAAACAAAATCTAGTACCGAATATATTTTAATTTTGAGATGAAAATTGTTGACCGCAACTTGTGAAGTGAATTGTAAAATATTAATAGAAAAAGCTGAGTTCGTATCTTTGACCGCTCAAATCCTGTGAAATTGAATTTTGCACTCTTGCTATCAAAATTTACTTTCCGCTGTTATGGTATCAATTTTATTTAAGCGAACAGAGTTTAGAAGCTTTGGTTGGTAAAGTCTAAGAAAAGTGTGCAATAATTTGTGCTTTAATCATAGTGACTGAGTGGCATAGTTCACTTTACCAAGTACAGTACCACTAAATCAAAAATACATATCAAATCAACACATATGAAAATCGTTTAGATGCATTTAATCATTTGATAGGAATTGTACGTTGGCCACTGCTACACAGCAAACTAGAAATGCTATAACATCAGGTAGCAATATAAAAAAAGTTAAAAACCAAATTAATTTGTGGCATTTTTCCAGTCATATTACGTACCTTTCGTACTACTTTAGTGGTTGCAAGTTTATTTTATTTCATTAATAGATTTTTCTCATACAATTAAAAGAACGTATAGAAATTTTATTGTAACATTTATTGCACATTACTTTATAGAGGCCTTTATAGAGGGAAATAATGTTTCCTTCGTAAAATGCCATGGAGACAATTTTATTGAAAACTTTTCTTTGCTTTTGTCCACCTAAAAATGTTTTCCGTGTCTGTTTTTAACAATGCTTTGCAAATATCTTCCCACAATTACACCAACATTAAATAATTCTGGTGTTAGTTTCCATAAACCACCACGATTAAAAGCGTTGAAAATTCGATTGCGTTTTCTGGGATCAAAAAATTTGATTTAACAGTTAATATTAGCAACAGTTACTTGTTTAGATTGGTCACATCTATTGGTTCTCACCATTTATTTGCAACAGTAGCCTGTAACGGCTGAGTCATTTTCTGTTGGTACAATGTTAAACTGCAGGTCATCATGAACTCATAGAGCGATTCTTTTACGGAAATGCGAGAATACTTCAATAATAAAGGGGATCTTAATTTTCGATCGCTTTCCGACTTTTACGTCACTTTATGACCAATTTTGATAAATTTTAAAACTTCAATAGAATAGGGTTGATGTGATGACAAGTATAACAAATAAACTTAAATATCAGTTTGACACAGCGATTATTCTTGTTGAAGTTCTACAGATATATTTGCAACCCGATCAATCAAATTTTCGATTTCATCGGTATTCAAAAAGGTATCGCATTGCTCCTCCAGCCTTGCCCTTGCATTTTCACGTCGAAAAGAAGATGAAGCAACATCTGAATGAGCGGGGGTTGCTTTTATAAGTTTAACAAGCAGGAAAATTTACAGAAGGATATGCATTGGTTTCTCTTTTTGGTACTGTTGATCAGCGCAATCAAAAACAAAATCTTCTTCGTTAAAATAAAGGGATTAAATTCTTGAATGCTTTTATGTTTTATGGCTTGAAATCTTTTCTTGCAATCCGTTTTAGCCAACTTATGAAGAAGTTTTTTTATCATTAAATGGAAAGAATAAAATTCAATATTCAAATCTTAGTTTTCTCCGGCATAACTCGAGGAACAGTTAATGGCTGCACATTTGTTAACCACGGTGCATAATTATGCTTATTTTCTAAACCAACAGCAAGGACAGAAAAAATTATATTAAAACTCGGATTATATTAAAATTATATTAAAAACTCAGATTAATGCTTGCAAATAATAAAAATATTAACAATAAAGTAATGATAATAACTAACATTTTAACAAAAACAGAGTTAGATTAACATATTGATGAAATTTTTAAATTAAGCAAACACTGGGTTAATTTAAGGAATCTTTTGTAAAAAGCCTCCGCCATCGATTGCGAGTAATTTTTATCGCCCGACCATCTATAGCAAGTAATTTTTTTTGGTGAAACTAACCCGGAATCCTCTCTACATGTTTTTTTTATTTCATTCTAGTATTGTAGGGGGATTTCTGCTTAATTTCACCAAAAAAAAAATTTGCAATAAATGGGGGAGGCTTTCTACAAAAGATCGAATTTAAGCAATGAATAAACATTGTTTTGTTGTATATCCTATTCTTATTTTTAACTAGTCAAACCGCAATGCTTCTATGCCATGCTTTTCTGGTTACTAAAATACTCTACTAATAGAATAATTGTTCACTTGATTTCATACTGTTTTTTATAAAATGTAACTGTTTAACAGCTATTTGTCTCTGCTGCAACTCTCCATACATTAAATGACTTAAGTGCTGCAGCTGCTTACTAAATCGTCAATGTTTGTATTTTGCTCTGTTTGTCGATGATTACTGTTGCGATCGCGCTTTCTCTTTTCACATCCTCATGTTGGTCGACAAAAGCTTTGATTTCCGCTTTGTTTCCAATCTAGATACCACTATTTAGAAGTCCATGCTTCAACCCTAAATGAAATAGAAATAGCACAAATTTTCCTCACCTGCCCATGCATATTTGCAAGCTCATTCAACACCGTATTCACATTTGCAAACAAAACAGATAAGATCCACAAGTCATTATCGTAACAATCACATAAACAAACAAATAGATGAGCAACAAAACAACACCCGAAAACAACATCTTGACAAAATTGATCACAAACACAATTAGACTCCCTGTGGGCACGATAACAAAACTATTGTTAGGAGTTGGAGCCAGCAAAATTTTGCTGGCTCCAACTCCTAACAATATTTGCTGGCTCCGGCTCCGACTCCACAGCTCTGTTCCTCAACTACCGGTATCCGTTAACTTTTTTGCGCGCCCACCACAATTTATTTCAATTTTACTTTAACACTGGAAAATTTGCACGTTTTTTTTCGATTTTAAAAAACTGTCGCGGCGCAAAAATTGTATTAAAAAGAGGCCTGTACCCTTTTTTTGAGCCAAGAGTCATTTTGGCTTATTAAAAATATTCTCAAGTCAAGTAGATAAAACACCGTGACCGACAAGACCTTTTTCGGTCTTCATTTTACATAAAAAATTTTTTTGAAACACAATTTCGGAAAATAACTGAAATTCAAAACCTTTACGCGGGCCACGGGTTGGATGTGGCTGTTTTAAAATGTTACCGGTTCGCAAGCTTGTAAAGGTCGAGAACTACTAAAAGGGTATCTGCTTATTCGAAATCCTCACAGTATCTGAACAATATAAGTGAATAAGAATTACAATGCGTGTGTGATGAAGTAAATCATGTAATCAACCGGATTTGTCTGCATTGTCCAATATGAAAAAGTGACTAATTGCTGTAGAACAAAGGAAGATATAAAGTTACCTTTGATCTTTTACAAGATTTTTCTATAACCTTTTTCACGGACTTAAAAATTTTCACAAACGAGCTCTATTTTTCGATACTGCCCTAAGTTTGTTTAGCATTCATGTGATTATTTTTTGCATCATTTGTTTTACAGCAACCAAATATTTCCAAAGACAACGAAATAGATATTCCGACTTCGACGGTCGAAGACGTTGAACCGACACAAAACTCGACAACGACTTCGCGGCCGGTAAATAGCTCTGCCCTTTTTTTGTAGATTTTTATCGTTTCAAATTGAAAGCTCACTATTTTATAAACTTAACTTCAAAAAAGGTTCTCTCGATCCCGAATAATGATTTTTCCATATTTCTCTCGCTTAAGGTTTCATTTTTAGTACTGTCGTTAAATTCCTCAAACTTAGTTTTTGGTATTACAGATGGCTAAAAAAGATTGTATTACGGTATTTAATTTTTTTCAGCCACCTACAATATAAAGATATTCTGTTGAATATTCTCGGTCATTGTGTCTGTGCTAAATCTTCTGTTTAATTGGATTTACAATATATAAATTTGATTTTCCGGTAGGATCAACTTTCTCAGCTCTTAGAGCAACATTTCATTCCAATTCCTATTCTGAGTAATAGTGCGATGAAAAAAATGAGAAAAGAAGAAGACGATCTTAAGTTCATCCATAGTATCAAAGATGATCCGTAAGTGAATTAGACTTTCAACCAATAGCACTATATGGATGTAATTTCATTGGATCAAGTTTTGTTTATTTTTTTATCGTGATCAAACCTATTTTGCAGTCCGATAGATTTTTTCCCTTGGCTTATCTTAACCGTCACTCTAGCGTCCTTGCCGAGTGAAAGATTATCTAAAGTAGTTATGAAAATATTGTAGGTAGGACTCTTCCACCGAATTTTTTTCCTAGTTTCAAGACTTAAACACTTTTGTCAAAGCGCCTTGTTGGAATTTATTTTGTTAAATAAAAATCTAGTGTTTTGCTTTTAAAGCCTCTCAAAAACAAAGAATTTTATTTATGGGGAAAAAATTTTCTTGATTTAAGTTCACTGTTTCGCCGGATCCCAAAAAAAGCCAGACCCTGTGCAAAGTCTGCTATTTTTTCCTTCAGAGCATTCAATCTTTGCCAAAGCAATCGATTGTAATTTACTTTGATATTGAGTGTTCTTCAATCAGTCACAGATCGTAGAATGTCATGCAAGATAACTGAAATTGAAAATCACGAATCAAATTATTTAATTGATCATTTAACAATAGCAAAAACACGGGAATAAAAACAAGGTTAAAAGCCCTACAGACTGTTTCACCCATAAAAGGGATCATCAGGGGTATCTAAAAAGTAAAATAAAATAAAATAAAACTGCCAGAAAGAATAGAAAACAATAGTAAACAATAGAAAAAAACAAACAATAGAAAAAACTGAAAAAACTTTAAAAATTTTAAAAATTATAAAAAAAATTATAGAAAAAAATTTTTAAAAGATTTTAAACACTGTAAACGCTTATTAGGTCGGAACATCCCAACACGGACTCTGCTAAACTAAACTGATAAAGATCGGCAAGAAAACACGAAAAAAGGAAAAGCGCGCGAAAGAAAAATACAAATATTATTTCAAAAATTAAAGATTTAAAAAGGGGGTTCAAGTATCGGCTAAGGTAGAACGTTGTACGCGGCGAAAAA
Source organism: Diplosoma virens (assembly GCA_963680785.1). Lineage (NCBI taxonomy): Eukaryota > Metazoa > Chordata > Ascidiacea > Aplousobranchia > Didemnidae > Diplosoma > Diplosoma virens. The sequence continues at coordinate 16,818,209 of OY796892.1, forward strand.
AAAAAGAAGAATGAAAGAAAATCACAGTTTAAGTTTGGCGTTAATCAATTTATATTTATTTTTATGCCGACACTTATTGATCAATTCGGTTCGTTTGTTCAGCAGAGCGTCATCATTTGCAGTTAAGATTTCGTATTTTTCTGCCAGACAGAGGTTGCATACTTTGCCCCCGTGACTTGCAACAAGAATGTGGTAAAACTCAGCTACAGCTGTACCCCCAATATGGCAGACATCCTCTCAGCTCACAACAAGAAGCTCCTTAAGTCCCACAACGGCAAACCAGAATTTAAACCCTGTAACTGCAGGTATAAACCGTCATGCCCATTGAATGGCAACTGCCGAGACAAAGCAATCGTTTACCAAGCAACTGTACAAGCTAAAGACCAATCCAAGAACTATATCGGACTATGCGAAACCGAATTTAAAGCAAGATTCTATAACCATAACCATTCCTTCAATTCGAATTCCAAAAGAAACGCAACAGAACTTTCGAAATTTATTTGGTCCTGCAAAGATTCTGGTATAAATCCTACTATCTCTTGGAAAATTATTTGCGACGCAACACCTTACCAACACGGGGGCAAAGTATGCAACCTCTGTCTGGCAGAAAAATACGAAATCTTAACTGCAAATGATGACGCTCTGCTGAACAAACGAACCGAATTGATCAATAAGTGTCGGCATAAAAATAAATATAAATTGATTAACGCCAAACTTAAACTGTGATTTTCTTTCATTCTTCTTTTTTTTTCGCCGCGTACAACGTTCTACCTTAGCCGATACTTGAACCCCCTTTTTAAATCTTTAATTTTTGAAATAATATTTGTATTTTTCTTTCGCGCACTTTTCCTTTTTCGTGTTTTCTTGCCGATCTTTATCAGTTTAGTTTAGCAGAGTCCGTGTTGGGATGTTCCGACCTAATAAGCGTTTACAGTGTTTAAAATCTTTTAAAAATTTTTTTCTATAATTTTTTTTATAATTTTTAAAATTTTTAAAGTTTTTTCAGTTTTTTCTATTGTTTGTTTTTTTCTATTGTTTACTATTGTTTTCTATTCTTTCTGGCAGTTTTATTTTATTTTATTTTATTTTACTTTTTAGATACCCCTGATGATCCCTTTTATGGGTGAAACAGTCTGTAGGGCTTTTAACCTTGTTTTTATTCCCGTGTTTTTGCTATTGTTAATTTAAGCTCTAACTTTGTTATTGAGCACTTTAGAAGTACTGATTTTCATACGGTGTAATTGATCATTTAGATATTTTTTGTAAAACCTTTATTTTACAATTTAATTTGAACAGCCAATTGGCCTGCCAGTTTATGTTGATTTTTATCAAGTAAGCTATGCTTGGAATGTATGCATATTAATTTGATTTTTTAACATCGACCACGTTCGAACGCCGAAAAACAATACAATAGAAAGAATACTTTTTGTTGATTAGTGCTTGATTTAATTGTAAGGTAGTTTTGATTCGTTTCTATTTGCATTCGCTCAACGTTCAGCAATCGCACTAAGTCGGAAGTTCGATGCCTGGAGTTGATGGTTCGATGCCGGGAATTGATGGGTTTATTGCAGGTGTTTTTAATTGTCAATGCATTTTATTAGAAACTGGTTATTTATGTTAATGTTTAGTCAGCAGAGAAACGTTGAAGGTTAAAGGTTAAATCCAATTTCAACTCCAGTTGCTATCTACTAACTTCTACTAAGTCTCCTTAAAAAGATCAGTAACAAACAGCTGCGATTTCGTTGCAGCATTAATAACGCGATCGCTCAAAATTGTGACGCACTTTGGGCAGCTTCTAAAAATAGATTTCGTCTTTTCCAGGATAATGTCCAACGCTTATACGAACAAAAATATCAATCCTTTTACTCTTCGGTTCGACTCGAACAGAGTCCAAAGAAATTATCATAATTTATGCACCAAGGAAGTTAAAAAAGACCAGATCATTGAATACGCTATTTCTCCACGTTATCGTTTGTTTTGGGTGAGCCACGTTCATTGATGTGTTTTTTTATTTTTTTTATTTTGTTGTTAATCTAGAAATATAATTGCTTATAAAAAGATGGATACGATTTTTTATTAATTAAAAACTAAAAATACAAAATATAACGATACGAACTAGAAAACCTTTTGGCTTTCTGAGTCGAGTTTTTCTATTCTTTTTAAAAATGCCTTTTTTGTAATTCGCATGTTGTTTTAGTTTTCGCATAAATGATCTTGCAAGAAAAGTTTTTTCTTTCATGTTCACTTTCGCTTTGACACAAAGTTTATTTCCCGGCAATCCGTCATTTACACATTTGCATCCATTTCTGCGTCCGTTAAAGCTTTCCACCATCAAGAAAGCATGGCGTTAAGCCGTTTGCTAACTTTCTGTGTGGTATTGGCTTCCATAGGAAATGCGTTTTTAAAATTAAAAATTAATTAAATCAATATTGCCAGCCTTGATTGACCAATGATCGCAAGTAAACGTCTCTAATAGTCGCTTTCATGAGCCTCATCCCAATACTTTGGAATTAACATCCCAATTTAATAATCGCTATCTGTTCGCTTGGCATCAACCTTTTTATTACCGTCACTTACGTGCCACACACACACACAAGCAAATGTGTTCATTATCTTAATTTTACATTCTTTGTTTTGTATCGGATGCTTGTGGTAACCATTAGCTGAAAATACCGCAAGTGCACTCTACTGTATTTTGTTATTCTTTTAAGATTGAAAATTGCCGTTGCCCTTACGAAACGTTGACATCTGTTGCGTTTCAAACAGCTCGATTTCGGAAAAACAACTCTTTTTGAATTGCGCCGCTCAATGTCCTTGAATGATTTCATGCCGATTATTATGGCGGAGATATTCGCTAGGACTGTTTCCCCCTGACTGGCTGCGTTTTGTTTTGGGCTTATAGCGATGTTTTCAAAATGTAAAATCGAATGCCCTCGAACTACCTTTGTTTTTATTTTGCTCATTGCTTAAGTTTTAGAGAAAGCAGCTTTTTGCTTACATTCTCAAATCCATAGAGTTGTTTCACCAAATAAATTGGATTTTAAAACGTAGGTTACTAGTCCAAAGGGATTGGATTACTCCGAAAAAGTTAAATTTAAAGCCATTCTTTAAAATTTTTTGTCTTGTAACTTAAAAGTGAGTGTTAATTGGAAATAAAAAGACAGATTTTTACTTTTATTTCGAAGCTGTTTGAAAGTTCTCATGAAAAATAAATGAAGACTAAAAAAATATTTCTCAACTTGCTCTCAGTGTTTCTTGTGCTAGAGAAAAGGACAATAAAAAACCTTTTTGCTTGCTTGTTTTCGTTGCGGCTCTCTGTTTGCAAAGCGTGAGAAACAATGACTATCAGGCCAAGTTAAGAGCAGAAAGTGAGGGAGCATCCATTGTATAATTTCAGCTCTACACAGACACGTCACGTCGCAAAGAGCGTCAGTTTAGAAACGTTGTCACGTGATTTTTTTTTTGATATAACGTTTAAAGAATTATCAGTTTTTTCATCTGTTATTGGTTTTCTTTGAATTGCTTTCAACCATGCTGCAAGCAGCTTAAATTTAGGTTTAAGTCTATCATAATATTATCTTTAAAAGACTAAATATCAGATATTTCGCTGAACGAGCAACGCAATCCATCTCGTTTTAATTGTTTTAAAATGTATTGAGTTCACCGTCTCTAGATCAAAATAATCAACAAATTTAAAAAAAGTTATTGGTGAAGTTTTTTGTATTGATTTTGAATTGAAAACGTTTAAAGCATCAACTTTGTCGCCGAGTCAGCGATGGAGATTAGCAGCATCTTATTGACGTGCTTTCGTCTTTGCCATAGTTTTAAAATTGAGTTGAGTTATGAACAAAATTAATAAATAATTGCTACACTATTGAGTGATTAAATTGTTTAGTGATTAAATTTCTATTACATTAAATTGTTACACGAAACTTCCTGTTTATCAAAATTAAACTCGAACAAAGCATTGAAATTGTTAGATAAAAATTAGGGATGTGCCGAAGCCGAAGCTTTGGCTTCGGCAAAGATTTCTTGTTGTTGTCATTTTGTGAGGGTCCTTGCTCCCTCTTCATAAATTTTTTTTGCAAAGTATGCAGATAGCTTTGCTAACATCCGTGAGGGATTTTTACCTTGTTTAGGCATTATGAATTAGCTTAATTCTCGATATCGTTAATGCTAAGATCTAAAACATCAATGATCAACATGAGGATATTTATACACTTAGAAAAGATGTAATCGTTTATAACAATTATATTATACAGTATACACTTTAGCAATATACTGTAATTAATTAACTACAGACTAATTATAAAGCAACATTATTTACAACACACGTTTTTTAGCACTCAGACACACGAAAAGTTTTTAAATTTTATATTAAAACCATAGAAAGTTACAAATTGAAAGTTCGGACAGTGACAACATAGCACACACACTATTATCGATCTGAAGGTTAGGCACCTTACTGCCATACTCCTTGCTTAGTGCTAGCACAACAGAAGGAAAGATGGAACAAAGTGGGGCTAACTGTTAGTCAGTGGCGTGCAGTGACCTCTGAGGCTGGTCATGCAGTTGGCATGCAATACTTTATAAATAGGACAAAAAATTGTCTGGGATTCTAAGACGAAGACCAATTTTTGTCTCAAAACGTGGTGTTCTCCAAAAAAAAGTCTTCAATTGTAATCACTCTCATATTTCTGACTTTTGGTCCCAAAAGCATAGTGTTTTCCAAAAAAAAAGTCTTCTTGTAATCAGTCTCAGATTTCTGACTTTTCGTCCCAAAAGCATAGTGTTCTCCAAAAAAAAAAAGTCTTCAATTGTAATCACTCTCAGATTTCTGACTTTTCGTCCCAAAACCAAAGTGTTCTCTAGAAAGAAAAAAAAAGTTTTTACCTAGGATCAGCCCCAGATTTCTCTAATTTCGTCCCTGACCGCACGTCACTGCTGGAAGTCAGTGTAAACAAACATGTTTCAAAACAGATTAATAACACATCGCAGTAGCAATAGCGTGTGATTTTGTAATAAGCTTTTAATTTGATATAATAAATGAATTATATCAGCTATCAGGTGTAAGAATCTTATAACAATGGAAAATTGCTTGCCGAAGCCAAAGCTTTGGCAAAAATTACCTTCGACACATCTCTAAAGGCCCGTTTCCACTACTAGCTGGAAAAGATTATTCTTTGTTTTACTGATTTTTTTTGCTTTGCTTAGTGCTCGCTTCAATTTTAAGCGCGAAAAGATCAATAAAAGAAAAAATGCTCCATTCCACGCTCGTAGTGGAAACGAGCCTTAATAAAAATACAAAAGAGGTGTCGTTCACCATTTTTATCTGCGATTAATCAAAGTTTTTCGTTTTAGCTACATAAAAAAGACGTGATCGAAAGTGAGTGGATAAAACGCCGCATATGTTACTTTTTGTCGTTGTAGTTTGGCAAGTTGGATCGTTCATAGTAGATTTATTCCTTATCGTAAATCGCTTTTCTACGCACAGCCTATTGAATTCAAAAGTTTCTAACCTAGGTGTATGGTTAAAAAGCAGATCAAAAGCCGTTGAGCTGCTCTTGTTATTGCAGGATATTGTGATTTCGACCGTTTTCACCCTTCTTCTGTTTGTTTCTTCTATTCTCCTTCTTCAATCACCGACGTCGCGTCCAACATGGATTATTGTGTTCATCGTTTTCTTTCTAATATTGGTAAGTTAAATGTTAACTATGCTGTCTTCAGTAAGGTGCTCCAAATTGCGCGCCGCAAAATTCCAAGGCATTCTTATTCCAATCTTTTGTTTGTTCAAGCCAGTGGTTCTCAACCTCTGCGCCGCGAAACTTTTTAAAAAACATTAGTCCATTGCTCCGCGATCTTTTTATTTTAGTGGACACTACTTTTTAGGGACTAAAATCAAGATCTGCACTCTGGTTCAAGTGTGCCGCGAATTTTGAAAAGGTCCTTAAGTGTGCCGCAGGCGCGAAAAGGTTGAGAACCACTGGTCCAAGCGTACAGTTTAGGAGATTTGGAAAATGTTAAATTGAAGACGAAATGTATTTTTTCTTTGAAATTGAAATAAAGGCTATGAAAAAAGGTCTTGATTTGGTTTCGAAGGCAAAAACAACACTTTTGGCCTTCGATTTAGAAAATACACATCAGTCTCAATCTTTATAGTTTAAAAAGAACAATTTTTTAAAATGAAACTACATAGCTGCCAGCATTGAATAAGACCTGTAGTGGAGAAATACTTAAACCAACGTTGTTCAGCAAGACCTAGTAGCAGGTTTACGTTTTTCGAATATTTATTGATTACTCTTGATGTATTGCCGTTTTGCGTAAAAGAATGTTCGTAATTTAATGGTTGGCAAAAGTCTAAAAAAATACAAATACGAGGCTATTCAATTTGGCTTGTTTCAGTCGTGTGTTTATTATCGTATTTTGTTTTATTAAAAAGCCTCTCGTTTCCATGAATAAATAGACCCAAAACGTTATTGCATTTATTACCTGGAAATATTTTCGTAATATTTATAAAAGTGCTTTGTGATTTATCTTGCTGGATTTAATGACAAGATCTCATTTGATTTAATGATTGCTTCCATTTTTTTATAAATTGACTTTTCTCGTGTAAATGTGTCGCTATCATTTTTTGGGTCGAATTCGTTAACGTTTTGTGTTTACCTCTCAACAAGGATTGCTCTGTATTAAAGTATATCCTGGCTTTATCAGCATCGGTAAATTTATAGTCGTACGTACGCTGGCTTGACTTCTGTCCAAATTGTTTGTCATTTTGAATGTGGGAAGGATTTTTATTTAAGACGAAATATTATTACTAAAACATATCGCCACGCAAGGTCTTTAAACAGGAATTACATGTCCTATTTGAATAGAATGCATTTTCATTTAAAATATAGGTCGGAGCAATGCAACAGCAAAGTTTGCTTGCATTTACAGTTTGTGCGTTTCCGCTATTATTGTATAAGTGTAAAAAATGCGCCTTCTTGTTGTTAATTCTAACATTAATATTACAGAAAGGTAATTAACGTCAGTTCGAATCACATCAAAGTCATGTTCTGGTTGATTATATAATTTTCCACGTCATAATGTTATCAATCATCGTGCTTGAGTTACTTCGAGGCAAATCGATCTTAATAAATATTCAGTAAATTGATACACCTTTTTGGGCGCAGGAAAAAGTTAACGACGTTGCCTAAACTTAGTTTATTTCTACTCTTTTTCGCAGGTCATTTTTGTGATATCTGGAGGCATGTACATCCGTCACACCAGCGATTTGTCCAAATCTTCTGTTTATTCTTTGGTTGTTTTTTTGTCACGCTGGAGCAGCAGGTTGGTGTTTAATTGAAACTGAAACAGAAGTCATGTAAATTCGTTGTCGAAGTGGTTGGTGTTTATCATTAGTTATGCGTGAGGCAAGTAAAAGTCAATAAAATCAAAATTATTTTACAAAGAAACTTCAAAAAATTTTGCTTGGTAAAAAAACCTAACTGCCTTTACGTTTTATTAGGTCAAACTAAAGTCCAATTTTTTGTATTGGTCAATTTGTCTTAATATTAAAACGCATTTTTTAATAAATAAAGATGTTTTAAAGCAGGGGTTTTCAACCTATGGGCCATGGCCCAGTAGTGGGTCACAGTGGTTTTTTTAGTGGACCATGGAGCATAAATCAAAATGAAAGCAATATGTATAATATATATGTATAATTAGGCTTGCCATCCGTCCCATTTTTTAGGCATTTTTCTGGTGTCCTGTGCAGTCAACCACATGAAGACTTTTTTTAGAGAACACTATGATTTTGGGACAAAAATAGGGAAAATTGACAGCAATTCCAAGTGAAGACTTTTTTTTTTTTTTTTTTAGAGAACACTATGATTTTGGGATGGGAATTTAATTTTGTTGACCAAAGTGGGTTGTGAAGTTAACTTGGGTTGAAAAATAGGCCACGGTACAGAAAAGGTTGAAAACCACTGTTTTAAAGTAACCAATTGTCTCAGTAGTTGAATTATGGTTGCTAATGAACAACTACCATTATTTTTATTCGCTATTGTGTTTCTTTATGGGCTTATAATAGCTTTTTCAGATGTCAAGAAGAAAAAGTCCCTTGTTTAAGTATTCTAGTCATTATATTGCAAACTCAAATAGAAGTACAGTAGAACGCCGATTATTATCCGAAACACCGATTATTCGAACACTACTTTAACAAAAATCATTAAAGCGTGACGTTTGTAAGCGAGAAATATTCGATAACAAATTGTATTTCGAGAAAAGCGCGACGTTTGAAAGCAAAAGCCACTTGACAACGTGTTGTATTTCCTTGAAGTTTCAAACTAATCTAGTTACTACAGTATGTTTGCAATCCAAAAAAAAAAAGAAATGTACTTACTATTGAGACAAAACTTGAAATTATAAATCAACTAGAAATGACCATAATGTACAATAAATGACCATACGAGGTCTGTTCAAAAAGTATCCGACCTTTTTCCCTCTCGCCAATAAGGTATGAGCAAACTGCCCGTGCAAAGCGTGGCTGCACACACACACATTCACGCGTAATCGTGAAGCGTTTCAGGCCGATTCGTCATTCGTATCTCTCTGTGTAAAGCATTTAGTGCAGGCGTGTAGTACGTGTTCATCGGTTTTTTGATTTTCAGAAAATTTCATTTCAATGACAGAACGCATCGAACAGAGGTATTGCATCAAGTTTTGTCAAAAACTTGGTGATACTCAAGTTGAAACAATTCGAAAGATTCAACAAGCTTTTGAAAATGAGGCCTTAAGCCCAACTCAGATAAAGCAATGGTTTAAACGCTTTAAAGATGGCCGTGCATCAGTGGAAAGTGATCCTCGCTCAGGAAGGCCATCCACAAGCCGAAACGAGGAGGCGATGGATCAGGTTCGTGAAAAAGTGTTGGAGGATCGTCGTTTAACAGTACGAGAGATTGCTGCAGAAATGGGAATAAGCACAGGCTCAGTTCATTCAATCCTAACTGAGGATTTGAACCTGCGGAGAGTGTCGGCTAAATTTGTCCCCAAGCTGCTGACGGAGCAACAGAAGGAACTCCGGAAGGAAATTTCGGAGGACATGCTGGATGTTGCAAATCATGACCCAGAATTTATCAAGACAATCATCACTGGTGATGAGACCTGGGTTTATGGTTATGACCCAGAAACCAAGTTTCAATCATCACAATGGAAGCATCCGGAATCACCACGCCCAAAAAAAGCTCGGCAAGTCCGCAGCAATGTGAAAGTTATGCTGACCTGTTTTTTTGATTCCCGTGGCATCGTGCATCATGAATACGCACCAGAAGGTCAAACAATCAACAAAGAGTACTACCTGGAGATTCTACGTCGCCTTCGTGATGCTGTGCGAAGAAAGCGGCCTAACATGTGGGCAGCAAAGAATTTTCAGCTTCACCACGACAATGCTCCCGCTCATTCTGCACATGTGGTCCAAGCTTTTCTAGCCAAAAACAGCATGCCACTTATTAGACAGGCTCCTTACTCTCCCGACTTAGCACCGTGTGGTTTCTGGCTGTTCCCTAAGCTAAAAACAACTCTGAAAGGGAGGCGATTTCAGTCAAGAGAAGACATTATGAAAAAAGCGACGGAGGAGCTTCAGAGCATTCCGGGGGAGGAGTTTATGAAGTGTTTTGAGAAGTGGCAGAAGCGCTGGGATAAGTGTGTGAACCACTAAGGGGAATATTTTGAAGGAGATTGAATAAAACTTGCAAAATTTATTGTGTTGTGTGCTTTATACAAAAAAGTCGGATACTTTTTGAACAGACCTCGTATGTGGAAATAATGCTTTTTATTGCAAAATTTTATTTTGTTCGATTATCCGAACCACCCCTGATCCCAATTAGTTCGGATAATCGGCGTTCTACTGTAGCTTTAAACAAGAGTTAGGAAGTCAGCTGCAGCAAAAGCGAGAGAAATATGCACTCAGTATGTAGATGGGCTTATGATTACACCAAGAAGGGATTTGTATTGTAGTAGTTCTTGTAAAATGAGAGAAAAGATTTTGTTGAAAGCCACAGAAAATTGCAACGTCATGAAAGGGCTTTAAAAAAAGTACCAAGCAGACAAAGCAAGTTTTCATCAAAACACCATGTATCCAGTTCGATGAAAAAGTCGTATATGCATTTTTAGTCCCAGATATCCATTTGTACAAGTCAAACCACCCATTCTTTAAATCCTTGTTTAACTCTTTGGGAAAAGAATTGCCATCAAAAACTGCTGCACTCAACTTGCAAACAGGGAAAAAAACCGCATACATAAAACACCGTAAGATGAGCAATCTTCGTAATAATCGACGAAACGGAGATTAATGAGCAAAAATTTATTGATTGTCTGGTTTGCAATATAGCTGTTCCAGCTGTTACAATTTCAGCTGAATGCTCTCCCTTGCAGAATAGTGTAAAAGTACAACTGTTACTCAAATTGTTGACGATGTTCCGAGAAAATTTGGCAAGCAGCGCTAGAAATTTCGGTTGCTATTAAATTTAAAAGTTAAATTTAACTGACGTGGCAGTCAATGTGTTAATAAAGTCAAAATAAAAAATTTATATTTTCAAAGAAAAATGGCCCTAGTTAGGAGAAATTTTTTAAAAATTACTTTGGATAAAAAGTTATACATCAGTGTTGTAGTTCTTTTGCTAATCGTAGCCAAGCGTTCTGCTTTTCTTCTATAAATAGCATTTGTTTACTTGCTCTTGCAAATTTTCTTTACAAAAAAAAAAAAAAAAAAAAAAGAATAAACAAAATCGATCTTGTTTGTCGATTGCTGTTTAATATTTTAACGTAAGGTTTTGAAAATTCACTGAAATCGTTTCTTTTTTACTCGAAACTGAGGTTGATGCTTGCGTCTTTATCGATTTCTCCGCTTTATCTTTTATTGCTTGATTGATTTTTCCAAACCTCTGTCGAGATGCTTTTAAATGGCTTTTTGTCGCGCAAACGAATTTATTTAGTGCACAAATCACTTGGGTAATAACTAACTCTATCTTACCGTATATTATATTTTTTGTGTTACGAGTTTTTACACTTGAATCGTTTCTGATTTTACTTGTTTTGCTGAGAAAAAAGACTGACGCACAATTCGTTACTTGATTTATTAGTCCGTTTCGTTTTTTTTTTCCTGAATAATTCCCAATTTTTTTTATAATAAGTGTACAAGGTGATCAATATTTAGCGTTACAACTTCAAATAACTGTATTTGGGAAATGATACGTACAGTTGGAGTAACACAGGTGAAATATTGTTACAAAATGAATATAAATTCAGTACAAATACAACTTATTCAATATGCTTTCCATTTGAATCAATTACAAGCTGAAGACGCCTCGAAAATGACCTGCAAAAGTCACGAATCACATCCTGGGGCTTTTTGACCATTCCTTCCGTAGTTTCGTCTTCAGTGCCTCCAAACTTTTATGATGTGTTGCTGAGACCTTGCTCTCGAGGTATCCCCAGATACCAAAATCGAGAGGATTCAAATCGGGCGATGAAGGGGGCCATTCCTCTTTGGAAATGAAGTTGGAAACATTGGCTGATAGCCACTCCTGCATCTTTTTAGCTCCGTGTGACGGTGCGAATCTTGTTGAAACGTCCAAGGACGTTTTTTGAAGTGTTCTTTTGCCCAGGGCAACAATAAACCAACAAGGATGTCATTTCGATAATTCTCTTGGTTCAGTTTGACGCCTTGTACTACGAAAACCAAAGGACTTTTTCCAGATTCGGTAACGACTGCCCAGACCATCACTGACACGCCCCTTGGGCCCGAGTAACTCTTCGAGGTTCTACCTCCCCATCACGTGACCAAACACGATCATTCTGGGGATTCACATGGTGTTGAACGTCGAATTTCTTTTCGTCGCTGAAAACGAGGTTAGGAAGTGTGCCTGCCTCACTGCGGGAGAGGAGAATTCTGGCTCTGGCAAGACGTTTCTCCACAGTTTTGGTCGATAACAACTGCTTCCTCACGTGTTTGAATGGGGACATTTTCAGATCTCTACGAAGAACCGTAAACATGGTTTCATACGAAACATTCGCCTTCTTTGCCATTTTCCGGATCGATCTCTTCGGATTTCTCCGGACTTTCTCCCTGGACTTTCCCCCTGGTAGCTGACTTTTTCCTTGTCATTGGCCTTGTGCTGGTCAATTTTGCACATTCCCACTTTCTTTATACCTTTTAAGAGCCCTCTAGACCAGCATTCTGTTCACTTTCAGGTCCTTGCAAATTTCTTTCTGAGACTTCCCTGCCTTAAAAAGCTCAACAATTGCGATTCGTTTACTTAAACCTACAGCCATAGTTAAATTTAAATACCTGAAAGAATAAAGATTCATTAGAAAGTGTCAAAAGTTAAGTTACATTGAAAAAATAAAGAAAAAATTCAATTTAAAATGAACTGTAACACTAAATATTGATCATCCTGTATGTTTGTCAAATTTCTGGTAGATACTTTCGGTAGATAATGCTCACAAGGGAAATTATTTGGCCTACTTCTTCAAAGTTAATGTAATTTTTCAACCCAAATTACCATGTTAATTAGCAAGCAAATCATTTATAGTTGCTTGCCTACTAATTGCAAATATGTCTCTGAATTCTATGAAAAAAATAGAAACGTTTTCAGTTGGCTGATTCAAGTGTTTTTTGCTTTACCCTGCAGAAATCCTTTTCGTAAAATTTTTATTTTGAAGCAACTTACTCTCCGCTATTTTCTCTCGAAACTATTCTTTCATAACAGCGCAATAAATTTTGTTGGCATTCTTGAGTTCTTGATTTTTTCAACCGGAAATTTTGGCCGTAAAGAAATTTTCGAAAAAACTGGTTCTAGTTTTTCAAGTTAAACGCCTTTTAAAACGGACCTGGATTACCCTTAGAACAAGATGCTGAACTATCAAGTTTTAGAGTATTTTAGATGCACGCATTTTTATCGCACTCACTCGTCGCTTAAGTTCAGGTAGGCCTGACATTTTTTTACATCCTAAAATAAGGCACTAGGAATAAAGATTGATAAACACTTCGCATTATTAAAAAGTTAAAGACGGCGTCTGGGAAGGATATCTGTTGCTATGGTGACGATCCATTGGAGACATTACGTCGTATTGGTAGGTATGAAATTGAATTCAGATGTTCCGTGTTAAAATGAGAGATGATAACCATTATGCTAATCGAATTGGATGATTTCAATCAGTAAAATGTCGATAGAACAATTAGTGTGCTGGCACTCTGACTTGCGAGCAGAAGGTCGCGAGATTGATGCTCAGTCGATCAAACCAATTTCTGCTTTGCTCTTGGAAAAGGCTTTTTGAGACAAAATTTTAAAAGGGTTCGTGCTGCTTACTTAAAATTGTAAATCCGCTTAAAAGAAAAGACGGCAGCCAAGTCAATATTAATTAACTATGCAAAGAAGAAGAATCAGCGAAACCTTTGATTACGCTGCCGTAAGTCCCGGCACTCCACGCAGGAAAACCATATGCTCGTCGAGATCATATTACAAGTGCGAGTTCCAGTTTCATTTTTACTCCGTGTCGGATCGAAGTTAGATTACCGGGTGTATGATTGCAAGCAGGAAAAAGCCGATAAGCAGCTGTTACATGACGCGGCGTTTTTGCGCTTCCTTCATAAACACACACAACCGGATGTTGGCGTCTTCATGATGGCAACAGGCTTGCAAACTGGTATAGAACGTTTACTATTGCTGCTCGTGATTTTGGAAAAAGTCTTTGATTTTTTTATTTACTTTGGATCGTTTCGAAAATCGCAGGACATCGAAACGTTTTCCTAGTTGCTAAAATTTTTTTTTAATGATTATAAAAAAAACTCTTCCTGGTCAATCTGAATCGATGTCTTTTAATCAATTTCCTTCTGGACTTGAAACACCCTGGGTTAAAATTTCTAAGATTTAACAAGTGGATACTTGTTTCAGTAAATCGTTGGATTAAATCACATGAAAAACCCGGATATCATTTTTTAGCTTATTCTCACACTGTTGTCATTTTGTTGTTTGGTATTTTAGAAGATAAACCATGTATACTTCTTTTTATGCTTTGTTTGAAAAACTCTGTTCTCCTTGTTAAGAATTATTATTACCAAACTTTACATTGATGTATACAAAAAAAAAGACTGATAAATTAAATACTAGTTTGGTTTTAAAATAAATATAAAAGTGTCGTCATCATCCAGCTTTTGATGTAAAAACGAGGTAAGATACACGGCTAAAGAAATAAAGTAAAGAAAAGAACAAGAAAAGCAAAAATGTATTGCCTTTTTCAGCAAAGTCAAATTGACGATTTTATTAAACTGGTCAAATTGCAAAGTTTACAAAAACTAATGATCGCCTTTATAGGTCGAAATCGATTTTTCGTTATGAAATTTCTATATTAAATATTTGGCCCATTGAACTTTGACTGATTTTATTAATTAATTTATGTATTGTGAAGAAAAGAACTCATTGAACAAGGATAAAGACGATCAATCAACAGCCATTTAACCAGTTTTTCAACTGAGAAATAGAATCATTAGTGACTTTACAAACTATTTAATTTCAGGCATATTATCGGACTCTTGTTCCTGCTCGTTCCCGCGGCTGTAGTTTTCTCTCACGTCAATCAACAAATCAACCAAAAACCCGATTGCTCGGCTTATACTCTGCTGTTTCTCTTCGTCATTGTTCACTTTTTAAATTACAACCAGCTCTCCACTTACTTCAGGTTTGAACTTTAGTCAATAAACCGTTCTCTAGTGAGTCCGTGTCAAATGATGTGTTGAATACGATTTTTCGATGTGGTTTGGGCCTTATCTATTGATGCAGTTGTCGCTATTAGCGACACCGCGACACGATGAGACTTCAGTTTAACTCCTGTTATTGTCTTGCTTTTCTATTTTTGGGTGTGTCACTTCAAGACAATTAATTCTGCTGGATAAAAACAAATAATCGAAAAAAACTAAGCTGATGAAATTTGGAATATACTGTTGGCAACGTACAAAACTCCTTTTGCCGTTTTTTCGCGACAAAAGAAAATAATGAAAAAAATCGATTAGCATTTTACTTTTCAACTTTTGTCGTAGATTTATTGCAGGGGTTTGAAACTAAAATTGCTTTGTGAGTCAAAAAATTTTTTTCAAGAACACATAAACGCGTGATCTAAAGATTTGTTTAAAATCTGACTGCTGTTGGCGTTCGTTGGTGTGTTAAATTAAGTTTCGTATTTAACTGTTGGATTTTCGATAAAGTCCGCCGAGTACTGACGTTCAGTGCACACCAAGTGTTAATGAATTAGGCCGAAGTGTGGCGAAACCTGTGCGTAGAAAATTCAGTCAATTTTAATAATTAATTCTGTTACAGCAAAGTAGTTTTGACGTCGTATATTCGTTAAGTTAATCTGCAGATAGAGAAAAGATTCTTTGCGCTTAACTTCCGAATCAAAATCTATCTTTTTCAATATTTTCGCCAAAGACCAGTGCGTAAAGATTTAATTGATTTCATTTAAAAATTTCAAATATATTTTGGGACGCACAACTGAGTCTCTATTTGGCATTGCGAACGCATTTCAGTTTGATGTAGAAGTTTTAAAATTCTATTTGATAGATTGTTTCTTTCCATTGCGTGTGGAGTTGCTGCGCTACTAATGGTCTATATTACGACGTGTTCCGAAACAGGTAACTGTTACATAGCAATATTCATGCTTGGCGCTTGATTATTTTTGCTTTTGTTGTTGACGTAGAGGGCCACTGTTGTTTCTTTTTTGTTGCTAGAATTGTTGGAAAAACTTTACCCAAAGCACTCGAACTTTTCTAACTAAGAAAGCAGCAGACATTCTCTACAAACCAGTGTTCAACCGAAGCATATTTCAAAAGTTATCGCATCGCGTTTGGATGTGGTAACTTTTTTGCTCTTCAACTTTATTCAAAGCTTCTAAAACTTCTTAGACAAAAAAAAAGATAAATAAAAAACTATTTTTAAATGCCTGTCTAATCTAAAATTCTAAGACCTAAAACCGTAGTGAAAATCTCTAAAAGTATTCGAATTGTGCTTTTTTTTTTTAGCCAACCGCGATATTGAGAAATTCAACTAAGTTCTAGATTTCGACCATTATTAATTTAGTTTTCTATTACAGCAAACCAAAATTCCATCACAGTCAACGCGACTTCAACTTGTCCATGCAATTCAAACGGACCACCGGTATTCAAATACGAATTCATTGTCGACGTCATCCTGATCATCTTATTCGTTGCTTTTGTAAACCGTCTCTTTGAGGTAATTTCAACCCCTGAATTAGAATTCACAGTAATCAGCATGTTTTGTTAAGTTTTAAGATTCATAATTCCCGTGCGCGGGTTGTTTCGACCAAGAAGTTAACGAGTGACTTTAACTTTGGTTTCTTCAGTGCGTTTCTAGCTGCAACGTCAAGAAATTTTTAAAATCTTTGCTTATTAATCACGTAAAAATAATGCGTTGGTTTTTTCCCCATAATTTAGTAGAAAAAAGTCAAGCGATGCTTGGTTTCGACGAGCGATGTTTTTGAGAGAGATTAAAAGCGTAATTACACGAAACTTTTGCATTAAAGATGAAAATTGTTGCGGCGTGCTAGTTCATCTGGCATTTCCTTGGTTTAAATCTGGTTAATACTGTAATAGTTTTACTTGTACGCCATAAATTTTCCCATTTTTCAAGCTCGAATAAGCTAATTTTTACAGCGATTCCATTGGATAATTTTCCATTCAGTTCAGGCATATACACAATATAACGTGGTCTTAACACGTCCTCGTGTCGTTTGTCAACGAATGAAAACCGAATAAAATTAGACTCCATTTGCTTTGTACAGGATGCTTTGCAATTACTAGTAAATATAAAGGGTATACCTGTATGTACAGTTACGTACTTGTTATTTTTAGTTCGTTTTTTCAGCCTATTGTGACGTCATCTCGGTAAGTGCTGTCTACATAACATGAAAACAAGCGACTTTTTTGCAGTCGGAAACGATTATTTCTACGCCTACAGAATTGTTTTCGTTTTTGTTGTCACAGATTTTGCGCTTAGTCTTTACTCTCACCTTTTAAACAAGTTTCTTGTTGCTTAAAAGCCGTCTATATATTGCATTTATTATTCAAATTGGCGATTATTATATTGAGATCTTCGGACGTTTTTTGCTTAGTAAATCACGCGACCGTTAAGCTATTCAGTTGAACCGTTTCTCTTCGCTATCTGCCATTATCCATTTTTCTGATTACGTTTGTGTAAGAAAAAGTTAAAAAACCAATGTTAAACAAGTAGTTTTTTTGCAAATAGTCGCGAAAATTAACGCGCTAAACAAATATAACTCTAATCAATCATTCGTTCGTAGAAAAATTTAATTGTTAATCCTGCTGCTAGTTATAGTTAAAGGTTAAATTTTCTGTGTAAATTCAATTGTCAGGGTTCGGCTGTATTTGTAAGGCATTTGTTTATAAGTTTAGCATTTGGGAAGCAATGGACTGAATAATAAAAATTAGCTTCGAACGTGGTTAAAAGTTTTATAAAAGATCATTTTTAATGTTGCATTTTGTTGCTGACACTCAATGCAATTTTAATTACCATCACTTGTTGCACTTTGAACCAGGGACATTTCCATATTAATTTTTTTTTTATTGACATGAGAGTAGAATACAACGTGGCATCAATAAGAAAACAAAAATTTTTTTCCAATAAAAACTGATCCTACGCTTCGTCCGTAGCAAATAATATTGTCAACGTTTGAAAGCGCGGTTTGCGGTCCATAGAGAGATTGGGTTGTCGCAATTTGAACTTGTGTTTAATACGCCATGTACTCGACAATATTATTAAGGTGTGCGTAGAATAGACCACGCCCGGAAATCAAACCCGCGTGGCCTCGACAACCCATCTCGGCCCATGTTTGCCGATTGGAGGTGCGACTCTTGATTCCTTATGTTGACGCCATTTTTGTCCTAATTTCCCTTTCCAAATTTAGGGCTGTCTTTTACCTACAAAACGAATTCCGGACATTTGCTCGAAAATGTAGTGAACATTTGTAAATAGTAAGATAAGCTTATCCCTAACCCTAATCCAAATGTCCTTCGGTCAAATGTCCATTCAGCCAAAGGTCCGTCGGCCAAACGTTCGGCCACGTACAACACATGACCGCATTCCGTTCCTCTAGGCCAGCGTTCCTCAAACTGTGTTCCTTGGAACAAGGAACATGTTGCAAGTACATCATAATGCATAACTTTTACATATTTTTAAAAAATTTCACATTCGTATTTTATATGTTACGTTCTGTTTTGACAATAGCGTGCAAAACTAAAGGCCATTTATATTTTTAAAAAATTTGCTATTAGAAATTTTTAGGACTAAAAGTTCTGAGAGGTGATAAGACTAGAAGTTCCTTGAATAAAAAAGTTCGAGAACCCTGCTCCAGGCCATGAATCGGTTGACAAAGTCTCCAAGACTGCGACCCCAGTGCAGTTTTTTGTATCGCCTTTACTTCTTTACCCTCCTCTCATTGCATATCTTGTACACCAATTGGAGACGAAACATTCAATTAGGTTTTTTTCAACACTGAACCTTGTAGGCTTTCCTCTGCCTCTTGTTTTCAAACGCTTTTCTTCAACCGCCGTAATTTCGAACGACACGCCATGACTGCAATCTTCTATCTTGACTCGACTGTCCTGCTTTCTACTTTTTCCAGCAGGTTGTCTTTATTTGTCCTTCTGCTCTCCTAGACTTTGGTCTCCGCGCTATTGACGGTGACTTTATTCTTAGAACGTAAACCAACAACCACCGTTTGTCGTCTGTGTTTATTATGTTGATTGTTTGGATTTTTAATTTCATGCGATTTGTTTCAGTTGAATTATAAATTGAATTTTTTCGTGGACAATGAAATCAGGTCGAAGCTACATGAAATAAAAAAGGAGAAGATAAGAGTGGATCAGCTGCTAAAGAATTTCATTCCTCCTCATGTCAGAGAAGCGATGCAGGTTAATCCCATCGTCTGGGAGGAATAAATTCATGACAATGATTTTTGTTAGCTTGTTGCGTTCTGCAGAAATATAATTAATTTTTATAAATTCTGTTGCAAAATGCTTTTTACGCTAAAAGATGATATTTTCGGCTTTTGTTTTTTAACAAACGGCTTTTAATATACCACATTGCCACATGTATCCCCGTTTTGTTATCATTTTTTAAATTTCTTGCTAATTTGCAAAAACGGGCATCAGAAAACATTGCAGACGCTTATGGAACTGGAGCTGCAGCTGCTCTTGTCTTAATGTAGCGCTTCTCAACTCCTGCTACTTGACTTCCGCTTTCGTTCCTTAACTTGTTGCAAAGCGAAAAAATCAATTCCCTGCTTGATCATGAGCACGTCAGCGACATATCGCGATCATCGTTTCTAAACATTAATCTTCGATTTGGTTTAGTTTAATTAATCTTGTGCAGGATCAGCCGCTCTATTCGAAGACGCACAAGAAGGTAGGAGTCATATTCGCAACCATCGTTAACTTCAACGAACTGTACGAGGAATCCTTTCAAGGCGGGAAAGAATTTCTCCGCTTTCTAAGCGAACTAATAAGTAATTGCTTTGCTGTTTTAAAATTTGCATATAATTCTTAATGTTATCAGTGCCGCGACGCTAAAAAGTCGAGACTCTTGTTGTGCACGCCACGCTCAGATTAAAAATGATTGCGCGGTATCGATTGCGAAAGAACCAGGTTGGGTTTACGTTGCTTTGTCGCGTTCTTTTGTTTGTTTTTTCCGCTTTTGCGTGTGACACGCACGATTAAATTGGACGAAAATAGAAACAGCAGCGCGGTCAACTGCTCTCGCGTGAGCTCGATCGTATCAACCCGACGCTTACCGCTGCAGTTCAACGTTCGTCTTCATGTTGGTGTCCCGGATGAATCGGCGCTTCATGCTGACGCTTGTTGTTGCAGGCGATGTCGATGATCTTTTGAACAAGGAAAATTACAAAGACATTGAGAAAATCAAGACGATCGGCACGACCTTCATGCTCGCTTCGGGTTCGCATTAACTTCAAGTTGAAAGCGCGTGTGATTGTGGTTGATTCGGATCCGATAAAATCAATTGAAATAGAAATTCGAAGTTTGCATGACTTTATTTGTTGAGTCTCAGGTTAAGCTTTCGTTTTTTTTTTGAATTCAACATTTCAGTTGTCTTTCAACTGGTTAAGCATTACAAACTGCGAGTCTATGATTCCACTGACTTGTCGCGTAATGTCTTGTTTGTTGTAAAACAAACACCTTTATAGTAATAAATTTATGTCGTGTCATCTGCGAACATCAATAATTTCAGGTTTGAATCCTGACGTCGATCAGGAGTCAACAGGATCGGATTCGCACTTATGCCGCTTGATGGAATTCTGCATCGATATGCAGGTGATGCGAGTGCTGCCTGTTGTTTCACTTCATCAAGCCCATACACATTCTACCTTTCTTTTGATCCTCTTGTTTTGTATTACCTAAGCTATACAGCTGTTTACTGATAACAAAAACAATAAAAAACTGTTTATTTTCTGTTCTGCCTTTGTAATATCTTTTTTTGACCCTTTTGTCTTCAGTTTTCAAAACAGATCTTTTTCTTTCGCTGCGTCATTTCCTTACTGATAGAGCAAAAAGAATGAAAACTCAAACTCAAGTTATCCAGAAACTATTTTAACCTTCCACTTTTACGCTGTTAAGAAACTTTGTCGTATAACCTCGTCGTGATGTTGAAAATTCTTGTTTTAACTCGTTAGATCTGGATAAAGTTGCTTCTGTCTTTAATCGGTTTCGCTGTGAACAGGTTTTGCTGTCAGCTTGTCACGTGCTTTCTAAAATGCGTATGCTTTCCAGGACGTCGTCGACATTTTCAACAAAGACATGCTCAACTTTCAACTCGTCCTGAGGATCGGTTTCAACTACGGAGAGGTCACTGCTGGAGTCATTGGCACCACTAAGCGACTCTATGATATCTGGGGGGACACAGTGAACATTGCGAGCCGAATGGACTCGACTGGAGTGCCGAACAGGGTTCAGGTCATTTCTTTTTCTTTTGACGATAGTTTTCCGCTTTCCAGCGTCGAAGTGCAATTCACGCTTGTTCTCGAGCAATGAAATTTGTTGCGAATATGAAGCTAGCGGAACTTTTTGGATTTTTTTCTGTTTTACTTGGCAACCGTTTGTAGGCAAGATAGCTCAGTGTAATAATCACTCGCGAGCAGAAGGACGTGAGTTCGATCCTCTGTCTACCTGAGTCATTCTTGTCCCTTTAGGAAACGCTCTTCATAACAAATTCTAAAACGGAATCATTCCGCTCACTTCGAGGTTGATTTGCCGAAAGCAACAACCAGGTCAACTCGGCGATGCGAAAAAGACCATTTCTTTCTCAACACAGCTATTCCATTTTAATTTGTTCCATCGTTTTAGGTCTCGGAAGAAAGCATGAAGATGTTGAAAAACCATTTCGAGTTTGAATACATTGGCGAAAAGTTTGTCAAAGGTGAGAGCTCGACGCCGTTTCACGATTCTGTGCTCACCTCGAATGGCATCACGCGATTCTCGAATTTTTCATTCTCGAATTTTCGTCAGAACCTGGGATGAAAATCAAATTTTGACGCGTTTGATTTTCATCCTGCTCCAGATTCGGCGCTTTAATTTATTTCGGCTTCCTGAACTCCATGACGTCACCATCCCAATAACTTATTAGGTTGTTGTCGTTGTTGCCCCTCCTCCAAGGATATCTTGGAGTAGCCATCCCTTAATCCCTCAATGAAGCCAACGATTTTTTTGTTTGCCAAAATGGATAGAAAAAGCTTTTAAAAGTTTGGTTCGACCTTTTGTGGACTATTTCTTGTGTTGGATAAACTAGAAGATATCTCATCCAGCAATGTAATTTGATGTTGCGCCGGCTCTTGGCTATTGATATTTGTTGTTAAGAGATGGAATGTTATTTTTGTTTTATCACCGGCTTATACTGTACATCTGACTGCATATCAGTTTAAGTCTTACCAACAATGGATCACCACCTGTGGCGGGGGGTCGACACAGTATTTTTATAGGGATCGGAATGACCATCAACTTCCCGGATCATTCTATGTCAATGGTATTTTGCCAAGCTTGATTCTTACTTCACCCCTAGGTGTGTCCGGGCATTGGCACTTCGTTTAAGAAACTGAAGATTTTGTGTATAGTTACTCTTAGGTGTTACAGCGAGGTCTCGCTTGGTGCTCATGTCCCAAAAAAATGATTTTCTTGCATTCTGTTGAGGAATGCAAGAAGCTCTAGGTGTGAGCCGGGGTAAGCACAACAACACCACCACATCATAAAACTATTTTTTTACTTAATAAATTTTTTATTATTAATATTTAATACATGTTTTGTTCTTTTTTCATTAACTTTTATGTCATTCAGGCAAGGGCCAGATGCGAACTTATCTCTTGGTTCGAGAAAATGAGCATGATCGGAAAATCACGCCGAATCCTAAACCAGACTATCAGCCTTTCTATTGAGAGATTACTGTAACACTCCCACCGACAGCATGGCGATGTGTGATTTATTGCGGACGCTCGGGGATCAATTTTACGCACTTAGCTGCTCTCCGCAAAACTTTTAGATTTTTTAAACTAATTTTTAATGTTTTTTCTGACTTTTTACTTTCTTCACGATTATATTCGTTCTACTTCAAGCCTCGCTTTTTCGCTGTTCGATCTGACGTTGCTTTCCTGTGTTTTCTTGCCACGTCGTCCCTCCTCCAGCGCTGCGACAAGCAATGCATCTATCCTTATTATTCACGTAAAAACGTCAACTGACTTTAATAATATTCTTAATCTAATCAACGAGATCGAGTGTGTCTCTGTGCAACTGTATAGCATGTCTGGTTAATTCGGTTGCTTCATTTTTCTAATCGTTTCACCTTTGGAATCGTGCTGATATGACTGCTCGTTTAGTGATCGTGCTTTTGTTTGCTTTTATTTTCTTTCCATAAGATGTCATTCATTGAAGATCGCTCGTTGATTGGTCGATATGAGTGGTCACGTGCACGTTTGTAACCAGTCACTTTTCTACCTATTTAAAGTATTCGACACGTGGCGTTTATTGCAATATGCTTTTTTTGTGCAAGCGTGACTTTTGTAGGATGTTTCACGTCAGACGACTCGCTTTTGTGATGCTCTGACTTTTTGTTTTTTTTCGTATGAATTTTTTCTG
Organism: Diplosoma virens; assembly: GCA_963680785.1. NCBI lineage: Eukaryota > Metazoa > Chordata > Ascidiacea > Aplousobranchia > Didemnidae > Diplosoma > Diplosoma virens. The sequence continues at coordinate 16,841,415 of OY796892.1, forward strand.
AACCAATTTGTTCCTTGCATCGCGATTCAGTCGCCGTCTCAACTTTTCTCGATTTTGCTGTCGTTCGCCGGCCGAGACGCGGTTGATCGTCACTGCCCCTTTTTATTGCCGTCAAGGTTGATTGTTTGCATTTTTACTTTTTGTTACTGCGCCGTCGCGTTGTACTCGACGTCAACAACGAAACTTCCAGCTTGAATCGTTTTAATGCTGCTTCGTATCACGCGCAAATCGAAACGCGAGAGAAAAATAGTTCGACTCTTCCGCGATATTCCCACGTCATCAACAGTTCGTCAACATTTCACCTTCAGGGTCAGCCGCATCGTTACTGACGAATCTTGTTTTAGCTTTTTTGTTTTTTAGGTACGCATTTTTGACTTCAAACCTGTTCGTTTGTGATTCCGTAATCGTCCTTGATTTGTAACATTAGCAATGCGTTCTGCTGCAATTATTCTCACGCATTTCTCGCTTTTCCTTTTACCCTTGAATTCAATTTTGCATTTCGACGAGAAGATATCACAATTCGCATTAAAATATTAGAGCGTTTAAAAATTGTTGAAATTTTATGGGAAAAACGATTATGTATTTTATGTGATTTAACGAATTCCGATGACGGTTTCGAACATTTTTGTTTGTAAAAAGAATACCGAAAGTATTTATATTTTGATTGAATTTCTTTCTGCAGTGATTGCCTATCGACGATTTGCACTGTCGCCTTTTTTTACATTTAATGTCGTCGTTCGTCGCGCGTTTTTTGTCAAACCCGGACTCAACTCCGCCGAAATCAGTCAACATGTTCGTATCTCGGTCACTTTTTCTTTTTTTTTTTCTTTTGTTATATATTTTAATGCTTCAATTACTGGCTAGCTTCTGATGCGAAATCGTTTGCTCACTTTTGGTGGGAATTGTTCGCCAAGAGCAACACGATTGCAGACAACTAAAGTAAAATGTAAATTGCTCCTGCAGCATCGACGCTCACGTTTCAATTTCAAAAATTGAACATTTATATCTTCTATTATTCAGGCTTATTCGAAATTGCATTTTATTGTTTTTTTTACTTTGCGCAAAAGCTGAATGACGTTGCCGCTCTAAAACAGCTCTACTCACCAGCGATTCGTGTTTCCTTGCCCTTTCGATTCAACATTCCTCGTTGTAAAAGCTGTTGGTTCCTGATTTCGCGTGACGATCTCGCAAATTTTAATCTTGTTTACTGATTGAAACTTTTCATTATGTTGTACACTAATAAAGTATTGCATAGTAGTGACTTGCATCATGTTTGGCTTTTTTTATGATGACACTGCACAAAGGAAGCTGATGTAGAAAACTGTTTCGTTGCTTCATAGGTTGTTTGGAAAATACTCACTCAAGCCGGCTGTTTCCTGGTTTCAAATCACACTATATTGGTTGTCGTTCGTCTTTCTGCAATTACGTGGTTTTAGGGCGTAACTTTTATATTTGCCACTTATTGAAATGTTTCGAATCGCCTTTGCGATTAAAATAATCAGAGCTTACCGACTGTCTCATTTACGCCAAACTATAAATGTTTTTTGTGCTTTTTCGATAACAAAAAATTTTTTTTCAAACCTCTATATTTAATTTTTTTAGCGAGTATATGAAGACCACTCGACCATCGATAGAACTTACAATCACTGACGCATTCTTTTTTGAATTACATTAACTAAACATTCCCAATCTCACTTTAATATTACAGGTTTGAAGCAAAGCCCGCATTGGCCTAATTCAGTGGTCTTCAAACTTTTCAGAGTTTTCAGGTCCGTGACCCCTTTTCAGAAATTTTCAAACACCCCTGGCCCCTTGTTTAAAATATTGTCCCAAAATTCAAATGAATACCAAAAAAAGTCATCACTTTGGAACTGCCTCTGATTTTATTATTTTTCCCAAAAGACTTGTGAAGACTAAAAAAAGACTTCTGCTCGTGCCCCCCCCCGGTAAATGGCTCGTGGCAGGCCCCCCTTTGAGAAACCCGGGCCTAGTTGTAGTTTATTGCATTAAGGAAATTCGCCACTGCAGGAAAACAACGTAACCCCAATTAAAAATTTGTTAAATGCCTTTTTCAAGGACACAACAGAAATACACGTAACTCTGATAAATTAAGCATCAAAGTCTTGTCCTTCTACTTGCCAGGTTTATTGCTTTATTTAGTGTTCATGGTCCTTGCGTAAATTAATATGTTCAGAGCCCCCAAGGGGCAACATGTGGTCGTCGCGTTACCCGTCAAATGCTTCCTCTTTAAAAAAAACTTATTTGATCTTTTATTTTTTGTTTTATAGCAATTAATATCTGGCAACACTGGTGTAGCGGTCGCTGTTAAAAAAAAGCTAAACCATTTACCCTGAAGCTATGGAGAGCAATGTGACAGTTTTTGCAATGACATCGCTACTTTTTTAATAGATGACCACGTGACCCATTGAAGCTGTTATATTTGAATGTTTGGATATGCTTGCACTTTGTGAATTGTCTACATTTAGGTAGAAAACTTGCGGAAAAAAAACTTTAGGGGTCTACGACTAATCATCATCATCAATCCAATTTTAATTTGGTTTAATCCCCAGTGACTGGAGGTGGCCGGATGCATTCCACTACTTCTGCACCTCTTCTCACATCTTCTCTCCACCTACATTGATCTGCCGCATCTTTCTTTAAACCAATCCTTTTCATATTTCTTTCAACTTGTTACCTCCGTTTCATCTTTGGTCAACCCTGTTTACGTTTTCCATCCACTTCATGTACCATTGCCTTCATTAAAACATTTTCCTGAGGTCGTCTTAAAACATTACTATACCACTTCATACCATTCGCCCTTGCCAGCTTATTTGATGCTTCCTTCAATCCCAACATGTCCATCAACTCTTCTGTATTCCTCTTGTCCACCAACTTTACATCGCACATCGCCCTCACCATAGATCTTTCTGCCCTTCTCAAAATAGCTTCTTCATTTTCTCTCAAACACGACATTCCGCATCCACTAAGCAATAAACACAAAACTGTAATCTACCCGGCCGGCGTTGTATCCTATCTGCCATTTGCTGAAAAATTTATTTGTTCTATCGGGCTAAGCCTTCCAGAAATTCCGTTTTATGTATTTCTAAACATCAATAAAAATCACACAATAACCTGCTGTACATTATAGTTATACTGTTGTTTTTTCGTGATTCAATTTAGATTTTTATTATGAGGTTATAAACATTTAACATTATCAGTTTTAAAGCATTTTTGTGTTTACTGCTTTTAAAAACATGTCATTTATGTAAAAAACCCAGAATAGACATCTCGGGCTGTCTATGATCTATATTTCTGGGTATTTTACAAGCAATATTTAAGCGCAAGTATGCGTTTTATAAAATCGTCCGAGGAAGTAATGTCATCATTTGGTACCGAAACGATAAAGAGGTCGTCGTGTGATCCAAGACTGGTCGTCTTTTACTTTCCTCAAGGCGGCGGGACTTAAGTTTGGAGTGGTCGGCAACGACGATGCGGTTGAGTTGAACTTGCTTGTGGGTCGAGTATGCACTGGAACAAAGTGAGGCTCATCCAGGTGAAGATGCTGTAGCTTTTGGGTGGAATCGGGCTGTGTTTGTTGTAGATTTCTCGAAGATCCAGAAGGTTCCTTTTTATTGTCAGAATGATCTTCAGGCGCACTCGAGGCTTTGAGGTTTTTCTCCGGTTGCTCCGAATAAGGATTATTTTGTGCTTTAAGTTCCTTTTTCAGAACGTTATTATTTGCATTGGAACTCGTCGCGTCGTCGCTTTTAGAAACTTTGACTTCAACTACTTCGTACTCGTCGCTGCCGTAAGTCTTTCCGTCTTTCCATGAAACCGAACCTTCTTCGAAATTGGACTTTTTTGATTCACTACTTCGATGATTTTGATCTGTTTTGTCTTTTTTCGCCGGACTTTTTTCGATTGCCAGGTTTTGATGATCAGAAGGTGACAAGGATCTTAACGAATCCTGACAAGAAATTAAATATTTTAAAACTTCATCTTCGCATCAATCATAACAATATTTTTAAGATAAGTTATTTGTGGCATGCAGGTGTAACTTTTATAAATCTTTGGATTATAAACCTAAAAATTTCCTCTGCCCGGAATAGATCCTTATAAATTAAATAAAAACTTGAGTTTTTTTCTCAATAGATTACAAATAAAAATTATTTATTGTACACATCAGCGGTTTATCAAAACATAACCTTTTTTTTTAAGTTGTCCGTACTGAAATATACCGTGGGTTGGAACATTAACTAAGTATTTAAATTTTCTGCAGTACCTTTTTTACTGAAGCAAACCGTCCTGAGTTGCGGATTGACTCCATCAGCTCAGCTCTCGGATTGGTTTTTCGAAGTGGACTTGGAGTTCTTTTCGGAGAAAAATTTGAATTTTTGTTCAAGTTTTGCACCGACTTGGAACTTGGCTGAACAAATTAAATTTTTAGTTTTTTGCTTTTAAAATATACTGGTAGCTTTTTTACTACTAAACAAACAAAGCTTGGAAAAGATTTTTGGAAAACACTTTAGATTTATTTAACGAAAACAGAACTTGTTTTTATATTAGCTCAATTTATTTGATATTTCTTGCTCTTTTTCTCAGCAATATACTGTAATATTTCATTAATATAAAAAATTTCGCTGAAATTTTTTTTAGTTCAAGTCTAAAACAGGCTGGCTTATAGTGTATTTAAATAACAGCAACAGGTAATTGCCAGTTTTAAAATGATTTGGGGGCAAAAGTTTTTCTATTTTTGCTGAACTCTAAATAATGGTTAATGTAGAAGTACAGTACAAACGAAGCAGACAAACATAAACGTCGTTCTTCAATAATCGAGAATCGAGATGGTTTTTGTTCATCTTTTGCGGTCGTTATATTTCTGTGTCGTGGGAAAGCCATTTTATGCCAATCTCCTTCATTAGAATTTTTACAAGCAGTTTTTAATTGTATTGATTAACTTTGTACAAATAAAAACCAAATAAAAAATTTATTTAAAAGTAGCCTGCTATCCTGACATTTCAAAAGCAGATTGCAAGTTAATCACTTGATAATTTCTCTTAAGTTTTTTGCTTCGATTGTTGATCTACTACAGCTCAGTAGAAAAATCAAATAGCAAGTAGGCCTTGATAATGATGATGATAAAAATGACATCTTAACTATAAGAATTCACAGTTAAAGCAATTGTTTTTTTGAGCAAATTATTAAACGATTCAGAAAATACATTTTCAGATGAATTACTTGAGGAGTTTCCGAAAGAGATTGAAAGGAGTTTTCTTCTTGTTCGAGCAGTTTGTCAAAAAACCACTTTTCTAAAACAGCATATTCTTTGGGATCCATCAAACCAAGAAGCCGCTGTTAAATAAACCAAAGATTTCTTTTTCTATGAGCTTGAATCATTTTAAATTCACCAATGTGAGAAAAAACTAAAAAAGCCGATTTATTAAATACTTTTTAAAGAAATTTAAGAAGAGTAGGTGTATTACTTTGACTTCGTTATCTTTTACGATGTTTTGAAGATCAACGGGTATTCCTTTCTCCTGAATTCTCCTCAGCTTGTCTCCTCTTTCTGGATGATGCCACTCGTTGCTCGGTTGGCGACGGATGACAGGTCGATTGATCTGTTAAAGTAATTTGCTCTTTAACTTGTTGAAAATCATCAAATGTTTTGGATGAACTGTTAAAAAACAAGCTTTTTCCATTTTAAAAGCAACTTCAAATTGTTGCTTGCTTGGAGTCGAGCATAGTTTTTATTATTTGATATTTGAGATTCGTCTGCCCAAATTTTAAAACAAGTACTTGTGCTCTGCGTTTTTGTTCAACTACTCTTTTCTTGCGGACGTCATCCATGTTTCGTGTCAAACTGTTTGATGCCGCCATCCGTGGACCAGGATTGTGAAATTGGTAGCCGAAGCGAAGGAGAGTTCTGAGAATAACATGTTGTCAAATATTCTTTCAAATTAACTAAGAGAAAAAAAATTTTTTTATCGTAAATATTTTCAATTTATATAGATCTCGAGTCCTCAGTTAAAGTGTAAAAGAAATGATGACTTATTTTTAATTTTCCTTTAAACATTGTCCTCGAGCTGTAATTTTATAATTCGGATATTTTCTAACTTTATAACACCCTCGAAAATGCCCTCGCGATTTAAAAAAAATGTATCTCATCATCATTATCATCATCCTCATACAAAAAAATCTTTTAAAAGAATTTTTCCAGCAAAGTTATAAGCGGGCTCTACATTTTAAATCCAAACCCGACCCAAATTTTGAAATGCAAGTTTGAACCCAGCTCAAATATCATAATCATTATAAGTCGATTTAGATACGTTGGTTAAATTTATAAAATGAATTAAATTAGACAAGCATATATTGAGATACGAAGGTAAAACTAAAAGTAACAAATTAACAAAAAAAAAAAAAAAAAAAAATACTGTGCATTACTATTAAAAAAAGTAAGTTGTTAAAAAACAAACGATTACTATAAAAAAATTAAAGCATTAAATTTGCGGACGAAAAGTTTTTAAAGTTGAACACGTATCAGCTTTAGTGAAATGTTCATTCTGAAGCTTTCACGGTTTGTAGACTACAACACAAACTGTGTATATTTCCAAAAATATATTCAAAATTAAAATTATGAATACAAGTTACTTATTGTCCTTTAAAATTTTGGAAAATTCATGCTCAACTTTAGCTCCAAAAATATGACGTTGATTGTCTATGCGAAGTTCCCTTAAAGTTTGGTTTTTTCTTAATGCTGCCACCAATCGAAGAGCTGAATCGCCTAAAAGCAAATTTGATTATCCAAAATTCAATGATTTATCGGCAGCGTGATCGAGTGGTTAGAGCGCCGGGATTGTGATCAACATGGTCTGGGTTCAAAACCTGCTCGCGCCATTTTGTGATGTCTTTGAAAAAGACTCTTGGCAAGCAGTTCTAAATTTCTGTCATATCTCAATTAGCCTAAATTTTAAGCGGACAGCAATATCTTGGCATCTCCGGAAGAAGGTCGAGGTAATTTCTTACTCTGTGTATTAGAGCCTCCTTTGCTTTTCTGAGAGTCAGAAGGATAAATATAAGGATAAAATAAAAATAATGATTAAAAATTGAAATTAGATTTACAAATTATATTTTGCTTGCTTGTTTAAACTGAGATTAAAACGTTAAATTTTGTAAACGATTAATAAAGTTTAGTCCTTGCCATCATTAATGGTTCACGAAACAGGATGTACAAATTAGAGTTAATTACTCTAAATTGTGTGCTTGAAATTTTAAAATCGGTTATCTTGCTATCACTCATCAGATCCCAAGATATCAGTGATATTGACGTTGTCTTGTGAGTCATTAATATAAAAATCTGATTGTGAAGCTTGAAAGATTTTTTTAATTCTTGTTTTGCTTTTGAAAATAGCATTAGTCAGAATAGGTTAAATGATTCTTTAAAAAAAATAATTGAAAAAGTCACCAGTTATAAAGTTTGATTCAACGTTCAGTTTCTCCAAAGTCTTGTTTTTCTTCAACATTGTGGCAAGTGCTCGCGCTGGCTTGTCTGTCAACCCGACATTGGCCAAGTTGAGTTGCTTCACGTGAGTGTTGCATTCCATCGCGGATGCGAATTCGTCGAACACTTTCATGGCCACGTTTTGAATGTTGTTTAGATTAACCTTTGATAATAAATACTCCTTTGACGCGCAATACTTTTTTTATCATTTTTTCATTAGAATAAGAGTTTGTAGAAACTGGAAATTTCAATTTCACGTTGGAAAATTTGTTTTTGGCGTATCTAGAGTTTACGTATTATAAATGACACTCATTTAATCATAGACCTAACTATTAAAAGCAAATTACGACTTGCTAAAAAGGGATCTTGAAGTTTTTGGTTAGTGAGTTCGCAGCACGCTTCCGAGGAGTACGAGTTGGAAAAGCAACAGTTAAACTTGGAGCAATGTACATCCGGGTGTATGTAATTGCAGCGTATTACAACAGTTTTCTTGTTTGTCAATTTTAAGAAAAAATCTCATTAGAGTGTTCAAAATGCTGTCAGTTAGCAATGCCAACAAGTTATCGCGTAGTAAGCAGTTTGACTCCTTCGGCACAAATACTTTTAAAGCTTTTACCTTAAACTTTAGGAAATTCTAAACCATTTAAAAAATTGTTTTTAGTTGTTTCATCGTAATTTACGTCAACTTTTAGACTAAAGCTGTTTGTTTCTTTTTATGCGAGGACAAAAAAAGCATAACTTAATATCTGTATAGCTTTGGATTTGAGAATAGAACAAAAAAAGCATAACTTCGATAAGCTAAGTAGCAAAATTTCACGTTATAAGTATCGGTATTTTCGCATTTATTTAAACAGCGAATTTCTGAATCATAATTGAGGCCAACGTAAAACTTGTTAAATGATTTTTAACGTTTCATTTTTTATCAACAATTTGACTTGCAAGCAAAAAAGGCGCATGTTTTAATACTTGATCTATCTGAGTGATTATCTTGTGCGGTTTCGAAAGTCACTTTAGAACAAATTCCTGTTTAGAATCATGTTGCTTACCTCAAATGGTTACTTTGCTTAAAATCATCAGGAGTAAATATAAGTCAATTACAGGGTGACCCAAAAAAACAGAACCCATACAAATTTAATTAAATCTTATCAACATCAATAGAATTTCAAGAAACTTGGTCGACTTAAATATCAATCTTTGTACCATCATTCCTCAAAGTTTCAGTTATTTTGGTTGCTTTGCATTAAAGTTATGTATTGTTTAAAATATGCTCTAAATGGGCACAACAGCATTGAAGGCAAACTTGCAGACGTCACGCAAAATTGTTCTCACTCAAACTGATCTCTGTTTTGAGATTTCTCAAATTTTTTGCTGTATTTAGTGCCAGTAGTTTAAACATTGATTAGCTAAAGGATTAAATACAGCAAAAATTTGAGAAATCCTAAAAGAGAAATGTGTTGGAATGATTTACAATTTTGCGTGACGTCTGCAAGTTTGCCTTCAATGCTGTTGTGCCCAATTAGAGCATATTTTAAACAATACATAACTTTAATGCAAAGCAACCAAAATAACTGAAACTTTGAGGAATGATGGTACAAAGATTGATATTTAAGTCGACCAAGTTTCTTGAAATTCTATTGATGTTGATACGATTTAATAAAATTTGTATAAGTTCTGTTTTTTTGGGTCACCCTGGTACATCTGGCTTTAAAAGGAACGATGGCAAGACCGTAGTGTAAAGTGACGAAAACCTCTCAAAAAAGTTGAGTCTAAAGTATTATTTTTTTCTTTTACGCATTGATGATAAGTTAAAATGTTTGAGCACTGCCTTTTTTCTATCTTAGTCCCAGGTTATGAAAAGTTGTTTATATTGATATTTTGACTCTTAAAAGGCTTATTTCCAGTGAGATATAATTTAGTGAATACGCATAAACAACTCGTTTATAAAAAACAAAAAAAAAATGTAACCCAAAACGCTTATTTTTAAATGATTTCAATATTGTCAAAATATTTTAAACATTCAAATGATTCCAGATGATAAGCTACATAATTAAGAGCCGCTATTCTTGCTTTAATCCCCGGGGTTTATCGCAAAGTTAATTTACAACAGCTGATATGAAGACGCGTCAAAGCTTAATGCAAAGATTAAATGTCTATATGACCTTTCGAAAAGAACTCTTATAGCTTAGTTAGTGAATTCAACGTCATACCCAGTGGTGTACCGAGGATTTTTGAAAGGGGAGGGACATACAACCACAATCAAATATGCTTAGTGGAAAAGTTTTTTTTTTAAGTGATAGCTACAGAAAAAGAAGGTCTTCACTTTGAAGCTGTCTCGGTTTTGTCGATTTTTCGTAATAAAAACTAGTGATCTCTAAAAAAAAGTTTTTACTTTGAATCCGTTTTTGATTTCTCTTATTAATGATCTCCAAGGGGGGGCCATGGCACAATGCCCCCCCACCTAAATGCGCTATTGGTCATAGCCATGACGTAAAAACAGCAATAACAGTTTCAAGCAACACAATTTTAAATGAAGAAGATAAAAAGAAACTTTACCGTACCTATATGGTTTAAAATATTTGTTGAAGAATTTTAAAAGTTCTGACAATTAAAGTGCAAAAAGATCTTACAGCGAAAAAAAAAACATTTCATACTAAAATTAATTAGTTTTGGATTGCCATTTGCATAGATTGAAATACGAGTTATTTTTTCTGGCTGACCAAAATTGAACCCATGATATAAAAGGCTGTTCATCTCTGACAAATCTATGCTTGAGCGCGATACAATTGGATCTGCAAATAGTAAAATGACGATGAACTGAAATCAAACTGTAAATCCGGTTTTAAAGCAGTTTTTTTATAATTTTAAGTGAGTTCCATACTTTACCAGCAAATAGCCGAAAAATTCGAAGCAGCAGAGTTTGCGTTGTGCCACAAGAAAGTGTTCAGCCTTTTACGTTGCAAATCATTATTTAATCATGTACGCTACTTTGAAAAATCATTATTTTTAAAACAAAAGCAACATTAGTCGTCGTTTTAATGTTATTTGTAAAGGAATAGTTAGTTTGTTATAAAAATCAAAAATAAAAACGCAATGCCCTGCTGTTGTTTTGCAGTATAAAATATAAATTATTTTTATTTTTCTTATAGCGTGAAATCAATCACCATGGTTACCATTTCGTGCTTATTTCTAAGACAGTGTTTCTTAAACCATGGGTCGCAAGGCTATGCGGGTAGGTCGCGAAGGCTTGTAAATTATCGCGCGTAAAAGAAAAAGATTTGTGCGCACAAGATTTGAGAAGTGAAGGACCTTCTTGAGTTGTCGTTACAAAATTAAGAGGAAATTGAAAAAAATCGGAATGAGATCCGAGGTGAAGACCTTTTTTTTTTTTTTATTAGAGAACACTAGATTTTGGTGACGAAAATCAAGAAAATGGAGACAAATTTGAGGTGAAGACCTTTTTTTTAAAGATCACTACGGTTTTACCACGCTCAGTTAAATTTACTTGGGTCGCAGTCATGTTTGCAAATCGTTGTTTTTAGCGATTTTGGGTCTCCAAAAAAAAAGTTTGAAAAACACTGTTCTAAGATATGAGCTCATTTTTACAAAACGTGGTTTAGAGAATTTTAATACGCTTATTTTTTAGAAGCATGTTTTTTTGCAGTTAAGTGCTTAGTCTTTATGAGCAATGTTGATAAAGTATTAGGTTACAATAACAATTCTAGAAAACTACTTTTATATTGGCAACGTAAAGTAAAAAACAAAAGAACTCTTTACATTAAAGGTTGTTTTTTGGTTGAACATCAAGTGAAAATTATTTTTATGTCTTTCCTTATTGTTATCACAGGAAAAACAGTTTTAAAACAACTACAGCTCCTACGTTTTGGTACCCTACGCTTTTGACTATTAACCGACATTATTTTTTGGTTAGTTCGGATGGCAACCCTGTCTACAACACAGACCCCACACTTTAGTGGCATCCCTTTATTTGAAATCTATTTAAATTCTATTTGTTGTCGGCTTAACTCAGTGACATTCAATCTGAGCTCATGCTGCCGTGCAGTGGCGGTTATTAGATTATCAGATTGATTTAATTATTAGATTGACTGTTACTTGTTTATTTGTTTATCAGATTGACCGTTAATAAGAATCTGTAAAAAGCTCAAGAAACTACCTCAACCAAATGAGGGTCGTCATTCCATATTCGAAGCAGCATTTCTTCAACGCTGTTCGGATTGATTGACAGTTCGCCGATGACGTCATAGGACTCAGCGCTGGTGCTTTCCGCGGTGGTGTGGGACGTTGGGTCATCGTTTCTTGCATCAGCAGTGATTGTTTGGGCGTTTAAACGACGGTGGATGTTGTCGTTTGCGCTTGCCACCTCATCATCATCGAGCGACACTGAATCTTCTTCGTCTGGAGCAGCATCGCTTGAAGTGTCTTCATTCAAAGACGTCTTCTCGTCTTTTTGGGAAGGGTCAATGTCTTCCACCGCAGAATCATCGCTTTTTTCCTCTTTTGTTTTCGCCCCGGATGTAATGTGAGTTAGAGACACACCATGAAGCATGTCGTTCACTTGGGCTGGTTCGCGGGTTTTCACCTGCATGAAAACTCCATGAAACTGATGAAATTGCAATCATTTGCAGGTTTAGAATATAGCAACAGGTAAATTATTCAATATTTTAATTACAGTCGGCGACAAAAGTTAAGGGACACTTTTCAAAAAAAGGAACATGAAGCTTTAAATGCTCATATCTCGATGAGTAATAAGTATTGTTGTGCCATAATGCATAATTATGTTATTGTGTTTTGTATGACACTGTTTTTTATTTCCTGGTCAATAAATTGTTTGCAAGTTTGCATTTTAGTCAAAATCAGTTAAATTTATTGGTTAAAAAAATGGGCAAAAAGCAGTTTCTCAGCACGAAAGAACGGGCTCAACTCGTAACTTTTAGCAATTTAAAGTGTTTTTGTACGTCAAATCGCGAAGAAAATGAAGTTTAGCAAAACAGCTGTGCACAATGCGATCATGCAATACCAAAATGAGGGTGTTTTCATTGACAGAAAAAGGCCTGGCCGACCAATGGTTACCACCAGCAAAGAAGACCACCTCAGGCGTACTCACTCTCCAATGAGTACCTTCAAAAAAATCCAGGCTAAGTTGATGGAGATTGGCACAGCAGTCAGTAGAAAAACACTTCAACGGAGGTCGTCTCTGGAATTTGGGCTTAAATCATTCAAGCCAGCCCGAAAACCACGCTTGACTCATGCAATGAAGAAGAAACGTCTGGACTTTACCAAGAGACATGCTAGTTGGAACATAGACGTTGAGATAGAGACTTTTTCTGTCAATAAAAACACCCTCATTTTGGTATTTCATGATCGCATTGTGCACAGCTGTTTTGCTAAACTTCATTTTCTTCGCGATTTGACGTACAAAAACACTTTAAATTGCTAAAAGTTACGAGTTGAGCCCGTTCTTTCGTGCTGAGAAACTGCTTTTTGCCCATTTTTTTAATCAATGAATTTAACTGATTTTGACTAAAACGCGAACTTGCAAACAATTTATTGACCAGGAAATAAAAAACAGTATCATACAGAGATTATATATTAATTAACACAATAACATAATTATGCATTATGGCACAGTAATACTCATTACTCATCGAGGTATGAACATTTAAAGTTAAATGTTGCGTTTTTTGAAAAGTGTCCCTAAATTTTTGTCGCAGACTGTAATAGAAACAACAATAGAAATTTACTTTTTTTAACTTTGGACGAAGCGAAAGCATTTCTTCAGTGATGAAATTTCTGTTAACGTTTGAGTTTTTCCTATCTTCTTTTGCCACTTTGGCTCGGCGGTTTCTTAGCAAACAGCTGCTGTTTCTACGATTGTATCGGCGCGCTAATCCGCTGCTATTTGCCCTGCTTGTACGCCTCCTGAAAAAGCAAAGACTTACCGGTAATTATCGAAATTACAAAAGCAATGAAAATCTTGGCTTGACTCAAATTGGGACAAAACATTTAACGATCGGTTGAATTGGCATTATGCAACTGTATATTTCATATGAATAGAGCAAACAATTAAAAAAATTAATAAAAAATTTTCAATCGTCGTCGTCGTTTGTCGTCGTTTGAAGGGCATCCACTACAGGTAGGACACAAACAGGACTGAGGCCGAATGTTTATCCTTTTACTACCCCAGACTGCTGCACTGCCTGAATCAGATGCTGGCAGTGGTGTTATTAAGCCATCATCGAGTTTTGTCATCCAAAACCGTCAGACCTTGTGCTCCATGTGGTGCCCGATGTATAGGGCACGCTGTTAGTACATGGTCTGCGGTTTGCTCAGAGGCACCACACTCGCAATTCGGTGAAGGAGCGAGACCCCATTTGTGCATGGACGAATGGAATCGCCCAACACCAGTCCGCAGGCGGTTGAGCTTAACCCAAGCTGCTCGAGCCCATCCCGACAGGCCTGGCATCGGTCTCGGGCACAAAAGCACGGAGCCTGGAAACATTTTCACAGTACTCCGTTTTCCATTTGTAATTTGACCATTAAGAAGCGCGGATGCCAAGTTGGGCAAGGTTGTCCAAAAGATTCCACGCAGCTGACACAAACGGGCGTCTGGATCTTAGTCTCACTTGGCGAGTATCTGAGGACTCACTTAAAAGACCATACAAGATATGATCGGGGTCTAGAGATCCACGATGAGCCAAAGAGAGTGTTGCTCCCAGTCGGCGAAGCTCAGCTGGCTGGATGCCTGAGAGTATAGGTAGGTGGTCCGTTGGAGTGGGACGCAGGCATCCAGTAACTATGAGCAAGGCGTCGTTCAAGACACTGTCGATGAGGCGAGTGTGAGCACTGCGACACCAGACTGGCGCACAGTACTCAGCTGTTGAGTAGACTAGAGACAAGGTGGCTATGCGTAGTGTTTTAGCAACAGCACCCCATCCCGAGCCCACGAGTCGCCTCAGCAGTGTGACGCGCGAGGATAGTTTTTTGCGCAATGCCACTAAATGGTGACGAAACGTGAGCGATCTGTCCAGTTTTACCCCAAGGTAAGTAGGCTTTGGACAGAACGGTAAAAGTCTACCGTTGTTGTAGACCTTTAGCTCACATTTGGCCTCTCGGTTATTTAAGGGAAAGGCTGTCGTCACCGTCTTAGTGTGACTGAGCTTCAACCTCCAAGTCTGGAGATACGCTGAAAGTGTGGACATGTCTTGGCTTAAAGTCCCCTCCAAGTCCTTCCAGTTTCCAGAAGAGTGCAACAATGCTAAGTCATCAGCATAAGCAAACTTTCTGGAAATCATGGAAGAAAGATCGTACGTATAGATGTTAAATAGGAGGGGAGCCAAGACCGATCCCTGAGGAACGCCGTTTTTAAGACGGCGTAGCCTGCTTTGCTTGCTATCACCGGTGGTAAGGGTGAAACTTCGATTTCGGACAAGCTCCATGATCATTTTGACCATGTGCTTATCCGGAAGTAGTCTCAGCAGCTTGCAGGTAAGACCACGGTGCCAGACAGTGTCATAAGCAGCTGTCAGATCGATAAATACGGCACCGGCCTTCTTTTTAGCCTCGAAAGAATCCTCGATGTTCTGGGTTAACAGAACAACTTGATCTACGGTTGACTTCCCGCGTCGGAACCCAGCCTGCTCTTTAGGGAGCAGTGGATGAATTAATGTCTCAACGCGGGTGTAGATAAGCCTCTCGAGAATCTTGTAGGGGACAAAGAGCAGAGATATCGGTCGATAACTCTTTGGGTCCCCCACGGGCTTTGCTGGTTTTGGTATCGCGACTACAAGCACTCTTCACCAGATCTTGGGAATTTTGAGTCGGCGCAAACAGGAAGAAAGGAAATCATGTAACCAGGAATTCAAAGCAGCTCCAACATGGAGTAAAAATTTTCAATAGTTCAAGTTTTCAAGAAATTGAAACTCTCGTGTGATTTTAGTTTTTCAAAAATTTTCAACATCTTCGGTTAAAGCAATTTATATAAAAAAAACAGATTTCGGCAATTTTCTGCTTTATACATAGCATTAAATAAGATTTAAGCCATAATTTTAAAACTACTACGTTTTTTTAAAATTTATGTTTACTTATAGTTATAAATAATTTAAATAATTTGCATACTTAGACCGTCGCTTTATTGCTTGTAACAATTCTTTTTTCATTTCTCCTCCATCTTCACTTTTTTGGCTTTTCAATTCTTCTCTCGATTTCATTTTTCGAAGAGTAGGAATTTTAAATTGATTGAATGGTTTACCTAATTAGCGAAAGGTTTAATGCTAATGTTGAACAAAATCTCAAAGTAAAACTATAACAATTGATTTTTTCTTGATAAATGAGATTATCAAAAAATATATGACAAGTTTTATTTTTTCATAACTATCTCTATTTTTTTTCTAAACTTGGGTGAACAGTCAATGAATTATTTTATTTTATGTTTCGGAGATATCAGGATTTGCTGCCCTGTTGAAAAGTTTTTTTTATTGGATTTTCTAGTTTTTTATACGCTGTTATGACTGAAAACTGCTTGCAAATACAGTCAAGCAGACGAAAGTGCCTTAAAATAGTTCTATGTTTCGAAGGACACAACAGAATGACGGGAATAGGAATACTAGTACAACAAGTTAATTCATAAAAAATGGGTTTATTAAATTGTTCATTCAAAAATAGAGTAGTTGTATTTGAACCAATAAATAAAACTGAAATAAAAAGTTGAGACTCGGATTAAACTGATTGTTACTCAACTGAATTTTGCAAGGATTGCTCAATTTAGTTAGGTGATGAAGCATTTTTGCCAGAAAAGTTAGTTTTTGCTCAAGTTTTGAACCACTTCAGTTGAACTGAATAACAAAATAACTAACTGATTTGATTTAAATTCATTATTTATAAAGAAAAAAACATTAGTATTATGATTTTAGTTAGGCCAACGATGAGACATGATTTGATCGCAAACAAGAAAATTAAAGAGTAAATAATAAACAAAATTGTCAATTACATGTATGAAATAATGGTTAGGTGTACATCTTTAAAAAATATTTCTCTCTGTCCTGCCTAATAACAATTCTATGTTTTACAAGTCCTATTACAACGACTGCTCTTTTCGATCCGAGCTAATTTACATAAAGTTTGCTTTTAGTTGACAATTTGTACCCTACAACTAAGTAATTTTTGAACTCCTTTGTATACTCGATTTTCGTCTCGGTTCCATGGCTTCCAGAGATCGTTGTTTTTCAAGTGACCTGTTGAGGTGCTTGGTTTGGATTGTGGATAATCTGGGACGTCGATGTTCCACCTCGTACTCTTCATCTTGGGATGTTGATGAGTACTGGCTATCTGTTTCTGAATCTTCCTCATCAACAATGTCTTCTGGAATCTTATTCAAAACTTCTCGGTCAATCTCTCCCTAAACATTCGTTTCATATAGTACAAAAAAACAACATAAAGCACAAAAAAACAAGATCACTATAGTTGTCATGTAAATTTTAATAAAAAGCTTAAATGAAAGTTTTAATTACAAAATTTTTGCAACTAAATTAAGTCTTCCAAAAACTTTCTTTTTAGGTCGAAGTACTTGCAGAGTTGGCAATGCAATTTCAAAGTATTACACATTAACGCCGCAGTTGCTTACGTGGTGCCGCTGCAGCGGGCTGAACCATTGGCAGCCACTTTGGCAGATTTAAACTGCTCAGGAATAAAATCTAATCTTCTTTAATTGTCATTATTTTGATTATTTTAGGTATTTAAACTCCTTTATACCAGCAAACTCAAAGTATAGCTGTATAGCCGTACCAGACCAAAATATCTGGAGGGGGCAAAACAATTTTGACCAAATTTTTTTCGACGATTGCTCGAATCATGATTTCGCATCATTCCATGGAGATGCCCTGGTGTCTCTCAGATTTAATGTTAAGACGTTTTTTCTGGTCTTTATTCGTTTTTCTAGTTGTAAATTTTTATTTTTTTTATCTCTATATTTATCCTTTTGACTCGCAGGAAAGCGATGGAGGCGCTAATGCATAGGGTAAGCAATTACGCCGACCTGCTTCCGGACATACCAAGATATTGCTGTCCGTTTGTAATTTAATAGAGATATGTCTGTAATTCAGAACTGCTTGCCAGGACCACCAAGCAGGGGAATGTGCCGTAAAGTATTTTTCCCAAAGCCACAACAGAATGATGCGAGTGGGTTTTAAACCGAGACCGTGTTAGTCACGAGCCCGGCGCTTTAACAACTCGACCACGCTGCAAATAATACAAAAACAACTGATTTTAACGAAACAAACATTTGAAGAACAGAAAAAAATCTTCATATTAAATCTTATTTGTTTCTGCGCACTGATCTGGATCGTTCTGAATTGAGTAACTTCCTCCTCCCAAGTAGTGCATGGTCAGTACTTAAAAAATTTAATTCTGACCAAATTTTTTTGCATCTTCGTAATTAGCAATTGCTTGCTTTGCTCTATTGATTCATTTGCTTTATAGATTGCGTATTACTGAAAATCTTTTCGCTTCAAATTTTTTCTTACAACAACACTATGAAAAATTGCTATCTAGCTTAGGATAACTAGAAAATTTTTTATTATAATTAAATTTTGGCTTTACCAAAAGAATAAAAAAATTTTTTTACACACATTTGCAACCAACAGACAAACTCACATCCAGCTGATGAAGTTCCTCTTTTGTCAAATTCGACAAAATTTCATCTTCATCTACTTCTCTGTATTTCTCTAGCATATGCCCGTACAACTCAGTCGGACGCTCTTCCATTGCAAACAGCAAAAAGAAGCAGAAATCACAATAATTGACGCTCGAAACACAAAGAAATTCGTTATATTTGCTCTTCTTTAAGAATACGCTTTCAGTTAAGCCCGCTGACAGTTGCTAATGCAGATTGGAATTAAAAAACTCGAGTCAATTCCCTTTACAGTTGAATGTTATGTTTGATTGCGTCAATGGAATACGACTTGTTGGTTTGTATTTGAAAGTGACGTCTCGAGTCGGTTAAAGAGAGATTTTGTTTGTGTAAAAGATGAACCATTTATTTTTTGTCCTTTGAGATGGCAAGTTTTCCAAAGCAACGTTTACGAACAGGTTTGTATACCATTCGTTTTCCTGATTTTTACATGCAAATATAGCGTAATTTTACGAGTACATTAGATTGACAGAAAAAGAAATTGTCGAGACAGCATGGCGAAAATCTCATACACGTTTTCAAGCCAGTCATAATTTGCTCATAACGAAATTCGTCGTAAATGTAAAACTTACAGTAATGTAGTCTAGTCTTGCAACTATGTTTGAACTGTGTGTCTATCTATTTTTTCTTTTGGACACAATTAAATTAATGCCGTGTAGGCAGGTTTACCATCCGAACTGTTCAAAAAAATAAACACGGCTAATTACCCAAAGTAAAAACAATTTCAAAACTACTTGCAAGTTGCAGTTGATAAGTAAAAACCATGAAAAAAGTTATCAGTTGATGCGGAAGAAAAAAACACTTCTTTTTTCGGTTTTTATTTTATTCAAATCAAAAAAACACTTTTTGTCTTTGATTCAAGTAAAGACCCTTAAATATACACGTTCCTAAAATTGTTAATGAAAACTAAAAGAACAGTAATGAAAACTAAGCACTTAGCTTAAATAAAAGCACGTTTCTTAGAAATAAGACATTAAAATTTTCTAAGACAATATTTATTAAAATAAGCACAATGTTAGAAATAAGCAAGAAATGATAACCCGGGCTGTAGGTCTTTAACAGTGATATTTTTCTTACGTGCAAAGTGACTTCAACTTTTTTCTTTTTAACGCTTCAATTCAAATAATATTTTTAAAAGTTAAGCAAAGTTTGCGACAGAGAATAATGTCGCTTACAAAATCTATCAAAGCAAGTTAAACAAATAAAGTAATAATTTGGATCGGCGGCCTTTGAATTCGCTTGAGAGGGATTGTTTTGTTGAGGTAATTTTTAGTTTCCTTTTATGCGCAAATGAGTTTTGTTTTTGGTTGAAGAAATTAGACGTTATGTTCTCGCGAGTTCAATACCTTTTTCACCACCAAAATTCTTTGAATTTTATGAAAAATAGCCAGAAAGATTAGGCAAAGATTTAAAAGAAAACTGTTTGAAAGCTTTTTTTACGTACTGTTTTGATTTTCCATTGGTAAAATAATACAGGTTCGTTTCCACTACGAGCATGAATGGAACATTCTTTGTTTCTTTTATTGATTTTTTTGCTTCGCTCAGCGCTTTCTGCCGCTTTAAGCGCAAAAAGATGTAAAAAAATCCAAAAAACAAACAAAGAATGCTCCATTCTGCGCTTGTAGTGGAAACAAGCCCTTTACCCTCAATAAATTTGTCTGGCTTACTTGTCATATTTGCCAAACTTATTTTATCGTTTTAAAAACTTTCTTCGTTGTCATTGTCGTAGTCCTGATACGTTTGTTTCGACGATATGAAGAAAGCGTTTAATTCTGCAGGACATAGGATAAAAAAAGGAAAATCTACAACCGGCAAGTTCATTTATTCATTTATTTATTTATTTATTTATTTATTTATTTATTTATTTATTTATTTATTTATTTATTTATTTATTTATGTTTTATTCTTGATCGCCCTGTAAAACAAAGCAGAAGAGTTTAAAAAAATCAAGAAAAGAGAGAAATAGACACACGATCGATAAGTATGAAAAAAAGATTCAACAAAAAAGATGGTCCAATTGCCATTGAAGGACACAATTAATGATGAAAGTACGACAGATATGTTCTAGAAGAAAAAAAGATGAGTTGGTGGGTGATTGCACTTGTGCAAGCATTCTACGAGTGGCGCAGCGAGGAGGAGGTGAGATTTTGCTCAACTGAATTTGGTGAGTAAAAAAAAACCTTACCAGGTCCAAACAACTTTTTTCAGTTGGTACATAATGTTTTCAATATTTAATGCTGCGATTCGAAATTCAAAAAAGTTTTATTCTTGCCGTCATTTTTGTTCTGGGATCTACTACATGGCCACATGATCCAAAACTTGGGCCGAGAATGTTTCGGTTACCATCGAATAGTTTCGCTGTTCTGATCATGTGCCGGTTATAATATGGAATTGATGCTCATATTTAGTTAACAGTATTGCTGTCTTTAAAACGTTCAATTGTGATTTTTTCCGCGCTCAAAGTATTGAGACACCAAAATGACGTGCTGTGCAGTTTATTCCTAATCCCAATTTAATGAAAAATGTATAAAAAAATAGGCCTAGATTTGGAAAAAATGAAATGGAAAAACACACATAGAGCGTGATTTGTATTTATTTGGATAGAAGGCACACATAATATCATGTTCAGTCATAAATTCGAGCAAATTCGAGACAACGGCTCATTCTAAAATCTCATTAAAGGTACATTTAAGTTTAGTCGAATTCATTAATGTACCCTATTAGTTAAGCGAATTAATGGCGGGTAACCCATACGCAGTGATGGTTTTAATAGGTTGTAGGGTGCGAACGGAGCGGCCGCATCGCCGCCCCTATAATACCTTAAAAAGTAGCCCCCCTACGCAAGATATTGCTCTATTTCTTTATAGTAGCACCAGGACGGTGGCATGCCTAATATAAAGACCTTTTTTATTTCTTTTTCTAATTTTATTTTTTGGAGATCACTTTGTTTTGAGACACCAAAAAGGGGCGGGATGGGACGATTTGGGTCAGCCGTTTCGGCGCCAGCCATTGTGGCAGTGTGTCGTTTTCTTATTTGTAAAAGCTTGAAAAGGGTTAGGGTTTAGCGTTTAGGGGTTAGGTTAGGATTAGGATTGGATTAGGGTGATTGATTACACTGTTTTATTTAAACCTTTCCGCTAGTTTCAAATAGACTGCCGCCAAAACGGCGGCGCCAAAATGGTTTCGCCAAATAGTATCCTACCCAAAAAAGTGGTCCCTCCTAAAACGATAAATTTTTTTTAGAGATTGTACTGTTTTGGAATACTTAACAGAGGCCTCTCCTAAAATGAGATCACTTTGTTTTGATACATTAAAAAGTGGCTCCCCTTATAACAATGACCTTTTTTTAGAGATTGCTTTGTCTTGGAACACTAAATAGTAGACCCCCTTTTTGTTACGCTATCACTGGTCATACGTCATCAATTGTGCGTGTTGCTAAAGTTCGTGTGATAATATTTATGTCATATTGTTGCGATAAAACCTATTTTCAGTTTATCGGCGTTTTTTCAAGGTCTCATTCTATTTTTTGTCTTGAATTGAAGCGCTTTTTAATCAGTTTTATGAACAAAGAACTAAAGCCCTTTTTGTTATTTTTCAAACATTTTTCAATACCGGTAGGTGTCGCCATCAAACTGTACTCGATATTTACATGGAATCGGTTTCGCTTGAAAAAATTGCTGTTTCTTGACAAGGTTTTCAAATAAAAAATGGGCAAGTTTTATTAAAAGCTTATTCGTACTCTTTTAAAAATAAATTTTTTGGGTGATTTTTTCGTCTGTAAACGATTTTTGGCAGGTCCAAATGAAGCTTATTTAAGCTAAATAAAACCGGAAATTAAACTGTTTGCTTGACGTTTTATAGCCTATATTTTATTAAACTTTATTCCAGAACTTATCTATAATTAGAACTTTTATAAATTTTATTAAAACTTCCTTTAAAAATTCAAAACACTTGATATAGGCTACTTCCGTTTTGTGTAAAAGTTTAAATTAAACCAATATGATAATAGAAATCTTCGTCGATGTTTTGGAAATTTAGCTGTTTGATCGGATACAATTTCTTTCGTCATAATACACGTTTCGACTAAAAAACAACTGCATCGGAAAGTATGTATGAAGAACTATAATTTAAAGTCTTTAGAATTTAGCTGTTGGACAAGTTAAATCAAAGGGGGCAAACTTTTTAGCCCGGGGGCGGCATTTTGTTAAAGAGCCGCACTATAGTGATCTCTAAAAAAAAGTCATCGCTTTGAATCTGTCTCGAATTTCTTGAATTCCATGCCCAATATACGCGTAAAGTAATCTCTAAAAAAACATAAAAAATGGAAATCGCTTTGAATCAATGTCCAAAATCTCCATTTTCGTCTCAAAAATATTGTGATGCCAAATTCTAGACATTGATTGAAAGTGATGACCTTTTTTTAGAGATCACCACGATTGAAAGCGAAAACAAAGTAAAGTTATTTGCTTCAGACTTTCGCAGGCTGCAAAGAAGGTCGTAGCGGCCAGTAGTTTACCCACCCCTGAGTTAAATGCTTTTGTGTACCAAGTAAATAGATTTTAAATCGTTTTCATGGGGTTTGTTTACTTAACGTTTTCTGCTGTGATTGCTGTGTAAGAAACGAATTCGAACAACTGAGGTTTAAAGGGTGAGCCGCATTTAAAGTTTTAATATCGTTTGCTTTTCTCCTTTAAAATTATTAAATCAAGAAATGGCATGTGGTTCGCTGATGTAAATGGTTTTTTCATACAGAAAATTTTTTACCGTTAAAGCTATTGTTTGAAAAAATTCGATTTCCTCTCTTTTTAAATATGTAAAAAATCCTTTGCATTTGCGACTATAGTCTACTACTAACTATGTAATCAAAACTACAGTATAGTGTGACTTGAGAGGAAGCTGGTCGACAACTTAGCTAAAAAAACAGGAAGTGAACGGCTTTTTTGTTTTTGGCTCCCAACTTACGTAATTTTGCTTCCGAATTAAATTGAACAAAGTAGCAGAAAATAAAAAAACAAGTTTAAAAGTCGGTCATTCTGCCTGTGTTATGTTACTAATTTGTTTCTAATAAATATGTTCAATTACAATTGGCTCACGAAGCTAGTTGACATAAAACGAATCACGTTTTAATTCGGATACTGTGAAGTTTTTGTTTCTTGATGCTGTGAAGTTAATTCGGAGACTAAAACTATCATGACCAAAGATGTGACGGAACAGAATGCGACTTTTTGCTTTGGATAACATATGTGCCTTGCAATTTGTTTCAATAAACTAAGTCGAGGTTGTTTCAAAAGAGATGGTCAACATACAATGCAGGCACCTGTAATGATTTTCATGCAAAGCTCTGAATCAAAAATAAAAAACCAAACTGAAAATATTACGGCATAGTTAAATCTTAATGAATGATCTGATCGAAAATGTTAATTGAAACTGACTAATCGACTTACTAATAAATAGTTTTAAAAAACAGCCAAAACTTCTTGGCTGTAAATATTCCGAAAGGTTTCGTTTTCAATTTACACTTAAAGTGTCTTGTGCAGATAGCATTTCATTTCTACCTTAAAATATCCTGTCTTAATTGATCATTAATTTAGTCCTGCGGTCCTTGAAGCCATCACTGTTCGTCAAAGTCCAAGGCTTTGATTTTGATTTGCAAATATAACTGGCCTTGCGTTGATCCATTACATCGGTACTTCCTTTTGTATACGGCCGTCTTCTTTTTGGCTCCGTCTTTTGTCGTTCCAAGAACGGGCTGCATTGTTGTTAGCAGCAAGACAATTCGCTTACTAGAACTTTTTGTATTTACCGCATATGAATAAAGAGAAACTTCGTCGTCCACCCTCTTCCAAAAACATTCATACAAAAGCGGTTCCCTGTTGTTCAATAGTTTAATTTTAACAGGTATGCCTCTTCTGTTAGCTTGGATAGTTCCAACACGAGTTATATTGTGTGACAACAACAACTAAGCAAGAGGCAGGTTAGTATGCAAGCGGTCAAACGATATGTTTTGTCCCTGCAAGTTTACATGTTTTTGTAATTTGCTAATAAGATATTTCATTACTTCCTCGTTTCCATTTACATAGTACATTGTTGGTTCTCCAATGGGTTTTCCAGGGTATGGGGCAGCAGTAAACGTATAAGTATAGTTAACAGCGTTTATTGATTTAAAAAGCAAACCAAATTTGGCGGGTTTGCGGGGTTGAACCATTTAAATGATAATCTATTTCTCACAGGATATAAAATTTCATTTAAGCATAAGTACTCATCTGGTATCATGGACAGACAAAAGATCTGGACCAAATCTGGACAAAAGATCTCAAATACACGAAAAGCTGAAAATCGGTCGTTAGGCCATCGCTGTGATCTGGTATGAAAATCATCAAACGAAACATTTCTATATAGAAATTCCAGTCTATTTTGCCTCATTGTTGCAACAAATGGTTGGGGTCCCATTATAGGATTATATAGGACTTCAATATTGTGGTAATTTAGTCCCAAAAGTCCGCGAAGAAAGACAAGTTCAATAAAAGCCCGCATTTCGATTTCATGAGTATCGCATGTAAAAGTGAACAAAATTTTTGACAAAGATTTTAAAAATTCTTTTACTTTTTTTCTGCGATTAATTGTTTGTGTGGATTACAATTTTTTTATAAAGTTATCTGAAAAAAAGCTCCCAGATTTTCATGCACTCCAAAGTTTGTTTTACTTCTTCAAAATGACCAGGTTGGCCAATAATCACAGAAGGTTTTGATTGACGGCCAACAAATGGAGGTTTTACATTAGTCCAACTGACTGCTTTTATTTGAGAGTTTTTTTGTTTTTCTAAATAAACAAGGTATGCATGTATATTTTGCACAGTCACGTTGGAAATATCATCGTAATTAGACGAAGTCAAGACTGAGTTTAGATTATTAACCCATTAAGTGCGCATGACGTGTATATCCGTCACGGCCAGGCGCTTTCTTAATGCGTATGACGGGAATACACGTCTTGATCGTCGCAGTTGTTCCCAGTGCAAATTATTTCGCACTCGCACTCGCACTCGCACTCGCACTCGCTATTGTTTCGACGCTACTATTTGAACGAAGCATTGTTTAAAGTAAAAACAAACTCTCCTGCCAGACAAAATGTCATCTGTTTTATTTTTAGTCTTTTATCTAAATCAGCTAAACTTTTTTTAAAGCTTGATTTAGATTAGGGGTTCTCAATCTTTTTAACACTATGGCCCAAAAACTTGAAACGCAATTGTTGTGGCCCAAAGTGTCGTGTCTTCACTTTCATTCCGCACCCAATTTCGCGAAATCGTTTCCAAATTATAGGTGAAGACCAAAAAAAAGTTTTCATTTTAAATATGTCTCGGATTTCTCGATTTTCGTAACTAAAAAGTATTGATATCTAAAGAAAGTCTTCACTTTTATTCGACACCAAATTTCACTAACTCGTTCTTTGTCAACAAAAACCACCCTCCGAACATTTGGTTTTAACACTTTTTCACACCATCTCTATGTGGCCCACCAGTTGAGAACCTCTACTCTAGGCTTTCACTTTGCATCTAAGTTCAACAATATTTAGTCGAAACCTACAATGTTCCCATATGGAAACATCATTTACCGGGTATAAATAATTAAAATAAGTGCACTATACAACTAAATCTTAAAGTCAATAATTTGGATTTATGATAAGTACTGTAATACCTACTGTAAGTTTTAAAAAGTTGCAATGTTTCACCAAGGACTCTCATTGCAAGTACATGGATTAAATTAAATTTAGCTACTTTACAAATTTATTAAATTACTTTTTTTGTCTATTTTTCCGCCCCCAAAAAAAAATTGAAGAAAACTACAGTGGGTTAAAAAAAAACTCCCATGTTAATGATTGTACGGGGAGTATAAAAAAACAGGAAAATACCAACCTTCTTTAAAGATAAAGAAAAAACTTATATCATGTTCCCACATGAATACATTGGTAAAAAGCAGGTTAATGAAATAAACATAAAGTAAACTAGGAGTTTGTACAAACCGCAATTCAGATTTTCAAAGATCTTTTAAGCAAGCAAAGAGAATAAAAATTTAAACTTTTTTCGACAAAAGGTCTCTTTTTGTTCTTGCTGTTTCAGAAAAGCGTCTACAAGAACAGTTTTGCCGCCATCATGATTTTGTATGAATAATTGACTGGGAAAAACAACGCAAATTTCGGACCTACGATCACCTTGTGCAATAGACAAGAGGCAGTCAAGATTCTCTGGACACATTCCGGAATGAGAAGCGGCTTTACAAGCCCTGAACCCAAAAAGTAAAAATGTTTTAGATATTGTGTAGGCAATGGCAATAATTTTGAGTGTAAGCTAAAAATTAGATAATAATTTAAGGCTTACTAGCTTACAAAAGCTGCCTTTTGAAATATTTTTTCCTTCTGGTGCATGTCCTGATGCTGACGTCAATATCAACGATCTTTGTTTGTAAAGTGGTAATGGCACGACTTTTTTGTTTTTTTCAAGAAGTTATTTTCACAACATCGGAATTCTTATACTGAACTAAAGATAAAATGTTCTGAAACCGAGCCATGGCACGGCTCGTTGCACTTTGAGGAAACATACCGGTAAGTTATTTTTACAACATTGAAATTCGTAACGCTCAGGTAAAGTAACTTTTCCGAGGATAAGCAAACACACGATACGTTTTAGTTTTAGAAAACTTTACCTGATTTTTGCAACATCGAGTTTTTCAAACTGAAACAAAAGACTTTCCGATCCCGAGTAATGACATGATTTGCAACAAATCTGGCTTTTTGTGCTTACATTTTAGCACAAAGCATATGATTCAACTGTTGCCATGTGTTCGATTCCTTAAAAAACAACTGTTGAAATCGTAAGTTCCATGCTAGAATCTCAGCACGACAAGCAAGATTTACTAAAAATTGCTGTTGCGATTATTAAAAAGTAATTTAATAGCTTTTTGTTTTCTTTCTAATAAAAAAATTCGTAAAAAGAAATTAGATTCTTTAAAAAACTTTTTAAAAAGATTCTTCAAAAAACAACTAGCAGGGGGCTGCAAAGCTCTTTCTCAAAACGTTTTTAGGTTTATGGATCCTTTTCTCAGAAGCAATTTTTTTATGAGTTTATATTTAAGCTCAATAACGTGGAATTTTCCACGATTTCCAAATTTTTTGCGTTTCTCGCAATCTCTATCTCCGGCTTCTGAGCCGGTCTATCTCAGTGACTCTTTTCATGTTTGTCACGAGAAGCAGCAAGATGCAAATATATTTGCGGCGAGCGACTTTGGCGGACGAATAAAGCAAAATAAAAATAAATAAAATAAATTAAAGCTGAGCTTCGATATCCCGAAAATCAGAACCAGACACAAAGTAATTCACCAAATAAAAAGAGCGATTGTTATCATAAACAAATTGCATGCAATTAGCCTTAATTTCGTGATACTTTAGAAGAGGGGTTCCCAATCTTTTTAACACTATGGCCAAAAAAACTTGAAACGCAATTCTTGTGTCCCAATGTGTTTAGTTTTCCCTTTCATTTCGCACCCAATTTTGCGAAATCATTTCCAACTTATAGGTGAAGACCAAAAAAAGTCTTCACTTAGAATTTGTCACTTGAGTTTGGACAGGATTGTTACAAATCTTTGTACTCTTACCATCAAAAACAAAAGAACTCTGTTGAAAAACGACACTATTTGAGATATATTTAGTAAAATAACATTTATTAATAGTACAACAGTGCAGACGCATCCGTATCTACAATATATCATAAAACATGCGCCTTTTTCCGATTTTCTTGCATGTTTATACAAGTCTTCTCTCTTTATACACCAGCAGTAGTCAGCAATCACATCGGCTTTCCACTGGCTCTGATAGCGTTTCTCCATAACTGTTATTTCCTGGTAAAAGCATTCACTTTTACTCCTTATTAAACATCACACATTTATCTGAAAGTAATCGAGCTGGAAGTCAATGTATTTTAACATTCATCATACACCCAAGTTTCTAAAAGGTATTGAGCATGTCGGTAACAAGCTGTTCGTAATTGGAGGCTCTGTTGCTTCCATGGAACTACTGGATAACAGATTTTAACCCTTTTCATGCTTGCAATTCCATTACAGACAAACAGACAAACCTTTCTCAAAATTTCCATCCTTTAACAATGCTCTGATTTTAGCTCCAGTGAAGATACCTGTTTGCAGATTATCAATGGATAAAGCCAAAAACTTTTCTTGAAGGTACCTAAATCCTTCTCCGTCTTTGTCCATAGCTTTCACAAAGTTTTTCATGCACACTAACTTGATATGCAATGATGGTAAAAAAAACTTTAGCTGGAGCAACAAGAGGATGTGCCTTCACGTTTTAGATCCTGACAGAAATTCATCTCTAGGTTCTCACAGTTTTCAAGTAAATAGGGGAGTATCCGTCCTGCTGTCCCAAAGACAAAAGAAACAGGGAAATTTAGTGTAGCCATTTTGAAGTCAAAATATGAGAGCTTCAACTTTCAAATCAGCCCATATCATCCAATTATGCTCATAGTACTTTATCAGTTTTAATAGCATTTTGTTGTTTTCATACGTTTCGGACATTTTAGTAGAATGTGCAGCAGGTATAAAGCGCACAGATGGGCCACTGTACAACAACACAGCTTTCGTGCTTATCTTTGATGAGTCTATGAACAGTCTCCAATTTTCTGCTTGATATTACATCCCAAATGCTGCAATCAAGCTTTGAACATCCGTACAATAAACCAGAGTATCTTCTTTACGGAAAAATCTTGTAAATTCTTTCCTTCTGTGACGGTACCATGCAAAAGTTGTATCTTTTTCAAGAAGGTTTTATTTCTTTAATCTCGACCTTAAAATCTGTGCGACTTCTTTTGCAAGATTTAACTCTCTTGTGAGATCATTCACCTGCGTTTGTAAAACCAGTTTGGGAGAGTCATTGCTTATTTCCTTTTGGCAGCGCTCTCCGTCACTTGCAATTCTTTGAGATTTGGATTCTGAAGAGCTTGCACTCTGTTGGAGAATTTGGCACAGGAATTTCATCACAGTGTGACACAGGCCTAATAGCTGACTTTAAATTAGGGTACTTGATTTTGGATGTATTTATTTTTGTTAAATCCTTAGTGCTTACCATACAGAAATAACAGTCATTGTAATGGTTTTCTTGCTCCCTCCATAGCAGTGGCGTGCGGTCAGGGCATGCAAGTCATGCGTTGCATGACCAAATTTTCAGGGATTGCATGACAAACTTTTGCGCGATGAGGCATATATTTTTGAATTGAATGGGAAATGTTACTGATTAGGAAGAAAATTAGAGAAATTTGAGGCTGATCCGAGGCAAAGACCTGTTTTTAGGGATTGCTACAATTTCAGGACGAAAAGGATAAAAGTTGAGAGAAATTGAAAGGGAAGACTTATTTTTAGAGATCACTGCATTTCAAGGACAAAAAGTGCATTACTCAGGAGCGATTTCAAGTGATGACCTTTTTTTTAGAGATTACCTTGAATCTAGGACGAAAATTGGTCTTGAACAGCATGATATTAGCACTAAAAATTAGAATCTCATACAGAATTTTTTTCCTACCAGAAATATAATGCATGTCTTACTCATTGACTACCCATAAAATACCCGATTTCATGATCCGATTTTGGCATGCCAATTGCATGACTATTCTCAGAGGTCACCGCACGCCACTGCTCCATACCATTGGAACACCAAAAGAAAAGCTCTTGAGTTTTTTATTGTATCACATACGTATCTGCAACTAATTGAGGTTATTTTTCTATCTAAACTCATTGGTATTCTAGTCTAAATAATCAATTGCTTTTTATTTTTTTATTAGTAAAAAATCTACTTTTTAATGTTTAATATTAGGAAATAGATCTCTTATTAGGCCGTGAGAAATATATTACCAGGGTGGTGGTAGTAATGCTGCACCCACTGTTCAGACACTCGAAACATTTAATTTAAAAAAATCAATCAACTTTATAAACATTTTTTCTTTCTAAAAACCTTAAATTTACTTTTACATATCTT
Organism: Diplosoma virens; assembly: GCA_963680785.1. NCBI lineage: Eukaryota > Metazoa > Chordata > Ascidiacea > Aplousobranchia > Didemnidae > Diplosoma > Diplosoma virens. The sequence continues at coordinate 16,871,645 of OY796892.1, forward strand.
ATATTTATATCTTATTTATGTAAAAATAAAACATGCCCTTCATTTCACCAGTTGAGATAACCAAGAATTTTTACAAATGTAAACACACATTTTTTTGAAGCCAATTGATTACAGATGCCCCCTACTTACGAACATTCGGAGATACGAACAGGGCTGTGCATAGATCGAAAGTATTTGCGCAAAAGTGCTGTAAGTTTGTATTGAGCGCCTATTCCGTGTGGTGCGTCTTTCCGCCGCTGATATCCACGCCGGGCGCTGTGATTGTGTGCCCAGCACGTTCCAAAATCACGCTCCTATGCCCAGTCCGTCGTATACGAGATATCGTATACAAAATTGTGACAAAGGTTACCAACACTATATTACATAAAAGCCTGAAACCAAAAATGAAATCACTTACGTTAAAAAAATTGCAACACAATAAAGCTAAGAAGTTGTGTTTCACGGTGAGCAAGTGGCTTGCCGATTGGCATTGTGCCAAAAGCGTGGTTGATACAGTTCGATTTCTTTTTTATCACACCTCGTAGTATTCAAGTGTTCAGACTAGTCTTTAGCGATGTTATAAACTTTGTTGCGTTTTATCGAAAAATATTTCGTGCATCCATAATCCAATATGGTTGGTGGAAAGCGAAAAGCATATTGTTTTGTTACTATTTAATGTTATTTAAATGCAGTACAAACCCATATAGGTTACTTATACAAGCCTTAAACATACGTTCCCTTCCGAAGAATATAACGACTTACGAACAAATTCAGCTGACGATCGGCCATTCGGAACGTATCTCGTTCGTAAGTTGGGGAGCGTGTGTATTTGGAATTTCCATCTTAAAATCTGATTATTCTGCTTTCCAAAAACAAGCATTTTTATTGGAAACCTATTTACCACAACTCCTTAAAAAAATTTTAGTAAACGGAAACATATCGTTTGCCACTGCCTGTTAAAGCGGACTGGTGCCGGTCCGCATTAGCTTTTCTGCCGGTCCGCAACGATCTATTTGTATTTCTGTGATTAGCCTTTCTATTCGGTGCCGGTCCGCAACAAACTATTCCAATTTTATACTTTAAAGAGGCGCTACCAGTTTAGAAGTAAAACAGTACTAAAAATTACTAAAAACTAAAAACTAACTAAAAGCACAGGACTAACATAGTTGTTAGTCTTGTGCTTGCAAAATTATTTAATAAATGCCGCCAAGAAGAAAATTTTCCTGATACACTGAAACAATCACAAATCACACCAGTACCAAACATAAATTCTCCCACTGCTCTTACAGACTTCAGACCTATTTCATTGTTACCTACAATCCCCAAAATTTTTGAAAAAATTTTATATAACCGTATGATAAACTATTTAACAAAATGCAAAATTTTAAGTCCATGTCAATATGGCTTTCTAACAAACCATTCAACTGAATCTGCAATTACATTAATATATGACCAATTACTGAATAATTTGAATGAAAATAAATTCACGTGTTAATTTTTTTAGATTTAAATAAGGCATTTGATACTGTGAATCATGAAATATTACTTGGAAAGCTTTATCGATATGGATTTTGTGGTAAATATGGAAAATATTACAATCCTATTTATCAAACAGAAGACAATGCACAAAAATTGGACAAGCAATTTCAAGATTTACAACTGTACAATGTGGTATTCCACAAGGGTCATGTCTTGGTCCATTGTTATTTTTAATTTATGTTGAGGATTTACCAAATGCCACTAAATGTCAAATTACATTATTTGCTGATGACACTAATCTTCATATTTCAAATAAAGATCTAACTATTCTTGAAAATGAAGCAAATAAAAAACTTAAAAAAATAGATAATTGGATGAAATGCAATAAACTATCCATAAATTATTCCAAAAAATCATATATGATAATCTCCAATAAATGTCTAAAATCTTCTGCTTTCAAAATCAATATCAATAATATTGAAATTAAATGTGTAGAATATGTAAAATACCTTGAAATCTTACTTGTTAATAAACTGAGTTGGAAATCTCATGTATCTAGCTTATGCAATGAAATTTCAAAGGTATGTGGTGTTTTTTATAAATTAAGATATTATGTTCCACTATGTACCTTAAGAATTGTGTATTTTTCACTAGTACAATCTTATTTGCAATATTCTTTAAACTGGAGGGCGTGAAAAGTTCATCTGGGGAGGGGCGCGAGCAATCTTTACCATAATTTTGGGATGACAATGGAGATTTTGGACCCTGACAGAAAGTGAAGACCTTGTTTTTAGCCTTCACCATTAATTCTGGACAAAAATGATGATAGGGCTTGGATTTTGTTTTTTCGTGTCGCCATGGAAGGCGCGAGTTTTGCTTGCATGAAAAAAGGGGGAGCGTCTCAAAAAATTAAAAAAACCCTGATTTAGTCTTTTCATTACCGAAGAGTTGACCGAATATTAACCTTTAATATGCAGTTTTGAAGAAAGATACATTTCTCATAAACAATACGGTAAATTGCGGTTATACGTTATCATCAGACATGAAAACAACGACAATTAAAATAAACTTAAAATGACGTGACTTTATCGGCGCAGGATGTCGGTGAGACAACTTCTACGTACCCGATGACGTTATAAAGCAGCATGCGATAAAATACAGTTAATTGTAGTGTAGTTTATCATGCATACATTGAGTCTTACTTGTTAGATACCAAACTGAAAAATGTTTTATTTTAAATCTAAAATTATCTTTTATCTATCGTTTTACACAGATTTAAAGAAAAATTTTTTTTAGATTTTTAAGAATTCGTTGTTTTTCATCGGTAGAGTTTGACCAAATTTGTGAATATTTTTGTAAAATTTTAATTAAAAGAAAGCGTTTTAATTACTTCGTAATTTAAAGTTTTAGTTTTACATTTTGATATAATTCAATTAGAAACTTTTTAAATCGACCATATTTTTAGGACATGTTCTGAAGAATATTGACGGAGATTTCAACAAAAACTTGTTTCAAGTGTATCAACAATACTAGAATAGTACAAGAATTTAATCATAAAAATTCATCATTTTGATCCAATTTAAGATATAAAACTCAAAAACCGTTGTTCTTTTGTCATTCAATACATTTCTGGCAAGATATAAAAATGAAGGGGTCAAAATACACCTGCACCCCGAGCCAGTTCATCTTTATTATGAGCCCGTTTTTTCTCGTTTAATGAAAGTTTTTTAACAAACGATTTGAACATTTAAATCAGTAGCTTGAAAAAGATTTGCTTAACCGAATAAAGAAATATTCATGTAATAGAATACAATCTATGACGTCAAACGCAAGCGTTTTTCGGACGACTCGGAGTAAATTGGCAAAATGGTCATGTGCGTTACAAAAAATAGATAATTGAAGTTAAAATATCACGAGACGGAAATTAGTGATGACAGTTGAAACTCAAATCCTCAAATGAAAAGACATTGTTGAAGATTACAAGTTGCCAAATTATAATAAAATATTTAAATGTGGACTGCCTAGAAATTTGTAACAACCTAGGATAACGTTAATGTTACTTTTTTATAAAAAATCAAAAGTATAACTAACACACTCAGTGCCTTACCGAAGATTTTTAAAGGGGGGGAATGCAAACGCAATCAATTATGCGTAGGGGAAAAATTTTTTTCAAGTCTTTGATTTCTCGATTTTCGTCGCAAAAGTAAGTCTTCACTTAGAATCTGTTTCTGATTTCTGTATTAGTGATCTCCAAAAGGGGCCATGGCCGAAGCCCCTCCTAAATGGGCTACTGAACTGACTAATACTAAAATAATTTAAAATAAGATAAAAAAAACACTTCGAATAATTAAAAAAAACTTCTTGATATAGATGTAATTTTATTGTAGTTTCAAACTTTATGTGTTGTCTTCACTGCTGTCATGACAGCAACGAGTTTATGTAGAAATTCGCTGTTTATTTCAAAGCTGGTTTTTTCCAATAGGTGTCTTTGATAGATCGGAGTCGTTTACTGCGAGTTTATCGTTTCCAAAATCGTTTCCAAAATCGTTGTGCAATTCAGAAAGATATATGATTATCATTAATTCATTATGATGAAAAAGCACAGAGCTTGTTCTTCATTTTCACTCAGGACATTTTAAACAATTTAAAATTTCGGTATTTTGAAAATAATAGCATTACAGCTCGAAAACTTTTTCTGATTTTGACGCTCACAGTAAAACAGGAAGGAATTAACGTATCAAAAGTTGCGTAGAATATTCAATCATTCGCTCAAGCCTTATATCGATCGCACTAAATTCCGTTCAATTTTGTCTTTTCAGTCAGGTTAAAAGTAAAGAAAAAACAGTTAAAAAGTGAGTTGAGAGAAGGCCAGCTAATTGAAAAAACTTTTAAGCGGTAAAGTTGTTAATTTTGAGTAAACCAGTTCCAGGATCAAGTCACTGAAATTATAAAATCTTGTTAAGAAAAAATATAACTTTATGTTAGTAATTTAGCATATTAGATGAGGTCAAATTGTTCACAGCCAAAATAATAAAATCGAGAGCGTTTATTGAAGAACACGTGTCAGATTTAAAAGTTTATACCAATTATTTTTTTATACCCTCGTAATAATGACCCAAGCTACGATTTTTTTCTTTTTTATTTTTGCTTCTTACCAATTTTGTTTTTACTTAAGTTATTGAAATAAACAGAAAAATGAAAAACAGGCAACCTCACAAAGTAGATTGAAATTTTATGCAAAATACAGCATTATATAGATTTTCTCACCAAAGTAACTATTTGCTATTTCGGGATTTTTGAAACTTTTTTAATTACGTTACTCTAAATCTTATCGTTTTAGCTCACAAATAGTTAGTCAAAAATTTTTCGGACACAAGTTTATCAAAATTATAAATAACCTTCAATTTAGTGCATTGCTAAAAAAAGAACTTAAATTGCTGAATAATAATTGCTTGAATAATAATTGATTGAATAATTGCTGAAAAAGTATCAAAACAGAACATAACATATAAAATATTAAGTAAAATTTACTAAGACAACTTGTAAAGGTACGGCATACTCATTATGACCTACTTTCAATCTGTCATGTTAGTATTTAGCTTCGAGGAATGCAGTTAAATAATCAATGTAAACTTATGATAATTTTGTTAGATCTTTGTTTTGTTTTGTTTTACCGAACACGGGGACACACATTAGACAAAATTATAAAGAAAGCAGGACGCAGTTCAATAAAACATTCTAAGTGTCCCACAGTGAGTTATTGACTGATTTAGGCCAGTGTTTCTCCACTAGTTTTTTGTGGACTAATGAAGGTTCTTTTTCTACGATCCTCAAAAATTAAAAGCAATTGCTGCAAAAATATTAAGATCTATAGCTAAACAAACTTTTTAAAAAAGTTATCCTATTGCTTCAAAACTTTTTTTTTATGTAGTTGACGTTTTTAAAAATTATAAATTCTCGTAAATTTTTTAAAAATTTTATTTAATTACTACTTAATAATCTTTGTAATTGGGCTAATTTTATGGATTCTTTAGTATTAGAACAGGGATTTCAGCCTTTGTTGGTTGATGCGTGTGCTTATCGGTAGGGAATCTTTAAAAAATCAGATCGGCAAAAAAGTAAAAATCAATGATGGTAATTTTTGAAAAATCGGTGAAGATTAGTAAAAGTTGACAGATATCGGAAAAGTACTAAATTTTTTTTTGCATATAATGCATTCAATAAATTTTAAACCGAAAAAGGAATTTTTTATTGTTTAATGTCAATAACTTTAAAAAGTTATAAAATTTTCTTTAGCCATTAGGTTAAATTTTAAGTGTACAAATGTGCAATGTGGATAGATTTGAAAGAACTAAATAAGTTTATGGGAAAAACCTACTCTACTAATAGGTTTTTACAAAAAATAAGAAAAGTTTGAATCACACAAATAACATTAATTAAATAAAATTTTATTAAGCACTTAACCTATTGGCTGAAAATGCTAAAATTTAATACATTTGATATTCCCATGAATTGACACTTGAGCATCAACTGATAAAACTGTTGCTTCAAAGACAAAAAGTTTCCTCGCACTGCAACTTTTCGTTGCAGCACAAATCAAGTTTGCATCATAATCTGATTCTGTTCTTGCTGCAGTTATTACTTCTACGTAACGCATTCTATGAAATCTCATTAAAAACTGCCACTTCAGTTGCTATAGTTATAAAAATTTAATTGGCTTATTAAGATTTTAAAATAAAAAGATAATTGTTGCGCTCGTACTTCGTGACGGTGTGTTGAGTATTCGATTTAATGCAAAGGGTAAAACGTTTCGTCGATTTTTCTAATGAGGTTTCATTTATTAAATAGGCGTTCTTTTTTCGGTTTCAAACTCTTTCAGACAACTTCAACCTTTATACACTGTATACAGTGATGGCCTTACAAAAAAGGGAGGCCAGGTGCAAGAAAAGTAAGGGGGGGACCCACTATTTAGTGTAGTAAAAAAATTAGCTGAGGCCATATTTAGTGTATGAATACTAAGTGATCTCTAAAAAAAAAGATCTTCAATTTAAGGAAACCATTATTGGGTGATCCAAAGCGTGGAGAGCCACAAAGTGATCTCTAAAAAAAAGCTCTTTACTCTAACAAGCACAATTGACAGAAGCCGAGCATGATGCAACCACCAATTCAACATTTTTTTATTTTCTTTTTGACATGCCATCGACGTCCTGGTGCTACTATGAAGAAAGAGAGCAATTTCTTGTGTAGGGGGGGGCCCACTCTTTGATGTATTTTAGGGGGGCTCGGTGCGGCCGCACCGTTCACACCCTATTAAAGCCATCGCTAACTGTACATATATATTTTTTTTCTTAATACCAGAACGTCGAACCGAACCTGAAACCAAACCACAAACCCGTGTTAACCTAATTATTCTTTGAAGCCAAAAAATAAAATTTGTTGAACCTGAACCGGAACATTATTTTAAACGGTTCCGGTTCAACGCACTGATTTTAATTTTTACTTTATTTATAGATAAACCACAATTTTGTGTTTGAAGTTGCCGCAATTTGTTTGGTCAGTTATGTCTGTGGCAAAGCAGAGACGTCGTAAACGAATCTACAGGATAAATTAAAGCAAAAAAGATCATGTGGGTTAAATAAATAAAGCGCACTTTTAATTTGATAGTATGATGCTAAAGCAGTAAAATGAAAAATTTATTGAAGTAAAGACGCAAAACAAATCTAGATTATTATTAATATTTTCAACTTTGTTAAATGACTTAATGCAAAGATGCACAACCTTTTTGCTATTGCCAGCCGCAATTGGGTAAAGTTTAACTAATGGCTGCTTGTAAATTGTGGTAGGTAAATGAAATTATGTACTAAGCCTATAAAATTATGAGTTGCAACAAAAAGACGGTTACAAAAATTGTAATGGAACAAAATGTCACAATTTTTCAGCCATCCAATATATTCCAGCACAGTTCGTAAAACATTGTTTTAGCTATTAAAACCAAGTGTTTCATTTAAAACTCTTGTTAAATAGTAGGCTGTTTTGAAAAACTCAAACGTTTTCGTCTAGCTTTTTTCAGGATGTCTCGCTAGAATGAATTGATGAACTGAATGTCGTAGTATTTGAAAATTTTAAGACTGATTCTGATTGGCTAAAAATTAAGGTTAGTAACAGTTATCATAATAATTGAAAATATTTAATAAAGTAAAACCACGTTTCATCGGCGTAAAAATTTTTGGCGAAAAAGATACAAAATTATACAAGGTTTGTGTTAAAATTCGAAACTAAAAAAAAATTTTACATTTATACTATGTTTGTGAACAAATTGAATCGGCGATTGGAAATCATTGTTACACAACCAAAAATGTGCATCTCACTGCAAGGGCAACCAATTTTTTATTCTTTCTAAAGCAAGATCTGACTTCCATTTATCTGTCTTAGAATCGATTTTTATCACTCTTTGTAAACCTAATTTATGTAGACGAAAGAGTTTGTTTACAAACAGAAATTATTAGTATAAGTCTAAAAATTTTTTTTAGTTCCGAATTTTAACACAACTTGCATAATTTTCTATCTTTTTCGCCAAAAAATTTTTACGCCAATAAAATGTGGTTTTACTTTATTAAATATTTTCAATTATTATGATTACTGTTACTAACCTTAATTTTTAGCCAATCAGAATCAGTCTTAAAATTTTCAAATTCTACGACATTCAGTTCATCAATTCATTTTAGCGAGACATCCTGAAGAAAGCTAGACGAAAACGTTCAAGTTTTTCAAAACAGCCTTTTTTAAAGTCTACTTATATAACAAGAGCTTCAAATAAAACACTTGGTTTTAATGACTATTTTGAAGTTTTATACCAGCAAAAAACTTTTTAAACATTGTTTTAATGAATTCTTCAATCTTGATGTTCACAGATAAACTTTCAAAATCATTTAACATAATAGATTTCTATTTTCACACTAAAGCTGCTATCAAAATTGTAGGCTATGGTGGAAAATTTGTACAAAAAGTGCACCACGGATATAATTGCTTCAAAAAAAGAGTAAATTTGTATTGAGTTAAGTGCGTTAATAGTTTCATCTCTCTGTTTTTCTTTAGTGTAATAGTTGCATGATTATTTTTTTCGTTTAAAGTTGCTGCCGTTTGTATAGTTACTTATTTGCAGTGCTGCAATACAGAGACGGCATAAACGATTTCTTTGAACCCTAAAACAAAGAACACCTGCTTGCCCAAGATCAGGGTTGGCAAACTACCGCCCGCCACGACCTTGCGTGCGGCGCGCAAAAACCTCCGGTAAATAACTTTATCCTCTCTTCGCTTCAAATCGTGGTGATCTCTAAAAAAATCATAACTTTCAATCAATGTCCAAAATATGGGATCACTACGTTTTTGGAACGAATTCGATCACTTCGTTTCGGGCATGGAAATCAGGTAATTGATTCAAAGTGAAGACTCTTTTTTTATAGATCACTATAGTGCGGCCCACAAACGAATTCAACTTGTGACAACATTGCCAAGATAGAAACTAAACTCAAAAAAACTCAACTTCGAAATGCGGCCCGCAAGCTAAAAACTTTACCCACTCCTGCCCTAGATACATTCCAAGTCATGTGAAAACTCGACATCAAAAACCATATTAAGGCCATAAAATATTTTCGCTTTTAGTTTTGGGCTCGTAAAATCTAATACTTTAATACATCCGTTTTTATCAGTTGTGGTCATTCAACTACGAAGGACGTACGAATTTTTTGGGTCAAGTTACATTGTACCAATTCTTCTTACACGGATTTTTCCTCCCCTAAGATTTTAAAATTCTCTTCAGAGAGCCAAGTGATTTCAAGAAATACTGCTGAAAAGTCTAAAAAAAAGTACAAATACAGTAATTGAAGATCTTTTTTTAGTTTTTACTTGTTTTTTTCTTTAAAGTGGATTGAGAACAAAAAAATTAGCATATAATTGAAAAATGGTTCCATGCAAGTGAAAACAAAAAAGTTTTCACTTTAATCAGACCTTCGCCCACCCAGCTGAAAAACATTGATTTAAACTTTTTTTTTTTAAATAGAAAAAACTTTTAAGCAAGTTGTTTGTGGTACATAATTTAAATACAGTCAGCAAAGACTCATTTTAAAGTTTTTTGTTCGACACTCGTCAGGAGAAGCACATTAGAATGATAAAAAAATGCAAGTGATTGTCTTATAACTAGGACAAGTTTTTGTTGCTATAAAATCATGAGAAATTTGCATTCATTTTTGACAAACGTTACAGTAAAAAGTTGCATTTACGCACAAGTATTTTAAACGACAGTGATCAACTTAAGCGATTTATTTACATATAATGCTAAATATTTTCAAAGACTGTCTGGGGAGAAATGGCGATCTTTTCCCAACGGTTTGCGTAGCACGCTAAAGCTTTGTTGCTATAAAATCGTGAGAAATTTGCATTCATTTTTGACAAACGTTACAGTAAAAAGTTGCATTTACGCACAAGTATTTTAAACGACAGTGATCAACTTAAGCGATTTGTTTACATATAATGCTAAATATTTTCAAAGACTGTCTGGGGAGAAATGGCGATCTTTTCCCAACGGTTTGCGTAGCATGCTAAAGCTTTGCTCCACAGTGCATGAAGTTGCTTGGCAATTTAACAATTTTGCATACAGTTCTGGACTGATGTTTGGCCAGGTCATTTCTACAATCGCTTTTAGGTCACTATTCAGTTCGAATTGGTGACTCAAATACAATTTTATTCCTGCTGAACCGCTGCCAAATTCGAATGTGTAACCTCTTTCATATGCTTGAGCAACGGTATATATTAACTCTGCTCTTTGTATTTCATCAAAGAGTTTAATATAACATTGATAAATTTTTCTTAGGCTTCTAGGAAGGCTTTCAGCCGCGAGTACTTCGTTCGCTTTCACCACTAACTGCCCTGTACCTTTGTAAACATCAACAATCTCACGAACTTGCGGAAAGTTTTGGAAAGTCTTCTGCTGCCTTAAGTCAATTTCCCCATCTGGTGACTACGGGTTGCGAGGGACTGTTGATTCCAGAAAACTTTGTTCTTCGATCTTTATTTTTCACCACTGAAGCTTTTACTGCAGCAATTAGCTTGTCAACATCCTCATATTTAGCACGGATTCGTTCAGCTACATAATGCCAACCGTGAGCCACACAGGTAACGTGAGAAAGCCTCGGATACGTTTGTTTAACAACACGACCTGCTGCTGTCTGTACCTGGCCGCATCTGGGAGCAATAAAACAAAATTGTCTCTGTCTGTTTGGAGGGTGCGAATTGTATTATCTACGGCATGTGTAATAGTTTGTTGATTTGGTGAAGCATCAAGAATCTTGCAATGCAACAGGTAAGTTACTTCTGACTGCTCTACATCTCGGTGTTTAGACTAGGGTGTTTACGTATTTGCACCCTGAAATATCAGCTTCAACAATGACCATGAAAATGACCTTATCTGAGAGAATATTGCAAATTTGATTAACTTCACATTTCCCCATATTATCAGTTGGCTTTTGGCATGCAGACTCGGAAGGAGTTTTTTTGACCCATATATTTAAGTAGGGCCTGCTGATCAGGATTGTTAAGTTTGTAGAGAGAATATCTGCCGAAAGGAAGCAGCTGTCACTTTGCCAACATAATCATTCCAGTCGAAACTAATCAATCAATCTTTGTTTATTCATTGTAGATTGCCATTTAAATACAAAACAAAAAAAAATCAAAATAATACAAATATTAAGCAATACTACAACAGGGTTGCAGCGAAAGACCACCCAAGATCACCTACTCAGCCACAACCCAAATTCTATATTTAAGCAAATCATTGGGTGCTATCAATGAATAAACAATTACAGAAAAGAAGAAAATTAGAAAAACAGAAAAAAAAAGCTTAAGTAAAAAAAAAATAAATAAATAAAAAAAGCAATCCAAATTCTATATTTTATAATCTATATCAACACATAAAAAAAATATTTAAAAAAAATTTTTTTTATGGGTTAACAAATAAATAAACATTTATTAATCTCATCATATATCATAAGTAGGGCAAGTTTTTGTTGCACTAAAAAATTGAAAAAATTGCATTTATATTTAAGAAAAGTTGCAAAAAGTTGCATTTATGAACAAGCATTTTAAATGACAGTGATTTACTCAAGCGATTTATTCACATATAATGCTAAATATTTGCAAGAGAAATGGCGATCTTTCGCCAACAGTTTGCCTAGCATGCTGAAACTTCGCTCCACAGTGTATGAAGTTGCTTAGCAATTTAACAATTTGTCATACAGTTCTGGACTGATGTTTGGCCGGATCATTTCTACAATTGCTTTTAGGTCATTATTCAGTTCGAATCGGTGAGCCAAATACAATTTGATTCCAGCTGGATCGCTGCCAAACTCAAATGTGTAACCTCTTTCATAGGCTTGAGCAACAGTATATTTTGTGCTCTCTGCTCTTTGTATTTAATCAACGAGTTTAGTATAACATTGACAAATTTCTCTTAGGCTTCTAGAAAGGCTTTCAGCCGCGACTGCTTCCTTCGCTTTCACCACTAACTGCCTGTACCTTCAAAAGCATAAACAGTCTCACAAACTTGCGGAAAGTTTTTGGCATAGTATTCTGCTGCCTTCAACCAACTTCCGCATCTGGTGACCACAGGTTGCGGGGGACTGTTGATTGTTAAAAACTTTACTCTTCGATCTTTATTTTTCATCACTGAAGCTTTTACTGCAGCAATTAGCTTGTCAACATCCTCATAGTTAGCACGGATTCGTTCAGCCGCATTATGCAAACCATGAGCCACGCAGGTAATGTGAAAAAGCCTCGGATACGTTTGTTTAACCACACGACCTGCTGCTGTCATATACCTGCAGCATCTGTGAGCAATAAAACAAAATTGTGCATCATCTGTCATGCGACACAATTGTAGAGCATAGTGTACAGAACAGTTCTCCACGAGTAGTGGCCATGAATTGTAGGCTCGCACCTTGGAAAGTGACGATTGCGCTTTTTTTGGCATTCTTGTGTAAATTTTTACAAATTTTATTATATGATATTGATAAAACACTAGCTCTTTTAAACAATATATATTACAGTATATCTAAAAATCAAAAACTTATTCTTTGTATATTACCCACAACTCGCAAAGCAACTTTACTTAAAGGTACCAGTAGCCTATGATCGATTTTACTGACTGCTCTATTCCGTAGACTGTCATCTCAATCATATCAAAGTTATCGTTTCTTACTTCCAAAATAACTAATGCACTTTCATAAGCACATAATTTAACTAACTAAGCTATCTCAACAGAACTTGACCTCGAAACACTACGTATATAGACACAACCTATTACCGTTTGTGCGGCCTTGGCTAAAAGCCAAGTCATACTTCGGCTTCTAATTAACTTCGGGCACTGTCGTACTTGGCTAGAGTTGTAGAACTTTTGCTTGTAAGCCAACTGTTGCGTCATAGATAACATTGAGACCCAGGTAATCCATCACATAGCTCTGTTATGCAAATCAAACAGAATAGAACTGTACTGAAATAGTTTTATAGCATGTTTTTTTAAATCAAAGTTACATTTTTGTGCCATACTTGATAAAAGTTGCAGTAAAAAGTTGCATGTAAAAAAGAAAAAAGTTGCAAAAAGTTGCAATCTAAAATTCCTTAAAACAGCTTAAAACATTGTATTACATAAATTCTAGCATTTAGGGAGCTGTCGGGAGATGTAAAAAAAAGTTGCAAAAGTTGCAAAAACTTGCCCTAATCATAAGACTTCATTAATAATTTTTGGAATTCTTGTTTAAATGAGACATAAGTCCGAGATTTAATTTCTTGAGGAACTTCAGACCATGTTTGTATTCCAACATAGTGAAGTGTTTTTTTACCATAGTTTGAATGGAATCTTGGAAGAAAAAATTTACTTTTTACCTTATATCGTGTATTGTATGAATGAATAGATTTTAAATTGGTAAAATAATTGTTAAAGGAGATAGGTAATAAACCATTTTCAAATTTGTATATAAATTTAGCACATTCTACGTAACTTATACAAATTTGTAAGTTTTAGCACATAAAATTTGTCAAAAAGATTTCCAATTGCAGTTCTTTAATGGCAAAGCAAACCAATTCTAATAATTTTATTTTGTAATTTTTTTAAAAGATTAATCGTACTTTTATTGGCACGTCCCCAGTTAATTAAAGAATATTGCAAATAAGATTGTGCTAGTGAAAAATACACAATTCTTAAGGTAAATAGCGGTACATAATATCTTAATTTATAAAAAACACCACATCCTTTGAAATTTTATTGTATAAACTAGATACATGAGATTTCCAACTCAGTTTATTATCAAGTAAGATTTCAAGGTATTTTACATATTCTACACATTTAATTTCAATATTATTGATATTGATTTTGAAAGCAGAAGGTTTTTGACATTTATTGGAAATTATCATATATGATGTTTTGGAATAATTTATGCTTTATGGCTACTGTCGTTGCTGCGATGTTGACGACAAGGCTGCGTGATGCTTTGTACTCTGACGATGTTTGTCTGCTGAAAATTTCTTCCGTGCGACACAATTGTAGGGCATAGTGTACACAATAGCTCTATACGAGCAGTGACCATGATTTCCGTAGGGTGACGTGCTACGTGGGATGTGACGATTACGCTTCCTTTGGTATTTTTGCGTAAATTTTTACCAATTTTATTATATGATGTTGATATAGCACTAATTGTTTTTAAACAATATATATTATATCTAAAAATCATAAACTTAATCTTTGTAAATTTTTTTTTTTATTTTTTGTAAATTACTAGCAAGCGTGTTCGAGTTTGTCGGCAGCGCGGTCGAGTGGTTAAAGCGCCGGGCTCGTGATCAACACGGTCTCGCTTCAAAACCCACTCGCGCCATTTTGTTGTGTCCTTGGGAAAGACACTTGCGGCACATTCCCTGCTTGGTGGTCCTGGCAAGCAGTTCTAAATTACAGTTATATCTCTATTAATTACTAGCGGACAGCAATATCTTGGTATCTCCGGAAGCAGGTCGGGGTAATTGCCTACCCTATGTATTAGCGCCTTCGTCGCTTTCCTGCGAGTCAGGAGGATAAATATAGAGATAAAATAAAAACAACTTGCAGAGGAACTTTACTTAAAGGTACCGATAGCCTAAAGTCGATTTTACTGACTGCTCTATTCCGTAGACCAGGGATAGCAAACCTTTTTTATAGAACAGTTTAAAAATTGACAGTTTTATTAAAATTACCATCAAGTGGGCCATTGGCTCTAATTTTGGCCAAAGTTTAAGGCAAAAACTAAAAAAAAAAACGTCTTTACGTCCAATCCGTCCTAAATTGCCAAAACTTTTCCGAAAATGCCAGAAATTCCGGAACATAAGATGGGTAATTGAATTTCAAATAGTGCAGAGGTTTTCAACCTTTTTCATATCGTGGTCCACTTTCCAACCAAAGTGACTTAACGACCCGCTTGGGTAAAAAGAATTTAATTTCCGTCACCAAAATCTGGTGATCTCTAAAAGAAAGACAGTCATCTTAACAGTTATCAAGGTTATCGTTTCTTACGTGCAAAATAACTAATGCACTTTTATAAGCGCTCAGTTTAACTAACTAAACTAATACGAAACTTGACCTCGTAAGACTAGACATAACCTATTTCCGTTTGTGCGAGCTTGGCCAAAACCAAATCATACTTCCACTTCTAATTGAGTTTGGGCATTATCGTACTTGGCAAGGGTTGTAAAACTTCTAGCTTGCAAGCCAACTGTTGCATCATCGATAACATTGAGACGCAGCTAATCTATCACATTGCTCTTTGTTATGCAAATCAAAGAAAATAGAACTATACGGTATTGAAATTGTTTTATAGCATCTGGTAAAGGAAAAGTATGAAAATTAAATCAAGAAATCAGTCGCTAACAATTCAGAGGAATTATGCCAGACAAACTTCGACTATATTAAGACAGTCATCGGGAAAGGTCAAGCAGGGAGAGACAAAAATTCCATGAAGTAACTCTTTTGGAAATTTGGAATTCTAAGAATCTACAATTTCAAGTTCAAATAAGAGCATTGAACATTGAAAAAGAACCAATAAGAAAAGAGTTGAAAAAGTTTGAATTTTAGACTTCATCGAATTAGATGGATAAATAATATTAAAAATATCTTGAGGCAACATCGAAAAAGAACCAATCAGAGAAGAGTTGATTAAAATGAATTTCGGACCCAGTAAGACAAATGTAGAAATTGAAAAAAATTTACGCATGAAAAATAAAGATTTAGGATAAAAATTATAAAAATAAAAGTGTGTAGACAAGAATTATCTACACGGGGATGCAAATCCTCTGCCAAACGGCTGTTTCGAATATTACAGTCTTGTCAGTGACAGTTTGATCTTGTAAAAAAAAATATATATATCCAATCCGAAATTGTAATGTAATATATATATATATATCTGTTTGCTTTACTTCGCCGGTACAGAGCTGAATAATCAAATAGCTAGAGCAGTATTTATTAATGAAAGCACTAAAATATAATAAAAATTAAAAATTAAAAATCTACAACAGACTGTTTCGCCAACGACGGCTCATCAGGTGGAATCTGTGAAGTAAAAAAACGTAGAATGTAAAAATATTAAAAAAATATACTAAACAATATGAAAAAATATAAAAATTATAAAAAATATATAAAAAATATAAAAGACGGAAATATTCTTATATTGACTACCACTTAAATTATCCACTAAAACAGAGACAGCGTGGTCCAACTACGGGCCCGCGAAATAATTTTGCACAAGTCTTGTCGATCATAAGCAGTGGCAACCTTGTTTTTGGAGAACGCTATGATTTTGCGACGAAAATAGGAATTTCGGAAACCGATTCTAAGTGAAGACCTTTTTTTTTTTTAGAGAACACCCTGATTTTGGGACGAAAATAGGAATTTCGGAGAACGATTCTAAGTGAAGACCTTTTTTTTTTAAAGAACACCCTGATTTTGGGACGAAAATGGGAATTTCGGAGAACGATTCCAAGTGAAGACCTTTTTTTTTAGAGAACACCCTGATTTTGGGACGAAAATAGGTGTTTTTAGCCGGTTGCGGCCCGCAAACTCGAATAATTTTGAAAAGTGGCCCACAAGAGTGCAGAAGTTGGACCACCCTGTTCTGAGAAATCGTCAACAGTTACACACGCAAGTCGGCTAAGTTTGCACTGAGCACAAAGAATTTGGTCTGATTCAAAACAACAAGAAAACACAATAACATTGCATAAAAACGTCATATAGAAGAAATGATAAAGAAACAAAGAGATAGAAGTAAGGTTTGGTCAGGTGACACAAAAAAGAAGCGGGAAGAGTAAGTCAAAGATATTATTTTTACAAAGATACTATTAATTCTTTATTATTTCTTCCATATGACGTTTTTATGCAATGTTATTGTGTTTTCTTGTTGTTTTAAATCAGACCAAATTCTTTGTGCTCAGTGCAGACTTAGCCGACTTGCGTGTGTAACTGTTGACGATTTCTCAGAAGATTCTTTGTTTTAGTGGATAATTTAAGTGGTAGTCAATATAAGAATATTTCCGTCTTTTATATTTTTTATAATTTTTATATTTTTTCATATTGTTTAGTATATTTTTTTAATATTTTTACATTCTACGTTTTTTTACTTCACAAATTCCACCTGATGAGCCGTCGTTGGCGAAACAGGCTATTGTGGATTTTTAATTTTTAATTTTTATTCTATTTTAGTGCTTTTATTAAAATATATATATATAAGAATACAAGCGAATATTTCATAGCATGTTTTTTAAATCACACTTTTAAATTTTGCGCAATACTTAATAAAAGTTGCAGTAAAAAGTTGCATGAAAAAGAAAAAAGTTGCAAAATATTGTAATATAGAATTCCTGGAAACAGCTTAAAACATTGTACAACATAAATACTGAGTATTTAGGTAGCTGACGGAAGCTGTAAAAAAAGTTGCAAAAACTTGCCCTGCTTATAATACTGAACGAAGAAATGATTGATTGTAAAGGAAGCGTCAAAATGCGTAATCAGCGTAAGACTTTCCAATTGTAAACAAACTCTTTTTGGCGGCACAAATTTGGCTCGGATAATTAGATGTAAACGTTTTCTAAAGTAGATAAAGGAAAAGACGAGCGGCAAAATGAAAGAATAGTAAATTTTTTATCACTCTAATATTGGGCGCACATAGGGTAAAAATGTTGACCAATCGCGGATTCACTAAATATGACTGGGGTTGAGGATTTCCGAAAACAAGGAGAGGTGTATTGAGAGAATTAGGAATTTGGCCAGTTCTAATAATTTTGGCACGTGTTGACAAATTCTGTCCTGCAATTGTTGACTATTGACTGTTTACTATCACAGTGGCACGAAAAATGATATACTGCTTTGCTTAAAAGCTAAGTTGGCAACACATCCTTTTTGATTACTGGAATAAGTGGGCGAAACGTAAAAACAACACGTAATTCCACTGCAAAGAAGTATCTTTCCACACTGGATGTTTACAACTCGAAAATTTTGCGCTGATTACGCGTTTTAACCTTCTTCTTTACAATCATTCATTTCTTGTTAATTTCATTCAGCGTTATAAAGAGAATCAATTGTATATAATTTTCCTGCACTCCGACGTTTATCTCCTAACAAGTGTCGGACGAAAAGCTTTGATAGGAGTTTTTGTTGGCTATAAAAAAACATTTGTTTTTTTAAATTTAACTAAATTTTTGAATTTTAAGATTTTGGAAAATTCGCTTATTCTAGCTCTAGAGGCTTAACTTGTTAAATTAAATTGATAACTATATTTTGTGTTGAAAATGATTAGATTTTTTACAATTTTGGTAGAGGTGTGCCGCAAAAGTTTGCAATTTCTTAAGTGTGCCGTGAGTAAACAACAAAAACAAAGCAATGGATTAAGTGAGCCTATGTGTCGAATTCGAACAGTTAATGTTTTTAGCAGGGTATCGAACTGTTTAAAATAATGTTCTTGTTCAGCTTCAAATTCGGCAAAAAGTTATTTATTAGGTTCAGCAAATTTCAATTTTAGGGGTTTGGTTCTGGTTCAGTTCCCATTCGGGGTATGCTTCATGCCTTAATTTTATAAAATATTTTTTCTGCCCATTTCCGACAAGCGTGTAAACTGAGAACATGGTTCCTGCATTGTGGCCATGGGCGTACGTACTACAGTACTGGACCAAAAGATTTGAGAAAGGGGACGAAAATTTTTTTTCGAATTTTTTCGATGATTGCCACAATCAAGGTTTCGCTCAATTTCACAGCCTAAATATAACAAATGTAACTGAGCTGAATACATTAGCTTAGTTATATGCTCGAAAATTTTTTTGTTGCTCAAAATATCAATTTACATGTTTTATGCACTGAAATAGTGAATTGTACCCCTCAAAAAAGATAATTTGGTGCCGGTTTAGTATGTAGCCTACTTTTTCGAAAGGTAGGCCACATATTATTTACATTCGAAAGGTAGGCCACATACTAAACTGGCACCGATAATTTTATGGTTGAGTCTGTTGAGAAGCACATTGAAAAAACTATTTGGACGTAAAGTAATACCTTTTCCGCCAAGATACATTTTAGCAGGTGCATTTTATGCTTCAAAAAATGTGCTCAATGCACGAAGAATCAGATTGGTCTCGAATTATTTTGCTGCTGAACATGTTGGGTTGATGGCTCCTCTCTTGCCCGTAATTTGTAAGGTTATGTTTGTAGCACATGATAGCAACTCATTGGGATTCATGGGTTTGTTTTGTTATCTTTAGTGTGCTACTTTGAAACTGCGCTTTTTCTATTTGGCCCACATGACCAAGTTTGTCCTTTAATTTCTCGTCTGTAAAATCGTTTATGACGTCCCGTTTTGCCATAAACGACCGAAAGATTTGCGACAATTTCAAATACATATTGATGATTTATCTTGCCAGTATAAATGAATCGAAAATTAAAATGAAAGCGTCAAACCGGGGGGGGTTTAAAAGAATGTTTCGATTCAGGCACAAGTTCAGGAAACTTTATTTTTATCGTTTCAATTCCGGTTGAGGTTTTGTGAATTTTATTTTTACGGGTTCAGTTTTGATTCAGGTTGGAAAAATAATCCCCGGTTCCGTTTGACGCCCTGCTTTTTAGCTTTAAAATAAATCAGACAAGAGACATCTGGCTGAGAAAACAATCTTTTTTTTCGGTTTTTTAAAAGTTTAAACCGACCAAGATTAAACGATTTTGTGACTGAAATACTGCTGCAAATTGAGTTTGCTTCAGAATCAGAATCAGAATCAAAATTAGTTTTCTCAGACCGCTTCAAAGGATATCGTCAATAAATTTCTTTCAAACTTTATCAAAATGTAGCCTATTTTTTGCATTTGCAGACCTTTGATTAGGGTTGCGATTAGATGTGATAGAAAGAAATTTAAATGTGGTTTTGGATTTTACAATTTATTAAAAATAGCTGGGCAAGAGCAAGTTTTCTAACAATTTAGAACTTTTTGTTTTGAAGGTTTATCAAATTTTACTCAACTTTTTAATCTTTTTATAGAATTTATTTTATGTTGCGTAAATACCAAGTTTTGACAAAGAATTATAAAAATTCCTATTTCATCAACTTGACAGTTTTGAGTTTTGACAGATATTAATGAATAAAATTCCAAAACATTCAATAAAGCTCTTGTATTTTTTGTTGGAAATTCAATAGCATTGTTTTTTTCCATGGTGTTAAAAGTCTTGTTTTAATTGTTTTTGTACTTTTATTGCTAAAATTTGCGTTTGTTACGAGTGCCTTTCAACCCAAAATGTGCATTTTTACAATTTTACGCCTTCGGGCAAGATATAATTGATTTGTTTTGGGGACCCGTTGAATCAGAGATTCCTCTCTTTGGGTGGTTTAGGGTACAGTTACATCAGCCTTATAAGTGTCCTAAAGTGTATGATTTGCCTTTTTGCGGTAAAACAATTAGAAATGTAAGTTTTAGTCTTTGACTGGTTTGCCACCCTTGCTTTATAGAAATGATTTCCAAAGAAAGTTACATAAAACCTTAATAAAATTGAACATGTTTTGGAAATTACTATACTATATGCAATATAATTTTGACAAGCTGCTAGCATAACATAGTGGTCCATCGGGTAAAAGCAATACAGTATAAAAAAGGATCGAAAATCTAGGCATTGATTGACAGCTTATCTTGTTTTACTTATTAATGTACTGCCCAAAACATTCTCAACTAATTAACTTGTCCTTCTGATGAAAATATATCTGATGAGTTTTTATAAAGTAAATAAAATAAAATGTGACGTTGCGACTATTTTAAAGATTTCTATTGTTTTTAACATTTTTAGCGCATTCATAAAACTTCTTCTGTAGGCAGGTTTTTGAGAAGCAAATGGTGAGTCTTCACAGCTGCACCGTTTGTACCTAAGTCAGCTTTTTTTAAGTCAGTGAAAACAAGCTTATTCGTAATTGAGCTTACGGAATTTGGTTACTATCTCTTCTCTTACTGGCTTAAGTAAAAGAAATTAAAACCCATTGCTTTTGTATTTCGAAACAAATTTGATTTTATAAAGTTTGAAAGCTTATACATGTAAATTTAATTTGTGTTTGGGATAAAGGGGCAGAGACATTTTATTTCAATACGTCACAAATTGCTTCAAGCGATTTTTATGATCCCAATTAAGGGTTAAATTTTAAAGACGTTTGTTCAATTAATTTTTTCAACAATGCAAAAGTTGGTTCGAAAGCAAATGTCCATACTTGATAGCTCGTTGAAGAAACGAGCGAAATACAAACTGAAATACAAAGTGAAATATGATGACTTTTTGTGAAATTATATGCGAGTAATTCGTTATGTAGCCTACAAGCAGGAAAAAGCCGCGAAAAGACCAGCACCAGGTTTTGAGATATCGTGTTTCTCCGCACGGATTAAAATTTGATTGAACCAGGGGAGGATCTAGTCATTTCAGCCTAAAGATTACATGTGGTTTTGCCGGGGGGCTTTTGCGGGCTATTTTGAAACTTTTGTTTTAGCTGTCGCTAAAATGGGCAAAACGTACTAAAAATCTACACTTAATTTGCAAGCTTTTCAAAAATAAAACGATAAAAGTACAGCCATTGAAATTGACAAATTTATTGACTTAATGTACATCGACATTTTAATGTGAATTTGAGATTGATTTTCTTCAACGAGCTTATTTGCATCATACCTTAGACAATGCAGCATTATGAAACGAGTTTATGAGTGTCAAAAAATTAATGATCTATCGGGGAATTCAATCTTTCTAAAAAAGTCGCTCGCAAAAAAAGTAGAGCCAAAAACAAAAAAATTGGCAATCTTTGAATCACAAAATATCTTTCTTCAACATATTACAAATGTTTTTATTAAAGGAATCACCCGTAGAAAACCAAAAAAAGATTAGAAAAAATGGTAAAACGTTTAAATCCGAAGTAGGCAACTAAAATCAGTTGTTAGTGTGGAAAGTACACGTTTATGGTAAATAACACTGTCCGGATAAAACTTACGTTACAAGTATTTGATAACATGCTGCAGAGCGTTTTTCTCGACTTTCCGGCTTGTCAGAAGTTGGATGTCAGTGGATTTAACACTTTAAGCATTTCGTCATTCATACTTTAGAGATCAATATATGAGGTACTAGAATGCATTTGAAGTCTGATGTATTAATAGAGCTGCTTTGGAGTTGTAAAGAAAAGTAATTTTTTCAAGTTAAACGAAATTTTATTTTACAACGATAAAATAACAAGCTAACCCCTGAGGCTCGTGGAAATAGAGGATTTTTTGTTTTTTTCTGTTTTTTTGCTTTGCTTAGTATTAAACGCGCACGCAACCGGCAAATGACCTTCTGTGTGGCTTGCGAAGGCTTCAAACAAATAATTTAAAAAATTATTAATTTCTGTTTTATCTTCAACCAAATTCTTGGTCGTTGCTTTCAGCGATCACTGATTTTACGTACGAAAATTAAGAAATCCGAGGCAGATTTAAAGTGAAGACCTTTTTTCTAGAGATCACTTTATTTTGGGCTCCAAAATTAAGAAATCTCATACAGATTCAAAGTGATGACCTAATAGAAATAGAATCTCTCTCTCTCATTCTATTTGAATCTTTCTCATCTATCAAATCTCTCTCAATAGAATCTCTCTCATCTGTCAAATAGAATCTCTCATTCTACTTAAATAAGAAACTAATGATGACCTTTATAGGTCGAAATCGATTTTTCGTGATGATATAGTTGGTTTTAAAATTTTAACTTTTATTTTCTACATGAAATTGAAATTTGACCCATTTTATTAATAAATTCATGCACGATTGATGAAAGTTAAGAGAAGTGTTAAGGAATAATACAGTAGATAAAAATAACTCGAAATAATGATGATATATGTTGGTTTTACACATTATAGTTGGTTTAGTTGGTTTTTACACATTTTAACTTTTGTTTTCTATATTAAATTGAAATTTGACCGATTTTATTAATAAATTCATGCATCGCAATTTGATCAGTTAAATAAAATCGTCAATGTGACTTTACTGAAAAAAGGGTAATAGATTTCTAATAAAAGATTTTTAACATCTTTCATCAATCAGTGAGACTAAGCGATGCTTTTTACTGCTACGAAATAGGTGTAAGCAGTAGACGTTGTAGTTTTTGATCTGAGTAAAAAAAAACTTTTAGTATCATTATTGTCTTTATCACCATCAAAGCATTTATTCATTAACCTGACTCGCAAGACGATAGAGGAAAGGTTATTTTATAAGCAAATGCCAAGCGATTATTTTCAGGAATTTTACGAAATCTCTTGTTTCACAGCTTTATTGCAATATGTATATATATATATATATACCGGTCAGCAATTTAATACATTGCTCTGATCTTTTCATTGAGCACTTTGCAAGGAAGATCAATTTATTCTTGTATATATGCAGTGTACTGTATGTATATGTAAATACAACTGCAAATTGTTGGTACTCTTCAGATGAGTACTCAATGACTTCCATAGTCAGAGTGATTATTCATATATCGTAATAATCTTTTTTTTTAAATATCAGCATTCTCATAAATATGTGTTTACATATGCATATATACAGTATGTACTGTATATATATATTTTGTATTAAATTTTATATATAAAACCTAAATACAGGGGAGCTAAGCCAGGTGTAGACAAACATTTATGAATTTAATTTTTTTATTTTTGAATATATAACAATAATAAAAAATTGATTCCATGGGTTCAGGAAAGCATGAAAGAAACTATAATAACTTTCCAACAGGATGGTGCTACCTCGCACTCCGCTAAAAAAGTGTAGGCTTGGTATAAAGAAAATTTTAAAGGGTTTTGGACGAAAGAATTGTGGCCCCCCAGTTCCCCCGATCTCAACCCGATGGATTTCGGAGGGTGGTCCATTCTTGAGCAGAATACTTGTAGTCATTCCCATGCAAATATTAAAGCTCTCAATTTAAAATTGAACAAATTCTGGAAAAAAATCTCTAGATATCATCCGTTCAACTTACTCTAGTTTATCTCGAGACTTCGGCGTGTAATTAAAGCTAACGAAGACTATAATGAAAAATAAATCAATCATTTTGAGCATTAAGCATTTCTTTAATAAATTTAAACAACAATATTGTTATATATTCAAAAATAAAAAAATAAAATTTATAAATGTTTGTCAACACCTGGCTTGGCCATCTTGTACAAAGGGGAAGTTCCGCCTAGTCAAGCTTCCTTTAAAAACCAAAAAAAATTTTGTTTATTGCATACAGGAAGTGACATGTAGAACGATTTTCGACTTTTTTCGGTTACAGAAAAATTTAATACTTATAGCCACATTCTTGGATACTGCATTGAACAGGTGACCGGACAAATAAAGTGGCTTGGCCGGCCAGATTTTGCCCACCACTGCTCAGAAGATAAATATATATATTAATTTTCAGTTAAATATCATTTTTAGTATTTCATTTCAAAATGATAAAATATTTTTTCAAGGACAGAATAGCAAGTTAAGTGTAGGAGTTGCTGAAACCATGTAAATCGCTGTACAGCGCTCTTTCGGTCAAACAATTGACAATACATATATATTCTTGTCTAACTTTGAAGCGGTGTCTCACCCTTCTAATTTCTTGATTTCTTCAAGTAGCAGGGCCGTGTTAACCGCCCCCAAACTCCCCGGCAGGGGGGGCCACTCATTTCCTTGAAAATAATTATGTTTTGCAGGTTTTGTAATATATTTATTATAATGGTCTAGATCAGTGATTCTCAAACTTTGGTGGGCGGTGGCCCCTTTCGGAGATCCTCAAACACCCGTAGCTCCCTGGTTAAAATATTGTTTTAAAAGTCAAGTGAAAATCAAAAAAATGATATCAGTTCGAAAATGTCTCTGATTTCTTCATTTTTGTCCAAAAAGTCAAGTAAAGACTAAAAAAAGGCTTCTGCTCATGGTCCACGGTGAATGCCTCGTGGCCTATATTCCCTCTAAGCTGCGCGGCTGCGCGGCCGCGCAGTAACGAGGGAACCCCCGCGCAGAGTTTTGTTTTGCCGCGCACTGCGTAAGTTTTGGTAAGACATGCTTTCGCTGCATAAGCATTGGCAAGGTTCGATTTCGGGAACAAAATAGGAAATCAAGGATCAAGGAATCAAAGTGAAGACCCTTTTTTTTTTTTAGAGAACACCTTCATTTTGGGAGAGAAAACCAAAACTTCCTTGCCTCTGGTAATATTCACCACTGCTCACACAGCCTTTCATTCCGCGCACACTAAGCAAGCTCTTAGAGGGAACATTGCTCGTGGCCCCCTTTAAATAATCCCTTTGAAAAAACCGTATAGATGTTTTAACAGCTCTGTACTATGATTTAACAAGCAAAACGTTATCTAATATGACGTCATAGACATTTGGTTATTTTTCTCTGCTCAAGACTTCCTTTTCTCCAGTTATTGCGAAATTAATTAGTCAGTATAAATATTGCGTTTAAACAGCTAGCAATAATAATGTATCAGCGATGTAGTCGAGACAGAGACCCGATAATTTTTCCGAGATCGAGGCCGGCAAACTCCCAAACCTAAGGTTCGAGACCGAGACCAAAAAATTTTACAAAAGTATAGTCCATTTTCAATTATTCTAAAAACAATAATTTTTTTGTAAAAAAATAATCTAAGATTACATTTTATATAAACAAGCTTCTTTAAGATGTTGGAAAACGTTTTGCTTTGTGTAGTTGTATCATTAAACAATTCGCTTTAAAAAAACCCTCAACTAGAGCAGAAGAAAGCCGAAACGAGCAAGGCATACTGGTTAGCATAATAACAATGTTGAAAAAAGCAAGATATTCATTAAAAGAATTTTTTCAAAACTCAAAAATGCTGAAGGCGTGGTCATCACGGTAATGATTGAAACTTGATTTAAATATGTCATTAGCTGGGCTATCTATGTTGGCATGTTGCAGTTGGTTCGATTTGCTGGCAACGTTCTCTCTAAGCAAGACATTCTCATGTGCAAAGTCTTTTTTAACCGGGCGCGTTCTCAAACCCGCGTATGCAAAAAAATGCTTAGTATGTACGACAACAATTTTGTAATTGTAAGTTAGAATTTGTAAGTTTATTTGAACAATAAAATGTTAAAGCAACTTTAAAGCAGTAGGATTAAAAGCAGACCAAAGTTTTACTTTATTGTCTAAAAATCAAGCATTTAAATTAGGGGTGGGCAAACTTTTTAGTTCGAGGGCCGAATTCGAAATTTGAATTTATTTGCGGGCCGCAGCATAGTGATTTCTAAAATATTGATCTTCATTATGGATTTGTCTCGGATTTTTTAGTTTTCCTCCTAAAATCAAGGTCTTCTCTAAAAAAACGTCATCGCTGGAAATACTTCTCTAATTTACTACTTTCCATACTGAGACCAAGCTGTTCTCTACAAAAAAAAAAGTCATCGCTGGAAATAATTCTTTAATTTTCTACTTTTTATACTGAAACCAAGCTGTTCTCTAAAAATTTGTTTTTACTCAAAATTTTTAAGTTTATTTAAACACTGAAATGATGATAACAACTTTAAAGCTTTACACGCCGGTCTTTGCTCTTCTTCCAGATTGTATACGCTTTGTGTAATTCATTAGTTTTACCTGCATTTAAATACAATTTTATTCGAATAAAAGGGGGCGACTTAAATTTACACGATGGACCAAATTACACAGCTTTTTCCTACACAGTGCGCGGGAGAAGTAAAGCACAGCGTGGAGGCTGTGGGCCAGCTGCGCGGTCGCGCGGCCGCGCAGCTTAGAGGAAACATTGTTTACTGGCTGTTTTTAGCTAACATAAAATAGAATTTGTCTAATTAATTGCGTCAAAAAGATTAAAAATAATGCCGAATTATGCAAAATAAAAACTGTTTAGCGACTCACCGATTTTTTTTCGGTATTACCAGTGATGGCCTTACAAAAAGGGGGGCTTGGTGCAAGAAAAGCAAGGGGGCACTATTTAGTGTTCTAAAGCACAGCAAACTCTAAAAGAAGGTCGTTATCGTACCAGGGCTTTTTTCAGTGTATAAAAACAAAGTGATCTCTAAAAAAAAGGTCTTCAATTTAGGGGGGGCCACTGTTGAGCAATCCAAAGTGTTGCCATCTTAAAAAAAGGCGTCGTGTGATTCGAAGGGCCACTTTTTCGTGTCTCAAAACAAAATTATCTCCCATAAAAGGTTTTCGATTTAAGGGGGTTACTTTTAAGTGTTCAAATAAAAGTAATCTCTTAAGATATAGTCGTTGTATTAGATGGCGCCACTTTTTAGTGTCTCAAAATAAAGTTATCTTTCAAAAAAAAAAAAATTCTTTTGGACATGCCATCGACGTCCTCATGAAAAAATAGAGCAAATTCTTGTGTAGGGGGGCCACTTTTTGATGTATTTTAGGGAGGGCTCGGTGCGCCCCACTGTTTGTACCCTATTAAAACCATCACTGGGTATTACCACTGTTTATTTCCTGTCTATTCAATTAATCACTTATTCAAATAGAATCACTTATTGGTTAGGTTATTCGGATTAGTTTTTAGGACGTCATCTTTTTCTACCTCATCATATTAACACTTTTTTTGTTTAACTTTAAAGCAATTTTATCTTCTCTTTTAAGCAATTAGATTCATAAGGTCGAGACCGAGACCACAAAGAATTGGTCAGAAGTCCAAGATCGATCTCGAGACTTTTATCACTGCGATGCACTGGCAAATTTTTATCACGTTTTTCAATCCATTTGCATTAAATTTGCATTTGCATTAAAATGTCTAGTTACTACCACATGTAACTGCTATCAAACAAAAGTTGGCAAACATAACAGAGGCCCACCTGTGAGTTTTTTTTTGGGGGATAGGGGCAAAATTAAGCTCACACGCCACTGCAAATGGTAATTTATTTATTATGACGCTCTCGTTCACAAAAAGCTTTAGTGCTTTTCGAAGAAAATTATTTAAGCGACATTGTATCTTTTCCCGAGTCTTTTAAAAAATGTTGTGCAAATAAACGGTTTTGCTGAATTTTTTGGTTTTTCTTTCCAGATATATACGTGTAAAGCAGCACTCGGGCATAGCAGTAGAATATAGCACTCGGGCTACTCGGGCTCACCACGAGTTATAAAATAAAAGCTGGCATGGTTTAATTTGAATTCTTTAAAGTCAACACTGATTTACAAAACTCAGACTCATTACAAGACATGTGACATCGTGTGAAGTAAGATCCAGAAAAAGTATGCAGTAGCAGTCGTTCTTTTTGCTCTGCTTTTATTTTGCACTCGGGTCATAGAGAAATAACCCTAGTTACAGGATAGAGAAAGTAACTATCCACAAGTACTCGTAGACGGTCGAAGCAGACATTTTTTGCTTAACCTTTAGCCCAACTCGTGCTTCAAAGAGATAGCCACAGATTAGGACAGAGAAAGACAAAAAAAATTCACAAGCGAGTATGGACGGTCGAACCACAAATTCACAAGCAAGTATGGACGGTCGAACCACAAATTCACAAGCGAGTATGGACGGTCGAACCACAAATTCACAAGCAAGTATGGACGGTCGAACCACAAATTCACAAGCGAGTATGGACGGTCGAACCACAAATTCACAAGCGAGTATGGACGGTCGAACCACAAATTTACAAGCGAGTATGGACGGTCGAACCACAAATTCACAAGCAAGTATGGACGGTCGAACCACAAATTCACAAGCGAGTATGGACGGTCGAACCACAAATTCACAAGCGAGTATGGACGGTCGAACCACAAATTCACAAGCGAGTATGGACGGTCGAACCACAAATTCACAAGCGAGTATGGACGGTCGAACCACAAATTCACAAGCAAGTATGGACGGTCGAACCACAAATTCACAAGCGAGTATGGACGGTCGAACCACAAATTCACAAGCGAGTATGGACGGTCGAACCACAAATTCACAAGCGAGTATGGACGGTCGAACCACAAATTCACAAGCGAGTATGGACGGTCGAACCACAAATTCACAAGCGAGTATGGACGGTCGAACCACAAATTCACAAGCGAGTATGGACGGTCGAACCACAAATTCACAAGCGAGTATGGACGGTCGAACCACAAATTCACAAGCGAGTATGGACGGTCGAACCACAAATTCACAAGCGAGTATGGACGGTCGAACCACAAATTCACAAGCGAGTATGGACGGTCGAACCACAAATTCACAAGCGAGTATGGACGGTCGAACCACAAATTCACAAGTAAGTATGGACGGTCGAACCACAAATTCACAAGCGAGTATGGACGGTCGAACCACAAATTCACAAGCGAGTATGGACGGTCGAACCACAAATTCACAAGCGAGTATGGACGGTCGAACCACAAATTCACAAGCGAGTATGGGCGGTCGAACCACAAATTCACAAGCGAGTATGGACGGTCGAACCACAAATTCACAAGCGAGTATGGACGGTCGAACCACAAATTCACAAGCGAGTATGGACGGTCGAACCACAAATTCACAAGCGAGTATGGACGGTCGAACCACAAATTCACAAGCGAGTATGGACGGTCGAACCACAAATTCACAAGCGAGTATGGACGGTCGAACCACAAATTCACAAGCGAGTATGGACGGTCGAACCACAAATTCACAAGCGAGTATGGACGGTCGAACCACAAATTCACAAGCGAGTATGGACGGTCGAACCACAAATTCACAAGCGAGTATGGACGGTCGAACCACAAATTCACAAGCGAGTATGGACGGTCGAACCACAAATTCACAAGCGAGTATGGACGGTCGAACCACAAATTCACAAGCGAGTATGGACGGTCGAACCACAAATTCACAAGCGAGTATGGACGGTCGAACCACAAATTCACAAGCGAGTATGGACGGTCGAACCACAAATTCACAAGCGAGTATGGACGGTCGAACCACAAATTCACAAGCGAGTATGGACGGTCGAACCACAAATTCACAAGCGAGTATGGACGGTCGAACCACAAATTCACAAGCGAGTATGGACGGTCGAACCACAAATTCACAAGCGAGTATGGACGGTCGAACCACAAATTTACAAGCGAGTATGGACGGTCGAACCACAAATTCACAAGCGAGTATGGACGGTCGAACCACAAATTCACAAGCGAGTATGGACGGTCGAACCACAAATTCACAAGCGAGTATGGACGGTCGAAGCACGCACTGTTTTGTACTTTTTTGCTTAACTTTTATGCTCAACTCGAGTTGTAAAGAAATACCGGAGGCTAAGGTCAGAGAAATCGACTTTAATTGTGATTGTTGTGACGCGACAATAATTAGTGGTTGGTTAACCGTAGGCAGGGAGTCTGACCAGAACTGCAGAAAAATAGAACTTTGTTTTCTGGTAAGGTGTTACAGATCAGAACAAACTTTTTTGTTCTGCGACCCCGTTTAAAAAATAAAATTTCGTGTGACCCCAATATGTGTAGGCTGATTTTACATTAAATTTTTCCTATGGAAAACCACGCATGTGCATGAAAAATCATGTAATAAGAACGAGAAACGGAAATAGCAACCTAAAGAAAATTAATAAAATAACAAAAACCAGGTGTTCTCTAAAAAAAAAGTCTTCACTCAGAATCAAGCTGCCTTTTGTCTAGTTTCGTCGCCAATTTGTCAATTTTAAGTGTTCTCTAAAAACAAAAAAAAGTCTTCACTCAGAATCGAATTGCGATTTATCTATTTTCGTCGCCAGCTTTAGGTGTTCTCTAAAAAAAGGTTCCCACTCAGAATCAAGCTCTAATTTGTCAATTTTTGTCCTCAAATTCTCTGATTTGCCCATTACATGTGCAACAATCATAATTTTTTCCAAAAGTTCCGCGGCACTACTGGAATTTTCGAAGTTCCGTGTACAAAGCACAAAATGCCAATTTGTTTCGCGATCCCAAAATTTTTTTAGGCGACCCCGTTTGAGGTTACGACCCATAGTTTGAGAAGCTCTGTCACAGATGCTTAATAGTTTCTAGTTTTAGCCACCATATATTTTAATTTATTACAAAATTTTAGCCACTATCTTAAGCCTTCAGTAATAATCTACTGTGTTGTGTATTTGCGACTTGTTGCACCAGTATTAAGCACGAGCCCGAGTAACGACAAAGCCTTGGAAACGCCCCTGGTATAAGGACTTTTATTTTCGGTTTTTGCTTTCTGTCCTCTCGGATTATCGCAATGCAACTTCAAAATTATTGTCAGTTTTTCTTATGCTGATAACGATCCTCAAACTTCTTTAACTTTCCAATGATTGTTAACAAGAAATTTTTCTTTTAGAAATTTTAATTAAAATTTATTCACTTAATTTATTATTAGAGAAACTTTGAAAAACAAAATACGGGTTATGCTAAGTAATTATATCATTTTTAAGTGGAATCACAACTCATATTTATTAGCAATACCAATATACACTAAAGCTATTGTCATTTTAAAACTAATTAAATTTGTTTATCTAAATTTCATATTCAGCTGTAATGACAAAAATAATCCAAAACTGTCGAAAACTAAACCAGGTCGAAACTTGCAATGAATGGTAGATCCAATGTAGGATACATAGAATACCACTATAAGCTTTCATTTATTAGAACTTCTTCAGATACTATAAATAAAAAAGAAACAGATAATGATCGAACGTAAAGAAATTTGGTTATTAAAAGGTAATAAGAAGAATTAGAACTGTCACTCATCAGCTGTTTAATCAGCTGATAATATTGTATAGTAACTATCAAACATACTATATTCATGAAGTTTTATGATTCACAGAAACAATAGAACGTAGCATTAACCGTAATTGCAAAAGTTCTAATAAATGGAAGCTTATAGTGGTATTCTATATAACTTGTAATAAAATTGCAAAAATTACAAAAATAAGAACTTCTAATAAACAAAAGCTTACAAGTATATTGGTATTTGCTAAGGTTTTATGTTAAAAAACCAGCTTTAATGGTTACTAATGAAAAGGTACCATGTGATAGTTTATTATTTAGAAAAAGTTTTTCTGATTTAATCTTTTGAAAATTACATTGAGATCTAAAGACAACCAAACAGTAATTCCTGAGTATTAATCTACCCGAAAATAAATCAATAAAAACAAAAGACAAAAATAGTTTATAAAGTTTGTTTGACGGTTTATTAAATTAATCAAATCTTTTAGTGACGTAGCACAAATCGTGTCCATAAGGTGTCTAAAAGCGTTTGCATAAAGCGCACTTCTACAAATCTCTATACGCTATTGCTGATGTACATGACTAATGAGTTAACTTTAATTCGTATTGTCGACAAAAAAAGCAACTGAAATATCAGTTTAGTATAAAAGACTTTTCAAAGAATCATTTTAATTGTAATTATTCAAGGCAACTAAAATACTGTTAGAAAAAAAGCAACTTTAAGATATGAACTTAAAGATTTTAATTAGTAAGTATATTCAGAAAAATAAAACATTTCAAATTAAAATAATGGAAAAATGTAGCATATTAGGAAAGAATTCCATTAAACAAAAGAATTTAGTTAAGCAATTTCTTTAAAAATTAAAAAAGAAATTATATTAAGTCAATGGTATTTATTTGAAAAAACGATATCACTATTGTAAGTCTTAACTGCCATATGTGTCAACAATAAGCACATAAAATAGAATTTTTTCTAAGAAATTTTGCCATACGTTATGTAATATGCAACAAAGATCCATTCTAAATTAAATTCAAACACGGAAGATAAGGGATAATAAGCGAGAAAGATGTTCTGTTTATTGTTATCGATTTTAAATTGGACGGCAACTGCTATTTTGTACCCCAGTTTTTGCGAAGGTTTTGTATTTGCAACTTTACATGACAAAACAAAATCAAAACAGTTAAAACGGACAAATTATCTACCATCCCGAAGTTTATGACCTCCTAAGTTATTAAAATGCGCAAAAGATTTAAAAAAGAGTTTTTTAACTTCAAGCGATAAAACTTTTAAACTTAAAGGCTCGTTTCCACCACGAGCGTGGTATGAGTATTCTTTGTTTGTTTTATTGATTTTTTTGCTTCGCTTAGTACTCGCTTGGATTTTAAGCGCGGAAAAATCAATAAGAAAACAAAGAATGCTCCATTTGACGCTCGTAGTGGAAACGAGCCTTTATTCTTTGACTCGCAAACTGAGGTTTTTAAAATCTATACAGAATAAATTAGTAAAGAAGCAAAGGAAACAAAATTCAGCGTTTTATTTGCTATTATGAGTAGTTTTTTTCTGGTTAGGGCTTAGAAGAACTGTCTATACCTACTCGCCGGAATAGCTCCACCAAACATTCGACGCGAGGTGGCAAGCAGAAGGGAAAGGCAAAAAGCAAGACATGTGACTCAAGCCACATGCTATACGGATCAGAGGCAGCAAATCAACGCCTAAAATCAAGGAAGAGTTTTTTGCATACCACTCCTCCTCTTAACATGCCTTCCGAGGAGATGAGGATCGAACTATGGAAGAACCTGCTCAGAGAATGCCCTTTAAAGCTGGCTTTTAACATAGAACCAGCTGAGGTGCTTGCCCCTGGTCACCAAATTTCCTGGAAAGACTGGAGATGCCTTAACCGACTTCGAACTGGAACTGTTAAAACCCGAAGCACACTTGTAAAGTGGGGATTTTATAATGGCCCGACTTTGTGTAAGTGTGGTACTGCAGATGACACTGCAGAACACTTGCTTGGATGCCCTCTACTTCTACAGAAGTGCAGTCGAGAAGACCTTTCAGCCTTCAACAACATTGCTGAAAAAACAGTGAAGTTTTGGAAAGACTATATTTAGAGACACGAAATATATATAGGGCTTAGAACACCTAGAGGACAATATAAAGCTTAGAAGAAAGGTTCTACATTACCTTTACCCAAATATCAAAAACTTTTTCTTGTACTTAAAAAAAACAAAAAATAAACAAAAAAAAGAAATTACTAGTTTGTATCTGTCCACACCCGGAGTACGTTTCTTTGTTTCTTAAAGTCCCGATACGCTCGGCGTAAGATTCAAAAACTAACACTCGTAAGTCAAGCGTATACGCTTGGTATAGACCAGACCAAAAAACTCTAAGCTATGATATTTTTTCGGAAATACTAGTGGTCCCGGGAAAACGTTAAATTCTTCTTAGGATACAGTGAGAGTTAAGCAGTTGAAAGCGATTGGGCTGAACAAAATCAATTGATGACAAGTTTCGAAATATTTCATAAATATTGTTCTATTTCAAAATATGTTGAAATATAGAAAAATTAATAGATCTATTCTAAAAAAGGCAGGGCCAGTAAATTGTCACAAGTTTAATATTTTCATGACAACAATTTCAATCTATTTTATTAATAATATTTCGTCTGTGACGGTAAGTTCTATCATTTGTCTATCACGTTTGCCAGGCTTACATGGAATTCCCTATTATTAGAAGGTAAATGTTTTTGGCACGCTAAACTAGTTGCACTTGATTAAGGTAACCTCATTGTTGGAAAGCAGCGTGTTTAGTTGGAAGTCCAGCAGTAACAATGCTACCAATAAGTCAAGTACCCACAGTAATAATAAAGGCATGTTGCAAACGTGGACACATATATAATGACAGGATAAGCGGATGCGAACGAGAAAAAAAAGCAGTAAATTAATTCGCATGGATTTTATGCTGCTGTAATTTGTTTGAAAAGTTAGTCGCCAGTTTTTTCATCAGAAGAAAGTTGTTAGTACAAATTAGTAGCTAGTAAAAATTCAAATAATTTTATTTCGTAAAAATTGTGTTGCCTGGTAAAAGCATAATAGACTCAAGACATTCTTCGATTTTTTTACCGATTAACAAAGCAGTTCATCAAAATTTACGATACTTTCAAAGCATTTTAGCAAAAAAATTAATTCAAAACGCAGCAAAAAATATGAAAAAGAGATTTAACTTTTCAATTTAAATTCATCCGGAGCTTTGCAGTCTAAACCGGATTTAACCGAAAATTCATAAAATAAACATTACTATTTAACTTATACAGTATAAGCATAATTTTTATACTTAAAGAGCTTTGATATGTTAAGATGCTTCTAATGATAAGATTTACAAGGACGGAAATTTTTTCAAAATATTAAGACTAAAGCAATTTAGTGGGCAAGTCAAAATAAGAAAGTTACTTTTATAAATAGAAATTTCTGAAGTACAGTACCTAAGATCACAATCGAACAGTATCAAAGAAACTAAAAATTTTCTTGTTGCTCGGCTTTTGGTTTTCACAACATGATTAATTTTCCGCAGATTAAATTCAACTATCATCCATTTAAACATAATTAAACAGCTGAAAAAAGATTTAGCCTTTGTTTTACTGAAACTTACACTGTAAAAAAGCTGCAGCGGCTGCTTTGATCATTTCAGTTGCCGCTTTTTTGATTTTGCTGCACGTTTATTAACAGTGTTGTTAAAGGAAAGGTAGATTTGGTCGGGTTTCGACGATTGCAGGCGAGCCACTTTTCGTTGAAAGGTTCTGTTTACTGAGTCAAAATTTTGTTAACAGTTACTTACATTTTGTTTAGATTTTAAATTTTTGTTTTTGATTTGTACACAAAAAGATTTGCATATTGAGTTGTGATGACTGAACAAAGCATAGTCAACTCTACAAACTTAAATGAGATCTTTTCAACTCCTCAACCCCCGAGTTGCCAACCCGTGTTTCGCAAAGATTTGATACTTTATATTGTTGTTGTTGGAATTGAGGTAAAACCAAAATATGTTTGTTTGCAGATTTACTGATTTGACTGAATAAGATTCAATTTTAATGAAATGAAAATGAAATTAAACTGATGAATCGATTTGAAATCTAACATTATATTTCAATTCAATTTCATTCATGTATAGTCTTTAGTACTCTTTGTAATTGTTTTTGTAGTAAAACGCTGGTACCATAAATTATCAGGTTTTTTTGCATATCTTATTGCCGTTTATCATTTTCTATGTGAAGAAAAAACGTAGTAATGAGATAAATTTTTTCACAATATTGGCTGATTGATAAAATTTTTGAAAGTTAAAAAAAGTTAAACTTTTTTAGTATGATTGTCTCTTCCTTCAGACTTTATCAATTGCTTGGCCTACAAGTTTTATAAGTTAGGGTTAACATGTATCAATTTAATTAAAGTTAAAATATTTCAATCGCATGAGAAAATTTTCCACATAAAGTATTCTTAAAAAATTGCTAAGCTAAATCTAAAAGTAATAACAAAAACTTATACTTAAAATGAAAGTTTTAAAAAGTGAATAGTTGAATACTTTTAATCAATATTCCCAAGCTTTATGATTTACAATTAGTGGGAAGATTTTAAAAAGTTGATGAATTACACCCACGACAAGAAAATCGCTTAAATTTGTATTATTTTTGAAAGAGTCGAAAAAAATTTATTTGCTTTAGTTTTGAAACCAGGGCAACTTTTTATTTGATTCCGTTTTCAATTAGGCAAAAAGCGCGAAGAAATTTAGCCAATAAACTTAGTCCCTCAAACATTACATAAAATTTAATTTAATCAAGTGTTGCTGGAGGTCATGCGCTGCGTCGGTTTAACTTCGTTTCCTTAACGTCAGCGTTAGCCGATTGTAAACATACCGTCGGTTTCAAATATGTCTCCTTGAAACACATGATACCTTGTTTAGGTTTGATTTAATCAAAGATAAATAACTTATTTTATTATACGCAAAGTTTTTGTGTTTGCTGCATAAAACCTTGATTTGTGCCAAAATAATTTTTTTGCAGAAAAATTGCAATTTTCGCTCAAGTTTTACGTTAATATTAATGTATGTTTGTTTATTTAGATAAGTAATTCCTGTTTAAAAATGTTGACCACAGATTTTTTTCCATTATTAAAAACAGATTCTTACCAACATCTTGGTGTTATGGGCCATCATTACTAATCGAAAAAAATTACGACAAAATTTTGTTTATTCGTACGTCGCAAGCTTGGTCTTTGCCAATATTGTTTTGGGACTCAACACGTTCATCACTCTTCTCAGTTTTCTAGTTCCATTTGAACGCCCCATACATGATTTTAGCACTCACAAGTAAGAAATTTTTGTTATTTTTTTTCAACTTAACAAAAAACTTTCGATAAACTGAATGAGTTGCTTTCAAAAATCTGACTTCAATTTAATCGCTTCACCAATTCAAAAATAGCCTTCAACACTTGCAACTATGTTTTGAAACTTAAATTGGTTTAAATATGGTTTAAATAGAATGAAGCCTAATTTTTACTGCTATTTTAATTTAGCAGATACGAACATTGATATTTCAATATAAAATTCTTATTTCATAGAAAACGTTTCAAGTTTTCAAAAAAACTATTGTTCAAACTTATACGTAATTTTATTATTCGTTGTATAAGACTCTATACGTTTTAATCGTTAGATGTAACTCTTCGTTCTTAAAATAAATATGTAAGTGTGTTGTTACAATGGACACCCTGTAAGTCTGTTCCGAATACTTTGCAATTTATTGAACAAACAAAGTTTCCGACAAATGCTAAGTCAAACAAGTTCATTAACACATGCAGATTAATTAATAATTTCATCACAGATAAGCTTTAATTTGACCGCGAACAGGCGACAGTCTAAAATAACAAATTAAAACTTTAAAAATAACTTTTTAATAGGCAATATGTGCACAAACAGTAATTTTTATAAATTCCGGCAAAAGATAATTGATTTTTAGAAAGCGGGACACGCACATTTCTCTCGCAACATGGCGCCTTGTTGGGAAAGTTTCCGTTAAACTTTAGAGCTTAAGTTATTTGTTTTCGCTAACTATGTCTAATTAGTAGTTAGCTTCATGACAAAAACTAACAAACAAACAGGAAGCAAATCTATTCAGAGTTTTAATTAGAGATAAAACCGCGCAAAGCAAAGTCGTACTAATCAATACATAACTCTGAAAGCAGTAACTCAATGGCAGTTGGGCTGTAAGTTTGTTTCTATACATGGTGCACCTGATCGCGAATCATGTCTTGATAAATTTCCAAATATATTTTCTGGCCAAATCTAATGACTTGAATAGGTCAAAAGTTTGTCAAACCATGCATCTGCAGTGTCACAAACAAGTTTTCGTTTCACACCAGAAAGAACTATGGCTTTCTTTGCTATGAAAAAACTTTGAAGCTTTATCTATATTCAAAATGTCAGAAAAGCATTAAATGATTAGATTACGTATTTATTAACGGAAAGCTGAACCTGAGATACTGCTGCATGGCCTGGAATGCATTTTAATGCTGGTTAAAAATAGTTTACAAAATATTTGAATGTCAATGCATTACTTCATGTTAAGTTGATATATTTTATATGACTATTATTATCATTCATGTTAAAAACTCTTTGCACCCGACTATGAATTGTCGTTATGTAAAGTTATTAATTTATATTTTCAATTTTAAAACTTTCTTTTGTCACTGTAGTTGAGCATTTTTAAAAAACTAAAAAAAGTTATATCCCAATTATTTTAGGAAAGAAAGTTTTGAAGTCAGGGGTGGAAGTCTGTTTGCACTCGCGGGCTGCTGCCCAAACTTAAAAAATTAGGTGCGAGCCGCAATAAAATTTTGTTGATTTAACAAAAAAGGCAGTTTCTCGACAGACTAACTTCATTTGGTTCGTCATGTCATGAACTTTTTTTTATCATAGTCCCAAAAATGTATTTAATTTTACGCCGAATTGGAAATGAAGACCAAAAAACGCGGCACAATGAGCTTTTCAACCACGCGTGGCGCATTGAAATATCTTGCGGGCCGCAGGTTTCCCACCCCTGTTCCAAGGTGTTTTCAATGTCCTATACCACTACAATAAAGAGCCACTAAATCACAATTTATTATTAATGAATAGTGTCCAAATTTTTGTGATTTATTTTGTTTATTAAAGAGCAAAATTACGTCACCAAGAAGCATACTCATAAATAAAAAAAAATGACACTCACAGGCATAGAGTAAGGCGAAGGGTCACGGTTATTGCGATCATGAATTGACAATCATATTGTTGTGATCATAGATGTGCAAAACTTTGATGAAGTATTCAACCTTTGTTGACAACTTATACATTAAAACCAATTGGAAGTTTTTTTAATGTTCATGGTACAGTATAACACTACTGTAGTTTACTGACGTCAATTTGCATTATAGACAGTCATTCCAGTCCGCTGCAATAAAATTATTGACATCAATTTCCTCATTGCAAACGCAATGGTTTCAGATTTGTTAGTATATCGATCTGGCAAGAGGTCGGCTTGATATCACGAGCAATTGATACAAGGTTAACAGTTCAAAAATTTTGTCTAAGTGCGCGTTGTTATTGAGATCGACAAGTCGTTTAATAGCAAATTTGCACTAAAGGGGTTAAGTCGTTTATCTTTCAGAATTTGAAAACGCTATAAACCGAATAGAATTGCTATCTTTGTAAGAGAAAAGCACTGGACACTTATCTCTGACAAAGCGGCAGCAATTTTTCAAAAAATCTTATAATTACTTTTTTTTGCTCACAACGACCTTGTTCAAAAGCTAGCTTTAAAATTGTTAAACGTGCCGGAGACATTTTGCTTTTCTAATTGAGTTATAAATCTCATTAACTTTTTGGAACCAATAGGCTAACACCATTTTGCTTAAGGTGTTCATCAAAAACAAATTAAATACGAATAATATTCTTTAATAGATCATTTAAGACCCTTGCCAACAACGTTAATGGAAATGCAATAATGGACAAAAACACTTAAAATTTGAGATTAAACTTTCTTTTTCCTGCTTAAGCAAAAACAGATATTATTTTCATACTTTAGTTATACTTGTGATTTAAAACCTTAAAAAATTTTTAAAAGATGAAAGAAAGTGTGGAACAAAATTTTCAGACTTTTTAAAAATATAATTACATTTTGCTTTTTCCAGTTTTAAGACTTATTTTTTATCGTAGAGTGCTATTTTTTGCTGAATAATAATATGGTAAAATGATATAGTTTTCCAGAGTAAGAAAGCTTTTTACATATCTTTCCCAAACCAGAAAAACAGGAATTCAAATATTAGGGGGGCCGAGAAAGTTTTTCATAATACTATTTTATTGTGTTACAAAGTCAATCGGCTAAAAAAATTAAGGTGCTACTCTAACGCGCAATCTCATTTGTAATTAATAAAGTTAGTTTCCAACCTCTCACTTGCTAGTTACAAACATCTCACTCACACTTGTAATTAATACTCTAACGTTACTGACTATTCACTCGAAGGAGATATCGGCTATCCTAAGATCATTTATCGCGTGAGGTGGCACGTTAGAGCAACTCCAAATTCTTTCTTCAGTTTCGTTTAAAAAACACTTTTTGCTGTAATTTTCGGTAGTAGTTTCAAGCGACCCACGAAAGATTTTTTCGATTTTAGCCAATGTACGTTTGGAATTGGTGTTGCTAGACATATAAAGGACACGTCACTCGTCTTCATTCTACCAAAAAGTACGAAAAAACTTTGAAAACTCTAGTTTTTGAAAAGCAGTTAAAAAACATTGGCGAAGACAGAATATGTACCTCAAGTTGGCCTGTACAAAAATGCATTAAACTTGAATTTCCCAAAAACCACAAAGCTTTAGTATTTGAATTTCTATTTTAGATGATGACATCCAAGTAGGTTTTAATTTAAAGTGTTGTTTTGCAAAATGATCAGTAACGCCACAAAAGGGCTAAATCTTTCTTTGAATGCCAACCATTTTTGTTGTAATCAAGCTCATCAATGTGTATAGATGAAAAGTTAGCATCTAATTCTAACTATGTTGGAATCAAGATGGAAAAACAGATTGACAGAAAAATAATTAAAAATTTGACCTTCAATAGTGTAGCATTATACTGTATATGTCTGTAAGCTCTTCGCAATTAAAAAATTTACCTTTAAGCTCAAAAAGTTTTTCATGTGTGAATGCAAAGCATCAACTAAACAATAAAAAATTTACTTCAAGATACAAAGACTGATTTAAAAATTAACGCTACAAAAATATGCAAAAATACTGTTTATACTTCTATTAAGTTGTGTAACTGTGATCCTTCTCCAGCAAGTAAAAAAAAATTCAAACTGTTCCGAAAAACTGCGAAATTTTTTTATTATATTTTTATTTTTAATATTTATCTAATGCATTCAATGTACAATTTAAACTTGAAATTTGTTTTTTTAATCAAAAAATTACATTTTATGCGTTGCAAATATTACTCCCCCACGCCCCTTTAGTTCATTAAAAAAAAATTGAAAGAAAAAAATTACGAATTTTTCAAGTTCCTTTAAGGAACAATGCTTTTTTATCTAAAAAGGATGGCAACTTCTTCTAGAAGAGACACAATATGGTAACTTTATTCTACGTCATAATCTTTAAAAAGAGGTTTTTTATTTAAATTTTTCATAATGGCGTATTTCCCGATTATTTCTCAGTATAGAAGAACTCTTTTCGCTTTATTTTAAGTCAAATTGTTCAAGAGCTTTTACGCTGTTACACAAATATCTAATCCTGCATATAAATTTCAAAACAAATTTGTTTTTACTTCTTGCGTATTCGTTAGAATTTTTACTTGGTACACTAAAATTAATTGAACAGTTAAAATCAAAGTCGAGAAAAATGTCGATTATATTTTTTTACTGCTAAGACGGTAAATCGAAAAAAATTTTTTAAATAAAACAAGGTAATACACGAACTGTTGTTTCGTTTAAAAGATTTTGAAAGACCTCAATTTTGAGATTTTTGCTTCAGTTCTTGCGATAATTGTAATTAACGTTTATTAAATCTTGATGTTAGCATCATTGGATTCATTGCTGTTTTACTTTCTCAAGATACAACAAGGATGATCTTTTCCATGTTCAAATCATGAATTGGTGGGCCTTTCGCAAAGCCCTGACCGTGGGTCTATTTTTGGTCATGAGCGGAAGTGTC
The DNA here is from genome assembly GCA_963680785.1 of Diplosoma virens. Taxonomy (NCBI): domain Eukaryota; kingdom Metazoa; phylum Chordata; class Ascidiacea; order Aplousobranchia; family Didemnidae; genus Diplosoma; species Diplosoma virens. Next base: position 16,913,535 of record OY796892.1, read on the forward strand.
GTGGCGTTGATCAACGGAATTATTCAAAGTGCTTCGTTCGTGGGAAGAGCAGCGAGTACGATCACGAAACAGCGAAAGACATCTTTAAGTAAAACGGAACAAACTTTTAATGCTTGGACTTTGGTAAGAACCAGTATTATCAAGTTAAATAACCTTTATTGCAACAACAACTAGAGTTTAAATAAAAATTTTAAAAGCTTAAGAAAAAGTTTTTCAATTTTTTGTGTTTGTGTTGGCATGCTAGTGACTATAAAAAATACATGTATAAGCAAAACTGACAAAGGCAATAATAGATCGCGAAAATTTTAAAAACTGGGTTATGTAACTCTGATTTTGGAAGAACTTCAGAGTGTTTTACGTAACGATTAATGTAAAGCTAAAAATTAACTTGAAATACTCGTTGCTGGTAAGATTATTTAACAGCTCTGTCTTTTCTGCCGGCTCGTTAAATCTGGAAGCAATTAGAGCAAAGAGTGGGGTTGTATCATTGCCTAATTTGTTACCTTTAAGAATAATTTCCACGTTTATGCTAATCAAAAAAAGGAGTAGTGCTGATAAAAGCAGAACAACAAAGAAATTTTATTTTACTAGAAAAAAGGATTCGAAAAATATTTCTCATTACAAGTAACACGTTTTGAAAAACACGATTTTATCTTTTATAAAACAGTGTTTTAAGAACGTGATTAGAAGGCCTCGATTTCTTTGAAATAGTTTTGATTCTTAAAAGCATTATTCTGTTTTTCATAGTATTCTATTATATGGTAAACTTGATTGGCCCGATTGTGGATGGCACATGAGAAATTTAACCTTTAAAACCAGGCCTCTTCAACCTTTTATTCATTTCGGGTGAAATTTTTGTCAGCAAGTTTTTCTCTGGCCTCAATCGGCGCACTAATTAATGTGAAAGCCAAAAAAGGAAATCTTTGTTTGGTGCTGAAACACAGTTTCGTTCAGTAGAAGTTTATTCGTCTTATTTAGGAAAAATATACTTAAAATCAAAGCCAAGACATCTTTTTTAATTTCATTTTAATTTCAGGTGTTTCTTTTTAATCGACCACCTTAATTACCGGCATTAATACCCGAAATTTCTTTGAAAATAAATAAAAAAAAAGTTTTCACCTTGATTCAATGTTTTTCAATGTTTATTTTATAAATTAAACGAGAAACCTCAACTAAGCTGAAGATATTTGTATATCGAGTTTTTTGGTTTGCGCTATTAGAATGGTTGAAAAGCACTACAACAATTAAAGTTAATTGAACATCTGATTTAAAAATTTCTTTGCGGGTCGAATCAAAACACTTCAACCAACGAGGGTTTGGCAGCTCTGATTTAAACTATCTATCAATGGTTTTTTTCACGTTTATCGCACAATGCAATGTAATCGTTTCGTCCTCAGCCCCTTCGATCCTGAATAAATTTGAACAATTGTAATATTGTTGGAAAGATTTTTTTTCTGTTTAGAATAGAGGAGCACTCTTCGTTCGATTAAATTCAAATTCGATTAATAATTTGGTTTGTTTTGCGCATGAAGACTCGAGATGTAAATTGCTTGAAACCAATTGATAGATTGTCTTTTTCTTCAGTTCTAACAACTCTGAAAAAATTTTGCTCGTAAACTTACTGTAGAAGCAAATGAAAAGCTAGCTAACGTTGTTAACTAGCTAAAGTTTAAACAACAAATTAAACAAGCGGAAACGTTAACCGCTCAGTAATTTTGCTTTGCATTGTCCAAACTTCGGGATTAATGCAAATGTACCAAGTGAAAGAAAATCACCTAAACCAGTGTCGCTTACAATAAAATTTGTTTGCAAACTCAACAATAAGGTGTAGGCAATAAATCTTCTGACATTTTGGCTTTCGTTATTGATTTATATGCAATTTTGTTGGTTCTCATGCTTTATACTCTATTCATTATTTCTAGTTAATTAAATTTAATGCAAATTAAACTTAATTAACTTGAGATGTTTTCGACTTTGTATCGACAAACTTTTTCCTATCGTTATTTCAAATCATTGTTATCCCGAAATAAATACAGTTAATTTAAATTTTGCTGGCTCTCCTCTTTCAACTTTCCAAAACTTTTACACGTTATTGAATAATCGAGAAAAAAATATTCATAGCGAATTCAGCGTTTTTAAAACAAAGTTTTTGCAAATTTTTTTTATTGTTTTCAATTGCAAGGGGGCCACAGCGATCTATTTTTTGAGATAATTAAATAAATTAAATTTATTAAAAATCTTTTTGGCCGGGGCTTAAAAAATGGTTCGTAATCATTCGTAGAAAACTGATCTAGCATTGTTAAATTATTTTGTGCAGACACAACGTTAGTTGAGTCAAAACACAATATTTTAATTGTTCTATAGAGGCCCCAATAAGTGGTTATATGAAATACGTCAAAGTAATTTGTAATACAATTAATTTACTGCTTTTTTGCAATAGTCTCGCCGACAAACAGCCGTCTTGACCATCTTCGCTGTCTGGCTGATCCCATTAGTTTACACTCTGCTTACTTATGCATGGAGCGGATGTATCAACTACTGCCAATGCTTGCCCGCTTATTACTCCAAGGAACACTTTTGTTCTACTGGTAAGTTGCAAGATTTTTTAATTGGCCGAAGAACAGCAAACTGTTGACGTTGCACGATAAGTTATTAATACGTAAGCAAATTTGCAAAATTGTGATATTGAAAAAATTGAATAACTACAACCAAAAGCAATTGAAGTTGTAATATCCCATAATCGTTGTAATTTTTGCTTCTGTTGAATGTGATAAGTATTTATATGATGTAATCTATGGAGTTGTGCGTAGAGACCCGCACGATTATGGGTGGTTCTGGGGTGGGTAAGGGCGGGATGACATGTTTATAAAATTTACGAGGGATCTGGGAGGGGTATGCTGGGTGGAACGAGTGATTATAAAAAAAAATTATCGATTTTGCAAATTTAATTTTGAGTTTTACATAAATATTTCCTGCTAAAAAAATTAGTTTCAACGTTATCATATTTTTGATAATTAGGAATAACATAATGATTCAAGATAAAAAAATTATGCGCCTTCTAAAAAAAGCATATGAAGACTGCTTACGAGTATAGACACAAAGCATTCTCTTGATGTAGCCGTGAACATCATCAACATTAACCCATTCAACTCTAAAGTTTTTTTTTTACCCAATTTTATTCACCATCCAAAGATATTTTTCGGAAACAAACATTACTATTATTTTGTAAGAAAACTTTAAGAAAAGCGTTTGAAATGAACATAGTCCTGGCAAGTGACTCAACAAGTCAATGTAGTAAAAATAGTTTTTTCTGGAGTCAAGAGTATGTCGTTGATTTTACTTTGTTTATTCACGCTTTAACCTAGCGGAAATGCCGATATAGTCTAAAAGAAGATTGACGTGTTGAGCAAAACTGTCATATCATGTTCTTAGTTTGACGTAAAATATTCAAGTGTCCGGTCCAATGCTTTTCTTGGTTCGTTTTCTAAAATCAAGTTTTATGAATTATTAATGAAATGACTTTTATTCTTTTTACTATTGTAATTAAAGCTAAAAGGAATCAACATTTCTTAAGACTGAGCAATTAATAGCAAAACCTAAATATACTTATTAACTGAAAAAAGAGAACGGAAACTTTCGGCATCACGAACAAAAACGAACGTTTCATTTATTACTTGATTGACGCTAACAAACTAAAAACGCTTTTCCTTTAACCTGTTTAATTTTTTTTTCACTTCCACAAATACTCAAAAATCAAAAAGCGTTAAGATAAAGAAGATCTTGAATTGTCACATTAGTTACGGTTATTTTAGTTAAAAAACATCATAAAGAATTATTTCAAGAAACTCAAACTTTCTGATGAAAGCGCTCTACAGTTATATCCTTAGGAGTTGAAAAACGTCCATCAGTGCTTAAGGGAAATGGCGGCAATTGTACTAGTTTTGATATTGTTAAAGTGCCGCCACGTTGCTTCCAGTGCCGAACCGCCGTGACATTAGGCAGTAAAACTTGAAAAATTATTTTATTTAATAGCTAACTTTTCTTCATTGTTAAAACAGCGAGCTCCAATCCTGGCTCGCGAACCACATGCCGGGCACGAAGTAATTTTTGCGGTCAGCGGAAGACTTTCCATTACTCTTAAGATTTATAATTTCGATTTTAAATACTCGCCTTCTACTTAAGCGGTATGAGTTTTAAACAAACAGGCACAAGGGTCCTTTTTTTTTTCTGAAAAATAGTTTCCAGGCTTTAAAATATTTTACCCACCTAAATTATAATACATTTCGTTATGGGCTTGTTGCTTAAATTATTATGGTGCACGTGTATTTCATTTTCATATTTTAACAAATTTCAAATTTTAACAGATACTGGTTCAGACGCAAACAAATGCTCGAATGTATGGGTGCCGTTGTCAAACATCTACATTCAGGTGGGGGTAGTTATGTGGATTCTTCAATCCATCGCGATTTTTGTGTTTTTGGGAAAGGCAATCAACAAATACAAAGAAACGAAGAAGCCTGCAGAAACTGGGTCTGTGCCGCCATCTAGAGGTAAAACCGTTATGTAGTTTTTTTCATTTTTCCAGCTTGACATGAATAAAACTTTTTTTCACTCGTTTTCAAATTTAAATTTGTAATTTAGGACTTTCAAGCATAAATCTTTGGTTCACTGTCGTTCAATTTATAGCAACTTTTAGCAAATACAATAATTAATGTTGCTGAAATATTCAACATCCAAGTTATTTTAATTAATATCATTTTTTATTTCTCTTGGCAGCGAAAATAAAATTTTTTTAAAAATTTATTTTCACTTATTTTTTCAACTTTTAGTTCCTCCTCAATCCAACCGTGACATAAACGAGAACCACAAATCTATTCCTGATCAAACGAACCAAATTGACGAGGAGAAAAACGAGAAGCAATCCGATGTGACAAAGATTGATAGAACGAAAGCTTTAACCCGAACGGTAATAATAAATAAAGTGTAAACTTTTTACTGTAAAAATGATTCGATATGAAAAAGTGCGGGTGTGTTTGACATTGTAGCTTATTGTAGCAGATATCGGAAATTTAAATTTAGAAAACTGCAATAAAAAGCAACAACATTGCTTTTTACTGTATGACTAACTTGAAGATGCCTAACTATAAAAAAAAGTTATTAATCTTATCAACAGTCAACAAAGTATTAAAAAGTAATTTACTCAATTTAAATGAAATTAGATCACCGTTTCTATCATATTCAAAACTAATTAACTAATTTCCAATTTTTTTTCTCTTACAGTCTTTCAAGAAACGGATGCACCCCACAATCAAATTATTAATTGCGTTGTCTGTCTCCTATACCATTTGCACCGCTCCAATTATGACCTGCTTACTCATAGACTCAATCTCCGTGAACAGACTCGTTATTGATGACATCACGATCACAGTTTCGTCAATGACAATATTTGTGTACGCTTTTGTATGTCCAGCTTTTTTGGTCGCCTATATGCCCGGATTACGAAATTCCCTAATTAAACTGTTACTCCCTTGCTCGTGCACAACAACGACGGTAGTCAACCGTATGGCGAGATTGGCGACTGTCAGAAGAAAATAAGAAAAGATGATGATCTTGAAACTTTCGCGTGAAAAGCCAGGCGATAACAATATTGAATTGAGTTTATTCAATTTGGCTAAAGGTGGTTCGCTTTTAGAATTGTTTATTTTTTATAAATATAACCAAACTTTTGGTGGTAGTTGCAGTGTTTTCATTGTTTTGGAATGAACTGAATCTTGACATAGATGTTAAAGTGTTGCTGATCTCTACGTTCTCATATTCTTCCCAAAACGCTCATACATTTTACTACATTTTCATACATCTAAATAGTTGTAAATGTATACATACATAGATTTTCAAGCATTAAGTCATCGGCCGACGCGATATGCCGCTTCTGTCGGTACAGCAATGTATTGATAGGAGTCCACAAACCTTTCCAAAATTCTTTGATTTTTGTTTTTAAGCAGAATACTACTGTAGATTGTAAAAAGCACAATGGATAGCTGTAAACTTTTATTAAATTCATGTTAGAAATATAAAAGCTGTTGATATACTTTTGGATGCGTAGATCTTACATTATTATTTTTACTCCGAAAACGTTAAACGTTGTGTAATGCTTTTTGATGATATGTTTAAAGTTAATAAATTATTACTTTTTAAAAGAAAAGACAATACTATTGCACCAGCACTAGCACTTAAGACCTTTGAAGTTCATAACTTTTTAAAAGTTTAATTACGTTGTGAATATTACAAAATGAAATGAGTATAACTTTGCGATGTGCAACGGTTATACATTAATATTTTTTCATCTCAGTTTTCTTTTTTAAATTTTAACGAACGAAGGTATGCGTAATATTTTACACTCCAACTTATGAGCTTTGTCAAATTCGACCCAACGTGTTATTGTTATACACAATTTTCGCGCAAAAGCAGTTTGAATTACAACTAGATCCACCCCGGTGTTGCCAATGGTCTTCCATTGCGACGACACCAAGCGGCTGTGCTGCCCCACGGAAATTTTGGAAAAGTAAGCACAGTAAACACGTGATATGTTTCGTCGTATTAAAGTCAATGTAATGAGCAGTTGTTTTTCAGTCGCTATTGTGTTTCTGTTTGTTGTATTTTGACAATATTTTGCTAATGTTTATTTCAACTTTCTCAATATAATTTATTATTTTAAAAATGGACGATCAAATAGAAATGATGAGATTTATATACGAGTAGATAACATTGTTTAGCTCTAGTCTCGGCGAACCAAAAAGAATATCAAAACATTAAATAAACATACACAGGTTTTCTTTAGATGATACAGTTTTGCGAAAAATAAGAATTAAAAGTTTTGACGGAAGGGATTTAATAACATTGAAACATAGTCAATAAAACCAGTTTTTTTCCTATTGCTTTTGAACCACGAGGGTCCGCGGAATCATACAATTCCTGCAAATATTCATTGGTTTTGTGTTAGAATTAGGGTTATTAAGTATTCACTATTGGTTCCTTTTGAATTTGGTTCTGTAGCCAGAACAATTCATACGAGACATTAAACTTCGGTTTGAGTTCAAAATCACTGCAATGTATTAATATTAAGTTCCTCTTCAAAAATTCCATGTTCAAAAATTTTGCTGAATGAGTCGATTATCTAATCAAGAATCTCGAATTAAAATACACCCTGGAATCGAACTTCCATGTCTTTGTGTAACTCCTATTTGAATTCTATTTGAATAAGGTTTTGAATAAGGTGTTAAAAAGTTAAAATTCTATTTGAATAAGGTGTTAAAAAGTTGATTTAAGTAAACATAATTTGATAAATATTCTTACTTCCAATATAACATAAAATGCCTTTATCAAAAGAAATAACCAATTTAATGAAGGAAATGGAAAATAACCTGAAGGATACTATAAATGAATCATTGAAGAAACAAGAAAAATTATTTACTAACAAATTAGACCAAATTTCAAGTAACTTACAACTTCAAGCAGAAAAAATCGAAAGCATTATTGAAAGCCAGAACTTTCTTAATGCAGAATTTGAAATATTTAAAAAAGATGTGTCAGAACTAAAAAAATTAAAAATTCCCAATAAAATTGAGTCTTTGGAAAAAAGAATAGAAATTCTAAGAAATAATCTAAATGAGCAAGAAAAATGCCGAGATGATTTAGAACAAGTTCAAAGAAGAGATAATTTAGAGTTCCACGGAATTCCTCAAATTCAAAATGAAAATACTAACTTTATCATAAAAAGCATGGCCAAAAAATTAAATATTGATTTAAAGGATGAAGATATTTCAACTTCTCATCGCTTGCCAAGTACTTCCAATAACCATCCAATTATAGTTGCTAGATTCACCAGCAGAGACATCAGGAATAATATATACCAAAAAAGAAAAAATTTAATAGGTGTAAGAAATTTTGAAATTGCTGGAATGGAGAAACTTTACATAAATGAAAACTTGACTCCAAGAAGAAGAAAACTATTTTCAATGGCTCATAAAAAGAAAACAGAATTAAAATATAGTTTTCTTTGGACAAAAAATGGCAATATCTTTATGAGAAAAAACAATGCAAGTGAAAAGATTAAAATCTCCTGTGAAGATGACATTGATAAACTTAACTAAAGCAACTGAATCTTGTTATATGTTTTGCTTTTATCACATGTAAGTTTTTCTTTTTTATTTCTTAATGTTTAACTTGTTTAATTTAGATATATGCTTAATTGTTTAATTTAGATGTGAATTATTTAAAAATGTTTAATTTAAATGAAACTATTTGTAAACCTAATGTAAGTGTAACTGATTTTGCAAACTTATTAACTCAAAATTATGATAACCATGATAAATTTCTTCTCCATCTTAATGTCAGAAGTCTTAATAAAAATATAAATAAAATAGATGAATTACTAGCAACTTTACCTTACTCTCCACATGTCATCATAATTAGTGAAACAAAACTAAAGAAGAAAAATTATAACACTACTTTCATAAAAAATTATTGTTTTCACTCAATTGATTCAACTACAAATAGTGGTGGCATTGGCATATATTTACATAATTCTCTAAATTACAAAATTCGACCTGATCTGAGACTAAATGAAAACTTGGTTGAAGACATCTGGGTGGAAATTAAATCCGACAATGACAATAAATCTTATATCGTGGGAGGAATATATTTTCATCCCCATTCATCAATAACAACTTTTCAACTTAAATTGGAAGAAACAATTGATAAAATAAATTCAAAAAGGCTGAAGTATTTTATATTGGGAGATTTTAATATTAATTTACTAAGTGATAATTCTACAATTGTTAAATACAAAGAATCTCTTGAATCATTTGGTGTGATAAGTCTCATAAATTGCCCAACAAGATTCATGAATAAGCAAACTCCATCTTTATTAGACCACATTTACTGCAATGATAACTCGAGTAATATCCTTTCTGGAACTGTTTCTTTTGACATAAGTGATCATGATCCTACTTTTGTCTTAGCACCAAAAAAACAAGTTAAGCCATTATCAAGAAAAATAAATCATCTTAAAATATTTAAAAGAAACTTTTCCATGTTCTCTGAATGTGACTTCTTGAAAACTTTGGAAGAAAATTTAAATAATAGCAATTTGGGCAAAAATAAGTTAGATCCTGAAGAAGATTTTTTACATTTTTTAAATACTTTTTTAAATTGTTTAGAGATCCATGCTCCAACCCAAAAACTTACACGAAAAGAAACCAAATTTTATTTTAAACCCTGGTTAACAAAAAGCATACAAGACAGTATAAAAAAAAAAAACAAATTATATCAATTATCTTCCCAACATGCTCATTCTGAACCATATTACAAAAAATACAAACAATATAACAACATATTAACAAAAGTTAAACAGCAGTCAAAGCAAAACTATTTTCAACATCACTTGCAATTGAGCAAAAACAACGCCAAGGAAACATGGAAAACAATAAATCAAATAATACGTAAACCAACTCATCATACAACTTTTACAAAGATTAAATGCACAGATACAAATATTGATTTATATGATCCTAAATACATATCGTCATGCTTCAACAAATATTTCTCAAGTGTAGGTTCTAATTTGGCACATGCTCTTCCAAAAGCAAGTTTTTCAAATTCTACAAATTCCATACCTTCTATCTGCTCTTCTATGTATATTAAACCAGTGTACATTGAAGACATTATTAATGAAATAAATCAATTAGATACTAATAAATGTGATGATACTTATGACATTCCTGTAAAAATTATCAAACTAAGTAAAGTTATAATTGCTCCCATATTGTGTGACCTGATAAATAACTGTATCAATAAAGGTATATTTCCAAGTATTCTAAAAATAGCAAAAGTAATACCTATTTATAAAAGTGGTGAAAAAGACCTTGTCTCCAATTATAGACCAATTTCTATTTTACCTCATTTCTCCAAAATTTTTGAAAAAATTCTAAAAGAAAACATTGTGAACTTCTTGAATAAACATAATGTACTTTCTGAAAGTCAATTTGGTTTTCAACAAAAAAAAAGTACCAATGAAGCACTAATTGAATTGGAAAACTACCTTAAATATCAGCAAGCCAATAATTAAATAACATGTGGCATTTTTTTAGACCTAAAAAAAGCTTTTGATACTGTTGACCACAATATTTTGAAAAAAAAACTAAAAATTAAAGGTATTCGAGGTCTATCCTATGACTTGATCTCATCTTATTTGGCAAATAGATATCAATTTACTTGTGTAAACTCACAAAAATCTGATAAAAATATAATAAATTATGGTGTTCCTCAAGGCAGCATATTAGGTCCTATTCTATTTCTTTTATATATTAATGACTTACCTAAATCATCAAACTTAAAAACTCTTCTTTTTGCAGACGATACTGCACTTTTTGCTTCTAGCAATAATTATGTCTCATTAGAAAAAATTATCAATGTAGAAGTCAAAAAAATTGAAAATTGGTTACTTGAAAATAAACTTAGCCTAAATTTAAAAAAATCATACACTATAATATTTGGTGAAAAAAGGAAAAAAAATAAACCAATAAGCATTTTTATAAATAACACAAAAATTTCTAACCAAAATACTGTGAAATATTTAGGAGTTACTATCGACAAACACTTAAAATGGAAACCCCATATAGATGAATTAACAAGTAACGTTTCTAAATCTGTAAGTATACTTTATTACCTACAAAAATATCTGTCCATTGCCAATTTAAAACTAGTTTATCATGCTCTTGTTAAAAGCAAACTGCATTATGGAATACTTTTATGGGGAAATGCTTATAAAACAACCTTATCAAATCTTAATAAAATTCATAACAGAGCATTACGTTACATTACAAAATTACCATATAGAACAAATATAGATAAATTGTTTGCAAATGCTAATCTTCTAAAAATTAATGAACTGTACAAATTTACTGCATCTAAATATATGTTTAAATTATTATACAACAATGGCCCAAAAAATGATATGCAATTATTAAGTGATATTCATACTCATAATACCCGTCAATCAAAAAACAAAAATGTATTTGTTTCTAATTTATTATCCAGTAATTTATCAAAGAGTGTTACTGTAAGTTGCTCTAAAATATGGAACAATTTGCCGAATAATATAAAAGCTGAAAAAAGACCAAAATCTTTTAATAAGTTAGTTTATGACCATTTATTTATTTATTTATTTATTTATTTCAGACGTTGAAGTATCAAGTCCATATCATACAAATAACAACAACAACAACAACAAACAAAAAATACACACAATTAAAAGTAAAGAAGTTAAATCAACATCTGTACTATAATTACAGACCAAATAAATTGTTAAAGTCAGTTTGCGGCAATGTAAGGCAATGTGTGAAAATTAAATAAAAAGCTTCTGTAGATAATGATCGTGATACTTTGATTTATACCAGACATCAGATGACATAAGCGATGATATAAAAATGTTTTCTGATTTCAAGCATCTACTAATAAAGGAAAAGATGTATTTTCTAATTAAAGCATCAAACGTTAAAATATTAGATTGAACTTGATGTGCACGAGCGCTAGATGAGCGAGGCAAGTTATGCAAAATTCTATATGAGTCATTATAGGCTACACGCAAACGATTCATACTGAAGTTGCGATATTCACACCACAAATGACTACCATAAAATGTGGGACAATAATGTTGAAACAAATACTTTTTTACTTTGATGTTGCAATGATTAAAGTTATATTTCAGTTTATTTGCAATGCAGTAAAGAGATCGAGTTTGCCTAAGAATGTCATCGTCATCATTCAGATTGTCATTAATAATAAGACCAAGATAATTAACTTGTTGTGTAAAATTAATAGTGGAATTTCCCAATAATAATTTAGGAGAAAAAGAAAGAGTAAAAGACTTCAGAGCAATTGTCATACCAAAGGATTTTCTGTGATTAAAGTCGATATGATGGGACATAGCATACGTGTGACATACTGTGAAATATTTAGGAGTTACTATCGACAAACACTTAAAATGGAAACTTAAATAATGGAAACTTTTATTAAATCATTACAGAACTTAAATCAAATTTTACTTAGGCTACTTCTACTTTCATCTTTTTTAATTCTTTTTGTTTTTGTACTACTATACTTATATTTTCCTAGTATTTTAACATTGACACTTCTTTCCATAGTATCATAATACTTCACAATTTATTCTTTCAATCAATATTCTCACGTTCTATTTTAAGTTATTTTTATCAATTTATTTTCAATTGGCTCATTTATTTGACCTTTCAACGACTAATTTACCTATGTGAACCCTTCTTACGACATAAAAAGGAAAAAAAAAAAAAAAATTTGTGTGAACAAAACGTTTTGAACGAATTATGCATTTTTACTCGCCTTACTTCGAAATCATATTCTTATGGGGGTAGTGATTAAATGACGATTGTCTCTTCCTACCTCCCGCATCACGCTTTTGTATTGTTATTGTTTTGTTTTGCAATTGTATTCACTTGTTTTGTTGCTTTCTGTATCTTTTCATTGGCAGCATTTTTTGCAATGTTTGAGACAATTCTTTGTTTTTTTCTTTTTAAAGAAAATTGTGAATTGTGATGCAAATAAAATAAATTTTCTCTCTCTCTCCTGTATCCGTAACGGGTGAACTCCGACAAATCCATCGGAAAAATCTTCTTGTGCTCGCACCAGTTCTCAAACCGGCACTCGACAACAATAACCGTTATTGATGTTCTAAGAGGCATGGAAACAATCCACAGATTTACGGCGATTACTCACGGGCGCGGCAACGAAGCGGTTTCTACATCAAAGAAAACTTTAACATAATAACAAATCAATATTATACAACTTTTTTTTGGGTTATTTTCCAACCCAAGTTTATAGCTAAATTTCGCTAATACACCACAAGCTTGTTATTGAAGCCAGACAGGGCCGATTTCACCTTAATTACAGTCACCACCAAAAGTTTAAGACCACCCTTAATTTTAAACAAAATTGACAAAACTTAATTCAAAATTCCATAAAAGCTGATTTATTCTCAATAATTTTTTATTTTCACACAAAATTCACATTGTAATTGTCCTTTTAATGCTTTATCCACCAAATTTACAATATCTTGAGCCAAAAGTATTTTGTGGATCCCCCTCCGGTTTTTATCACTTCTTGCAGGCGCTGTGGCATACTGTGCACAAGATTTCTGCAGAATTCTTGGGAGATTTCTTTCACCCACACTTCTTCAATCACTTTTACTAGGTTCTTAGCACTTGGTGGATGTTTCTCGGCAACTTTATTCTTCATATTAGTCCACGGATTCTCGATAGGGTTGAGGTCAGGGCTGTTGCCCGGCCAATCCAGAACCTTGATTCGGTTCTCAGCCAGAAAAGTCCTGGCAACTTTTGATCGATGGCAAGGAGCGCCATTTTGCATGAAGATAGTACAGTTATGCACTGCCATATGAATTTTTAGCTTTTCTGCCAGCAATTCAACGTAACGAGGGCAGTTCATGGTTGTTCCAGATGGCAAAAAGGAGATCCCAGCCACACCATGTTCAGAAATCGCACCCCAAATCATTTGGCTTGGTGGATGCTTCATCGTAGAAATCGTGTACTTCTCATTGAATCGCGTTCCACGTGGCCGTCAAACGTGTCTTTTCCTAACTACGAATTGCTGCAGCGTAGATTCATCAGAGAATATGACTTTGCCCCACTGTGCTGGCGTCCAGTCCTGATGTTTCTTGGCAAAGGCTAACCGCTTAGCCTTCATTGCAGGTGTAAGACGAGGTTTTCTTGCAGGCTTGTAGGATTTTAGGCCAAATTCCCGTGAAACGCGTCGAGAAACAGTCATGCGGCCAACAGTAACCCCTCTTTCCAGCAAAGCAGCTCAAACTTTGTTAGTAGAACTCAGTGGTGACCTCGTAACTATCCTTTTCATGAGGTGGTCATCTCTGATCGTGGTTTTTCTTGGTCTTCCGCTCCTATGCAAATTCTTGTAGGAGCCATACGGCTTGAATTTCTTGATTGGTTGATGCACAGCAGTTTTGCTGACCTTTAATTTAGCAGCAATTTCACGTTCTGATAGTCCTTCATTATGCAAAGCAACAATCGCGCCATTCTGTTGTGTCCTTGGGAAAGACACTTTACGGTACATTTCCCTGCTTGGTGGTCCTGGCAAGCAGTTCTAAATTACAGTCATATCTCTATTAAATTACAAGCAGACAGCAATATCTTGGTATCGCCGGAAGTAAGTCGGGGTAATTGCCTATCCTATATATTAGCGCCTACGTCGCTTTCCTGCGAGTCAGGAGCATAAATACAGCAATAAAAAAAAATTTGGCCTCTTTGAACTTCACTTAGTGACTTTTTTCGACCCATTTTCACAATTTTTGAAATTCGAAAAATTTAGTACAAAACCACTAAAAATGTCTACTCTATTAAGAGCCAAATGTAATAATATTACGGATAAAGTAAATATAAATTAACAAAAAAACTAAAATAAAATAAAATTTTAAAAGTTTAAAAAATTTTTAAAATATTTACGAGTAAGCAAGCTAGGAAATTTAAAGTTGTAAGACTCAAAATTCAGAATTTTGTAAGCAAACTAGACATTTTCATCTACGTATCTGACGCTGCAAAAACTGACTGGCGATCAAATTACAGATGCGCGGTAGATAATGGGAGAGAAAGAACATTGTAAAGGGAGGAAGTAGCGAGGAAATGGTTATAGAGGAGATCAGGGGGGTGCAGGAATAGATATAGTGGGGACACGACAACAATGAGTAAACACGGCGTAAATGGGGGGGTAGGGGGTAAAGGTACAAATTTAAAATTATAAAGATCGGAAAATCGGATTAAAATTAAATAAAATTTGGAAAAAAAATATTAAATCAGGCTAAGCTTTCTTTAGTTTAAATTTGTTCCGGTGTCGGCATTTGGAGACAAACTCGGATCGCTTGTTCAAGAGCGTGCGCTGGTCGGCTTGTAAGATGGCGAGTTTCTCTGCTAAGCAGAGGTTGTAGCGTTTGGCCCCGCTGGTGTATGCAAATGTTTGCAGACAATTGACCAAGTTATTCGCGGTTTGATTCTTTTATCTTTATATTTCCATAATGTTTTGGAGAGTTCTGTGGCGTTTGCTTTGTCTCGGTGATTGAAGGATTGTCGGTGATTATAAAAACGGGTCTTGAATTCAGTTTCGCAGCAGCCAAAATAGTGTTGGGTCGGTGAGTTGGGAGCACTGATGGATGCTTTGTAAATGATGGATTTTGTTCGGCACTTTTCATTGAGTGGGCAGTCGGGAAGGTTTCTGCAGTTGCATGGTAAATCTTTGTCGTTGGTGTGGGGGTGCAGGAGTTTCTTATTGTGATTGTTGATAATGCTCATGATGTTTGGCATATGAAAATGTCTAGTTTGCTTACAAAATTCTGAATTTTGAGTCTTACAACTTTAAATTTCCTAGCTTGCTTACTCGTAAATATTTTAAAAAATTTTTTAAACTTTTAAAATTTAAAATTTAAAATTTTATTTTATTTTAGTTTTTTTGTTAATTTATATTTACTTTATCCGTAATATTATTACTTTTGGCTCTTAACTATAATAATTGGCTTTTTTGTGCGTTTTTTTCTTAACCATATATTTTTTGTCTGCGTTTAGAATCACCTCCTGATGAGCCGAAAAGGCGAAACAGACTGTTGAGGTTTCAATAAAAATCTCTTTTGTGGCTTCTGTAATTTAAATATGTATATATATATATATATATATATACAGGGTGGGGAAGCAAAATTTACAATAATCCAAGGAAAACCTTAAAAGACTATGTATGATTAATTAATTATTGAAAATTACAAAAATTATTTACCACAAAAAAAGCACATAAAAAAATATTCTTATTCTATTTTAAGTGCATTTTTTGTTGTAAATAAATTCCTGCAACTTTCAATAATTAATTGATCATACCTAATCTTTTAAGGTTTAATTGATCATATCTAATCTTTAATTGATCATATCTCAAATACCTTACGCACCCTGTATATATATAGGGTGCGTAAGGTATTTGAGGACACTTATATTTGTTAATTGAAAATAGAAAATAAAATAATTAATGTACTTTTTATTTCAAAAAATATGATGGCTGATAATAATATAACTAATGAAATGAGAAGGCACGCTATAATAGTGTCTATAGAAGCGAAAGGACGTAGAACTCCTGCGTGTAGGTCTACATATAGTTGGTTCAAAACTCAGTGAGGTATGCATCAATGACGAGCTCCAACATGAGCAAAACTTGAGTCTGAAGCTTCTTGTTTTAGGTGGCTTAATTTCGTTTTATTAGTAGGCAATGGGGTTAAAGCGTAAATCTGAAAATTTTATAATTGCAAAAATTTTTACAAATGTAAGTAATAACTATAGAATTTATTGACAATGAAAATTTGAAAACAAAAGTTTATAAAAACAAAAGAAACAAAAAAACCATATGCAAAACAACTAAAAATTTAAAGCCCACGATTATAGACTACAAGAAAATATTTAAAATGCGACTAATTTCAGAATTTTCCTGAATATAAAGAAACTCCAGAAAAAAAGTTGCCATTTCCCTACCAATATTAAGCTCATCCTCATTTCTCTTAAATAAACTTTAGCCATTCGTTTGATGGCATGGAGTCCATCTTCTTCACAGTAATTTATGGTTATACTGTACATTGATAATAAGAATATATTTGTGAATTTTGTCGGATCATGTAAACAAAATAAAAAGGGGTCGCTAGTTTCTATTTCACGGATAATTCAATTATTGTAATTTTGTACGCGACTGAACATGCAGGCTTTCTGCTGTTTATAGGCTTTCATATTAGGAGATTATTAAAAAATTCACCTTGGTTCTAAACTTTTGGTTGATATTTTTTTGAAAGAATAGAGCAAGAAGAGTAACTTTTAATTTTCAAATATTTTATTTTATTAATTTGCTCGTAAAAACTTTCAATTACTTCTGTGAGTTTCTCCTTCATTGCAGCCCTTTGATCTGTTCTGATGAGCCTTAGTGATGAAAACAGACGTTCAACACTCGCATATGTTGGAGGAAGTACTTATTTAAAGACACATCAAAAATAAAAAATGGGAGGCATTTTCGGGGCTGAACCGGATTAATGGCATTTACATTAATTTCAATGGGAAAATTTGCTTTTTCATACGAGCAAATTGAGGTACGAGCTCAGTCACGGAACGAATTAAACTCGTATGTCAAGGTACCACTGTACTATAGAAAAAGGCTGCTTAGGTTAGTAATTGATTATGCACTTGGCATTTGCTCTTTGCCATTGGATTGAAGAAATTTGGTTAAAATTTAAATGTAAACTTTTTATGAGTTGCACGCTGTGTCGGGCGATACGCGGCAAGGTTCTCTTAAAAAGATTACTGCGCTGCACTCCACTGCCGCGCACGGCCGCGTAAGCTGCATGGTTAACATCACTAATATGTAAAGAAATTGGACATCAGGAATCGGAGTTGGATAAAATATTCCGACACCGACTTCTTCCTAAAACCTACGACTCCGCAATCTTAGAGAAAACAGAGTCGTGTCTAATTCGAAGAAAAACCGAATGGAGAGAGAGTAAAAAAAAAAAAAAAACTAGTTGTTCTAAGAGATAAAAAGAGAGAAAAACTTCGCATAAATTGTTCTTGCGGGCCCAAAGTGGGCCAAAAATTTTTAAAATTTTTTAATTTGTTAAGATGCTCACGAAGAACTTAGTTTCTTTTGAACCAACTACTTTCTCTCAAAAACTAACCCTGCATCTCCCTAAAACTAACACTCATTTCAATCAATTTTTCTTCGAATTAGACACGACCAGAAAACAGCATTGTCAACGCTCTGACTCACTCAGAACACTAAGGTTGTCAGAAGAGCGCATGGCATGATTGACAGAGTGCAAGGCATGATTGACAGAGTGCATGGCATGATTGACGAAACTCCTGGGAAGTCAATGTGACACTTTGCTAAAGATCTTCAAGTGTCAGAGAGAACAATAAGGAACGTTGTTCATCAAGATCTCGGATACAAATCATGTCACTCCAAACTTATGGCCTCCTAGCTCACCAGACCTTAATCGTTTGGATTATTACGTGTGGGAGTCGTTGAAAGAAGGTTAATAAGCATCCCTATAACACCAATTTCTCTCTGATAAAAGCAACAGCCCGAGCAATGGAGGACATAAATAGAGACCACTTGGTCAAAACTTGCAGTCGCTTTCGGACTCGAATTGAGTCGATGATAGAAGCCGAAGGAGGATATATAAAATAAAACATAAGCTAATATTATTTTATTTGCTTCCTTAAAAAATTAAGTTTCAACGATTAACAGTTTTATTTTTTGTTTTTCTAAGTGTGCGTAAGGTGTTCTCAAATTACTTACGCATCCTGAATGTATATATATTTACGTTTACGTTTATGACGCTGTTATAAAGACAGCACTGAGCCTTAGTTATGGATTTTACAAGAAAATTAATCGTTTTGCCGGCAATTTGCTATAGCGCACGGCATTGATTAGCCAGTTCGTCACAAAAAACAGCAATTCACTGCTTAGTACTGAGGCTGGGCATATATTTTCTGGTGTATCCAATGACATAAAAAGATTATGTGCTAATATGGAGCTTTCAAACTTAAAGTATAAAAATAATTGGCAACTATAAAAAAATAATAAAAGGTCTTTGAACTAATTGACAACTCAATTGTACTGCAAACGTGTGATCTACTAGTTTATTTGGTCACTAGGTGTAGATATAGATTTATTGCAAAAAGAAAAATACTTCGATCTTTAAAATTTAAGTGCTTTTAAAAGTACCGCCGGTCGGTCACCTTTTATTCCCGCAGTATTTTTTATTTCTTCCTGCCGGTACCTAAGAAGGTGTACTAAAAAAAAAAGAAGAAAGTACAAAGATAATGGCCGTCGCAGATGGGTTTCTCTAGAACAGTGGTTCCCAACCTTTCTTTTCTCATTACTCATTTCTGTTTAAACTAAATTTCCATTACCCACAATCGATATTTATCAATATCTAGCTTAATAATTTTGCTATAAGTAGAAATCTAATTCATCTGCTGTACTCCGTACAAAAACAGACAACGCTATTTACAAAAAAAAATAATTTAATGTAAGCAATATTTATGTAAACCATTAGTGTAATTTTTGCTCTTGTTTTTTGCCTACGATTGATGAAATACGAGGTGTAATTTTGGAGATAGCACAACGTAGATCCGCTTCCAGATCTTGTAATTTGTTTCGAGCTTTTGTCTTGACAGCAACAACACTTGAAAAGGTGGACTCACAGAGATAAGTAGAGGGGAACATAGTTAACAATGCTAGTGGTTTTTCTGCAATTTTTGGATAAACTTTTTCCATCATCACCCAGAATTTATCCAAGCTTTCATCTTCAAATGAAGTTTTAATAGTTGAGTCATGAACCATATCAAGAAACTCTTCTTGACTACTGTCATTTTGATCTGGAAAATCTTCAACCGAAACTCTGAATGGGTTCCTAGTAAATGTCATGAGAGGCGTGTCGCATTCAACATCGGGAAAATAACGATGAAATTCCTTAATCAAGCTGTTTAGGTGTTCAACAGCCTCATCTTGTATAATAGTGTTGCTACTGTTAGTCTCACTCAATTTGCTCATCATTGGAAACGATTCTACTTTCTGTCCAGATTGCATTTTTGTTTTCCAGAGTTTTAGTTTTGCAATAAAAGCAGCAATTTTATCTCTCAGACCCAGTATGTTTACATCAACACCTTGCAACTTGAGGTTTAGGCTGTTCAAATGAGAAAACATGTCTGCTAAATATGCCAACCTGATTTGGAACATTGCATCAGAAATGTTTGTCTTTAGTTCTTGTTTATGTTGGATTTCAAGGAATTCAATTACCTCTGGTAATAAACGAACTAGCCGAATTAACATGTTTCCTCTTGAAAGCCAACGCACTGAAGTGTGAAATAACAGAGATTCATATTCAGCACCCAAGTCGTGGCATAATTTTCCAAAAAGTCTGGCATTCAGAGCACTTGATTTTATGTAGTTGACGACTTTAATTGCATAATCAAGTGTTTGCTTAAGTGATTGTGGCATAGTTCTTGATGCCAACGCTTCTCTGTGTATAATGCAGTGCATACCAATAACGTTTGGATTTTTCTGTTTGACAAGAGCCAAGAAACCAGACCGTACACCAAGCATGGCAGGTGCACCATCTGTGCAAACACTGCCAAGTTTAGTCCAATCTAAATTTTCTTCTGTAAAAAAGTCTTCCACAAGCTTTAGCACATCGCTAGCCTTTGTCGTTGTTTCCAATGGACGGCAGAAAAGAAAATCTTCCTCAATAGTTTTGTTGCGAATATAACGAACAAACACCATTAGTTGAGAGAGATTTGCACAATCAACTGATTCATCAAGCTGTATTCCAAATACAGGTGAAGCTTTGATATTTTCTATGAGTTGTGATTTGATGTCACAGGCCATATCGGCAATACGAGATTTAACAGTGTTATTGGATAAGGAGACCTGATTTATCTTTGATTTTGCACTTTCACCAAACAAAATACTAGCGCATTCTACTAAACAGGGCTTTATTAGTGTCTCAGCAATGTTATGTGGCTTTTTGGCCTTTGCAACTTGAAGAGAAACTTCGTAAGAAGCAGTCAATATCGCATTTGATTGCGTCTGAAATTGTCCTGCACTGTCCATTTTCATTTTTTTTAAACTGGATGCTTTCATTTCAAAGAAGCTCCTATTTTTGCCACTGAATTGAGGGTGGATGTTCGAAAGGTGTTGCTTCAGTTGATACGTCTTCATGGAAGCGTTAGAGAGTGTTTTAAAACAAATAACACACTGTGGCAATTGCTCATCTCCTTTCTCTATGAAAGTGAACCCATAGTCGAGAAAAGTATCGTTATATTTTCTTTTAGCCATTCCTTTCTGCTTTTAAAAATTTAGCTATGCTAAATATATGCAACAATAAACACGTTTTCACTGGCTCTTACAATTCTTAATAACAATGAAAATTAAACCAAATACTGTAGGCTGCAAAGAGGCAAAACAAAACAAATTACGACAAACGCAATAAGATAGCAAATAGATATAATGCAGGTGCGACAGTTATTGTCATGGCTTAGCTAATCAGTAATTGAAGGGTTTAGACTTTAGAACGAAAAGTAACTAAGTCACAAAATACTGCTTTTGAGTAAATTGCATTTAAAGTTTTTAAATGAATTATAAAATCAGGTTTTACAGCGATTTTCGTTTTTAGGATTATTAAGCATTTACATATTGTATAATGAACTTATTTCATGATTTATAGATATTTTAGATGCACATGTCAGATGATATTAATAAAATATTAGATTGGACTTAGACACTTTTATTGTGATTTTATGGACTTAGGTACTTTTAACTATAAACTATGGACTTAGGCACTTTACTTTTAAAGTCCATTAGTCATATTTAACTAAAAATACTTAATATTGGATTATTTACAGAAAGAATTTCCGGAAACGTTAAAATATCCAAGCAATCACTCTTTTTCATTGTCCTGTAACTACCTTAAGCCAAAATTCGAAGCAGCAATAAAATTTATAAAAAAAAATTGAAGCAGTAAACATAGGGTGAAGTTTAATTTAAGCCGCTCCTTTTATTCATTACAAGCAATACTTTTACTTACAAAAAGTTTCTTGTGGAGATAATGCTTAAATTTAACCCCTCCCAAACAGGAAATGTTGCCTGTTAGAAAATTTAAAAAATGATTAAAATGCCCGACATAAATTTTAAATACTTTGATCTTAACGTAGCCCACAAAGTACGCTTATGAGTAAGTAAAGGTTTGCCAATCAAGTTTTTAATTCTAATTAAATTCTCTGTGTTTACTTCATTCTTGATTACGGTAATCAATTTTATAAACCAAATATTTTAATAGAACATTTGTGCATATTTCTTTGAAGGCTACATTTATATATCACTAAACTAAAAATGAAACCTAATTTACCAGTTTTTATGTTACATAGTCAAAGCACCAAGCTACAATATTTAACAAAACCTATTCTGGTATGACATGTGAAACTACGGTATCACGTGACTAAACCTTACAATGTGATTGGATAAGATGGACTTAGTTACTTTTAAAAGAAAAATTCAGCATTTCTAGCAAAACCTTGCTTTCAGAAAAGAAACTTGCCAACATTTTTTAGAAATGATATTTTGCATGGTGATTAAGGACACCAAAAGCAACCCACTACAATGGCTAACTCAATTTGGGTAAAAATGTGACTTAGTTACTTTTCGTTCTAAACCCTTCAATTACCCATCTGATATCTTCTAATTACCCACTAGTGGGTAATTACCCATAGGTTGGGAATCACTGCTCTAGAACAATTCAGCATAACAAAAAACAATTTCGTCATTTTAAATTTGTTCAAAATACTTCATGTTATTTTCTTCGTGAAGCGGATTATTTTTCTTTTGTTTATTTTTTTGAGTATAGTCATGAAAAGTCTTTGAGGTCGACAATAACTTAGCAATCACAAAAAGTCTTTAAATGAAATCTTGAAATGATAGTCCTTTACCGATCAGAAGCTAAAAGATCGCGTAAAACTTGTGATACTTTAAAAAATGAAAGAATACAAATATAACTTTTCTAAATTATTTACTAAATGTGTATTAATGTTTTTATTGTACTGCACTTTACTGCTTGCTCTTGTGTATACAACAGAGAAAATGACTAACGACACATTCCAACTCAACTTTGTATTTTTCCATTGGGAAAAACCGATGTACATTCAAAACAATTAAAATTACAGAGCGAGTTGTGACGATGTTTATTTTGCTTTACTTTAAGCCTATTATTGTGGCTTGTTTTTATTAAGTTATGTATTTAAAATAGTACTTTTAACCCATAACAATCTTTAGTGTTCTTTTGTCTATCTAAACTATTTTTAGGTCTAAGGCCGATTATGCATCTCTTAAACAATTTTGCCCGAACATAAAAGTGACTTCGACGACGACAAGTAACTTAAATTTTTCTAATTGTCTTTTTAAATTTTTTCAGTTCTAGCCAACATATTTATACTGTACATAACTATTGTACAATTCTGTGACGACCTTTTAATACAAAGCAACAATTAAGATTGTGGCGGCCCCGATTTAGAAACCTCGAAAAAATTATTACCTAGATTTCGCAAAAAATTGAGCAAATTTCGCACGTTTTAATACATCAACGTCATTTTTCTAGTTTCAAGTTAATTCTACAGTGAGTTTGTGTTTTTCTAAGTAAATTGAATTAGTTTAATTTTCTCATGCGCATTTCTTGTCATTTCTACTTTTGTGTAATAGGTTAAGAATTAATTATAAGAGCGTATGCTAATGAGAATGCAAAATAGTTAAAGTCTTTTTATACAGTAAATTGCTTGATAGGATTAAAGATGATGCGAGAACCGGGAGAAAAGATTTTGCCAAGCCCTCACAAAAAGTAAACAGAGGTTAAAATATAAACTAAATGTGTTAAAAAGGATTTCTAGATACTTTCACTAAGATTTTAAAGTTTTTTCTAGTTTCAGTTTTGTTAAAATTAAGTTAACTATGGGCCACAGGCGGAATACCAACGCTTTCTTTTACTAGCTTATTTATCTTTTCTACTTATTATGTTTGTTTTTTTCTCTTACACATTTTTCTTTAACTTTATTCAGTTCGGTCCAAATTGTTTGCTTCTGCAAGCCACTTTTCAGAATGGAAAATTTTTTTCGAAAAATGATCTTTTTGACTTTGAAAATGAAATAAACTCCCCCACAAAAAATCTTCATCTTAGCTCCACTTTTAACTAAAGTTTTGGCCTGGTTTGGATCCATCCAAATATAGCAGCATATCGTATGTCTAAAACTTTTTCAATAAAGAAATGAACGATCTTTAATCGTATTTAACTTGTTGCTTTCAAGCGTACATTTTTTCGTGTCTGGACAATTATTCAAAACAATTGTTCGAAAACAATTGTTGTCCTGACAATTCGAAGACAAAAACCAACATTTTTCAAACAACAGGATTAGGGTTACATATTCATTGAAAAAAGCAAATTGCACGTTTACAAAATAAATATTTTCAACAACCGCATATAGCGTTGTTTTTCAAACAATTGTCAATTCGAACAACTGCCGAGTCGAACCATTGTCAATTCAAACTGTTGTTTTCAAATAATTGTTTTCGAACAACTGTCCGTAAAACACATTTTCTCTATCTACCTGCCTGCCAATTTGATTCATCCCGTAAATTTACTTTAGGACCAAGAACTTCTAAATCAAGAACATGCAGGCGCTAGTTTCAGATAATCCTAGCGAAGGCGACTGTTTTTTCTATTAATTTGCACAGCCGATAAAAGCTTATTGTTACATCATAGGGTAGACTTTGTGATCTACAATGCTAACTATGGTAGGTTCATTTACGAAAATTTAAATGTATGTTACCGAGGCAGTTTAATCCTAGTAAGGTGTACTCAAGTTTCATTATAATTAAAAAGAATAATAAGAAATACCGTTTAATGATTTTTAAAATTAAATAAGAACAGCATTAAAATTTATAGCAAATTGAGGAAAGTTAGGTGGAGTGTCAAAACTGGTTGGCATAGGGATAGGCGAGTGTTAGGTAATAGGTAGGCCTATTTAGGCCTGTTTAAGATAATAGGCTATTTTAGTGACCCGGCGACACCATTCTCCGGTTGGCCGGCAGATAAACGCATTGTTCTGATTGGTAATTGACTGTTTTTTAAGGGTTGTTACTTGTCAAATCAACGGCGTCGCTGCAAGTGGTCGTAAAATGTAGTCAGGTAGTGTTACTTCAAAGCTATCAAAATTTCAGAAAATTTAGGTGACCTCCTCAATCAATCATTGTTTTATTTTAAGTGTAGAACGCACAGTAAATACGAGCTTACATAAAGAAGATAAAGTTGAGTCGTAGGCCTAGGGCTCTAGGGCCTACTACTACTAGAAAAAGATATTCAACTGTCGAGGGCTCAACTTTTTCCCATCATTCTGAATAAATGACAAGTGAATTTTCCATGCATATTGACCACTTTTTACAATTTTTTCAAACTTACTCACACTAAGAAATCGGGTTCAAATGGAGAGTCGGCCGTGATGAAAATTTTTTTGTAGTTAAAGCTATCTCCTGACTTCCTAACCCTCACCCTAACTTACTGTATACCTTTACACCCACAATACCTTTACCTCCTAACCCTCACCCTTATAGGGGTGAGGGTTAGGAGGTCAAAGAATAGGTTAGATTTAACTACGCTGCGGTACTAAATTTTCATTACGGCCGACATGGTAAATTTTCATCACGGACGACTCTCCATTTCAGAAATCGCGTTGTTAAATAACTTTAGAAACAAAACAATTCATAAAATTGTTTTAAATGATATACTTTGTAATGTCAAAAAACAAAAGGTTTCGACCGGTTTTTTACCGGCCGGTCAGACCGGTCAAGGTTTGTGAGTAATATTGATAATTATTTTTCTCTTTTTTCGAAGAGCATTAATTTACGTAATTATGCCGAATAAATGTGGAATTGTGAATTGTAGAGGAAACTACGACCTTTTATCAAAACGTAGAATATTCAAACTGCCCAGGCTTGATCCTGAGAGGCAGAGGTGGCTGGCTGTGATTCCTCCTCGCAAAGACTTTAATGTTGCAAATGCTAAATCTTTTTTTATTTGTGAGAAGCATTGGCCACAAAATCCTCCAATGAAGAAACTGCCAGGTGGAACAACAAGACCAGCTGTTGCACCTAGCATTTTTGATGTACCTGCTTCATGTCTGCCGACCCCCCAAATCCCTCCTCGCCCTGCAAAGCAAGTAGACAAACAACTTGACGTTTTTATGGCCAGAGACAGGATCAAGTCGTTCAGTGAATTTCTACCTGACAAGAAACTTCACAAGGAATATAACAATGTTGTGATTACCCGAAGATCTGACAGGTGTGCTTTCCTTTTTATGTCGTCTGACTTTCGTGAATGCGAAATGACTGTTCTGGTTGAAAACAAGTCAACGCTATGTTCTCCTCTTACGTGTTTTGCATACAAGAGTGGAATTCGCGTACCCCTAGGAACTATATTGAACCCCAATAATGGCCTCAGTTCCTATTCACAGTTTTATGCTGTTGTGCATACTTGCTTTAACTATAAAATTCCTCTGGATAAAGTGTTGAAGAAAGTAGTTACTGTGCTTCAGGCTCAAGAAACTGAAGACAAAAAAAAAGGCAAAAAAATCGATTTTATTATCAATAATTTGAAGCTTCTAGTCAACAAAAATTTTACTGTAAAAGACTACTGCTTTGCTGTGGGATCTTTTCCACACTGCAATTATGAAGTACTCCGTGAGTATCTAGTTTTGCCAAGTAGAAGAAAATTGCAAGCTGTCGTCTCTTCAGTGAATGTGAAGGACATTTTATCAAAGACGTTTGCCAAACTTCAAAAGCCTCAACAGAAAAATGTAGTTCTCTTAGTTGACGAGATGAAGATTCGGCCAACAGTAGCCTTCTCCGGAGGAGTCCTCAGTGGCATGGCCAAGAATGACCACAATGCAAAAGCCACTTCAATGCTTTGCGTCATGTCCAAGTGTCTTCATCGAGGCCCCAGCATCATGGTATCTGTTACACCTGTCCATAAATTAACAGCTTCTTTTCAATTTGAGGTGGTGAAGCAGGCTGCCATGGTTGTAGAACAGGCTGGAGGCACTGTTCTTGGGTCCATCACAGACAACCACAAGATCAACCAGCTTTACTGCAAGATGTTCGATCGTCCATCAGAGTCGGATTACCCTGCCACTGCTACTCATCCTTTAGATAACACACGGAGTTGGTACCTACTGTTTGACACAGTGCATCTATTGAAGTGCATAAGAAACAACTGGATATCAGGTGAGTCTACACTATTTTTGATTTGCTGTATGTAACATTTTAATACAAATTTTGAAAAAAAGCTTGAAAGAAAATTATTTTATTTTAAATGAAAATCTTTGATTATAACTGGAACTTAATTGACGAATAAAAAGAATAACAATTCCGTGATTTTTTTATTTAATTTTTAATTGTGTTGGTATTCATGCATTGGACTGCGTTTTGCTGTATTTCGACATTTCTGTTTGTGAGAGTTTTTTTGCGCAATAAGTAGATTTGTCAATTTTGATTGCTCTTAATAAGAAATTTAAATATTATTATCTATGCAAAGACTTCGTATCTGTTATAAAAATATGATTTGCAAAAAAATTTAAGTACCAACAGCGAACAATTATTACTCGTGATTTTACTTAAAATAGCCTAAGAAAAAGCACTTACAAAATAATTATATCTTCATGTAGTTCTTACGTGAAAAAGTTTTGTTTAATCAGTGACAGAAAAAAAAAATGAAATGAATACTGCAGCACCACAACAAAAAATGCCAGCATGAGATGATTTTACTGTTTGTTCCTTTTGTTTCAGAGGCTTGCCAAAAGATGACTTTCGACAACCAAGTCACTGGTTCCTTCAACGACGTCAGAAAGCTATACGATGCTGAGAAGGCAAACCTTTTGAAAACATCTCCCCTGACAGATGCTGCTGTTCGACCTTCAAAACTTCAACTGCAGAATGTCCAGCACGTGTTGAAAGTTTTCAACGACAAAGTTGAAGCTGCCCTCAGGCTCCAGAAGTGTGGCGACACAGCCGACTTTATTCAATTTGTGCTTAATTGGTGGAATGTTGTGAATGTGTCATCAAAACATCAAGAAGTGAGGCTAAATGATCCCCACCGGCATGTTCAGGACCACACCACTACCAACTTGTCCGATTATCTACAGATTTTCCAGAAAGCCCCTTCTGGGCACGGAATAGGCAGAAAGCAGTGTGTAACCCATGACACTAAGAAAGCACTTGTGCAGACCATGCAAGGCCTGACTTCCATTTGTGCACACCTCCTGACCCATGCTGGCTTCCAGTATGTACTTCTTCGTGAGCTGCAGAGTGACAGGATAGAGGGTGAATTTTCTGTGTACAGGCAATCGACTGGTGCAAATGCTTTTATGACTTCTGGGGATGTCTTGACTGCCTGCAAAAAACGCCTGGCTAGACATGCCGCTTCTTATCTGGAGACCTTGGACGTAAATGGGGAAACCATGGCTCACACGTGTGTTACTAGTGCCATCGATGCTGAGGACGCCACTTTCATTGAGGACTGCACTGAGCCTTCACTCTCTATCCATGAGGAAAGCAGTGCAGCCTATGTGGCAGGGTGGCTGGAGAAAAAGTGTGAGGAACACCTGATCTTCAATGAGGAGGATGAACTAGTCTCAACAGAAGTCAGTGCCTTTATCTCCGAAGTTTCACGAGGCTCCCTGAAAATCCCCCACCAAACCACTTTTGACCTTGTGCAATGTGGACTTGCCTTTATCACCAAAGCCAGACACAGGGCCTGCTGCTGCAGGAGACTCATGATGATTCTGCAAGTGATGGAGGACTACAATAACCTGAACACTAGTGACAAGCTCAGACGACACGTGGCAAATGTACTTTTGAAAGGTCTGCATAACTTGGAAAAGGATCAGCAAAAGAACGCCGTCCTCCTCCAGACATCAATCAAGAAAGCGCGCTTGTCCGATTAAGTTTATTAGCAATTGAAAAGTTTTTTTTATTTCTTATAACTGTAATTTTTATGTGTGAAAGTTTTTATGTCATATTAAATATTTATGTCTATTTAGCGCTGTATATGGCAGGTTTCAGGTATTTCACTCAAGGGTAGTTCTGTGGGCATGGTATCACATATTTGGGTATTTATCCCTCAATATGCGTTTAAACGTTTTAATGCTTTTGTCTGAAGCAATTACGGACCAATCATTAATTGATTTCAGTAATACATTAGCACTTATACAGTAAAGATGATCGCCTTCGCTAGCAAAGTCTGGACATAGACAATGCATGTCCTTGATTTAGAAGTTCTTGTTTAGGACTTAATTGGGCTTCAAATTAATCTTCGAGTTTGCGCGGGTTTGAACATGTACTTTCACGTGCATCCGGGAAACGATATTAAAATGGGGAGCCTGCTTGTAACTCTAATTTGAATAAACTTTTTCAAAAGACTTGTCACGATGAGTAGGTTCTTTGAGGAGCCTTTGCTGAATGGGATAAAAGGCTGCGACACCGACGTTCGTGTTATTGCCTTGTATGAAATCACTTTAAATCACAGCAATGTAATTTATTTAAAAGGACCAATATTAGCTTTGTTTTAGCAAGATTAAAAATTTTACTATTCTGTAAACGCAATAAAATGAACTCTAAAAAACCAAAGCTTAGTCTTTGACGAAAAATAAGTTATGCACAAATAAACTAAAAACAATCACTAGTAAATGCCACAGCGATTGGTGCAAGCGCTGTCTGTTACTGCATATTTAAAAAAAACAATTAACAAAAATAAATAGAATGGAAGAGTTATTAATTACCATTTAATTGTGCGACGCGAAGTTTTAAGCCGTTGTTAAAGTTCAATTAATTATTACAACAGAGATAAAATAAAATAATGCATAATCAATCGGAACGCAACTAAAAAAAACAAATTACTGTAATCTCTGGAACGTTTGATTTAGAGAAGTGCTGACCAGTAGAGTATCTAAAATTGATAAAAGGGAGAAAGGGGAAAAAATTGTTTGTAAATATCCATTTGCAGCTACTAGAGAATCAAAAATATAGTTTAACCGCAACAAAAGTGTTAATTCGCTAAAATTTAAAAATGAGCAATATAACTTAAAACGTTAGAAAATGTTTTCTTTAATTCATGCATTGACTCTATTTTCTGCTAAATAATATGTATTAACAGGATTTCATATGCTCATAACACACTAAAAAGGGTTTCATATGCTCTGAATAAACGTTTAAAAATATTAAGTTTGCGATTCAAATATTTACGTTTAAAAAAAAATTTAAAGCAAGTTTTTAATCTTAAATACTAACAGAAAAAATATATCAACACAAAAATGACCAACAAACTATCTATTCTGCAACAAACTTTCTTCCGTTCACATGGTTCATTTTCATAACTACCGTCTAGCTCTAATTAATCTCTACACGTGACGCTTTCTGGTCGCGCTGTAAGGCAAATTATTCTGATTTAGCACAGTAATAATCGGATGTTTTCTTTTGCTCTAATTCTACCATTTGCACTTAGTAGCAGTTACCCCGCGCTTCTCTTGGCTCATTCGAGATCTTATATTTGAAATGTGAGTACGGCAGCTTTTTGTCGGTTTGGGGTTGATATGTAATAATGGTGTCCATAACTACATGTAATACGGCAGGGGTTGGCAACGTTTTCTTTCCAATGTGTGAATTTGTAAAATTCAATGTCAAAATATACGTTTGCGTGCCGATGAAAAATTGCGTTATATAATCAGACCTGAGGACAATACAGATTGACGTAAAATTGCTTGGATAGTTTGCACTACCTAAAGTTACTTGTTTAAATTTCACGACAAATTATTGAAGTAATTTTTATTACAAAAATATTCACAATAGCATTCTATTTTAGTGGGATCCCTGTCCTTGTTTTTCCTCACTCAGAGCTTTAATATTTGGCTTGTAATTTGTGACTTTTAGCTGAACACAAGTTTAGGAATTATCAGCCGTAAGACGATTGCGACGAGGGCCTGACGCAATTCAGCAAACTTGCTCGTCCACAATACCGAAGACCTCGAATCAATCAGCTGCATATGAAAGTTGCCAACATTCATCAAATCAAATAAAGACAAATCTAATTCGTCATGGCTATCTGGTTTGATTAGAAACAAAAACACTTCACCAAAACGTCGGAAATCTTGAAATCTATTGCAAAATTGTGTCTTCAGTTCACTCATATAGCCACCAATTACAGGAGAGTTAACTTCGTGATCACACGAGAATTTTTGAAGATTTTTGAAAGAACGGAAAGTGAACATCTTGAATATAGACATCGAGTTTGGCTACAAAAGATTTCCACGTCTCAAAAAGATCCAGCACTGTTTGACCAGCACTTTGCAAACGAAGATTTAATTCGTTTAAGTGTATAATGATATCTGTAAGAAACAATAAATCCACAAGCCATTTTTCGTCATTCAATTGTGGGTAGTGTTTTCCTTGATTCGACAGAAAAATCTTTATTTCATCCAGACATTCAACAAACCTCACAAGAACTTTACCGCAACTCAGCCATCTGGAAGTGCAATGCAAGGGAAGGTCACGATGTGCACTCTCCATCTCATCAAGAAAAGAACAAAATTGCCGGTGAGTAGTTAGTTGCAGAACGGGCAACAACGAAGTTAACAATTTTAGTTCTGGTTGCTATCACACTAGCAAGATTTGAATTGGGAATCTTAGCACAAAGGTTTTCCTGGTGAATTATGCAGTGAAACTTCATGACTGGATGGCCAATTTTCTTTTTAATAAGTGCAACAAAATCACGGTCTCGTCCAATCATGGCAACGGCACCATCTGTCGTAAGAGCAAATATTTTCTTAATATCAATTTGTCATTTTTCAAAGTGATTAATAAATTTCTCAAGTATGTCTGCTCCTTTTGTAGAGCCATACATAGGGCTTAGACAGCACAACTCTTCCTGCACATTGTCGTCAGAGCAATATCACGCAATAATCGCCAAACAAGGAATATCATCGATATCCACACTTTCATCAAGAGCAACACTAAAAGTATTGACCGACTGCAACGCAACGGCCTGTTGCAATTTTGCGGCAGCAGCCATGTCGTTCCACCGTTCGAGCAGACACTGGCAGATTTTTAATCCTTGAGAGAATGACCTTTTTATTTGACAAATCCTCAAAGAGAACTTCGGAGCAATTGATAAATACTTCTTTAATGAAATCACCATCGGTAAAAGGCTTCCCGCGCTTGGCGATACATTCTGCAACTTCGTAGCTACTTTCCGTAGTTTGATTTGTACTGCGAATGGCTTTTTTAAAAATGCTACTTTGTTTTTCATAACGGGAAACTACCTTTTTAAGAGCTTCTTTCTTTTCAAAATCATCTTTGATTAATTTTTTGTGTTTGGTTTCAAAATGACGTTCAATACTTGAGGTACGGCAAACGACATTTTCACAGCAGAGTGCACATATAGCTCTGTTATTACGACGGACAAACCCAAAATCTGTTGTCCACGACTCTTGAAATTGTCTCACATCTGATTTTGAGCTCTTTGCTGCAGACATCGCGTTTAACTTAACGGTTAAAAACGGAATAAAACGCAAATACCGGCGCCCAGCAAATTACACAAAGAGAGCATGCGAGCGAACAATAATGACGTAATAATAATGAAAAAATGATAATGAAGAAAGAATAAAATAAAACACAGCAAATGTAACCACGTGTTTTGCGCTGAATGTAATTTTTTTTATTATTTTAACATTTTAAAACGTGTTTTTGGAAAAATGTTTACGACGCCGCGTGCCCTATAAAATCACCTCGTGCCGGGGGTTGCCGACCCCTGTAACACGGGACAACCAGTTTTATATCGCCAGTTGATAAATATCTTTATAACGAGCGAGTAGAGTGGAACAAGAGCTTTGGTTTTGGTATTAAATTTTGCAAATATAATTTAGCTCTTGTCATTATGGACAATAAAATTTACAAAATTCTTCCAGTGGTTATCGCGGTTTGAAAAACTCGCCAGTGAACTATGGATTGTAAAATACAGGTTCACTATAAAAAAGACTATTGCTGATTCTTTGATCATTGCAGTCGGCGTTTTTGATGTTTGCGGAATTTTGCAAAAGATTTCACTGCAGTTTTTTACGGTGTATAAATATTTAAATATAAATTTTAATATTTAATTTTGTACATCAAAACTGATAGTTGCACTGCAGAAAATTTAATGCATGGAAACAAAAGTTTACAAATTGCTTAATTTATTTATTATTTACAAATTGCACGGTATTTAAGCATATACGTACTCGTACACGTTGGTACGACTCACTTTGCGATATATAAAAGCATGCCATGTCATTTGCTGTAGTCTTTTTACAGTTATTCCATTGTCGACGTTGTTAGGACTTTAGAAGCGGTCTGCATTGAAGAGACTACAAACACAGAAATGCACTACCTATTGCAAGAAATTGCGATGTCGTACATCAGGTATCTCAGACAGCAGACAAAAGCTAGTAAGATAACAAGTAGGCCTAGTTGCAACAATTAAAAAGCCACTGTGAGATTGAAGTTAAAACGCGCTCGAGCCTCGGCTCTATCGGGATGTGATCCTTCATGAAGATGAAAAACAATTTTTAGTTTCAATGAACATTTATGCAGCTCTTTTTCTTTCTTATTTTATTATCATTTTCAGTTACTCAAGGACTCTCACTCAGGACATGGCAACCCTATCCTCCTCTTTGCACAAATGGAAGCTTAAGCTCAGCACAACTAAGACCGTATTGGCAGCCTTTCATCTTTACGACGAAAGAAGGCACGACGTGAGCTTAACATCTTTGTTGAAGGACAGGCTATACCGTTTTGTGCTGAACCCACTTATATTGGCATAAAGCTGGATAGGACACTCACCTTTCGCCAACCCTTAGAGACTGCGCAAGAAGTTAACATCTCACATAGGGCTGCTAAAGCGATTGGCTGGATCAAGCTGGGGTGCTGATGTCATAGTACTCCGCACAGCCACTCTTGCCTTGGTCCATTCTACGGCTGAGTACTGTGCACCTGTTTGGTGTCGCAGTGCTGATATTCGTCGTATCAACAAGCCCATTAATTATGATATACGCATAGTGACCGGATGCTGCGTCTTACACCAATGGACAACCTTTTTTTTTAGCATGCATCAAACCAACTGATCTTTGCCGCCAAAAAGCCGTACTATCTTGACCTAATGTTAAGAAAATTTTGTTAGATTCCACCACGAGCGTTGGCGGGAGTATTCTTTCTTTGTTTTATTTATTTTTTCTTCTCTTAGCGCTTAAACGCGGAGAGGCGTCAAAAGAATCTAAAAAACAAACAAAAAATACTCCCGCCAAAGCTAGAAGTGGAAACGAGCCTTTATAAGTAAATTTTCATTCGGGAGAATTCACTTGGAAAATTTGCTAGTTAACTTGGCATGTAGAAACGATTTTATTAATTTCCTACACTGTTGAAAAACATCAAAAGAAAGGTTGCAAAATTCCGCAAACATCAAAAACGCCGACTGCAATGATCAAAGAACTCGCAGCAGTTTTTTTAACAGTGTACAACCAATCTAGCTTCAACACGCATTCAGCGCGTGCTCTATTACGTAACTGTCACACGCTTGCGAATTGCCTGGATTTACTGGTGTTTTAAAGCTTTATTATGTTTCAGCAGTGAAGACCAAATAATGTATACATCTGTGTAATACCATAGTCCTACAAAAATGAAAATTCACTGAATCGTTGTAGCTATTGGTGGACCAAATTGCATTAAAAATTTGCGTTTTTACGAGTGAAAAGAAAAGTTTTAAAATAAAAGCTGAATTTTAAAATAAATTTTAAAATAAAAACTTGATAAAAAAATAATTATTTAAAAAGAAAAAAAATAAACTTTTCAAGATATCAGTAAGTAGGCCTCTTCTACCTCGGAAAAGTCCACTTGACACGATTTTTACGGTCTAAAAACATAAATTTTTGAGACGCACTTCTATAACCAAAGAAATCATGCTCTAATCACGCGTTCAATGCGTGCACTGTTTCGCAATAGACACGCGCCGCAGTTGCAAACTGGCACTTGTTTTATAACTATAGTTTTGAAAGTTGTAATTTTAGTTTTACTGTTATGCAGCAGAAAATAACAGGTATAGTTAAAGTTAAGGGTAACTTAGTGTTTTTCGAGATAAACAGTTATCTTGCGAAGAGCACATGCAGTAAAGCTTTAACTGAGAGCAGCAGCTCTGTGTTTTGTACATGTCTTTTTAAACGTTTGAGATTTTTAACTTATAAGGTATTAATTTGGTTTTACTTGCGTTAAGTTATAACTCTGCCCTTTTCAGCCGACTTTGCATTTATGCCTATCTCAATTGCCTTTCAAAAAAGATTTAATTTTAAATTCTACAAAAAGAGTTTTTGAATTCACTGTAGTTCTACACTTAGCAATTTTTTAAATTTCAGATTAGACAACTTTTAAATATCTTTACTATTAAGCAGTATGTCTTGTGTACCTAGTATTAATGCATATGTTGCATGTCAAGCCTGCCATAATCACTGTACTTCCGATATTAAAGTTGATGATATGTCAATAAATTGTGCTAATCAAAACCAGCAAGGTAATAGAGTAATTAAAATTTGTGAGATTCAATGTTTCAATGGTTAAAGTAGCAATATGAATGAAGTTTTCTAAATGCAAAAAAGCTTTTAAATTGCTGCTGTTAAGGTGTAACACTGCTGAGCTGTTAATAGCTTAGCTGTAACACAATGCAGATCTTGATAAAACTCTATAAGTTCAATATTAAAAAAAATAAACCGTATTTATCAAATTTATTGGTTCATAAAAAAAGAATTTAATTGAATTTAGTGTGTTATATAAGTTTGTCAACTGTCTAGTTACCATAAACAAAAGACGAAGAATATGAGTTGAAAAATTAAATCAAAGGCCTTAAAAAAAGATGGTTTGTACTGAAGGTTTTTACTTCTAATCAAGACTTTTATCGTTTTGGTCTTTAAAACTGTTTGTCCTCAAATTTTGAGCGAAGACCAAGAATAACTTTTTGTAAACGCAATAAAGGACGATAACTGCAGCAGTTTAATAAACGAATCTATAAAAATTGGGGTCTTTTCAAGAAGTCACCGTAGGCGATTTTTTTCGGTAAAACTAACCCAAAATCCCTTTTTCAGCACCAGGATAAAATAAAGAAGAAACCAAGAAAAAAGGATTTCTCAAGAAGCGATAGTAATCGCAGGGGGATCCGCGTTACTTTCACGAACAAAAATTTACGGTGACTTCTTGCATTGACCCAAAAATTTGTTGGCAACCCTAATCTTATAATTTAATAGCAGTACAAAGATTTATTGGCATAATTGTAAGTAAGCTTTTTGCGCTGCCGGCCACATTTTAAAACAATTTTTGATAAAAAAAATTGATGGGCCGATTTCGCACCCACAACTTGTTTTGTTTTATTAACTTTATTAAAATCTAGCTGAACCCAATGCATTCGAATGATGTTACAATTTAGAGAAAAAATATACAAAAAATAAGCAATCGCATTTTTTTGTAGTTAGTTTGTTTGTCTGGGAGTGACAAGAAAGGACAGGATAAGAAACAAATACGTGAGAGGGACCGCGAAAATTGCAAAGCTGGGAGACAAACTTCCGAATGCAAGGCTACGCTGGTATGGACACGTAAAAAGGAGAGAAGACTATGATGGAGATGGCGGTACCTGGCAGAAGGAAAACAGGAAGGCCAAGGAGAAGGTGAATGGATTTGGTAAAAGAAGACATGGAAAGGGTTGAAGCTAGGGGAGACAAAAGTCGATCGAGTGAAATGGAGAACATTGTCGCGCTGTGGCGACAGTATTGTGCAGGAAGCCGAAAGAAGTTTGTTTGTCAAGATATAATTTTAAAATTTAGTTCCAATCCTAATTTTTGTTTAATTTTGTTTTTGCAATGTGCGATAACAGATGAATAATTTATTAATTTTTTTTAGATAAAAAATCTTGGTGGAATTGGAGTGGGCTTAATTACAAAGATTGGACTGGGTTTAAATACATCTTTCTGGGGCACGACGGGTAAGTTTTCCAAAGAGAATATAGAGCAGTATAATGTTGGTTTGCATAAATCTGGTGTTTAGGTTTTGTTAAAATATTTAGTTTTGTAAATTTGAAATTATAGTTCGGTACAACAGTAGTACCCATTTTTATTAATTTTAAAATATGATACAATTAATACAAGAGATTATTTCTTTTCGTTTAATTTCGTTAACAAACTAAATTTTAGTGTTGGATTAGTCTCTACTGAAACTACTGCAAACGGAAAACAAGAATCAGACATCTTATCAAGAGCCAGACATATTTCTGGATCAAGTACATCCAGCAGCAATGACGCATCTCAATCTCCATGAAAAGCAATTCAGCTCCTTCAATAAGCTAAACTTAATTTTAAATATGGACACAGACGGTATTTATATGCCGAATTTCATTTGGTTGTTATTTGTCTAACGTAAAATTTTGTTTCATAATCATAAGATTGCAGAAAGCTTGTCAATTTCGTAATGGACAGCCTAAAGGCTTATTACATAAATGTATATTGTTGGGTCGTCCACCAATAATTGTTTTATAGCGCAATTGAAGCTCCACGACATCAGAAGTCGCAAACGAATCATAAACATAGACAAGAATAATTTATCTTTGTCAATTTGAAAGCCTTGCTTTAAGTACCGCGCTTAATCTACTTACTGCTATAATTTTTTTTCGACATGCTAAATGTGCACTCAAGTGCTCAGTAAAATTTTGTTTTGTGTATGCACTGTGATCTTTTTTCTCTTATTAAAAAAAAGCAAACTTTTCTTTATTTCGTTGTGTATTTTGTTTGATCGCATTATTCAAAAAAGAAAAACAAGTAACAAAATAGATAGACACGTGCGAAAGATTCAACAGCATTAATCATATTCAAGATATTGCTTATGGTAAAAAAGAAGATAAGCTTCAGACTGCAAAACATCATGCACGCTGGCTTTTAGAATAGTTGAATCGTTACATTGAAACCACTGATCTCGGTGCTGTCGAACAAAGACCGAGTAATGCCCACTCTGTAAGGAACCAAGATGATTGACGACGGCGAATAACGAATATCTACATAAAAAGTTGAGCAATTGGTATGATCAATTTCTTGAAACTCGCAGCGTATACGAAGTATTACATTAAAATTAAACTTACTGAACAATAGCTCTTAAGAATTCAAAAAGATATTGTTCGCAGAAATTACAGGACTTGACAACCGGTAAAGTAAATAAAGCCTTGTTTTTTTTATTTTGCACATTACCTACAGCAACCGTATGCAGTTCCTTTTTTGGAAAAAACTGCAAAAGCTGAAACATTTAAATGATGCCAAGCGGTCACAGACATTCATTCATTAAATGATGAAAAAATAAAACGTAAGCTGACGTCATTTACGCTTAAATTAGCAGCTTATCGTTGAAATTGGCTTCAACGAAAAATTTTTATTAGAACTTTTTGCAAACGTAAACAATAACTCTTTAAAGCAAAATATTATAATTAGAATTGTCGACAATAAGTTTCAACATAAAAGATTACGAATCAAAAGACAAAATTGAAGACTTCAATGGATTCTGATCCGAAAGTAAAAAAAAAGGCTTTTACTAAGATGACCGAACAAAAAGTAATCAGTTGGCAATCAACTTTTGATTGCAGCTTAGGAGACCAAAGGTGCTGCTTTAGAATTTAAAGCCAAAAACTCCTTTGAAACTTACATATTTTTACATTTCAAACAGTTGTTGAAAACAAAGCCCTAAAGCAAGAGGGACAGACGCATTTTATGTCAATTTAATTTCCGGGCAAGAACTTCTAAATCAAGGACATGCAGGCGCTAGTTTCAGATAATCCTAGCGAAGGCGACTGTTTTTTCTATTAATTTGCACAGCCGATAAAAGCTTATTGTTACATCATAGGGTAGACTTTGTGATCTACAATGCTAACTATGGTAGGTTCATTTACGAAAATTTAAATGTATGTTACCGAGGCAGTTTAATCCTAGTAAGGTGTACTCAAGTTTCATTATAATTAAAAAGAATAATAAGAAATACCGTTTAATGATTTTTAAAATTAAATAAGAACAGCATTAAAATTTATAGCAAATTGAGGAAAGTTAGGTGGAGTGTCAAAACTGGTTGGCATAGGGATAGGCGAGTGTTAGGTAATAGGTAGGCCTATTTAGGCCTGTTTAAGATAATAGGCTATTTTAGTGACCCGGCGACACCATTCTCCGGTTGGCCGGCAGATAAACGCATTGTTCTGATTGGTAATTGACTGTTTTTTAAGGGTTGTTACTTGTCAAATCAACGGCGTCGCTGCAAGTGGTCGTAAAATGTAGTCAGGTAGTGTTACTTCAAAGCTATCAAAATTTCAGAAAATTTAGGTGACCTCCTCAATCAATCATTGTTTTATTTTAAGTGTAGAACGCACAGTAAATACGAGCTTACATAAAGAAGATAAAGTTGAGTCGTAGGCCTAGGGCTCTAGGGCCTACTACTACTAGAAAAAGATATTCAACTGTCGAGGGCTCAACTTTTTCCCATCATTCTGAATAAATGACAAGTGAATTTTCCATGCATATTGACCACTTTTTACAATTTTTTCAAACTTACTCACACTAAGAAATCGGGTTCAAATGGAGAGTCGGCCGTGATGAAAATTTTTTTGTAGTTAAAGCTATCTCCTGACTTCCTAACCCTCACCCTAACTTACTGTATACCTTTACACCCACTATACCTTTACCTCCTAACCCTCACCCTTATAGGGGTGAGGGTTAGGAGGTCAAAGAATAGGTTAGATTTAACTACGCTGCGGTACTAAATTTTCATTACGGCCGACATGGTAAATTTTCATCACGGACGACTCTCCATTTCAGAAATCGCGTTGTTAAATAACTTTAGAAACAAAACAATTCATAAAATTGTTTTAAATGATATACTTTGTAATGTCAAAAAACAAAAGGTTTCGACCGGTTTTTTACCGGCCGGTCAGACCGGTCAAGGTTTGTGAGTAATATTGATAATTATTTTTCTCTTTTTTCGAAGAGCATTAATTTACGTAATTATGCCGAATAAATGTGGAATTGTGAATTGTAGAGGAAACTACGACCTTTTATCAAAACGTAGAATATTCAAACTGCCCAGGCTTGATCCTGAGAGGCAGAGGTGGCTGGCTGTGATTCCTCCTCGCAAAGACTTTAATGTTGCAAATGCTAAATCTTTTTTTATTTGTGAGAAGCATTGGCCACAAAATCCTCCAATGAAGAAACTGCCAGGTGGAACAACAAGACCAGCTGTTGCACCTAGCATTTTTGATGTACCTGCTTCATGTCTGCCGACCCCCCAAATCCCTCCTCGCCCTGCAAAGCAAGTAGACAAACAACTTGACGTTTTTATGGCCAGAGACAGGATCAAGTCGTTCAGTGAATTTCTACCTGACAAGAAACTTCACAAGGAATATAACAATGTTGTGATTACCCGAAGATCTGACAGGTGTGCTTTCCTTTTTATGTCGTCTGACTTTCGTGAATGCGAAATGACTGTTCTGGTTGAAAACAAGTCAACGCTATGTTCTCCTCTTACGTGTTTTGCATACAAGAGTGGAATTCGCGTACCCCTAGGAACTATATTGAACCCCAATAATGGCCTCAGTTCCTATTCACAGTTTTATGCTGTTGTGCATACTTGCTTTAACTATAAAATTCCTCTGGATAAAGTGTTGAAGAAAGTAGTTACTGTGCTTCAGGCTCAAGAAACTGAAGACAAAAAAAAAGGCAAAAAAATCGATTTTATTATCAATAATTTGAAGCTTCTAGTCAACAAAAATTTTACTGTAAAAGACTACTGCTTTGCTGTGGGATCTTTTCCACACTGCAATTATGAAGTACTCCGTGAGTATCTAGTTTTGCCAAGTAGAAGAAAATTGCAAGCTGTCGTCACTTCAGTGAATGTGAAGGACATTTTATCAAAGACGTTTGCCAAACTTCAAAAGCCTCAACAGAAAAATGTAGTTCTCTTAGTTGACGAGATGAAGATTCGGCCAACAGTAGCCTTCTCCGGAGGAGTCCTCAGTGGCATGGCCAAGAATGACCACAATGCAAAAGCCACTTCAATGCTTTGCGTCATGTCCAAGTGTCTTCATCGAGGCCCCAGCATCATGGTATCTGTTACACCTGTCCATAAATTAACAGCTTCTTTTCAATTTGAGGTGGTGAAGCAGGCTGCCATGGTTGTAGAACAGGCTGGAGGCACTGTTCTTGGGTCCATCACAGACAACCACAAGATCAACCAGCTTTACTGCAAGATGTTCGATCGTCCATCAGAGTCGGATTACCCTGCCACTGCTACTCATCCTTTAGATAACACACGGAGTTGGTACCTACTGTTTGACACAGTGCATCTATTGAAGTGCATAAGAAACAACTGGATATCAGGTGAGTCTACACTATTTTTGATTTGCTGTATGTAACATTTTAATACAAATTTTGAAAAAAAGCTTGAAAGAAAATTATTTTATTTTAAATGAAAATCTTTGATTATAACTGGAACTTAATTGACGAATAAAAAGAATAACAATTCCGTGATTTTTTTATTTAATTTTTAATTGTGTTGGTATTCATGCATTGGACTGCGTTTTGCTGTATTTCGACATTTCTGTTTGTGAGAGTTTTTTTGCGCAATAAGTAGATTTGTCAATTTTGATTGCTCTTAATAAGAAATTTAAATATTATTATCTATGCAAAGACTTCGTATCTATTATAAAAATATGATTTGCAAAAAAATTTAAGTACCAACAGCGAACAATTATTACTCGTGATTTTACTTAAAATAGCCTAAGAAAAAGCACTTACAAAATAATTATATCTTCATGTAGTTCTTACGTGAAAAAGTTTTGTTTAATCAGTGACAGAAAAAAAAAATGAAATGAATACTGCAGCACCACAACAAAAAATGCCAGCATGAGATGATTTTACTGTTTGTTCCTTTTGTTTCAGAGGCTTGCCAAAAGATGACTTTCGACAACCAAGTCACTGGTTCCTTCAACGACGTCAGAAAGCTATACGATGCTGAGAAGGCAAACCTTTTGAAAACATCTCCCCTGACAGATGCTGCTGTTCGACCTTCAAAACTTCAACTGCAGAATGTCCAGCACGTGTTGAAAGTTTTCAACGACAAAGTTGAAGCTGCCCTCAGGCTCCAGAAGTGTGGCGACACAGCCGACTTTATTCAATTTGTGCTTAATTGGTGGAATGTTGTGAATGTGTCATCAAAACATCAAGAAGTGAGGCTAAATGATCCCCACCGGCATGTTCAGGACCACACCACTACCAACTTGTCCGATTATCTACAGATTTTCCAGAAAGCCCCTTCTGGGCACGGAAAAGGCAGAAAGCAGTGTGTAACCCATGACACTAAGAAAGCACTTGTGCAGACCATGCAAGGCCTGACTTCCATTTGTGCACACCTCCTGACCCATGCTGGCTTCCAGTATGTACTTCTTCGTGAGCTGCAGAGTGACAGGATAGAGGGTGAATTTTCTGTGTACAGGCAATCGACTGGTGCAAATGCTTTTATGACTTCTGGGGATGTCTTGACTGCCTGCAAAAAACGCCTGGCTAGACATGCCGCTTCTTATCTGGAGACCTTGGACGTAAATGGGGAAACCATGGCTCACACGTGTGTTACTAGTGCCATCGATGCTGAGGACGCCACTTTCATTGAGGACTGCACTGAGCCTTCACTCTCTATCCATGAGGAAAGCAGTGCAGCCTATGTGGCAGGGTGGCTGGAGAAAAAGTGTGAGGAACACCTGATCTTCAATGAGGAGGATGAACTAGTCTCAACAGAAGTCAGTGCCTTTATCTCCGAAGTTTCACGAGGCTCCCTGAAAATCCCCCACCAAACCACTTTTGACCTTGTGCAATGTAGACTTGCCTTTATCACCAAAGCCAGACACAGGGCCTGCTGCTGCAGGAGACTCATGATGATTCTGCAAGTGATGGAGGACTACAATAACCTGAACACTAGTGACAAGCTCAGACGACACGTGGCAAATGTACTTTTGAAAGGTCTGCATAACTTGGAAAAGGATCAGCAAAAGAACGCCGTCCTCCTCCAGACATCAATCAAGAAAGCGCGCTTGTCCGATTAAGTTTATTAGCAATTGAAAAGTTTTTTTTATTTCTTATAACTGTAATTTTTATGTGTGAAAGTTTTTATGTCATATTAAATATTTATGTCTATTTAGCGCTGTATATGGC
This sequence comes from Diplosoma virens, assembly GCA_963680785.1. Lineage (NCBI taxonomy): Eukaryota > Metazoa > Chordata > Ascidiacea > Aplousobranchia > Didemnidae > Diplosoma > Diplosoma virens. The sequence goes on from OY796892.1 coordinate 16,956,545, forward strand.
AGGTTTCAGGTATTTCACTCAAGGGTAGTTCTGTGGGCATGGTATCACATATTTGGGTATTTATCCCTCAATATGCGTTTAAACGTTTTAATGCTTTTGTCTGAAGCAATTACGGACCAATCATTAATTGATTTCAGTAATACATTAGCACTTATACAGTAAAGATGATCGCCTTCGCTAGCAAAGTCTGGACATAGACAATGCATGTCCTTGATTTAGAAGTTCTTGTTTCCGGGATATAATTTTTATGCTTACAGCAGTCGAAACTGAACAAAGAGAATAGCACTAATGCTGCAAACAAACTAAACCGCTTTGTGTGCGCATTGCTTCAGCGGAAAACGTTTAGCAGCAGAACCAATAACGAACGAGTAACAAAACAGTGACGGCGATTAAATTTTTAACACGTCATGAGTTGATCATAAGTTTCTTTGTTTTGATGTAAGCTCGCACTTCTAACTGGGCGAAGAATTTGTAATTGTAGTAGTAATGCCAATAAGAAGAATGAATATCGCTCATGTATTATATATTATACGCTACTTTAGAAACCTAGTAATTCTCTGTCAGAAGAATAGATAAAAAATATTTAAGGGTCAAACTTATTTAATAAAAATATGTTAAAAAAACTTTAAAAAATAGTCATAATAATGATCAGCATTTGGATGAACCACTAAGATCCAACCAGACAAATTAATCGGCTCTTTATAAAGCTTTTTTATGAGTTTGCTACATTTAGATTGGCCAGAAAACAAAATTAGATCAACAACACGTTGCGGTTTAAACAATAAATTAAGATTTCTAGTTATTTTGCTAAAATCGGAACCAATACGACTACACTGTAAAAATTCTGCAGCAAAATCTCGAAAACATCAAAAGCGCTGATTCAAATGACAAAAGAGCCACTGTAGCTTTTTTATAGGGCACAGACCGAATAAAACTTTCGGAAGAGTTAGCAGTTGTTCTAACATTTCATTACAGCTTTATTTTACATCATCAAATCTTTACGGTTTTTCATAACTAATTGCACAAGGTTTGCAAAAAGTATCGCATTTTTGACAAAGTGATTAATGAAAAATATGTGTTCATTTTATAGAATTGTGACTGCCAAGGTCTACTGGCAGACAAATGAGATCATCAAGTGTACCGTAAAAACATTTTGCCTTCTGTCTATCTGACTGAACTTTTCTCTTCAGCTTTCTGACAGTTTTTGACGGATGTTTAGAAAGGGCAAGTGAACATTTTTTTGGGTTTTTACTGGACTGTCACGCTACAGGTGAAGTTAAAAGGTGTAATATATGCTAAATGATGTGCCGTGTGTTTTTTTAAACTAAAAATAAGTTTAAAAAGCACCCGAAAATATATGACGTAAGAAGCTAAAAAGCTTTAAAAACCAAAATTTTTGCCCAACTTTTTCTTTTGTTGTAATTCATTTCATTTTTAGTCTTCAGATGGCATAGATTTTTAAAAAGTTTTAATTACGCCTCTCTTTGATAATTTAGCGGTACACCGCTACTTTAAAGTGAAGGCAAAAAAGTGACATTTTTCTCTGAAAATAAAATAACGAAGAAAAAAAATCTTCACTTTAAATCGAATGACGAAGTTGAAGTCACTCTACGAAATGACAACTTTTAATCACAAGCTTTAAGGCCCGTTTCCACTAGGAGCGTGGAAAAGAGCATTCTTTCTCTCTTTTATTGATCTTCGATTAAAGCGAGCGGTTAAAATTGAAGCAAGCGCAAAAAAAAATCAATAAAACAAAGAATGCTTTTTTCCACGCTCGTAGTGGAAACGGGCCTTTACCATTATCTTGGACAAAGATTAATTTTGAAGTTGAGAGGTGTTTCCAGTCAAGAACTACTATATTAAAGTACAGTGGCGTACGCAAAATTTGTCAAGGGAGGAGGTTCGCCAGTCGAAACCCAATCATTATCAGCAGTGACGGGTTCCACAAAAAAAGGGCCCGGTGCAACAAAGAAAAGGGAGTCACTTTTAAAGATTCACTTCGCAATAATAATAAAAAAAAAAAACAGTTAAAAGTGAAGACCTTTTTATTGGTCTTTACTTTTTTCATGCTCAATTCTCTTTTGTGTAGTTGATTTAATAATTAAATTGGGTTCCATGCAACTGAAAACCAACAAAGATCTTCATTTTATTTTAACAATATTTCAAGTTGCAATGGTGCTATTGTGAGACTTTAAACACCTTTTTCATGGTATGATTTTTCATGGTAAGAATAACCCTCCAAACCTCCACGCATACCCCTATGTCATAGTATAATTTTCTTGTCACTTATTGATTCAAATCGTCTCGGGGCGCCGCCTTCTTAAAAGACTAAGAAGTAGGCAAAACCTCTCAACCCGAGGGCCAAAGAGGAAAACTTGATGTTACTGGGGGCCACACTGGAAATAAACGTTTCGACTTCAAGTAAAGTTTTTTTGTTTTTGGTTATGGTTACTAGAATACTTGTCGAAGCCAACAGTTGACGTAAACAAACCCACGCATTTTCTATTCAATATCTCATTTTAAACCACAAAATGTTCTCTAGGCTATATAAGAAACTAATTCAGTAAAAATATAAACGCTATAAAGGCCCGTTTCCACTACGAGCGTGGAAAAAAGCATTCTTTGTTTGTTTTATTGCTTTTTTTTTGCGCTCGCTTCAATTTTAACCGCTGGCTTCAATCGAAGATCAATAAAAGAGAGAAAGAATGCTCTTTTCCACGCTCGTAGTGGAAACGGGCCTTAACAGGCATAGTAAAGTAAAAAGTCGAAAACATCAAATTGATTCACAAGATTGAACAACAAAAAATATTTACTTAGAAACGTTAGGAAATTTCACTCTTGTTTGCCATTACTCTGTCGCAATTTCAGTGACATCACTAAATTTCAACAGAGCACGAAGAAAATAATTAACATATATTATCACGGTACAGCAAATTGTATCAATTGATCGAGGTCACATGGTGCAATACTTTGCTTATAATCCAGCATCAAAGTGCCTCGTCTGCTCTCAAAATTTAAACTTTCAAAATCATTTGAGCCAGAAATGGGCAAAACTTTACGGTGCAAGCACCGTGTTCAGGAAATCATATTTTTCAAAGCGCCGCATTCCGAAAAGAACATTTTTTAAAGGATCACACAATTAATGTTAAGACAGCTAATCAAAATAAATATGTAAAATAGTCAAAGCGAAGGATTTTGCGACGGGCGCACTGAAATCCACACTGCAAATATTTCAGAAAAAAAAAAAAAGAAATACGACAAGCTTTTAGTGGGTCGTATAGAAGCCGCATGCGGTCCGTCCTTGATTTAAACTACAACAATCAAAACCGTGCGCCTATTCAATAAGCTTATCTACATCCAATACGGCTGCTAGACAATTCATGTGGTTCAAGAAGTAATATCAATGAAGACTAAAAAAAGATCTTCATTTCAAATATACTTCACCTTAAGTTGAAAGCCTGAAAGGAACTTCTTGTCTGTATAGAACTAAAAAAATTTACACGATCTATCCTGCTTTTCGCTTTCTATTTTTTACAGTCAGAGTGTCTTGCGACTCAGGAGGAACAAATAAAGACGGTGGTAATGATAATAAAAGTTTCAACATGGCGAATACTCGCAGCAGTTTTTGAGAAAATAACGGAAAAGAAGAGGAAGTGCCGCAGATTTTCGTTTTTGCTTTAAAATTTTTAAAGCGAAACGTTAAAGAGGACGCTTGAAGCGGCGGTTTCAAATTCGACTTCGCGATCACTATAGTAGATTGCGAACAAACAGTAATATTCACTTCCTGGTTTCACAGCAGACCTGAGTACGCCTTTGATGATGATGAGGTACAAAGAACTTACTTATTTTCATGCAGAGTGTCATCAGTAACGGAGTGATCTCTAGTGTTGAAACTTCTTCGCGAAGCCATAAACGGACTTAAGTCCAGATCCATAGGAAACGAAATATAAGTGGGAATTTTACGACGAGACTGCAAAAAAACATACGTGTTATCATATATTTTCAGTAGTTTAGAATTTTAACAAAACTACTTGGTGCTTTTATACTATAGAATGTTTGAACTTCTCCAAAGACGACTTTATTTTTTAACCTAAGAAATGAAAACCTAACAGGAGGTGAAATCAAAAAAGTAGAGATGTTTTTGCATTGGGAATGTTTTGTGCACGTATAAAGAAGTTAAAAAGACAGTCACTGTAAGAGTAAGAATTTGATGGAAGAGATTTGATGATGTTGCTGGTATGCTATGCAAGAAGAGGGAGGTTTTTGACAAAATTCGAGGAACTTGTGTGATGACTTATGGAGCAGAGGGAGAGAGGGAAGGGCGATGAAAGTAGATCCAATCAAAATAAGTAAATGACATCCAATCAAAATAAAAATGGTTTAAATGGTGTGTCGCAAAACACCACATGTAGAGTAAAAAGCGGGATGTTATGAGTGATGGCTGATGTGGAATTGAAGGAGGAATTTTTGAGAGGTCAAACATTGAGATGGTTCGGGAACGCTGACAAGATGACGAATCACAAAGCTTTAGAGATAACAATCAAGATCACGGTAAGAGGAAAACTAAAGAAGTGGTGGCTGGAAGATATGCGAAGGGGATGCGACGAAAGAGGAACCAAGAACAGAAAAGTCGAGGCACGGCAGCAAGAAACGTCCAGCTCTTGTCAGCAGGGCAACACGTCATGTCCCTTATTTTAAGCTAAAAAGGATTGACGATGACACAGGATGATTTAATAAGAATTGAGTAAAGCTTGAAATAGATTTACTTGATATTTAGAAATTGATACAGATTTATAAATTTACTTGAAGAGAGCACTTTGCTTAATGATAAGTGTTTCTTAAACGATTTTATTTTTTCGTCTTTCTTTATCATGCAGTGCGCTGTAAATTATTATTTTAATTTATCTTTTATTTTTATCACTTAAATCAATTTTATTTTTCTCGCAGATCGGGGTCAACTTGTATAGAATTGACAGTTTCTTATTGTCCGAATTTTGTTCAGTAAACAGTTGCTCTACAAACATTTAAAGCAACTGATACGTTCGTGCTTTTGAATTCGTCTCGCTTTCTATTTAAAATCAAACATCTCTTGTCTGTCATTGAATTTTACAAAATGAATAATGTAGCCTATTTGCATTTATATACATATATACATAACACCGTATGAAAATCAGTACTTCTAAAGTGCTCAATAACAAAGTTAGAGCTTAAATTAACAATAGCAAAAACACGGGAATAAAAACAAGGTTAAAAGCCCTACAGACTGTTTCACCCATAAAAGGGATCATATATACATATATATAGTTTGCAGTTTAGCAAAGGAATATCTTAAGCAGTCGGCTATCGTTCCCTTCGATAAGAGATAACAAAACTAAGTAAGCAGCCTCATTACTAATAGGGAAACCTACGAATGTAGACCAATCAAAATCGATCTGAACTAATATCAAACAATGAAATAGCGGAAGTTCATATCCAACCAGGAAAACAAAAAACTATAAACCTAAACCGAGAGACTGTAAGAGTTAAGCGACAAAGCTGGGTTTTTGTAAACGCAATTCATTCAGGAAAATAAGACAAAGTTTAACGACCGTTAAAATATGTCAAAAGCTTCAAAAAACTTTGGAAACATCACTTGAAATCATTTAATTCAATCACCTTGTTTGTGTGTTCAAATCGTTTGAGGTGAAAGCAACAGACGACGGGCAATTTACTGAGCGTCAGCTGTTTGGTTGATTCTTGGTAACTATGGCAACGACTGCATTTTATCTTTGCGGCACTTCCAAGATGTTCCCGTCTCGTAAACCTAAAAACGATTTTCTGTTATCTATACTTTTTGCTGGCTTCGTATTTTTCTCAGCCTTAAACAGTAAAAAGCAGTAAAGCACATGATGTTGCTTTACTGAAATGCCATGAACTGGCACGACACTGTCTGTGTCAACAAGATTCGCTTTTTTGCCAAATCATAACATTTAAATGCGATTGAAAAATCGTGATGGGTCAGATGGTCCTCGCGACCCAGTTGCGTCGCATTAACTACATCAATCGGGTTGAAATGCTGCATGTTTTGAGCAGAATCTGAACCACGTGACTATAAAACTGTAATTAGTTCTCGGCACGCTTGTGATAATCAGCATTCACCAGTTGAGCACTGGGTGGTTAAGCACACTCTTGATGAGAGCTGTATTTGTAAAATAAACACTATTCAACAACAAACTAAGCGTTGCATTAAAACCGTGTATTTTGCAACTGGTATTTTTACGGCAGTTTTATTTTGGTTGCAAAAAGCGAAAGCCATGGCAAGCCGTTGGCGACCATATGTTTGAACTTGCTCGGTGCAAAAAAGCAATGCTAGGATTTTTGGGGTTGGAATCAGAAGCAGTAACTCATGAACTACTTCAGACTTTCCTAACCTTTTACTTTTTAAGCGACAATTTTTTTTTTAGCCGAATGTCTTTGCTGACCGCTATTGCCATAAACTAGTTAAACTATCAAAAAAATAATCTTTTCAATAATGCCAAATTAGACTCCGATTCTTGGATAATTCTCACTGCTTGCAATTTTTGTCCACAGCTAGTACTGTGGTACAGTGTTGGTATTTGGTTGCAGTTAAAATGGTTGGTTTCGTAAATGTGTGTCAAGCACAGCGGAAGGGGAAGGGAGTTTATTGCGTGTATGCTTTAAATGAGTGATGATTTGTTTGTTCTGATCTGTGCCAATTTCCGAAGCATGTGACGTGGGGTATATTTGTTCTAATGGATGTATCACACAATGTTTATGATTTTAGAGGCAAGATATTACGAGGTAAAGGTAGCGTGAATGATTTGAGGTTTTCTTTACATCTTCGTATGTGATGTCTGGATCAGAGATGTTGATGTTAGTGTGGTTGCTGTTGTTAAAAAATATGGTCTTTATATTTCTGGGGTGGTTCTGAATGTTTATGGGGATAATGTAAAGCAGGCATGTCAAACTTGCGGCCAAAGAAATGTTTTTGTGGGCTCGCGAAATATTTTGAAGAATGCCCCAAATTCAAAAAATTTAGGCAAAATCACAATTTTTCGGGCAGCGACAAGAAATTATTTGGACAGGATAAAGTATCCAAACTTAGAACGATCCAGATCATTGGGCGAAAACAACGAAGATTTCATGTGAAGTCTTTTTTTAGTCTTCACCCGTAATTTGGGATGAAAATGGAGATTCGGAATTAAAGTGAAGTTCTTTTTTTTAGTCTTTACCTGAATTTTAATTGTTAAATTCCTTAAACTAAGTAAACAAGTAGCATTAAATTAGGTTACAACCTATGCGAAGACAAAAAAAAATCTTCACTGTGTTTGGTGACGCGATGGGCAAATTTTTGGGTTAAAATTTCACCGATGCAGCCCGCATGCATTCACGAGTTTGACGTGCCTGAGGTAGAGGGTGAGTTTGTTGCGAGTTAATTGTTTAAATTAAATAAGATTATTAAGCTTGAGATGCATTTGGTATGATAGAAGTCAATAATGCGTTTGAATATTCCTGAATGGGACGAGTGATAGATTGTAAATGCGAAAACCATTAAATCTTTTTGTTTACATCATTTAGTAAAAGTCAGTGCAGTATATTAAAAGCTTGTTTTGTTTTGGAAGAGTTGAAAAGGCAAGAAAAAAAATTTAAATTTTGGTACATTAGTGTTGATGCGTTTGTGCTTGTCAAGTGTGCGCTCACGGGTGAAAATGTGCGGTTGTACTGAGCGCATCTTTTAATGTGGCTGGCTAGTGTTCGAAATGTCCGTTTGTGCAAGTTTATGTCTGTTCACTGCGTTAAGTTTCTTGGTCACGTCTAAAGCTGCAGCAACAGCGCCCTTCTTGCATTGCTAAAGGCTCTTATGATATGATGGCAAATGTTGAGCCATGCAGTTTGTGCTGAGTATTTGCGTTTGAAACCAAATTGGGGAGACGTCTGAAGTGTTTACCCGACAACTGTTTTCTCGAATGCTTTGGAAATGGGCAAGAGGAGCCAGAAGTTAAATGGGTTGGCGGCTTATACCAATGTTGTAGATGGCCTTTGTTCGGTTTTATGCCGGTGATTACGATACGATTTCAAAAAGTGTGGTATTATTATTTTGATAAGAACAATGTGGAACATTTGCCTTTTTATGGTTTTTGAACATTAACAATTAAAACTGCTCATTTCTATATATAAATATTTAATAGATAAATAGAGGAAATTGTATTTTTCTAAAATAAGTATTAAAAATGTGTATATATTTTTGGCTGTTTGTCAGTCATCCGGTTAAATAAACATCAAAAAGAGCTCGTTAATTTCATTATTTATTTATAAACTTCGGTAAAGTACTTTTTTCCGTTAAATCTAAAACAGCTAAAAATTTAAAACATATAAATGTAATTTTGACTAAACATTTTGGTCACATCTTAAACACCCTAGTCGTGGAAGGATTATTTAGCGACGCAACAACCAGATAGATAAAATTTTAAAGTATGTTAACAACAAGAACTTAATAAATGAATTTCAGGAGACATGAAAAATTTTTAATATGAACAATAATGGAATAAGACTTCGCACAGATAAAATTTTTCAACCACACCAGTATTATTACAGTTGACCTTCAAAAATCTGGATCTTTCAATTTTCAGGCACGGATTTATTGCTTCGGCACGGATTTATTTATTGCGCATGCGCACCACTGCTTTCATGAGCTGCCGCTTATATTTAGATGGTGCTGTATGCCTAAACGCCATGTTGGTTCATTCATCCACATGCTAATAAGTAATCCTGCTGATTAATGATTTTACTGTGCAGGTGGTAATTTTCTTTATATATATATATATATACACAGGGGTGCAAAAGTAGGTATACAGTAGTGTCACATTGAAATTAGTGACATATTACATTGAAATGAAAGCGACATATCTACTTTTAATCATTTCGTTTTATTCTTTCTATTAAATTGAAAATTTAACCATGGCCGGTAATTTATCATTGTATACTTACTTTCGCACCCTCCTGTAAATATATATGGGGTGTAGTGATGTACCGATGCCACATTTTAAGCCGATGCCGTACTACTACCGATACCACCGATACTTTTTCATCTATTGAACACCATCAATAAAAGCTTTTGTAAGCAGCACCAAAGAATGTATTTACTAAATTTAGCTTGTTATTGCATTTTGAATTTTTTCTGAGTATTTATTTATCATTATTCATTACTATATTAATTATTGCAAGTCTGTAAAAGAAAGTTGAACAAATCAAGCAGATGGTTTTTATAGCAAAACATTTTTATATTTATACTATAAAAAAATAAAATAAAATTTTTTTACATTTATATTGTGCTTAAAAAGTATCGGCAGGTATCAGCTATATTTAACCGATACCGATACTACTAGCCCAGGGGTTCCCAAACTGGGGTACATTTAGGCTTCTCAAGGGGTACATTATTATGTGAAAGAATGTCCTTATATAAGTTAAATTCTGTGTCCGGAAGAAATAATAGACTCGAATGTCTAGAATTTTCGAATCCGGTCGATTGTAATTACGTCAAACAGGATAATTAAGAGGGAAGACTTTTTTTACAGATCACCGTGATTTTGGATTTGAATGGGGAAATTTTCTGGCTGCTGTAAAGTGAAGACTTTTCTTTTTTTAGAGATAACCTTGATTTTCGGCATAAATTGGGAAAATTTGTATCTGATTTAAAGTGAAGACCTTTTTTTTTTCGGAGATCACCTTGATTTTGGGGATGAATTGGGGGGAAATTAGTGGCTGATTCTAACTGAAAGCCTTTTTTTTAGAGAAACGTCACAAAATTTTGGGGGGACATGCAAACCTGCTACAGTGTCCAAAGGGTACCGATAAACTAAAAGTTTGGGAAACCCTGTTCTAGCCGATACCATAAAAATAGGCTGATACCAATACTAAAGTATGGAGCGTCCAACCTTTTTAAGCCAAGGGCCGTTTTGACTTGTCAAAAATATTTAAGTGCCAAGTAAATAAATCACCATGGTAAAATTTTATTAAAAAAGATTTTTTTAAAAACCTTTACTAATGCATACGAGAAATTTTTGGAGTCACGATTACGATACTGCTCAAACGGCGGCATGAGAAGTGTTTTGGTGTGGCCCGCGAAATAATTTTCAATTAGGTGCTCAATCGAATTGAATTATTGCACTGTCGCTGAATAAAATTCGAAGTACAGAAATTTCAAATCTAGAAACTAAAATAAGATCTTTTTGTCTTCTTTCTGTTTACAACGTAACATTTTCGTATTTACTCCCCTAAAAACCACAATTGGGAACGCAAATTTATTTGAAGATCAAAAATGAAATAAAAAGTTTTCATTTTGACAACCAAAAGAGTTACCGCCGAGAATAGTCGTTAAGATCTTTTTTTGTCTTCACTTCGATGATTTCAATGTAAAAAATTTGAATTTACTTAAACGTAAAATTTTCAATCAAATTTGCGGTTGGAAGTTTAGTTATCAAAGGGTGATTTCAAAATTTTTTCGTTGAAATAAAATTGAATACTAAAAAAACAACTCGCATTTTGATTACTGAACAGATTGTGAGTTTCACATATAATTTATAGGCGAAAATTTGGCCCTTAATGGGCAAAACGTTGGACAGACCCATGCTCAATTTGGTTTGAGTCATTTTTGAAAACACGGCGCAGGCCAAAGGTTGGACGTTCCTGGTTTTAACCATAAATCGGCAACTTTAAGCATTAAAAAAGCACTTAGTTTTTATTACATTAAAATCTACTTCTGAGCCCCAAAACCTAATTAACCACTGTCTTGAAGTAACACTTATTTTTTTAAAGTCCAATGCATTGTAACCGCTTCTTCGCATGTGCGTGACACAAACCTCATTATTAAGCACGTCAGCAAGCGTTCAGCAGGAAACCGACAGCGCGTCGCATAAAAAGTGTGACGATTTTTACGTCTTATTTTAGTGCCTATCTTTATTATCATTCAAATCAGTATAATAAAGTATGAAGTACCAGAGAAGAATTGCGCTACGTCACAAAGACTAATTGTTATTTTTATTATTACGAAGTCAAAATAAAATAAAAAGTCACAAAGACTAATCATTTTGTACGCCAATTGACTCACAGCAGGGGGAAGTAAAAGCCGTGAGTTGCCGAACTATGGTGAAACGATGACAGCAACTGGAACACAATCGTGGATTTGATTTTTGGAAAAGTTTTTAATAAACTAACTTCCTGAATTTTTGTATCAAATGCATTTCTACACATTTTGATATTTTAAAATTACCTTTTTTGCCAACATTACATAAATTATAGTAGTTTTAATTACCAATTTTATAAACCTAAAATGCAGGTATTCTTGTGCCCTTGGTTAATATGTATCACCTATGTATGGAAGTTTTGTATCGCGCGAACAAGTGACACAATATTTGTAAACAGTGAAATAATCAAAAAGCTATTTAAGGAGTCGGAGCTGGAGCCATAACAAATTCTGCTGGTTCTAGCTCCTAGCAATACGTTTTTTTTACATTTGGAAATCTTTATTTAATAGAAATAAAATTTTTAAATTGAAAATATATGAGGTATAATTGATCCTGGAGTTGTATCAAAGTGCAAATTAGTAAATTTTTTATGTTTGATATATGAGTATCATCTAGCTATCCTTTATTGGCCAATATGTACAGTATATACGAGTACATATTGTCAAGGTAGAATTTCAAAAAATGTCTTACGTTTTTCAAACAATAAATGTCAATCAAAGAGAATAGTTCATTATCTTTTTAAAAATATGTAACAAGATTTTAATTAGATAGGAATTGGGCCATTATTACTGGGGTAGGAGAGATTATTTTAAAAGGTATTCTGAATAAATGTTATGAATTTTATATTCTTATATACTGTATATATATATAAATATATACTTACAGTATATATATTATAATAATTTTATGATTTAAAGTCATTTTTATTTTATATTTATAGGGATTTCTTTTTTTCTCTGCTATTTTTGGTTTATATTTAGCGACTTATTTTTTTAACTTTGCACTGCAGTGCAGTACAGCAACCTTTTTTAAGAGAACCTTGCCGCGTACCGCGCTGCGCAGCCTGCAACTCATAAAAAGCTTCCGTTTAAATCTTAAGCAAATCGTATTTTGCATATATTGCCCTTATTGGGGAGTCGGTGTAGGGAGTCGGAGTCGAATCATAGAAATTCTAAAAGCCGGAATCAGCATAACAGAAATTCTAGGAGTCGGAGTCGAATCTTAAACCTTTCAACTCTGCAATCCTGGTTGTAAGAGTGGTACTGCCAAACACAAGCAATGCTCAAGATGGTCATTTGTCATAGAAAATTAAACTTTAATTCATCTTATTAGAATTTGCTACGAGAAAATAATTCTCCAAAGAGTTACCAAAAAACGAAATTAAATATGGTGCTGGTTTTTCAAATCGAGAATATAATGAGGGCCAGATACTTATGTTAGAAATGAACTTGTTTAATAATATTTTTCCATTGTAAATAAACGAGCAAAGTGGAAACAAAATAAAGGACGCTTCACACATGCAACTACACAGAATGCAAAACAATTTTTCTGAATGTATTCAAGACATCTTTACTAATTTCATTTCTGTTACAGTTCAAATTATGAAATTTTCTTAAATTTCTATTACGTAAGATAGCTTAAAACCCCATGAGACAATGTTTGACACAAAGCGGTTTGAAAAAGCATTGCTACATGTTGACTTTCCATAGACGCAAAAATTATGTGCAAAATATTGGCTCACTGCAAGGTAAAGTCATTTACTTTCATTAGTGAAATATCACGCAACTTCAAGGTTTTGATCTTTAAAAAATAACAATAAATTTTACTCAAATTTGATTTTAAAAATGGTACAATTGCCCTCCAATATTCAAGTTGCGCAATTAAATTGAATATTTATTTGTGGAACACTATAAAGGTCTCGTGGGCTATATCCGGCAATTAGAACAGCCTTGCACTACGTGATCGATTTAATCATGACCACTTGAAGGGCTTAGTTCTAAATGTACCTAAGTCACATAATGTCAGTTTTGAGAAAAAGAGGTGAAAAGTTTTCAAAAACCCTGGCAAATCAGAATGATGATGGAAAAACCTTTTATTGGTTATGTATCTCTCCTACTTCAACAACTTTTTAGAATTTAATGACGTCATAAGGAATTAAAGCTTGTTTTACAAATTGGACATCGGTATTTTTTTACAAATTGAGTTTTATAAGCCATTTTCTAACAAATTGACAGGATAGTTTGGCAGAAAAAGTCAACCACATGTAATAATAATGATATTATGCATTACATTTTTTTATACAGGGTGATTCAGCGAAGTGTGCACAAATAAAAATTCATCTTTCGGACTTATAATTAGGTCAAATGAAACAAGTTATATGCTGTGAAGATAGTAAATTTAATAAGCTTTCAGAAAATATACAAGTTATTCAATATAACCCCCTTTGTTTTTGATTACTTTCCGAAGTCGTGGCAGAACCTGGGCACATGTGGCACGCACCACTTCTGGGTCAATTTCGTCCCATGCCGATGTCAATTTTCGCTTTAGAGAGTCCAAATTTGGATGAGAAGTACGGCAGGCTTTTGTCTTAATAATATTGTCTTAATAGACCATAACCCAAAATCCATAGGGTTCAAGTCTGGTGAAGACGGCGGCCAAAGCTCTTTCTCCCAAAAACCTTTGAAATTGCATTGACACCAAGCTTGAACTGAGTTGGCCGTGTGGGAGGTTGCACCGTCCTGTTGAAAAGTAACTCCTTGTTCTCCGACTACTTCTTGGACCCAGGGAAGGACTTTCTCCTCCAGCATTCGCCTATAGACGGTCTGGTTTATCTTGACCCCTTCTTCAATGAATATGAGAGGAGTTTTCAGCCCTTTTGATGTTGCGCCTGCCCATACCATTACGGAGGCGGGTTTTTGTCTTCTGAAAGAGCTGCGACGCTCAACTGAGACCATGTTTATGTCTGGAAGCCAAATCCTGTCATTTTGATGGTTATGGACAGCTTGAACAGTGAAAAGTTTTTCGTCTGTCCATAAAACTTGAGGCTGCGTGCCATCGACAAGTTTCTTGACCAAAACCTTTGCTCTATCGAGCCTTTTCTTCTTAGTGGCCTCCGACAAGAGATGTCTTTTGGTGAACTTGTATGGGTAGCTCTGGAGATCATCCTTGAGAATCCTTTGCATGCTGGACATGCTCACAGAGTAGTCTTTAGCAAGTTGTCTGGCACTTCTTGCAGGATTTCTCCTCAACTTCTCTCTGACCTTTTTGATCAGTTTCTTCGTCCTTACGGTTCTTTCAGGGTCACTCCTGATTCTTGGAGCACAAGTCCCAGTGTCCTTGAACCTTTTCACGGCTTTATAAACTCCTCTACGGCTTACAACCTCCTTCATCAACCGGAAAATTTCACTTGGTGGGAGCTTCTTTTTGCAATACTCTTCTATCACGTCATTGATCGTTTTACTCATCGTTTATTTTTACTTCAAATAATACCAGATTTTAAATTTTAACTCTTAAATAATAAGAAACTGAAATATTAATAATTGAAAGTTAATAATGGACGAAATACATGTACATAAAACTAAGAAAAGTATTTGTGCACACTTCGCTGAATCACCCTGTAGAGTGACATATCAGAAAAGAATTTAGGATCTTGCGGAAGTCAAAAACCACGTGATTAAAGTTAATTTTCCGAAAATTTTCGTACCCAAACCAAGAAACATTTAAAAAAAATTTCGATGATCTACTAACTAAAAACTAAATGAATATACAGCTATAGGTACAAATTCTTTTTTAAAATGTTTCTGAATGTCAATAAATGAGCTGATGCTTTGTGACTCCAATAGAATGCTTTGTAGCTACATGATTAGGTTATTGTCGGGAATCAAAAGCTCAAATTAAAATGTAGATTTTCCAATTAATTTAAAAATAACGATTAAAATAATAATGCAGGTAAACCTAATCCAAAAATAAGTTATTTAATAAGCTTGTCTAGAATGAAAAAGAAAGTTATTATTCATTACAATGCTTGCGTTACTCTTATATTATTAAACTAATTTAACAAATTTTTAAAAGCTCCTATTTTAAATTTTATTAAATAAAAGTTAAAATTTGTTCAGGAGAGACTGCTTGGCAGGACTAGCCTCAAAAAAATAGGTTTAATGAGCTATCAAGTGTGTATAGGAATTCTTAACATAAAACAGTTGGACTTCGGTACTTCTAGAAGAAAAATACGCCAAGATTTCAAACCTATGTGCCATTTAAAAGAGGACTTCCGTACATTGTCCTGAAAAGATTTTTTGTCAGAATATTCCTGGCGAGTACACAAACAATTTTTTCAGCTTATATAATTTTTCGAAAATGCGATTAAGGTACTTTTAGAAATAGGGCCTTCACTTGGTGTAATAGAAAATATCAACAGGTAAACAACGTTTACATCGGAAAACATTTGACAATATTTTAAGATAAAATGATTATTTACATCATGTCTAATGTACAAAAGAAAAAACCTGGACATTAATAGAACTTTGAAATTGTTAGAATTTGCAACTTGAAATACTGTATAATAACGAAAAACATGAAGCCTAACCATAAAAAACATTATCGAAAACAAAACGGTCATGTACAAGCTGGAGGTTTGTCTTTCTTGTTAAATGTATTTACTTAAGTTTATTACTTACACAGTACTTTTACCTTATTTACCGCTGCGTCCTAAACTTTTTGCTTGTTATATATTTTTCGTTGGTCATAAGCAATTTTATTGCTATGCTATAAACTTGTCTTTTTATTTTGTTGTTCGCTTCATAATCGGCCATTTGATAAATTTTAGCAAAACACATTGTTGGTAGGTAATTCTATATATTTTTGTAAAACTTTTTTGTCTTTTAAATATTAATACTTATTCCAATCCTTAAAAAGACAAAAAAACTCGAATAACCACGAATCCAAAGAATAAATGATGGCATTGATATCTACAGTAGATTAGGTCAAGAAAAAAGACTTGAAAATCAAAAGAACAATTCGTTGTCACGGTGGTCAAGACAGATTATACTGTTTCGATGTTGCTTCTCTCTTACTTGTTTTAAATTAATGTTTTTGTTTACTTAAAAATCTTTTTTATAAATCTCATAGAATTAGTTGATTAATTAAGGCAACAAAAAAAAAACAAGTGCAATGGTCTGTCGCCATAAAATTTCATTACTGCGCTTAATGTAATCGCAATCAGGATGTAGACGACACCAATGCCAACGATGCAAACTTAAAAATAAACCAACGAACTCTTTTATAAAAGAATGGACGGTCTTAATGACAGTAAATATTTGAAGTAATGGATGATCTAATTTATGAAACGCTCGAATTTGAAAACAATAAAAGAAATATATAAAAATTATGTTGAATAAATGTTTGATGGACTAGATGAAAAACAAAAAGTTTTCATCATAAAGTACTTCGATTTTCTAACAATATCCTTGTTTCTTAATGTTATATTGCTGCAATAAATCAAAATTTTCACGAAATATATTGGTAAACGATAATATAGTTTTTTAAACATACTTGAAAAACTACATTCCATACTCGAAATTTCTAATTATTGATTGGCAGAAGAACAACCGAACCTTTGCACATCATACAACCCAATTACTTTAAGCACATAAAGTTAATAAGAGATGATTAAAAAGCAGTTTAGTGATCCTTTAGGAAAGTTACTTTTTGGCATTGTACGTCTTGGAAAATTGTAAGCAATTGACATAGGAATGATAAGTATGCACAACAAACTCGTTAAGAGAAACTTAAAATGCCCGAATTTAAAAATAAAAATTAAATGGTAGTTATTATTAAAATTACAAAATGCCATCTAGTTAAGAATTCAATGCAGCTCAAAACAATAACAAAACTTTCAAATTGAACACTAAAGCTTTATGTTCGGGAAAAGTAAGTTTTGCTCAACAACCAGACAGTTAGAGAATAATTTTAAAGCAAAACTGAAAAGCCTCGGCGATGCCTTTGTAAATTTTCGAACAGTGGTTCCCAACGGAAAAGGAATTCTTCCCCGAGAAGGGTTTTTATGTATTTAAGGGAGAAATTTCACTTTAAAAAATTTTGTTGCCAATTTTTTACTTTTAAGTTTAATATTGTTGTTTTAACAAAAAAATATTATTACAACAATAATAAAGCGAAAAAATATCAATCAAAACACACCCTCAAGCAGCGATCCTACCGATCTTAGTATCAACAACACCACGTCAAAGACTTTATCAGCTCACTCAAAACACCACCGTTATTATGCTTTCTTTCTCCCCATAAAATCTACTAATCATTCTACTAAACTGACCGTCTTACTGTGCACGAAGCTACCCAACTGAAAATTTGCCACGATCAGGATGTCCTAGACTAGAAAGGAGGAATCTTTTCATTATAAGAGGCTACATTACATTAGGGGTTTAGGCGATAACAAAGGAGGCCATATAAGTTAAATTACTCAAGAAAATAGCGTCACCACTTTGAGAATATGTCCCTGTTTTCTTGCTTTTGATGCTTAAAAAAAAATAAAAAAAGGTCCTCAATATGAATCTATCCCGATTTTTTTGAGTTTTGTCTCTAAAATGTTCTGATCTATATAATAAAAAAAAAGTTTTATATCATCAGTAATATTGACCAGGGCTGGGGAGCCGGAGCCGGAGCTGGAGCTACGAAAATTTTAATAGCTCCGGCTCCAGTAATGGTTCATAGGATCAACTTCATAAAATGAAATTGACTGTTATGGATTTTTAAACATTAACATAAAAATAAATTTTGTGTTATATAGATATCTTTCTTTTCATTTATTAAGCAAAAACATCTCTACAGCTTATTTTATCTGATTAAGAAATTAAGAAATAGATGAAACAGGCTGTTGGGTTTTTTGTAATAAATGAAAAATCAATGTATTTGTTCCGACTTTCATTAAGCGCTCTACAAAACACGTCGATTAATTTTTTCCTAATTCATATATATTGCTTAAGTTTCATATAACATTACAATATATATATATACAGTATGTAGAGAGAGAGAGAGAGAGAGAGAGAGACGTCGTCGTCGTTTGAAGGGCATCCACTCCAGGTCAGACACAAACAGGACTGGGGCCGAGGGTTTATCCTTTTACTACTCCAGACTGCTGTACTGCCTGGATCAGATGCTGGCAGTGGTATTATTAAGCCAGCATCGAGTTTCGTCATCCAAAACCGTCAGATCTCGTGCTCCATGTGGTGCCCGATGTATAGGGCACGCTGTTAGAACATGGTCTGCGGTTTGCTCAGAGGCGCCACACTCGCAATTCGGTGAAGGAGTGAGACCCCATTTGTGTATAGACGAATGAGAAGAGAGAGAGAGAGAGAGAGAGAGAGAAAGAGCAAGAGTGAATCAAACTTCATTGCAAAGTGCTGAAAGAAAAGATCAGAGCAATTTCGTACAAAATTTATTTAAAGTCTATTTAAAAAAATCTCAATAGTCTATTTCATCCAATAAAATCAGTTTTTTTTATTCATATTTAGGTAAGAGAAGGAAAGTCAGGTGATCTTAATATGAATGCATAACCTGAGTCATTTTTTCCTATATGACATCACAGGAATTGCATTATTTTCTTGATTAGTTTAACAAATTATTCTTAATAAAAAATCTCAGCTAAATAGTACTCAGCTCTATAAACTTTCGTTTGTTCAACTACTACAAATAAATATAAATAAAAAAGAAACAGATGATGATTCAACGTAAAAAATTTTTGGTATTAAAAGATATTAAAAGGAATAAAAAGAATAAAACCTGTCCTTCATCAGCTGTTTAATTAGCTGTTTTTATTTATAGTTATCTGAAAAAATTGAATAAAAAAAAGCTTAGAGAGCCGAATGGTATTTAGCTGAGATTTTTTATTTAGAATAATTTTTTAAAATAATTTTCTAAGTCTATGTATCCTACAATAAATATACCACCACTATTTGCAAGTTTGGACCTGTTTTACTTTTCGACAGTTTTGAATTATTTTTGTAGTTTAACAAACTACATATTTTGGAAGCATACAATTTAAAAAGCTTAAATAATATCTCTATTGTTAAAAAAATTTAAAATTTTGAAAAGACCTCTTTAAATTAGGTTTTGCAGAACTACGTATTATTTATCGGATAAGATTGACTTATAGTACTATGTTTTCTTAATGATGTTATGAAAACATAGTACTATGTTTACTAATGATTATAGCCTATTCTTTATTTTTCCTGTAAACACAGGAAGATTCAATAAAATGAAACAGACTGTTTTGGTTTTTTAAAAAGTAGTTAAATAAATTTTGTATAATATATTTAAATATCTTTTTTCAAATAGAATCTTTTTAATTGAATAAGGAACAAGATTCTATTTAAATAAAGAACCAACAGATGTTTGTGGTTTTTTCAAAACAGTGATTAAATAAATTTTGCATTAAAATATTGCTCTTATTCTTTAATTGGGCACTCTGCGAGGACGATTGATTCACTTTTCAATACACATATAATCTTTAATTTACAATGGCTAATGGTGAACAATTTAAAACAATTAAGGAAGAAGCACTCTACATGAATTATGCAACTAATTAAACTAGGTGCTTTTAAAAAAAATTGTTAGCCTCATATAAAAAACAAGGTGAATTCTGACTAAGAAGATTCGGAATCGAAAAATGTTGTTGAAATCGGCATCGGAGTCAAAAAAAAATTGGCATCATCCCATCACTAATTTAAACACTCAATGATTAAGAGAAAATAAATATCAAAATTTAATATGACTAAAACAGAATGTAGCCCTGAGAATTGGATAAGTTAAATTTTTTATTTGGTTGAATTTTCGCATGATTGTTACGTCGTAAATTTATCTCTTAAAATTATAGAGTGAAGATTTTGCGGACTCAATCTTATTTATTGCCTTAATAATGTTTCATTACAAACGTTCTCGCTTATTTCCTCGTGCGTTAAATTTCTTGGGAGTTTTTTGTTTCGAGCACATGCGCTTCTAAAGTTTTCCATTAAAAAAATAAAGTTTAGCTATTTGCAGTGCGGAGTTTGCAATTCATCATATTTACGATTTAACCTTTTCAATGTTTAGATAACGCCACAATTGTTTTCATTTATTTATATTTCTTGGTACTCGCTTTCGGATTTGATTAATATAATTGTAAACACGGTTCCCTCTAAGCTGCGCGCCTGCGCGGCCGCGCAGTAATGAGGGAACCCCCGCGCAGTACTTTCGTTTTGCCGCGCACTGCGTAAGTTTTGGCAAGACATGCTTTCGGTGTATGAGCGTTGGCAAGGTTTGATTTCGGTAACAAAATAGGAAATCTTTAGAGAACACCTTCATTTTGGGAGAGGAAACCAAAAATAAAATCAGGAAATTGGGGATGAAATCGAAGTGAAGACCTTTTTTTTTTTTTTTTAGAGAACACCTTTATTTTGGGAATAAAATCAGGAAATAGGGGATGAAATCGAAGTGAAGACCTTTTTTTTTAGACAACACCTTTATTTTGGGACAGAAAACCAAAACTTTCTTGCCTCGGGTAATATTCACCACTGCTCACACAACCTTTCATTCCGCGCACACTAAGCAAGCTCTTAGAGGGAACGTTGATTGTAAAGCTCAGAAGTCGTGATTCTTGTTCGAACAAAATAGTTTATCGCAAAAAAGATTCAAACACTAAATGATGAACTACTTGTTTACTAAAGAATTGGAGAGCCGGAGCTAGTGGATAAGTGCTTGATAGCTCCGGAGCTGGAGCCGGAGCTAGTGAATAAGTACTTGTCCGGAGCTGGAGCCGGAGCTAGTGCTCTTCTACAGTGGCTCCCCAGCCTTGATATTGACACGTAATGCGGTCTCCAGGAAAGCTAACTCTTGTATTAATTAATACTTAATTATACTGTATTTTGACAATTTAAAAATTAATAGAATTAAATAAAAAACGCTATGAAGGCATATGTCAATTACTACTGATGATTATGGAAAACCTCTTTTTTTAGAGATCACTACTTTTTGGCGACGAAATTGAAAAAAACCAGGACTGATTCAATGCGGAGAATGACTGATTTAAAGTAAGGACTTTTTAAACAGATCATTACATTTTGGCAACGAAAATCAAGAAATACGAGACAGATTCAAAGTGTTGACGCTATTTTCTTACGTAGTTTAACTTATATGGCCTCCTTTGTTAAATACCAAATATAAATCTGGCCTCTGATAGTAAAAAGATATCCCATCTCTGTCCTCGACTTTAAATCTCTTGAATATCAGAGTCTGAACAGATGGCTCTGTTCTTAGCACAACTTGCCCTGGAGACCTTGTCATTTTCATAAGTGACTCTATTTTTTTATTTTATTTTAATCTCTTTATTTATCCTCCTGACTCGCAGGAAAGCGACGGAGGCGCTAATGCATAGGGTAAGCAATTACCCCGACTTGCTTCCGGAGATGCCAAGATATTCCTATCCGCTTGTAATTTAATAGAGATATGATTTAAATTTACTTTTAAATTACATTACATTTAAATCAAATTTAAAACTCTATTTTCTTATTTAAAACTTAAATTAAATTTAAACCTCTATTTTTAACTCTATATTTCTATATTTTTCTTATTTAAAACTTAAATTCAATTTGAAACTCTATTTTTAACTCTATATTTCTATATTCTATTTTCTTACGTGTCAATACTACGTAGATACATAATTTCTTGTTTACTCTGCTCCCATGCAAGTTCTTGTCTTTTCTAAGCACACCGCTACAACCTTTGAAGTTTGAACCGGTCTGGAGGGTTGGTATCCCACACAACCCAGAGCCAGTTGACTTCCAATCTTTTTTCACTGACTCTAAATCTACCGTCTCTCCGAAGTTTTTGTTTTTTGGAGCAACTAGTCTTTCGTCGCAGCTCTTTTTGTTACAGTCCGTTTATCTCTTTAACAATGTCTTACCAGACCACTATTTCTGGCAATGATACTACTAATTGGCTTGCCAGTAAAGCTGTACTAATCTCCTCTTCAACAATTACTACCCCTTCATTTACTTCCGCTATAAATTGAAAAAATTTCTGGTCTCAAAATTGGAAACGCTTAATTTTTTTTTACCTAATTTTATTCATAAGTTTCCTCAGAATTTTTTTCAGTAACTTACTTTTTCTCTCTCTACCTGCTGTGTGCTGTTTAAAAATAGCTGATCAAATCCTCTTTCTTCGATTTTACCTTTCTAGAATTAAAAATTAGAGGAATTCTTCCTGCAGCACTTGTGGTAAGTCAACATAAAATCTTTTTCACCTCTACCCGACGATCCTAATCTTGATCACTTTCTCTCCTTTAGATCGGTCCAAACTATGGAGAGTTATTAGATCCTTGTGAAGTGTCTTCTTGTCCAAGCTACAAGAGGCATTTGGGTAACACCAACAAAAATTTCTTCCTGCCCTTTCAAAACGTTCATAAACTTTCTTTTATTTTTCGGTCTAGTTTATACATTGGTTTATAGACTTATTCTTCTTGATGTGTTGGGCGGAATTACGGATTGAAAACGATAAAAAAGAGGAATGCATAAAAAAAAGTTGGAAACCACTGTTTTAGAAATAACTATTCTTTTGAACAATAACTTTGCTCGCTAAGATTCAAAAATGAACCGTTTAAATGTGTACTATAAACAATTTTGCTTATTCTAATCTTGAAATTAAAAACATATCCCATTTCTTTTAATGAGATTTATAGTACTAGTGAGACACAAGTTTCTTAACAGTACTTTAAAAGGTTCTTTTTATGACGTTACAGAAATCACAAGATAACGACAAACCCAAAATGAACTACAAAGCAAGCAAATAACTGACCTGTTCAAACAGTCTTTCAAGGACATCGCGCGTTGCTCGGTTCCGTTGTGGGGAGTAGCACCGCCGCCACTTCCAGGAGGCAGACCAGGAGCTGCAGTTTGCGTAGGTGACATGCAATGCCAAGGACTGGACATGGATCCTGGCAATTCAAATAAAACCAGTTAAAGCGTGTCCGAGCTAATACGACATGACTCGCATGCAACATGATGACACTTCAAAAGGCATCTTTGGGTGCGATGTCAAAAAGACCCCGGTTCGTGATTTCACATAATCTCTGATAATGAGTTCAGGTGGCATTTATCAGGTTGTGAAGTTTGCGACTTACAAAACATTTATCTAGAATTGCTTGGCCGGTACCATCGAGAAAACGCAGATGCTTAAGAGATTTGTTTGTGTGAAATCTAGCTAATCTTATTCTTATACATGTAAATATTAAAAACAGGTTATTTATTTCAAAATGAGAGTGAATTAGAAGTTAAAATCGATATCCAAAGTTAATTTGACGCATCTCACCGGGTAAGTCTAAAGATATATCCCAGAAAGGGTCGATCGTTGTCGAAACGCCGCCACAACGCTGACATGTGACATCCGACTGCCACCCACCGGTAAATATTTGATCAATAATGCAGTCACAAGGGTTCGCTCCACCATTGCTATCATCATCCCCATCCAAAGCGCCATTTGTATCGTTATCTTGTGACACGGAAGTTCTACTTTCAGTCGAACTTCGAGATAACGAAAGGCGGCCGCTTATTATCTTTTTGTCATTGGTCGAAGAATCGCTGCAAAATATAATTAATTAAGTTTAAGGTCGTAAAAATTTAAATTATCTGAGTTAGAGTTAACGTACGAACAATGAAAACGTAAATTGACGCAGCAGGCGTAAATCAAAATAAAAAAACAAAACTCAAATTGCCTCGACTAAAAACATGGTTTAGTTTTTGAATTACGACTTTGATAAACGTTAGTTATAGTTTGCAAAAAAAATTTAGAGCCGATTTGGGGTACAAAAATAGAAGATAGTTAAAAGTAAAAAATCTAAAAAATTTTATAACTTAAAACTTTTTTAATAACTTTTCTTATTTCTCGTCGGTGAAATTTTTTATTCTTAATTTAAAATCAATGAAACTCGTATATTTTTTAAAATCAATTTGGTTTGCTTTCCAGTCATTGAAACTATTTTCTGATAAGCGTCCGATTAAAAATTTCAATAATCTTTACTTGTTTTACAGCGGAGTTTTCAAAACTTTTTAACCCACGTCTTACTATCTCTGTAAAAAAATTAAACTTAACAAAAATCAGGTAACATAAGCCCAATACTTTCCTAAAAGTAAACTGCAGACTAAAAAAAGGTTTTTAAAAGCGAACGGCAAACCAAAATCCAAGACCAAAAAGTACTTTTTGACACAAACTTTTAACATTTTATTCAATTTGAAACTACGATATACAGTAGCGAGCAAATTAGTTCAGACACTTTTTAAATTTTTTAAAAATTAATATTTAATTAAAGAAATTTTAATATAAATTTTGACTATTTATATTTTTATAAATACTTTTTTTACACTCTTTCATTTTATGCAAGTTTTAATAGACAACTCTCAATATTAAAACTTATTTTTAATTTCAAAATTTTTTTAAATATTTAGTGCGAGCAAATTAGTTCGGACAGTTTAATTTTATTGCAAAAATAAGTCAAAATTAATAGCTAGATGGATATCCGAATCTATAAATCACTTCTTTCATTCTTTTTGGCATTGAAATGATGAGATTATTACAAATTTTTTGAGAAAGTCCATTCCATTCTTGAGCAAAATTTTCGTACAATTGATTGGTGTTGGTGCACTTTTTCTTGGCTAATCTTCGTTTTACTATGGCCCAAATATTTTCAATGGGGTTCAAGTCCGGGGATTGTGCCGGCCAATCAATAGTCTTGAACCTGTTTTTCTTGAGCCACGTTTTGACCTTTTTGGCTGGATGCACCAGGCTATTGTCCTGCTGGAAACAAAAATTGCGTGGCATATTTTCTTTGACAAATGGCTTGACTGTCTCTTCCAGCATGCTGATGTACTTGTCTGAGTTGAAAGTGTTTTTTATTTGCACAATCAGACCAGTGCCATCATGTCTGAAGGAACCCCAGACGAGGATCAAACCACCTCCTGCTTGCAAGTAGCCCTTGATGAATTGAGGGTTGAATCTTTCATTCTTGAAGCACCTTATATACATTTTGCCATTAGATCCAACCAAATTTACTTTAGTTTCATCTGTAAAAAGCACTTTTTTCCAATCTTCAACGCTACAATGTTCATGATCTTTTGCAAAAGACAATCGTTTTTTTCGATTTTTGAGAGAGACTAATGGCTTTTTATAAGCCAGTCTTGCTTTGAGCCCAAACTTTCTGAGGCGTCTTCTGACTGTCCAAACTGACACCCTGGTGCCTCTCCACTGGTTTATGTCTCTGCATATATCCACAGCAGTTCTTCTTCGATCTGATAAAGATTGGCGCCTTAAGTATCTATTCAATCTTTCATCAGTTTTGCGCTTTCTGCCTGGCCTGTTTCTTTCTCTGACGTCTCCTGTTTGTTTGAACAATTTCCAAGTGTCACAAACAGTAGATTAGGCCACATTTAATTCTTGTGCAATCTTTCTAATTGACCAATTTTGTTGGCAAAATTTGATAATTTTAAGACGAGTATTTGGGCTCAAACTGCGTCCTCGAGGCATCTAATTTAATCAAAAACTAATAAAAATAAGCAACTGTTAACCTTTTTGAAAATTAATTGCAAAAAAAATTAGAAAGATTAAATTAAAATGTTGTGAAATGAAAAATGACAAGACGTCCGAACTATTATGCCCCGGTCAATTATTGCATATGAGTAATCTACACAGTGCATCATTCTTTGTCTCCTTTGTCACCTTTATTGACACACATCAAAAGAATGAGCGTGAAAACTCTGCATGATTATATAGTGTCATTGTTTGAAACCGATTCATATTTTTATAATACCCAATTGAAGATTATTTAATTTAGTGTCCGAACTAATTTGCTCGCTACTTTAATTAATTAATTAGCCTAGAAGTTGGTTTATACAATAAATCTCCATATTACGTCAATATGGCGCACGTCTAAAGTTTAAAAAGTACTGTTTCAAAGCAAACTTTTAAAAATCTAAGCCAGTAAAAAACCTCGAAAATCAATCTTTCTAAAAATTAAACGTATAATTACAAAGGAAATGAGTAAGTAATTCATAGTTCTAAAAAAAACTATTAATTTTATAATACAGTAGGTATGCAAAAACCTTGCACTGAGATGCTGGTGAAGCAAGTCCAGCGCAGCGATTAAAAATTCGTGTGCATCTTGCTGTTCATAACCCGCAAGGTGGCGTGCGTTAGTCCAGACTAAATGAAGAAGTTGGAAAGGCACATAAGCTGTCTTTTCTCCGGCGTAAAATTCCTATTAGCAAGTGGTCATTTATAAATGTTATAATCTAGAAAAGGGGCTGCAACGAATCCTTTAAATTCGCACAAGAGAAGAAGCTTTTTTCGGGCTATAATTATCTTCTTTTTTTTTTATGGAGTTTGTTATTCTCACGACTGAGACGACAGCCACAAAATCGTTGGTAAAATAGATAGGTGCGTCCGATGTCGTTGTGTTTGCAATTCAAGTTACTGCAATGAAAGCTGCTTTTTTGTTCGTTAGTTTATAATAAATTTAATACAATTTTTAAACTGTTTGGACAACACCCCCAGTAAGAATTTCAACATTGTCAAGAATTGGCGTTAAAAGCGGAATGACACTAGGTGCACCAAGTGACGTTGCTCGTATAATAAACAAGTAGCTTTCAGCGAACACAAAAGCCAACACGAAACTGATTTAAAATGACTTTTTGACGCAGTGGCTTATTGGAAAATAAAGTAGCACCATACCTGGAAGAGGTTGGTCATTTCGCACACCAGACAGCGAGCTCGATCACACTCGTGCCGCTCAGCCAGAAAATAATCTCTCAGCATCGGCGTGTGAACGAAAGCCTAAAATATAAGCACGAGGCTTTGATCTAATGGGTTGGGCTCGAATTATTTTTAAAATATATCACAAAGCAAGTGTAATTTTTTGATTAATCAAAAATTTCTCAAAATAGCTTTGGGGTTTGATTTTTGTTTAAATTTTTAAAGCAATGTGTAATTTAAAAAAAAGTGCGTAGCCACTTTTTAATCTCACAAAAGGCCTTATCATACGACTCGGTAAAAGCAGTTGAAAATACGACGCTTTTTTAAAAGGATTAAATGACTTTCGAAATACTCTTCATGAAACGCGTAGTATCTATTAAGGTAAAATATAATTTAAAACCATAGATAGGAAGAAAATAAAAGGAAAGAAGTTAAATGTTCAACTTATTCGATTAAAAATTGCAGTAAAAACAATAATAAGTAAAGCACCTGCAAGATGCAATTCATGAAACACGTATTTCCTAAATTAACTAAACCGCGAAGACCAACATAACTATCTTCGGCGATCTTTCTTCGTTTCGGATTTAAACGTAAGTACTCCAATTCAGTTCCTGCATTTAAACCTTTAATTTAATATCAATGACTACAAAATAGACTAAAATCCGCTAAAAGTATGTTAAGGGTGCCCGAGCAAAGAGGAAATTTGAAAAAAAAATTAAGGAAGCGATTTTCCTATAAAAGCATAATTAGAGAAAAAACCACCGAGTTTAATTAAATAAACATTTTGATGCAAAATGCAAATTTATTTTACAGAAACGGTGCGATTCAATCAACTTCAAACACTTTTCGAATTTTTGTAACGATCTGGCGTTGAGACGGAAATCTAAACCTAATCATTCAAGAAAAAATTACAGTGCAATGATAGATAAGACAGTTTGTCAAAAGGTTTTACGATAAAAACTAGAAATTACCTAAATCAGGTGTGGGCAAACTTTTAATGCTAAGGACTAATGTTTTTTAAATTTTGATAAAAAGGCTGGATAAGCGCCCACAACACACAAATTAGGATTTGAAAATTCGAATTTTTTTTCGGATTCGGGTTTTGACCTGCTGCCTTACCGTGTGGGAAAGTTGGCGTGTCAATGGCCAGCAAAGCTGGTTAGAGCTACCTATTCAAAAAAATTTCCAGGTAAACACAAGAGGAAAGTATACAAAATGAAAAGCTTTAAACCCGGACAGAGTGTATTTGTTACCTTTGGTGGGAAGGCAGCTTATAAAAAAATTTTTGAAGTAAAAGCTCTTCGCTGTTGAGTTATACATGGTGTTTGAAAGCAACACTACAGTAAAATTAACAAAAATTTCCGTAACGATTTTGATTGCCTGTTGGTCTAAAAGAGGGTACAGAGATATACTGGTAAATTTATTGAACTGACAGATGAAGAAAGACATACTGGTTGATTTCAACGAGATGGTGCGCGGCCCATACAACAAGTGTCAATATGCAGGCTGTGCAAAATGTGTTCGGTAATCGCATTATTTCTCGTAGTCTGTAGCCTTTACAATCGTCTGATTTAATACCTCCTGATTTTTATCTGAGGAAGCTGAAGGATATAGTGTATGGAACAATCCCCTTACTACTGAACAACTGAAGGATAACATCAGAGCAGCAACTTAGAGCATCCAGCATCAGGAGTTGGGGCGAGTGTTCATTAACATGAAGCGGCGAGTAAAAGTTTGCTTTGAAGTGCACGGTGGACATTTCCAGCAATTGATGTAAACTCTGAATGGGTCAGCTACTACAAGGTGCTTTAAAATTGAAAGCAATTTACTTAACACGCTTAATAGACGTTATTGAATGATTTGATACAAACAAAAATCCTTTTGTTTTTCCTATGTATTTCAAAGCAGTTTCTATTTAACTGTTACTTTTTGAACACCGGTAGTACAAAAATTTATGAGATGACGTTCGATGGCTGCCTCCGGCTTAATGTAATCTGAAAAAGTCCGCCTTAGTCTGCTTGGAAAAGGTACCTGTCCCGCTGTTTGTAAAGAGTCTGTTCCTAAACGAGCCCGACTCCTTGAGGTTAGCACATCGGCGGATGATTATCACCGATTACAAAGTGACACATTTCTGCCTCTTGTCCGATATTTTCCATGTAGAACTAGCGCTTTGTCAGATGTGAAATTGACCCAATTTAACAGTTTTTTCAGACTACTCATTTTAGATAAGTTGGAAATTTTTTTAAAAAGAAGGCGGCACATGTAAACTTGGATCACCTTGACATATTACTAAAAAATAAAAGACTGTGTCGTTGGTGAGATAAATCTGTGAAACAAACTGCATCTGCCTCCAGTTTGCCCACCGTTGATCTAAGCGAATAAATTAAAGTTGGAAAGATATGAAACAATTTACGATTATGATTATTACCAGACGGTTCCCAGTACGGAAGAGTTGACAGCACACTTTCGCACCAGCCATTGAAACGACATACTTTTCGCCATTCTTTCTAAAATATACCCAGCTAACACGCTCAGGTAAATATTTTTGCCAACATAATAAAAACAAAATTAGAAAAATGAAATGAATTAAAATTTAACCCGTCTTAATCAACTATCTTTTTTAGTATACAGGCTTTGCTTTTTAATCTGAGCTTGATTAAGTGCTTCCATTTTATGTTTCGTAAAACAACATCGATTTTCGCTATATCATACACTTTGCCAATGCAATTAAAAAATAAAAAAATGTACATTTAAATAGAAAAACTACAAACCTGGGCAATTAGTTCAACATCTTTGTCATAAACATAATCTTGACATACGAAGCAATGAATCTGACCATAGCTGAGGTCCATTGCTAAGTAATGATTGCTTTCTTGAGCATGTCGATGAATATGCTTTCTGAAAGGCAAGAAAATTATATATTGTTAGAAAAGCTTTGAAGCACACCATCTGAAAGTACCACCAAAAGTAATGCATTACATGGTAAAGTAGGAACAAATTTTATTTGTACAGGTAACAAAATTGCTAACAATTCAAAATAAATTTTGCAGAAGCCTTGAATAAATAGTGACTGCTAACAAAATAACAATTGTGAAGATTTTTTTGTTGAAGCAAGTGTTAAAATTATTCAATTTTTATTATTCTGCTGTATTTTTTTTTGGATAGGTTGAGCTAGAAAAAATAAATCTGAGGCTTCAAGTTGATTTTTTACTTTTTTTAAGGTACTTTTCAAGCTATTGTATATTATTAGTATGAAATTCTGTGAGTGATGGTACTGAGTAGCCTCAGTATTTCTATTCAAAATTTTATAAATTCTTGTTGGAGCCATATGTATGGCCAAATCAAAATTAGTGACTTGCAGTTTGGAATTAATAGAATGCAAAATAAATAATACAAAAACACAGCAGGTACTAATAGTAATCTAAATTGTAATCTAGATTGCTTGTATTAAAAGCCAACTAGTTGATTGTATAGTGCAAGAGTTCTCAATCTTTTATTGCTTGTAAACAAATAAAGGCAATTTTAATATGCCTGCAGACAAGTAAAAAATTACCGTTTTAAATTACCAGAATAAAAAGATATTAGGAAAAGTTTGCTCTGCAGATGAAAGTTTACAGGCAGAAGAAAAAATGGAAAAATTAGGCAAAGATACTCAATATTTTGAAGTTAAATAAATAACCCAAAACATGAACCACATATAAATTTTCAGGAAATGTTTTAAGTTAGTGATGAAAACAATAATTCTAGTTTTGCACCAAGGCAAGTAGCAATCAGAACTGCAGAGATAGCAATAAAATTTATAGCTCCAGCTCCAGCACTGCTTCAGAATTTTAAAGTGACTGGCTCCATCTTCAGCCTTGCTCCTGCATTTTGAAAATGACTGGCTCCAGCTCCAACATTTGACCTTATTCCTAAAATTGCTTAATATAATTTTTTTAAACATTATCATAATGTTTTGATGATGATTGCCTCAGACTGCAGAGCAAGATAATGAAAAACATTCATCTTGCTTGTGGTGAGGCCTTCAATGTTCAGTAGAAGAATAGTGGGTCCTCAGGACTTGTTGGCAATGTGCCCTGAAAAGGGCAGTTTTTTCACACATTAACCCATCCTGAAAAGGACATTTTCTGATTGGCAGACCGTTGCTGAACATCAGAATGGGTAGATATCCTTCCGTTTTGGCAGGTTTGGTTCTGGTCTGTCATGTTTAAAAGCAGTGATAGACAAACTTATATCCCAGGTTGTGAGAAAGCACCTGCCATCTGTTTTGATTAGACTTATTATTATTGTAAAGAAACTACTAGTTTGCAGTAGATGTATTTAAAAAATTTTGATTTAATTATGGTACCATAATTCCATTAATAAAATACAAATAGTTTTTTATTCCAGTATTTTTAA
Organism: Diplosoma virens; assembly: GCA_963680785.1. Classification (NCBI taxonomy): domain Eukaryota; kingdom Metazoa; phylum Chordata; class Ascidiacea; order Aplousobranchia; family Didemnidae; genus Diplosoma; species Diplosoma virens. The sequence goes on from OY796892.1 coordinate 16,987,753, forward strand.
AATGAATGGCTTTGGCTTCAGCTCCTAACTCTAAAATTTTCTTCAGCTCTGGCTCTCAACTCCAGTTCTAGCTCTACAGCCCTGGTAGCAACACCACAGTGCAAATAATGTAAAAAAAAACTTTGTCATGATTGTAAATTTTAGCCAGAGATCAGTCTTTTATTCATTTAAGTAAAAGGCTGCCATCAGCAAAGTAATGCAGCTGACACTGAAAATCTAAACTTAGTATTCCCTTTACAATCCACCTTAACTTTCTGTAGATTATAAAAGGTAGATCATATGTACAGATGTTAAACAAAAATCAAGTCAGGATTAATTTATAAAAATGTCATTTCTCAAATGCTGCAGCTGGGTCTGCTTACTACTACCATAAGTATGGGTAAAGCTTTTGTTTCAAACAAATTTTACAGTTATCTGAACCATATGTTTATCTAAAACATTTGAAGCAATTCTTTTGAACATCATTACTATTTCATATTATAACTTTTTATACAAATTACAAGACAATGGGGGGGGGTACAAAATTTAAAGAATATATAGCATTAGATTACCCCATGAAAAAAATATCATTAAAACATTAATTTTATATTGGTTTTTTGAGCTCTGGATTCATTGTAAAAGTTTTCTGAAAGATGATTCAGTGCAATGTCAAAGAATAATCAAGAGATTACCCAAACTTAATTTCAGAGATTTCAAGATATTATTTTTTAGTAAAATGTTGTATTTTGTTTAGATACTTAATAACTGTAACTTAGAGCCTCTTGCTAAGACCATATCTATTTATGGCTAAGCCTGCCAAATGAAGAAAAATGTATAAAGTGTTATAAAGTGCCTTTGTCATAGAAACAACAGAAACTTTTTACAAGCATGTAAGAACTTGAAATAAAAATCATTTTGATGCAAAAAGCTTATTTCGAATTACCCTTCATAACATGCAAAATAAATGCAGTGAAGACAGGTATGTAAACGACCAGAATATGTATTACAAATTCGGCAAACACATGATCTTGCTCTCACCTGAAAAAAAATTGTTACAATATATCAAACTTATTTTTTCAAACTGAAATACAGCAGGGTTTTATAATTTACAGTTTTTCTATATCGTAATTAACCTTAAATCAGGATAATTGAAATGGGCATAATGATGTCAGAATCACTCATTAACACAAAAGGTATATAAATTTAATAAACTTTATATTTAGTTTCAATTTGTGTTTTGTTAAAAGATTTTGTCCTATTTATTACAATGCTTCTTTGACACAGATATCAAACAAAAATTGTCTGTAGCAAAAAGTTCTTCCATCACATACTAAGTTTGAAATATGATGTGCTCATGTATGTTTGAAGTACTCTACCTGCTACAACAGTAAAGATGACAAATTATAGTTGAACTTAGCAATAACAATAACAAACATATTTGCAACTGTTTCAAAAAAGCATTAAAAAAATACACACATAACTATCTATTAAAGTTACTTCAATTGAACTAAAATGAGGTAATTATTCATTAGATGGCTACATTATCAGAAAAAACAAATACAATTTGTTAAATACCTTACAGCTTTGACACAGAATTAAGCTTTGCTTCTACAAAATACTTAATAATATATATTGCAAGATTTATTATAAATAAAAATTAACAGTTTTATTATTACCAAGTGATGCAAACAAACATAATAATTTACCTGTCGAGCTTCATGAGTACTACAGTTAACCAACCATTTTTGAGTTATTTTAAATGGTTCAAGACCATGCGTTTGCTTGAAACTTGTTAAGTGGGAACATGATAACTCATTAGACATCACAGAAGTATTAAAAACTGTATATATATAAAAAGTAATTTTTGAAAAATGAAATTGAGTGATGATAAAAAGTTAAGCAGTTATATAAACTAACTGAGTGATAACTCAACATTTTTATATATGCAAAAATATTGGATCCCATTCACTATTCTCCGTTCTGACTTAATAAGCTTTTAAATATGGGGGAATCTCCAAAAGCTAAAAGGGAAGTGACGGTTAAGCATGAATGAGACCCAAAATATTTTAAATAGAACTAGTAAGTTTACGCGGGTCTCTTTTACCATTCGCCGTTAGTAACCTCACAAGCTCTGGGGATTTCCCAAAAATTTAAAGCTTATTATGTCGGAACGGTGAATAATAAACGAGATGCGTTTATACAGCTTTTTCACAATAGTAAAGTGTATAACCAATAAAATTTAATAAGAATGCATGCAATGGGTAGCGTGACTAAGCGGGAAGAGCGTCGTATTGATGTCGAACGTGTACAAAACGTTCAATGTTCAAAACCTCCTCGCGTCATTCTATTGTGTTTGTGAAAAAGGCACTTTACGGCACTTTCCTCTGCTTAATTGGCAGTCTTAGCAAGCATGCATCTCTAAATTTCAGTCATATCTCTAAAAAATCTTGGCCAATAAATAGGCTGACCATGCATCCCGATTTTTTAGGGTTTTGTACAGCCCGGTTTGCCAGAAATCCAAGACTGAAACAAAATGAAGACCTTTTTTTTAAGAGAGCACTACTTTTTAGGGCCTAATATCATGAAATCCGAGACAAATTCGAAGTCAAGACCTTCTTTGCTTCTTCGGAAATGTGGTATGCCTACCAATAAACAACCAGACAGGAATATCTTGGCGTTTCTCGAAAGAAGGGTAATTTAACGATGACCTGCAGAAACCAGATGAAGGTTCAGGCACGGATTTAAAAGATTTTTTGGGCGGGGGGGGGAAAAAATTTAATATCAATTGAACAAAAAAAAACAAGCAAAAATAGGGCCTCGGAAATAAAGATTCTGTTATTCTGAATATATTGGATAGTAATTTGCAAATATTTCTTTCCAAGATTGAGCTTAAAAGACTGGAAAGAAAACTTTCACCTTTACTTAGGCAATAACTGCTAAAGCATTGGACAAAAAGCAACAAGAAAATTTTAAAATAAAGGTTGAAGTAAGATATGTTGATTCTTTTTTTTGAGCGTATCTATTGATCATACGCTACGATAGTAATGCAGAACGGGATTATAAGAAATTCAAACCAAAGAACTGATGAGTCTGTTCCGTTCTTAAAAATTGCCCCCATTATGTATATTTACAATCTCCTGAAAAATCTCTTTGATTTCGCTTTGGTCCGGCTCAAATAGCCGAAGAAATAACGGTTTTATAAGCAATTTAAATATTTTACATTTATTTACAAGAAAATGGCAACACTGCTTAATTTCATAATTTTTGGAGTAAATTCTAGATTATCCGCTTGACCTGTTTTGACTATGACGTAATAGTGATTGTTTGTGATTAACTTGATTTGAGTAAATTTCAGAACGTTCCAGATACTTATGACCGAGTGATATAAATAAGGTTCGCTCGGAAGCATTATTATGATTCGTTGTGGTAACTTAGTATTGGAAATTTGTTAGCTGTGTGAATTAATCGTTTTTGAACGCAAGTCTCTGGTTGTCTACGTGATTGCTGAAGAATTAAGCTACTGAATGTGTATTTGCTGTTGATTTATACTATTGTGGGCTCCTAAGTAGATTGGGGTATATTTTTTAATAAAGAAGATATTGTGGTAGTCTGAGCTGTGATTTAGCTAGACTATATTTTTGCTGTTACTGGTTCCTAGGGCTGATCCAGTAAGAAGATTTAAGAATTTTATCTTTTAGTAGACAGCCAAGATTGTGTTATCGGTGAAAGCCTTCATAACAGGCACCGAAAGGTTATAAGATTAAAAAACGTACTGAGTTACTGAATTAAGTTCCACAAAATTTCAAAAAACTTTTTACCAGCTGAACATAAATTTCAAAAACTTTAACAAATTTTTAAAAATTTGCTACAGAGTCCTTGTCCAATGTCCATACATTTTCCTAACATGCAGGAAAAGGTAGGAAGTGTTATACCAGTGGTTCCCAACCTGAGGTCCACAGAGTAATTTTCGGGGGGTCCACGAACTTTTCTTGTACAAGATGAAAGCGATAATGCGAAAGAAAAGACCCTGCCATATGGTTTAGCTTGCAAAAAATGACTAGTTTTCGCAAAGCTAGAAACCAAGCTTCACTCTGCGACTTCGTACGAAATGTAGATTAGGCTATTTGAACATACGTACATGTTTACTTCAAAACGGTATAAAAGTAATAAAATTCAATGCGATATTTTAACATTTTTTGCCTTTATGAAGCTTGTCTATCATGGAAAAATTTCTGAGAGACATCTTATTTTATTCTATAATTTAAGACGATTTACTTGCATAGTTTTGATAAACAGGCTTGTTGAGAAGCAAGCCGAACTGAATATTATAGTTGCGTATTGCTTGAGAGAGATAAAGCAGCTATTTTTTTTTTTTTTTTCTTTTAAATTTCTGCATTTATCTTACTAACTCACAAGGAAGCATCGGTGACAAAGTACTAAGAGCAACTGTAAAGCGATTACCTCGATCTGCTTCGGGAAATGCCAAGATATTGTTGTCCGGTCGAAATTTTCTATTTTGGTTTTTTACTTTTTATTAGAGATATGACTGAAATTTTAAAACTGCTTGTTAGGACCTTCAAGCCGAGGAAAGTGCCATGGAGTGTCTTTTCAAGGACAAACAAGAATTTAGTCTGATTAGGTTTTGAACAGTGACCGTGACAATAAAGTTCGTGATTAAATCGTGGCGTTTTTGACCGATCGATAATGCTGCAGACTGTTTTCTTGATAGTTTTCTTTCCAATCACAATTTTGGCAATTTGTTCGCACACGGCTTTAATCAGCCTCTAACGAGGGTTTTTTTTTGCCATAGCAAGAGATGGAAATTACAAAAAGTTTTAGATTGGTTTCGTTTAAACTTTTATCAGAATTTTGGGGATTCATTAAAATCAGAATACTTTTGGGAAAGCTTCTCGATCTTTATAAAAACGTTCAGTCTTTTTGCAAGTATTTTAAGTGATGAGAAATACATTTTTAATTTTAAGAGCTTCATAAGCCATTAGAGAGAACGTGGAAACAAACCACACGTTGAGGTTTTTCTTCTTTAAAAGTATTTATAGATGTAATCCCATATACCGGTACTCAATATAGCCAATGCTTTATTCTACTTTTGCTTCTTCTTGTAGCTCATTCTTAAATTAAATAAAAATCCACAGAAAATGTGTTTATTGAAAACCTTGTCCAATCTGTCAAATTCAATCATTAATGCAAATTAACAGAAAAAATCTTAGTCAGCTTTACTTGTTTCTACGGACGAGGGGAAAGACTCGTCTAATCCTGCGCAGTCAGGTATTCGAAATTCTAATTGTTTTGGATCAAAAGGATTTAATTGGCGTTTCAAAATGCGTGTGAATAAAACAATTTAGGTTATACAATTCTTTAACCAGGAAACTATTTGAAATCAGATTTTACAATTTAACTAGAATTAAGCAATGATCTAGACCTTATTCAAATAGAATAAAATAAATACAAAAGATTAATGGAAAAACAAACGCAAACAGTATTACAAAACATACCTAATCCTACTCTAGCTAAATCAGCGTATAAACAAACACTAACCTAACCCTAAACTAGCTAAGCTAAAATTGACCAAGTAAAAAATGGATGAAAGAACTCTGGCGCTATAAACAGAAGGAAACAAAGCTTTTTAAGAACAAAATTCGCGCCGCGAGAGAACGAACAGAAAGAAAACAAATTGCAATAATGATGTGCCGCGTGAGAACGAACAGAAATGAAAACAAATTACAATAATGATTAACTGAGTAAAAGAATTAGCGACGCGAGTTCAAAACCAACAAAAACGGTAAAGTGAAGTTTTAACGGAAACAAAAACAAATTTAAAACATATAATAGTCCTTTTGCCAAGCTGGAGGTTTTATTGTTCGCCGTCTTGACGGGACCTCACAGCTTGGCGCATCATCCGTCGCAACATTACTTTCTACAGTTTATTCAAACTACTGTAATAAGATCTAATTTCAGCGTTATAATCTTTCCTGTTCTAATAGTGACGGTTCTGATCAGCGGTTATAATCTTTTTGAATAAGGCTCCACATGCTACAAATTACGTTTTCGAAAAACATTAATTTACACACAAACACTACAGTTTGTTTTCCGTATTTCACTTTTCCCAAGTATGCCTTTTAGTTTATACGGATTATAAAGCAAATCCTGTTAGGTTTTGGTCAACTTACAGATTCAGGACACCGAGCACATCTAAGATGTGTTGTTTATTTTAGCGAAAAATTGCAAAACCTTAGTTTGAGACGAAGATGACGTAGCAATGCTGTTTTTTAATCTTTTCTCCCATCTTATTCATTGCAGGGTATACTTTGACAAAACTGTACTTATTTCATTGCAAGCATAGATTAGGCCTAATCAATTTTTCCATGAGGCATAGCTACCGATGAAGATTCAAATAAAAATTAATACCTCCGGGTAAGTGTTGGTTCAAGATGAGCATAAAAACATTTGATTTCTTTATAATAAAAAATAATTAAGCTGTTTCGTCCAACTAAATTTGCAGACTACATGCCCGCCATTTGTTACTTATTCTTCCTTAACACAACTACTCTAACTCTAACTTTATTTAATTGTATTCGGCGGTCGACCACGAAGTAAAAATAAAACATCGTTGTAAACATCTAACTAGACAAAAAATACGGTAGTATTTTTACTTGACGTCAGTGCTAGATTAACCCTATGAGCAGACTAAGCTCGTGCTTAGGGCATCGAGAAGACAGGAACACAACAAAAAATTTTCGGTTATGTTTAAGTTTAGGGGCGTAAACTTTTGGAATCTTTTAAACTTAAAAATATGTCTTCCCGCTTAAATTTATTGCTGAACACAAATTCATGCAAGTAAGAAGTGAACCAATTACGAGATGCCCAATACTTGGATTATTTATTAGGGTTATGATTATTAACCACTTTGAGGCGAGGCATGTACATTTACGTCAAATTTTGTTTTGCATTCAAGGACGGGAGACAAATACGTACGTCTACACGGTTTGCCAAAATAACGGCTATCTTATTCAACAAATAGCACAAAAGGTTTAGGAGTTCATTATTGTTGAAGTTATATCTTCTGGTTATTTTAGTTTGTCAGTTGATTTAACACCAGATCTATCACATTTCGATCAGCAAAGCATAATACTTCGATACTTAAAAAATGGACAACCTATTGAACGCTTTTTAACTTTTCTGAAATTAGGAAGTCACACCGGTATCTAAATGTTACAGCACTTACGTGAAGATTGTAGGCTACATTTTTTCAAATGTAGAGGTCAATCTTATGACATTGCTACTAACATGTCTGGGCGTTATAAAAGGATGCACTAACAAATTTTAGAGGCAAACAAATATGCTATATATGTGGCCTGTTCTGCTCATTTACTAAATTTGGTTGGCCGAAGTGCTGTTGACTGTTGTCAAGTGGTTGTTCATTTTTTCTCAACAATACTGTACAGTACAGTTACTACATCATTTTTTCAGCTTCTACCAGTGGTTGGAAAATTCTTGAAAATTATATTAAAAATTAAAATGCCCTAAAATCCCTCTCTGTACAAGATGGGAGGCACATGCTATGGCAGTAGCGGGAATTTTCAAATTTTTTATGAAATTTTAGAAGCATTGAAATATAGCCTACAGTCCAAAACCAGACACAAAAAGGAGATGTTATAAGAGAAACAAATAATATTGCAGATAAAATGCAAGAGATGGAACTTAGTTTTATGCTAAATTTCGGAATAATATTTTGCAAAATTTTCAAAGAGTGAGCAAAGTTCTACAAAAGAAGGACGTGAACTTAAAAGCATATGCAGATCTGTATGCATCATCAGCGAGTCACGAGATGAATTTGAAAACTGTGAGAAAAATGCAAAGGAAATATTACCAGATGTCGCGTACAACGCTGCTACAACTTGTAAACGTATCAAAAAAAAGGTTTCCAATGATGAAAAGCACCAGAAGGGTATATCTGAATGTCAAAGATAATTTTTGTGTAAAACCTTCTGCACAATCCTAGACAAACTTACAACAGAAATGAAAAAAGGAGGTTAGGCAAACAAAAAAATAGCAAAGAGATTTTCTTTTCTGAGTGATATTTCACAGAATGAGACTGCATCATCTACAAACATTGAAAGGTATTTTGAGTGTTGTCAAAAGTTGATTGACCCTTACTACGAAGATTTCAACAGTAATTTCTCAGCTGAATGTCAGCAATTTCATTTATATCTGCGACATAAGTTCAGTGCAACAGAAAATGTAAACACAAGATTCACAGATACTGAACTTTATAAAGTAATAATAAAAAATTATATTACAGTAAATCTACCTTTCCAAATATAGACATTGCATTTTGCATATTTCTAACATTAGGCATAACAGTAACAAATTGCTCAACTAAGCGTTTATTTTTACAATTGAAATTGATAAAGAACTCCATCAGAACATTCATCAGGCAGGATACCTATTACGATAGGAATCGAACCATCAGCGTTTGTTGACTATTGTACCGTGGTGCAGTAATCTGTGTTTATTTCGTTTGTAGCCATACCTCGGGTAATTGTGCGTTTGTGTAATGGTAGACAACAACAAAATCATTTATTCGTGTTATGTTCTCGCATTGGTAATATCTTGATTTATTTTTCTTTTTGATAAAAATAAAAAAGCAAGAACAAAAAGAAACAATACCTTATCTGTATTATGTATTACATAAGATTGACTATGAAAATCTTATCAAAGACTTTGCTAGGAAAAAAAGTAGGAGGCATTTATTCAACAAAAAAAATAAATTAAAGCGATACTTTACAAAATGTTCAATTTTCAATAAATATCCTTTTGTTTTTTTATTGTTTCTGTTTCGAAATACAAATGTATAGGGGCACCAAAATTATTACTGCTTAGGGCCCCTTGTCAGGTTTATCCGGCCCTGCTTGACGTGTATACAATATTTTTGTATTGTTCTTTTATTATAAACTTGTTCGTTTTATCTTGGCGTATAGCAAAATTTAGCAGCAACTGAGTGAGTGTCAATTCACAAATAGCTGTGATATCTTTCTCCAATACTTGTGACAACCAGGATAGATTTGTACAGGTTATCACACTTTTTTGACTGTTTTAAAAGTCTCCAAAAACATGTTTATTGTCGCTGAATAGCCAAAAAAATACTCCAAAGTTATAGCTGAAGACTTTAACTAAAGAAAAAAAACAAAAAAATATGAAAATGGACCAACTATTTGCTAGAATATAAAGTTTGAAATTTCTGACAATCAAACCCGGTTTCCCCTACTTAGGACAACCGTAAAGCGATGAGGCCTACACTAACCTGCTTTTGGAGAACACAAAAGGCTGCCGTCCGGTTGAAACTCTTTATTTGGCTTTTAGTTCTTATTTAAAAGATGTCTGAGCTGATAGCTAACAGAACAAAGCAGAGGAAAGTAGGCTACCGTCTTTCTCAAGGACACAATGGAATTGAGAAACCGTGACCAAGCCTATCGCTTTTTGCCATCTATATTTCGCTTATAGATACTCAGCCAATGCTGGCGACCTTCAATGTGATAATGACTTATGTTTTCAACTTTAAGATTTTAAGAATATATTCAAATATTGCAAGCTTCTTATATGTCGGAGTGCTCCAATTCGTAACTCCTTCCACATTTCAAATTTTTATATAAACTGTGAGCATTAAGGTTTCCAATTTCCAGGTTTTAAAAATATCCGAAAAAAGAGAAAAATCTAATCCAATCCCGGGATACCGAAAAACAGGAATTTTACACATACAGCACAAGAGCAAAACAAGGCAAAAATGCGTTAAGCTTGACTTGCTGACTTTAAACAAGCTTTTAAAAGTAAGCAAGTAAAAATAATAGTTATCACGTTTTTTCAATGCTTAACATAACTAGGACAGTGATTTTCATATTCGAAGTCGAATTTGCAAAAACGACTGATGCAAAAATATAATCACAGTGATGCAACATACAAGCCAAATGTAACTGAAGTGTATCAGTAGTACTGATACAACAACAGTTGATCAAACGACATTTGATCGAAATGACAGTTGATAAAAAAAGATTTACTTTTGTATGTTTCTGCGATTAAACAATATCTTTGTTACTGTAAATTAGATTCGTTAAAAGTAGAGGCCATCAGTAGGAAGACACTTTGTTTTTAATTTTTATAACTTTTTTGCTAACGTCAAGTTCAAGGTTTCTCAACAAAGTCCTAGGGTATTTTTAGGGGGGTAACAAATAGATTTCTTGTCATGATTATGTTTCTTTAGATGCCTATTGCTGCCATCTTTTTGCATTTTTTTACATTGTACTCCTATTTGATAAGACATTGTAAGATGTTAAAGGTTACAGCGACTGTCAACATTAAAGTTGTCCTTGCTGCAGAATAGAAGCTGGAAAAGTTGAGAAGTTTTAATGTGTTGAAATACGTCTTTGAAAAAGACTGAGCCAGGCCGAAACAGGCTGAAATTTATCGATTCCGGTAGTTATAAAGATTTAAATGTTTTGAGAGCAGTATAAGATAATCATAGTTCTGCACAGCACATTAAGCAGTTTTTATATAAACTTTGCCTTTTCTTGCTTTTTTTTTTGGTTAACCTGCTTCCTGTGTAAAATGTAAATTTTTATCCGTGTTATTACTCTTTTCGTTGGCCCGAGAAAAATTTAAATTCTCTAGTCGCAACTATTTATAAAAATTGCACAATGGAGGTTCTTTCTTGCGAAGAAAATCAAGATGGCTTTGCAATGAATTGTTGTAAATTTTCACTGTCATTATTCGATAAAGTGTCGTTTCGATTGAGTGTCGTTTCGATTGAGTGTCGTTTTTACCAACTGTCTTTTCGATCAAGTGTCATTTGATCAACTGTCGTTCGATCAGGGATCCTTCGTTCAACTGTCGGGTCACGGTATTAGTACTGTCGATTGTATTAAAAATTTTAATCAAATCTAAAACTAAAAATTATAGATTTATACTTTTTTGTTATGTATCATTTACCATTAGAAAAAAAGGAAAATGGGAAAAGCAAGAATGCAATAAATCTCCGGAATTTCGGAATCGGGATTCCGGTTTTTAAACCCTAGTGGGCAGTAGTTAGTGAGAAATTATCTCAGAATGTAAAATATAGTTGTTAAAATTTTTTCTTTTTTTGTCTTCATTTGACTTTAAAGATAAATTAGAATTGTCTGAACCATTATTAGGAGCTCTTTTACATTAAAAAAAAACTTCTGGGGTTTTTTGATCTTTGCAGCCAGCGTTTTTAATGTTTGTAAATTTTGCAGTGTAGTTTTAACTTTATTTTTCTATTTTCCAAACTATTTGAACTTCTTATCAAAAAGAATCATAATAATGAAAATTTTTTGGTGGGCCACAGGTGCGGACCTGGGTTTGGACTATCCTTTTGTGAGTAATTAAGCAGAAAACAATAACCAATAATTCAAATCAATCCTCCCCTAACCCTAAAGTAAATAAATATGACATCACTATTATATACAGTATTATTTGGTTCGAAGAGCGTTGAAAGCGATTGTCATTAGCGGACTTATGCATGTGAAACAAATTTATGACCGAGGTGATCATTCCCGAATTTTAAAGATTTCAAACAAAAATTTTGAATTTCTCCCAAATTTAAAAGAAAAAAATTTTTTTTCACAAAATTTTGACAAATTACATTTTGCATCATGTGGTCGTTAGCGCTCCCTAATCAGCAATCACATAAAAATAAACGTTGTTGCGGCTGGTCTAAACCTGGTATTTGGTAAAAACGCAATTGAATTCATAGAATGGCAACATTGGTCATGCTCTACTTGATTGATATTGAGCAAATGTAAGATTTTCTCTTTGATTTCGATTGAGTTTGTGTTCGGTAGTTTGGTCAATAAATATTTGAAAATCGGTATTGCTAAACCGTGCTTGTTTGATTTTACCTGCCATCAATTACATATTGAAAATAACTTTTCTTTAATCTCTATATTTATCCTCCTGACTCGCAGGAAAGCGACGGAGGCGCTAATACGTAGAGCAAGCAATTACCCCGATCTGCTTCAAAAGATGCCAAGATATTGCTGTCCGACTAAAATTTTTTATTTTGGTTTTTTAGTTTTTGTAAAGATATGACTGAAATTTAGAACTGCTTGCCAAGACCACCAAGCAGGGAAAAGTGCCGTAAAGTGTCTTTTCCAAGGACACAACAGAATGGCGCGAGTAAGTTTTGAACCGAGACCATGTCGATCACAATCACGGTGCTCTAACTGCTCAACCACGCTGCCGATATTTTATATGCAGCATTAAGATCAGGTTGCCAATTGAGCCCGATCTTGGCAAAATTTAGCTTTTTATAAATTTTAACTCGCTAAAATTTACATTTAGCCCTAGCGTGCTTTTTAACCCTAGAAAAAAAAATTGCAGTAAATTTTTTAGCGACCCAAAAATATCGAATAAAAAATTTTTTGCGACCCAACAGTAGAAAGTCTCGCGACTCAAATTTGGGTCGCGATCCACTATTCCGCTAGAGTTTCCGTTAATTTGTGTCTTATTACGAGAAAATCCGCTAGAACAGATGCCATGTGCAGACCCTTTTTGGTTTCTCAAAAAATCACTAGACTGCAAAGACAAAAATCATAAAATCCGGGACCGATTCAAAGTAAAGCCTTTTTTTCTACCAATTGCATAAATTTCTCCACTAACCACATTTGGTTGTGATTGTATGCTCCCCCTTTCAGTAATCCTCGGTACGCCACTGTTGGTTAGAAATTATTTATTTTTTAAACAAAAATTTTTGTTACTTGAACCCAACTTTAGGTAATGCAACTGACCGCGAAATAGCTTCACCAAGTTATCGTTTTATATTGGTCCTAAGACAAAATGATTTTTTACGTTAAGGTGAATTTAACTTTTTGACAGAGTTTTTTCGCAGCTATATCGAAAAGCACTTTATTCACGATTTGATTTTGATTGGTTTTCTAGTAGTCTACAATGTTCCTTAACCACCAATTTCAGTTAACTTTTCTACCGGTCCGCCACAATTTACTTCTCTATTTTTTACTTCAATTTCAAGATCTTTAAGCGCTATGAGTTCATATTAAAAACAGGAAATTTTGAAAAATTGATCCAAAACGTAGCACATTTAGTTAGGATTTTAAAAAATACTAGTTAGGTCTGTGTGTAACGTGTAAACCTAACATAAGTCTTGAGATGATGTTTAAAGAAAAAAAGTTTTTGGGAAAAATGTGAAGTAGGAACTTTTTTTGATCTTAACTTAAATAAGCAACAACCGAGCCACACAAATAAGCTAACTAGAACATGGCGGACCAATTTGATTTTGGTCCGCCATGTCCTAGTTAGCTGGTAAATAGAATAGCGTGAGTCTTAGATAAATTTAGAATCTAGGACAGTGTTTCTTAACCTGTGTGCTGCGAAACTTTAAAAAAAACATTAGTTCATTGTTTTGCCACCTCTTTTTAGAGAACGCTACTTCTTAGGACTTATCGAGTCTTTTTCGCTTCTTTTTTTTTATATGAACACTACTTTTTGTGGTAGTGCTCATACACGCTTCTTTACAAGTCCATTAACGATGCCTTGCTCATAGTGGCCGGATGCATGCGTCTCACACCAACGTATAATCTTCTATCTTAGCAGGCATCCAACCAACCGAACTTCGCCGTCAAAAAACCGTACCGTGTCTAGCTCGCTGCGCTTAAAAGCCGGAACACTTCCCTATTTAAAAGGCTCCTGTCTCCACTTAGTGAACAGCTGCGGCAACTTAAATCAAGACATCCATTTGCTGCAGTAGAACTGCTGAACGATCCGCCCAGTCAAGCATCAGTGTAGCACGATGGGCGGAATATAGCTGGAGCATGTAGTGGCGAAAAAATACCTCTCGACTCCATATATTTATTAAAGACGTCAGCCCCACGCCACCGGGAATTGGCTTTCCCAGACCTGCATGGGTCAGGCTTAACCGCCTCCGAATCAATATTGGTCTACTCGGCTCAAAATCGCACAAAGGAGTATGGCTTCTACGGCGGCCTGTGAGGCGCAAAGGAGCAGATAGCTGAGCACGCAATAAGATCTTGCATCATCTATCACCATCCAAATAGAGATCGTGCTCTCTCAGATGTTGACAAGAGCCTGGCGACCTGGCTGAAGAAAACATGTCTGGCCATTTAGTGGACCATCCACTCCCGTCCATCTCCCCCAAACAAAGAAGAAAAAGAAGACTACTTCTTAGAAATAAAAATCAAGAAATTTGAGACAGAATAAAAGTGAAGATTTTTTTGGGAAACACTACTTTTTAGCGACGAAAATCAAGAAATTAGAGACAGATTCAAAGTAGACCTTTTTTTTAAAGAGCACTACTTTTTAGGGACAAAAATCAAGAAATTTCTTCCAAGTGAACTTCGAAAAAGTTGCAAAATGTGCAGCAGGTGGAAAAAAGTTGAGAACCAGTGATCTAGAATAAGGTGAACAATCAAATCATTATTTTGTTTTGCGATTAAGTTTATAATGAACTGAAGGTGTTGCTGAGGCTACAAGTGTAGCTTGTACAAAAATCCTTTTGAATAAAGGGGAAAACGATTTGTTTTGTAAATGTCTTTCTTTTTATGGCTGCCTTGTTTATCCAAGAACAACGTACTTGTTCAAGAATATAATAACGAACAAGGTTATGACCATCAATAATTTTATTAAATTGATTTGGTTTCTTAAAGCAAACAGTACAAAAATTCACATTTTTATCACGCATACAGACATATATTTTAATTTATTGCACGCCATTCGAGATAAAATAAGGGTTGTATTGTGAAACGTTAATATTTTTCTTTACTTTATGTTTTTGTACGTAATAATAGTAGAAGTAGTTTGACGTGGAAATCGATTATGCTTCATTAAATTAAGATTATCAAAATTATAGGGGAAGTAAAGAAAATTGCCGTGACAACAGTTTGACGTACCGTATTAACATCATATAGTTTCTACTTAAAATAGAGAAGGCTGTAATAAACAAAAAATCAAGCCTGCCATTCTCGTAGGCATAGAACGAGTCTTCTTAGAAAAAAGAGATCTGTTTAGAAGATGTTTTTTATTTTGTAACCAATAGTGCTCGGATAATTGCATTTCGTTGACAGTTTTATTCATTTATTTATGTTTTATTCTTTGTCATCATAAATAGCAACGAGCATATTTAGCATACAGAGTTAATAAAGATCAAGAAAAAAAAGGGCCCAAGATTAGACGGCAAAACATACAGAAAATAATCTAAAGTAAGCTAGTAGAAAGCAAGGATCAATAAGGAAGGATCATATTATACAAATATATTATACTATTATATTATACAAATATATTCTTATAAGGATCATATTATACATATTATACAAATATATTATGCTTCTATATTATACAAAAAGTCACACCTTTCATCGCTAATTAGCAAGTCACAACGTCAACTCGTTTTATTGCTTCTTCCTTTTTCTAACCCCGTCTTTAACAAAACACAAACTTCTCAACATTTTGTTATTTTGTTTATGTGGCGGAGCAGAAATAAAAGAAAACTGAACTGAACTGAATCAAAGGTTGTGGATTTTGCGAAAAGGATGGATTTGGCGATTGTCAACACTTATTTCAAGAAGAAAGATGAATACAAGGTGATGTATAAAAGTGGCGGAAAAAGTACCCAAGTAGATTATATGATGTGCAGAAGGAGGAACTTGAAGGAAATGTGCTATTGTAAGGTAATAGCGAATGAGTGCGTAGCAAAGCAGCACCGTATGGTGGTATGCAAAATGACTCTTATGGTAAAAAAGAAAAAAAGCAGAGAAAGTAAAGCCAAAGATACGATGGTGGAAACTGAAGGAGACAAGCTATCAATAAACGTTTAGACAAGAGAGAGCGTGAGGGTTATAAAGGATGAAAACGGTAATGTTATGGTAAATTCGGAGACAGTGTTAAAGAGATGAAAAGAGTACTTCGAGAAACTGATGAACGAGGAAAATAATAGAGACCCTAGGACAGAGGAAACAGAAGCGGTTAACGAAGAGGTAAAATGCGTCAGTAGAGAAGAAGTAAAGAACGCTCTAAGAAGGATGAAAAAAGGTAAAGCGGTTGGGCCAGATGAGTTGCCAGTAGAAGTTTGGAAGTGCATGGGAGAGATGGGGATAAAGTTTTTAACCAGACTGTTCAACATACTATTAATGGGTGAACGGATGCCAGAAGAATGGAGAATGAATGTGCTTATCTCAATCTATAAAAACAAAGGGGACGCACAGTCCTGTGGAAACTACAGAGGAATAAAGCTAATGAGCCACACAATGAAGATATGGGAAAGAATTATTGAAGCCAGGCTATGGAATAGGGTAGAGATCAGTAAACAGCAATATAGATTTATGCCAGGAAAGGGAACCACCGATGCCGTGTGTTGCTTTAAAAATGTTGATGGAAAAGTACAAAGAAGGTCAAAGAGAGCTACATTGTGTATTGGTAGACCTAGGGAAAGCTTACGACAGGGTTCCGCGGGAAGAGCTGTGGTACTGTATGACAAAATCAGGAACAGCGGAAACGTATGTGCGACTTGTACAGAATATGTATGAGGAAAGTGAAACAGTGTTAAGGTGTGCAGTAGGAATACAGAAAGTTTCAAGGTCAAGGTTCGATTGCATCAGGGATCAGTGTTAAGTCCGTTCCTGTTTTCAGTGATAATGGACAGGCTAACGGATGAAGTAAGGAGAGAACCACCATGGACGATGCTGTTTGCTGATGATATTATGATTTGCGAAGAGACCAGGGAAGAAGTGGAGCAGAGACTATAATGCTGGAGGTATGCATTGGAAAGAAGAGGGATAGAAGTAAGTAGGTCAAAGATCGAATATCTGTGTGTAAATGGAGGAAATGACGACAAAACAGTGAAGATGGAGGACACAAAAGTGCCAAGAATAAAGGAATTTAAGTATTTGGGATCAACGGTGCAAGAAAGTGGTAGTTGTGAGAAGGAGGTAAAGAAGAGAGTACAGGCAGGATGGAACGGATGGAGAAAAGTATCGGGAGTAATATGTGACAGGAGGTTACCAGCTAGAGTAAAAGGGAAAGTGTACAGTTCAATGGTGAGACCAGCAATGGTGTATGGACTTGAGACGGTGGCGGTCACAAAGAAACAAGTGGAAGAGATGGAAGTCGCAGAGATAAAAATGTTGAGGTTTGCTATGGGAGTGACGAGAAAAGACAAGATTAGAAACGAGTACATCAAGAGTACAATTAAAGTGGAGCGGTTAGGAATGAAGATGAGGGAGGGCAGGCTGAGGTGGTATGGACATGTCATGAGGAGAGACCAAGAGTATGTAGGAAGAAAGATGATAAAAATGGAGTAACCGGGAAAAAGGAAAAGAGGGAGACCAAAGAAAAGATTTTTAGATGTTGTGAAAGAAGATATGGGGGAAGTTGGTGTGAAGGAGACGGACGTTGAAAATAGGACGGTTTGGAGAAAGATCATACGCTGTGGCTACCCCTGATTGAAGGGAAAGGCCGAAAGGAGAAGAAGCAAGTAGAAAGCAACAAAATAGAGACCATGGTCGCAACACCTGAAAGACACGATCAATATTGTAGATTTACAAAAGAAAAAAGAGAATCAGAATATGAAAAGGAAAAGATGAACCAATGCGTGACAATATCACGTGGGTAATCAATTGGTCGCGCAGCAAGTCGGAGATGAAATTTAGCTCAACTGAGCGTGATAAGAAAAGAAAAACTACCTCTTCCAAAAACTTCATTTGGGTCGAAAACTTCTTCGTACTACTAATACAAGCCCATTTAAACTAAAAAAAAAATTTATACTTTGTCGATAGAAATAAATGTTTACTTAAAGAAGCATTTTTATAATCACCTAAACCAGTGATGTCAAGTTCATGAGTCAAATTTGCGTCGCATTTATGACATAAATCGAATTGTGGACGGCAAATCCAAAACGCTAAACTAATTCTTGACATTTTACATAAGTTTGTTACGTATCGTTACGTTTGTCGGCATAAGTTTGTTACGTTTGTCGGCAGCGTGGTCGAGTGGTTACAGTGCCGTGCTTATGATCAACATGATCTCGGTTCAAAACCATCTCGGGCCATTCTGTTGTGTCCTTGGGAAAAACACTTTACGGCACTTTCCCCTGCTTGGTAGTCTTGGCAAGCAGTTCTAAATTTCAGTCATATCTCTATTAAATTACAAGCGGACAGCAATATCTTGACATCTCCGGAAGCAGGTAGCGCTTCCGTCGCTTTCCTGCGAGTCAGGAGGATAAATTTAGAGATAAAATACATGTAAATATGAAAAAATTTTAATAAGTTTAATTCAGGATTTAAACATGAAAAACTAAATTCCTATTTTTCTAACTAAAATAATCGTTTTAAAATACTGTAAATGTAAAATTAATGTATTCACAAATCAAAATCGAAGCCGTTACAAATAAACATGAAGAATTGTTGGTTTGGTATTTAACAATTGGTTATGCCTATAAATGTTTTTTTCATTTATTGGCCTGGTTTTTTTAGCTCACTAGTTTTTCAGTATTAAGTTGTCCCAACTTGACCAGCAAAGATAGACAAGTCCGTTATCCTGGTTATCTGACTATTTTTGACTATTTTCATTTAAAAAACAATTGTTCATCAACATTAGTAAACACAAACAACGCCATGACTTTTAATGCGATTGTTCTTGCATTCTCGATGCTAATAAGAACAAAACGTGAGTAGCCTATTCCAAATTCATTGTACTTTGCTTTTGGCTTAGAATTTCACTGCATTTCTAACAGTTCTATTTGAATACGATCATTAGCTTTAACAGTATCATATTCATAAGCAAAGAGAGATGAAAATAATGCAAACTGGTCTTCAAACAATAAGCATCAAAACCTACAATCTTTTTTAAAAATTCTTTCCAAATAGTTTCAATAAAATGGGTATATTAATCTCTAATGAAGATTTTGAATTGATAAAGCTATTGTTTTTGGATTCAATAGAATGTGCCAAAATTACATAAATCTATTAAAACAGTTTTTTACATTGTATTACAAAATTTGCGAGACATTTTAAAAAAGGTAAAAAACTCATAAAAAAGACAGTTGCTCGGGTACAAGTGTGACATGCCTGAACTAAACGATCAATCTTTCAAAATACTTACATTTCTGCAAATTTCTATAATTGCGCGTTTCATTTCTGCAAATTCGAGAAATTTTCGTCAAATTTAACATTTGTAAGTTCTAAATTAGAAAAAAGACTAAATTCAAGCTAAAAATTAATTATTTTTTAATTTTTAACAACATATTTATGGATAGGTCTTTGTAATTTGTGCGATGATGAGCATTTTTAACAATTAATTTTCTTTTATCCTGGACGCGATTATTTTCGCCTTGCTGATCCTGATAAGAAGATGAGTACATGTAAAAAAATCTTTAAAAAGTCGAATAAGTTGTAATTGCTAAATTGAGCATATACTTCAGAAAACTTGTAATAGAGAAGAAACGATGTTTTCATCTCATTTTTCGTTTTAGAGGCCAAAGTACCAAACGTTCAGACAATAATTTTAACCTGGTTTGTTATTTCACTGGTTCTCAAACTTCATATAATTAAAGTGCTCCAAAAAAAGATAACCGTTTTTCCGTAACCCAAAGCAATTTTTAAGTTATTTTTATTTCCAAATAATGATTAAAATTAGAAAAAGTTTTTTACTTACTATTCGCAGCACTTTATGCAATCCAATGGCCTATAAGGAAAAGAATGCCCCGATTTCCTTGTAGAACAAAAGCTATTTGTTTTTCGGTTATTCGCTGCACTGAAGAAATCAAAATTATTTTTAAGTCTACTTAAAAAAAACAATATTTTATAGATATATTTTATGGGTAAAAGATGACTAAATCAACCTTTACCTGTGAACTGGTATGTAAAACTATTATTATTTTTATCCTGAGTACCAACGTCTTCGCAGAAAACTTGGTCTGCCGAAATGTTCGAAAAAAAAATGACAGTCGCTCAATCACTCAATGCAGCGGCCAAACTGTATATATGAAAGGTCCTTCCGGAGAAAAAGGAGAAAAAGGAGAAAAAGGAGAAAAAGGAGTTCGAGGAAAAAAAGGAGAAAAAGGAGTTCAAGGAAAAAAAGGAGATAATGGGTATATAAACGCAACAGTGATAAAATCGATTCAATCAAATTTATCAGGTATCAAGTTTTAAATTTTTTATAAATTATACCAAGAAATTGCACCGATAGACATTGGCGTTGTCCTTGTCACGATATCATTGATCAATAGTCCCAGATGAAATCATCTGTTTGGTGGAACCTCAATTATTATTGGTTGCATGAATCTTTGAACGCAATCAAAGCTATTTGAGTCTGTTTCGTAACTTTATCGAAGGAAATCAATAAAGCTGTTAAATTTTTGAGTGTAGAACTATGGTTGATTGTTGCAACAACTTTGTTACCGGTACTTAAAAAGAAATAGATAAAATATTCTTTTACATTGTTGTAGTTTCTGCTGAGCAGTTTTCAACTGTAGGCTAATTATTTATTTCACTAACTTATATTGTTCAAGTAAATCCTGAAGAAAGCAGTTGGGGTTTCTATACATCCTACGAGTGTGAACAACTTTTCTAAACATTATGTTGACAATTTAAAATTAAAACAAGAAAAGAGCTAGAAGATTATGAGAGAAATGTTGATAATTTTTGGTGGATTTTTAACCAAGTGTAGGTCGCAAATCATTCAAGAACTGTTTCTGTTTTTTTGCAGTTAGCTGCATGAGCTTAAAATACTTATATACGTGATCGAAAGAAATTTTGTCGTGTCATATACTTCGAGTTCGTTGTAGTTAGTGACCAATAGCGTATTTTAGGGGGGGACATTGTGCCATGGCCCTTCCCTTGGAGATCACTAATACGTTGGCTTTTCATACGTTGGGCAGTAATTTTAGTGCCATGCCCTCCTTGGGGATCTTTTGAGAAGAAAATCCGCTAGAAAAGAAAAACAGATGCCATGTGCAGACCTCATTTTTGGTTTTTCAAGAAATCACTAAACATCAGATATGGAAATTATGAAATTCGGGACCGATTCAAAGTGAAGACCTTTTTTTCTACCACTTGAATAAATTTTTCCGCTAACTACGTTTGGCTGTGGTGGTATGCCCCCACCCTTTCAAAAATCCTCGGTACGTTACTGTTAGGGGGTAATTTGTGTTTGGTTAAAATTTTACTGTGTGTATAAGATATGCTTTATGTAACCTACTTTGTGGAACTTAAAAGTTCGAATGGAAATTATATAGAGATGTCTAACCAAAAGTTTGGGGTTAATTTGATTTTTGTTTCGATAATTCTAGTTTTACTATTTTGTGGTAGGCTTACCACGAAAGTTGGGAAGGATTGTCCCAAAAAAATTTCAGGCCTCGTTTGAGACCACTTTTAAAATGATGAAGAAAAATGATAGAGCATACAAGTATTCAAGGTTAATTAAAAAGTCACTTTGTTATATTTTGACTTTCAGCGAAGAAACAGCCTTGCAACCAAGTTTTCAAAAAAGTAAAAAGTTCGGATCAAGTGACCTTTTAAGTCTTAATTTTTTCAACTTGCCGCCATTCCTCTCCAATTTTTTCTCCATTGTTTCTTTATTGCCTTGCTTTCATTCGTATTCACTATACTTGAAAATTGAAATTGAATTAATCGCAGCAGTATGGTGTTTAAAGCAAAACAAGGCAACTTGTGATAATTTAGAAAAAAGCAGCTGGGAAATTATACTGTATGATCCAAAAAATTCTATATGTAAACTGTTCAATGCTTTCAACTTAAAAATTGCGTTTAATTCTAGCAAGTATCAACACAAGTTTGTTGGAACTAGAACATCTTCGACAAAAAATGGATCATTTGACTGAAATTATTGATGGTAATTATTGCTTAAACATATAACGTAATAACAAAAGCAATTGCTTTATAATAATAATCATAACGAATTGATTTGATGCAGTTGATGATGGAATGAGTTAAAATTCCTTAATGTTTTTCAATAAACTATGTTTAGAGCAAGTACAGTATATTAAAACAAGTGTAGGTCGCAAATCAGTCAAGAACTATGTCTGTTTTTCTTGCAATTCGCTGTAAGAACTTAAGATACTTATGTGATCGAAGGAAGTGTTTTCGGGTCATATACTTCGGGTTTAAGCATCATCCGCTGGGGCAACCTTTGATTAAAGGGAAAAGCGGAAAGAGAAAGAAGAAGTACTTCGAGTTAGTTATGGTTAATGAGTAATTTATGTTTGGTTAAAATTTCACCGTGTTTATAAAATATGCCTTATGTAACCTACTTTGTAGAACTAAAAGTTTGAATGGAAACTATATAGAGATGTCTAACCAAAAGTTTGGAGTTAATTTAATTTTTGTTTCGATAATTCTAGTTTTACTATTTTGTGGTAGGCTTACCACAAAAGTTGGGAAGGATTGTCCCAAAAAAATTTAAGGCCTCGTTTGAGACCACTTTTAAAATGATGAAGAAAAATGATAGAGCATACAAATCACTTTGTTATATTTTGACTTTCAGCGAAGAAACAGCCTTGCAACCAAGTTTTCAAAAAAGTAAAAAGTTCGGATCAAGTGACCTTTTAAGTCTTAATTTTTTCAACTTGCCGCCATTCCTCTCCAATTTTTTCTCCATTGTTTCTTTATTGCCTTGCTTTCATTCGTATTCACTATACTTGAAAATTGAAATTGAATTAATCGCAGCAGTATGGTGTTTAAAGCAAAACAAGGCAACTCGTGATAATTTGGAAAAAAGCAGCTGGGAAATTACATTGTATGAAGAGGCAATTCTAGAACTCAGAAAATGAGAGGGCACGTTGGGGCCAAGATATATTAAGAAGGGGGCGAGAGACAAAAGCATATGAGAGGAAAAATTATACGTTTAAAGGGTCTTTGCCACCGGCTTTAGGAAAGTGGACTATATTGCAGGGCTGGCCAAACCTATACCATATTCAAGCAGTATATCATAAATCCAAACTGTTAAAGAGCCGCAACACAAATATCTAAAAACATGAATTTATTTACTCATTTACTGATAAAAAAAAAAGTTTTCCCTTGAAATCATCTTCAGATTTGCAAGTTTTCGTCCCAAATTTATAGCGTTCTCTAAAAAAAAAGGTCTTTACCTCGAATCGATTTCGTATTTCCCTATTCTCGTCCCAAAATCATAATGTTCTCTACAAAAAAAAGGTTATCGCATCAAATCAATCTCCGATTTCCCATATAATTTTTTACTTTTTTAAAAGGTTCAAAGAGCCGCTAGGAAGAGTCCGAAAAACCGTCCTTTGGCCACTCTTGTCATAGGATAAACAAGCTTATTTAAACTGGGGGGGACGGCCCGGGGGCCAACCAAAAATCTTAGGAGGCCATGGCCCCCTCTGGCTCTTCCCTAGGAAAACCCCTGACTGTATGATTCAAAAAATTTTATAAACTGCTTAATGCTTTCAACTTAAAAATTGCATTTAATTCTAGCAAATATCAACACAAGTTTGTCGGAACTAGAAGATTTTCGACAAAAAATGGATCGTCTGACTAAAATTATTGATGGTAATTATTGCTTATAACGTAATAACAAAACGATTGTTTGATAATAACCATAAGGAATTGATTTGATGCAATTGATGATGCATTGAGTTAAAATTCCTTAATATTTTTTAATAAACTATGTTTCGCTGTATATTGAGTTTACTTTTTATTCTGAAATTATTTAAACGTTCTAAATTTTATGCTCCAAAAAACAATCGGCATCGATTATTTGTTTACGACGTCAAAATTAAACACTCTCACTTCATGTACTTGTAAATTACAAATTAGTATTTATTAGGTTCATGAGTCAATCAGCGGATATATTTACAAATTTTTGTTCAAAATATTAGGGTCATAACTGAAAAAAATATTTGTACTTTTGATTCGTATCAGTTTTTTTAAATTTTTTACAAGCTTATATTTTAAAATAATATCTACATTTTTTTTTCGTTAATTCTTGAAAAAAAGCCCTCGGTTTATCAAACTGATGTTCAGCATAAAGTAATTTACAATCAGTTATTACTTGGGGGCATTTAATTGCAATTACAGTAGTTTTTAGTGAAACTTGTGTTTATGTTTGGATTTTATAAATATAATAGCACCTTTTTTCGAATAGTTTTACCCAATAATCCTACTCACAAATTTTATTATTGTACACAACTGGTGACAAATAGGCTACAATTAAGCTATTTTTTTTACACATATACACAAGCGCAACTTCTCTAGTCAATTGGATGAGATAAGAACAAATATGCTTTTTACATTTTCTAAAAGTGTGTTTTTATTATTTGCATTGATTAAATTTTTATCACATGGATTTACTTTAACTTCAACAAATGACTGCTATGGTCATGTAAAAAACTAAAACTAATTTTATATGTAATGTGAAATACCATAAATCGTATTAGGAAAGTTTTTGATTTTTCAATAATTTATTGTTTTACAAGTAATAAAATTTTTCGCTTAAGTTAAGTAAGTGATTTATATAATTTTCAAAAGTATTTACAATTTTTGATATTAAAGTTTTTTTTGGCTTGAAGAATTCTTTAAATAGTATTTCGGTTAAATATTTTTATATCGAAGATCGTCACGAATTGTCATATCGCCACGGATGGTATGCCGAATATGATCAGTACTTTTATAAATTGACGTCAAAGCTCGCCTGGCAAAATAGTCGTGAAAAATGCCGGGAATGGGGAGGTGATCTTGCTCAGTATGGAATACGAAACATGACAAAGAGAAAGTAAATGTATAACTACAGTTATGTTTTATTAATTTTTTTAAGGGTTGAGGAAAGGCGGCACTTAAGGGTAGTCTGCTATACTGTATGTGGTTATTGTTCATTACGCAGGCCCATAACTATAACAGCGAATTGATAGAAGCGAAGCTATAACTTAACATCTTGTTTGCCTAAATTTTTGTAACCTTGCTATGGCAAGAAAACTGGAAATTGTACATCATATATTACCAAACCATTTAACCAAGAAGATTTTCAGAGAAAAATTTCGAGATCGAACTTATCACTTTCTTTATCAATATTTCACTCAGCAAACAAAGATAAAAAGATAAAAATGACGGTTACTACAAAACTTCGCGTAAAACTTTACTTCGAAGTTCTAATTGATGTAAGATTTACAGTTATTCAAGTTATGTTTTCTATTTTTAAAAGCTCAACCTATTTGTCTGATTTTGCATCAAAAGCAAACAAGGCGAATTTTGCAGAGCAAAAAAAAGAAAGAAATTTAGAAAGAAATTCGATTTAGAAAGAAATTTAGTGAGAAAGCAAATTCGTTAAAATTGGATTGTAAAAATGGACTGTAGATTTTGATCAAATAGTTTAAATTAGTCCAATTCTTTTTACAGAATTATTTTGAATGAATTGGCCATTAAAGATTGTATTTGGGTTGGATTAACTGATATGAAAGAAGAAGGCAATTGGACCTGGGTCAATGGGAAACCTGCTGTCGACTGTGATATTTCCTGGGATACTGATGAACCAAATCGTTTTGATGATGAAAATTGTGGAATTATTTTTTTTAATCTTAATTCAAAAATTCACGATGCTTGCTGTAATCGGGATTGTAATGGATTGTGTGAAAAAATTCCACGTGTAGAAAATTAATTTATTCTCATTAACCTGTGGTCATTTATTGTCAAGATAGATTATTAAAAATCTTTAGTTTTGCTTTTGATTGACAATAAGTAATTGTAATATTTTATACAGAAAAGTAATATTATTTGCGGTTATAGATTTGAATCGATTATGACTGTATGTTGGAACCTCTCCAAATATCATAGTGATCAAAAAGCACTGCTAATGTTTTTTTATCGCATTTATACTTTGAATATAGCAGGGGTGGCCAAACTGCGGCTCTCTAAACCTTTTAAAAAATTAAAAAATTGTATGGGAAATATGAGGATGATTTCAAGGGAAGACCTTTTTTTTTAGAGAACACTATGAATTTGGGAAGAAAAGTGGGAAATCTGAGGACGATTTCAAATGAGGACCTATTTTTTTTATCAGTAAATGAGTAAATAAATTCGTGTTTTTAGATTTTTGTGTTGCGGCTCTTTAAAATTTGGTTTTATGATATGCGGCTCAAGCATGATGTAGGTTTGGCCACCCCTAAAATATACTTACCTTTACAATGTAAATTATATTTTTGTTGAGTACTTATTAAAATTTGATAAAACAAAGCTCTTTTATTAATATTTCTAGATAACACCAAGTTGAGGTTAAATTTTTTTCATTTTAATGGAATCTGTTGAATCTATAGTTGCAGTTATTTTTTTGAGCATAAGCATAAAAATATTTTTAAAATCTCACGAAAGTGACCACGGCAAGAAATTTTTTATAATCAAAGTTTATTACGATAAATTTTTTTTAACACGATGAAATATACAGGGTGTCCCAAAAGTAACCGAACCCAAATTTTAATAAAAAGTAGATATCAAAAACAACAAACTTTTTAAACATATTTAGTATTTACAATTGTTCAAAACGTCTACCTTGAAATTCAATACATTCATGTGTTTTAAACCTTGCTTCCCATCTTTCTTTAACATGCTTGTAGCTAGTCGTTGCATAGTAATTTTTAATAACGAAGACACACTTGCTTAAATCTAAAGTCTTTTGCTGCATTTTCAAAAATCTGGGTTCCAGCAGCATACACCGAATAGGAATTAAGCAATGATGTTAAGCAATAATAAGAAAACACCATACGAAAACATAAAAAGGAAATTACATTGGTTGGTTTTGATATTTAAATTTTATTAAAGTTTACTGTTCGGTTACTTTTGGGACACCCTGTATAATAAAATCAATTTTGATATAAAAACCATTATCAGTCTGTAAAAACATTGGAAAAATTGCTATGCTTTTTTTAAAAAATTTAATACAAAAACTCGTCTTAAACCAAATTTCGTAATAGTAAACAAAAAAAACATGTAGCCTACTCTCTACTCTTCATTACGTGCTTAGTAATTACCGGAAAGTGGCGCATGTACACAACAACGAGACAGTAGGTGGCAAGATCTTTCCATGTGGCAAGTGCGAATATGAGATAAACATGGCAGACAATAAACCATGATTAATTCGACGAATCATATATCTACCCCCGAAGGCAAAAACATCCCTTAAACAAAATTAGAAATTTAAAATGATGCACAATGCAAATTCTGCAGTAGTACATATGTTGGACAAACTAGAAATAAACTTTCGGTTAGACGGTCAGGACACGGCACATTTTAGGAATAAAGCTTGAAATGAATAAAGAAGCAACATAAATTTTAACAAGGATAACGCTGCCCTTTTACCCGAAATGAACATAATGACAACTTAACTGAAATTTTATGATATTGCCATAGGTTTTTTTTTCCAAATATTCTACAGTACTCATAATCCAGATTTTTACGAAAGCAAATGGATTTCTCGACTCAAAACCACCATTCACATTAACAATACAATCTTACCGCAAGTTAAATGACTTAATTTTTTATATTGCGCAATATTTGTTTACCAAAAAAGCTTGGCTCAAGTGATGTTGATTTTTTGTCTTCTTGATAGCTTTATTTGGGTGACAGTGTTCTGTTTAACTAATGTCACTTTATACTGTAGAGTTTTTTTTCAGTATCTTTTAATTTTTAACTCCGAGAGATTTTTACCAATTTTTGTACTGCATTAAAAAAACTAGCATAGTATTTAAATTTTTCGCGAATATTTTTACAGACTAATAATGGTTTTTCATTTCCCGAAATGGATTTTATTATTTTATTGTGTAAAAAAAATTTAATAAACTTTGATTTAAAAAAAACTTCTTGCTCTGGTGACTTCGTAAGAACAAGAACTTTATCTATTTTAATTATATCTTGATTCTGATAAGACTAAAATTCAGAACTGCTTGCTGATACCGCCAAGCAGAGATAAGTGGAATAAAATGTGTCTTTTCGAAAGTCGTGAAGTGTCTTTTTCAAGGACGCTTTATGAAAATAGGTTTTTAACCGCGACCCTGCAAATCGCGTGAGTCATCAATACGGCGCTCTTTATACCTAATCAGCCTCGCTGCTGACTAGGGATGTAATGGAGCGAAAACAACAATTAAATTGGTTTTCTTTATTTAAAACTTCATATGTTCTTCTTGTTAGAGGCGGGCACTTGCGCAATTGTGAAATTTGCGACAGCACAACAGCATGCAAGTAGTCTTTATGTTTCTGGAAGCACATGGCAAAGTGCGCAACGCTATCAAAAAAAAATTAAAGCCCGTGTGTCATAAAATTATGTTCTTGATAAAGATTCGAGCTTGCAATCTTAAACTATTTACTTCTGTAATAAACGCCCGTTTAAACTTAAAGAGCGCGGCCTCCGTATTACTTTTTTTCCTCCGTATTACTGTTTTTTGTTTGTTGAAATTACGGCTAAATTGCAACTGCAGTGTAAGCTACTAGTTGCAAAACTGTTAATAACTACTAAGCTGATTTTATATTTTGTTTATGCGTTAATGTGTTCTTATTTAATGCATTTTGTTTTACTTTAAAATCTGACTTATTGTAGCGTGAATTTAGTTTAATAAAGCCAATAATTAATTAGACAATTTTGGTATCTCATCACAATTTTTCAAGGACGCTTTATGAAAATAGGTTTTTAACCGCGACCCTGCAAATCGCGTGAGTCATCAATACGGCGCTCTTTATACCTAATCAGCCTCGCTGCTGACTAGGAATGTAATGGAGCGAAAACAACAATTAAATTGGTTTTCTTTATTTAAAACTTTATATGTTCTTCTTGTTAGAGGCGGGCACTTGCGCAATTGTGAAATTTGCGACAGCACAACAGCATGCAAGTAGTCTTTATGTTTCTGGAAGCACATGGCAAAGTGCGCAACGCTATCAAAAAAAAATTAAAGCCCGTGTCCACCCCTGCTTCTGGTATAAATCGGAGGTAAATTTAATTTCAATTTTATATAGACAGTTTATTCAAATTCACTAAAGTTACAAAAATGTTACCCACAAATTTAGAAAGATTATAAAATGGAAAATTAATAAAAAATAAAATTGCCCGAAGGGGCCAATCTTGTTTATGAATCTTAAGTAAGCCATATATACATGGTGCAATTGCATCAGGGCTTTGTAAATACAAATCCTCCTTTTAAGATAAACGAGATATTTTATGCGAATCAAAAATAACTTTATGGAACTTACATTCAATATTTTTAGTCAAATCACTTTTTAACATACAATACGTAAGTATCTTTATCCTTCAACAGTTGAAATATTTTTACTTCCTATTTTGCTTTATCGAAAATAAGGGGTGCAATTACCTCTGTTTGCTTTGGCAGTTATGCTACTAACTATCATCATTTTGTAAATTTTCTAATGCTCTTTCTCTTCAAAAAATAAGTTTGGAATACATTTTTTCTTCTTTCTTAAGTAACTTTAGAAAAGGTTCTCACAACAAAGAAAATATTAAAGTTAACCTTATTGCCAGGGATAATACTTTATTTAAAATTCATATGTTTTCTG
This sequence comes from Diplosoma virens, assembly GCA_963680785.1. Taxonomy (NCBI): domain Eukaryota; kingdom Metazoa; phylum Chordata; class Ascidiacea; order Aplousobranchia; family Didemnidae; genus Diplosoma; species Diplosoma virens. The sequence goes on from OY796892.1 coordinate 17,017,311, forward strand.
GTATAAATCAAAGGCCAGTTTAACTCCAATAAATACAATAAAAGGCGTACAGTATATATTTCTTGAAGGACAAATGTAAAACTTATACATTATATTTTGCGGTCTCGCATGATAGAATTCCAAAAATTTGACATTTTGGCTAACATTAATAGAAGTATAAAAAATTTACCAGATGATATACAGCTAACATAATAAGCAGTAAGATTGTGGCTGTATTAAGTATGAGGTTTCATTGACTGCTAATCGTGAAATAATTCTTTTTTTATATTCTTATTTGCAAACCACAGTTAATTTGCCTTACAAAAAGTAATCACCTTTACTTTTGGTCTTTACTTGAGAATTATATTGCAATGATTATTGTAATTGCAATTTATAGAATTTTATTGTTATTGTAATGCAAGAGTCCGTAAATAAGGTTGGTTTGCGAAGAATGCAAATATGCGGATTTTTTCAATAAACATATTTTAAAATGATCGCTAAACTATGCTTTTTCTTACAAAACTAAATAACTATCTTTTTTTGGCCTTTACTCAATTTTTGGAAAAAAACTTCTTTATGTTTTGTAAAAACTTTAGAATTAGTTTAGGGTCGCGCCAAAAAGTATTTGCGGACCCTTATTGCAACGGACACATCTTTTTGAAAAATTCAATTATAAATTATTTGTTTTGATATGTTTTATTTGCTTGCTGTTGTGAGTTTCAAGCTTAACTTGCAATAAATTTTGTTTCTCAGATTTTTCATATTAATGGCTATTTTTCAAAACATAATTTTGTAACATATTTTAATTTTGCCCCCTTCTTTATTTCCTCCCCTCAAACTTTTTGGCTAATAATTTAATAATTAAAACATCTTATACTGCAGGGTTTCTAAACTGTGGTCCACTGGATACCAGGGTTCATAACGATCTCCAGGGGGTTCACAGGGTTCTTCTATATAAAACAGGTTGCAAGTTCATATCACTTTTTCCAAATCTATTTCCAAGAACTCGAAATCACTTGTTTGGGTAAGTTATTTTTTTCAACAGCGAGGTGAAGACTTTTTTTGTCTTCAATTAGAAATATTTCACTTTTACGGTTACCAAGACTATATTTTGCAGTGAAAACAAAAAGCAAAGAAAAGTTCTTCACCTTGCTGTTAAAAAGAAAAACTTACTGAAATTACAATGATCTTGATCTTTTTCCGCCTTTATTAAACTTTTATAAAATATTTAGATCGGGGTCCATGGAAATTTTACAAGTTAGCAAGTAGGGGGCCATGTGTTTCGACGAGTTCCAAAACCATTTTAATCTACAGCTAAATTTATCGGAAAATAACGTCTTAAGAAAGTGTCGATAGATTAGTCTAAAATCGCGTGATTTTTGTAAAAAAAGAATTGGCCCAATTCTCCCGAACAATAAGATTTAAATTCTGATATTTAAGCTGGTTTAAACGAAAACTTCACAAAGACGAAAAGGCTGGCTGAACTGCACAGTCACTCTCAGATTGGGTAGAGCGTCACCGAGTCAGTTAGCAACCGATATTGATTGCTTCTACCAAGGCTCCCAGCGATGGATTTTATAAAAACCCAGATTGCATAAGAAAAAAAAACAAGATTTAAAAAAACCCAGATATTATATTTTTCCCAAAAAATATATCATATTTGAAACGAGTTTGTTTATTATTGTAAATTGCAGTATTTTAGAAAAATATTATATAAAATATTTGTCGAAAAGTCGGAAAAAAATTAGAGAAACGTTACAAACAACGCTCTTCAATCCATGTGTTCAAAGCGCGTTGCTATTTTTCGTCTTACATATTAAGGATGCTTTTTCGCTAACAAAATTATTAATTACAAATCTATTTAACATTTATTATGATTAAATTTTTGAAAAAAAATTTTTTTATAAATATTGATTGCAAACGAAAAAAATGTTGATACTACGCAAAATGGGGTATTCTTTGTATCATTTTTATATAGATGACGGAGAAGAAAAGATTAATAAAAAAATTTTTTTTTTAAAAAACACAGATTTGAAGAGGATTTAAAAAACAAAGCCTAGAAGCCTAGTGGTACAAGAAAAACCTAGGACTGGGAGCCCTGGCTTCTACAGTTGCTCAACTGTTTTAAAAGCTGGTAATTTTACAAGTCTTTTTAAGAATCGTGTGCTGTTGACGTATTCGCAACAGAAGAGGTGGGCAGAGCGCAACTTGAAGCGCAAAACACAACTTCGGCAAAATGCGCAATTGCAAACGTTGCGCTGCGCTTTTATACTTTTTTAGAATCGTTGCGCACTTTGCGCTGCCCTCTTGATTAAAGAATTATAAATTGCGTTTATTTGCGCTGCGCACCGAAAAATTTATTTATTTATTTTTTATTTTTATCTCTATATTTATCCTCCTGACTCGCAGGAAAGCGACGGAGGCGCTATACATAGGGTAAGCAATTACCGCGACCTGCTTCCGGATATGCCAAGATATTGCTGTCCTCTAGTAATTTAGTAGAGATATTACTGTAATTTAGAACTGCTTGTCAAGACCACCAAGCAGGGGAAAGTGCCGTAAAGTGTCTTTCCCAAGAACACAACAGAATGGCGCAAGTGGGTTTTGAACCGAGACCATGTTGATCATCAGTCCGGTGCTTTAACCACTCGACCACGCTGCCGACTAAAAAAAAAACTGACGAATAAAAAGACCACTTGCGCTTTGTCGCACTGCACTTTATGTAGTCCTATTTTGCGAAAGCGCAATCTATTAATGCTTTGGTTGTTTGTCAATGTGGGCAATTGGAAGACCGATTGGGCTGCGCTTATGCTTTGAAAAAGTACATTACGTTTCAATTGATTTAAAAATCACGTTGTTTCGGCCTCACTAGCGTATTTACGGAGAACCATTGTGCCATGCCCCCCTTAAAGATTATTAATACGTAGACTTACCATACGTAGGACAGTACTTTTAGTGCCATGGCCTCCCCTTGAAAATCACTAATACTTTAGGGTTTTGTACCGCCCATTTTGGCAGAAATCCCGCCAGAAAACAAAGACGGATTCCATGTGCAGTCCCCTCTTTTTGTTTTTTTTAGAGATCATTAGTCTTCAGAGACAAAAGTCAAAAAAATCCGAGACTAATACAAGAGAAGACCTTTTTTTAAAAGAGCACTTCTTTTTCGGAACGAAAATCATGAAATCTAAGCTGATTCAAAGCGAAAACTTTTTTTTTAGTTATCACCTATTTTTCCACAAAGCATATTTGATTGTGTGTGGTTGTATGGCCCCCTCCTTTCAAAAACTTTTGGTACGTCACTGTTCGCGCTAAAAATAGATTTAAAATAGTCTACATGTGCTTTGCACGAATTTCAAACGCCCATTGCGCTTGTTGCACTGTGCTTTATATAAAATCAAAAGCAGATTGCTCTTACATGATTTCAAAATCACATTTCACAAGTTTCGCTGCGCTTTTTTAAAGAACACTTCTGTGCAATAATCCTACAGTAAAAACCTACATTTCAACGTTCAATTTAAACTGTTAATTTGGTTTTGTAGGTCTTTATTTTAAATTCACTAGATTTGGGAATATGAAGCTAAACAACTTTGTACAGTATATTTATATTCATTAACGTAACAGAAAAATTAAAAAAGAGTCGGCACAATGGTCTCATTTTGGTGTATCGAACGCCGCTGATTTCAGGTGATAGCCTATATGTACAGTGCGTTTTTTTCGGTAATCTTTTCAGCAACTGTACTTTTTAAATTCTACAATGGGTTTTCAACAGATTTTAATGTTTTGTTTGCTGCTCACACATTGAGCTGAAGGCAATCTCGCATAGACTAGCCACATTCTTAATTAATGTACGGCTGCGGCTATATAGTTGAAGCAGCTCTATGCCTGATTATCCATTAATTTTTTAGGAACCGTATTTTACAAACTTTATACTTCCAATTGTCCGATTATTTTTATTTTTCTATTCATCCTTCTGATTGGCAGGAAAACGTCAGGGCCATTAAACTTACACAACCATAAAGCGATTAATATACTCCAACCTACCTTCAGTCGTTCAAAGATAAAGGTTGAAATTTTGTGTAGAACTGAAATTTTTAACTCTTTGCTAAGACCGTTTGCGCAGCGAAAATGCCACAAAGTGTTTTTTTCTGGGAATCTATAGAACGAGAAGAGTAAGATTTAAACAGAAATCGCGTCGCTCGTATTCGATTTCAATACAGGGCTTCCTCGATCAGGCTACCGCTTTTAACAGATTTTGTTGCAAATATTGTGATTTAGTTGAAATATATCGTTATATTTTTACAGAAGATTTGCTTTTAGTAGAAAGCAAAAACTTGTTATTGTTGATCGGAAGCACTTTGCTGTTTACAGAGTTTTTAAAACCTACTTTGAACTTGATCACTCTCGAAATGCTACTGCATGCAAAAATGTTTATTTTTAATCTACCACAAAGTACAATGCTAGATTCATTACTGCATAATACAAACACCACAAGTTTTGTTTGTGTAATAGAAATTTGTAAAAATGCACAATCGTCACCATATGATTGTTTAATTCATTGGGCAAAAATTCATTCGTTAAGCCATTGCACAAAATTAACTATTAAAAATTATATAAAATATCTGTAAAATTCAGCTAAAAACGACGTTTATAAAATTTCAAATATCTTAAAACACTGTAAAGTATAAATTACGTTTACATAAACCGTCTCGTTATTAAAGGTGCAATGTTCATTTAGATAAATGCTGATAAAATTTATTCAAGTTTTAATAGTACATTCTAATAAATAAATATTTTCTACATTTTAATTCCTAACAAATAGTTTTTTAAGTTTTTTGCAATTTAATTATTATTCATTTTTTTATAATGCATACAACTCGGCAAATAAGGCAGCAAGTTGTTTTGTTAACAATATTGAAGTTCTTTTTAATTCTTTAAGAACAACAAAGCATTTCCTTAAACGAAATAAAAATTGTCTTTTTCTAATTCAAGCTGCGGGAATAGAGAATTCCGGTTGACAATCAAACGACCCTGACGTGCTGATCAAACGACCCCGACGTGCTGATCAAACTTCACTAAATCGAGTCATATGCAATATACGCCGAATCATATGCAACGAAACACTTGCCGGTCGCAAAGCAATAGTTAATATGAGAAAGTTTTTTCTGTGTAAAATGCACCAGCTGCTTAAAGCGTTTAGGTGATGTATTAAGCACGCTAATAAATGCGAAAAAAGCTTTTGTCGGTTTAAAACGTCAAATCGGAGACAAGGTTTTCTTCTCCGTTTCAGTCAAGTCAGGATGCCAGACATCAACGATAAGAATAAGTCTGTACGATTCAGCATACTGCCACACTTCGTGTTCGAATGAATCATCAAATATCAAAACTTTTCCTTCTTTCCATGTTCTACAACCGATAGTTAACGTTGACAATGTTACAACAAAAACAAGATAAAACAAATTTTGGAGAATATAAATCTGTATGCATAGTAAAAAAATATAATTATCGTTGTAATGTTTGGAAGATTGATAACTATGGCAGCTTCAAAGATAATTCTAGAAACTTTAAATTGTGCTAAACCAAGTAACCGTTCTTCAAGTAAACATTTTTGTGCCAATAATTGGAAATTAAATTCCTTAACAACGCGAGGCAGTTTCTTGCAAATTTAAAAAAATCTGCAGGAACTTGCTGCTTTATAGACGGTTAAATATAACTGAGATTTATTTTAACGAAACGTTAAAACTGTTCTTTTTAAATACATCCGACGCAGTTTGACCAAGGTTCAAATTCACATTAGCGGCCTATGCACCCTAGGTGGGAATCAAAGGTGATAGATATTTTGATGGTTCTTTGAGCACTTCTGCTTCTGAACAATTATTACAGAGAAAAAGTATTAGTAGAGTGTAATTACTAACGTTTCTTTTCGCTAAAATTCCGAGCTTTAATATTATATTATTTTCTCAATTTTTATATATTTTTTACTTTATTTATAGGAAAATATTTTTTGAGAAAAAGGATGCAAAGATAAAAAAGCTCAAGAACCGCTGAAACAAATTTAATTTAAAAATCACCTTGGAATTTTTTGTCCGCTAAAATAGTATTGCGCTTTCCAAAAAAAGGAAATAATGAAATAACTGAAATGCTTAGTATTATTCTTTGTGTATGCATATGCTTAGCATTATTCTTTTTAAAAAAAGAAGAGTTTAAAAATGGAAAGGCGTGGTTAAGCAATCGGAAAAATATTACCAAGTGAATATTTTGCTATTTAAAAAAAGTATAACTCAACCGAAAAATAAAGAGAAAAGTAGTTATTATATAACAATAGAACGGTAATTACTAACTGTTTTTAAAACCAAAGCTAAATTGCAAACTAAATTTTGAGAAAACACATAAAAGACTAAACAATAAAGTGCTCACCAAAACATACAAAGCAGTTTAAGGTTAAACTTGATATACGTTTCGACTACTAATAAGTGTGTCAAACGGAATGGCACATGTAAGCAGATCGCAGTCGGTTGAGATGCACAATCAGTATACAGGTTACGATTATATTTAATTCTGTTTGTTTTTTGAAGAACTTAACTTTCGTAAACAAAGGATTACAAAGAAAAAAGAAAATTGGAAATATACAGTCTCATAGGCCATTGCTTTTAATTATTAACTTAGCTTTTAACGTTAGAAAGTAAAACATCTAAAAAGTACGCCCTCGCTCTACCAAGGCAATTTTTATCGAGTAGTTGAAATCGATACTTTTTAAGACAATGCTGTGTTAGCTTTGTTCGTGGAACATTTGTGTGTATTTCATAATCGTCTCGATTTTAATATTATAATGGTGCTGTGTGGATGTACTGCATTACTGTTCCTTACGAAAAAATTAATATCGCTATACGATTGTTCTGCTTCTCAAGAATTTAAAATCAATTGTCTGTTTTTTGTCTCTATCTCAAAAATGATTTGAAAATTACATAAAGCATCTCTATATTTAGACGGTTAATTATGATCATTATAGCATATACTGTATGTAACAATTATATTAAATATTATCAGTGAAACACATATTTTTTAGCGATGAAATTAAGGTGTATCCATAACAAAACACCAAGAACATTGCTTCACTGCATCACTCACTTGTAAGTGTCAGCACATCGCAACTTCGCTCCTTCGCCGGTTTGGGGAATCACCAAACCCAAGTGCATTCTTAATCGGCAATTAGTGGGTCCAGTATGGGCCCAAACATGAGTTCCAGGAGCCATAATACTACGAAATATAAATGTACCAAACGTAATTTCATGGACTTATCTAAAACAGTTTAAATTTAAGCAACCGACTTTACTATTTTTAATCGTTCGCATTTCAAGTAAAGACAAAGCAGCAGAACCACAAATTGAAAAAATTTTTAAAAGATCGTTAAATCACAAAAGACCAACCTGAACTTAACCTGACCCCTCGTGCAGCCGATTGCATTTGGCATTTTATCGAGAATCGCGCAAGTCTTCGGGAGTCGCTTGCAATCTTTCAATCGCTGACCTAAAAACAACGATTTAACACGTGATTGATGATACTCGAATGAATTGTGTGTTGCGTTATGAGTCAAAGCATCAAACACCTTGACTTTCGCTTTCTGTCAAATTTTTTCGTGGCCCCGATCCGAGTTCGAACCCACGATCCTAAGATTAGCAAAAAACGTTTAACTGTGTTTTAGGCAAAGAAAATAGAAACGTTGTGGAAATTTGAAAAGTATTGAATATAAGAAAGCGCGCCAACACTGAGCCGTGAACTCGAGCGCTTCCAATCAAAAGTTATTAAGACGATCACAACTATTAAGAATTTGAGCCTGAAACCATTGCATAGAAAGACAACAAGTTTACTTCTTTTTTGAAAACTAATTTTAAAGCAAATAATATTCTGTTTATGATCGACAGCAGTTTAACATCAAGACTCAATAAAAACCAAATCATTCCGAGCCAGCATCAAACTTTGAAAATTTCCTGGCGGGGCGTCACGTGTTTCTATTTTACGTAAACGTTTAAAAATTTTGTCGGTTATAAATACAACAAACACACCCCTAGCAAACAATGTCAACTGTTTCCAATCTCCGGTGTTCTTTAGACTTTCTTCTTCCGGAAGAAAGAGCCCCTTGTCTGTGTCCATAATGCTCAGAGCTTCATCTCGAATAATCTTCCAGTTTTTTTCCAAGCTCTAAATTAAGTTTGTATAAAATTTGCAAAAAGTCTTTGCCTTCAAACAAATATGGCGCATATTAAAAAGCAATTGCTGACCTTTCAGCTTTTAAATTTATCCGATTAATACGGTAAAAGTGCAGCCAGTTCTTTGAAGCACAGACCCAGTTTAAAAATTCAAACTACACTTACTTTGACATAGCTTGTCACTTTTGCTTCCTTGGGAGTCCAAAACGGATGCGATTGAAGCCGATCGACATTGTAGAGTGAACGTTGATACTTTGACCTGAACAATCCTCTGTCGGCGCCGAGTTGGTAGATTTCATTTGCCTGTTACATGCTATGACGTCATTAGTTGTGTCATTCCGTTTTAGAGTCAGCTGTGCTATAATTTGCGAGTGCTTTATTGAAAAACCTATTTTTTTCACAAATCAATAAATTTTTATGGATTCTAAAAAAGAACTATTTTGAATCAATCAGTAACAACAAATAGAATTTTGCTAAGGATTCACACTTTTAACAAGATCGATAAATTAAAAAACATATGAGCGAAAGAACCGTTTCTAAATTGCAGATTAGAGGATAGTTTTTGCTGATCGCCAACAAACAGGAATCGTCAGGATATTTGAACCGATTGATCTGATTTGAACCTTGTTTGCTACTTTCAACGCAAAGCGACAAAGCAGTTCAGAAAAGCAGCGAATAACAACCGGGTACCTCAGCGGTTCTGTTGGTTCGATGAAGGGCGTCGCCGAGATGCATGTAAAACTTTCCTTCCTGGGTCCCCTCCTCCATGCTCTCGATTCCCGCACGCAAGTACTTGGCCCCCTCGGCCCAGTTTCCTTCCGATTTTACGATGAAGCCGTAGTGCACTTGAGCAAAGCCGTCGTTCGGAGCAATGGCAAGCGCCTGTTTAGATACGGGCGGTTTACAAGACGGCGACTAATTATCTTTGATCGCGTCACAGCAGACGTTGAGCATAAAAGAGAAAGTAACTATTTGCCTTGGCTATAATTACCAAGGTAACAAGTTTTAACTGATTGTGAAAGATTATTTACTCTTCACCGCCTTATTGTGATCGTTGTATTAAAAAAAATTTTTTGTCACGAACACGCCAGCTTGTAGGCTCGAATATATTCAGTTAAATAAAAAATTCAAAGACTTCAACTTTACCAAAATTACTGGTTGCTTAAAAAGTGATAGATTTCACGCAAATGAAATCGACTACAGTAAATCAGGACAGCCACTCTTTCTATAGAGGGTGAGATGAATTACTGAAATGCACAGCGTTTATCTTCGCACCTCTTTATAAACTGATTTGGCGGCAGGATTTTTTCCCAAGTAGAGAAAGCAAACTCCTAATTTGTTCAGCACGGCAAGGTCTGTGGGTAATTTCCTGTAAAGAGAATTCGCCGTCTGCAAAGCGTTTCGCATCCGACCTTGATAAAGAAAATAAAGTTTTCGCTGACCAAAGCGATTCCGGATAATTATTTATAAAAATACACTGTACAAATACACAGAAAAAAAGATCAAAAAGCAAGTTAAAGCGACGGACGTTTGGGATTCGAGTTTCAGGCATAGTGGGGGGTTGTGCCTCACAAGAAAATGAGGAAGATCCAAGTGCCGAATGACCGCAGGTCGGGTCGATTAACGAGTTAATTACTATTGTTTGCGCTTCATTAAAATATAATATCTTCGATTAAATTATTCTTTCTTGATGAGGCAGACATTAAACTCATATTATCATCTTATATGCTAAATATTTTTGTTTTATTTGGCAGTGCGAAAGCTACAGCATCAAAAATTTTTTTATCGCATACAAATCTGTGTTTTCAATTTGGCCTAATTAAAACGATTGCAGCTCCGTGGTGATTGAATGCTAATAACCGATTCCTTGGTCCTGTCGGTGACAGGATCCCTCGTCGTGTTTAGTAAATTAACAACAATTAAACGATTACCATTCTGGCTTTGTAATTCATCTTACAATATAAAATATATTCAGCTCCGAAAATTTTTTAAAAGCATGAAAATACAGTACATCCTGAGCAAAGAATCGACGAAGTTAATATATAAATCTTAGTTCTCTTTTATTTAACTAGGGTTGCCCTTTCGTGCTTATTGCAAAAACTTCTGCTTATTTTTTAGTAATTTTGTTTTAGTTTTCCACAAAATTTCTAGAAACGCGCTTATTACAAGTCTTCGCTCTATGTCCGAAGAAAAACGGTCGTTTTTTGTTAAAGATCAAGCAAGGACCTTTTTTTAGTATTTTAATTCAGTGTTTCGCAACCCCTGGCTCGCGACCCAAAAGAAGAAAAATTGAATCACTACTTTTTGGGAACAAAAATCAAGAAATTTGAGACAGATTTATTTTTTCAGAGATCACTATTTTTAGGATAACCAAAATTCGAATCACAAGTTTCGCATGGGTCTCCAAATATCTGCTCTCTCTTTTCGCTTAGCATTTGGATGGCCACAACAAAGGTTGAGAAACATTGCTTTAATTAAATGCCAGAATCATTCCAAATCAAGCAAAAAGGTCTTTACTGCGCAAAAAGGCAAAACAATTGACATTTTTAGGCTTCTTTAATTTTGTTTGTCGCGCTTATTTTTTGGTCAGTTCAAATGGCAAACCTGTATATAACGTTTCAATTAAAAAAATCTATAATCTAAAGTCAATAGGTAATAATAGCATCTTAAAAAAACCTACCAAAAAATAGCTGTTTATCAATCTTCAGCAAGTTTGCTTCTTTTTCCAAACTAATGGGGCAATGCGGTTGCTCGCCGACCTGAAAAGTCAAACACAAATAAACAAAGTCGAAAGATCTGCAAAGCGACTGGTGTTGATCGATCCCTTGTTGCTGTTTTCAAGGCGATAGATGGAAGTTTAAACCACGATCGACACATCAAATGTCACCAAAGGCTGTAAAAATGGCCGCAAGCTAATTTCGATAGTGATCGCACTTCTACGTCTGAATTAAAGGTGGCCAATTTTTATATTAAATTAACGTGGGAGCGTCACTTGACCGACATAACAGCTGCAGCTGTCACATATTTCCTAAGGAATTTTATTTCATATATATTTTAACATGAGGATTTAGTTGATTACAAATCAAGCTGCTTTAAAAGCGAGAAGCACCAGACTTGAGTTTCGCTCTTGTTAGAGCTCGTCAGTGATGCTTATCTCACTGCAAATCGAACCGACTACCTGTGGTCTTCCAGATAAATAAAATTTCTTCTTCACCTGTGGTCTTCCAGATAATAAAATTTCTTCCTCCGCTCGGCAAGTTCTAAGAGAGTAAGCATTTGCTTAACCACTTGTCGGGTTAGTCTCGGTCATGAGGCGCGCCTTGTGCAGCAAATCCGAGAACTACTTATAGTTGCTTTGAATCGAATTGTTGTGTGATCTAATGGTGTTGTCTCCTGCCTGGAAGACCACAGGTAGTCAGTTCGATTCGCAGTGAGATAAGCATCACTGACGAGCTCCAACAAGAGCGAAACTCGAGTCTGGTGCTTTTTGTTTTTAAAGCAGCTTGATTTGTATTTCCTAAGGATTAGGGGGGTTACGGTTAGTGGGCGGGAAGCTGACAGCTGTTGTCGGACAACTGACTTGTTTTGGAAAATTTCCTTTGCTTTCGGTCAACTGCCGGTTTAAAGGAATTCCACAAATTTTGTCGGTCAAGTGACGTCGACCCAAATTAACAAAAAAACTTGAGTTTGCTTTTGTACAATTGCGCAACACACAGAAAAAGGCTAAGGCTGAATTGATAAAACGGACCTTGCCTAAAGCTTCGATTCCTTCTTGAAGCAGCTTGTTGCTTCTCTGCTCGTCAGATTGGATCAGCAGCGCTCGTGCCTTTCCGAACCTTGCAAGTGACGCAAACGTAAATTGAAAATCGATCTTGCTTTGAAAAAGACGGGTGCAAATAACGAAAGTTAATCAACTATAAGACTTACATCGCTCTGGGGCTGTTTGAGTTTGACTTAAGCAGCTTCTGGAAGAAATTGAATGCTTCGTTTCCCTTCTTTTTCCTCAGGAGTTCTTCACCTTTGGCGAGCTCCTTTAAAATGGGTTGATCATACTGGGAATTCAAATTCGGGTTCGCTCCTTTCTTGCGTCCTTCAAAAAGTCAGGGGCGTAAGTCGGTCATGTGACATCAGTTTTCGCAGGAAACCAATAAAAATTGTAAAAAAAAGATTTAAAAGTGGAGATGTTCAAGCGAAGATAGAAAAAGGAAATCTGAGATGAATCATAATTTTCTTTTCCGATTCTGAATCAAATGATTTTCGTTGTTTTGTTATTGCACTGGCTTGAACCCGCGCTATGTCAAGAACGAACTGATAAATTCAAGTTGAAAACAAAATACTCATTAACTGGCGACATCTCATTCAATTCATAAACCATATATGAAGATGCGAAAATTAAAGTGAGACATATAACTGTTTGGTGAATTTTTGCTTTTACATATTAATACAGCATTTTTCGAGATATTTTACATTTTCTTTTTCTTGCTTTATCGAACCGTTTTTAAATTACAGTTAAAAATCATAAAAATTAATTATTGTAAAGAACAAGGCAATAAATGTCCGCAAATTTATGCTAACTAAACCAAATAAATAAACCAATAACAAGTTTTTAATTTGCAGAAAATTAAATTTCAACTGTCAAATTAAACCAGTGGTTTCCAATTTTTTTCAATGTACTCCCATCTCGGCTCATTTTGGAACCCTTTATTCCTCTCTTCGATAAATCAAATCACCCTCTCATGTACAACTATCTAAGAAAACCTTTCTTTTCGTCGTCACTGGGAAAAGTAATAATTGCAAGGTCAAATCAAGGCCTGTTGCTAAAATGCCTGCTGCATTGTAGAAATTTCCAGGTATAAATTCCTCCCCTGAACTCATGAAAATTCCCACTGTGGAGGAATTTCTTCCTGAAAACCACCGAGTTAAACAATGCACTAAAGCAATGCAAATCTTCTTTAATGAAACGTTCAACAAAACGTAAATAATAGTGTAGAGCTGGTAAATTTTATTATATCGATCACAGGTTTTCAACCTTTTTTAACCCACAGACCTCTTTTGCCCTAAATTTTATTTTGGTGGACCCCTACAGCCATTCAAGTTAAAAGTCTATTTACCTCTACACAAAGAGTAAATAAATTAAATGTATAAAACGGCAAATACATTTTATAACTTAGTTAAACAACTTTATTTCATGAAATTTTATATAAAAAATTAGTAAAATTATTTAGCAAATCAATTACCTAAAATTCAAAAATCATTGGAAGCGTTTCCGCCAAAGTGGTCCATCTACATTCTACAAAATTCCTATGTGACTGGACTTTTGGCGGCAACGCCTCCAAAGAAAAAGCATTCATTTAATGTCATCCCTATGATTGATGTTTATCTGCACCTTTTTTTTATTTAACTTGAAGAGGGCAATCAATGAAATAAAAAAAACGAATATTTTGCTTTTAATTACACATATGCACCAAAATGAATTATAAAGTAATTTTTAAAGGTTAAATTGTCCTGTGGACCACCAGAATAATACCATGGACCCCCAATCAAATATTTTTTTGCGTTGACCTTGTGAAATTTTTAATGAAGCCTGGTCGTGAACCACCGATATAACCACTGCACTTTATTAATACTTCTTATGCTGTTTTTTTTTTTTTTTTATAAAATAATCACAATTCACGAAGATAAACTAAAATCAAAACTAGAAATTCTCTTACAACTTTTCGTACTTTAATAGCACCTCATGGCAAGGCAAGGTGATATGCAACACAAACTTTAAATTTAGTCGAGCTTGCTTCTCTTTGTTGTAACAGACGTTGTTAAATACATTTATCTCCGTTTCGTGAGTGTTTCGATTTATTAACTAGCGGATATTCTAATGTGCGCAGCAAAAATGGAGCTCAATAAAGAGAAAATCCAGCTAGTTACCGAGACTGTACGCGTGCTTTACTGCTTTGTAAAAAATTTAATACAAGCGGTTTGGTAAACGAAAAAATAGACTAGTAGCCTATAGCCAAATAAAAGATTTGTAAGCTGCAAAGCGGCATTTCTCAAAAGTGATTATCTCACCCAAACTAAAACTAGATTTAAAACGCGGTTAGATTTCTTATCCGTACATCTTATAACGGATAATTTGTTTCCTACAGTAATGAATTAAACTGTGCATTGCGATATAAATCAAATTAGAATTAGGAAAATTTGGATTAGGAACTTAGGATTAGGAAATTTAACCTTTAGATGTGTTAGTCACAAAGCTTTTAAACTCATTGCCTGCTTAAAACAAACGAGGGATTTAAAATAAAATTAAGAGCGATTACTTTCTAACTTTCAGTTCAAGATCCCTATTCTGGGATAAACGATTCAAATTTTTTAAAAGATATGAAATGTAGCACTATGAAAACAAAAACACCAACATCGCAGTGAATTTATTGATTGAAAAAGATAAACAACAACTTTGAGCAAGACAAGGTTGAGTAAATGCAAAGTAAAACGATTTTAGCTTATATTTAGAAAAAAAACATTACAAAAGAGCAATAACAACACTATTTTACTGATTTCATTTAAGTGTCAACTAGGGTTTATGTCCCGGGATCCCGGACATAGTTTCCGGGAAATCTCGATTTATTGGATTTGAGTTGAAAGTAATGATTTAAAGCAGGGGTGCTTAATACTTTGGTCGATCGCGACCTACTTATTGAGCAAAAGGCTTGGGATTACAGGTGAAGATTTTTTTTTGAGAAAATATAAAAATTGGATACTAATTGTAGGTGAAAACCTTTTTTTTTATTTTAGTAATCACCCGCCATTTCGGAAGAAAATAGAGAAATTGGAAAGTAATTTCAAGTGAAGACTTTTTTTAATCTTTAGTAAACTTTTCAGACAAAAGTGTGTGACATTTCGCCATCTTCGTGCCACATTTCGCAATCCCGGGATTTCCCCAAAAGTAAAATTTTTTTCTCGCAAAATCCCGGGACAATGAAAAGTTCGAAAAATCATAAAACCTTAGAGTCAACTGACATATTTTTTAAATGATTTAAGAAACTATTACACAGTTAACATGGTTTAGTATAATTATATCACGATGTTCCAACTGTTTTCTGGTTACTGATGCAATACTAAAACATTACTAATCGTAAACTAAAAACTTGAAGAATTGAAAACAACAATTATATACTTTTTGGAAGAAGCACATAGATTAATTTAGTTTTAGGGATCAAAAAATTTCTTAACATTTCCGATTCTGAAAATAGCAGCCAGCTAATTAAAAAAATTTGTAATTTACAAAAATATTCTTTAAAAAACGTTTTCAATAATTTAGAATAACTTGTTGTATAAAATTATTATTATAAGTTTATGTTTTGAGATAAAATACCTTCCCAATACCGGAATACATTTACACGGGTAACTCAGAGTGAAATATACTCGTTGCCGCTAAGTCGTTGACGTGGAGCAGGATTTGAAAGGGTGTTTTTACGGAGCAGTCGTAAGGATGCAAGTTCGATGCGTCTTTGAAACACTTCCTGTTAACCGTTTTCCAAAAAACACTTCACTAAACATCTTTTTTCACTTGTCAGGTTTCGTAATTACTTTAAATTACGTCAGCAGTATTTTGACAAATTCAAACGTAAAAAACACTAATCTGAGTTAAAGGCCTCCAAAACAGACCGGGAAATCCAAAAGTTGCAATAAATACGATGATCAAAACACAGTGCCTTGCTGAGCCATAAGCGGTGTAAAATCAATCCGACAAGTTTGCATGCCGTGGAGAAAACGTCATTCATAAAGCTCATCGAAAAACGTAATAGACGCCCAAGTGATAGATAAAAATCATAATTGACGTCACAATGATGATCCGGTGAGCAGTGACGACGAAACGAGCGAAAACTTGAAAGAAACGAACAGTTTCGCCATAAAACGCCGAGAGCCGGGTCGATACGACTTCGGGCAGGACTTGGACCACGGTGGAGCGCAGAGAAGAAAGCATTTCACTCATGGCACTAGTGCATGCAAGCCATGATGAAGACGGACTAGAACATTCTTTGTCTGAGGATGTCGGCTTGTCGACTGGTTTTTTTATTAGCTTGCGATTGTTTTTCGGGAAAAGTCTTTTTTGTGGTTTTATAAACGAATGATGTTTTTTGAAACTTCTAAAATAGATAGACTTCGTACAATAAGACGAATTTGAAAGTTTCGTAACCGCAAGATTGTGTTTAGCATTAACTATTTTTTTCTTTTTTGCACTGTCGGAGGGTTTCTTTTTTTTAAAAAATTGAATATCAAAGCTATTTTTGAATGAAGTATTTCGAACTCCAGATCGTAAACGAGAAACCTTTTTAGAACCCGGGCTATGATTTACTCTTTTTAATTTAGCTCGTTCGTGATCGTCAACTGGATTTTTCTTTCTTTTCCGACGACTGTTTTCAATCAAGTCAAATCCCAAAACCTCGTACCAAGGATAAAAGCAAAAAGAAATTTTTCTTTTGCAGACGGCTTCAGTTTTGGCATTACTAAACTCGGAAAAAGATTTAGGGGTACTGGTATTTTTTAAAGGTATATGAGATCTATTTTTTGTACAAGTACATACTGGAGTTAGACTAAAGCAGGTAGTAATGTTCGTTATGGGAGCGACATAATCATTGAGTGTTTGATTTAAAAAAACAGCCTTATCCTTTTCTACAACTTTTCCTGTCGCGCTTGAACTAAAATTCGCACGTAGATTTTCGTTCAACGTGAAACTTTGATGCACAAAGTTTTTTCTTGTACTTGCTGAAAATTTTTTAAAATGCTGAAAAACGACAGTTGCACAAGCATCGAAGCAACGCGAACAGAAAGAAACTAAAACCCTGTCTAATTTCAACAAATTCTCTCGCGCTAAAGCATCGAAAATCCCTCTCCACCCTAGTCGTGGAGCTTTTCTCTTAAAATTCATTATCCGCAGACGCATCCGGGGGTTTAAAGTAAAAGAAATAGAATTGAATCTAGTTAAGACAACAGCTTGCCGATATAAGCTGCTGTGGTAAACAGCTTGAAAGAACTTCAAACGGCTAGTACCTGAAAAGGCAGAGATATAAGCATATAAGAAAAGTTCAAGAAATTTTGAAAGAGATATAAGAAAAAGTTATGCAAGTTATACAAAGAGATATACAAGTTATACAAGAGACATAAGAAAAAGTTAAAGGAATTTTGAAAACTGTTAGTACTGAACAAAAACAAACGTCACTTACCACTCCCAGATTTTTTTGCTTTTCCTTCATTGTTCTGCAGATAAAGAGCAAATTAAATGCGGAAAAAAGCAAGGCTTAAGTTTAAATATTATACTTCAAAATTATACCGTAATTTATGATTAAACACGTTCTAACCGAAAACAATGTTGTATACTCAGTGTCTGTATGCGAAAATACGAAACATCAAAGTAAATAAAAGGATGTTTAGTAACAAATTTAACACTGTAAAAGTTATATAATGTTTTTATTGTAGAAAACGAGGTTGTTTCAAGATTTTATGCCACCAATGTTTTTCGTTTGCTCAGTTGATAAGTGGGATTTTCGTTTATGAGTTGTGTGTAGAAGATCCGATTTGTCGGTTTGATGTTAGCATGTCAGTTTAGACCAGGACGGAGTCTCAAGCATGCGGCCACAAAACATTTTAGGCGAGCCGCAACGTATTTTTAAAGCTTGACTTGTTAATTCTTATACGTTTTAGGCAAAAGCGGGTCCAGAGCATCGGTTTCTAGTGACCATGTCAAACACGTGCCGTCAAATCTACGTTCGGTTTTCAAATTCAAGTTGATCATTACAAGCAATAGTTTTCTTTAATGCAAAAACTGTTCATACTATGTTCAAACCTTTCAGGTCATACTTTTGAAAAAAATAAGTGGCCCAAGGTGTCAAACATTTATTTATGCAAAGTGATTTTTTCTATGATTTAATATTGTAGTGATGCTTTATAAAATTGATACAATAGTGAAATTGACGCTAAGTGACTTCAGCTGCGACTTATTGAAAAAATTCTTACATTTTTATAACTGGTTCAGATTTTTCGTTGGTGAGCAGTATGAGAACTCAATTTTTATAATGGTATAGTTGCTGTACCACTGAGTAATAAATATGATGGTTTTGAAAAAGTTTGGAATGTGATAAAAAAAGTAAGCATCTCTCTTTTAACAACTTTTTGAGGTTGTTGCTAAACAAAGCCGCTAAATATATTCTGTAAAATATTAACATACACATTTAAAAACTGAGCAAACGGACCTTTTTAGTAGCTTTTGCTTCAGATGATTGAGCTGAGTTTTTATCTAAAACATGATAACAACATTTAAAAACTAGTTCAATAAATGAAAATCCGCTTGGTCAAGCAGAAATTGCCTGAAACCAAACCGAAAAAAAAAAAAGAGCAGAATTTGTATGTTGATGAAGTCGCAGCAAATTAAAGCCACCAACAAAGGCGGTTGTAATATCTGACCGCCGAGTCAAACAACACGAAGAGCTATCACGAAAATGCGAACGACAATGCGAAACGCATTGCTTGCAAATAAATTAAAATAAAAATAATTACTTTCGCTTTTTGTCAATTCATAAAAAAACAAAAAATTTAAATGCAATAGCAAAAAATGTCATCGTTCAAAAGTCACATATTTTGTCCTAACTAGACTTAGAAATAAAAAACGCTGTTCGGATTTTAAAGTAACAATACGTTTTTTGTAGAAATACATTTGTCAAAGAAAACAAATAAAATTAATAGAATTTTCCATTGCTATCTTTCAAAAACTTTAAATGTTACGACCAAATTTTCTGCCGTAGTAGCTTGTCAAAAATTATGCAAGGCAAGGTTGTTGATCAAAATGATACTAATTGTTGTTGACCTATTTAGAATAATTATTTTTGAAATATAAAAACAGAGAAAAATTTACTGTATATAAAAACATCATAAAAATATCTAATTTGAAATGATAAAAACAAAAAAAACATTAATAGTAGCTTAAAAGCTTAAATTATACTTAAATGATAGGATTTCTTTCTCAAGGTCACAAAAAAAATCTAAACCATTGCTAAGAGTTTTCGAAAAGTGCTTAAGCTTTTTTTTAACAAAATACAACTGATAATATGTTACAGCAATTTGTATGCACGCGTAATATCTAAAACACAGAACAATAAAAACGCCGATAAATTAGCAAAATAACTCTGCAAAATAACTCAAGTCGGCGGTCTTATGATACCAGCGGTCAAACGTGCGTGGACCTCTGGAGGCGGATCTTTGATAGGTACCGTGATCATGTATATATCAGTTTATTGGAGGGCATCTAAAACTATGCAAACCTATTTCAGAACGCAAAATATTCATTCTTTAATCGAACGTTTATTTAATCACAACCTGCTTATTTGTAAAGAGGTCGCCAAAAACTTTTATGCCGAAAGTGCGGCCGCAACACAGGTTTGACAAACCTTGCTAAATTTCACAACACGCATGATAATTTCTGATTTACAAAATATGTGAGAAAAAAGATATGCACCTTTTTTTATTGTCTTTCCATCGCTTTGGGTTTTCGCATTATTTGAAGACTAAAAACAAATTGCATGATATATATTGTTAAGAACATCTAATTTGTATGGTGAGAACTAATGAGAAAAAGACTTAAGAGAGTCATAGCTAAACCATTCTTATGATACCAATTGCAATATTATAAAGTTGCCAAATACGTTTGTATATTGCTATATTGGTTTGGAGTAATATGACGTCAAAAGATATTCCATAAAATTATATTTCATATTTTTGAGACTAACAAATAGGGCATCGTCATTATACAAGACAATGAAAATAGTTATGTTTGACTCATATGTTTTTAAACAAATAATTGTTACAAAAATAATATAATCCCTTAGCAGCTAAAAAAGCCTGGTATAAAGCAGGCCTTAGGTCATCAGATATAAAGACAAATTTCTTAAACTCACAGTAGTCGAAGATTGAGTATTGTCGGATTTTTGATCTGAAATCAAAATCCTTGTTAAATATTTTTAAAAGAAAATATAGAGAAAACAAACAAGCAATCCTTCCTTCCATTTTTGACTCGAGTACGATCTTCTTTTACAAATCATTCAACATTCCAATTACAATAAGTCTTACTTGTAAACAAAATGTATGTCTACATATGGCTGTAAGCAACCAATCATAATGCGCAAAAACCACTTACACGTGTGCGCTAGGTTTGGCTGCAACCGGGATTATCTAAAGCTTACTTGCTGAACCGCAGCTTTCAACTTCAGCTAGAAAATCATCCAACTGCAGAAAAACTTGGCAACGCAATAACCAATGCAATAGAAGTTTTATATTGCCACTATGTAACAGCATTATGTTTACAAGATGACCGAAAAAATGAAAATTACTGCTTCGAAATGATTCTGTTAAAAATGATTCAAATCAAACATCTGCGCAAGATAGCGATACAGCGAAAATTTTTTTTGCAAATGTCACGTACGAAAAATTTTGAAATATCAAAAGCGGTCTCATACAGAAAGGAAGAAAAAATACGAGTATCTACTTTAACGTCCTTGAAGTCGAAATTACACGTACAGAAAAATAAAGTTTTTCAAATTTTATTGTGCATGAATTTAACGAAGAGGAGCCGATGCAAACAACAATAAAATAGATTATTAATGAAATAATCAAATGAGTTTACAGAAAAGACGCATAAATAAAGAACAAAAATTAAAGAGTGAGTTTAAAATTGAGAAAAGCAAGACATACGATAGAAAAAACTCTTTCGACCACCTTTTATTAGATAAAAAGTAGATAAATATTCATCCGCTTTGATCAACCACATTCCCAAAGTACGAAAAGGATGAGAGAAAGTCAGAAGTTGAAAAGAAAATATGTCGGAAAAATAAGACGAAATTTTTGATGACGAAAAAGAAATAGACGATGTTCGAGCTAAAAAAAAATTTTTAAAAATCATCGTCGTCGTTTGGAAGGATATCCCACTCCAGGCCAGACACAAACAGGTCTGGGGCCGAGGGGTTTATCCTTTTACAACCCCAGACTTGGCATTTGACCGGATCAAATGTTGGCAGTGAAGGTGTTGAGCCAACATCAGGTTTCGTCATCCGAAACCGACCTCGACGTCAGACCTCGTGCCCCATGTGGTGTCTAATGTATGGGGCACCAGGTTTGTTCAGGGGCACCGCACTTGCAATTTGGTGAAGGAGCGAGACCCCATTTGTTCATGGACGAATGCAATCGCCCAACACCAAGTCCGAAGGCGATCGAGCCTAACCCAAACTGTTCGGGGCAAGCTCAATCCAACAGGCCTGGCTCTGGTTATAGGTATGAAAACACGGAGCCAGGATTTACACTCACAATACTTCGTGTTCCATCTGTAATTCGTCCACTGAGAACTGCGGATGCCTAGTCAGGCAGGGTTATTTAATAAATTCTGGCCAGCTGGCACAAACGGCGTCTAGATCTTAGTCTCTCTTGGAGAGCATCTGAAGACTTGACTTAAAAACGATGCAACATATGGTCAGTGTCCAGAGATCCACGGTTAGCCAAGACGAGTGTCGCTCCTAGTCGTCAAAGCTCAGCTCACTAAATGCCTGAAAGTATGGGTAGGTGGTCCGTTTGAGTGGGCCGCAGGCATCCAGTGACTATGCACAAAATGTCATTCAGGACACTGTCTATGAGGCAAGTGTGAGCGCTGCGACACCAGACTGATGCACAGTACTCAGCTGTTGAGTAAACCAGAGATAAGGAAGCTGTGCGCAGTGTTTTGGCACTGGCACCCCATCCTAAGCCTACAAGTCGCTTTAGAAGTGTGACACGCTAAGATAGTTTTTTGCGCAATGCCACTACATGGTTACAAAACGTGAGCGATCTGTCCAGTTTTACCCCTAGATAAAAAGGGGATTCAACAGTACGGTAAAAGTCTATTGTTGTTGTAGATTTCTAGCTCACGCTTGTCCTCTCGTTATTTAAACGAAAGGCTGCCGTCACCGTCTTAGTGTGACTGAGCTTCAACCTCCAAGTCTGAAGATACGTTGAAAGTGTAGTCATGCCTTGATTTAAAGTTCCCTCCATGGCTTTCCAGTTTCCAGAAGAGCCTAACAATTCTAAATCATCTGCATAAGCAAAATTTCTGAAAATTTTGGAGGGCAAGTCGTACGTATAGATGTTGAAAAGGGGGGAAGCCAAGACCGATCCCTGAAACGCCGTTTTTCAGACGGCGGAGCCTGCTTTGCTTGCTGTCACCGGTAGTAAGAATGAAACTTCGGTTTCGGACAAGCTTTATTATTATTTTGACCATGTGCTTATCCGGCGGAAGCCTCAGCAGCTTGCACGTAAGGCTATGGTGCCAGAGAGTGTCATAAGCCGCTGTTTGTCGACAAATACGGCACTGGCCTTCTTCTTGGCCTTAAAAGAATCCTCGATGTTCTTTGTCAACAGAACGACTTGATCCACGGTTGACTTTCCGCATCGAAACCCAGCCTGCTCTTTAGGAAGCAGTGGATCAATAATTGGGTCGACACGGGCGTAGATAAACCTCTTGAGGATCTTTAAAAAGTATTTCCACGGATAGCATTCTTGCGAATGCGGTAAATATATAATTAACGGCTAACCAATAAATTACTTTCAAGATTTTCCAATATAGTCGTTTGAAGACTGAAGATATCTATTAAGTTTGTATCGATCAAACAGCCTAATCAAACATCAAAATAAAAAAAATTGCCTAAATCTTCTTCCTACTTACAAAAACTGGCTGCAACAGGCATGTCAAACTCGCGGCCCGCAAAGTTTTTTGGAGAATTTTTTAATCTGGTGCTCAATACGAAATCAAAATATTAATCAATTTAAAATTAAGTTTTATCTACGACAGTGCTTTCCAAACTTTTTGTGTAAATGACACACTTTTAAACCAGAAATAAATTGGCGACCAACGTCCCTCTAAGCTGCGCGGCTGCGCGGCCGCGCAGCTAGCCTAGAACCCCCGCGCAGCACTTTCGTTTTGCCGCGCACTGCATAAATATTGGCAAGACAAGCTAAATACGTGCTTTCAATCAGAAGCAAGCTCCACAGAGTGGTGGATATTCAAATAGCTTTCATCACATCTTTCAGTTTTCAGTCCAAAAATCATGGTGAACGCTAAAAAAAGTCTTCACTTCGATTTCATCTCCGATATCCCTATTTTGTTCCCCAAATCAAGGTGTTCTCTAAGAAAAAAAAAAGTCTTTACCTCGATAATAGAACCAAACTTCGAAAAGTCGGGACAAAATATGGGAAATACAGTGATTGATTCTAGGTGAAGACCTTTTTTTTTTTAGAGAACACCTCGATTTCGGGAACAAAATAGGGAATTCAGAGATGAAATCGAAGTGAATATTTTTTAAAAAAAACACCTCGATTTCGGGAACAAAATAGGCAAATCAGAGATGAAATCCTTGCTTCGGGTCCCTAAATTTGAATATCCGCCGCTGCTCACACGGCCTTTCATTCCGCGCACACTCATCAAGCTCTTAGAGGGAACGTTGTTGGCGACACCTCTTAATTTAATTTTAGTCAAAAAGCTTTTACAGCAAATTCTCAAATTACAATTTTAATGAGGTATATGAACTTGCTTGCGAAAACCTTAAAAATAATAAGGGAAAAAGTTTTTATTATATATTGTTGCTTTCAAAAAATATATTATTGGTCAAAAGCCCCTATAACATAATTTGTTGAACTGTAAATGGCTAGTGTCAAATATTGCTTCAAGTCCAGCTGGCGACACACCACTGTACTAAAAGCGACACACAGTTTGGAAAGCACTGATATACGATAACAAAATATGATTGGATGCTGATCATTTTTGGCCTTCACTTTGATTTCAACATAAAATTAAAAAAAAGTTTTACGCAACTCCCTGCGAGGCCAAGTTTTGCCAGTGAAGACCTTTTTTTGTCATCACTTTGATTTTCAGGTAAAATTTTTAAAAAACGCTAAATCTACGGCGCAAATTCTAGAACCTAAGACAAATTTTAAACTTTTACTTTGAAATCGAAGTGAAGACAAAAATTAGTCATCACCTTGTTGCTAACTGGATTGCGCCCCGGGACAAATTTTTCGGGTTAAAATTTCACTATTGCGGCCCGCATACGCTCACGAGTTTGACATGACTGCTGGCAACGATAAACAAAGTTACGGTTTAAAATGATAATCGGGAAAAATTCGATTACAATATTTTTTATGTATATAAATGCGCTTTCTATCAAACAGGAATGTTACTATGTTTTGATTCTAATTCAATGCGCACTTATTTCATTGATGGCAAAAAATAATAAAAATTTGAAAAGAGTAACTATAAATCTTAGCTTATAGCATAAGTGTCGTCGTTCTCTGACCTAACATAATCTTTCTCAAGCTAAAAAAAAGATCTTTACCGAAAATTTCAAAAGTTATTTTGAACTTGGAAAGAAAGTAACAACTAAAAATATTTAAAAGTTGGCACTGCTCTAGAAATTTCGGACAACCCTTACCAAGAAAAGCTGGTGCAGACTTTTTTTACAGTTTGAAACATGTTGTTAAAAAGAATTGAAAAGCTTAGTTATTGTGACACCATTAAACAAGAAACTCATTAAAAGGAAATTTAAAATTGCCGAAAAAACCGACAATAAAACATATGGAACATAATAGATCATATGACGAAAAATATCAAAATAAAAATCATACCAAGTAGTGCTTTATAATTGATTAAACCAAAATATGCAGTTGCTGCAATCGCCCACACCACTATAACCATGACAACCAATATCATTAATAGTCCGGAGCGAGATTTTCCTTTTGAAGTTTCGCTCTTAAACAAAAGAAAAAATTAGAAATATCTAAAAAATTTTGTACAACATTATATTTATGAAAACATTTTCACCATAAATGTAGTTTAGAGGGTGTGAGATTATTTTGTTCATTTTTATTGACTATCTATGCCAGTCGCCTTTCGCGCCTGAGGCACACCTTGGGATCTTTTCGAAATTCGCGGCACACTTCGACCAGAGTGCCGATTTTGATTTTCGTCCCTAAAAGTAGTATTCTCCAAAAAAAAAGGTCTTCACTTTGAATCTGTCTTGGATTTCTTGATTTTCATTTCTAAAGTACTGTGCACTAAAAAAAAGATTGCGGAGGTATGGACTAATGTTTTTAAAAAAAGTTTCGCAGCACACAGGTTAAGAACAATTGATCTATGCTAATATTGCTGACAAAAGAGTGCAAGCATTATACGCCAGCCAACTTAAAATGTTCAATGAAACAAGCTTAATCAAAATTTCAATGTTGATTATAAAACTTTTGCTATAAAGCACAATGTAATCTTTAGAAGTGAATAATGAAGTAAACTTTTAAAAACACAATAATATAATTTAAAATACGAGATTAAAAGGCTAACACACCTTTTGGTTGCTTTTTTTTAGGTCACTTCTTCCATCTGCAAAAAAACTACTGCTTACCAAACCGGTTGGGATAAATATTTACACAATAATTTGAATAAAAATGACCAAAGAGAAAAAGTTTCACATAATTACAACTTTTTTCCAAACAATAAAATCTACCAACTTTAATCGACATTGATATACCATTGGACAAAAAAAAAGATTTTAATAAAATTTATTTTAGTACAGTAATACGATTTATGGTACCTTCAAGATTAACAAAACCTTGGCTATGCAATTCTTCATGTTCAATTAAAGGTTTCATAATTGTGTACCATTTATTGGTTCATTTACAGTACACCGACAAAAGAAAAGCAAATGAAACACACTATCATTAAAACATAGAGCTTATATAGAAATGAACAGCATGGAATATTAATTAACACAAGGTCATTTAAATGGCAAACTATCTACTTAAATGTTAATGAAGATGAATAGATGTTGAGTTGTATTGCAGTTAATGAGTTGGACATAAAATAAAAATATAAATAAAACTTGATGACAAGATGTATATTAATATCTATGTTTTCTTTTTGAATTTAAAAAAAATTATATTGGACTTTTTAAAATAAATAAAACTGAAACAAAAATGACCATAATTATTCCCTAATTCAACAAAGTCAGCTGACTATAATCAATGAAGATTAAATGTGAAACTTATAATATCTTAATGAGAAATATGCAGAAAGACAATATTTAAACTGTATATCCCAAAAAATTAAAGAAACATTCACTGTAAATGCCAAAGATTGATAAGGTGGAATAAAGCCATGCGTTTTTTGCGAAAAGAAAAGACAGAAAAGGAAAAAAAATATAGTTCTTTTAGAGTTTAAGCACCCTCACAGCACTGAGATTTTAGAAAAGGTGTATTACCAGGATTGCACAAAAATTTATGTTACATAATTTTACCTCAACAGAATACAAGGTTTGACCTCATATCATAACATCAATATGGGGCTAGTGACAGTTGTGATAATTACTTAAACCATAGCAGCCAGTGGGGTTTGCATGAAGAATGGGCTGTAAGCAGTGATGGGATTCAGGAGGTTTACATGGATTCACGCAAACCAGTTCTTGGAATTTCAGCATGTTCAGTGAACCTTCTCCAAATTTAATGTAATTGATGTATCTCCATATTTCTGTATAATGAGGAAACCTGTTGCTAGTAAGCTCTATACAAAAGTGAATCTGTTCTTAAAATTTTGAATCCCAACACTGGCTGAAAAGTTTTGTTCCATATCAGAATGTGCTTACACTTAAATTTAGATTGAAAACTCACCATGCGTTTTGTTCTTGTTTTTATTTCAAGAGTTTGTCTGGAGATTAAATATTATAGAGCACTTCTTAGATTTTCTGCTTTTGCAGTGAAACCAATAGTTTTCTTGTTCATGTGTCTGGATTGAGCTCATATTGTTTTTTAACTACTCCAAAATGCAATGAGTTAGGAATAATTTTTTGTCTACAAAGTTTTAAGGGTCTATTCAAGATGCAACTACAAGCAATTTTGTTTGTGAAACTAATCTAAAATCTCCCCTTGTGGTTACTATCACTTTTTAAAAAAGTCCTTTTCCTCTTGGGTTTCTTTTTTATTTTTTTGATGTTGTAGAGAGATTTTGGATTAGTATCACCAAAAAAACACTTACAATCCCTTCTTGAAGAGACCCAACTTTACTATATCTATGTATCTTCTTATTAATATAGATAATTATACCAAACAAAAATCGGTTATACAATATATTATATGTACTTACTATGATTGTGTCTCTTTAAAAAGTCACCTTAAGCAATTTTTTCAATAAAACTAACTCAAAACCCCCTCTTCAGCACCAGGATGGTAAAAAAAGAAACCAAGAGAAAAAAACTTCTTCAAGAGTGATAGTAATTGATAGTAATTCTTCTGAAGTAAAAAAACTTCTTCAAGACTGATACTACAGGGGATTCTGGTCTTCTAGTTTCACAAACAAAAATCCCTAATGCTGACTTCTTAAAGAGACCCCTATGACCAACTATAACAAAATGCAACAGAAAACTTTATCAATTATTCCTTATGGTTATCAATTACATTATATTAAAATTTGAATTATGTCTCATTTTTCCAGATATGGTCTCTATTTAACCGCAAAAAAGTAATTTTGCCTACATAAATTATGGTATTTGTATATAGGGTGGTCCAAAAGTAGGTGGACAGCAAATGATAACCTTTATTTTAAAATTATAATACATACAATTCTATTTACTAACACAATCTATTACATTGACAATTAAATTGTGAACAATAGTACAAAAGCCCTTAAATTTTATCATCACAGGTGCTCAAACTGTTTTCCATCTGATACATAAACCTATTCCACATACTGTCCACCTACTTTTGGACTACCCTGCATGTAAATATTATAATTGTTGCCTAACTATTACAATTACTAGCCTTATAAGCTTTGAGGATTCCCCAACATTTAAAAGCTTAAGAATTAAGCCCAGCAAATAGTGAACGAAAACCAAAAATATTTTTTTAACTTTTTGATTTTCTCTCACAATTTGCTGTAACAAAACTATCATCAGAAGCTTTTAAGTTTTGGTAAGTACAAAGCCTGCAAACTTTTTGCGATTTTTAACCATAAATATGTGTGCAGTTTTAAACTGTTAGATTTAGTACTGGTTGCTTATTATAAATGAATCTTGTTTACTATTTACCATCCTGACTCCATAAGCTTTTAAATTTGGAGGAATCCCAAGCCTGTAAGGTTAGTATTGGAAAACAGTACACAAGACCCTAATAAACTTGATTACATTTTATAAAATAACTATTGTACTTGTTATACATTAGAAAAAACTGCAAAAAATGAATTCATTTGGTTTATATAAAAAACAATGGGTTTCTTCAAGAAGTACCATAAGTGATTTTTGTTTGTGAAACTAACTCAAATCTCCCTGCAGTTCCTAACACTTCTTGAGAGATCTTTTTTTTTTTATTCAATTCTAGTGCCAAAAAAGAGATTCTCAGTTAGTTTCACCAAAAAAATCCCTTACAGTGACTTCTCAAAGAGACTCAAAACAATAAAGTCATTTCAATAATGGGCCAACAATTAAGTGTACTAATTTAGATAGGTATATAACATTAAATAATTCAGATCATTAATACTTTTAAATTTAAATTTCATTGAAATAATCAGAAAAACAAAATAACATGCAAACTGATTAATATGGTAAATATTATTTACAACTAAATATACCTGATATGTTTTTCCTTTTTCGTAATTTTGGATTCATAGTATAAATTATAATAAACTACTTTAAAATCCTATTAAATAACTATGCACTATTTTTAAAATTTCAGTTGTTTTCTAAAAGGCAATTATAAATTAAGTTTGTACCATGACACAATGACAACACTTTTGAGGAAACTGCAATTATATTACATGTGTTTCATAAAAAAAATTCTAATTTTTAAAAAAGCATGAATATTTAATTTAACTAGTGATAAAATTCTTGTGGTATGAATAAGAACATTAATCCTTACTGGTCAGATTTAATACTAAATGAGTGCATACAGGTAATTCAATAACAGTGATAGCACCAATATGGGTATTGTGTAGTAACTAAAATTTGATTTATTACCAAAATGTGTAAATGTTTTCGAACAAAATTCGAGATAAAAGGAAATAAAAGCTGCATCGTAACCGTAATAAGCTTTTACGAAAAACCAGTTCTGCATATTCTCACGTCCACGGTTTAGAATTTAGATCAATTGGAAACCAAGTTAAACGCTTATTTGTAAAAATGCGCAGTGAAACGTGACACAAGGTTGCCAAATGGGTCGATTTTATTTGATTTTAAGTTTATAAATTATTGGAAAAAGGGGAGAACCATTTTTTCCCGAATTTGAAGCGATAATTTTTCGAATCACGATTTGCACAATCTACACAAAAGCTTAAGCATAACTAATGAATTGAGCAGAAAGCATTACCTTTGTTATGTCGCCAAAAATCTTTTTGATACTCCAAAATCAATTTTGACCTACAAGTTTTATGCGTTAAAATAATTGATTTTGCTCAAGAAAAGCCAATTTTATGGTTGAATCTGGTGTACAGCCTAATTGAAACACTCTATTTGGGCGTAAAATAGTTTTTCTTTATGCCAAGAAATATTAAAAATAAGCATTTTATGCCTCAAAAAACATGCTCATTGCTCATTGTTCAAAAAATAGGATTGTTCTCGAAATTTTTTGCTGTTAAACAGATTGACATGACGGCTGCTCCTATTGCCTCCCAACTTCTAAGGTTATATTTGTAACCACATGATACGCTATCTAGCTGTAAGCGTCAGCTGACATGTATTCTCGGAGGGATGGTAAACAGTTAGCCTATATATGTTATACCCCTAAATATTTAATGTGGTGGCCATTTTTTGGTAGACCTACAGGTTTTTAAAAATTAAACTCTAAATATATTTTCTCTCAAGCTACTTAGGTCTCATTGTAAAACCAACACTGTATATTGCAACAAGGTTGAATAAAATTAAATGTGACATAATACACTGTTCATTTGTGTGTTGTCTTAAAATTTTTCTTACTGTTGATATTTTGTTTTTGTGACAAAGTTCAACATTTATTCGTGTGTTTTAAACTATATAGAGAGATATCTATATATTTATAAATATAGAGTAGTACTAGTAGTGATAGTAGTGGTAGTAATTGTTTGTTTTCACTTACATACAAAAGAACAATTGATAATAATTGAAGACAAAATAGAGCAAAGGTTGCAAATAGGGGGACGGCAACTAAACGATATGCATTATAACATACACAAAAAAAATTGTGCATGGTCAACGCACCCGTATATAGAGATAAAATAAAAAAATGTCGCTGTTGATGTTTCTATAGTTTTTGCTACTAGGGTAAGCCTACGTTAAATAAAATTCTAATTAAAATCTATTATGGCGGAAAGCAGGTCGCTTGCATTATCAATCTTATTCATTGGAATTTATTTTGTCCGGAAACGATCAAAAACTGGGCTTCAGTTCTACCCTCGTGATGTTAGTGTTTCTTTCGCAAAACCCTTTACTTCAATTTCCTCCGCTTGATGATCTTAACAAGCAATTCCAAATTTTAGTCATAACTGTATGTTCGGTGATATTATAAATGAAAAAAAACTTTAGGGTTAATGTAAATAGGCTTGTTTTAAATTACAAATAAATTTTTAGTCATAATTTAACCATGTTTTGATTCATCTCATGACACTGAAACACCTTTCTGCAAAAGTGGATACAAGAGCTACGCCGCAGTAAATTTAAAGCAATTTATGTATTTCCAAAAAGCATTTTTTGCTTGTCGGCTTAAAACTTCGCAAACTATTGATATCTTTGTTACTTTTTTCAGAGGCGTGGTACTTTCTTTGTTAAATAACTTAATATGAGCATGTAGGTCTGCAAGTTCTTCCGTAAGCCCATCAAAACGAATAAGACTCTTAAAATATTACGTTATAATCACAATCATGGCACACATATGTACCACAGTCCTTTAAAAAGGCTAAGAATGTCACGCGTTCAGTCTTGGTGTTTTTATTTTTAGACTTTAATGTCGGCCATAAGTGAGTATTGAGTAGCCAACTCAGACAGCTTGTGTTGCTTGTTAAAATTAAATTAATGCCACAATTTCTTTGCTTCTAAATGAATTTTTTTTAATGACCTCGGAATGTTTTATTAATTCAGCATATTATAAATACTACAACACATTAGTTTATTTACAATAAATTTTTGGTAAAAATTTTTTTTTTATTTTTTATTTTTTAAAGTGTTGTTTTTTTGTGTGTGTATCTCATTTTGTGTAGTTTTTGCTGTTTTTGTTTTTGTTTTGTTTTTTCTGTTATGGACTGGGAGTCTGATTTAAATAAATAAATAAAAAAAATAAGAAGCTTTTTCTAAAAAAGGGAACGGATTGTTTACAAAGCGAATAATTGCAAGCAAGCGGAAAAAACTGATAAGCTTTAATAAAGCGATTAAGGAGTAAAATAATAAGGTCTTTTGACTGCCTTACAAAAACAACTCGCAAACAATCCATCAGCATTACGAAGCATGTTACGAAGTTGGGCATCTCTTCTTGAAAGATTTAAACAAAACAAATAAACAAAACATGGTTAGTTCTTCAAACCAGTCATAGTCACACAAAATTTTCCCCCCAAAATTTTCTAGCAAATTAGGTCCTTGCATTAGGACTACAGTAGTTAAAGGTACATCAACGTAATGAAAGACGAAAGTAGGTCTTGTTTCAAACTTTGTTTTATACTTTACATGTGCTTCTTGACACTTCCGATAAAAAAGCGTTTGAAATAAAAGCGAAAACAAAAAGTCTTCACTTGGGTCGATGTGTGCCGCAAAACTTTGAAAGGTTCATAAGTGTGTTGTGAGCGCGAAAAGTCGCGAAGCACTCACTGGCCTAAGGAAACAATTGCCAATTTTTTAATGCTTAAAATCATATTTTTTGAACTAGCGCAGTAGGGCAGGAGCTGCCTCTTTTTTTATATCACTCCATTGACTCGTGAGAAACAGAAAATATCATTAGCTTTATTTTAAAGGCAAAAATTAATTTTGTCCTTGTTTTGTAACACAAATTGCCTTTCGTTGCGAAGATTATAAAAAATTTAAATTTAAAAAGTAATTATCGTCTTGAAGAAATTGTACAAATGAGTAAAACTGCTTCATTATACAACTGTACAACTGAGTAATAAGGAGTTTTTGAAAATTTGATGTTTTTGACGTTTCAAAAGATTGATCCACTTGTTTACTTGTTCAGTCCGGTTGTACTGATTTGTATCCAACTGCGACCTCATCACGGGGTGCATTTTTTAAATTGTGAAATGACGCTCCGATTTCTTTTTACCAGTGATAGCCTATGGGGCGCTTAATGCGTAAAGTTGACTAAATTTTTAAATGTGGAATGATGACGCAAGGATAAATATGCAAAGCGTGTAACGTTTTGATTAAATAATTTTCTCTGAAAGTTTGTTGTTCAGCCACGTGTACCGATTCAAGCTTTATTATAAAAGAGGCGCCAATCCCGTTGTGATTACTAGCCATAATTTTGCAGAATGAAGAAGTTCTCATGTTTTGCTGAATGAATTTGCTGTGTTCTGCTGAGTTGCTGCGCTCGAACTTAACCGCAGCTAAAAAATATTTAATTTATAAAACTCCATCTCGTCTGCAACTATACTTTTCTTGCTGGGTGTCAGATGCGCATTTTTTAATATATACACCATGTCAGATGGTAATATGCAAATCACTTAATTGAAAGTTATTAAAAATCGGTTTCAAGATATAACTTTTAATTTACTCTCGGGATGCATAGCAGTTATAAATACATAAAAATAAGCAACTTAACTCATTTTATTTCATAATAAATATGTAACTTTATAGCACTTAATAAAATTTTATTCTTTGTGTGTCGGATGGTATTATGTAAGCTTACATAAAAACACGTTGAGAGTAAGAAATGATTTTATAGCATAACACAAACACCAACACAACATTAGAAACGCATAATCAACAATATTATCAACTATTTATGCTTTGATATACGATCCTTTATCTTCTAGGACAGTGATTCCCAACGTGGGGCGTGCGCCCCACCAGTGGGGCAATGCAAAATTGTGGTGGGGCGTGGAGACTTTCCTTGCTGTAGTGAAGACTTTTTATGCGTGTCTTATGACGCAACAATGCATCTGTCTGGTTGTACCAGTTTTCCTCGCACGTGCGAACATTCTATTCTTTATTCTATTTGAATGAGTTGTAATAATTGTAGAAGAAAATTGTAAGATTTAAAATTGAAAATTGAGTTGCGAATTTTGAGTTGCGAATTTGAGTCATAAATTAAGTTGTAAAAGAAGGAGACGTGAAATTCATTTGTGAAATTCAGTCGTAAAATGGAGTTGTGAAGTTCAATTGTAAATATACAGTCGCACAATTACGAGTTATAGAAGAAGTCGTTTTATAGAAGATCAAGCTGCTAAGTCGTATAGTGAAATTATTCTGAATATGTTAGCGACATTCGCAACAGCTTCCGAGTTCGCTTCCGCTTTCGATGAAATTATATGCTTCCGAGTTTCCTAGTTTTCTTTCAAGCTTTGTGCAATACTATAGAATCTATAGTATAGTATAGATCAAGTATTTCAATTTTTAATATATCGCCGATGTAAATAAAAAAGACTGATTGCCTTAATGTGCTGTCTTGCCCCTACTAAACTGAGAAATGCTTGCTTCTATTTTTTGTAGAACCCTTATTTTTGAAGCCACGAGTCGCCACTGTTTGGGTGTGTGTGATAGTATTGGTGTTTAAGTTCAACGTTTGTGACGCGACATCGTTTTTCTTGTCATAGCATCTTTTTTTTACTTCTCGTTTTTACCTAAATATCTGTGCTAAACACGACATTGGTATCTACAGCATCTATTTTACTTGTACATAAAATCAGGTAAAGTTATATTACTTGTCATTTCAGTGCTACTCGTATCTGTGATACTTATGACATTAAATTAAAACTAGGTTTAAATTTAGAAACTATGAGCAAGATAAGCAAGAAAAAAGTTCGTCAATATTCAAACGAGTTTTTAAAGTTTGGTTTTATACCTGCTGCGCATGATGAACGCTCGCCCTTTTGCCTACTATGCCTACAAACTTTAACAAATGAGTCAATGAAGGCTGGTCGTCTAGAAAATCATTTGAAAGCTAAACATCCCAACCATGTCAAATCAAACTTGCAATATTTTAAAACTTTAAAAACAAATTTTGAGAAAAGGACAAAAATTACTTCATTATTTTCTAATCAAACTGCATCCCTGAATCGCACTCTTGAAGCAAGTTATGCAATTTCTTTGCTTATAGCAAAAAGCGGAAAGAATCACACGATAGGGGAAGATCTTCTAAAACCAGCAATATCTGTTTTTGTGAGAAAAGTTTTACAAACCGATGACAAGGATGTGCAAGCAATGGCACTTAGCAACAACACAGTCAGCAGAAGAATTGATGAAATTGGGCAAGATGTTGAGCTATAACTTATCGAGAAGTTGAAATCACAAAAGTTCTCATTGCAAATCGATGAATGCATAGTTAGGAAAAGCGAAGCATTGTTATTAGCATATGTGAGGTATATTGACAAGGAAAAGTTTCAAGAAGAGATGCTATTTTGTCAGTCATTAGAAACCACCACTCGTGGAGTTGATACCTACAACAAAGTAAGCAATTATTTCGATGATAATGAAATTCCTAAAACCAACATTGTTTCGTGTGCGGCCGATGGCGCCCCTGCCATGATGGGTAAAAATACAGGATGTTTAAAATTGCTAAAGGACGAAAATCCAAACATGTTAGTTGTACATTGTGTGATTCATAGAGAAAATTTAGTTGCAAAAAATCTTGCTCCTAAACTGCACGAAATACTACATTCTGCGATCAAATGCATTAATTATATCAAAGCAAATGCCAAAACAGAACGTTTGTTCCAGAAGTTTTGTGAAGTTAATCATACAAATCATGTGAGATTATTGCTCCACACCGAAGTGAGGTGGTTGTCAAAGGGAAACTGCCTAAGGCGATTAATGAAACTGTTCGAACCACTCAGTGAGTTTTTGAAGGACAAATCGGAAATGACTCTCCTGATGACCACAGATGGCAAAGCTTATGTTAGCTATTTGGCAGATATTTTTGAAAAGCTTTGTTCTTTAAACAAGCAGCTTCAAGGAGCCGATGCAACACTTTGTGATGCCAAAGCAAAAATATTTGGATTTGTGACATTTCTCAGTTTGTGCAGAGGCAATATTTTGTCAAAAAGCTACGTTCAATTTCCTTGGTTAAAAGAATGTGACGTCACTCAAGAGACAAACACAGTTATTGCTGAACACTTAGAAATGCTGATGAATGATTTCAACCAAAGATTTTATGATCTGAAAGCAATGGAGTTTCCTTCTTGGTTAACTCAACCACTTTTGTCAGATTTATCTGCAGTATCAGAACAATACCAACAAGAATTATGTGAGCTGCAGCAAGATGAATCCATGAAAACACTTTTCAAGATTAAAGGAAACCTAATGTGGCTGTCGCAGGAATGCAAAAAGAAATACCCTCAATGTACTGCTTTGGCAAGTCAAAAACTGATAAGTTTTCCGTCATCTTATTTGGTTGAATATGGGTTTAGCGTTGTTGCGGATTTGTTGCATGCTAAGAGAAATCAACTAGAAATCACAAAACGTGGTGATTTGAGACTGAATCTGACTAAACTGGAACCTCAAATCAAGCAGCTCTGTAGGCAGCATCAAGCACAGGGCTCCCATTAACCATGCTATTGTATGGTTTCGTCCAGTAATAAATTGTAGAAACTATATGTATTTTCATTTATAATTGATGCAGCGTTTTAGCTTTAGAATAAAAAATCCATACGACATGTAGTAGTTCTGGTGGGGCCTGAGATTTTTTACAAGATAAAAGTGGGGCTTGACGCAAAAAAGGTTGGGAAGCACTGTTCTAGGACCTTCACAAGACGATCATCCATCGACGAGGTCAAATTTGAGATAATTGATGGGTTGATGCCTTTGCAACTATTCAGTATTGCATTCCAAAGTTCTTCTTTACCTGCGTACTGCTTGCCACCACGATATATTTTGGATTTGACAATGCTCCAAAGATTTTCTATGCAGTTAAGGTCCGGGGAGCATGGAGGCCATTCCATTAATCGATCTCCAGAAAAGCTTTTTTCACTCAGATCCTTGGTGAACTTTGCAGCACGGGACGGTGCATTGTCATGCATAAAAATCTCGTTTGAGATCTGTGCCAGGGGAAGAAATTCTGATCCAGAAACTGTGTGTATGCTTGGGAGGTCAACTTTACTCCTTCTGGTACCCGAAATGGTTCCACTAAGATGTCTCAAATGATGGCAGCCCAGAACATTACTCCTCCACCTCCTTGCTAACGGCGATATCTCAAAGAAGCTCTCTGGCCTTGTACAAGCCATTCTCTTGACCAACCATCAGGTCCATCTAACATAGCCCTGCATTCACCTGTAAATAGGGCCTTTGAAAAGTCCAGTTTTAGGTAGCTACTTTTTTCCCAAGAAACTTTGTTGCACATATGTTTCTTAGATAAAGGAGGTCTTGGTTTGGCTTTCACAACTTTCCCCATGGTTTTCAAAATTTTGCAGCGGGTGTCATGAGATACGTCTTCTACCCCAGCCTCTCCAAAAATGGACTTGCTGCTGTTAAGGGGCATTTTTTCGCTGCTTTTGCTATTTTTCTTAGTTCTCTTTTGCTGAAAGCACATTTACCTATATCACTGCCCGTTTTTCTGATAAAATTAATGTTTTGAATTGCCTTTTTGATCGTTCTCGCATCCCTCTTCAATTGTATTGCTGTTTCAAGAGCAGTTTTACCATTTCCTTGCAGCTTGGTGATATTTTGCTTCTCTTGATCATCAAGAGATGGCCTTCTGCCCATATTCTTAAAATTTAACTTAAAATATTCTATTTATATGTCAAAAAAAGTCACCTGCCCAATATCATCTGACACTGCAAATATATGAAATCGCTTAAAACACAAATTCATTATTTCTAACTATCGCTCTTTTATCTTAAATAATAGTATGAAGAGTTAATAGTAACGTATGGACCAAAAATTTTGGCATTACTTAAGACTATATTTTAAAAATTAAAAAATACACAGTTACATAATATCGTCTGGCATAGTGTAATGGTAGTTGTTAGACTTGGGGCTTTTGCTGATCTTATCCAAGAAGTTCAGCACTACGAAGACGGAGGAAGTAATCGGAGTTCTTTTAATTTTTCGACGAGTCAGTTCTCTTTAGACAACTTATCAACAAGTAACTTAATCACCAACAAAAAATTAAATTTATAATTTATTGAACTCTTTTACCCGTCTTAAAAAAAACAACGATATAAAAACACTGCCAGGCTAATTTTCGAACCCTGGCGGTGACGTGACGTCACCACTGCTTAAAAAGATGCGAAATCTACAATGATCTGAGGTATTCTTTGACTGATGAATCTTACTTTAGTCCAGATAAAATATGCATCAGAGTTGGATTAATTATAATTAAGTCAAATGCGATTAATTATATTTTTTTGCATTTGTGTTTAATATATTTTTAATTCTAGACAATTTCAATTTTAACCAAGATTTTTGACACCAAAAATTTAAATTTGAAGCGCCTTTAATTAAATTTAGTAGCTTACAGTTTTGTAGGCTAATATATTGCCTAATTAATAATTTTTTTGAACATAAACATTGCATTTGCATTTCGTTTTTAAAAAATAGCCTACTTGTCTTTGTAACGTTTCTTTAAAACTTTAAAAACTTTAAACTACTACTGTAATCAATTCAATTCCTATATGCATCTAATAAACTAAGATAAGGATGCCTGGCATTCAAGCTTTTTGACTAAGGGAGAAAAAAATAAAACTGCTTCAAAACTGTTGTAGCCAATAAATCTGTACAATCCAGGATATTTTTATTATTTTTAGTGATGGCTATAGTGTAAGGCTGCATCAAGGTTTCTGCAAAAAACCTCAAAGGGCTCCTTTAATTAAAAATTGGCCTTACCTTTACTAGTACCAACAGCTTTAAAAAGTTGCTCAAGTCAATGAATGACTTTTTTTGGTCTGCATTAGCATGGGACCCCGTTTTATATTTTTGATGTTCGTTTTTTTTGGTCGCCACTTTGCATTAAAGATAAAAAAGTTGGACGAAATTATACTTTTGTTAAAAAATCAGTTGTTTATGTAGATCCTTACATGTACGAGTTTTTCTATAAATATCTGCTGCAAAAATGGACATAAAAATAAAACTGTTGATTGAAAATTCGATTCACCGATGTCATGGCTTGGTAAAGTCACTTATGCTGGGTTCTTCAACTATAAATTACAGGGTTAAAAAGTCTTGAAAAGGGCAACCTTTAATTACCTTTGTTTAAACAAATTTTGAATGTCAAAGAGCAAACACTTACTGACGAACGACCTTCCATTGACCTAACTGCATTTTACGAGACTTTTAACGTCAAACAGTTTATAGCACGATCGAGCAAATCCAGTGGTCACAGCGGCACGTGACGTTGAAGAGGGCGAAATATATACAACAACTTTGTATCGAGCACTAAAAGAAACTGTGCCAAGTAGAGAGAGCGGTAAAAGATTTTAGAAAAACGTTTAGCATCCGTCCACAGAGTGGCGCATCTGTGCAAAAGTTAAGTTGACAAAACGAGCATCAAATAATGAAATATCAAAAAATAGCCTTTGTAAAGAAACGAGCAAGAATAACAAGCGACAACGCTCAATAATAAATAACAAGCAGTCCATTGGTGACATCACAATCGCGAAAGTCACTGGCAGATATCTTCATGATAGAAAAACATCACGTACAACTACACAGCAGTGTAACCAGGTACAAAGTTAAAACGCTTATTCAAAGGATATTTCTATTCGCTGCAAAACTCTTACCGATTACGCTTTTACGTTTACAAAATAAAAAAAAAACTTTCTTACTTCTAACAACATCAATTAAACACAATTTTAAATTCAATACAAAAAACAACGCAATTAAAGTTAGGATTGCACTCTCTAATTCCACTCCGTCCAGTCGACTTTGCATTTTACTACCAACAACATATTCTCACAAAGGTAAACATAGGTAAGTTTGAAAGGGGAACTCCCTATCAATCGACATCTCTCCAGTCGCAAGCAAGCGCGCGAAAAACTCGCTCGCGGCCGAGTTCGTACCGGATTCGATCGGCAGCTTTCAGTTAGCTTTTTCTCACAGCGTCAAACACTTCGTCGTCGGACTTGACGCGATTACGTATGACGTCACAGCGGCTGTCAGTCAATCGTTCGGGAATGCTGGACCCGGATGAGCCGCGCTTCTCTTGGATCGGCGAGAAGCTGTAAATAAATCGATTATCGATTGCTGATTTGATTGATCTCGCCTCGGGAACAAGAATTGATTACCAATTGTTTAATTTGTCACATATTGCGGCGAGGCGAATTCTAGGTAAACTACGTAATGAATTTTGATGTGCTACATTGCTATAGAACTGTTCGATAACGATTTCATGAAGCACGCGACCGTTTCATGGATAACAAGCTATTTACTTGGAGCAACTGAATCGATGAGGCAGGGCGAATTTGAAGGCTTCCATCATCTCGTCGTAACCGCTGTGCGGTGTTTTGGTTTTCCAGAAATTCAAATTCGACTTTAATTGTTCAACCAGAAGATTTTGGTCCGAGTTGCAATACAATTCTGAACAAAATTTGTCGTTTACACCAAGAACCACTACTAAAGAAGAGTAACAACCGAGCATGGCTGTCATATTAAAAGGCAACAATAAAAGAGAATTTAAACACTTTTATTCGTTAAAGTGCTAAGTCGCTTTAACTAATCAACAAATCAGTTGGCAGAGCGACCACCTACCTCTCTGTATCTATATTTAGTTATAATTGTTATATTATGTAATATTTATAATAATATATATGATCTATATAAATGTATCATTATTCTATACTATATATATACTGTATGTGAAGTTCACCTTCGCGGAGCGAAATGAGTACATCAGAACGATTTATTTTACTGTATATATTGCTTTATATTCGTATTAATGCATGTTTTATAAGCGTCATACCGTGCCAAGTACTATATCTTGGGTCCGTATGTTTCAATCGTGACCAGTTCTCTATCTGGTGCCAATTGTTTTGTCAGGCAATATTTCAACTGAATCTGTTTGTCCTTCGTAGCGTTGTAACTGCAATTCGCTTTTTCTATTCATGTACCTGATGAGTCTGAATCTGTTTGTCCTTCGTAGCGTTGTAACTGCAATTCGCTTTTTCTATTCATGTACCTGATGAGTCCCTTAAGGACGAAACAGGGCCTTGTACATTTGAAATGCGAATACAACCAAGACACGATTAACTTTCAAACTTATTGTATGGTCGGACATGTAGTAGCTTCCCTGGCATTGTCCAGTCATTTGCTTAATATATATATTATATTATTATAAATATTATAAAATATAATAGTAAAAGTGGCAAGACTGTCAGTAAAGAGCTCAATGAAAACATAGAGCATTAAATTAAGTTAAATCACAAAAGCCACATAAAAGATTTTTATTAAAACCTCAACAGTCTGTTTCGCCTTTTCGTTTCATCAGGAAGTGATTCTAAACATACGAAAAGTACATAGTTAAGATGGTAAAACGCACAAAAAAAGCAAATTAGTTAAGAGCCAAAAGTAATTATTACGAATAAAGTAAATATAAAATAACGAATAAAATAAAATATAAAATATAAAATTTTGAGTAAACAAGCTAAGAAATTTAAAGTTTTAAGACTCAAAATTTTAAAATTTAAAATTCAAAATTTGTACGCAAGCCAAGCATTTTCATCTACGTATCTGACGCTAAAGAACTTATTTTTGTGCGTTTTTTCGTACGTTTTACCATAGCCGTACCTGCCGGGGGTGCAGGGGGGGCAATTGCCCTCCCAAGTTTCGAAGATTTGGGCAAAATTAAGATTTTTCGGGCAGTGAGAAGAAAATATTTGGGCAAAACCATAGTTTTTCGGGCAGCGATATGAAAAATTTGGGCAAAGTCAGGAAATTTAGAGAGGTGATGATGACGAACTGCAAGAAATAATAACCAAATTTAGGTGAAGACCTTTTTTTTTTTTTTTTTTTTTTAGAGATCACCATGATTTTAGGACAAAATTGGTTTTTGTCTGAGAAACTCAGACAATTTTTTTTTCATATCCGAAATGTACTCTAAAATCATGATTTGGGCAAACGTCACAAAATTTGGGCAAAACTTCATTGCCCCCCCAAAATTTTTTGGGCTGGTACGGGTATGCGTTTTACCATCTGAACTATGTACTTTTCGTCTGTGTTTAGAATCACCACATGAGACGAAAAGGCGAAACAGATTGTTGAGGTTTCAATAAAAATCTTTTACTTGGCTTCTGTAATTTAACTAAATATATTAATATATATATAGTCGTTACATAATAGTTCAAATAGTATTGTTATAATCCGTATCTATAATTGTTATAACCGTATCTATAATTCTCATAGTCGTGTTTTCGGTTTTGTGGAGGT
This sequence comes from Diplosoma virens, assembly GCA_963680785.1. NCBI lineage: Eukaryota > Metazoa > Chordata > Ascidiacea > Aplousobranchia > Didemnidae > Diplosoma > Diplosoma virens. The sequence continues at coordinate 17,059,057 of OY796892.1, forward strand.
GTTCCTTAAGGTTCAGTTCTTGGACCAGGTGGATCTTCCTGCCTCTATTCCTTCAACCGTACAAGCCTATCTCTACGCTGACGATCTCGCCATTTTGGCCTCCTTCCCAAACGTTGGGCATGAAACTACGGCCGCCCAGATTGCCTTCAACAAACTGATGGAATGGTCCTTTAAGTGCCGTCTACTTCTTAATCCCTTGAAATGAGAGTCATCTTTTTTTCAGCCTAGTTCCCTAACAATCTCATCTTAAACCCTTTCTACCAATTTTCAATAACCCACTTAATTTAATCCAAATTCGACCTTTCTCGGTGTGGCCTTCGACTGAACCCTTTCAAAAATCATGCTTCTATCTTTACGGAAGAACCGATTTTGTGCCTTCCACTCTATCGCTTCAGCTTTCTGGGCCCCTCTAAAGAATCTCTTTATACATTATATAAAGTCTTTATTCGCCTCATTCTTACCTATGCTTCCGCAAGTTGGTTTCCTTTCTCGTCCCCACCTATATCTTCTCCGTGGAGAGAATGCACAAACCTCTTGTAGAGTCATCACGAGCTGTCTAACATCTACTCCTCCTACACCTAGAAGCACTTTTCTCCCCACTGCATGCGACCATAGCCCATCAATCTCTTTCATACTTTGAACGTGCTTTCAGACTAACTAAATCCTTTCCTCTAGCCTCTCTTGCCCATCATAATCTTCGTACCCGTCTCGCAAAGGGATTATGGAGATCCTTTTCTAGATCCCATAATCTCACTCTCAACCTTCAATCACCTCGATAATCTCTAATCCTATGTCCTCCTAAACCAACCTGGTCTTCGCCTCTTCTTATTCCATTTATTATCAACTTTCTTGGCCATTGTCTCGTAACAACTCTCCTTCCCTCCGCAATGCCACCGCTGTTTCCCACCTATCCACTCTCCCATACAGCGACATCACAGCTAGACTGATGGCTCGGTTCCTGGCGGGCTGGAAAATGGAGGAACAGGGATTCATATTATAGGTACTAAAAATATCTTACTGCTGCCTCTCTCTTTCTCGGTCGGACGCTGGACCATCAGCTATTCTAGCACCGAGACTTATGCCATTCTTCATGTACTCGTCCTGTAACTTTGAATCCGTCACCCTATTCTCCGACTCCCAATCTGTCCAGACAACTCTCTCTCTCTGTTTCCTTGCCATACCTAATACCCAAATGCCTCATTGACACCTAATTTCTTCTTCCGTCTTTATCCGACTCCAAGATAGTCTATCTTCAATGGATACTTGTTTTTCTTTTCCAGGCAAGAACTTAGCGGATACTCTTGGTAAAGTTGGTACCACTCATGACCTCTTTATCATACCACTCTCTCCTTCACCTCTTATTTCCTCCCAACGCCTATCCTTCTACACTAGTTGGAGACGCGGTGTCCAACCTGGTTTCTTTCAATATCAAATTTTTACTGTACCTTCTTAGAAACTTACTCTCTCTCTCTCTCTCTCGCCCTGCTCGCTGTGCCCTCTCTGTGCCGTGCTGCTGTGCCCTGTGCCTTCAATCACTGTGCCCTTACGCTGCCTTCTTCTTGCTACATACCTCCACAGGATTGGTAGAGCCGAGACTTCTTTGTGCAGCAACTGTGGTTCCGAATTACAGGAGATCTTACATCTCGTGCTAGGCTGCCCTGTTCTTGATTTTCTACGTCTGGCCATCTTCGGCCACTCCCTCACCATTCTAGATCTCTGGTCTTGTCCATGGGAGGTTTCCCGATTATTGGGACTCTACGCAGTTGGTCTCGTCCCTGGAATTTCCAATTATTGGGACTCAACGAAGTTGATCCGCGACCTCATCGCTAAGAATGGGTCGGGTAAACCCACCACAACCACCACCACTTATCTCATGATAAAAAATGCTCGATTTAGACTCGTGTTTTCAAAAGTTTTGAAGGTTTATGCTAAGAAATAAGCGCTTTACACTGAAGCAATTTTTGCGGGTCCTTGTTATGGACTCACGAAACTACGAGTTTACTACTGTTTTGACCAGGAAGGAAACAAAATGTCTGTTTTTCTGTAGAAACTAAAAAGCTTTAGAAATTTTGAGTAAACTTTGGTTTGGAAAACAGTGCTGTGAATCGAAACAGAGAGGCTGATTTAGAAGTTTAAAATAGGCGTTTAGCTTCGATTTCTTTAGTGATAGCAAATAGGCTTAGTCGTTCACGATGTTTTTTAAATGATAAGCGACCATCAGAACACGTGACTTGGTGGCTAATCACGTTGATTATGAAAATTCGCAGCGTCTCACCATCCTCAATGAATCGCACAAAGCACAATGCTGATTGTTAGTTGTCGGGTAGATAGAAGTGGCCTGGTTCGCTAATTAAAGAAATTATATTCCATTACAACTCATATTGAACAGTAATTAGAAATTTAACCGTACGAGTGAATGGGAATTATGACAAAATAAAAGGGTGGCACTTCCTGATATGACTGATCAATGTTTAAGTTGGCATCGTGTGTTTTGTTTGGATTATTTTAATAGTTTCTGCATCCTGCCCGAGTTATATGTTGATTGCTTCAAGTAGCATTTGCTACAGAGGCAAGTAAAAACCGAATTTTAATTAACTTCTGATCACAAACACGACAGAAACAAGTCAAAATAAACAAAGTTCAAAACGCACCGTGATCTTCGTGGACCTCCCCGGCCAGGATTCCGCTCTTGTGCATCGAGAGCACGATCGGGGTGATGAGGTTGTTGATGAAGGTCCGCTGGAGCTCGGCGACCTTCGGCTGGCTTCGATCCATAAACGGGGAAACGGGGACATTCAGCTCCCTCTCTTCGTCGCCCTGCAACGAAATTAAAATTCAAGGCTACCGCACGTCACGTGGTTTGGACCCAAGCTTTGAAACTGAAGAGCGGAATGGGAAGTTTGAATTGTTACTTGAAAAATTCTTAAAACGATTGCACTAAAACTTTATTTGAAAATTGCACTTTATCTGATGTACCAAGCTTGGTGCGCACAAAAACTATGAACGTTGCATGGAGATTAGAAGGGAGAAAGTTTTTTAAAGAGCCTACAGAGAGACTATTGTTAAACTTCAAATTTGCAAGACCTAAAAAAGTATCTTACTATTGTTGTTGGGCAAACACAAGTCAGCGGAATGAATAGGTACACTGGTGCAATTTATTCCATTTTTAAACAAACGCCATTGACTAATGTTTAAGGTGATTTGAATAAGTTTTCAATTCTTTTGAATAAGTTTTATAAATACGATAATATGAAAATTGAGACAATTTTAATAAATTTTCGACTCTTTATCTTTGTCAGGTGCTTAAAATGCAAAAGAAATAAAACTTAAAACACAAACTCAATTAAGCAATTTATGAATTTATGACGTTTTGTTTAACACTAGAAGTACCAGAGATTTTGCCCTACCTGAATGACCCTTGCTAGTACTTCTAGGTATATCACCACCTACAAGTTAATTCAAAACATTTTTTTTTTCGAAACTGCCATTAGCATGTACAACTCCTAAATTTAGGAAAAGTCAAGAAATTTTACGTCTTTATTCAAATAAACCTTACAGATATACGCAAATAAAATGATGCTATGGGTCAAAATGACCCCTACGGTACTTCTAGTGTTAAAACAGAGGACGCTTATCTCAGTTCTCACTTGTATGAAAAACTCTTCGCAGATGGCCTTGGTCCAGGTGATGTGCAGCGGCTTCAGCTTAGCAGGACCGCCGATGTCCGCCAACTTAATGACCATCTGACAAACCAACAAGCGGTCCTCACCTGCTGACCAATTGATGCCTAAACAAAGAGAAATGACGTTTATAAGAGTAGAAAGCTGCGGTTAATCATTTCAATGACGTTGTAAGCAGCGTTTGTAAATCAGCGTGAGAGTTCATTATATCAACAAATAAGCAATAATGACGAAGTGATCTTCATAAAAAAACAAATCAGAAACACCAGCAGATGCTTGTGAAGGTTTCTATGATTAAACGGGTTACAAGCATACCAACGCGCAACGAGCATATGATGAAGACTAATGAGGTTTTGATGCGTCACTCGAAAATTATAAACATACAAATGTATAACAAACGATGCCCTAGAAAAGCAGAAACATAATTTCGATAAAACATGCCCTAAGCAATTTGTATCAATTCCGAGTCTTATACGAAATCGAATCATACGATCGGTGATGGACAAACAAGAAAACATTATAAAATGTCAAAAAGCAAACTCATCAGAAAATTAATGCAGTCTCCTGAACGACTGATAACTGACCAAGCAACGCAAACAGCGTCAAGCGACAACGTGTCAAAAAACTCGCTGCAGTCAAGAAAACTTTCGAATCAAACTATCGACAGCAGATCAATTCCGAACACGGACAACGACGTAACCAATAGAAAAATAATTGAAAACAAACAAGACACATGGTCACTTGGTCGATCATATCGATCCAGCAAATCCCTCGGTGAAAGGATTCCTAACGACTTTTCTTTTTAATCATTACACCTAGTTTGCAACTCGGAAATAAATCATATCACGCACGAGAGAATAACGTAATGGCATAAAAAGTGAAAAAAAGGCCAACTGCTGATGACATTCGCTATTTTTTATGATGACCAGTACCTTGTGTCACAAAATGACCCGCCACTGGCATTTTAGTGACCCACTTGTCTTAAATTTCATAAATTAGAATTTCAGTAAACGACTTCTTTGTTACACTAATACATTTCGGAAACGAATAAGGTCGTGAAACAAAGAACAAAAACAGATTTTATTAATCAACTTTTGCCATATCTGAACTACGGTAGACCAACGGAGGTGTATTTGAGAAAAACATAAAATGGAGATCAAAAACAACACAAACCGTTTCTTCTGTTGCCATCGGAGACGCCATCTTCGATCGACACGCTGCGGGAAAGCGGCTGCTGCGCTTTATTCGAGAACTGCTCGAGGATGTCGAAATGCTTCTTTAAATCGGTGGCGAGAATCGCTTCGATGATGAGGAAGCGGAGTCGCTTCCACTCGGCAGTGTCGAGCTTCTCAAGGAAGTTGAAGTTCTCGTTCGAGCAAAGAAGTTGCCACGAAGCGGAAGCGTGGTGGTTTTCGAGCACCGACCGATCGTTGTAGAAAGTCGCCTGCAACGCAGACAATCAGCTATCGCCAGCTAATCATGTTCGGTCCTTAACAACGACGACTGTGTTATTGATTTTAACATTTCATCTGTTTATAAACTGAATTAGGCACTATATTCTGAACTTTAAGCAACAAGCGCATGGTAGCGCACAATGCGTCAAATGACCGCTGGTTAACAGCAGATAAATGATAAAAATCAATATCAGCGCTGCTTTCGAACCCATTGCAGGTCAAATAAGTAGACTTGAATTGTATAAATGCATATTAAAATTGTATTGAATGACTTGTTCTTTTATCCTCAATAACTTGGGAACGAAATACCAGTTTTATGGAACGAATCAACAAAGATACATCTGGACGCCATAAAAATACAAACAAAAGCGGTAAACAAAAATTGTTCAAAAGGTTTTTTTCTTGGACTCTATATTTTCGTAGTCTGTAGTATTACTACAATTTCATTAAAAATTCAACCACTTAATGCTTTCTATCGTGCATTTGGCTCTTCTTATCAACTGCGGTCTTATTACAATCGCATGACGCATTCGCTTCTGTTGATAAGATCGAAAATTAGAAAATTTACAACTCAACCGATGACCACACACAAAGCACGTTCGAAAAAGAGTCGGACAAAAGAGAAAATTTACAATCCAATAAAACCAATTAAAAATAGGAGCCTCGACAAACACGCAAAGAAAACATCTGCGCGAATACTACGACGCTCACCAGCGGGTGCCTCGTCTCGACGAGGAAAGCGTTGGTTTTTCCGGGATGGTCGTAGTCGTGCATGGCGGCGGCGAGATAGAGTGACAGAAGCTCGAGCGCGGGAATGGCCTGAGCGAGCGACCCGTGCACGACGTTGCTGACCTGACGAGTGTTGAGAGTGGACGTGCCGCTGTCCGAATCTGCGTACAACGAACGATTCGGTCGCTTTCTTACGAAGCGTCACGGCAGCGAATCGCTGATCGGTCCGCGGTTTAGCTGCAACGTCATCACAATACAAACCGGAAGAGTCGGAGCTGAGCAGAGGAGAATTGTCGTGGAATCCCGGGATCTCCTGGGTGGATAAGAACCAGCAACCGTGGAGGACATCGGCGGCATGAATCTTGTTATGATCTGATCGGAATTTCAAACAATAACAAACGTGAATTCGTAATCAAATAATCTGGCAAGTGGCCGAGTAAATGTTGAACTGCTTAAAAAAACAAAAGTTCATGTAATGATACGATTTCTTGGCGTCTGGTTAAAACGTTGAAGAAAAAGTTACCAAATGAAATTTGCTAGTAAAATGATACGCAGAGAGTTTTTCAATCGACTCCAAAAAACTACAAGCGTGGATTGTGAAGTGCGAAAAGTTTGGAAAGCACAACTTAAATGTAATGCTTCCGACCTATTCGTTTCATAACCTGAAAGCTAAATGACTTAGTTTACATTTTGAAATTCGTATGCGATAGTTAACAACGACCATAATCAAACTTAAATTCGGTCATGTTCATATACCGCAATGTTTTTATGTAAACATTTCGTGACGAAGATAATAAGTTTTTATATGAGTAAGATCACAACTGAATTTTGCATGACTAAAATATTTACATAAAAAGACACGATTGAAAAAGACCAACAAAGCCATATCGATCGTCTCCAACTAAGATATTACAGACAGCAACAATACTAGTATCGCAATACTCACAAGGAATTTCACGGTAACCGTTTTCCAATACTTTCATGAAACGAATAAACTTATCCTTTGATATTTTAAAAGTTTCGAAGAGTCCAGTATTTTGAAACAGTTTAAACGCCATCTACAAGATAAAAAAGGCAGTCACAGAGCGTAAATAACTGAAGTTCAAGATAAAATTGCTTACAAGGTTGATAAACAGTAAAAAAAAACTTCAATATAGGGGAAACAATAATAATAACTCAGGATAAGTAACAGAGAAAAGTTTAAAAGTTGTGACCAGAAATAATTTCTGAAAACAGAGCAGGATGCTAAAGTATAATTACTTTCATTTAAATTTAGAGTGGAAATCTGACCAATTAAAAAATGAAAAAGCTTTGATGAGAAAATTCTCTTTGATCACGTGTCAATTTAAAACTATTTACAGCTCAAACGCAATTTATCGGAACCTAAACCGCACTATTAACCCACACCTTCAATAATTTGGGTAGTTGTTAACATCTGAAGATCTTGTCAACAAGACAAAAGTGTTGTGCCATTTACGACTCAAAGTTTACAACCAGCGATTTGTTTGCTTTTCTTTTATTAACCTTCAACGATGTCCAGCTTTGATTTTCAAATCAGTTTTCAATAAAGTCCCGAATAAGGCCAAACAACAAATAAGGTTTATGATTCGTCACAAATCAAAAAAATATGTTTTTCAATAAATTTAAGATTAATTCTATGGTTTCGTTTATCATTACGCATAAAAACCAAACTAAACCTGATTTTTAAACCACTTTTAAAGATTCGTTTTGTGATGCACAGAAAAACAAGTTGTTTTCTTTATTAGTTTATGGTCATAAGTTTCTTTGAAGTTTTTGCCTCATTCACCTGACTGAGCACACAATCGGTTTTTGCTGCAAGTTCAAAAATGGGAAAATTCCAATCATAAACCGATTCGAGAATCTGAGATTGATAGTCGTGGAAGTAAAATTGTCCCTCGTCTATCTTCTCGCTTCCTCTCCGGCTCGAAAAGCACACTTCGTCTTCGGGAATCGAGTTGTCAACATCCGGAGGAGGAGTCATGACGTTGCGAGGAGGAAAAAACTGCCGAGTGCAAAATCACAGTTATTGCGCGGCTTTCGCGAAATTATGACGTCAGCGAGGAGGGAGGTTAAAACCTCGATCTCGCTTGTTCTGCTGATAAACAAACCTTATTGAAATAAAGCTACAAAATTTTAAACAAACTGGCGGGTTTTTGTTTAACATTGCAACAAGTCGGGAGTTTACTTCGAGCCGAAAGATAATGAGCGCATCGTACTCTGTCATGGAGCACAACTACGCTGTGTTTTAAAGGCAAACAAGAACAAACAAACTTCAAAATACAAAACGCCAGCAGAAACATCACACGAGAAAATTTCATGAATTCTATTTAAAGAAACCTCAATACGGACGTTTACACTGTATGATGCTGTCAAAATGCTTTTCGATTCTTTTTAACAGTATCAAGATATCTAAGGTAGTTAAGCAAGTCGTTTCCTTTTTGCAGTAAATTCCAATAACATTTAACTTCCGCGCAGAAATGTTCAATTAAGAAATGAAATAAGTGACTACGGGAAAATACCGATTCAATAGTCGCGTGATCCAGCGACAGAGAGCTCAAGTGTTTAATGAACTCGAAGCCTGGCATTTGCTTTTAGAATCAATGACCGCAGATCGCACACCTCTGAGAAAATAACAACTCTGCGGCAAAGCAGTGGCTATATTACGCACGGAGAAGCATGACTTTCAATGAAATGACCTGTGCAGGTCGCTAAAGCACAAAGGTACAAAGCAAATATGTCAACGAAAGCTTTTCTTTTTATTTCACGGAGCAGGTGTTTAAGCAGCGAAACACAAACGCATCTTCGTTGATGTCGCAAACTGCAACCAACTGAGTCAGTACATTAAACGAAATGAATGAAGCGCTTCACGGCAAAAAGCGACGCTTCCGTATAAAATCTACCTGATAAAAGCGTTGGATAGAATATGCACTGCTTGCTATTTAACGCACGCCGTATCCCTTCGGCAAGAATGGCTCGATTTTAGCACTTACGTCATGGACGACGATCGTTGAACTGGGCGGACTAGCAACGGGACTGTTATACGACGGAGTATGATGATCTGTTGCGGACACGGATCGAGACAAGGAGATGGGCGAAGAGGAAATTGCCATAGGAGTGGTATCATCACTTTCATAATCGGATGAAATTGCAGAAACTAAAGACAAACAAAAAACTTACTGCTACGCAAATCTTAAGTTTCGAGTTAGAAGTTAACTTAATATAGAAGTTTCCATTTTGTCAAGGATCTCTACTATTTCGTGCACTGAAACTTTTTGGGTTTCACTAATGGAACAGAAATTTTTAATGAAATACCTAAGAAATATCACGGAAAAAATTGTTGAAAAACAAATCTTATAAGTAAACACATGGATGTACGTAGATTTTTTTTATTTTTATTTTTTATCTCTATATTTATCCTTCTGACTCGCAGGAAGGTGACGGAGGCGCTAATACATAGGACAAGCAATTACCCCGACCTTCTTCCGGAGATACCAAGATATTGCTGTCCGCTTATAGTTTAATAGATTGAAATTTAGAACTGCTTGCCAAGACCACCAAGCAGGGGAAAGTGCCGTGAAGTGCCTTTCCCAAGGACACAACAGAACGGCGCGAGTAGGTTTTGAACCAAGACCGTGTCGATCACGATCCCGGCGCTTTAACCACTCGACTACGCTGCCGACTTACAGGAGACTGAAATTGCAGGAGTAAAACATGATCAAAAAGTAAAAACTAGAAAGTCATATAGGAATAACTTGTATATCGAAATGTTATTAGACCTTCAAAAAAAGACTGAAAATCTTAACGCAACAGCATCGTTTTAACAACTCAAACCCGAGCAAAAATAATCTGCGATATAATCACGAAGATAACGAAGGATGCGGTGATGCTTCAATCATCATTTAAACGGAACTGACCATCAAGATTAAAACATAACCAGAACCATAAAAATGCCGGTGAGATAGCTCAGTGTCATAGCACCTGACTTGTGACAAAAAAAAACACAAGTTCAATGCTCAGTCTAATCGAATGATTCCCGCTGTGCCCCCTTGGAAAGGCACTCCACAACAAATTTCTAAAATGGGATCATGCTGCATACATAAACCGATGACTCCAAAAATAAATGGTTTTTCTAGCAAGCTTTACAGTAGTTTAAGCTTTAAAATGGCGCTTGATAAACAACTTTTGACAGCACAAAAAGCGGAAGAAAAGCGTCTATTACGTCATTCAGATTGTTGCAATCGCTAACTATGCAAAGAACCAAAACAATAAAATCAGAGAATAACAGCTCGCTGATTGATTAATCATTTGCAAATAAAATCATTTTGAAACGTTTATAAAGTGTTACGAGGTTTTTTTCTACAATTCAAATCAAATATTGAAACTACAAAAAAAATTTTTTGAAATTTTTTTAATCAACGATTTTAACGAACCAAGTTAGCAACTTATGTTAAAAACAATCTATTAAGTTCAATTTTATGTCGCTAAAATATATGCAAGTCAACCACGTAAAATTAATTTATATTATTTGGATGGCTTAACACGATATCATTTCGATTTTAATTAGTTTCACTGCCAACTGGAACATCTTTGCGTCATCGCTGATGATATAATAGCCCCAACACTAAATAGGTTAAATATAATTACTTCGTACTGATTGGCTTTGTATATTTGAAAAGAAAATGATGCACATACTTTTTTTATGGATTACGTTATGCGGAAAGGAATAGGCGACCCTGGTCGGTTCTAGAAAACATTGTAATAAGATTAAGTTTACCAACCGAAAACGCAATCGTAAAACTAAATAGAAAGAAACCTTTAAAATAAAAAAAAACACATATTTAGGTTATTACAAAATTCAACTATTCAAACAAGTATTTTAAAAATTCAAAACAAAAATCAACTCACGAGGAGCCATTATGTTAGGGTAAGTACATCTTCGACCCATAAGGTGAGGAGCGGGACGTTCCTCAACCGGACTCGTGCATCGGGAATCAATTGGAGTTTGTCTAGAAGAAAAAAGAAACAAATTGAAAAACAAAAAAGAGAAAAAACATCATGCAACAAAAGAAAAGTTAAAAAAGAATACAAAATTTTGGCTATTCACAATAACGATAACCTTGTTCTTCTGACGTTGCTAACATAAGAAGGCAGTAAAAAAATCGACTGATAGGTTTTCTATCGACTCACCACGATAATTTGATTTAAAATGTAACGTAAATTACTACCCAAGACATTTCGTGCTTATTACCAATCATGAGAAATTTTCTTTTAATAGAGTTCTTCCAAAATAACGAGCTTTCAAAACTGAAACTATCTATATTTAATACAAAGTGTACCTAATTCAACAAATTAAATTTAGAAACGCTAATTTGAAGATGGCATCAAAAAAATAACAAATTAAAAAGGTAATTGACGTGTTATTAAACCAATACAATACACAGCACGCCGACTGAAACAAAGTACATAAATGAAAAAATAACCTTTTCCTGCCTATTCAATTGCATTGATGCATTTTTTCAAAGGTTAAAAAACGCAAGGCTATTTGTTTAACATTTTTCACATTAAATTTAACAGAAAAGATCGATTGATAAAACACATTATATTGTATAGTGCAACGGTGGGCAAATTGCGGCTCGCCAACCTTTTGTTTGCGGCTCTTTTAGCTAAACAATAATAACGAAAACTTGTACAATTGTTATTGACAGTTGAATTTGGGTGAAACGAAGATTTCTAATTAGATGCTAAGTCGGATTATAGCGTGGAAATAAAACATTTCTCTGTTTGTTGTTAAGGACCATTTACACTGCATCAAAAATTTGAGCAAAGCAAGCGCTATCCTTCGTTCATTTATTTCTCGCCCGCCGAGACACGCTGGTAACATTAGAAACAAAGATAGTGCTCCGTTCTCTCAGGTTAGCTTCTCTGTAATGAAATTTTTGAAATCATAATATCGTGCAAGTCTAACAAATGAAAATTTGAGAGAATTAATTTACACCGCTTTGACTTGATATCACCCAGATTTTTAAAAGCTATCTAATAAAGTGAAAACCCACAGTAGATCTAATGCTGGTAAAATCTCGGAAAAATTGTAAATCGTGTAACGTTGTATTTGTTTTTATTATTTGATTAAAACTTGCTTTGTTTACTGTATTTGCATTAACACCTCAAGCAGAACTTGTGGCTCTCTGGCAGTTTTGAATTTTCACATGTGGCTCTTTCGTTGAAAACTTTGCTCACCCTTGGTTTAGCGTAACACTATAGTTTCTTTCCTGACTCGTAGAACGGCGTGCCGTCGAACAATTCCGCTGATCTACTTTTGTTGATGACGATATATTGCTGTCGATGTGAATTACTCATTTATCTTGTTAAGCATTTCCAAAGTTATTTGAAATTAATTTATAAATGTTTATCAGAAATCCCAAACAGAAAAATCGTCACAAAGCACTTTTTCAAAAGCTCAGCGATAAGAACCAGAGCAAATATCAAACTGGGAACCAAACACCTGAACCGCGTTGCTAGCTTGATCCCCCTCCAATATTAAGAAAAACAAGTCGTCATTAGATGGTATGCTGCTTTTCGCGGTAGTAGAAAAACAGTAAGTATAAACAGTCACACTTACAAAGGTGTGGCTTTGTCTTTTGGAATCTTGGGCAGCCGCTTGGATTTGGCGGGTCCAGGTTCTTCTTTCGGAAGACCAGTGGCGGTGGTGGTAGTCGAAAAAAGACCTCCCTGAGGCTCAAACCGACGAGTCGTGTTTCTCTGAAAACAAAACGATATAAAAATACCTTGACGGCATGGCATACCAGCAAAAACCACGTGACTAACTTTGGAAGGCGTATGACGAGATCCCAGCCGAACAGGTTCTTCGTCGGAACCATCCGAGCTTTTAGGGAGCCACACGAGCTGCAAAAACAGTGGGTTAAAAATTAGTTTGCGAAGTCTTTTTTGTAGGTGAAACTTTTGAATAACACAAGATAGAATTATGCAAAATGAAAAATAAGCTTGTGAAAGAATTATCTTAGCCTAATGGTTTTTAGGAAATGCAATTTCATTTCTTAAAGCTTTTTTTCAAATTGATCAGTACAAGACAAAAATATACCAAACTCTTTTTTTGGCATTAAACACAGAACTAACTTTTTCATGACAATATGTTTTAACATCTAAGTGGGTACTTTTACAGTACATTTAAATCCACATTTAGATCCAATGAAATGAGCATACTACTACTAAAAAATGCAACGTTAAGTAAGTTTTATCACCAAAACTATGTTTGCTGTAATCATAAAGACATAAATAGCTGAGCTAATAACAATGAACTTGACATGAAAAGGCAAAAGGCGTTCAAGTGGCGCGTTTCTGAATGCGAGAATGAGTTGTTTTTACAAGAAGAGTGTCCCCAAATCTTTTCACGGTCTTTTTGAGTTCCAAGTTGAGAGCAGATATTTAAAATAGTCAAGGCTGAAGTGGTAAAAGGCCTAATAAAGAATGCTATGCGTTCATATCCATAATAAGCGACTTTTTAACAAACAATTCATCAAATTCCTACTCCTTAAAACCTTGCAAACAAATTTTTAACGACAAGACAAGTCGGATCGGGGCAGCGGGAAGATAAATGTTAAATCTTCAAATTTCCTTCATAACTTTTAAAATTGAAGTTAAACGAAGTGTTTCTGACGCATAGCAAAAGTAATACCATTTATGATTCAAAAAAAAAATCAGCTGTAACCACTACCAATATGGGACAATGTCAACTTAGTTGCATTCAAGCATCGTTCTTTATTCATAATCACTTTCACTTGATTGCATTCAAGCATCGTTCTTTATTCATAATCACTTTCACTTGATTGCATTCAAGCATTGTTCGTTATTCATAATCACTTTCACTAGATGCAGAAGTAAAAATATCTTACATAAAACTGGACGCCATTTTATAAACAAACTTTTCCTACAATGGATACAACATAAATAGCAATACTACGTCACGCAAATTTCGTTTCCAGAAAAAAAGATTATCTGTTGATGTAATAGCTAGTGCGAAACAACCAGGAATAAAGGCTCATTAGTAAAAAATTGCTGAATATGCAGCAGCTGAAATTAATTTGTTTTTTTTAAAAAAAAAAGTTTATTGATTCATTGACAATATGAGATTTAATTTTAATTTCAAAAAAAAAAAACGCTAACAAAGTCCCCGAAGAGGAAAAAAACCAATCAGATTTGTTAGAGAGCAAGGAGGTAAATTAAATGTACTATTGTGACAATACTAAAAAATTCATTCGATTTGAAAAGCTATCAGCGCTTACCAAGCTTCGTATTAATTTAATTCAAACCTGAATCGATAACAGAAGAAATGTCAACAAACGCTTCGTGAGCACATGATAAGCAACATAATTTACGAATCATTAACGCAGATCTTGTAACGCTTGTCGATCATCTTTGTAAATTTGCTCATCATAGCTAGAAAAAGTTCCTAACGAATAACTTTTGCTTGACTTCTTTCTTTTGTATTGAAAAAACTACTCTGAAATTGAGTTTCCGTTTTACATAAAAGTTAAGGCAAAAAGCTCAACAAGCAAGAAGTACAAGCTGTGAGATTGCAACAACGAAATCGAACAAGCTGGACTACGGCTCCTGTTCGGTTACTGCAAATACCATGTTGCTCCATCACTTCAGGCAAATTAGCCTTGAAATGTCAAATAACTAAAACAGTGTATAATTAATTGCAAACAGGTCATAAAAATTTTGGAGCTGTTATGCATCAGGCGAAATCATTTTTAACGAATGCAACATTTTGCTGAATCAAACTGTACTTTTGTACAAAAGTTTTGCTGAAAAATTTTCTTTATGTAACTCTGCCGGTGACAACAAGATATCATCCAAGTGCTATATATACGCATGCTACATGATGTAAAACGCTTCGCAAACAACGACATTTGAAGCTTGCTCGGCGACATACGCAGAAACTACGCCTCGAAGCTTGTTCTTGCCAATATATTAGAAGTTACTCAAAACTTTTTCGATAGTTCGGTAATAATAATACAATCAAGCTAGCCCAGAAATCATGTACATTTTTTGAGCAAACATATTATAAAATATTTATTATTGTCAAAAGTAATTTGCATTATTAATTATTGTCAAAAGTAATTTGCAACATCACCTACAGCCGCGCATTATCAAAGAAATTTTTGCAGTAATGAAAATTATCAAAAAAAAGAAAAGGATAAATTTGCTGACATTGCAGCCGAGCCCAATGATTAAAATAATTTTCAGGCCGTCATTATAAGCGACCAAAATACAGTATAAACCAAGGAAATCCCCAGGGTTAGTAGAATAACTTGTTAAAACTGACACAAAAGAATAATACATACAAAATATCCCGACAAACCTTCTACAATTTTTAACCCTGTTAACTTTTGGAAACGCCAAATGAATTTCCTTCCTTAGTAAGGTAACTTTGGAAACGCCAAACTAATTTTACAAGGTAAATGCTAATAATACACAACCAAAAAAAAAACGTTCTTCACTCGCTTAACTATTTACAAGAAGAAATTTTGCAAAGGCAAATGAACTTCAATTTGTCATAAATTTTTTTGAAAAATTTTCGTCTTGTTTATAACTCCGATCCCTGCTAAAATATAATACTAATATGAATATGAATGAAAAATTATTTTAACACAAAATTAAAAGACTAAATTTCACACAAATAGATTAATAATACAATATACAAGCATTAAGCAAGACAATCGGAGATTTGATTTTTTGATAAAACATAGTTCTCAATAATTTATCTTTTTTTTTGCGGTCAAGCAACTTTATTAGTCATGGCAATAATGCGGTGGAAATGTTTGTTGTAAACAAAATGTTAGATTCAATTGAATCCTGAAAAAATAAAACGCTTTTTCTTAAATGTGGGATAAGTTTACGCAGTCAGGAGATATACAGTAATCCTTCGCTTAATCGCGCTTCGAGTTTGGCGCCTTCGCTACACCGCTAGCATCAAAACCTTCGCCTTCGCCTTCACGTCATAGTCATCATAGTATGAGAGAGAGAGAGAGAGAAAATTAAAAAAATTTAAATGTTTATTTTAACAATTGTTGTTACTAAAACTGTATGTAGCAAACGGAACTTAATGATTTTTTCCACTTTGCAATATGTTAGTATATATAGAGGATGTGTAACAACTAATATTTCCGTGTACGGTACCAGTACTGTACACTTCACGTAACAGAGTTTTGTACAGTACACAGATTAACTTTTCTTTAATACAAAAGTGTTTTAAACGGTCTACAAGAGTGTAGGAAAAGCTAGTGTACAGATATAGGTTGATTTAATATCAGTATGGGGAGGGTTCATAAACGTTTAAATTAAATGTAAATAATATAATAAATATTTTGTCGCTATTTCGCGAATTTTCACCTTTCGCGGGTGGTCCTGGAACACATTAACCGCGAGTAACGAGGAATTACTGTATTACAAATCGCTGCAAAAAGCAGATATATAATTAAGTAAAATAATAAACGGATCAACATGCAATTTTTATCTAGATTAAGTAAAATCATACCTTGTTGTAAGGTTTGAGCAGAGCTTTGATTTTTTTGGCCAGACTAACAACATTGGATGGATTTTTTGTTAGTTCGTCGACGACGAAATGAATTTCTATGAGCGTGGCTGTATCAATCAAGATGGAAGACATGTTTGCCTGGAATTCAGAACAAACCGTGACAACTCTTCACGCCGATACACCGCTACTACAAACTACATGCAAAAACCTGTACAAATTTAAATGTAAATGACAATACAACTTCCGAAATCTTCAAATTGTTTGAGCCGCAATCATCATTTTCTATCAAGGTTTCAGCCGCCCCTCGAGTTGAATGTTAAACAACATTCGAGGTGCAATAATAAAGATATCACTGAGTAATTCATATCACTTAATTTTTGTTCGGCAACACTCAACAGAAATGTATTTTAAAATTACTAAATAAAACCGTGAAACAGAGTGGAGTAACTTTTTTTTATTAGAGTTGAACGAAGCCCAGAATAAACATTGTTGTAATTGATTCGGCGCTTTGTACCTTTCGGCCAAGGTGCCGACAAATGTAATAGAGGGATTTGAACTAAGCAGTTAAAAAGCATTACAAACCAGTCAAAATGTTTTGAAAAGTCAAATCTTAAAAAGCCTATAACATTATTTTTTTACTGTACTATGCTTATCGCCTTTGTTTGATAGGGTTCGGTGTTAATTTCTTTAAAATATGACAATCCATAAAAAATATCTTTTCAAGTTTCGCTGCTTGCTCAGCAATTATTTTAAAGCGAGTTCGTACTTTAGACTTTGCTCGCTAAAAGAACAAATTCACTCAAGACTCAAAACCTTTAGACTTAATCGGAAAGTACTTTCTTACGCCTTACGAGAAGGCGATTAAACAAATACATCATCAGTAAACATGAAATTTAAAAAGCAAGATCACGGAGGCGGACAAACGTTTTTTTAATAAAATCTGATCGATTACATACAACGTTCAAAGGTAAACATAAAAGCTGAACGGAAACACAACGTTTCCCAGCCTAAGAAGAAAAACCGTACGACGTCCTCTCTCTTCCGACGTATCGGGTTGAAAAGTAAACAAAATTTAACAGCAGTACTCAAATAATAATTCGGTTTTGAGGTTTACACAGTTGTGTAGTTTTTTTCAAATGTAATCTTTTGTAAAAGCGATTGAAAATTGATTTTGTTCAGACAATGCTAGCGGGATAAGGTAATAATAGCGAACTCGTTTGACAAGCCGATTGGAAAAACGAAATTGATAATCATCGAACGTCGCACTCGAGTTGTTGCACAGCACCTCAGCAGAGGACCCAACACCGACGTAATGACGCAACAATTTAACGATTCGTTCTGCCACTTTTTTACTATTAGAATAAACAACTTTTCCGGCTCCTTATTATAATTGTAAATGGGAAAAATGTAACTTCCATTTGTCTAAGTGATAATTTTGTAAGTCTTAATTCAATATTTAGATTAAAAACGTATTTTACTCAAAACAGTTTAAAGGACTTGAATCAGAATCTTGTTTAAACTCAGAAAAAAAGCCGAAAGCCACTTTGGTCCTACAATAATACTCCTACTTCACACCTTGACGTACAGTTCTTTTTTTAGGCTGAAGAAATTAGCCATATGAATAGAAAATTATATATCTATTTAGACCCAACGAAAGACGTGGTTTGATGATAATGCGACTAAAAACAATGGCACTCATTAATTTTCAGGAACTGTATAACCATACACTTTGCAAGTAATAAAGCACTTTACGGTGATGAATTCTCAATCACCGTCGCCACGTAAGCGAACCAAAACTTAAAGCAGAAAATATATTCAAATATTGATAACAATAGTTATCTTGATTTCTTTTCTAGACTTATCATAAAAAATTTAACCATAAAATAATATTGTTAGACCAACAAAAACGGGTAGTTTTTACAACACATGTAAGATAATGTTTTAAAAAATGGAACCACTTTAATCGCCTTAAATCGATGTTTTTAAACCTCAACTCAGAGCTCATCGTTGCAGGGCTGCCCAACCTGCGGCCCGCAAAGTCTTTGGAAGTGGCTTGCAAAGGAATTTTTGGCATGATGCCCAATTACCTTCAACAATTGCAGAGCTTCTCAACCTTGTCATTGGCGCGTAGAAAACTAAAAATACAATTATTTTCGGCCCCGCAGAGGTTTTTCGCTTCAATTCAGAAAAAACACGTGGAATTAAAAGTGAAGACTTTTTTTGCTTTCAACCAAATTCGTGGTTCGAATTCCGGTTATTAAGAAAGCTAATTTTGAAAAGTCACTTTAAAATTAAAGTGAAGTCCGAAAAAAAGTCATGACATTGATGAGTGCACCGATTGCGGCCTGCGATAAACTTCCTGACAAAAATTTAACTTTCCTGCAGTACGGTGCAAAATCGTAGGGTTGAGTGTGGCGAACGTAGGCATACGATCCATTTAGACAATAAAAATTTTGTTGAAATAGTATTCATAGCTCGTCAAAAGTAGGCAAAAATAACTCAAAAAATTAATCTTAAATTAACTTTAAATTTTTAGATTTGAGATTTTAAGTCACAACTTAGTACAAAATAAAAGCAGTTAAAAGAGCTAGCAGTTGCTTAACTTAACGTCATACCTTTTTAACGATAGAATTTATCGACTAATTATAGCAAAATTTTACCCAAACTATCTTTTCTTGTCTAATGTGATTTCTAACCCAAATTCTAGCTTGTTTTTGAAACTGCTACAAATAGATATACAACTAAACGGACAATTTGATAAATAGCATGATTATCAAAGTAACAAAAACTAATATATTCAAAGTGCAACCTGAAATTTAATTGAACTCAGAAAACAAACAGCAAAAATAACAACAGCAATTTTTTTCTTTTTTTTTACATATATACATACAAAAAATGTTGGTACAATATTCTACATTAAAATGAACTTGCTAATCTGTATGCTTGTGGGAATTGTTGTGTCAATAAGAAGATACTAAACAGAACGCAGTAGGTAAGGGAAATATTGATAAGAGTAGCAAATTGATCCATAATTCTCCTTACTAAAATTCTTTTCTAATCGGGCTGCAAAAATTTTCGGTACAGTGATAAAATCTCCCGAAATAAGAACGAAATATATCCTGTTGGCGTGGGCTCTATTTAGATATATTAAGCAAGAATTTTAATGAAGCATTCGGTAGAACAAAAATTAGGCCTAACGGAGAACTACACGTTAAAAAATAATTCAAAGTACTTGATCGGCATAAAAAATTTAGGTGAAACGTAAAATTCTTTTAAATAAATCAAAAACTGGAAAATTTAAAAAGTACCGAGCATTTTTTCAGCAAAGAGCTTTATCCAATAAAGTAGATCAAGTAACCGAACAACGGCATTTGGTATCTTAAAATTTTTTATGCTGTTCTTTGAATCCATGTCATGCCATTAGTATCCGCCTATCTAATTTATTTTTGTGCCTAAAGACGTATCTAACTCTCAATCAAGCTGAAATTCATTGTTCCAAATCTGCTGCTAAAGTGGACTAGATTAAACAAACTAAAAACACAGAACTTCCCAAAGTATCTTTGTTGCGAAGAATGTAAAAAAGCCTTCGCAACTAATCTCAAAATCTATACTAAGCATCGATTCATCTGATATAACCGACTAATTGGCGTAAGCACTCACGGCAATATGAAGACCTTTTCAAAAAAAAGTAAGCGTTTTTAAAAAAAAAACAAATACGCACTATCAGGCAAAAAAAGTTGAATATCTATTAAAGGTTTACTTAAAAAATTTTTTTCCAATAACGTTTCAATTTGTTATTAAATAACAAGAGCTAATCATTTCGAGTAATCCGCAATTATTATAAAAAATCAAAATACTAGCAATAAAAATTCAAAGAATATTGACAGCATAAGCAAAACCGCCGCACCTAAAACGCAATGATTCACTTTTCTTCCAACTTGAACAAGATTGATCAATTCTGTGATATAAACATGAAAAATGAAGTAGACAAAAAAGATTGTTTCAAATCTTTCCGAATAACCAGTACTTGATAATTAATATACTCATTACGCCAACAATGCACCTCATTAAAAAAATTACTCGACCTAAATATTAGGGCAGTAGCCTTGATTATCAACAACAAGTTATGATTATTTCGAAACGAAAGATCTTCTTGTTTTTAACTAAAAAATTAACCGTAATTCACACCAACTTTTCACTACTTATCAATCTGCAATTTTCGGCTTTCTGATATTTTGAAAATAATTATATCGATAACCAAATGAAAAAGTTTTTGAAAAATCTTGAGAAACCTTTTAGCGACTACCGGCAGATACGACCACACAATGACTGGAATGCAAAATTAAACGATTTGAAGCAGTTATGAAAAATCGTTTGAGAGACAATTATTTTAAAAAAAATTTTTTCTACATATCTTAAATCTTGAATATAAACTGTTTCTAACGACACTAAGAATATGGATATCAACCTATATAGAGAATGGCGAGCCCAATCAAACTTTTTCTTGTTTCGATAAATAATGTGGGTATGCTTTTTACACTGAAAATGCATTACGAAAAGCTCCATCTTGTCAATAATGTTACACTTTTCAATATAAAAACTATATTTCAATCAAAATTATCGATTAGTCATCATGACAATGACATTTTCCATCGACAAGGTGCAATCTGCAACTTAATTAACAACGTATTAAAAATTCCCAAAATCGAAACCGCCGAAGTTCGACGGGTCAATTTCGCTGCTTCGCATTTACATATTGATCATTCATCGATCAGTGGGATCGTGTGATTTAATCTCAGGTTCAGATAATGGCCGCTGAAACTTGCAGAACAGTGTGAAAGGGTGGCTCGCACTTTTTTGGGCCCTGTGCACCCCTACGGCAACCAGCAGTGCCAGTTCCACTTCTATATATAAAGTATATTTAATTTTTACGCAGCAATTTTACGTAATGTTATTTTATTTTTCATGTTAAACTGGTCAAAAATTAAAATCCAAAAATACCAAAGAAACTGCAAACTACATTTTTCTGATCTTCATTGCAATAAAATCAATTTATTAGCAAACCTTGTGCCACAACCTTCAAACTGTAAAAAAGTATAGTCCATTGGTCTAAAGCAAATTCCTAACAAAAGTTATATGTTAAAAATTAACTTTGGTATCGATGTGCAAGTTTTGCTCGAACTTTCGTTAAAATCATCTTTCCAAGTGAGGTTATTTTTAAACAACTAATTCAGCTAGGGCAAAGAAAAAAACAGACATTTTACATTCTAGAAAAATAATTTTCATATCGTGTCGATCAAACATAAATTAAAATGTTCAAGCAGAACCAAGGTTTAATCTAAAACTTAAAATATAACTCGCAAGCAACAGCCAATGTTTGCACAAGACTTTTTACATGGTGTGATTAAAAATAAAAGTTTGTCGTAATCGTCGTTATATCAAAGTTTACGTGAGAAATAAAAAAGAATATAAAAAACAAAATGGAGCAGTTCCTTTCAGCAAAAACAAAATCATCTTATACTTAATGCTGACTAAATCATTAAAAAGTTGCAGTTACAGACAAAAACTTGCAAAGCTTTTCAATTTTTTTTGCAAAAGATTAAAAGTTTTTCAAGTTAAATATTACTCTTTTAAAAACTTATTATGATTAATTATAATAGCGCACGAAATATATATGTAGGTATTTTTTAAAACATTTTTCATACATCGATTGCACATTTAAAGATTGTGCAAAAAACTTTAACTTGAGCAAAATTTCTATAACCCTGAATTTATTATTACAATCAAAACAAGCAAATTCAAACTAAATCCACAATGCAAGTTATTCCCTACTACATGAATACACAGCTCTGATGCTCAAATAGTAATAACGGCTATTGAAGTAATAATCGAGTCCATACAACTGAGTTCGTTTTTACTTCTGAACGACAAACCTAGTAATTAACGTTTGTGACGTCAGCAATTAACACGCCAGGGGCAAACTTGCAATAATTACCAACAAAAATTACGTGTCAATTACACCTTAGAAAGAATTTAATAATAACCAAGAAGCTTTCAATGCTTGGCTCAATGCTGAATGTCCAAGCAAAACCGTTTAGTCAGAGCAAACAGAGCCATAGCAGGCTAATACCCGGCGGTAAAAGAAGGAGGGAGAGTTTACGTCACGTTGAATTGCAAACTTCTTACAAGCCTCTAAACAAATACGGGTTTTGATAGCAAGAGAATTGAAAAAAAGATAATAAATAATTTAATAAAATGAAACCAGACGCAAATACGTAAGTCAAAGACAAGCGATGTCAAACAAACAAAACGAACGTAATTAATCACCTATTTCATTTTGACAGAGAACGTCACAGGTTTTTAAGTCTTTAGCAATAAATCGACAGAAAACGGACTATAAAGTGAAGGGACCCCACGCGTAGTGTGAGAAAACAGAAAAACTCAAACAAAAACCAGGAGGAAACTCTCAATTGGCAAGTGAAAGTTAAAGATAGCTGATATAATTTGGCATTTACGACGTGAGAGGCAAACAAAAAACTCCTCTTAACAAATTGCTCGGTGAAGCGAATCATATCATCGAAACAAACAGCCTATCGTGAATCGAAATTACAAAAAAGCAACACCTGATGGTGCTGTGCGAAATTTTAATTTGCTATCGCAGGCTTCGATTGCAATGTTTTACAGAAAAACAAAACACATAAACAAGGGCGATCGCCTTAATCAAAATCAAGTGACAAAAAAATAATTTCGTTTCTGAAAATTGGATCGGTTTATTCTGGTAACATCCTGACATCAGCAATTACACGCAAAATAGCAAACCTTTAAGTGCTTTATTATGCGCCAATTTTCGGAAGCTTTGTGTTTTAAATTTTCTATTCAAGTACAGTAGAGGGTCGTCTGCTTGCAATAACCGCTAGGATGCAACACTCTCTTTCTTGCAACGATCAGACGAATCACCTCACTAAATCACTGTCTCAAATGACCCTAAAAATCTTCTAAACACTACAATTTCTGTGTTAAAAATATTGTATATTGAACTAAACCATGATTAAAAACTAAAATTCGTAAAGTACACCATAACTGATCAATAATTACTGTAGATAATCACTTTCTTCAAATAATTTAAGAATTTAGTCGTAAATGCTATTTATTATAGGCTAATTACTATCAACATCTCTCTGAGAATTAAATGTTGTTTCAAGTTCTACAGAGATGTGTCAATAGAATTGGTGGGAATTAATAATACATTTCACTGTGATAAATTACGAGTTAATAACATTTCTTTATAAATTGTAAGCCTGGGGCACAAAGGAGTCAGATTCAGCGAAGATAATTAAATCTAAATAAGCAGAAGGTGCGTTATGATTAGGGATCAACAAGGATTGGCGTTTCAAAAAAAGCAATTTCTAAAACGACCAACTTGTCTAATCAGACTTAAATTGTTTAATTACTGAACAGAAAATAAGTTCAAAAAGCTTAAGGTCATCGCACACATCGGCTTGAAGGAGAAATGAAGTCAACGCACAAATTCAACTTCGATCGAGATTACACTTGAAGCAACTGTATACGTGCGATGCTTCGCGTATTTCTTTCAATTGATAAAAATCAAATACATGTGCACTCACTTCGAAAGTGACTTTTTTTTAAAACAGTGGCTTTCAACCTTTTTTGTACCGAGACAGATTTTAGCTAGTCCATATAACTAAACGACTCCCCTCTTGTAAAATAATTCTAGTTAGGTAAATATGAGCTTTCTAATGATTTTATGAATGTGCATGATAAATATTATCTTTCTGTTGAATAAAAACTCATTAATTGAATTCAACAACAACAAAAAAACAACATCGGTGGAATGACTGGTGTTGCATCTTGGCAACAAGCTTTTCTATGGGTGGCGCATTTGTTGCTAAACCATAACAGATTTGGCTCTACTAAACTTGTCTAATTCGTCATTTTTTGTCGGTTTCGACAGAATTCCTATCTTCTATGTGCATTTCAGTTCGTCTAATTGGCCATCGTCTAAATCAGTGATTCTCAAACTGTATGCCGTGGCACACTGGGCCGCAGAGATTTCCAAGTGTGCCGCGAAACTTTTAAAAAGCATTAGTTCAGTGGTTCCCAACTTTTTTTAATGTATTCCTCCCTTAGCTCATTTGGTACTTTTCATTCCTCCCCTATTACGCTAAGTTTTTTAAGCGTTGTTTTCTCACGACTCTGCCGGCACATTCTGGAGTAAAGCACAATCTTAGTCTAGTACTCTTGTCGTTGCACCTTTTGGATAATCCATTGTAGAGTTAATGATAATTATCTTTGCTCGGTAACTTCAAACCAACAAATTTGGTTAATGCTGGGTTTCGAAGGGGGGGTAACTTTTGACCAAAAATACCACTTTATAGTAAAAAATTGCGCTGATTTAAAAAACATATATGAGGTTGTTAAAAAGATATAGATGCTAAATTTTAATTTAATAATTAATTTTTATAAGATATACATTGATTTTTATAAGTATGAAATGATATCAGACTAATTGTTTATTCACCATTTCCATGAACTTGAACCCTAAATCTATTTAAACTCTGCTGTAGCCATTTTAATTTTTAGCAAAGTTATAACTAATAAAATAAAATAATCATTAAACTTTTGATTTTATAAATTTTAAAAAACATCGGTGTACTTTTTTAATTAAAATTTAGCATTTAAAAGATTTTAATTAACTGGGATATCGATAAATGAAATCAGCGCATTTTTTAGCCCAGATTATCAAATTTTTGTCGGAAAAAATTTTTCAAAAAAGTTACCTCCCCCCCGAAACCTAGCATCAACCACAAGTTTACCTATGAAAGAGTCGAAGAATAAAGGCCCGTTTCCACTACGAGCGTGGAAAAGAGCATTTTTTGTTTCTTTTATTGATCTTCGATTGAAGCGAGCGCAAAAAAAATCAATAAAACAAACAAAGAATGCTCTTTTCCACTACGAGCGTGGAAAAGAGCATTCTTTGTCTCTTTTATTGATCTTCGATTGAAGCGAGCGGTTAAAATTGAAGCGAGCGCAAAAAAAAAGCAATAAAACAAACAAAGAATGCTTTTTTCCACGCTCGTAGTGGAAACGGGCCTTTACCAAGAAAACTTGATATGCGATTAAAAATATACTAAGCAAACATCATTATATCAAGATATCGCTGTACAAAATCAGGTGAATTACAAAATACCGAAATAGCAATTAAATCAAAAAAACACGACTGCCAGTTTAGACAGTTTTAATGAATTCGAATATCAATTTTGTTCAATTTTCCTCTTGATCAATGTGAAATTTGTTCTTGTTCGTTTTCTGAAAGTAGTTGGATGAGTCAAGTCTAGTGTCAACTTAACACCACTCGGGGTGGGGGGCAGTACGGCTTGGCAATATCAATATTCAAATATTTCATTCAGCTACCGGTACCGGATTAATTTCCTGGCTGAAATTATTTCCTGCATTAAAGTGGTAGTTATAAGTAGTAGTGGATTTAACTAAAAAGTTAAATTCCTCCCCTAAAATGGTGAAATTCCTCCCCGGTTAAGACAGAAAAAAATTATGTTTTTTTGGAAGCAGAGACGAAAAAGCTTAAAAAATTCAACGTAATTTTCATTGCATAAAATTTTGGTAATCAATTGTTTTCCAGGATCATTTCGTACACAATATGCAAAACTTGGATATTGCACATGAAAACAAACCGTTCAAAATCTAGTAAAGACCAATAATAAAACAGTTTTTTCTTTATTCATAAAAAGTTACATTGAAATTCAAGGCTTTTATGCAGTGGCGTACGCATTTTTGAAAGGGGCAGCCCATGCAACCACAATCAAAATGTTTAGTGGAAATTTTTTCAAAGTGAGCGCTGAAGAAAAAAAAGGGTTCACTTGGAATCTGTCTCTGATTTCTCATATTAGTGATCTCCAAGGGGTGAGCATAGCACAATGCCCACCAATCCCCCTTAAGTACCTTATTGCATCCATGTAATACGCTGTGATGACTCAAGTAAAGAAAGCGTTTGAAACCTAATGAAGACCAAAAAAAGATTTGCATTCTCGACTAAGTGTGCCGCGAAATTTGGAAAGGTAGCAGAGTGTGCCGCAAGCGCAAAAAGTTCGAGAAACACTGGTCTAAATCGTCAATTCGTCGCTTCTTTCTGTCCCTGAGAAGCAATTTGTTCGGCTAATACAGGGGTTCTCAGAGGAGCCACTTGTTCTCCTTAGGGGACCACAAGGCATTTACCAGGGGGTCACGAGCAAAAGCTTTTTTTTTAGTCTTCACTAGTCTTTTGGAAGGAAAACGAAAAAATCAGAGACAGTTTCAGAACGATGACCTTTTTTTAGTCTTCACTATTCTTTTGAGACAATATTCTAAGCAAGAGGTCACGGGTGTGAAAGCCTCTGCAAAGGAGAGACGAACCATGAAAGTTAAGAACCACTGGTATAATACGTCATTTACAGTTTTGCTTTTGATGTTTCAAGCAGTTAGTTTAAGGCTCTTTCCACTACGAGCGTATAATGGAGTATTCTTTGTTTCTTTATTGATTTTTCTGCTTCGCTTAGCGCTTAAGCGCGAAAAGGCAAATGAAGACTAAAAAAAAGTCATCACTTTAAAAACTGTCTCTGATTTCTTCATTTTTGTGCCAAAAAACAAGTGAAGACTAACAAAAAGTCTTCAGCGAAAGCTTCTGCTCGTGGCTCCCTTTTGAGAAAAGCTGGTCTAGAACTTGACTAAGCAATTTCAATACATTAAAAAAAGACACAAATCAAGCACATTGCAATAAATGCGACGGGCTATTACATCCATTATGTCGTCACAGTATATCAATCACGGTACATAATAGTTTTCCCATTAAAATTTTTATTGAGAGTAGCGCTTTTCGAATAAGGTTGCCATATTGATCTTTTTAAGACTAAATTTGAGAAATTTGACATTTTTTAAGGTGTTTGGCTTTAAATTTAACGTTTAGCCGTTTGGCCTTTTTTATAAAACAAAATCTTAGTAATAAAAAAATTAGAATTTTTGTTTAAATATTTGAAGTTATTGAGCAAAACTGATAGAATTTTTATTATAGGCAAAATCTTCAATTGTTTTCAGTTTAAGTTTGGGACGTTAATAGCAATTATCGAATTAGTAAATATTATGATAAAGTGTATGAGCTGCTATAATAGAGTTTTTGCCTATTTATATAATTTGCCACTTTGCCTAAACCGTCACTTTTTTATAATCCTCTTCAGGTGACGAATTAGGCAAATTCTACTGTATTAGTTAGTTTCTGGCCCTTTTTATATTACCAGCAATGCAGGGAAGCCAAATAGACTTGGCTGGGTTTCCGCTCTGGCATATAAAAGACCCATAGCTGACCAATATGCAAACAAAGTCTCTCCTATGAAGGCATCTTCCATTCTTGAGTTATTTGCAGGGCTGCAAACCCTTCTTGAAAAACATCCTTTCCGTTCGAAACGCTGACAATGAATTCGGTCATGTTCGTCTTCAATACGGCGCTCCAACCTAGTCGGCCACGATGCGGAGATTTAAATCAAGGTTAACAAGCAAGCTGCCGATCTTTCATGCAGGTAGAAGCGCCGCATCGACGGCGAACGCAATCAACGTTGTCCGGTTCAACACCTTTTCACTTTATTCTTTAATGTCCTTGAAAAACATACTTTACGGCATTGGCATTTTTTTTGTTTGCCAGTTTCACCAAGAAGCTCTAAGTTCCAATCATATCACTACATAAAAGAATAAAATATAAAAAACAGTTCAATCAGGGAGCAATATCTTGGCATCTCCAAAAGCAGGTTCAGGTAATCGCTTCACAGCTTACTTAAATATAAAGCCTCAGACGTTGTCTTACGAATTAAGAGGATAAATAGAGAAGATGGTTAAAATTCTAACTAGGATTTAGGTACTAAGCCAAAATGTTCAAAGTAATGAGTAATTTTATAAAAGGCCAATCACATATTACACGATGCTATTTTATCAACCCTTTTCTTTATGACGCAATAGAACTCTTGGTTCCTCTTTCTAAATAGGTGGCTTTTGTCTTAGGGTAGGCTACGTCATATACAGTGACGTGTCGTAAGGCTCGGGGTTAGTTAATAACAAAGCAGTGCTCTACTTACATAAAAAAAAGCAATTTGAAGCATTCTCTCACAATTAGCCAATTCT
Source organism: Diplosoma virens (assembly GCA_963680785.1). Classification (NCBI taxonomy): domain Eukaryota; kingdom Metazoa; phylum Chordata; class Ascidiacea; order Aplousobranchia; family Didemnidae; genus Diplosoma; species Diplosoma virens. The sequence goes on from OY796892.1 coordinate 17,087,679, forward strand.
TTTTGAGTTAAAATATTTTTTTGTATCTCCCTGCTGAATCGTTGGAAAGCGTCGGAGGCGCTATATATATAGGACAAGCAATTACCCCGACCTGCTTCTAAAGATGCCACGATATTGTTGTGCGGTTGAAATTTGTTATTTTGGTTTTTTAGTTTTATAGATATATGACTAAAATTTAGAGCTGCTTACCAAGACTACCAAACAGGAAAAAGTGCCGTAAAGTGCCTTTCCCAAGGACACAATAGAATGGCGCGAGTGGGTTTTGAACTGAGACCATGTTGATCACAAGCACGGCGCTTTAACCACTCGACCACGCTGCCGACGAAAAAAATGTTTTTTTGTTTATGAAAAACTTAACATTAGAATTGCGAAATCTATTTATTTAGAGACAAATCAGTTCGATAGGTTTTAAAAGTCCAAAGGAATTTGATTTTAAATGAGAGCCTTTGATTTCAAATGCTTTAGATTAGCTAAACCTTTCATGATCGGATCCAGGGGGCAAAGGCAGCTTAAATCTTTAAATTTTCAGGCAGATAACCGACTTTATTGGCACAGCCATGACTTCTCTATAGGAGGTCGCTGAAAAACTTTTGATTGTGCGTTGACCCATGACCTACTAAAAATTCAAAAGTTTTTCGGTGTTTCCTAAAAAATTTCTTTCGGTGAAGTAAAAACAACATCGTAATACGTATAAAAAAATCAAAATCGTGGAGAGAAGTCTAAAAAGTATTTTTTTTGAATGAAATGATCAGAATTTTTATTTTCATACAAACTTATTGGAAACAAATAATATTTTTGAAGTTGGCAAAATATATGCATTGTTAAAAATGTGTAATTAAAACTTACCCCCTGAATTTTTTAAACTCCCTTCAAGAAAAGTGTGCCTTTTGTTAAGAATCATTGGCTTAAATTAACTTGAAACTTAGTTGCCGACGTTTGTCTAAAGATACAGCCGGATATTCTACATTTTCAAACTAAAAGTTGAAAGGCCTATTGTCGTTCACAATGGCAATTGTTTCATTAGTTTCAATTGTCTTCACAATGGAAGTAAAAATTTCGCAATCAGTTTTTACAAGTTAAGGTAAGTTATAGTGTATAAATTAGTGTTAGTTAAAAATGTATGTTATAAATATAACAATGCTGGCAAAAATTCAGGTTGAAACACTGAATTATAAATATACCAAAATTAAATTGAAAGCTTAATGTTAAAAATTTTCTTAGCTTAGATACAAAATTATTTTCCATTATTAAAATTGCAGTTGCAGATTGCACAATGCGTGTATTCCAACTTGTAGTTGCACAATGCGTGACTTACAAAAAAGAAATTTATCTTGTTTTAGCAAATGTCGGTAGTAAAAAAACTTTTTCTCTACGAGGTTACAATTGTGGCATGCCTCAAATCTCTCATTTCAACAGATATTTTCACCAAAAGAGAAAAAAGCACTGTATTGTTTCACCTTTCTTTCTTTTTTGATCTGAAGGGAGACAATCTTGAAGCTGCCTCACTAGCGTGTATCAGATTTTGTTGACAAGAACGCTTGACAAAATGATTAAAGCGCTTAAAATACAATATTAAACAGCAAAAATTAGGATTAAAGAGCAAAACTAATTAAACTACTACCACTATGGTATAATTTTTACCAATTTTTTTTCAACTAATAGCAAGTTGCACCAATTTTCCAAAGATTATAACTTCAATATTTTCTGCTTTATTTGACTTCCACAGGTGAGGCACTGTACATCCCTGATCATACGTATATCAATTAAGATGTAGAGTGTTTCCGGTGCCGGTTTAATATGTGATCTACCTACACTTTTTGAAGGTATTGGTAGATTATATTTCTTGGGTAGATCGCATACTAAACCGGCACGGCACCGTGTTTCCCTCCCCCCTTACTTGTAAGCTAGCCTTTCTCTAAGGTCATTATTTCACCTACCACTAGTTTAAAATCTGATTTTTAGCATGAAAAGGTCCAAGCTATAATCAGTAGCCAGCTCTTTAAAAACCTTTCTTACGCCAGTTTGTCCATCAGCGGGCACGCTTAAATTAACAAAACAAGCATTTATACAACATCCAACCAAGTCTTCATAACGTGAGTAGTCCACTTACTGAAAAATTTCTCGAAATTACGATATCTTCTTAACTCAATCAATTTAAGCCTAGGAACTCAAAGTGTTTTGTCAGCTGTAGCATCAAATTGCCTAAGAATTGCTTCGTGCTTTATAATTTTTTCATTCCTTTTTCATGTCTAAACATACTCAGCATTTTTGCTACTTGTTTCGACATTCTGCGCGCACCTCTCCGTAAAAGTTGTGTTGAGCTTATCCTCTTCTGTATAACGACCTAAAAACTACTTACATAATATTACCATTCTATTGTTCTGATTGCCTTAAAACAAGTTTGAAGGATTTTTTTCTGGTGGTCCTACTATAGTGCCCATAAATCAAATATCTTATATAATTTCAAGAATATTCTAAAATAATGATTTTGAATATTACTTCGCTGTAATTTTTCATTTTTGTATTAAAAGTTTTTTTGACAGCAAGAAAAACGCGAAGCGACCCCCAGGTTAAAAAATAATGGAATTAAAACGTGTCAAACACAAACTGAATATAGTTAATCGTAATTTAAATCTAGACATTAACCAAAAGTCGTAAAAGTGATATTGATGCTATATTTTTTTTGGGGTGAAAAAGTGAAAGCAATAGTTTAGTAACAAATTACAATTTCTTTAAACATGTTGTTTCGTCTTTACATCTTTTCGTTAAATACAATCAAATGTAAACAAATGAAAATGAATCAAAATACAGAAAAATTATGAGTTATAAAATTAAAATAGCAATACCATTTAAAAAATTAGATTGCTGTACCAAATCATCGAATTAATCATCTAATTCTACAAGTCAAATTAGTTTAACAGTTTCAGATATATTTCTAAGTAATAATTCGTCGAAGAACTTCAAACCAATTATTTCTGACGTAGATTGTGATAGTCTTTCCACTTTAACGTGAAAAAATGTCGGTCGTTTCGTCTAACTCAGTGCTTCTTAACCTTTTTTTGTGGCGACCCAGATGTTAAGAAAGTAAAGCTTTGGCGACCCAATCTTTTTTATAGACATTATTGCAAGCATAAAAAGTGAACTAAACACAAGATCAATTAACATAGGTTTAACCATACTGCAGTGGCGTGCGGTGACCTCTGAGGCTGGTCATGCAGTTGGTATGCCAAAGCTGGTCATGCACTTGACATGCAATACTTTATGGGTAGGACAAAAATTGTGTGGGATTCTAAGACAATAACCAATTTTTGTCCCAAAACCGTGGTTTTTTTATTAAGTAAAAAAAGGTCATCACGCAAAAGTTCGTTGGTCATGCACAGCATGACTTGCATGCCCTGACCACACGCCTCTGCCATACTGTTCTACAAGAATGTGTGGGACTATGACCAAATAAAGAGATCAATCAAACCACCATCGAATCACGGCCAAAATGATTTAATTTTTACATAACTACACTTGTCGGCGACCCAATCAAATTAAACGGCGACCCACTTTTGGGTCGCGACCCAGGGGTTGAGAAGCACTGGTCTAACTGCAATTTTTAAAGTCCGAGACACGGATCACGGAATCGTAGATTCGATTCCTGAACGGCACAAATTTTACCACAGTATTTCGAACGATTTGCCATCGTTGCAACAACATCATGCAAGGGACTGTGCTATCCAGGGATAATGTTACAAGAATTGGCACCATGAAGTCGTGAAACGCTTCGATGCATCTCATCACTTATATCGTTACATCAAAAATTCGGAACCTTTACTAAACTTTTTAACAACGCTCTCCTACAAGCTTTCGTCGAACCACAATTTTTTGCATTTATGATAACACAAAAGAAAAACAAACGTAAAAAATCAAAAAAAATTTTCCTAAAACTGCCAATTAAGTCAGTAAAGAATAAAAACTTATCATCCGGTCAGGTCAGCCAAACTGTTTAAAGTTTCACGTCGCAGATTTTAAAGTTTTGGGAGTCAGAGATCAAACTCGGGTTAAAAATTATATCTTTGCATCGAATGAGGTCGTAGCATTTAATCTGGGCTATACCAACATCAAATTTCTACCTTGTCTTATTCAATGATTCTTTTTTGTCTACAGTTGCAACGAATGTAGTAGTATGCTTTTGTCTATTTAAGATGAATCGAACTGGGACTTTTAACAGCGATTGTGTTTCTGAACTACAAGACATTTCCTTTTTCACATTTTTGGTCCTGCCTTTGTTTCTTTTCAACAAGCCTTTTTTGGTTATTTCGACCTACGATCAAATTCGAGGGGAGCCGTTCGAGCAGGGTTCTGTTAAAGCTGGACGTAACAGTATTATTATACAGCCACGCACGGTAACGGGAAACTTCCAAGTATCTAGCAAAGCCTTGTCTGACAAGTGAAAACCTTTTTCTTATTTTTCGGTCTTTACTTGAAGTTGAAGGTAAAAAAGCGAAAACTAAAAAAAGGTTTTGGTAAAAAATTAAAGCCTCGGTTAACACAACATGGAATAGTTTTGCACACAGTGGTTGAACAATGCGCCGATTTAAAAATCTTTTGTACATTAGAATATTCTGGTTAAAGGGAGCGTTGAGTCCGACTATTTGGCACCCCGAAACGTTGGTCTGCTCTTCTATTTTAACGAGTTCCAAATTAGTTGATTCTATCATCTTTTACATCAGTCATATTGGTACACATAAGAAATATGAACATTAAGAAAAATCCATAAGTGTACTTAAAATTCTTTAGCAAAATTACAGTAGAACTTGCCTAAATCGCCACATATCGCTTGGTCCCGGTTGAAAACCTATTGTTTTCTGTGTTATCTAGTTTGGCTAAGTCGCCAATTCGCCTAAGTTGCCACTTTTTCTGTTCCTCTTAAAGTGGCGACTTAAGCAAATTCTACTGTATTTCTTTTTAAAAAAGTCAATCACAAAACGAAAAAAATTTCTTGATATTTCACTAGTTATACTTATGCACAATCGTTACGGAAACGTAGAATTGTACTAATTTTCAAGTGATCTATTTGATTTAGGTGTGCTTTTAGATAATACGTCAGCTGTCGGTTTGCCATACCAGTCCAAACTTTATTTTAATAGAAAAGATACACGTTAAACAACGACAAAATTAATAACAGAGCTTACCTTTTTCTTTGAACCAGCTAATATAGTTGGAAGAGATGTTCTTCTTCGTCTAAGTGCTGACCATTTTACAGCTTCTTCGACGGTGTCCTGCTCTTTCACGACGTCAAGAGATGCTCGCCTGTGATACTTTGAGCTCTGCAAGCAAACAATGTTACTAACATCTACAGTATTTTCAACGAATCACCATAAGTGCTGAATAATTAAACTACTGTTTCAATACATAATATTGTGCCTGGACGACTTTCCGAAAATTTATCAAGATTATCCGCTGTACAAAAACGTAAACACTTGTTTCAAAAAACGCAATCAATCCAGTGCTTAAAATCTATTGGCAGTTTCAGTGAAAATGCGTGTCATTGTTGCAGGTAAGGAACGTTATTTGCAATAGAAACCAGTCAGTAAACATGTATACTTTCATCCAACATGATTTGGTGCGTATGTCTTGAATGCGATCGATTTTCGGATTAGACCCGAGCATGGCCACAAAAACTGCGACTTAAATTAATTTTGCGATAAAAACTGACATTTAACAGGTATTAACTCCCTAAAAACTTATCTTTAATTTCACCCTTTTAAAACTGCTGCGAGGGACTATAATAAACGTGTAAAGCTAAACAAGAAATGAAACAAAACTTTGCAGACGAACTGAAATGGAAGGAACAAAAAAAAAGTACGCTATATAAACATAAAAAGACTAAAGACAACGGTAAAACGCTCTAGTTTCGATTCCTGAGCTGTAAAAATCTTAAAAGTTAACAGTGTTACCAACGGCTCATCATCATTGTATCCGGACAGATGATTGGGCTGCTCAAGTGCAATGTTCTAAAGATGGGCAATGCAAACTCGTAACACACTTTGGAATATAAAATGAATGTAATGAAAGGAAAAGTCAGTCCACAATTGTTTAAAAAAAAACATACAAAAGGTTGGTTTCCACGTTCTTTTCTAGTTTAAAAGAACACGAACACAGCAAACATCAGCTTATTCGAAACAAACAGGCAAAAACGCTGCCCAATTCAATACAATATTAGGAAAAACTAACTCTCACTTTATAGAAAAAAATCGGTATTAAAATTGTATGTTAAAATGCAATATTTTGAAAAGGTGATACATAGTCCAAATTAAAATGCAACTACGGTAACGATAACAAAGTTGTCAACTAGATCAAGATAAAGCTTTTGACAACTGTATTATTTATAATTTATAAATGACAACTATCGACAAATATCGCAATCTAAACGGACATTAGCTTTTAAATCTATCATATCCATGTAATTGAAAAGAACCTTTGAAATGAACCAAGTGTTTCCACTATATAATAGCAATCAAATTTGCACCAATAGGCAAAACTAATTTTTTTAAAGGCAAGAAAAGGTTGGTGAACAATCCAAAAATTCTCAAATCGCCCAAACATTTACCGATAGTTTATAATGTGCTTTTCTATAAACAAAAAAAAAAAGATTTGGTATTAAAAGTCTTCGGCACTACCTTGTTGAAAGAATTATAGATAAAATTGGATTTGTAATATTCAGAAGGTTCCGTCTCCAAATTGTTTGAAACGGAGCAAACCATCAAGTCATCAGTACTTCTCACCATTTCAAAAATATATGATAGACCACAATTGTATGTAAATATATATACAAAAAACTCATAAAAAAATCAATAGAAAGTCTAAACGAAAAACATTCATTATTCAGCAGTACGGGAATGTTTGTCGCAAAAAAACATACAATGCTTTGAAAAAAAAGAATATTTAACTTAGAGCCAACTGTATTTTTTAAACCTATAATAAATACGTAGTTTTTTGGTACATTGTTAAAATTCACAAACCAAAAATATCAAAAGCAAAGCTGTCACAATAAAAACAAAGGCAAAAATAGAAAATATACTAACTTCCCATTTGTCAAACTGTAAAGAAACATTGTAGAAATCTATTTTTAATTCTTTTCTGCTACAAAATGCAGCAATGCGTCATAAATTCAAGTAAGTAACAAACCAGTATATTAAAAATCGACGTACAGTGGCTATAACAAAATTGCTAGGTTATCATCAATGAGCAACTTCTAATTAGCGACAAAAAATGCAATAACGCGAAACAAGAATTTTTCGACTATAAGCCAGTGCTCATCATCTCATTTACAAAAATTTCAAAACCGAAGCATTGCTTAATGGCAACCAAGTTATAATTCTTACAAGGTTAATAATACCAGGTCCGACTATATTGTATTTTGACACGTTATACCAATTAATATTATCGAAAAATAATATTGCTGATTAAAAAGTACCAAATATATTTTAAACAAATAAAGGCATAGAGCAAAACCAGTAAAAGGAAACAGCATCCACAAGCTTTCTATTTGATCTGCAATAGTCTATTTTTTCTATTTAATATTTGATATAAAAAAGGCGCCTGGTAAAACAACGTACGTCACGAATTGATACGGTTTAAAAATGTTTTAATCTTAAAATAAAAAAATACACAAACGAGGCAAGTTGGATTTTTAAGTTTCATTATCTATCATATAACTTGTTAATCTCGACAAGATTGTTTAATGATGTGTAATTATGTTTTTATGTAAAAGTAAACATTCTTCAGGCTCAAGATGCGTACGACAAACTGAAAAGCATGAACCAGCATGTCTATTACGTACTTCACCAACTGTATGTTTGTTTTAACAGGGAAAACAGTTAAATATTAAAACTCTAATAATTCAAGTATTTCAATAGTTAAAAGCAACCAAAAGCTTTAATGAAAAAACATAAATCCTGCTGCCAAATCTGGATTTTTAGCGAGTACTTCCATTTACTAACAAGAATGTTTAAAAAAGGAAAAATTAATAAACCTTTTTCTACAAATTGTAATAAAATTTATCTCGACAGTCAAACATTTTTTCAAGAACAAGAAAAAAATTTGACAACAGAAACAGCTTACAATCCCACAATTACTACACCTAATATCAGCAATACATTTTTCGGGTTTAAAACAACTAACTTTCATAAAATTATAACAATGCCACAATTATGGGTCTAAGACAACTGCGCGTAAAGACTTTGTTTAATATAGTAATGCACTTTATAAAAAAAAAAGTTTACTGCACTGTGGAGAATTTAGTTTAACTGATGTACAATATAGCTTTAAATAAACTATTTAAAGTAAATCAGCATTTAATTCTATTGTTACTGCATATTAATAGGGGCAGTAATACAAACAATGCCTCAATACATTTAAGCTGTAGAACGAAACGCGTCCAATTCGAGCTATGGCAAAACTTCCTATAAAATCTTCACAATCTCTGTAACGAAACAAAGACGAATGACAAAGTCACTGTATACGTAATTTTGCGTCAATGGCAAGCATATTTAACATGCGTAATAATTAGTGATCATAATCATGTAATATCTCTTCCTTCATACTGCATAACATGTCACATTCAATAGGTTAAAAGTTTACCCTTTTAAAATTCGTAGCATTTTTCAAAGGGTATTTTAATGTAACAATGCAATCGTTGATCACGCTCTTTTCGAATAAACTAAAAATATTCTATTCTTATCATAAGAATAAATCATAAAAAAAAAAAAAAACTTTAAAGCGATTCACACTGAATTGCACGATTGTAAATAAGATTATCATGTGTGAGGCAATTTCGTAAATTATTCATTAAGTTTCAAAAAACTGTTTATAATGCATAATAAACTAAACCTCAAAACTGATTTGGGTACTTTCCTGTTACCGCCCCAACACCTATGGCTTCCTGCTAGTTTCAATACATTTGTGTGCATTAATACATTGCTTTATAACATGTTGGGCTGGTGATGCGATATGCGCTGGTTTGTAATTATCGAAAAATTAATTTAAGGCAAATAAAGCACAAGTCAGGAAACTGTCGTATTAATATATTTACACAATGCAGTGCGCCTCATCAAATAGAATTAGTAGATTTATAGAACAGAGCAGTACATCAGAAATTGTTCACTTAATACCGTAATTGATGGTTTTTCACTACTATAAAACAACAAACGTCATCAATAATTATATGCGGGTATTGTACAATTGAAAAAGACTTGTAATCATTTTATTTTATTATCCTTGACATTATTCTGCAATATTGTGGAAAAATTCTGCAATATTGTTCTGCAATATTGTTTTCTTGTAAGTAAATCATGTTAAAAGTAGAACACTTAAAAGGCAAACGCATTCCAAACATCAACTCGAAAAAATTTACAGCAATCGCGATATTTTATCTTCTGAATTAGTGTTTCTCGAGATTGCAAGAATTCGGTGCACCAAAAATAAGCGATGGACGCTTATTAGTTAGTCATTAGTCATTAGACTCGTATTTGTCGTAAAATTTGTTTATCCTCGCTGGTTTGCAAGATTGACTGATGAACAAACAATTGGGGGACTAAGGATTTTTTGTTTGACTGCATTTTATAGCACAATTGAGTAGGAAAATCCCAACATTTTATTTAGGCCACGTGAGTCAAAAACCACAGCAGTTAAAATTTACTAAATCCAACCAACTTTGCTACAGCTTACCACACAAACACAATATTTAAAATCAAAATCTACGCTCGGAGTAAACAGCCATAAAATCATTCACTTGCCAACTTTTATTTTTTCACATCTCGAGTGGAGTATGCGATTACTATTAGCCGTCCACAACAAAATCGTAGAAAAATTGAAATCTAACTTTTAATTTTTTGCTTTTGCTGGATCATCAGTCAACCTTGCAAACAAGCGAATACAAACAAATTTTACAATCGCCTAGTAAAAATTGAAAATCAAGCGCCGAATTTTTGTGGACTGGCGTTTTTCAACCCCTGGGTCGCCAACTATTATATTTTATGAAACCGTTTAATCACAGTGCTCTATATCTGGATTGGGGTTTAACAATTAGGTACAATACCATATAAATAACATCATCAACCTTTGTTTTCGTCAATTATGATTTTAGAAATCGGATTTCTGTTACTCTGATTTTAGTCTTCCATAAAAAAATTCATAAGTATTGTTCAAAATAAAGCAGACGAGTTCATTTATGTATTTAAAGACAATAATAATTTATATAAAATAAAAAAGCGGTAAAAACAAGACTACAAACGAAAGCGTTAACGCACCACAAAAATTTAATACAATTATATAACCAATGTCACAAAAAATATTGACATGTCTATCTATATATCAGGGGCGTTCAACCCGTGTCCGCGCGGTGTTTTTCGAAATGACGTAAATTAAATGGATAATCTGTTAATGCGATTTTTTCTTTTATGTTAAGTGAAGACAAAAAAAACATTTTGAGTGCGAAGTAAAAATTTTTTTGACTGTAAAGTGATGACTTTTATGACTTTTTTTTATCTTCACTTGAAATTCAACGTAATTTTATTGGATAACCTTTCCTGGCATCTGGTGTTCATACCTTGAAATTTAATTGAAGACCAAAAAAAAGTCATTACTCTACATTCAGGGAAATATTTCCTTGGGGTCAACACCAAGTCATCACTTTACATTTAAGGAAATATTTTCTTGGGGTCACCACGGGTTGGACGCCTTAAAATTGAACTGATAACCTTTTTTTCTCTTCACTGGGATTGGCCTGAGAATATTTTTGATAATTAAAAAAGACCCTTGGCTCAAAAAGGTTGGACGCCCCTACTATACTGTAAACCGTCTTTGTTTTTATACTCGTTATTTTATTTTGTCATTTTGTTAAAAATGCGAACCTAATTCAACTGTGACAAAACACAATTCTACCATGTCACGAATATCCCATGGTAGTTGCAATCACGTTCCGATACATTAGTTGTACATTCAATCAATACAACACTTGCAAAAGCAACTATACCGCAACCTCACGACAAACTACGCCAGCAATTATGTAAAAAATTTTTTAAATATGAATATAATTTTTTTGTTTTGCAGCTCATTCAAAAAGCACAACTGGGACATTCCATGTCAACTCACACCCCTATTTTGCCGACCATCTCCGATTTTGCTGAAATTTGGCATGTTTGTAGGTTTGGATGAGAAAATGTCTCACACCAAATTTCAAGTTTCTAAATCAAATAGTTTTTGATATATGAAGGTTGAAAATTAGACACAAAATTGCCGCTTAAACGCCCCTGATCGAGCAAAAGTGGCCCTCCTGGCTTTATTTTTTGTTCGATTTCAAAGATGTTTATATCATTGGAAAGCTCTTTTTAGCAGCTTTCCAATGATATTCATATCTCAAATGTATGTATATAAATAAAAAAGTTATCGTTTGTCGTGACCTTGACCTCGCATGACCCCAAAACCCCCAATCTAGACAAAAAAATTTTTCAATATTTTTGTTCCTCACATAGAGGACTATCAGCATGCCAAAAATCAAAGTGGGATCTCTATGAATTTTCAAAATATTTTTTAATTAGAAAAAAATTAACAAAAACTTGCGAAAATGACTTATTTGAAAATATCGACAAAGTTGCGAAAATATTTATTGCGTAAATATCAACAAAATTGCATCATTAGGCACACCTGTTCAATAAAAATGCAAATATCTTAAAAACTCATAGAGATTTCACTTTTGTTTTTGGCATGCTGATAGTCCTCTGTGTGAGGAACAAAAATATTGAAAAATTTTTTTTGTTTAGAGTGGGGGTTTTGGGGTCATAATCATTGGAAAGCTGCTGAAAATAGCTTTCCAATGATATAAACATCTTTGAAATCGAACAAAAAATAAAACCAGGATGGCCACTTTTCTCGATCAGGGGCGTTCAAGCGACGATTTTGTGTCTAATTTTCAACCTTCATATATCAAAAACTATTTGATTTAGAAACTTGAAATTTGGCGTGAGACATTTTCTCGTCCAAACTTACAAACATGCCAAATTTTAGCAAAATTGGAGATGGTCGGCCAAAAAATGCCGAAAAGGGTGTGAGTTGACGTGTATCTCAACTATAGAAGTTTACGTAGGAATCTTAGTTTACACTTAAAGTCTCCGTTTACGGCTCAGTTGACGAGCACAACGGAAAGTCCGACTACCAAAAGGAAGACTAGATCAAATTATCAAAAGGTAGAACAGATCAATGCATATTTTACTTATTTTTGGTTTTATTAAAAAATTAAATACGCCAAATACGTATATACGCAAAATTTATAGCAAATGAAAAAGTTTATAAGGTAAAAAATTTGTCAATATCCAGCTACTTAAATTTTTATTAGTAGTTTTTCAAATAGTTTCATTACCTTTTTTAAATACTTTATATCTGCATGATCCAAACGCCAATCCAATTTATCACATACACCTTGACAATTTTCTGAAAAACATATATTGAAGATTTATTTAAGTCAATGGCTTTCAAAGGGGTCTACTCTCAAGGGTCAATTGGACCATCCAAGGGGCACATGTGAATCACTGAATGGCCAGGGAGTAGATCTGCTGGAATCTATTAGAGCAATAAAATCTCCAATTCAAAATTATTGTTATTTGAGCAAAACCCATCAAGCACATGCCTCAAATTAATATGGTTAAAAGTGAAGGAATTAGTGTGCTGCACTTACAGTTATGCTTTATGTTGTTTTTTTCTTTCTTTTGGCAACTGATAGGCTATGGGATCAATAGAAAATTTTAGAGTTAAATTGGGGTTGGGGTGTAGATACATTTAAGAACCTATGATTTCAGATAAATTTAAGAGTTTTTTTAAAAAAACATGTAAAAAATATACTATGGAAACTAAGTTTTCCCATATTTTTTAAACTAACAAAACTTATGGTTTTAGCAGTTATTTATAATCTCTTTCCTTACAAAAGTGTGAAAAAGATATAAAAAAAATTTTAATTGGATGGAAAATTAAGAACATTACCATTAAAGGTGAATAAAAAGTTTTTTAAGATAAAAAAAGAAAAAATTAATTCAATAAAAATTGGGGTTGGGCGATACTTTAAAAATAGTTTTTAAAATGCCAATAAAAAATGAAAAAGCAGTAAGTGAAAAAATAAAGTGACATACCAACAAAAAAATAATTGGGCCAAATGAGAGTAATAAAAGCAAAGTTAACTGTATAGAAAAAGTGAAAGAGAAATCTTAGTACAGTAAAAAAATTACTAAGATCACTTGAAGTTGTCAAAAATAATTAAAGAAAAAACAATTTAAAGAAAAAGATCGAAATTGAAGTTGAAGTAAAAGTAAAAACAAATACAGAAATTATTTAAATGACTTACTGACCTAAAAATATAAGGATCAAAAGTAAAAGAACCATTGATAAGATTTTAAAATAACAGACTAAGATGTTGAAAACTTCAAAGTGAAAAAATTTTGGATTAAAAAATATTCAACCAAGATTATGATGGTTTGGATTTATGATAATAAGAAAATTAAAGGGTGCAAAAAATAGTGAAGACATGCATTAAGGTATAAAACCTGCTGTGGACAGAAAGACAAAAACTTTTAATCGAAACTTTAAGATGTTGTAAATAGATAATACAACATATGGTGGAGGTCAAAACATAAAAGGGTAAAAAACAACAAAAAGTGACATAAAATATATGATAACAATTACTGTTGTCACTAACATAAATGAATAATAAAAAAGCAGCTTCTAACTACATTGCAGAAATAAATGGCATAAAAACAAAATAATGTTTTTCTGAAACAATTTTGTAAAATATATGCAAACATATTAACAAAGCACTAATTTAGAAAAAAAATTAATACCAGTATTTCTAAGAACTTGTTGAGGTAGTAAATCAGACAGATGATGCATTGATTTTGAAAGGTTAATCTTTATTTCTATATTGATGAATACAAAAGCAATCCAAAAAAAGCTTTAAAAAAAAGTTGAAAAATTAATAAATAACATAATTTTAATACAAATAATAATATATTTGCAAAAATCTATAAAAATTGCTTCACTAATTATTTTTACTATATAGTATATTAATGACATATATTGAAAAATAGGGTCTCTTCAAAAAGTCACCATAAGCAATTTTTGTTCATAAAATTAACCCGGATCCCCTGTGGTTACTATCACTTCTTGAGAGATCCTTTTTCTCTTAGTTTCTTCTTTATTCCATCTGGTGCTAAAAGGAGGATTCCAGATTCATTTACTGAAAAAAATTGCTGCCAATGACTTCTTGAAGAGACCCAAAAAATATTGATACATTTCCCAAAGTGCATTAAATAATATTGTTTATAATAAACAAATTAAAAAATATTTTACATACAGAAATAGATTTTCATCCCTGAATGCATTTAACTTTGATTATAAAATACAACAAATTAAAATTAGCTTGAAATCAATAATAGTCAAAAAAATTATCATCAACTAATCAAAAAAACAGACATTCATCTCAAAAGAACAACTTTTTTGAAATAAATTTTTTTTAAAAAATTAAAACATGACTTCTATATTTTAAAAACAAGAGTATATTTTCTTGATATAACAGTAGTATAAGTTTTTGGCATTATAAGATTATGTCATACTGCATAGAAATTTATGTGGTATAATTTGGTAGTATGATAAAATTATGTCATACTATTCAAAAATTTTTTGATAATAAATTGAAAAATATAAAAAAACTTTTTTAAATACAATACTTACTTTTTGAATGCTTATTATGGTATAATGCAATTAAATAATAAAAGAGTAAGTTTCAAAAGCATTTTGAAGTTAAAACACTAATCAAAATAAAACAGCAAATCTATCCAACTACTTTATAAAAAATATTTCAAAAATTATAAATAAATTGTGGTTAAAGTTATTTTGCACAAAATTACTCAAAGATAACTTGGAAATAAAATGCTGAAAATACCAGAACTTTCTACTTTTAAAGTAATATAGGCTTGTATAGAAATGTATTGGTATAAATTTAAATTCTTTAGTATCATTAAACACCTTAAAAATATGAAATTAGCGATTCTCTTTCAAAAGATAACTGCAATTGTATTCTGCAAAACAATTAATTTTATCATCAGGTCTTGTTCACTGTTTTTCATTACAAATTTTGCAAGCTTTAAAGATTTCCAAAATTTAAAAAATAATTGACTAATCTCAGCAAAAAGTGAACAAGAACTTTATAATCTCAGTTTAAGCAATCATGAGACAATAGCTACTTTGATTTACAGATAAAAATAAATCATTGATAAGAAAATATTAGGAACCATGTATAATAGTAATATTTTCAAATTAAAGCATGAGTTTTCATGACTGTGAAAATACATACTGCTCGATTGGTACATTAACTAAGCCATTTCATTTGTGTAGAAATTATTGCTAAAATAAATGAAACTCAAAAATCATACAAGGCTAAGGATAAAAATCTACATAATTAAGTTATTAGAATTATAACAGTTTAAAGAATATTTATAAAATTGACAATTTTTCACAGCTTTTCAGTATAACCTGACAAAGATCGGGTCTCGTTCACTGTTCGCCGTTACTCACCTCGCAGGCTTCAGAAATTTTCTAAAATTTAAAAGGTAATCGATTAAATTCGGCGAATAGTAAACGAGAACCGAAAAGATTATTTCAATTTCAAACAAACTTTTGTCTATAGTAGAATAATATTGTAACAAAGTATTCGGCAGTTTCATTAGATTTGAGTTTTACGATTTAATTAATACAACGGCGAATGTTTTAACATGAAGCTTTCGTTATGCACTTAAATGCTTGTGATTGATTACACTATGACATAAGATTGGAAATTAATAAATACACAAAATAAACTTTGTGACAATGACAAAAACCAATTCTAGTTTAGGTAGGCATTGGCAATAATACTTTCTTTTTTTGAAACATCCTAAAAGGATTCGAAATTATTCCTTATCCTTTTAATAAAAAAATGAGAGCTTTGACGATTATACAATAGAAAATTAGATCAACCTAATATAACCTTCGAGCACTAAATCTACTCCTGCTCTAAAGTACTTGAAAATTTCAATTTTAGCTTAACATAATTACATTTGACGCATTGTCGCAAAAATGTATGTATTTTTTTATAAATTGCTGTTTTCACTCCCACAATTTTCTCACTTATTTATTTGAGTCAGACACAAGGTCCATAGAAAAGAAAGAAACACTCACAACAACAACAACAACAACAAAGTATCCAATATAACATTAAAATCTATAAACTTTAATCCACTATAACATAAAGTATCATTAAAAGTCTCATTCGCTTTGATGTATTTTTTAAATCTTCTTTCTATAAATATTACATTCGTTTTTTGTTTTGTTAAATTGAGTGGTTTTTTTATTGTTTGCAATATGTTGCATTGCATTTTAAACTGTTTGGTTCGACGATTTGATTTTCATTTTAAGATCTTTAAGAATAAAATGTCTGATTGCATTAATCACATTTTTGTCGTATTATAACTTTCATATTTTTTTGTTGTCGCTTCATAATTTCGTACCACAGGACCTTAACTTTATTACCTTACAGATGCAGTTCAGGGTAACACATAACTCCGTGATTTAGATATTTTAAATCAATATCTTAGAACCCATGGATAAATAAAAGATTGGTGTTGCTTATGAATACAAATTTCATTGTGGGAAAAATGCCTCTCAGACGGCTAGAAACATTAATGAAGTTTTTGGTGACAATGTGGCAAACGAGCGAACTGTGCGCCAATGGTTTGAGAGGTTTCGGACTGATGGTTTCAGTCTTGGAAATCAACCCCATAATAGGCCTGCAACCAAAATCGATAATGATGAGCTGAAAACAATAGTGGAAGAGAATACGTTTCAAACAATGTATGCTTTAGCAGAGAGATTTAATGTTTCAATTCCTGCTGTATTGGACCATCCGAAACAGATAGGAAAGGTAAAGAAGCTGGACAACTGGGTATCTAATGAATTGAAAGAACATCAAATGACACGTCGTCTTGAAACTTGTTGTTCCCTGCTGTCATGGCAGAACACAGAACTATTTCTGCACCGTATTGTTACTTGTGGCAAAAAAATGATTCATTTTAACAATTGCAAACGTTCAACAAGATGGTTGGATAAAGATGAAATCCCAAAACACACTCTAAAACCGGAACTCTATCAAAAGAAGTTAATGGTCTTGGTTTGGCGGTCCTCAACTGGTGTCATTCATTACAGCTTCATGAGACCTGGTACGGCAATAACAACGGATATATACATTAATCAATTAGATGAAAGGATGAGGAAACTAGCACATAAACAACCGAGGTTAGTGAATAGGGATCAGCCAATTCTCTTCAAGACAACGAAGAACGTTACTCAAAATACTGCAATGGAACTTAGAAGTACTTTTTCATTCACCTCATTTACCAGACTTAGCACCAACTCATTGCCATTTTTCCCAAGCATTAGGCAACTTTTTACAAGGAAAAACCTTTGCATTTTAAGCAGTGGCGGCTCGTACATAGGGGCCACAGGGGCCGGGCCCCACTAAAAATTTAACTAATAATATGTGAATTTCTAAAAAAAAAACTATATTAAATATCAAAATGTTTACATGGATGCCAAGATAACAGTTAACAAAAAAACAACGAAAAATATTTTCAAATATTTCCTGAAGTCTCTTCAAAACGATCCAGAGGGGCCCACATATTTTGGCCCGTTTACTCCTATATATTTACACCTAAAGCCAACCAACTCACGCGCCGCGCTTTGTGAAGATTTTACTATGCTAGCAATAGCACAAAATTGGGGCCAGCGATGTCTGGCCCAAACAGCAATCGTAACTTATAAGCAGACGTTAGCTGCGCCTGCCTTTTTTGGCTTAAGCGTGATCAATTGTACAGTTTAATTTGCTTTAATTTTGTGAGTTTGAGTTCGTTTTCAATTCGACAGTTTTAATTTTTTTCTATTTGAATAAGGTATTTCAACTTCAACTTAAAATAAAGAAATAATTTGTTAAAGAATAATTTTGGTAAAACAAATATTTTGGTTTTCTATTTGAATAAGGAAACAAATTGGTTAGTAAGAAGTCTCTTCAAAACGATGCAGGGGGGCCCACATATTTTGGCCCGTTTACTCCTATATATTTACACCTAAAGCCAACCAACTCACGCGCCGTGCTTTGTGAAGATTTTACTATGCTAGCAATAGCACAAAATTGGGGCCAGCGATGTCTGGCCCAAACAGCAATCGTAACTTATAAACAGACGTTAGCTGCGCCAGCCCGTGTGCAGCCTTAGAAAATTAGTTGTTATTCAGTTGATATTGGGTGATGTGTTGCATTCTTTTGTGAGACAGCAGTTTCTGGTTCTCAGCACATGTTTTTTCATAGCTGTGGTTGTTTATCAGTTATTGGTAACGTGATTTATTGTTATTTTGCTGCGCTTACCTCTTTGGCGAAGGTAAAAAGGTTAAAAGGTTAAGACTATTAGCATTGTGATTCAATCACGTTACATGCGTTTGAATTTCGGTCGCTGCAACTCATAGAATTTAGGTCGCTGCAACTCTAGAAGAGCTGCAACTCATGCATCTGTTTCTCATTTGCAATTGCAATCATGTGTAACGGAGGCATGTGATACAATCACAGAGGAAGTTAAAGAAAACTTCGGATCTTCGGATAAATTTTGTTCATTTTCCATAGTGAATCCAGCTGAATTTGAGCTTTATAGAAACTCTTTTCCTGACAATTATGTTAAAGAAATTGCTTCGAATTACGCAATCCTTAATAAAGATAAACTGAAGTGTGAATTGTCCGTTTTGTATGCAAATGATAATTTTAGTGGAATTTCCAATATTAGCAAGCTATTAAAATTCATAAATGAAAATGGACTTGATGAAATATTTTTTAAAGTGTCTAAACTGCTTGAAATTGTTCTTGTGACACCAATTTCAACTGCTGACTCAGAAAGAAGCTTCAGCACAATGAAGCGAATAAAAACGTATCTTCAAAACACCATGTTGCAAGACAAACTGAACAGCCTCGCTTGCCTGTCGATACATAAGGAGTATATTAGCAAAATCAGAGATTACAACAACAAAGTCATCAACATTTTCGCGCAGATAAAGGACCGAAGAGCTGACTACTTATACAAATAAAGGTTAGAGTTGAATATTGCATTTTTTGTTAAAAATTTATTTACCCCGCCTTTGAATTTAGGTAGTCTATGAATGGAACTTTTTGACATTTCAAAAATTGTTTTGCTGGCCCCACCATTAATGAAAGCCACGAGCCGCCACTGCTGGTATCCATTGAAGATGGACTACCTTAGAGTTGGATAAATATTGAGGAGAGATTGGGTGTCGGTGAGGGACTTGAGTATTAAGTAAGGTAAAGGAGCAGAGAGGGTTGTCTAGGCAAATAAAAAGTCAGAGAATAAGGTGACAGATCCAAACGCGCATGACGTGGAGTGAGAGATACACTACTCAAGAGCATGAAGAATGGCATAGGTTTCGGCCCTGTAGCTGGTGGCCAGAGTCCAGCCGAGAAGGAGGGTAGGTAGAAGTGAGACATTTTGTACACTTAATGTGGATCCCTGCATCACCCTCTCCCAGCCCGCCTAGAACCGAGCCATCAGTCCAGGAAGTGATGTTGTTGTGGGGTAGGGAAGATAGGTGGGAAGTAGTGGCGGCATTGCGAAGGGAGGGAGGATCAATACAAGAGCATGGAGAAGAGAGTTGGTGTGAGATAGAGTAAGAAGACGGGGTAGACCAAGAAGGTTTAGGAGGACAAAAGATTAGAGGTTTGCGAGATAGTTGTAGGTTAGGGGTAAGGTTATGTTAGCGGGAAAAGGATCTCCATGATCCTTTCTTAAGATATGTGCGGGGGTTAAAATGGGTGAGAGAGGCTAGAGGAAAAGATGAATATAATCTGAGAACTCGTTCAAAGAAAGGGAGAGATCGGTGGTTGAGGGTGACACGAAGTGAAGGAAAAAGTGCTTCTAGGTGAAGTAGGGGGATCGGAGCAGCGTGTGACATTCTTAACCCTTTAAGGGACAGTAATTGTGTACCATGATTATGATTGTAACGTAACATTTTAAGAGCCTTGTTCGTTTTGATGTACTTACAGAAGAACACGCAAACCTACATGTTCATATTAAGTTATTTAACAAAGAAAATACCACACCTCTGAAAAAAGTAACAAAGGTATCGACAATTTGCGAAGTTTCAAACCAAAAACCAACAAGCAAGAAATGCCATCTAAAAATACATAAATTGCTTTAAATTTACTTCGGCATAGCTCTCGTTTCGCGTTTTATTGAAAAGAGTTTCAAGGTCATAAGAAGAATCAAAACATGGCTTAGAAAACAATGACAGAAAACAGTCTCAATAAACGAATATTCGCAAATATTCATAAGAATTTGTGGAACAATATCAATTTACAAGCCGTTGCAGATGACTTTGCCTAAGCAAGCGAATTACTAATAAATTATTTTGGGTTGCATTAATTGTACAGCGTTTATTAATTGACATAATACCTTGATTTAAAGGGCTACTCATGCCCATGTAATTACGTTTTTTCTTTCAAGCAATTGCTAATAGTTCTTTAAGTTTTTTATTGTTCTATCTATTTAATCCTTTCGTATCCATGATAGCGTAAATGTTTCAGCCAGAGTTGTGTTGTAGATAACTAAAAACTATTCACTGATTAGCATGTGGAAAACATTTATTGATATTCCAAAGCAAAATCAATTTAATCTGTATCTATCTGCCTTTGGTTGCCCTGTACGAAGGTTGCATTTGTTGAATGCTTTCAAAACTAGCTTTGGTGTTTTGGACAAACGTTGAATTGTGGGTATGTTAGGTAGTTTTAGATTTAATAACCAGCTCATAGATTAGTGTTTTTTTAACGTGTAGACTAATTGAGAAAAACCCGTGTAAAATTGTCTATTACTGCAGCTGTCGTGACGAGTGGTCATGGCAGAGTCAACTTAAAGGCTTTTAAAGGTGCAAAACACTTTTAAGATTAAGGTTTTGAGTTTCGGTTAATTAGAAAGGGTTGATATTGGCCGAAAAATTTGTCGCAAATTAAAATAACAGATTAGCAAAACTTTCCTTTTCTTTTCCAAAAGGCCGGTCTGTTCTGCGCAAACAGAAATTCTATCAGTCAATCAAAATTTCAAATTGCATCATGGTTTCCAAAATTTGCTTTTATTGGGAGCGCCTTTTCAACAAAAAAGTGTCCTTTTTTAATTTTGCCTTCAGGCAAAAAAGTCACCAAACAGCGGTTGTGAGGTACGGTATAAAAATCGCACAACAAAGAATTTTATAAGAGAAGTCATACCTGTGTGGCATATACCCGAGAACTAGTATATTGAACATTTGTAAAAAGTGTAATCAAACATTTAGTTGATTAAATTTTTTTGTTTTTGTGTATGACTAGCGTGGTCCAAGTTCTTCGCTACTTCCGGCCACTTGTCAAAATTTTTAGAACTCGCATTTTGTTTAAAACTGCTTGAAGAAGGCCAAACAATAATTGTTTTTCACGTTGAATGTCAAGAGAAAAATAAAAAAAAGTTTCGAAAACAAATGCTGACTTTTTATTAGTTTTTAGACCACTTGAATTATGAAGATAAAACAGTCTTCTAAATAAAAACACTTTCGCAATCTCCCAAACTGTTTGTTCTAGGTGTTATAAAAAGCTGGCGCTGCCGCTTATCCAAAAAATATTTACTGGTCAATTTTTCAGCGTGTCCTGACCCACGGTCTCGGTTTAGACCACTCTATTGGCAGCGTGGTCGAGTGGTTAAAGCAAAAGGGCTTATGATCAACAAGGTCTAGGTTCAAAACCCACTTGCGCCATTCTGTTGTGTTCTTGGGAAAGACACTTTACGGCACTTTCCCCTGCTTGGTGGTCCTGGCAAGCAGTTCTAAATTACAGCAATATCTCTACTAAATTACTAGCGGACAGCAATATCTTTATCTCCGGAAGCAGGTCGGGGTAATTGCTTACCCTATGTATAGCGTTTCCGTCGCTTTCCTGCGAGTCAGGAGGATAAATATAAAGATAAAAATAAAAAAAAATATTGTAAAAACCAAAAAGCTTTAATTTCTTTTTGTTCGTTTTTTCTCAAAACAACATTCTCTTATGTCCACATTAGCATCTTTTTGTATCTTTTAAAAAACTAGTTTTGAATATTGGCCAGGGCCGTAACTTCGTCAGGTGTGGCCCCGGTGCAAACATCTATTATGGGACTTCCATTTTGTCTGTACTTAATATTCAATTGAGCTACTTTTCTCAACACACGAATCATTGACGACTCCGCTTTATAGAAAGATTTTTCAATTGAAATAATGAGTCAGAGAAGCATTGAGCTAAACAGGTAAAAGGGGCTAAAGCTAAATTTACTGTGCCTGCAAATGAAAGGCTATCATTGGAATAAAATTTCACCAAGTCTGCACGGTTCACATAATTTTTGTGATTGCAATGTATTCAAATCGAAATAATGGCATAGCAAGGATTTTGTGTTGGGTAGGCTGCAACAACAATTTTGATTGTTTAATAAAAGTTTAATCAAATAAACGTCGCAAACCAAAATCGTTTTATAATGACAAAAAAATTATGTGTAACCTTTTGAGGCAAGATGCTTTGTGAACTATTAACGATATTTAAGCAAAATGGAGATGTGCTATGCAATGCGGATAAGTTGTTTTAGCCCAAAAAGAATTAACGTACAGTACACTGACACCACCACAAAAGACACAAACTAATACAACACAATACGTTGAGGCCAATTAAGTAGCTACAGTAATTTACTTGCGGGTTGTTGGAAACTTGAAAATTTTGCGTCTTGCTTTTGCACTAGCAAACTGCTGGATAACTTTTCTAAAATCTAAATTTTTAGCTCTTTCATTTTCTATCGAAAGCAGAGCCAAACCGCTAAGTCTCTCTTGGGACATGGAGCTTCAAAGAAAGTTTTTGATCAATTTGAGTTTAGAAAAAGACCTCTGTGCTGTAGCAACTGTTACAGGTACTGTCATATGCCGTACAAATGTCAGGATAAGTTGTGGCAAGTGATACATTTTCAACAATCAAAAAAGAAGCCATTTCTTTAGCAGATTTTAAATGGGCAATCTTTTCTCTAAACGACGTTTTGTTGAGAGCTTGGCGAGGAAAGAACGGAGAGACGTTATCAGAAAATTTTTTAGAAAATTTTCTTGCTTCAACCTCAAGATCCAGATGAGAAGTATTTGATAGAAATCTTGGTTCCAAAACTTGATATGACGTCAACACTGATTTCATTTCTTCATAACAATTAATTAGTTGGCAAGAAAGTATGTCCGTCATCGGAAGAAACGCAGTTACGCAAAATCGCTTCTTAGGATCGCTTAACGTTATTCTTTCGGATATTTCATCAAAGTAGGCTTTTGTTTTTATTGCTCTTTTGTTTAAAAAGTGTCTTACCAAACCCCGTGTAGAAGTAATAGTGGAAGCCTCGTTTAGTACTGCGTCAAAACTCTTTCTGGATTGAGCAATGTCTTCAACAGCAGTTTGCAGAAGTTTATGGGCAGAAATTAAGTCAATTGTTTTACACTGCATAGCTTTAGAAGGAATGTTGACAATCTGCAAAATCTAGCATTGCACAACCAGCATGCATAAAAAATTCAAAGTTTTTTTATCTGTTTCTTTATTGCCATAGCTTCATCTCTTTCCTTTGGCTTCGTGCTGGTAAGTATTATGTGAGTCAAGCATTTCATGACATCACAAAATCTTTCCTTCAAAGCATAGACAGCATCATATCGACCAGACCACCGAGTTGGATTTAACGCTTTTAATGTAGGATTTGAGCAATAATGATCATGAAAATTCTGAAGCTTTTGCATTCTGAAGCTTTTGTCACCGGAGTCGGTAGACTATGTCCGAAAATTGTTTGCGGAGAAAAGTCTTCAACGAATCAATCAGAACTTCGGCTAAGTTCTGATTGATTCGTTGAAGACTTTTCTCCGCAAACAAACAGAGACCACTGTCTCTAACTAAAACGAATGTATTATAAAAATCACGACTCACGACCCGCGAAAATTCTCTTCTGCGCTCTGCCACTGCAAAGCGAAAATCAGCGCTGCAATTTAATTCGTTCGATGCAAATAATTTTACCTCCGTAGAACCAATCTCCAAACACTGACGCAAAAACAATTATAATACTTATCAATGCAATACGATCAAAGAGTCTGTCGTGTATGCCAAATGCGTGGTTGCGGCATGCTCGGCTTATGCTTTGTTTTATCAATCGTGTCCCACTTCTCATAATATTCATCGTGTGAAATTTTGTGTGAAAACGTTTCTGTGTCCCACGGTCGGTGATTTGTTCATTCATTCATGCTCATTATATATAGTAACGTGGCTATACGATTTGGGAGACAGGTGACGAAATAATACATAACGTGATAGTGCTATAATAAATTCAATAAAATTTATTTAATATAAGTTTGGTTATACTGTGTTAGGGTTAGTTTACAACCAAAACTCCTAATCCTAACATTTTGGTGACCCCGACGTAATAGAACAAAGGTAAGAAATAATTTTATTTTTGTTTTATTATTTTCTGTCTTGTTGACCAATTTTATTATTTTCCGTAATGAATGGTAATTACTTCTTCATGACTTTCGCTTTGTTATTCTAATGACCAGTAGGCAACCAACTTCTTTAATAGCGTCTTCCAAATTTTATCTTATAATCATAAAACTAAGCGAGACGTGATTTGAAGCCAATTTAAAAAATGATTGAAAATTCTGCTAAATCGCCGCTAACGGATGAGCAACCTGGTTTCTCTGGGCAATCAGCCGATAACAAAACATTTTCTTCAACAAAGATAGTTTTATTTCAAAATTTAATTTTAAATTGCCGCCTTTGTGGTCACACGATGCGGATAGCTGGTTAGCTTGGTGTGACGCTAAATTTAATACTGCTGGTATAAACGCGCCAGTTTTGAAATTTATGACACATTTAGAAACGTTAACCACAGGCCGACTTGAAAAGTTATATGATATTCCAAAACCGCAAGATCCAGATTGCTATACGAAATTGTGCAATCAGATAAAGGCTGTGTATGCCAAAGACGATTCTGCAAAACTCGACATTTTGCTAAATAGTTTAACATTGGGCGATCGATCTCCCATGGATTTAATGCGTCATTCATTAGCCGCTTCCGGCCTTGAAGAAAACCCCTCCCCTAAATTCGAAACTATAATTAAGGACCGATTTTTAAAAGCGTTACCCGCTAAAGTAGCTGCATGTAGTGGCAATTGATTTTATACAGATTTAATTGGATTAGCAAAATGCGCGACTGAGTATATGAAAGCAAGTAAACGCTATACTAGAGAGCTCTTCGAACTTCTTCGAACAATTTAAAAGACACCACGGTTAACAGCATTTCTAATCGACCTCATAATTCTCAATCATTTCGCCATCCATTCCGTAATTTTTACAAAAACCCAAAAACGGGTAATTTAACAGCACTAGGAAACTCGCGATTTCAAAGCTGAGACTATACTTATTCACGCACTCGAGGTTATATTTGCTACTTTCACCGAAAATTTTGTCAAATGGCAATTAAATGTAAAGGACCTCAGTGCAAATTTTTTGACCCTCGCATACATTTCAATCGGCCGATGAATCCTTTAAACGCAGAAGGCTGGAAGTAAAATCTGTTGCATTAGCTTTTCAACCGAATTATCCGACAATCTGCAGCAAACAACATATCTCGTGTTTAAATTCGCATTCTTTTTATATGCCGCGAACTACTCGAAATTGCAAATTGTTGATCGCCTATGATTTTATTAACAATATTTCTTTTTTAATCGACACTGGTTCATCATATTCGTTAATTAGTACTTCTAAACGTGACCGTAAAATTAATCCAGACCCTACCGTTTTATATTCTGCCACATCCAATATTATCCAAACGTATGGTAAACAAATTTTAAAAATTAATTTTAATTCTTCTGTCGATTATACTTGGGATTTTATAAAAACTGATTTAAATTTTTCGATAATTGGACTTGATTTTTTGAATTTTTATAAGCTTATGGTTGATACCTATAAACGCTGTTTAATTGATACTCGTAACAATGTTGTTATTAGCTTAAATCCCTGTTATTGCAAACCTCCGAGTGTAACTTGTGTCTTGCCAAAACAAAGTCAATTTCACGGTATTTTAGCCAAGTATCCCAATGTTGTAACACCGACTTCTAGGTTTGAGCGTCAACCTATGAATATTCAGCACGCTATTGTTACGAATGGTGAAATTGTTAAAAGTAAATTAAGACGTATGTCACCAGAAATGCAGAAAGTGGTTGATGAACAAATTAATGAGTGGTTAAGAGATGGTATCATTAGTCGAAGTGATTCTCCTTTTGCTAGTTGTTTACATGTAGTGCCGAAAAAATCTGGTAAACATCGTGTTTGTGTTGATTACAGACGTTTAAACGCCATTAGCTTATTGGAAGCTTATCCAATTCCGCCTATTCATTCTTTATTGGATAATTTGTACGGTAGTCGCGTATTTTCTGTGATTGATTTAAAAAGCGCTTATCATAATGTTCCGATAAGGCCTGAAGACCGACATAAAACCGCATTTATAACAAAGTCTGGTTGTTATGAACTTAATTACATGCCCTTTGGTTTAAAATCTGCTCCTGCAACTTTTATGCGCTTTGTTCATGAAGTTTTATATTTGACAAATCCTGAATTAAAAAACCATACTGAAGTTTATCTTGACGACATTTTGATTCATACAAAAGATTTGGAATCTCATCAAGCAATATTTGATCAAATTTGTCAAAATCTTAGTCGTTATAATTTAGCTATTAATTTGCAAAAATCTCTTTTCGCTCGTGAAAAACTTAATTATCTTGGCTTCGAAGTAAGTGCTGATGGTTATTCTGCAACGGATGAAAAGATTAAGGCTATTGTTGAGTACCCCCTTCCGAAAACATTTAGAAGTCTTTCTCGTTTTTGTGGTGCAGTTAATTTTTATCACAAAACTATTGAAAAGTGTAGTGAATTATTACGACCGTTGTATGAGATGCTAAACTCAAACCAAAAGCGACCGAAAAGCACGGTTATTCAATGGTCGGATCAGCAAAAGTTTTATTTTGAAAAAGTTAAGGCTGCTCTTGGTAAGAAAACTGTTTTATCGTACCCAATTCCTTATGCAGAAACCTTTTTGTCTACAGACGCAAGTGATTCTTGTATTGCTGACACTCTTTACCATTTTGATCCCAGTAGGAAGTTACGTGTGCCGATTGCCTTTTTCTCTAGAAAGTTAAGTAAAGCACAACTTAAATACGCAATTTTTGACAAAGAAGTTTTGGCTATCTACGAAAGTATTAAATTTTTTAGATATATGCTCGATGGACGTCATTTTACCATACTTTGTGACAATCAAGCTGTAGTTCAAAGTCTGACAAAGAAAAACAGTGAAAATTTTTCGGCACGTATTTTACGCCAAATGCAATATATTTCTCAATTTAGTACGGATTGTCAATAGAAAGCGAAAAAAATGTTGTTGCTGACGCACTCACTCGCGCAAACGTCGCGCTTATTTCCGATCTACCAGATGCATTAGATTTTGAAGCAATTGCTGAAGCGCAAAAATCTGACGCGATTATTCAATCTTTATGCAATAGAATTACTTCTCTTCAACTTAAAAGTTTGCCTGTTCGAAATTCGCCAAATTTTATATTATGTGATGTCTCTCACAGTTGTATGAAAGTGAAATTGCAATTTTAATGTATAAATTTCAAAAACGCACTCTTCCTATTCCAATTCAACAATTATTTCAGCTTAAACCATGCCAAATTAAAACTAGAATCAAATTATTTCAAATTATTATATAGTCAAATTATTTCTTCGTGTTTTAGAACAACAGTCTGCCAACAATCAGTTAAATATATTGGACCCAAAATTTGGAATACTTTGCCTCAAGAAATTAAAAAATGCTCTACATTAGTTTCTTTAAAAAACAAACTAAAAATTTATTATTTAACTGGCGCAATACCCGACGAATCTAAGAAACATAGTGCCGTACCTGCAACATTGAAAAAAAATTTTTTCCTGCCTGCTGCTGTTTTCTTTTTATTTCAGGTCATCGTCGATACTAATTCAAGAATTCAACTCTACACGCACCCGGAACAATTGTTTAATCCCAAATTGTATTAAACTAGTCTTGAAACTCGATAAACTTTTTTTTTCCTAACAATTGACCAGATAAAATAAGTTTAATACCAGCAGCGTCTTAAAATAAACTCATATTAAAACTTTAATTATATGCGTTTAAAGAATTTTAAACGAAAATAAATGTGTTAAAAAAACGAGTCTTGTCTATAAATATGTTTCTCCTGGGTATGAGTGTAAACTGCATCCGGTTGTAAGCTTATCAACCGATAAGTCGGGATGAATGAGGATACCCAATTACAACTTCCTCCAGGTCACCCTTGGGCAAGGTGTAGTACCTGAAAGCCTCCCTATGCTGGAGTTACATGCCATCAAATAATATAATAAACAAGGCTGTGTTAATTTTTCCTTTTTGTTTTGCATTTTTTTTTATTTTTTATTTTTTATTTTATTTTTTTTTATACTCACATATATATTTTTTCTCTAGATGATGCAACCATGCAAACTGTTGCCTTAGCTGGTGTAGTTTATTGAGTTTTTGCATGTTTCAACGTTGTTTTTCTTTTTGTTGCATGTCCCTTTTTCCGCAGTGTAATTATGTAAATATTTTGTTCGACAAGTGGCGGAAATAAAAAGCGACTGAACTGAACTGAATAAACATTTGGTGGTACAGAATTTGAAGATTGCGTGAAGTAAAAGATTTTTCTTCCCAAAGCTTTTCATCTGACACTCTTCAGGGGAAATCGTCAGAATGAAGCAGAATTGAAACCGAATTAAGTTATAAAAGGGGAAAAGTAGAGTTTTCATTGGCTGAAAGAAGTTAGCCAATGAGAGAAAAGATTAAGAAATTTTCAAAGAGTAGACGAATTCTTTTTGCTTACACAGAAGGGGATTGAGAGATTTAATGAAAGTCGCTTCAAGAGCAGAAAGGTGAAAGGAAGAGCGACCTCGAGCGAGAATAGAAAATTTTTCGTTGCTGTAATGAAGGGCGCATTGGGCGTTGTCAAGAAAATGTTGACCAATGGCGGATTCGTGAAATTGTTGTGGGCGTGTGTTGTTCTTGCAAGAGCGGGAAAGACTTTGGCGGTTGGCCGAGGCACGAGGATTGGTGATGGATCTAGGAACGTGTTGTTTAATTCGCTCTTCTAGCCGTTGAGACGTGCGACCAATGTACCGACTATCGCAGTGGCACAAAAACTGGTAAATAACATTGCTGTGATGATGGAAAGGCAACACGTCTTTCTTAATCGCTGGAAGGAACTGTCGGGTGTTGAAAATAACACGTGGTTCGACGGAGAAAAAGCAGCGTTTCACAGCAGACGTAATCTGCTTTTCGAACTTCATCGAAACGTTTCCAATTCATGGGATGTGTAGGTAGACAGGGCACTTTTTTACTGTGTGGACCGGGTTAGAATTTAGTTGTTGAAGTTTTCGCTTGAAAGCCGAATTGATTACACGTTCCGGGTAGCCATTTTCCAAAAGAATTGAATGAATTTTGCCAAGTTCTTGGTCCAGTTTGCTTTTAGAACAAATCATAAAAGCTCTGTGAACGAGAGTACCAATTAGATTGATTTTCCGTTTCTGGGGACTAAAAGAGTTCCAACGTAGATATTGGCCAGTGAAGGTAGGATTCTTGTATACTGAAGTTAGAAATTCTGAATCATGCCTTTCTACCAACACGTCAAGGAAAGGGAGAGAGTGATTAGATTCCTTTTCATAGGTGAAGCGAAGTGAGGGATGAAGGGAGTTGAGCTGAATGAAAAAAGTGTTGCAGTCTTCTTCATTGTTGAATACAGCGAAAGTATCATCAACGTACCGGAAGTACACTAATGGTCTTTTGGCGATGTTGAAAAGTTTTGCTTCTAGGTAGCCAACAAAAATGTTTGCTAACGCTGGACCAAGCGGTGAGCCCATAGCGACGCCGCCGATTTGTCGATGCATGTTGTTATTGAAGCTAAATTCCACAGAGGAGGTGGCTAGCTGCATTAATTCGACAAAGATGTTGCGTGGAAAGAATGGCGCCATTGAGTCGTCATTGTAAAGGGCATCAGCGCAGATTTCTATGGTTTCAGCAAGCCGAACATTGGTGAAGAGACTGGAAATATCAAAAGAACAAAGAAAGACAGAGGAAGGAGAAAAGGTAAATTTTCTGACTTCTTTTACAAAGGTAAAAGAATCAGACACACAATTAGAAGAAAGGTTTTGGAGAACAGGTTGAAGAAGAGAAGTAAGCCATTTAGCTAGCTGATGTTGGGCCGATCCGGTCATAGACAAAATCGGACGTAAGGGTACGTCCTTTTTGTATGTTTTCTTAAGATCATACATGCGCGGTCGCTGAGAGCCAGTGGGTCGGATTGCTTGTAAACTTGCTTAGAAATTAGGTACTCTTTCTGTATGACCGCGCATGTATGATCTTCCGAAAACATACAAAAAGGACGTACCCTTACGTCCGATTTTGCCTATGACCGGATCGGCCCAACATCAGCGGCAAATTGTTCCGCGAATTCATTATTCAGCAGGCTATCTAAACAAGTTGCATTTTTCCTCCACAGAAGATTTGTCGAATGGAATGAGTTTACGCCAGGATTTTCATAACGTCTCATTTTACTTGTTCCCAAGCGTTTGCAATCTTTTCTACAACACTCAACATATCAATCTTCTTCAGAAAAGCTAGCATATCACTTTCTTTCTAAGAAAACAGCTCTTTTAAAACAGACTTACCATAAATTCTCTTCAGGCACTCTAAAACACCCTGATCCACTGGTGGAATGAGTGAAGTGACATTCGGCGGAAGAAACCTTGCTACAATCTGTCCGTCATTGGAGACTAGTTCATTCTCGTTAGGGTGAGCTGAGCAGTTATCTAACAACATAAGTGCTTTGGGCTCCTGTCCTAATTGAGCTAGTTTTTTCTTGACTTCATGTACGAAACAGTTTTGAAACCAGTTGTTTAATATAACCGTATCGACCCAAGTATTTTTCTGACTTCGATACACAACAGGCAGTGCTGATTTTTCAATTCTACGAGAACAACGTGGGTTCTTTGCCTTGCCGATAAACAATAATGGCAGCTTAATGGAACCGCTTGCATTAGAACAAGCATTGATTATTACAAGTTCCTTAGCTCGTTTGGTTCCAGATAGATCACTGTGAATCGTAGTCAAAGTTCGTCCAGGAAGCATTTTATAAAAGAGACCAATTTCGTCGCAATTAAAAATTTGATTCAAGGAGTACCCATTTGTAAGGTCATTAAAGAAGCTCACGAATTTGTCATCTGCGGCAACGTCAGCACTTGCTTTCTCTCCACTAATGGCAAGACTCTTGATCCCAAAGCGATTACAAAAGCGCCATTGAAAACCATAACTTGCGTTAAATGTCTTGTTAGGACTTTCAGGATAGAGAAAGCTGTGAAATTTCGTGGCCTTTTCTAAGAGTATCGAACCAGTTACTGGAATCCCTTTTTCACGTTGTTGTTGAAAGCACAGATAAAGAGCACTGTCCAGTTTATGATACATTCCAACTTTCATGGCTTTAGTGGCTTTAACGGACTTCGATATGCCTAATTCGGATTGCGTCATCTTAAAGTTCTTCAACCTTTCTTCGCTTTTGCAGATATCGTTAGCAGTTGACTTCCCAATGACCTCAGTCTTAGGAATTTTCTTCAGTACCTAGTCACACACATTCAGTGGCGGCTCATGGCTTTCATTAATGGTGGGGCCAGCAAAACAATTATTGAAATGTCAAAAAGTTCCATTCATAGACTACCTAAATTTAAAGGCAGGGTAAATAAATTTAAAACAAAAAATGCAATATTTAACACTAACCTTTATTTGTATAAGTAGTCAGCTCTTCGGTCCTTTATCTGCGCGAAAAGGTTGATGACTTTGTTGTTTTAATCTCTGATTTTGCATACTCCTTGTATATCGACAGGCAAGCGAGACCGTTCAGTCTGTCTTGCAACATGGTGTTTCGAAGAAACGTTTTTATTCACTTCATTGTGCTGAAGCTTCTTTCTGAGTCAGCAGTTGAAATTGGTGTCACGAGAAAAATTTCGAGCACTTTAGAGACTTCAGAAAATGTTTCATCAAGTCCATTTTCATTAATGAATTTTAATAGCTGGCTTATATTGGAAATTCCACTAAAATTATCATTTGCATACAAAACGGACAATTCATACTTCAGTTTATCTTTATTAAGCGTTGTGTAATTCGAAGCAATTTCTTCAACATAACTGTCGGGAAAAGAGTTTCTGTAAAGCTCAAATTCAACTGGATTCACTATGGAAAATGAACAAAATATATCCGAAGATCCAAAGTTTTCTTTAACTTCCTCTGTGATTGTATCACATGCCTCCGTTACACATGATTGCAATTGCAAATGAGAAACAGATGCATGAGTTGCAGCTCTTTTAGGCCTCTTTGCTTGCTGGGATATTATATATTCTGTTATTGCTTCTGATTGTTCACTGTTATTCAACTATTTGACCACATTTCCACGCAAGTGATTAACAGCTATGACAAAAGACTTAAGAGCTTCTTCAAAAGTTATGCTGTTTGATTTTTTATACTGTTCAGTTCAGTTCAGTTCAGTTTTCTTTTATTTCTGCTCCGCCACATAATAAAAATACAACTATAATTTAATAATAAACGTAAGACTGCGGATTAGAAAAAGGAAGAAGCAACAAAACGAGTGTACGTTGTAGCTTGCTAAGATAGTAAGAACAGTAAGATTTCAAAAAGTAGACTAACATGTTTGAAGAAATCATCAAAAAATTCTACAAAGAAAATAAATTCTTTATCTTCCAAAATTTTCGTGAATCCAATCGATTCACAAAAACTCTTCTGATCCCAACCTTCTCCATTTTGAATGCTGGTAAAGCACTCTAAAATTTGCTCCCTGTTGCTACGCACTGCAGAGATTATTCTAGATATAAGATGATTATTCGAGATGTATAATTCCAGCGTGTCTCACATACTCTCGGTATCTGAGCAGAACAGAATTTCTTGAGCTGACTATTGCGCTTTCGTGAAATAGTGAAAAACCCTCCAATTCCATTTAAACTTGAAAAAAACAGCTTAAGCCTTTTGTTGCAAAAAACCATTTTCTTTATGATCAGGTTCAGTTGGTGAGCGTAGCAGTAAACGTAATGAGCATGTGGGAAAAAGTTTTTCATTGTTTTATTTTCCTTGTTTTCATTGTTTCTTCGTTTTAAAGGTACGGCGACCACGCACAATTGACGTTGTGCGTGTAATAACGTATATCCTTTAGCCGCTGTTTTCTATTTCGCAATCACTTTTTCAACAAGAACTTCAAAGCGTAATACCTTGATTGCAAATAAAATTGAATTGAATTGAATTGAATTGAAAAATTTGAACCTGGACTCCATTTATGGAACCCCTCATTACTGCCGCACCATCATATGCCTGAGCGATAAGCTTGCTTTCCAAATTAAGCGAATCAAGATTTTCCTTCAATGCCTGAGTATGTCCATTAGCTGTACTATCTTGAAGCTCAACAAACTTCAGAAATCTTTCGACAAGTTCAAAGTCCTGCACATAGCGCACTGTAATCACAAATTGAGATTTGCATGAAATATCAGTAGTTTATCTGCCTGCACAGACACGTAACTAGAATTTTTAATTTCCCTTGTTATTTCTTCAGTATATACTTTAAGCATACAAGACAAAAGATCATTTTGTTTAGATTTCCATGTATTTTTTACCACATTATATTTTTCAAGATGATCACGAAATGCACTGTCCAAATCTGCCGTGTACGTTACAAGATCAAGAAAAACACCTCGGTTAGCAGACCCTTCCACTTCATCATGTCCTCTTAGCGGTAATTCATGAAAGCCACAAAATTTTATGCAGTTAATGATCCTGTTCAAAGCGTGCGTATTTCTGTCAACTAATTCGTTATGTTTAATTATGCTTCGACGATAGTCAGCATCAATTGCAAATAATATATGGACTTTTCCAAACATTTGTAATGAAACACAATTGTTCATATGAGCCTTACTGCATTCGTGCTTAGAAATTCGTTCTGACAAATGTTTTAAGTCGTTGCAACCTTTATTTGTCCATAAACTCTCACCTCCAAATAAGAGACAGCAAAAGCAAAATAAGCTCTTTCTTTCATCGCAGGCCGTAAGCCACGATTTTTTATCAAACCACATCGATAAAAATGTCCTCAATTTCCTACCATCTTTCTGGAAGATATTGATGTCACGTGGTTGATATGGACCTAGTCTTTTAATTTCTAGTTGTTCCTCATGTTTTAAATTTTTAAATGAATTTTTCAATAAATTATCAACTTTATTCTTGGTGAGGGGTGTTGAATTACAAATATAAACTATGCAAAACGTAACGTCTAAGCTCAATAATTACGAGAAAACAAACCACAATGTAATATTTGCTAGTGAGCAATTTGACTACTTACAGGAATAGCTTGTTTGAAGTTAAATTATTTTGATCTGGAAATACGAAAATTACACAAAATATAAATAAACTAAGCATGTTATTCATAAATGAAAATGAACATAATCGATAAACAGCCACAGCTGAGAAGCAGAAATTGCTGTCTCACAAAAGAATGCACAACATCACCAATATCAACTGAATAACAACTAATTCTCTAAGGCTGCACACGGGCAGGCGCAGGCGCAGGCGCAGCTAACGTACGCTTATAAGTTACGATTGCTGTTTGGGCCAGACATCGCTGGCCCCAATTTGTGCTATTGACTTGCATAGTAAAATCTTCACAAAGCGCAGGTGAGTTGGTTGGCTTTAGATGTAAATATATACCAGTAAACGGGCCAAAATATGTTGGTCTTTAATGCGTAGCGAGACACAGACGAAAAAGAGAAAGCGGACAACGACGACGAAGTTGCTTTGAGTGAAAGTAGAATTTGGGGGCGAGTGTTGAATTTATTTTGCGCCAGTGTTTTGGAGTTGTGTTCTACAGAGATAGAATCATTTGTGTTGATTGAATCAACTTATAGTGTTGATTTCGCTTTGCAGTCTGGCAAAGCGTGGAATAGAATTTTCGTCGGTCGTGAATTTTGTAATACATTCGCTCTTATTAGAGACAGTGGTCTCTGTTTGTTGTGAAGAAGAGTCTTCAACGGATCAATCCGCGCTTTCGTTCAAACCAACTGTATAAAACCATCAGGCTCATAGCAGACTACTTCTTGAGCCGGAATAAAATAAAATTTAGACACAGCTTTGTTTCAGCGCAGGTATTCGGATTACCTAGCTCAACTGGTACTTTAGGATTCCCGAACAAAGTTTGTGACAGCCCCTCTGCATCGTTTTGAAGAGACTTCAGAGAATATTTGAAAATATTTCTCGTTGTTTTTCGGTTAATTGCTATCTTGGCATGCATGTAAACATTTTGATATTTAATATAGGGTTTCTCTTCAGAATTTCACATAGTATTAGTCAAATTTTTAGTGGGGCCCGGCCCCTGTGGCCCCTATGTACGAGCCGCCACTACACACATTCAATTTGTCTTCAACAGACAAAACAGTTCTCTTTCGTTTCACGTTGCTTTGTGAATAAGAAGCCATCTCAAAACTACGTTAAAGTAATAGCAACTACGTATGTTGCTATTTCGATAAATACAACTTGATAACTGACTCCTCTGCAGAAAAGCAGCCCTTGGTTGTTTTGATTGTGACGAAATAAATAACATTGTGGCTTTATGTTGTTGCGCCATGTTTGTCATGTATGTCGACTAACAACAATACAGTATTTTAGCTGTTTTAATTTAAAGTGTTTTAGAATATTTTAACTATTTTCTGACGGAAATTGACGTAAAGTTTCTTGGTAGGCCTAACAATTTGCGAAAGAGCTAATTAAAAAGCTAATTAGCATTAAAATTTCGCAAAACAGAGTGACCGAATAATCGAATGCCAGATAAAAAAGGTACGGATAATCGAGGAAGCACTGTACTATATTTTCTTAATTAATTATTTTATGACGATACAAGCCAACCAAACACTTACTGTTACGTCACACAGCACCAAGTTAAAAGGCTGGGAAAATTGTAGAATTATCTTGAAACCATGACGTGACATTACGTATGACTACGTACGTCATAAAGCAAAACTCATTAACAATTAAAAAGTAAAATAAAGCGGATAAATATGATGCTATATGATCATTATAGGCTTTATAGCTTAAACTTATTTTACTGAACAGACTTGAGTGGGGGTAGCGTACCGATTACCCCATGAATGCGTCACAATTAAAATGAATACGTTGTTAGTCGACATACATGGTAAACATGGGGCAACAACACAAAGCCACAATGTAATTTATTTCGTCACAATCAAAACAATCAAGGGCTGCTTTTCTGCAGAGGAGTTAGTTATCAAGTTGTATTAATCGAAACAGCAACATAGTTGCTATTAGTTTAACATAGTTTTGAGATGGCTTTTTATTCACAAAGCAACGTGAAACGAAAGAGAACTGTTTTGTCTGTTGAAGACAAATTGAATGTGTGCGACATTGTACGAAAGAAAATTCCTAAGACTGAGGTCATTGGGAAGTCAACTGCTAACGATATCTGCAAAAGCGAAGAAAGGTTGAAGAACTTTAAGATGACACAATCCGAATTAGGCATATCGAAGTCCGTTAAAGCCACTAAAGCCATGAAAGTTGGAATGTATCATAAACTGGACAGTGCTCTTTATCTGTGCTTTCAACAACAACGTGAAAAAGGGATTCCAGTAACTGGTTCGATACTCTTAGAAAAGGCCACGAAATTTCACAGCTTTCTCTATCCTGAAAGTCTTAACAAGACATTTAACGCAAGTTATGGTTTTCAATGGCGCTTTAGTACGTCACAATTAAAATGATACGTCACAATCGAAACTTTAAATACATTAAGAGATACTTTAAATAAATTAGATGGTTAAATATAAATTAAAATTATTGATAAAGTGTGACATTTAATAATAATAAGTTTACTTGAACTTTTAATGAAAAATTTTACAATAAAATGTAGCAATCCAAGGCCCCGGTGCATTGCACCGGCTGCACTGGCGATAGTTACGGCCCTGGTATCGGCATTATAAGTTTCCGCCAGTATGGGTGAAATACAAAAATAGCTCAAAAGATGTTTTGGTATGAAATGAAATACTTCAATATTGAAAATAAAATATAGCAAAATTTCATTTTATTTCATTCCGTAGTATGCCCTGCTTAGGAAAGCCTTTTATATTTTTTTTGTGCATTATAGGGTTTTCTATTAAGAAGTCAACCTTTTGCAATAAGAAGTTAATCTTTTGCAATCAAAGTTAATCTTTTGCAATCAAAACTTAATGTTTTGCAATTAAAAGTTAAAAAATTAAAAATTAACTTTTTTTAGTATACTAAAATTTGTAGGGTTTTTCGATCTAATTCGTTGTTTTTGCAATCAAATTCGTTTTTTTTGCAATCAATTTCGTTTTGCTAAAACTTTTATATATACGTATATCTTTGTATAGGGTCACCAGATATGGTCTATATATATATATCGTAGATAATGTGGGGTCTCTGTATTACGTCTCCATAATCTATAGTCTCCATAATCAGGTTTCTGTAATATAGTCTCCATAAAGTATATATAGATAGGTATATAGACCTATCGGAGATCCTATATGGAGACCTAATATATATTATTGAGACTACATTATGGAGACCTAATTTTGGAGACTAAATATTATGAAAATTATATTATAGAAACCTAATTATGGAGACTATATATATCATGGAGACCTAATTATGGAGACCTAATATTATGGTGACCTAATACAGAGACCTTATATTATCAATTATATATATAGACTCTATATGATCAAATATATTGATAATATAGGACCTCTGTATTAGGTCGAAATAATATATATATTAGGTCTCCATAATTAGGTCTCCATAATTAGGTTTCTATAATATAGTTTCCAAAATATATATTTTAGTCCCAGACTAGTACTACAAACAGTTTTAACTGCATTACATCGATTTTGTAGCTTTTTGAACAACATCAAATATTACTAATTTTTGTAATATTTGTAATATTCTTGTAAATGTTTGAAAATTTATTTTGAAAGCAGTCGTTCTTCTTTATTAATTCTGGAACGACGGCGTATCTGCTTATTTGTCGGCTGTCAGCATTTCATTCGAAGGCATGTAATTCTCGAGCTCGAGTACAAAGCGTGTACTTACCAAGAGACGCGTTTTTAACAAAAAACAAGTCAATTACGCGTGAGCGCACGAATGCGTACTTAATCGATCTTTACTCAAAGCGTCTGGCTGGAACTACAAGACTAGAAAATAACGAGTCACAACGCACGGCAAAGTACTGTAATTAAGCGGCTCGACAACACAGTATTATGTATCAACGAGATAAATTATCCATTGAGACTAGGAAAGCTACCACTTAATGATTAGCTGTTTGCTGAAATTAAATTTAAAAATGTTTTTTAATTCAGTTCAGTAGCGTTTTGAAGCTTCATTTAAGCTTTTAGCAAGGAATCGATATTGGTTTAAGTGAAAGGTAGCAAAGTTTTCAAGTATCTGTCAGAACTTATTGAAATCATTTTGTTTTTGGTTTTTGCTTAATCTTCACAAGCTTACCGTGATTGTGAACTTATCAATATTTTGTGTAAACGATTTTTCCTCAGATTTTAAAATAAAAAACAAATGTCTCTGCTGCTGCCCTTAAAAATTAATATCATAAATGATATCAAGATGAGCGTTTACTACGTATTTGACTGTAAAATTTTGAAGATAAAAAATTAATAAAAAGTCATCTATATTAAAGAAGTGGCAGTTTGGTCTTGGTTGAACTTTTATTTACCTTGGCGTGGTGTTGTTTCTGTCTCTCACGCATAAAGAGTGAATTATTTTCGAACTCTCCATATTGGCACGGTATTGCCAAAAACACGTTCCGGTTGCGCAGTACCACAATAGTAATGTTGTTGCCAAGGCATAATATTGCGAAGATAGTCACCTCGAACTTGTGACGCATTTAAAACGTACGAAATGAGTATATTAAAAGTTTGTTCAAGCTTCAACAAATTTAACCCGTCTGACTTGTGCAATACACTGGCTGATTTCGATTCTTTTAAGTTGTACAGTACTATGTTTTTTCTTATTACGCGTGCATTAAAAAATCCGTTTTCTTTTTAAACAGCTATATTTTATCGCGATTAAGAATCTGCGTGGCGAGCTGTGACAAGTAGGTAGGATAGCCCTATTAATTGTTGAAGTGATCGACACGGATTTGAATCAGTTCTTGTTCTCGTAATTCTGTTTTGTCCCCGGAAAAAATACTTAACAGCAGTGGCGTGCGGTAACCTCTGAGACTAGTCATGCAATTGGCATGCCAAAATCGGGTCTTGAAATCGGGTGTTTTATGGGTAGTCAATGAGTAAGACATGCATTATATTTCTGGTAGGAAAAAAATTCTGTGTGAGATTCTAATTTTTAGTGCTAATATCATGGTGTTTAAGACCAATTTTCGTCTAGATTCAAGGTGATCTCTAAAAAAAGGTCATCACTTGAAATCGCTCCTGAGTAATGCACTTTTTGTCCTTGAAATGCAGTGATCTCTTAAAAAAAGTCTTCCCTTTCAATTTCTCTCACCTTTTATCCTTTTCGTCCTGAAATTGTAACTTTCTCGAAAAAAAAGGTCTTCGCCTTGGATCAGCCTCAAAATTCGCTAATTTCCTTCCTAATCAGTAACATTTCCCATTCAATTAAACAATATATGTCTCATCGCGCAAAAGTTCGTCATGCAATCCTTAAAAATTTGGTAATGCAACGCATGACTTGCATGCCCTGACCACACGCCACTGCTTAACAGCACTTTTCTCTTCTTTAGTCTTTGCAAGCGGTTGTAAATTTCAATCATATCATTAGAAATAACAAATAATTACATAAAAACTTTTAACCCGGCAGCAATGTCTTGTCTTCTCTGAAAAGAAGTGGAAATAGTTGCTTGATGGCTCCCCATGTTTAACCGCTTTAATCTTGTCCTATGAGTCACGAGGATAAATAGAGATGATGAATCTATCGACAAGACGCTAACTTTGCTAGGAATTACATTTATTGCACAACGTACTTAATGGCTAATGATGATAAAAAAATCGTTTGATTTTTGTACAAATGCTTTCATAAAAAATAGATTTTTCATTGGTCAAAGCTTAACACTGTCTTAGCGCGCTCTTTCTGTTACTTATTAATACACGTTAGTTTCCATTTATACCATACCTTTTTTTTTAAAGCATTAGAGAATGTTTTTGGATAAACTGAATTATTTGATTAAAATTTGTTTTCATCATTTTTTTAGCTATTGTAAAAGCAGAACCAAATGCCATGACGGTCTGCCTCTTCAATAGTAGGCGTTGGTTCAATTCGAGGTTGGTTCATCTCAAAGACTTTGCAATAATCAGTATTTACACCCAATAGCGTATTTAAGGGGAGATTGTGCCATGCTCCCCTCCTTGGAGATCACTAATACGAGAAATTAAAGAGAGATTTTAAGTGAAGACCTTTTTTAGAGATTACCCAATTTTTGCGATGAAAATCAAGAAATTAGAGACAGATTTCTAGTGAAGACCTTTTTTTTCCTTAGTTACCACTTGAAAAAATTTTTCCTCTAAGCATATTTGATTGTGGTGGTATGCCCCTCCTCCTTTCTAAAACCCTCTGTACGCCACTGTTTACACCAATTCTGCTTGATGTTCAACATTCAAAAAACTGTCAAAAGTTTTGTATACGCACCAGTATCTGTCTGTCTTCTGTGTTGTAACAATTTTCAAAGATAATGAATCTTACACATTGTACGACATTACTATTATTATTATCATCAGACCGCAAAAAAACGTTATATTATACCGTGATTACTAACAACATGTTAGTCATAAGAGTGATTACTATTCAGTAAACTTTGACTTTATTCTATTATTATAGTGTTGACTAAATATAACAATGCCTGCAATTTGGAATTGTTTTGAAGCTCCTGAAGAGAAGATTGGAAATTTTAAAGTAATTTGCAAGCACTGTAATGCCAGCATCTCGACAGCTAAAACTGTCACATCGAATTTACACAAACACATGAAAGTAAGAGCCAAGCAAAAAAAACTTTACTATATTATCGCTTTTTTTATTTTGGCCTGGTGTTTAGTTTAAATCGAATTAGGGTTTATGATTTCCCGGACTTTTTGTTATGCGGCATTGAAAACTGTACCACGGAGGTGGCAAAATGTCACACAATTTTGTATGAAAACTTTACCAAAGACTAAAAAAAGGTCTTTACGTACAATTAATATCCAATATCTTCATTTTCGTACCCAAAAAGGTCTTCACCTGCAATTCCAAGCCTTTGCTCAATACCTAGGTCGAGATCGACCGACGTATTGAGCACACCTGCTTTAAATTATTACTTTCAACTCAAGTGCAATAAACTGGGATTTTCCGGGATGTTTGTCGGAATCCCGGAAATTTAAAACTTAAACATCGTCTGAGATCTCGGGACACAAAACCCTAAATCGAATGCAAAAGAGGTTTAGGGTTGATGTTTTATTCTTGTACAACTCCAGCCAAA
Organism: Diplosoma virens; assembly: GCA_963680785.1. Taxonomy (NCBI): domain Eukaryota; kingdom Metazoa; phylum Chordata; class Ascidiacea; order Aplousobranchia; family Didemnidae; genus Diplosoma; species Diplosoma virens. The sequence goes on from OY796892.1 coordinate 17,129,478, forward strand.
AAAAGGTATCTTCTCCCCGCTAAACGGCAAATGTTTTATCAGGAAAGGGCAATTCTTCTCAAGACGAGGAATTCCACTCCAAAGAGAAATTTTATACAAATTCATACTTAAGAGGCTTTTTAACAACAGGCCTTGATTTGATCTTGCAATAATTATTTTTTCCAGTGAAGACAACCAGTGAAGACCAAAAAAAGGTTCTTCCCCTTACGTTTAACGAAAAATCCAGTCGATGACTTTTTTTTGTCTTCACTTGAATTTTCAAAAAAGTATTTTATTTATTTATTTATTTTCATTTTTACTCACAATCAACTTGAAATTAATCATAGTGCTTTAGAAATAAAGATTGTGAATAAGGAAGCAGCGACTAAACCAGTGTTTCTCAAACTTCTTCAGTCAAATTCAGTCAGGCGCCCTCTTGGTTTCCAGCTCGATTCCCAGCGCCCCCTCGCTTCTTTTTTAAGTGAAAAGAATATTTATTTAATTCAAAATCTGTGATTTTGCTATGTTTCTCCCAAAATTGCGGTGATCTCTAAAAAAAAAAAGGTCTTCTCTAATTTTGCTACTTTTCTCCCAAAATTGTGCTGATCTCTAAAAAAAAATAATAATAGGTCTTCTCTTTAATTCCATCTCTAATTTTGCTACTTCTCTCCCAAAATTGTGGTGATCTCTAAAAAAAAAAAAAAGGTCTTCACCCTGAATCAATCTTGTATTAATCGTCCTTCATGTATATTTCTTCTCATTGTTTCCTATCGCCCCCTTGTTCTCTTACCGCCCCCCTAAATCGCGCCAACGCCCCCTGGCGGGCGGTAGCGCCCACTTTGAGAACCACTGGACTAAACGAAGTACGTTGTTACATGCACAACGTCAGTTGTGCATGGTCGCCGTACCTTTGAACAAAGCGATGTGATGTTAATAAGAAAATGAAAGCGAAAAGAAGTAATTAATACACACATCCGAGCCATAGTCAGAGAATGTTGTGTAATCATGGGTGGGAGAAACAACAAACTCAAAGACCAAAAGGGTCTGAACCAAAAAGGGTCAGGCAGGCAAAGAAACCCACCAAAAGAAATCCTGCCACGGGTCAAAAGGACCATTTCAAAAGCATATGGCTGGACAAAAATTTATATACGTAAAATAAAACATACAAATAGCAAACAAGAATAGGTGCAAAAAGAAGTAAATTATGTGAACTTTTATCCAACTGGACGGGCCGTAATGGTCTGGATGTTGCCTTTGAAGTCGCATCGGGCTTTTATCACTTTCAATTTCTTTGTCCAATTAGGTGAAGTTACCTGTAATAATAAAAACCAGCAGCAGATGTTTTAAAATTTGTGAAGTCTATTACCATTAAAAATTACGTAATTTGCTTAAAACTTTATTTGATGTATTAAAAGTATCAAATTGAGCAAAGGGGAAATGCATTAAAAAAAGTTGGTAACCCCTGGCCTAGGGCGTACACCTATATTAAAAAATCTCAAATACATACAAACAAACGCAAGAAACTGCAACATATTCTCTGAAAATGAATATCTGGATCAGAATGGAAAGAAAAAAGTAAAAAGTTAAAGAGATGCATGTAAATTGTTTTTCGAAAATTGGTTGATGCGAGAAATAACTGCGCTGAAAGTGTCTCGAAAATCATTGACTTTTCAAACTGTAGTGCAAAAGCATATTGTATATTAAACAATCTTACTGCCAGATCACAACAGTCCCATGGATACTGTTCCGTTTCAGCTGATTCTGTTTCATTACAGCTATTTAGATACAGGTGAAACAAAGGTGTTAATTTCACGTCATCTTGACTTGTATTCCAATAAAGTTTCTGGTCTTTAGCTAGCCACAACACCCAACTTAGGAAACATTTCTAAAAATTTGTTGGTCTAAGACATATATCTTCTCCAACACTTAAAACTAAGTAAAAATCCAGGCCCAGATTTGATTTGAACAAAGCTTATTTCAAAATTTTGAGTTAATGGCTTTTATTTTCTTTCTGCTTGCACCCATTTAAATTTATCAAACCTTATCAAAGTCGCTATCTCTAAATATGATGAAGTATATGGAGTACCCATAATTGTGCGGTAACTTGTTATAATATTAACTTTTTACTTTTTCAGTACTGCAACTGTAACTTTGTTACTTTTTCAAAAATCGCAACTAGTTTCTATTTTGAGTCCATCAAAAGTTACAAGTTATAGTTACTTTTTTGGGGTTTCAAATTGAGTTATTTGGGAGAAAAAAATCAAAGTAAAGACAAGAAAAAAGGTTTTTTTTATTTTCAATATAGCTTTCGCTATCTTGTTAGGTAGTTTAAGGTTAGGATACTTGCTACTAATTACTTTTTCAAAATAGTAACTGTATCTTGTAACTAGTTGCTTTTTACAAAGTACTTGCCCGCCACTAAGAGCCCCTAAAAAGCTATCAACCAACATCTCTACTCTGTATCCCCTACAACAGTAATGGACAAGCTAAGGCCCGCGGGCCAAATCCGGCCCCACTAAGCATTCAATCAGAACGATTGTAACAAATCAAAGTGAAAACTTTTTTTTTGGTCTTCCAGTAAGATTGAGGCGCGAATTCACGTTGCAAATATTGGTGCGGCCCCCAATCAAAACCAACTTCTGACTCTGGCCCTCGAGCTAAAAAGTTTGCCCACTTCTGCTCTGCAAGCTTCTTGAGGAGATTGATCGATCCATGGCTTCTGACTGAGGAAGCAGGCTGGATTTTGACAACGAGTCAACCATAGATCAAATCGTTTTGCTCACACAAAATATTGACGATTCTTTCGAGGTAGAAAGAAAGCCAGTGACGACTTTATTGATCTGACAGCTGCGTCAGACTATGTTTGACACCGTGGGCTTACCTGTAAGCTGTAGAAACTTTGTAAATGACGCAATCTTCTGTTTAATGAAATTGCTTTGAACATTCATTTATTTTTATTTTAGAGAAAACATCCCGAAATTTATTCTCAAATGTACGCAAAAGCGGAACCGGAAACGTCAAAACAAAAGTGGCCAGTGAGGTCTTCCGGGGCGAATGAAGCTGGACAAAGTAAGAAACAACAAGTCCAACCATTAAGTCGTGCTGCTGACGCATGCGATTACAACGAAATGCAGCAAGCTTCGCAACGTATTACTAATGCATTAATGCTTTACATAGCATGCGATTTCGTACCGTTAAGTACTTTCGAAAGTCCATATTTTAAAAACTTGATTGCAATGTTGAATCCTTTTTATCGGATTCCATCTCAAATAGATTTTACAGAAAGATTTCTTCAAGAAAAATTTTTGGAACAAAAAACCAATCTTTTGTTTGAATTGAGGCCAATTCAAAATCTTTGCATAGCTATTGATGTTTGGAAGAGCCGTAAGAATAACTTGTATCTTGGTATTGTTGGTCATTTTATGAAAAATTGGACAATGCATTCAGTTATGCTATGTTGTAAACGATTAAGTGATGAACATTCACCTCAAAAAATTACTCAAAAATACAATGAAGTAATTCAATGGTTCGGTCTAAATGCAAAAGTTTGTGGCCTTATTACTGAAAGTGTTGCCAACTGCACAAAATTATTTTCATTTCAAGACAACAAAAACGCTTTTGTGCTTAATACCGGGTTAGAAGCAGTTCAAAGTTACAAACCTGATCCGGACATAGTTGCTGTAAATCCAGTTCTGTATGGTCTCTTGCCTAAAATGTATGCTCCGTGTTTTGAAAATTCGCTGGAACTTGTAGTACGAGATGGGTTTTTCGCAAACGAACAACTCCGCAAGCTTGTCCTTAGTTTTTTAAAACGAGTAATTGCAGATCGAAGAACAATTTCGACTGTTCTCAATGAGGATTTTTATCAAACTTCTCAAAACTCGAAAAGGTGGAATCAAGAGCTCAAGGTAGTTCGATCGTTTTTGAGTTTATCAGAAGAAACGCTTGCAATGTTTGACTGTTACATTTCAAATGACATGCACGAACTCAACGTATTAAAAGACCTGCTTGGAATACTTGAGCCTCTCGAAGAAGCAGTCGACTACTGCTGTCGCGATAAAAGGTCATCGGTCAGCTACGTCATACCTTGCATTAGAGGACTGCGGCATCATTTCAACCAATTGCAGTCAAAATACAATCAGTCTTTTATATCAGATCTTCGAGACAACGTCGAAAAATACCTCGGATGTTATGAGCAATGCGACACATATAGAATTGCGGCCGTTTTGGATGCTCGTTTTAAGCTAAACTGGTGTAACAATGACAGCGAAAGAGACGCAATTCGTTTAGATCTCATAAACGAGGTGTCGTCGCTCTTTGCTACTTCATCGCAAGTAGAGCACGCGTCAGGGCCAAGTGAAAAAAGAAGCAAGTTATTTAGTTACATGATGCCTGTTTCGTCTGAATATCAAATTACTTCGGAAAGCCTGCAAGTAGACGCGGAAGTCCAAAGTTATTTGGAGCAAGCGTGTGTTGCTGAGGACAGCAACCATTTGGAGTTTTGGAAAAGCCATAAACATACCTACCCCAACTTAAGTAAATTAAGCGAAAAGTATTTGGGGATACCAGCTTCGTCACAGATCACTCGTGACGCCTATTGCCTGGATGACGAGTTTGCATTGGATAAATGTCTATTAACTGAACGAGATTTTGAGGCTGCATTGTTTATCAAGTGCAATGAAACGCTATTTTCAAAAACATAAAATTTTACTCGTAATTTTACAACAGTTTAAATGTGCAACTATAAAAAAAAACTTCAGAATTTATACTACAAATCCTGGACTTAATTTAATTAACTGTTTACCAAAAAGTAAAGTCACGGTATAGTTTTAGTGAAACAAACACAATAAAATTAAGAAATTAAAAAGTGCAAAACTAAATGAAGATCATAACCGTACCTACAATTGCCCTCCCTGAAACAGGCAAGTGCCCTTACATTTCAAAAATTTGGACAAAATCAGAATTTTTTGAGCAGTGACAAATTTTGGGGCAAAAAAATTTTGTGCATCGAAAATGAATACTAACTGCAAAACTTTTTTTTGTCTTCACCCTAAATTTTAAACAAATTTTCTTCTCAAATTCGTAAAGTTCTAGAAAATCAAGATTCGGGTAAACGTCACAAAATATGGGCAAAACACTGTCGCTCCTAATTTTTTTTTTTTTGGCTGGTACGCCTATATTGAAGATAACAAAAAACACGCATTGGTATGTCAGCCTTACGTATGAGCACAAAGATGGTTAAACACTTGGCTTTCCACTTGCGAACTTAAAATCCGTAGAAGGAAATATTAAATCGTGTAATGTTTTTCGTAATAGTAAACATAATTTAAATTAAGAAAGAATTAAAACTTATTATTTTAATTTTGACCCAAAAATTAATCTAGCGTTTGTTAAAAAAATCTAAGCTTGCTCTAAACAGTCATTTGTTCGCAAATTGATTATCATTTTTTTGAAATGCGTTTTAAACATAGTTGACTTTGCTGACTTGTTATCTTAATCGCGTAGTTTCCCACTTTTTTGATTTCTTAATTCTATTTTATGCATTTCACCAAAACTTTCTTTTGCAAATATTGTGGAAATGATTAAGTAAAATCTTTGGTAAACAGCTTACATAATAGGTCAAGGACCTCTAGTTTAAAATTTGTTGAAGTTACTTGTTTTCTTTCATTTGTCTGAAAAAGCACATGGAAGGCAAAAATGTTTAACTTGTGTACTAATTTGCTTTAGACCATGTTTTCTCAACCGGTGGACCACAGCGAGGTTTTTAAGAGGGCCACATAGAAATAGCGTGAATAATATGTGCCGTTGGGATAAAAGTAATTGCTTACATTGAGAATTCTCAAACGGTTTCACCACCCTGAGGACTAGACTTGTCACACCAATTCAATCCAAGACAAAAAAAGTTTTCAGTTACATTGTGACAGCACTCAATTGGTAAAGGCCAAAAAAAAATCTTCACTTAAGACACAGTGAGCCGCAACAGTTGCTTTTTAGTTTTTTGGACCACGGCAGTAAAAAGGTTAAGAAGCACTGCTTAAAATTATTAAATATTAATTATAAATCTATTGGTGCTGCTTAATACGATTGTGTTATGAAGAAAAAAATTATACTCTTCCTAAATTAAATAATAACTGTTTATTAAAGTAACAACTAATTAATTTTTAATTGTTTAATGTTTGGTCGAGATGCGAATAACTAAACATCGCATTTTTTGTGGATTCCATAAAAACTAAAAACTTTTTTTTGAAAGAATTTGTCCAATTGAAAACATAACGAATAAAATTAATTTCGCATAAAACTTACGGTACATGGAGCTAAAAAAATGAATCTATATCTCTCCAAAACAAACTGACTACAAACCAACACTACAAAGTATAGCTTTTAATATTGTTTGAACGTTTAGCTTAAAGCCTTAAACCATGGCTACTAGATGAATACGACAAAATTAATCACATTGTGACAGCGATTTCAAACTGGCCATTACAATCGCTGAGTGAGAAAGCATGTTGCATGGTTTGTGTGCGCTATAAATCAAAAGCAACGTCTTTCGCACATTCTCTTTTTTTTAAATAATACATATGCGCGTGAGTTGAAGCATTTTTGATCTTACTGCAAGATAGAAATTGCAATAAACAAAGTCAATAGATGAATTTGAACATAAGCAACAAAAAATTTAAAAGCAGAATTTAAACAATTATTTAAAGCAAAAATCACAACGACAGTAACCTAAAAGTGGAAAAAATTTTCAATTTCATACAAACCTCTCACCAATCGGTCAAAAGATTTATCAAATAATTGTAAAAGTGGCTTTAGTTCGATATTGTTTTTAAAAAGTGCAAAGTGATGTTAACAGTTTCACATTAACTTTTTTTCTAGCTGTAATAACAAATGTCAATTAAAAATTTAATTGTCAAATTCTATACTTTAATAAACCAACACCAGTACCAAAAATATAAGCCAAAATCTTCTATGTGAAAGTATCGTTAATTTTCTATGCGAACAAATACGTCTAAATAAGTCATATTGCTATCAACTTATTTAGCTTTTTGGCTGCATAATTAAAGATTGCGTGGGCAACATATGTCATTTAGTATGGCCGACAATAATTCATTGGTTTAATTGGCAATTCGCAAATTGAATTCTAAAAAGAAGGATTTTTATTTGCCTTTTCAAAAAGGTTATTTTTTTCCCTTTAATGAGCGAGCAAAGGAACAAGATATTTTCTGTTTCTTGCACTTCGTGTAAACTAACTAGAAATCCCCACAACTCAACTAGAAATGCTGAGTAAAACATTTTTCAAGATGTAACTTTGAAACCGTTTTGGATTGACATAGATGAATCACTTAGACCACATACAAGATTAGATTGTGATCTTGTCGTTTAAAAGGCCATCCACTTCAGGTCTGACACAAACACGAGGGCGAGGGATTTACTCTTTTATTACCCCAGACTTGCTGAACTGACCGGATCAGATGCTGGCAGTGATGTTGTCGAGTTTCGTCATTCAAAACCATCAACCCTTGTGCTCCGTGTGGTTCCCGATGTATGGGGCACGCTATTAAAACGTGGTCTGCGGTTTGTTTAGGGGCGTTGCACTCGCAATTTGGTGAAGGAGTGAGACTCCATTTGTGCATGGACGAATGGAATCGCCCAACACCAGTCCGCAGCTGGAAATTGAGCTTAACCCAAGCTGTTTGGAGCAAGCTCAATTCAACAGGTTGGTACTGGTCCTGGGTATGAAAGCACGGACCCTGATGCATTCTCGCAGTACTCCGCGTTCTGTCTTTAATTCGACCTCTCAGAAGCGCAATTGCCTATAGTCCGGCAAGGTTGTTTAAACGATTTCGCGCAGCTAGGGCAAACGGGCGTCTAGATCTTAGTCTCTCTTGGAGAGCATCTGAGGACCCACTTAAAAGACCATACAGGATATGATCCAGGGTCCAGAGATCCACGGTTACCCAAGGAGAGTGTCGCCTCAGCATTGTTACGCGCGAAGATAGTTTTTTGTGCAATTGCACTAAATGGTGATGAATCGTGAGCAATTTGTCCAGTTTTAGCCCTAGATAAGAAGGGGTTGAACAGAACGGTAAAAGTCTATTGTTGTTGTAGACGTTTAGCTCACGTTTGGCCTCTCAATTATTTGGATAAAAGGCTGCCGTCACCGCCTCAGTGTGACTGGGCTTCAACCTCCAAATCTGGTGATACGCTGAAAGCGTAGTCAGTAATTCCTCCAAGTCCTTCCAGTTTCCAGAAGAGTGCAACAATACTAAATCGTCAGCATGAGCAAACTTTCTGGTAATTGTGGAAGGCAGATCGTACTTGTAAATGTTAAAAGGAGGGAAGGCAAGACCAATCCCTGAGGAACACCGTTTTTCAGACGGCGCAGCGTGCTTTGTTTGTTGTCAACAGCAGGAAGAATGAAACTTCGGTTTTGGACAAGCTCCATGATCATTTAACCATATGCTTATTCGGGAGAAGATTCAGCAGCTTGTAGGTAGGGCAGGGTGCCAGACAGTGTCATATGCCGCTGTCAGATTGAAAGATACGGCACAGGCCTTCTTCTTAACCTCAAAAGAATCCTCCATGTTCTTTGTCAACAGAACAACTTGATCCACGGTTGACTTCCCTCGTCGAAACCCATCCTCCTCAAAAGGAAGCATTGGATTAATAAATGGCTCGACAGGGGGGTCTCGAGAATCTTGTAGGGGACACAGAGCAGAGATATCGGTGAATAACTATTTAGGTCCCCTCTAGGCTTCATTAGCTTTGGGATCGCCACTACAAACGCTCTTCTCCAGGTCTTCAAAATTTTGAGTTGGCGCAAGCAGAAAAAAAGGAAGTCACGTAACCAGGATTTCAAAACAACTCCAGTATAGATTATAAGCTCTGGGCTGGTGAAATCAGGACCCGGAACTTTACCTGGTTTTAAATGTTGGAGGGCAGCAGCAAATTCTCTCTGTGAAAAATTGTCAGAGATATTTACTGCGTCTGGTGTTGTGGCCCTCCAAAAGTCAGATACTTCTTGAGAAACAAGTCGAGATGACTTGCGGTCAACAGCCTTGTATCTCCAATTTCTGACTAGGTGAGATGCAGTCGTATCAACTAAACGGGACAGCTAAAGAGAGTGTCGTGACCTACCAGTAGGTTGTTTAAAATACTCCATGCTTTTTGACTAGAGTGTGAAAAGTCGATCCTCTGAACTGCCTCGGTCCATCAATCCCTCCGCTTCCTATCAAGCTTGGCAAGTAAAGCTGTAGCAGTCAAACTCGAATCATCTCCCTGAGGAAACTGCAGGAACGTTCTATAGAACGATTCACACTCCGCATCCAAACTCGAAGTATAATTGTTTCGACAACCGCGTGGGATAATCTTTCTGGCTGCTTTTTTGATGATGTTACAAAGGTCCTGGTATGCTGCAGTCACATCAAGTGAATCAGGCGGCAACAAAGTCTTTGCGAATTTATTTTTCAAAGCAATGCAGTGACTCCATTTGGCCTTGCGGAAGTCCTATTGCTTAATAGACATGTTTGGCACTGACAAAAGAAACCTTGATGGTGTAATAAGCGAAGGTCGATGTTGTGACCTGGGGAACTTTTCAAGTACACGTCTATCCAGTAAGCGACTGCCAGGACCTATGCTAGCGAAAGCTAGATCTGGATTGGCGCCAGTGTTGCAGCGGCCGGAGTAAAAGCTGGCGGCATTCTTGGCATTATATAAGAAGGCAAGACTATTAATACTTGCCCAGCCAGCCAATAATTCACCGTCCGGACTATTATCACGGTACCCCAATCAATATGACGACAGTTGATACCGGCATAAAGACAGGGATGAGGAAACAGTAGGAGATCTAGGGATTGTAGTTGCGTTGGTAGGAGTTTGTAGACGTTGACTGTTTTACAACCATTAACGTCCACGCAGAACCACTCAATCTCTAATGTCGGTGGAGATTGGTCTAAATGCTAATAGCTTAGTCGCTTGTGGACAAACGTGGCAAGGCTATGCTTCCTGCTTAAGGAAGACGCAGCTAGTTGGAAGCTTGAAAGTACCAACTTTTCTGCATTAGTGCAGAGGCCTCCTGTAGTAGGATGACGAGTAGAGTGCCTCAGACTGCATAGCAAGTTAATGAAGAACGTTTATCTTGCTCGCAATGAGGTCTTCAATGTTCAGCTGGAGAGTAGTGGGTTTTCGGTACTTGCTGGCAATGTGCCCTGAAAAGGACAGTTATTTCCAGAAATTGCCCCGTCCTAAAAAAGACATTTGCCGATTAGCAGACCCTCGCTGAACATCGGAATGAGTAGATAGTACCCATCCGTTTTGACAGGTTTGGTTTCGGTCTGTCATGTTTAGCGGCAACAATAGACGTACTCGCAAACCAGGCTGTGAGAAAGCACCTGTTATCTGGGTTAAAAAATTGACGTCTGAGGGCACGAATCAAAGCACGAGCAGTTTCAATTTTTTGAAAATCAACATACATTTTGACCAATCTGTAACCACTTTTTTACCCAATTTACAAAGGAACACAAAAAGTCTGCTTTATCATCATTATTAACAAAAGTACTAACCATAAAATTGTTAGAGAATCGATTTCTTGCATTTATAATAGTCCACTATGAAAAGTAAAAAAATCTGTTTTCAAACTTAATCCAATTTCTAGTAAATTTGCTAAGACAAAGGTAAAGTAAAGATTGACACATTTTTTTCAGTACCGTTGCGCGTTAAGTATCTTGATTTACATCGAAATATCACATAATTATTTATCAGAAATAGTCAATATTCTAACAGCAAAAAATAAAATTGCAGATTTTTTGTATGTATTTTCTCATAAAGGTTGTTCATGCCACTGATTTAGGTGAATTAAAGAAAAAACTCTGATAGTAAAAAACTTATGGTTTATGGCTAAAGAAATCAACTTAAACCTTGCATTAACCTTAATTCAGTCGCTAAAAATAACTTAGCACTTGAAACCTAAAAGCCATACTTTGCTTTGCTAGCGGGGAATTCAGCAACTGTATCAATTGTGCTGTAAAAACTCTCTGCTTTATTAGTGAAAGAAAGTGGCAAGAAATTTGTTCATATGTCTAAACAGAATTGTTTGCAAAACGTAGTACACAAAATACTTCAAAGCTACACATGTTTATTTTAACATATCAATATACCTTGTAATTGTCACATACTTTACAATCAGGATATCATGAGATAATAGTCTTAACTTTTGAAAATAACTGCGACAACCTGAAAACTTGTCACTAGCGGGCTAATACATTTAGTCGCAGTACGTTTGTCGACTAAACTGCATAGCTTTGCAGCTGTTTAAACTTACACGCATGTGGATTGGTAAAAAAACAAGTGTGCCGAAGACGTTGCTTTCGATTTACAACGCACACACACACAATGCAACAAACTTTCTCTTTCGGCGATTCTAATGGCCGGTTAGAAATCGCTGCTAAAATGCGACTGAGTCGGATATACTCTTTTAGTAGGCCATGCTGAAATACATGATAGCTGAGCACAGCCTTGGCATTATTACTCGACACTTGCGTTCCTTTCAATAAACAAATTATACGTATCTGCTTTTCCTAATTTAGGCAGGGTTTTGTTTGCCGGCTCGCGGCGATAAGTTTCTTCAACTACGATAAGTATTTTGCACAATCAGCTGGATAACCAGCTGTAAGATAAGCGAACACTAATTTTGTTTATTCAAGCTTTGTCAGCAAAAACTAAAAAAGGTTCACCTTTAATAGCTTAAAACGTACACAATAAGCAAAAAATATAGTATGAAGCAGCGTTGCGACTCGAACTCGAACATGAACTCGAAGAACTCGGTCTTTTTTGCCAAACTCGAACTCGAACTCCAACTCGAAAAATAAAAATTGCTAAACTCGAACTCAAAAAATATATAATCAAATTTTAATTCATTAATTGAAAAGTTTTGAAAAGAGAATAATATTTTGGATTTTACTTTTGATATTAAATTGTTAAATTTTAAATGCAACTGAGTTGTATTTGACTTAGAAAATATTCGGCATCGTGGTCGAATGGTTAAAGCGCCGGGAATTTGATCGACATGGTCTCGGTTCAAAATCTACTCACGCCATTTTGTTGTGTCCTTGGAAAAGATACTTTACGGCACATTCCCCTGCTTAGTGGCCTTGACAAGCAGTTCTAAAGTTCAGTCACATCTCTATTAAATTACAAGCGGACAGCAATATCTTGGCATCTCCGGAGGCAGGTCGGGGTAATTGCCTACCATATGTATCAGCGCCTCCGTCGCTTTCCTGCGAGTCAGGAGGATAAATATGAGATAAAATAAAAAAATGAATTTTGGCAAAGTCGGAATTTTTCAAGCATCAACAGAAAAATATTTGGGCAACAAAAAATTTTTTGAGCACAGAAAATTAACTACTTTTGCAGGACAAAGTTTTTAAATTCAGAAAACAATTACAGATTGAGGTAAAGATTTTTAGAAATCACAATTTTTTTGGGATAAAAATCAAAAAATCTGAGACAAATTCCAGGTGAAGACTTTTTTTTTGGTCTTTACTCTAAAATTGAGACAAAATTTTTTCTCATTTCTAAGGAAGCTAAGTCTGTAAAAGAAACTGTTGACTCTCTACCGTGTGAAAATTTTACGATAGCGAAGTTGGGATTTGCTTCAATTAGTTCCACTACGTCAACAAGAAGTTGATTCTTTGTTCGCACGAAACGCCGCAACAGTACAGGCCCAGGTTGCAACAACTAGTTAGGAAGAGAGCTCCCCAACATGCTTCTGCGGTGAAAGTTTAAAAAGCGTTCGTGGGGCGTTGCGTTAGTTCTTGTGCATAGTAAGGATCTAACAGCATGTAAAGATTGTGGGAGCACAGTTTCCCATGAACGCTCGGGTGAATTCAGGTTTCGTAGCATTAACTTTACCGTTCTCCAAACAGTTTGGTTCACTCGCTCACATTGTGGGTTACCAGTAGGGTGATATGGCGTTTATCTACTGGTAGACACTCCTCGATCGTTCAAGTATTGTTTTAGTTCCCTGGAAATAGAACTTGAACCACGATCACTATGAACATAAAGTGGTAATCGGAAGATGTTGAACAAAGTTGACAAACATGATATTACCGTAGTTGAGCTCATGTCTTTGCATGGAAAGGCAAAAGGAAAACGACTAAATTCATCGACAACAAACAGAACATACTTATTTTTACCTGGTAACGGACCTTTGAAGTCGACACTCAGTCTTTCCCATGGGTGCATAACTTTAACAAGAGTTTTTACAGGTTTTCGAAAGAAGCGCGGTTTTATCTCAGCACAAATTTGACAGTTTGAACATATCTTCTTAACGTCTTCGACAGAAAATGGTAAGTTCTTGGTCTTTACGAAATGTGACAATCGAGTAACTACTGGATGGCCAAATACTTTGTGTATTTCCATTAGATTAAGCCCGTTGTACATCACACTGCACATACCTTGATAAAGTATCTGGAACAATATTTTGCTTGCCCGGCCTATGAACAATATTGTAGTCAAAATTGCCCAGCTCTGTTCTCCAAAGTTGAATTTTCGTATTCTTAATTTTTCCTAAACGTTGGGGGTTAAACAGAAAAGATAGTGCTCGTTGATCAGTGATTAGTTGAAAGCGTTTAAAAAATAAAAAATGACTCCATTTTCGTACGGTATCAATGATGGCCGCCGCTTCTTTTTCGACAGCCGAGTATCGACGTTCGCTGGGAGAAAGAGTCCGGGAATGAAAAGCAATAGGGCGACCACCTTGATTTAGACTAGCTGCTAAAGTATGGTCAGAAGCATCACATTCTACTGTAAAAGGCAATCCTCCATTCACACAAGTTAAACAGGCAGAAGTTAATTCAGATTTAAGCATTTCAAACGCTCTTGCCGATTCCTTAGATAGAGGAAAAACATTGTTTTTGTTAGATTCAAGGAGAGGTTTAATTTTTAAAGAAAAATCAAAAAGCCACTTTGCGTAGTACGAAAACATACCGATCGCTCTTCGAAGTTCCGTTTTACTTTTAGGTAGAGGTAGTTCACGCTGAGGGCACAATCGTTCGGGATCAGGCCGTATCTTCAGGTGAGACACACGATACCCCAACAAGTCTATTTGGTTTTTCTCAAACACACATTTATCAGTGTTAGAGATTAAGTTTTCAGCTTCGGAAGCTGCTAGTAACGCCTTTAGTTTTAAATCATGGTCAGCCTTGTCATACCCAGAAACAGTGATGTTATCAACATAAGCATAAACTCCCTTTAAACGATGTTTGTCAATCGATTGGTCAATCACACGTTGGAAGTAGGAAACACCGTTTGCGACTCCAAACGGTAAACGGGTGTACTGGTATAACTTGCCGCAGGCTTCAAAAGGGGTATATGGTCGGTCTCAGGACATAATGAAAGTTGGTAATAAGCAGACTTTAAATCTAAGGTGCTAAAAACTGTACCTTTTGCAATTTCACTTACTTGCTCATCTATGTTCGGTAGAGGGTAAGCGTCTAGTAGCGTAAATTTGGTAATGGTTTGGGAGTAATCAACAACCATTTGACATTTACGGCGTTCATCTTTCGTTGCCAGTACTTGAGCACGCCACGGAGAATAAGACGGCTCTATAATGTTGTCATTAAGAAGTTTACTAACCTCGTTATGGATAAACTGTCGATCATCGTTTTTAAATTTGCGTGATTTCGTAGCTATCGGTTGACATTCGGGGATAAGATTGCGAAAAAGTCTCTGGGTATGGACTCGAGATGCAGCTACTCCACAATGTGCTACTACCAAACCTTTTTTTGATCCTCCCAGTTTAAAAACTACTTCCTTGTGCTGTTTCATAAAAGCTTGTCCCAAGACAATGTCAGCGTCATTGTCAAGACATTGTCAAGACAAAGATTGCTTTTTTTGCTCGGCCATAAAATTTGGAACACAGCTTTCTACTTTCCTTAAATAACACTAAATAATAACTAAAAAACAAATCAAAAATTTCAATTGGACGGCAATATCTTGATATCTCCAGTCGGGTGAATCGCTTGACAGTACCGCTTTCCACGCTTCCCACCTTTCCACGCTTTCCAATGAGTAAGAAAGATAAATGACATTGAAAAACAATAAAAAATGAAACAAATAAGTGCAAACCTACTGTAATTTACCTAGATAGAAACTTATTTAAGTAAGGTTCACTTGTTCAATCGTCCAGGATTAGAGAAAAAAACAATATCTATTTCTGATTCTAAGTGTTCTTTCCAGTATAATAATATAAACTTTCGGAGATGACAAGATATAATTGTCGGGTTAAGATATTTTGTTCATTTCTTCAAGCGTTTATTAAGAGATATGACTGAAATTGAGAGCTACTTGCTTAGATCGTCAAGCAGAAGAAAGTGTAGTTAAGTACTTTTTCTAAAGACTCACACAAATGACGGAAGCAGGTTTTTAAACCGCAACCTTGTCAATTGCGTTGGCCAATAAAACAGCGCTCCTACCAACTCGGCCCTGTTGTTAAACGCCTTTAACGCTGTTAAACTTTTTGCACTTCAACTGCAACGTAGACTGTTAATATTTGATCAAAAAATACTCTGCCTTGTTCTGAGAAAGGGCTTCTTGAAATTTTTGTAAGTGTGCATGAAACAATTGAATATTTAGCAATTATTTACGCCCTCTGCCACTGGTCTTTTTTTTCTTTTTTTATCTATTACTAAAAGAGTTAAACGTAATTGGATGCTGCATTGGCTAAATTGTTGAGTGATTTTTTTACCTTTTCATGGGAACTTCTGGACATAGGCGACGCGTTTTAGTTGAAAAAAGGGTTGTTGTTTTGGCAACAGAAGTGGACATGGTCTTGGTACAACTCTTACACTCTCCATGTTGTTGTATCCTTGAGAAAAACTTTACAGGTTTCTTTTCTCTGCTTAAAAGCAGTTCTTTATTGCACTCATATGACTTTTATTAATGCTCTAAAAAAGTAAAAAATTTTTTGACGTTATTACAATAGCACGACAATTCTTTTACGAAATAAACAAAGAGAAAAAAGCTGTGTCATCTTTCAAAATCAATTAAAAATTGTTTGAAACACGGTAAAATTTTAAAATAGCTTTCAATTGAATAACGACCATTAATCTTATTGTAATAGGATATTTTTAAAATATTGAAATGGCTTCACATAGAATTTAATAAAAATTTTGCTAAATTTTGTCACTGTTGAATGGACGACGCTGATGACAATGACATATTCGCGAGCTGTGGCGTACCCAGCGCGGTTGACAAGTTTATGCTACCTGACCAAAGACCAAACTTTTTATTACACTCGCTTCATACGACGCAGGGGACGAGTTGCTTATCCATCACTATAATATATATAATGAAGTACTTTTATCCGCAACATTGCTTCCGTCAAGATACCCCTTTTATGGTTACTGTCGTTGTGGTGGTGAGCTACTGGCAACAATACGTCAAATTTAGCCGGGCCAGAATTGGAACCCAGATCTTCCGGGCCAGAGGCAGGAGGGTTAATTGGACGAACAAAGATTTTAAAAAGAAATTTATGATGTAATTTATTTAAGCTCCATGATTTATAAGCAGAAGCTTTAGTTAATTATTTTTATTTTCACTTCATCTAGCCTTGGCATGTACAACGTAACCTGAATGTAAGCTGTATATTATTAAACAACTGATTAAAGATTTCACCTTTAGATTTTCTCACATACTTTCACACACTTTCACAAACTTTTACACAAGTTGTATTCAAGAAATAGACCTTGGAGTACAAGCAAAACTTTTATTAGAAATCCTCTTGAAAGTTTAAACTGACATTTATTCAAGAATAATTCTGTATAAATGCATGTAAGTTTCGTTTTAAAAATACAGTACTTGTAATTAAATCAAAATTAGACAAGTGAAATAAAAATTCACAGTTTATTACATTAAAGCCTGGCATTAATTGGGCAAATTTATGCCCACAAACATCGTGATAAAGATTAAATTCCGACATAAAAGAAAATAGTTGGTAGTCTATTTGCTGTTATTATGTGTTCAGCCAAATCAATTGCAATAACCAAAATTGCATGGGAATCAAAGTAATATAGAGCTAATATTGCGAAACCAAATACTCGAGTTATCAGTTGTTAATAGCCAAAATTGTGAGCCCACTGTTGGCTGTATTATATTCTAATTTATGGATTCATAAAACAAAAATTATAATGAGTTTTTTTACTAAAAGCATTACCTATGTTTCTATCTTAATCATGGTCCTATTTAATTAATAAATTAAAAAGTGTACAAAAAACTAGGAGAAAATCGGCAATATTACGTTATTATCATAAAACTGTGAATAAAATGCTTATCAATGGCGACTATCGTATTGTGCAGCTACTTCTACATCTGAAAATATTTGTAAAATTTGTTATAACAACAAGAAACAGAGATTATCGCCTATTTAACACAGCTTTCTAAAATGTTTGATACCATAGAATCAAGCTCGAAAGAAGCTTTTTCTTCAAGAATTTTAGTTGAACACTTTCTTGTATATCAACGAATCATCTCTTTCTTTTACAGATCGCTTTCTTCCAGATCGAAATTTAAAGTTTTTTCAATGGATTTGTTATTGATCTTGCATCCGTTTTCTGCCGCCTTAGTTGATCCGTCATTTAAAAGATTGTCTCTGTTTTCGTTGTCTGAGAAACTTTCTCTTAAAAAAGACCCAGGTCTGAACTTCACCCGCCTTCGCTTAGGATTAGACTGGCTGGTAATGTTTTTTGACATTAAAAACTCAGAGTTTTTATTATTGTTACTTTTGTACATTCTGGGAGAATTGTTGACCAACGTCTTTATATTTAATAAACTTCCTATAAAACAATTAAAAAACTATTTAGATAAAATTTTATAAGGTTTTTTATAAAAGGTTCTGCGCCCCATAACACTGCAGTGCAGTAAGTAAAGTCAAATATATTTTTAAGTAATTAATTTTTGGCATAAAATACTCACCTATGCTGTCCTTAATCGAAGTACGTTCAAGAGATGGACTTTCGCGATCAAAAGGAGATTTTTTCCGACACAATCGACGTAAAAGATTTCGGGAAACATTTGAGTAAACAAGAGGATTTACAGCACTGCTTAAAGGTAAAAGAATGGTGCCTAAAAGTACATTTTTAAAAACATAAAATCATATTTTTGGTAAACTTAAAGAAAATAGGTACCTGTAATAGCATGAACAATAGGATGAATGGGAACTCCACACAACTTCAAAACCAAAATAATGCTGATAGGGAACCAACATGCCATGTCGGTGAACACTGATAAAATCAACATAATATTCATTTGCAGTTTCACCATATTACTTTTCATTTATGTAAGTGTAATACACTTTAAATCAATGCAAAAAATTTTGAGATAAACTGAGTCTATCGGTATCATAAACTTAATGCATCGAGAAATCATAACGTCTGCGATATATAGTGTATGCCATAATTTCAAAATCTTCTTGTCAAAATTGCAAACAAACTATCAATTGCAATAAATTGTTACGACTGGATCACTAAGTTTCAATCTCCTAACTCATAGTGGGAAACTCGCGGCCTTCATACGTTTTTGTGCGGCTTTCACGACTATTTAAAAAGTAATAGAATTATGTATCGATGACTGCTGGTGATAATAGAAGCCTTTTTTTTTTACCACTAATTTTTAGGTACGAAAATTAAAAAAATCGGAACAGATTCAAAGTGAAGACTTTTTTTAGATATCAATTCATTTTGGGCGCAAAATCAAAAAGTCTGAGACAGATTCAAAGTGAAGATCTTTTTTTAGAGATTACTGCTTTTTACGGACGGATTGAAAGTGTTGACGCTATTTTATTGAGTATTTCAACTTCTGCAGCCTCCTTTGTACTGTCTAATCTAAATATGGATTCTAATAATAAAAAGGTTCCCCACCTATGTCCTAGCCACTTATTTCAAGCTCAATCATATTTAGGTCTACTGGTGTCGTTTGCCTTGGTATTAGTAATTTTTAACTGTAAGACACGTCCCTCCTTTTAGAAGGGAGTTAAAAGTTTTTAAAGAGAACGTGAGTATTAAATTAAATATTTCTAGCTACAACATGTTCTTTGCAAACTTAAAAATTACTTTTCCTTTCGGTTTAATAGTAAAGCTTGTGCCTGAGAACTGACGCTTCACGTTGTGGTTTTTTGTTTTTCAATATGTAACAAAGACTTTTTAGACTCACAAGAAAAAGGTCTCTTTTTGCCTTCAATTTAAAGCAAAAACTTTTTTTGAATCTTTCTTTATTTGCCCTGTCTGGTAAAAAGGCTTGGAGCCGGACCTGTTTTGGATTGCGGTGGCCTAATATATCAGCTAAAGAGTTAAAATTTAAAAAAGGGTAAATTAAAATTTAAAAAATTTAAACTTAGTCGAAATTCTCACCCAAACAAAAAATTTTCTTTTGCATTTTTCTATTATCTTTTCTCCACTGCTTCGATCGCTTTCGAATGCTTTTCCTCACACATGGGCGGGAGGAGTTTTTATAAATGAGCAGATACGCAATACCAATGTAGACAAATGCAAGGAAATTAAAAAGAACAATCGCAGTCATGTACAGCCATGCCGTATCACCAAAGCTTGGATAAAAAAAAGGTTGACACATTGGAACTTGATTGTAAAAACCTGTAAGATTTATTTTAGAGCGTTTTATCGGGTGCAATCAATTAATTGCTCTTTACATAGCTATATGATTTATGTATTGATCATACTCGGCAAAATGGCGGACTTTTGACGGCGTCGTAAACAACATGATCTTGGTGCAATTCTTACCCCCATTTTGTTGCTGTGTTCTTTAGAAAAATAATTACGTCACTTTCCTTTGAATGGAGGTCTTTTCAAGCAGTTTTAAAAACTTTCATTTATATGTAGCTAAAAGAAAAGTTTTAACCAGTCACCAACATCTTGACATTTTTGAAGCAGGTTTGGGTGATTGCTTGATGGTTGCAGTAAATTTAAATCCTTCTTTGTTCTGTTGCAGTCAGGATAATAAACAGTCTATCATGATGTCGCAGGACAAAAAGTAGATTTTTTTAAGCAGCAAACGACACAGTGATTAATGATGAAATTAATTTGTTCTCGGTGATACCTATTTTTGAATTTTAAAATAGGTACGTCTTAGACTTCTTTTATAAAAGTACAGTAGCAAGCCTTTGCTGTTTTTAAAAGAAAGCATTTAGTGATTAATTGGAATTAAAAAGATACTAAAACATACTAAAACAACTGCACTAATAAATATCTTTATTTAAAAGCCAAGCTTAAAAACTTTTTGAACTATTTCGACCTCTAACGTAAAAACAATGAATACATTTAAACAACGAAGTGACGCTGTTGGTATAAATAACTTGTTAACTTACCGATTGGAATAACATTTTGATTGTTCCAAGAAAGACTCATTGTTGTTAAATTGCTTTTTAGCAAATAGTTTATCATGGTACTCCAGTGTAAATCTAAAAGTAAAAACCTTGAAAGTTATTCCTGGAGAAAAATTATTAAAAAATCAATATATTTCTCAATTTTAGCAAATTAATAGTCAAATTTTATTAGTCATTTCTAACTAGTTTAACTTCAAAAGTGACAATCTTTTTATGCAAAATTATTTTATTCATGCGGAAATCATTTAAAACTATTATTCGTCTATTTTAAATAAACTAAATTTTCTAAATTAACGAGCTCAATCTTCAGATTACAGGTATTTTAAAAGGACGATTTGTGACCAACGTTATTACTTTTGCTTTAGGCGCGGGATAACTGTGTCCGTTCCCGGGCTGACCAAATCTGATACACTGTTGCCTACGCCTTCCGCGCCTGCAAAAGCTCACTTAAATCGCTGGATTGAAAGGCGTAATGTCATGGCGATAAGCACTGCTAACTAGTGACACGATCTGGCGTATAAACAAGTAAAACGAATAGTTTTGCTTAGTTTGGTGATCTATGTGTCTTGCCAAATTCAGTTCAAGTAAAGTCATATGAAAGCAAAAATTAATCTTAACTTTTTAAACAGGATGAGTTGTAAAATAGATTGATTTTGCTTTTCTGACGTTACTATAATGTGAAGTTGACAAACAGCGGGTTATCAATCTGGTGGCGCGGTCACCTTGCACTTCAACTTATCGCGCCAAGTCATTTCATTTCTCACCGATCAAAGACATTTTTTCTGTGTTTCGAGACAAAGTATAAATCTTCAAAACTAAACCTTCCACTTCTGTCCGATTAAGCAAATCATGGTTGAAAAACGGCAAAGGAAACCAATACTGGTGAGTGAAGTAGTCGGCTGCAAAGTGAGACTGGAAAAAAATTGTAATTCTTATTGCGGCATAACTTATAACTACAAGCAGATATGCAAGCAAAGGTCTGACAGCGTTTGCTCATTGAAAATAAAAATTTATATCTAAAAGGTAAATATTTAATTTCCTAGATTGCTTGCGTAGCAAAAGGTGTGTTATAAAATAATGAGATAGAAGATCTTTTTAGCAATTCAAACTTTTTCTTTAATTTGTTGTAAAATTGACATAGAGAGTCAGAAAACAAGAAAAATATGTACTACGATTCAAAATTATTTTGCCGATTTCCTAAAATAAATTAAAATACAAGATTCGTGTAACAAAAAATTTATAGATACCTTTTCTAAACTGTGTTTCCAAAAGTTATGTAAGCTCTTTTGTAAATGCCCAATATATTCAAAATTTTGTAATTATTTAATTCAAATTGTAGTAATATATAAATCAAAGTAAATAAATTAGTTAGACAATTTAGCTTTTTCTTTACGTTTATTTTAAATCGGTTTTTAAAGTTTAAATATTTCTGTTTATTAATATTTTTTTAGTGTCATAGGTGTTATATGTACTGTGCATTCTTCAAATTTATATTAATGTAAAAATATATGAATAGAATGATGGTTGTGGTTTGTTTTCAAAACAGATCTACCATGTCTTGCTTGTCTTAAATGACCAAAAAAATGAGCAAAAAATGATGACTGAAATTTAAATATAAAAAGATCATATAATCATCATCATTATCATCATCATCATCATCACCAGCACAAGACTCACAAATGCTCACTTGGGGAATTACAGCAATAATTATTGAAATTAGCCAGGCTGCGAAAGTGGCGGCAGCAGCGCCACCCATTAGCCTCGATTCTTCTACGCGAAACGGATGAAGAGTTCCATACAAGCGGTATGAGGTCATGAGCAGCAGGAGGAAGACGGAAGTTTGAGAAGAGCATTGCACCATCATTCCAATTGTCACACAGAATGAGCTCGATCTCCACTCGCGATCGCTGGAACAGTATCTGAAGAAAAACAAAGCTCTCATATTTTTATGAATTCCGTTGCGTTTACACTCTCATCAGCATCTACCATTCGTACCTACTTGTTTGACATGATTGAACCTTCAACACCAATTACTAACAGAGAAAAACCCTTCAGGAAATCAGCAATGGCTAGGTTTAGAACAAAATTACGATTGCACTTGGCAAGGCGCCCCAGTTTTTGTTCTTTTCGATCTACCCACAGTTCGCGACCAGTATAAACCATCACCAGCGAATTACCAAGCAACGACACCATCGCCACGACCCATACTGATATCTGTAAGAATGGGTTTTGTATCATCTCGTTTCTGAGCTTGAACGCGCAGTTCTCTTCGACATGGAATAAGTATGGACATTCGTCACTGCCGTCTTTGCAATCCATAACATCATCGTAGCGTGCGCTTTGATTTACAAAACGAACGTTGCCACCTGAGAAATGTTTTGATGTAAAAAGAGCTGTTGATAGCAAAAAAATTAAAGCTACACGTTTAGTTAATGAACAAGTAGGAGCAAACTTATCTTTGCAGCAGGATCAGGGATAAAAGAAGTTGATTATAAAGAATAAATTCCTATTTTCATATACTGTGCATAAAACATACTTGCTTTTCTTATGGTTTTATAAGCTACACTATCATCATCGGCAAATCAACTCTTTATCTTCCTGACTTGCACGATACTGTCGGGGGAGGGGGGCTTAACTTAGAGCAGGGTAGGGAACCTGCGGCCTTCCAAGCCAAAAAGTGCGGCCTTTGCATGACTAACGAACTTTTGAGCGTTGACCTCTCTTTTACTGAATAAAGAACAGCACGGCTTTGAGACGAAATAAGAGAAATGTGAGGCCGATTTCAAGTGAAGATCTTTTATTTAGAGAACATTATGATTTTGGGTTAAAAAATGAAAAATCTGAGACTGATTTTAAGTGGAGACCTTTTTTTTGGGGGGAACACTATGATTTTGGGATAAAATACTAGACTATTAGAATACGGCCTTCTTGGTAAGTTGGTGCCGCTAAAGTGCCTTTACTTCCAAAAAGGTTTTCCACCCCTGACTTAGAGAAACCGTCAAGCGGTTGTTCCGATTTGCTTTTGAAGGTGCCAAAATTTTGCTGACGGTTGAAAGTTTTGTATATGTGATGACATATATGATACGTCTATAATTTAGAGCTGCTGGCTAAAACCGCCAAGCTAATTAAAATGTTGTGAAGTGTTTTTCTCAAGGGCACAACAGCATGACGGGAGTAGAAGAACATGTCGATTCCGGTCAATGTTAAAATGTCGTTATTTACGCTTCCGACATTATTAACAGCCTAAAAGGCTCTTGCACTATACGATAAAATTTCGGGCAGTCATGTGCTGTGTGTACCTCATCGTCATTTAATAAGCAGAAAAACTTACTCAAACAATAAAAGTGTGTCGCTGTGGAACAAAACAGTTCATCGTTGCTGTTTAGGCAATCGATGAAGTTGTTGCAAACTTGAGAGTGGCTGAGATTTCTTCGTGCCTCAGTGATGCGGTGAAAACTCATGTTATGGCTGGGGCCATAGCAGTGATATTTTTTCTCAAAAACGTGTTCACAATAATCGGGTTTGTTCCAACAATCAGCGTTACACTCATCACTAAAGTCAGAACAAGTCACTTTTCCATCGCAAGCAATTGCATTATTCTCTTTATCTGAAAAAAAGAGTGATTATTTTTTTGGACTTACCACAATCATTCCTTGCCAAATATTATACGTAAATAGTAAACTATAATCTTGAATTTGAAATTATCTAAAACTGAATTACAAAAAAAAAAGAAAAATTGCAAAAACCGCAGAAAGAAATATTGAGATTGTGAAGCCAGAGGCGAGAATTTTATGTACAGTTTTTGTGGAATATAATGTTTCAGATTAAAATAACGTGTTTTTTCTAATGTTTTTTTTGGTTTTACTAAATTAAAAAATTAAGTAAAGTCACCGGTATCTAGAAAGTTAATATTAGTTTAAAATAAAACATTTGAGGACACTTCGAATTTCGCAAACTTTACTACAGCCGAATAATACAATAAAAATCCATCCAAGGTTTTTCAACCAAGACTTTTTATTTTTTGTTTTTGTTCGTATTTTCATTATACAGCTATCTTATTGCAGGGTCTTGACGATTTTTTATGATAAAAAAAATATTTCGACATTTTTGCTTTGACTTTTATATTAAATTGACGATGCTTTTTGGTACTAGATCTTAGGATTGCCGACTTACTATCACAAGTGATTGTTTTTGCACAAAACTTTTCATCGTCTCCATGAATACAATCTTTTATTCCGTCACAGGTTTTGTTGTAAGACACACATGTAATAGCTTCAGTTGTATCTTGAGTAGAATTTACGAGGCACTTGATATCACCGAGTTTGCATCTCGAAATGACACTTTTTTTACTTGTTTGAAAATTTTCAGCAGTTGCATAGGTAATTTGAAAGCAAACGGGATTTTTGATATTTTGACAAAGACATTCATCAGAAAAATCATTGCAATCGAACACTCCATTGCAGACCTAAAAAGCGCATAAAATTATGTTTTTTTTATACATAAATGTTTTTTGATGATTTTCGGAGATGCAAAGGGATTCTAAAATTTACTACCTACACTCTCCAAAACTGTAAAAAGTTTTTAGAATTATGCAACACGGTTTGCTATTTAAAAAAAAAACGATGGATTTGGGGGCTTTATAGTTTATAAACTGCAGATTTTATTTCCGCAAACTGATTTCTTTTTAATAACAGAAATTACATAACGCAGAGGTTCTCAACCGGTGGGCCACAGCGATTTTTTTAGGTGGGTCACACAGAAATGGTGTAAAAAAGTGTTGAAATCATATATTCGAAGACTGTTTTTTGTGGTGAAGAAACGAATCGGTAAAATTGGGTATAAAATAAAAGTGAAGACCTTTTTTTTGGTCTTCACCTGAAATTCGGGACGAAAATGGAAATTTTGGACACTGATTGGAAGTGATAACCTTTTTTTGTTCCCTGAAAAAATGGCTTTCTGGCGTCCATGCTGAGGACTACAGACAAATTAAACCGCAAAGATTGCGTTTTAAGCTTTTCGGGTCACGGTGTTAAAAAAGTTGAGAACCCTTGATTTAAGGTGGTTTTTTTGTTTAGACTTTTAAAGATTTAGTAAGTTTAATGAGAACAATCGATAATAATAGCGTGTTTACGGTTTTTAAAAATTTTTACCACCACAATTTGAAACTTAAAAAAAATTCAATCACAAAAAACTAAAGGAGAAAATCAATGAGAATATTATCTGAATTAGTTCCTGTGTATAGAGGTTGTCCCACCGTCCATGATAGTCCGGTCAACAAATATTATTTACATCAAGGGTTTTTAGACCACATGCGAACTTGCAAAAAATTTTCAATTCTTATTAACTACTATAAAAACTGGTTGTAGACAAGTAATTAAGCTCAGTGATGACCCTACAAAAAAAGACCGGGTGCAAAAAACAAAAGAGGGGACCACGTTTTTAGAATCAGTTTGGAAAAAAAGTATAATTAAAATTAAAAATTTTTTGTCTTTATTTGTTTTTTTACCTTTAAAGTGGAGTGGGGTTTAAAAAATCAGCATAAAAATATGAAAAAGAGTTTTATGCAAATGGACTGTTGTTCCATTAAAGCTGTAGTTCTCTGCATTTTTCTCTTTTGGAACCCCTCAAAGAAAATAAATATTACGTGCCAACTGCTTACTATCCCCAAGCACGGAAAGTGCTGAAAAGTGTCTTTCGCAAGAAGATTTTGAAATGAGACCATGCCGGTTATAATCACTTAACCATTCTCTCTTAACCACTCACCCACGCTGCCGAAATGAAAAAAATATGAAAATGAAAATTTTAAAACTTTTGGTGCAAAAGAAAAAATAGAGCAATAAAAGCAAGCAAATAGGCTACGGAAAAAACCTCGTTTCTAAGTGTATATTTTGCTTTATTTTTTTTTTAATTTTAGATAGTCTACCGTGAGTCAACGAAAATATTTGCAAACGAACAAATTATTACAGTTTAAGATTTGCTAGTTGTGAAACATTGAATTAGATTACAACTCAAACATGTTTTGGCCCATTCTTTATAGTTTTTGTGCGCAGTAAATCCGGCTTCTATTCATTTATTTTTTCTAATCGCATACAAAGAAGTGAGAATATAAAAAGTAACAAAATCATGTTTCTATTTGATTAGTAATGTGCGTTAAACATGAACATTCCCTCTAATTGTTTCAATACTGGAAATATAAATGAAGTTAACAATTTTCGTCCTATTGCTATAGCTGCCATTTTATCTAAATTATTTGCAGATATTATACTTGCTATCTTCTCTACGGTTTTTCAAACATGATTTAATCAATTTGGTTTTAAAGCTAAAGTTTCAACTGATATGTTTGTATTTACTCTGAAGCAATTAATATCATCCTATTACAGGCGTGTCCAACTCGCTGCCCGCGGGCCGCATGTGGCCCCCGAAGCCTTTTGATGCGGCCCGCGAAGGAATTTTTAATCAGATGCTCCATCAACTTGAATTATTGCAGTGCTTTTAAACCTCCACAACCTGTGTTGCGCGAGAGACGCCGAAGTGTGTCGCAAAAGGTTTTGAAAAGCACTGATTCAGTGACAAAATAGTCCACAAGCAGAGTGAAGACTTCTTTTTTTTTTTTTAGAGAACACATAGTTTTGGAGACGAAAATTGTAAAACAAACGTTAATTCAAAGTGAAGCCTTTTTTTATTTTAGGGAACACATGGTTTTGGAGACGAAAATTGTGAATTGAAAGCTGATTCAGAGTGAAGACTTTTTTTTTAAAAAACACCTCTTCTGGAGACGGAAATTTTTGTATTAACTCGCATAACAACATCACTTTGGTTGTTTTAGCGATTGCGGCCCGAGATAAACTTACAGACAAAAATTTGGCCCGCGACGAGCAAAAGGTTGGACGCCCCTGTCCTATCATAAACAAGGTAGCCCAGTGTATTGTGCTCTTTTAGATGTATCTAAAGCTTTTGATCTGGTTAACCATGCTATGTTATTTAAAAAAACTAAATGATAGAAATACGCCGACTTGTTTTGTTAGAATTTTACGTTATTGGTACATTGAACAGAAATATGAAAAAAAATGGGGTAACTGTTTATCTTGTCCTCTTTCTGTATTTAATGGAATCAGACTGGGTGGTGTGCTTAGTCCATATCTCTTTGCATTATATTTTGATGACTTATCGGTTGAACTAGCCTAAATTGTTTTAAATTGGGTTGCTTTCTTGGCAATTCTCGACTTAACCATATTATTCATGCTCATGATTTATGTTGCTTCTCTCCTAGTCTAGACGGTCTACAAAATTTATTTAATGTGTGTAGTAACTATGCTGTTAAACATGACATTAAATTTAATTTTAGTAAATCAGGTGGTGTAGTATTTTTACCTAAATATTTTTCACTTTCAATTGTGCCAAAAGTTCATCTTGGCAATAATGTGAAAAATTTAAAAATAATGTAAAATATCTGGAAGTTTTTTTAATAATAATCTTAACGATTATGATTATATTTGTAGATAAGTTTGTTCTTCATATGGAAATTCATATCAACTAAAAGCAACTTTTTCAAAATGTTCTAGTACTATAAAAAATATATTATTTAATTATTATCACCGTACATCATTTTATGCTAGCCATTAATGGTCTAAATATCAATCTTCTTCATTAAATCATCTACGAGTTCCATACAATGATTCTTTTCGGTTAATTCATGGGCTCAAACGTAATGTTAGTGCAAGAGAACTACAAGTTAAAATAAATATTCCCACTTTTGATGCTCTGCGGAGAAAACATATCTATGGATTTATAGAATGATGCTGCCTTTCTAAAAATATACATGTCAATTATATTGTGTATAACGATTTCTTCTACCACAATGACTACTATAAACATTGTCTTTAATTATTGATGTAAATCAAAAGTCTTTACTTCGAATCTGTCTCGGATTACATGGTATGGATTATTTTAACAAGTATACGTATATGTTTGACAAATTTTGTCATATCGTCGCGGACCCCTAGTTCAGTCATCACAAACCCTGTTTCGGAGATTCTGAATTAATGTATTGTTACTGTTAAATTGCTTAAAGCGTAAGTAACTCCCTTTTACAGGTGAAAGAAATTAAATTGACTAAAAGCTGTTAACATTTATATACTGTATTTTTTTAACTATTGATTGAAGCAAATATGATATTTTTTAAAACTTGCCTGGTTCAACAAAATTACTTGATATCCATTAAGACATTGAAAACAATTATGAGGTAGTAAATGATGATTGTGATCGAAGCAGACGTCAGAACCATCATTGCAAAACGTAGTATCGTCATGGACACGTGGGACAGGTAAAACGCAATCACTAAAAAAACAGAAACAGTTTACAAGTGGAAAAGTTTTTTTTAATTTCAATAAATTAGTAATACATAGTTTTTTTCAAAAAAATATTTATCGCTTTTCGGTCCATAATTGTCAATAAAAGTTACTTTTAAAACCTTCTAAAACAACTTATTAAACACTTTCGCAAACTGCTTTAATATGTTCATTTATAACTAATCTATTCAGACTAAGTTTTTTCTTAATTATCAATTAAACAACTCATAAAGGCTTCTTTGCTAATCATCCTGAGTTAATGACTAGATAGCTTGTTACACTTCTGAGCATAGCCGTACAAGCTCAAAAAAAATTGGGGGCCATACAGTTTAGCCGAAATTTTATTGACGTTTTCCCGAATCATGATCTTCTAGCACTTCACAGATATGAAAAGAAAACTAGTCCCAAATTTACAGTGAAAACCAAAAAAAGGTCATTACTTTAAAAGTATGCAATTCCTCTGTTTTCGTCCCAAAAAAGTAGTGATCTCTAAAAAAAGGTCTTCACCTCAAACCTTGATCGATTTTTGGTATTTGAAAACTTTGTCCTGCAGATGTAGTTCGTTTTTGGCGCAGAAAAAAAATTTGTTTTGCCCAAATAATTTCTTGTCCCCGCCCGAAAAATTCTGATTTCGCTCAAATTTTTGAGACTTAGGGGGCAATTACCCAATGCCCTTCCCGGCTCGTACGGCCATGAAATTTTCAGTTATATTGTATTCTATAAGCGAAATCCTGATTACGTAACTCTCAATATTTATTTTGCCTCTTTATATGTTTGGCCCGTAAAAGTTAAGAAGCACAATATATTTTTGAAATTTTAACAAATTAATTCATAGTTTAAAAATGTACAGTTCACTTAGAAATTTCTCAAAATTGTTTGGGAATACATTTAACTTTGAACTAATTTAAAACACCTACGTCAGACCTTTTTTTAAAATGAAAAACACTATTAGCTATTGCTGGGCGATAATTGGGAAAAACGATTAATTAAGTTGATAGTCAAAGTATAGACTTCAGAAACTTTAAAAAAAAGAATTTTAAAAGAAAACAATTAGTTAAGAACACATGCTTTAAAGCTCCTTTTGAAAAAACTTAAGGTCCACATATTAATTTGCGCTAGTTTAGAGAGCAATTTCAAAGTTGAACAAAGAGTTTGGCGTGTAATCTCATATTTATCATGTGATATTACCACTGTGTTTGCCTTTGTAAAAAGTTTTTTCTTTTAGCCAATGCAAGGCAGATTAAATGTACTTTTAATTTTAACAAGGTTGTTATCAATTAAATTTTCCCGTCGTTTTCTTTATACGTCATAATAAAATTGTCAATCGCGCGACGAATTGCAACGTCATCACTACGCTTTCAACCAGGTTGTTTTTTCCTGTTGAAGCGCGTGCTATTGATATCAATTCATTTTATTTCAAATTTACATACTTAAAAAAACACATTTCAGATTTTGTTTGCGCTAAAACAATGATAAATAGCCAGCTTAAATTTGTTTTGTTTTTTTGAAAGTAGCTTGGTAACTACTAAAGAACGACCACCAGCAACTATATTTTAGAATACTTTTAATTTTTTAAAAAAATAATAAGACAAGTTTACTGTTGCGGTTAAGTGTTACGAGTATTCATATTTATGTAAAGTAGGCCTACCTTTAAAAATTTTGCGAATTATTACGCGTATTCATATTTATGTAAAGTAGGCCTACCTTACCTATTTTTATATTCTCTTTATATTCCAAATAATTCTCTTTATATTTCAAATTACTGTAAATATATGCTTGTTTCATTTGCTACGACTTCCTTAACCCGATTTTTTAATGTTTGTGAAAAAGTGCTTTGCTCAATAAAGAATATCCAGCTCAGCACAATTTTGTTTGGCTCCAGCTGAAAATTGTTTCGAACGATTCATTATCAAGAAAGTAAATACAAGAAATAAATGTAAAGTTTCATCGGAATCCGTGTGAAAGCTTTTAGTAGCTATGATATGGAAATATGTTTGCTCCTTAAGCTTCACTTTATTGACTCACTTAGATTCATAAAGTAGACTTTGCGTGGTTAATGCAAAGCTTTATGCGCGATTAGTTATTAACTAATATCCGTATATCACATGTAGCGGCAAAACCGCAACGTTGGTCACACTCACCTGTCATTTTTTCCTACTTTGCAGTTGGAACCTTTTCCTTTGTAAACCTTATCACTTTCGTCCAAGCAATTCGGTTTTCTATTCGATTCTGACGTCACAAGTTGACTGACGTCTTTACTTATTGTTGTTTGCGAACTATTTCTGCCCGTGGTCACGTATATCATGGCCCAAAATAGAACTAAAACAAAATCAAAAACAAATTGTTTTGAGTATAGTTTGTAATTGTCGTTGCGTTAAAATATATTTGCATTCGATAGATGCAGATCTGAGATCTTTTAACTTGGTGAGTTTTAACATTTTCTTTGTCGAAAATCTGTCTAGGCATTTAAAAGTAAATAAGCCCTTAAATAACAGAAAAAACTTTGATTAATTTTTTTTTGAAAGTTTTAAATTTGCTTCAATTTTAAAGCCTAAAAAACTGCATCTTATTTAGAATTATGGCAAATATTAAGAAAAAGCCAAAAATGGTGTGTTTTATATATGGATTGTAATTTTATCTTTTGTACAAAAACATTGCATCACAAAGCTTCAAGGCTCTAAAAAAAGTAATGAATGTATTTTTTGGCCAAATTATTACTACTGTATACCACTGCTTCTTAACTCCTGGATCGCGACCTAAAAGTGGGTCGCCGTTAAATTTGATTTAGTTGCCGACGACTGTAGTTGTGCAAAACTTAAATCACTAGTTTTTAGAGACGAAAACCAAAAAATCCGAGACAGATGTAAAGTGAAGACAGATTTAAAGTTATAGTACTTTTTTAGAGGTCACTACGATTTAGAGACAAAAATAAAGATTTTGGAAATGGATTGAAGGTGATGACCTTTTTTTAAGAGATCGCTACGTTTTTGGGACAAAGATAGAGATCTTTGTGCTTGCGATAAAGTCTGTAAAATAGATTGGGTCGCCAAAGCTTTGCTCTCTATTTTTGCTTAACATTTGGGTCCCGCAAAAAAGGTTGAGAAACACTACTGTACGTATATTAAAAGAAACACATTTACGGTGGTCACTGCGACCTAGAGTTGGTTTTAGGAATTTTGAAGTGAATCAATCAGATCTTAAAACAAATTTTGAACTATATGAATAAAGTGTGGTTTTCAGTCAGATAAAACACTTTAATCATTAAGCTTATACTTTTCAACTTCATTTATAAAATAAATCAATTTTTGTGCTATTCTAATGAATAATTTTGCGTGTGATTTCTAGAACTTTCGATAAACTTTTTTGTAACGAATCTAGAATTGCTGCTCTTCAATTAAATTAAGTACCAAATAACTATCCAAATAAATTTCATTCTTTTTACATCATTTTTGGGTTACAAATGTTATAATATAAAATCACATGAAATTAGTTTTGAGTCATAGCAAACAAATCGATATCATAAAGAATACTACAAATGATTGTGGTACGCTATTTCTTTTAAGTTTTTATATCATTATTTTTTAATGCACTAAACCAGGGATGTCCAACTTGGGGCCCACTTATTGTTTTTATGCGGCCCACTGCTTACACAAACATTTTAGTTATATTTTCATAACTGCACCGAATAAACAAAGTAACACATCGGTTGATTGCTGCGTCGAGTGACGTCCAATGAACCGATATATGAAAACTTTTGTGGCCGGAGCTTAACATAAAGACGCTTGCACCAAGCATCATTTTCAGTATTCACATTGTTTTGCGATTAAATTAATATTGATTGTGATATTTCCAAACATTTTTTACACTATCAAGTAATAGTTGTTAATAATTTTAGTGGTAGAAAGATAGTAATTTCAAACCAATGCGGAGTGATTTGGAAAAAGATTATAGTAGGAGCAGCAATACTGCTTGTGGTAAAAAAAGGGAATCGTGTTGATTTATTAGGAGGGCAGAAAGAAGATCAGAAATTTTTAGAAATTCTAAGTCCAGTCTTGGAATTTAACATATGGTCAGGATCCAGGTTTGCATCGTTTTCCCAGGAGAGTGTCGCTCCTAGTCGGCGAAACTCATCTGGATGAATGCTTAAAAGTATTGGTAAGTGGTCAATGGAGTGGGATGCAGGCATCCAGTGACTATGCGCAAGAAGTCGTTCAGGACACGGTCTATGAAGCGATTGTAAGCGCTGCGACGCCAGACTGGTGCGTAGTACTCAGCTGTTACGTAGACCTGATATAGGGCGGCTGTGCACAGTGTTTTGGCACCTGAACCCCATCCTGAGCCCTGCAAGTTACCTCAGCAGTGTGACACGCTAATGTAGTTTTTTGCTCAATGCCACGAGATAGTGATGGAACGTGAGCGATTTGTCACAAAATAAGTGTGTTTGACAAAATGGTAAAAGTCTAATGCTGTTGTAAACATTTAGCTCACGTTTAGCCTCTTCGTTATGTAACTGAAAAGCTGCCTTCACCGCCTTATTGCGATTGAGCTTCTGCTTCCAAGTCTGAAGATACACTAAAAGTGTAGTCATGTCTTGGCTTAAAGTCCACTCAAACGCCTTTCAGTTTTCAAAAGAGTGCAACAATGCTAGATTGTCTGCGTAGGTAAACTTTCTAAAAATTATGGAGAGGAGATGTAGACGTAAATATAAAGAGGTTCGTCGTCGTTGTCGTCATCCTTTTGAAATGCATCCACTCCAGGTCAGACACAAGCAGGACTGGGGCCGAGGGTTTATCCTTTTACTACCCCAGACTGCTGCACTGCCTGAATCAGATGCTGGCAGTGGTGTTATTAAGCCAGCATCGAGTTTCGTCATCCAAAACCGTCAGACCTCGTGCTCCATGTGGTGACCGATGTATAGGGCACACTGTTAGAACATGGTCTGCGGTTTGCTCAGAGGCGCCACACTCGCAATTCGGTGAAGGAGCGAGACCCCATTTGTGCATGGACGAATGGAATCGCCCAACACCAGTCCGCAGGCGGTTGAGCTTAACCCAAGCTGGTCGGGGTAAGCCCATTCCAACAGGCCTGGCACCAGTCCCGGGCACAAAAGCACGGAGCCTGGAAGCATTTTCACAGTATTCCGCGTTCCATTTGTGTTTTGTCCATTCAGAAGCGCCGATGCCAAGTTTGGCAAGGTTGTCCAAAAGATTCCGCGCAGCTGGCACAAATAGGCGTCTGGATCCTAGTCTCACTTGGCGAGTATCTGAGGACCCACTTAAAAGACCATGCAAGATATGATTGGGGTCCAGAGATCCACGGTAAGCCAAGGAGAGTGTCGCTCCCATTTGGCAAAGCTCAGCTGGCTGGATGCCTGAGAGTATAGGTAGGTGGTCCGTTGGAGTGGGACGCAGGCATCCAGTAACTATGCGCAAGGCGTCATTCAAAACACTGTCGATGAGGCGAGTGTGAGCACTGCGACACCAGACTGGTGCACAGTACTCAGCTGTTGAGTAGACTAGAGATAAGGTGGCTATGCGTAGTGTTTTAGCAGCAGCACCCCATCCCGAGCCCACGAGTCGCCTCAGCAGTGTGACGCGCGATGATAGTTTTTTGCGCAATGCCACTAAATGGTGACAAAACGTGAGCGATCTGTCCAGTTTTACCCCAAGATAAGTAGGGGTTGGACAGAACGGTAAAAGTCTACCGTTGTTGTAGACCTTTAGCTCACGTTTGGCCTCTCGGTTATTTAAGGAAAAGGCTGCCGTCATCGTCTTAGTGTGACTGAGCTTTAACCTCCAAGTCTGGAGATACGCTGAAAGTGTAGACATGTCTTGGCTTAAAGTCCCCTCCAAGTCCTTCCAGTTTCCAGAAGAATGCAACAATGCTAAATCGTCTGCATAAGCAAACTTTCTGGAAATCATGGAAGGAAGATCGTACGTATAGATGTTAAATAGGAGGGGAGGCCAAGACCGATCCCTGAGGAACGCCGTTTTTAAGACGGCGTAGCCTGCTTTGCTTGCTGTCACCGGTGGTAAGGGTGAAACTTTGATTTCGGACAAGCTCCATAATCATTCTGACCATGTGCTTATCCGAAAGTAGCCTCAGCTTGCAGGTAAGGCCACGGTGCCAAACAGTGTCATAAGCAGCTGTCAGATCGATAAATACGGCACCGGCCTTCTTTTTAGCCTCAAAAGAATCCTCGATGTTCTGAGTTAGCAAAACAACTTGATCCACGGTTGACTTCCCGCGTCGGAACCAGCCTGCTCTTTAGGGAGCAGTGGATCAACTAATAACTCAACGCGGGCGTAGATAAGCCTCTCGAGGATCTTGTAGGGGACACAGAGCAGAGATATTGGTCAATAACTCTTTGGGTCCCCCACGGGGTTTCCTAGTTTTGGGATCGCGACCACAAGCGCTCTTCTCCAGATTTTGGGAATTTTGAGTCGGCGCAAACAGGAAGAAAGGAAGTCACGTAACCAAATAAAGATGTTTGAAAAGGACCGATAATTGTGGAACGCCGTTTTTCAGACGGCGAAGCCTGCTTTGCTTGCTGTTACCAGTAGTAAGGGTGAAACTTCGGTTTCGGACAAGCTCCATAATCATTCTGACCGTGTGCTTCTCTGGCAGTAGTTTCAAGTACCTTGCATGTAGGCAACGGTGCCAGACAGAGTCATATGCCGCCGTCAGATTGACAAATTGACAAAAAATTTTCGATGTTTTCTATGATAAAATGCTTGATCCAGTTTGAATTTTCGCGTCGAAAGGCAGCATGCTCTGTAGGGAGCAAAGAATCAATAATTGGTTCGACCTGGACGTAGATAAGCCTCCCGATGAACTTGAAGGGGACACAGAGCAGAGACACGGTTGATAACTCTTTGAGTTCTCTACAGACTTTATTGGCTTTGGGATCGTGACTACAAGCGTTCTTTTTCAGATCTTGGAAATTTTAAGTCGGTGCAAGCAGGAAGAAAGAAACTCACATAACTGGAACTTCAAAGCAGCTCCAGCTTGGACGTATTTAATACTAACTACATAATGATTTTAGTAGTTTAACATTTCGTTAGATTCCTAATTAGTTAAGCAATTTTAAATTTATATTTTAATACTCGTCATTTGGTCATGGCATCTTATACTAAAATGAGGAAATTTCATATACATGTAATTTTGTGGCGCTGAATGCACTTTAATCTATAATTTGGCCTATTATGAAAAAAGGGTGGACAACCTTGCGCTAAACTCGATCACAAGTTCATGGTGCTCATCTTCCCATTATTGGGTCCGAGAAGCACAATCTTGCTTTTATTGCAACAGTGTTGAGCGGATGAGAGATATTTCGTTAGTGGAGAATCGAACTCGGACTTTTTGTGCGTGAGTATTAATAACAGTCATTGAGCAACAGCAATATGCCGAAAACGTTTGAAAATTTTTTTATGAATTGTTTAAGTTGATTCGATATTTTAAGACAATAAATGGAGTTGTACTGTCGTCTTTTATAACTTTTTGGATGATAAATTTTCCTCTTTCCCAAAATTAAAATTATAATTTTTTATTACCGAAATTCGCTGTATCATTTTAAATAACGACAACAGTTATGCTTTATTTTGTTTTTTTATTCTACTCAATTTTTTTTAATTTAAGGCGGTCAGATAAAAGATTTTCATAATGTCGACATAATTCAACAAAGTGATTTAAACGATTGTTTAAAAAACAAATTTTCATGCTTAAAAAAGCCTACTCACTGAAAAAACTTGATCAAATTACTTTGGTTTACTATAATTGCTTGCTTTGATTGCATCTGTGACATTCACAGTTTTGTTCTTATCGCGCTTATACCAATATTGCTATGCATATGGCTATTCTTATGCTTATCACTACAGAATTAAAATTTTGGAAATCGGAAAAGTAAATCGACGTAATTCAAAGAGTGCCTAACGAAGTCAACATCGTGCATAAACTTTACATTAAAAGAATAGAATTTTGAATAAGAAAGACTCTTTATTTTTGTCCCTCATTTTCTGCATAGAATAACCCCATGTAAATTGTTCAGCATATGTAGGCATACCATATTTCCGAAGGGGCAAACCGGGACGCTCGTTAACTGAAAAAAATTCGATTCTAAAATGGTCTTCGAATCAGTTTCGGATTTCATAATTTTTGCCCCTAAAAAGTAGTGTTCTCTAAAAAAAAGAACTTCACTTTGAATCAGTCTCGGATTTTTTACCTTTCGTCCCTAAAAAGCAGTGTTCTCTAAAAAAAGGTCTTTACTTAAATCTGTTTCGGATTTCATGATTTTTGTCCCTAAAAAGTAGTGTTCTCTAAAAAAGGGAGGTCTTCATTTCAAATTTGTCTTGGATTTCTGGCAAACCGGCCTGGACAAAGGCCGAAAAATTGGGACTCTCCCAACAAAACCGGGACGTATGGTAAGCCTTAGCATATAGAAAATCCTTAATTTAATATTATTAAAAATATATGGGGTCTTTATTTGAAAATCGTATAAAAAATTGTTTTCTAAACACAACTTCAAAAAATAAATAAATTGCTAATCCTTTTAGACTAGTAAAAACTATTATGCTTCAAACGCTTCGATAAAATCAAAGATTATATTAATGTTTTTGCTGATTTGTAGTTGGAAACAAATTCGAACGTGGGCACAAATCAAAAAAAATTTTGGAATTTTGACATCTATCAACTGATTACTTTGCTACGACTTGGGTCGCTTGTAAAAAGTAGCCCGATTCTTTAGATCAAAGCAGTGTATTATAGCAACGCTTACAATCGTAAGTTGCCAATAGTAAAAAGTCTCGAACAAGGGGTTTTTTGGTGATAGTTTTTGTGATTTTTATTTTAATGTCGACAGTTAAAATTGTTGTTTTCCAAATTGAAAACCAAAATGTTAGTTGCGATCCTTTCGTAATGTTCGATGATGCAGCTTCCTATCGCAACCTTTTTCTCGATCTCAAATATTCAATGCTTACGTTACTTTCTGCAAAAAAAATATCAAATTTTGAATATGTGTAATATGGCATTATTTTAGTTCGTACAAAATGAAGTAAATCTTCTTTAGTGTTTTTCCAAAACCACAACAACATGAGGAGAGCTCGAATTGAACCAATTACGTTTTTCATGAAAATGAAACTCATATTTCTCAACTATGAAACCGAGTTTATCCAAAAAGTTGTTTTTATAAAGACTAGATAGAGAAATTAGATTAAGAATCTTTTTTTCAACGGTGATATTAGAAACATTTTAATTTATTGTCTCGAGGATCGACCAATCCCTTTCCTCGTCACCAAACAAGTAAACGAGGTGAGGAGTAAGACATTATTTAGAAGTCCGTGAGTAAAACCGCAAAAAATATTCAATTCCCCTCTGGATTTAGTGATGATTAATTGATGAGCCCGGCCAATTTAAACAAATCAACGATGACGACATTTTAACGCTGGAATCTTAATGGTTTTTAAAAATCGATTGACTCGACAACCTCAGCCGAATTTGGCTACCAATGTTTACCAAACATCCACTCTTTTCATACAAAATCCTAATTGAATTTTGTAGAGTAATAAAAATACTTTGTTATTTTTTCAAGCTTTTACTAAAGAAAAACGAAAAGTAAATTGCGGAAAAATAATTGTTTATTCCATTTTTCTTTCACGAGAAATGATCGTTAAAAACTTGAAAAAATAAAATTACCGCTAGTCCAAAAATATCGTTTTTAATTTGTTTTACTGTTTAACCTTAAAACTTGTGCCGGAAGGTTACACCATCAACTTTGACCTCGGCTGCTTAGACCTATATTTTTTACAGGTTTTCTTATGATTCATATATCACGGAATTCTGTGGGAAGAAAAAACGGAAGAAGCTTAGTCATGCAGTAGATAGCTTGATAGACGTGGGTTCGATTCTAGGTTCGGTAAAACTAATAACCAATGTCGATTAACATTAAATAACCAATCTACTTGATGCCAATCATTTTTGAAACGTGCGGTGTTTCCATTTCGCCTTTGTTGCATAAAAGTTCAGCCCGATTTTAGGTAATGTTTCCTTCTGCAACCAAGTTAATTGATTTATATTTTACCGCTTTGTAGTGTTCACTTTGGCTATGATGACCCATGAAGAAACATCTGGTTACAAACAAAAAAATGCTATTGAAAATTACTTTTTTTAGTGTTATGGTTCCTAATCCTTACTCATCGGCCCCTTAGTCGTTAATAAAAAAACTAAATTTATTCTGATGTTTTTACGCTTATTAGGTTTTTCCTTTTTTTATATACTCTAATCAATCAAATGCGAGGATAGACCAAAAAAAAATTAACACATCAATTCCGAAGAGAGTTACAATATAGCTGTGCCCATAGTTGTACTCAGATAATCAAATGCAGTGAAAGAAATATGTGCTGGTTGTGGATGTAACCAGCGTCATCCTAAATACTTCAGTCGCACGTATTGTCGACATTTTTTTGTCTGCCCCGCGTTTATGATAAGATTTCCTTCCTCGATCTATGCACTTTGCAGAAAATTGCTAACTATTATTGATAATTTCGTAATAGTTTACGGAAAGTGAAATCTAGTTTGGAAATATAGAACATAGTCGCTTCCTAGAAAAGGCTTATCCTCACTGAGCTCCTTTAAGAGCCATATATAACGTATTAGTAGAGAAATCTTATTTAAAAGTTTAATTTTTGTTTAATTCATTTGATTGTACATTGTTTATCATGTTTCATATTTCTCACGGTTGAAGTTTTAAAAAAGATCATGATAATGGCAGCGATTTTCATGAAAGATCTAAAAAATATTTTATTTGTTGTTTGCAACAGAATAATCACATTAGTTTGCAATTTTTTGAATAGAAAGACATTTTTTAATTTGTCTCGTTTTCAATTGAGTACAGATATCTTATTTTGCAATTATCTTGGTTTTCATCTTTTACCAGTTTGATTTTAAATAATTAATGATCATTATTATAAAATAAGTCGAGTGACTTTATTTATTTTTTGTGTGCTTTTCCCAAGCTTTTATAATAAGTGATTTATTTAGAGAATTGGCACCCTCATGTCCCTATTTGTTATCAAGTTTTAAAAGTAATTGAGTTCGAACATTCGTAGTAAACGCTAGAAGCATAATGAAACAAATAAAACCAATATTTTCATAATCTTATTGACAAAGCTGATTGTTAAAAAAGATGTTTTAATAAACAATTTTTGTATAAATAAACTTAATTATATTTTTGAATATGCTTTTATAAACTGTTCGGTCGCATTTTAGTTGAATTGAGAAAATAATTGAAATCTTATATTTTGTTTTCTCTTGACGTAAAACTTCAAGGTGGGAACATGTTTTTGAGTGAACGCAAACAGTCAAATAGAGAGCATCTTCAGTTATTAACCATTTATCAAAAAAGTAAACAAACTTATTGATCTCTTATCAATTTTTTTGCTTCCACCTTCTTAAAATTACCGTACACCTGTTATAAAGCGCTGTGAGGTTGTTTTTTTAGTATACGACTTTACTAAAGAAAAAACATTCTCGGTCATCCAGACATTAAACCAATGCTTCTCAACCTTTTAAACATGGTCGACGCAAAAATTTGAAAAACTACTTTGGCGGCTCGTACTGGCCTTAGCGTACCGGCCGAAAAAATTTTTTCGGATTTCGTCGATAATTGCCCGAATTTTACGGAGACGACAAAATATTACACATTTTCGTCTGAA
The DNA here is from genome assembly GCA_963680785.1 of Diplosoma virens. NCBI lineage: Eukaryota > Metazoa > Chordata > Ascidiacea > Aplousobranchia > Didemnidae > Diplosoma > Diplosoma virens. Next base: position 17,169,905 of record OY796892.1, read on the forward strand.
AAAACTGGTGAAGACCAAAAAAAAAAAAAAAAGCTTTCACATCAATTTCCTGTCCCGTGCTTTCGGCTCGTACGCTATGGCAATGCGTCTTTGCTTCATTTGAAAAAAGTAAAAACCAAAAGGCGATTTTCATTTTAATTAAAAAATTCAAGTAGCCTTTCATAGCTTGCGCCAGTTTTAACACATGATAAAAATTAATAAAAATAAAATAACTGTTATTTGTTCCAACCAAAATGAAATGTCTCACTAGAAAGTGTACGGCCTATTTAAAAGAATTTTGCGGCCCTTTGGTAGGCCGCGGACCACTAGTTAAAAAGCGTCGCATTAAAACGAAATGTAGTAAGTATTACATATTTTTAATCTGTTTGTGTGTCTTCTTAAAAGGTGTTCCATTCATATGCACCTTTTATTTTTTAATCAGATTAATCAACTTTAGTAGATTTTTACGAGGGTGCTAACTCTGTCGATCACTCAGACTTGAAATAGTTTTTTTAGAAAAAACTTTTTCAGATTTCCAACTTTGTACGAAGCGACGATCTGTTTTTTCAAGTTGACAAGAAAAATGGCAGAAGTAGCCATGGCAGAAGCATTGGAAGGGGAGGATTAGGCGAGAACATACCCAATACAATATTCTTAAAACGCGTGGTACAGGAAGAAGGTAATGCCCGCTAAAATCCGCTCGCAGAAGCATTGTGTTAGATCTGTCTCAAAAATTTTAAAATCTTGTGTTAGATCTGTCTAAACAATTTTATAATCTTGACCAGGGGTAGGGAACCTGCGGCCCACAAGATATTTCAATGTCACCAGAAGGCTGTCAACTTGAATTTGGGGCAAAAATATTCGGGATTAACCATACAATCAAAGTGAGACTTTTTTTTGGTTTTCACTTCGAATTCGGCGTAAAAGTAAATAAATTTTTGGGAATAAGATGAAAAAAATTTTGACATGACAAACCAGATGAAAAAATGTGGTCTGTCGAGAAAACTATCTTTTTTCTAAAATCAACAAATAGTTTAATGTAGCTGGCAGCTAATTTTTTAATTTTGGGGTGCGGCCCGCGACTGCAATCAGGTTTCTCATCCCTGATTTTGATCAAATTGAAGTTTGGCTATGTTTGTGAAATTTCAATTTAGACCAGGACATAGGCGTACCAGCCAAAAAAATTTGGGAGGCAATGAAGTTTTACCTAAATCATGATTTTCTAGTACTTTACGGAGAGGACAAAAAAATTGTCTGAGAATCTCGGATGAAGACCAAATTTCGTCCTAAAAGCATGGTGTTCTCTAAATAAAAAAAAGGTCTTCACTTGGAATTAGTCTCAGATTTTTTAGTTTTCGTCCCAAAATCAAACGGTCTTCACCTAAATTTGGTAAGTATTTTTTGCAATTGATCGTTGTCACTGCCCCCAAATTTTTCATACCGCTGCTCGCATTCTGGTTTTGCCCAAATATTTCTTGTACTGCCCGAATTTTGCCCAAATTTGAAAACTTGGGAGGACAATTGCCCCGCTGCCCCCCGCCAGGTACGGCTATGGACCAGAAATCACAAAACTTTTTTCCAAAAATACCAGATAGCGAACAAAAGTCACAAATCAGAATTTAAAAAATGTATTTTTGTTTGAAAAAACACTCTAATAAACAAATAATAAATTTAATCACATTGGAAAAAAATTTTACCCAAAAACTTGCTAAAGACTAAAAAAATTAAAAAGTTTTTTCAAACTAAAAAAAAATTTTACTTTTAAACTCAGGTGAAAACCTTTTTTGAGTTTCAATAAGTTTTTAAGTAAAATGTTTCTCTAATACTCTAAAATTTGCGTCTGTTAAGAGTGCCTTTCTAACTAAAAAGTTGCTTTTTTTAAATTTTGCCTTTCTCACCAAAAAATTTTTCGGAAATCCTAGTAGTAACCAATGACTAATTAAACAATTTACTCTTGGCTGCTTGTTTGCAAAAGATTTTACATAGTTTTATTTTTTAAAATCATCATCATCATCATCATCACCGTCATATCGATTGCAAAAGAACGTCAGGTGATTACCTCCCTGGTTTTGGAGATGCCAAGATATTGCGGTCGGGTTAAAAATTTATTTGTTTTTATAATTATTTTTAAAATGATATAAGTTTAAATTTAAAACTCTTTGCTTCAACTACCAAACAGAATAAAGCTAATGAGCCACACAATGAAGGTATGGGAAAGAATTATTGAAGCCAGGCTAAGGGATAGAGTAGAGATCAATAAACAGCAATATGGATTTATGTTAGGAAAGGGAACTACCGATGCCATGTTTGCCTTAAGAATGTTGATGGAAAAGTACAGGGAAGGTCAAAGAGAGCTTCATTGTGTATTCGTGGACCAAGAGAAAGCTTACGACAAGGTTCCGCGGGAAGAGCTGTGGTACTGTATGAAAAAATCAGGAATTGTGGAAAAGTATGTGCGACTTGTACAGGATATGTATGAAGAAAGTGAAACAGTTGTGAGGTGTGCATTAGGACCTACAGAAAGTTTCAAGGTCAAGGTTGGATTGCACCATGGATCAGCGTTATGTCTGTTCCTGTTTGCAGTGATAATGGACAGGCTAAAGGATGAAGTAAGGAGAAAACCACCATGAACGATGTTGTTTGTTGATGATGATATTGTGATTTGCGAAGAGACTAGGGAAGAAATGGAGCGGAGACTAGAATGCTGGAGGTATGCATTGGAAAGAAGAGGGATGAAAGTAAGTAGGTCAAAGACCGAATATATGTGCGTAAATGGAGGAAATGACAAAGAAACAGTGAAGATGGAGGATACAAAAGTGCCAAGAGTAAAGGAATTTAAGTATTTGGGATCAACGGTGCAAGAAAATGGTAGTTGTGAGAGGGAGGTAAAGAAGAGAGTGCAGGTAGGATCGAACGGATGGAGAAAAGTATCGGGAGTAATCTGCGACAGGAGGTTACCAGCTAGAGTAAAAGGAAAAGTGTACAGTTCAGTGGTGAGACCAGCAATTGATGAATAGACTTGAGACGGTGGCAGTCACAAAGGAACAAGTGGAAGAGATGGAAGTTGCAGAAATGAAAATGTTGAGGTTTGCTATAGGAGTGACGAGAAAAGACAAGATTAGAAACGAGTACATCAGGGGTACAGTTAAGGTAGAACGGTTAGAAATGAAAATAAGGAAGGGCAGGCTGAGGTGGTATGGACATGTCATAAGGAGAGACTAGAAGTATGTACGAAGAAAGATGATGGAAATGGAGTTAAAAGAAAGAGAAAAAGAGGGAGACCGAAGAGAAGATTTCTAGATGAAGGAAAAGAAGATATGGGGGAAGTTGGTGCGAGGAAACGGACGTTGAAAACCGGACGGTTTGGAGAAACATGATACGCTGTGGCTACCCCTGACTGAAGGGAAAAGCCGAAAGAAAAAGAAGAAAAAGGAGTTTCAACTACCAAACAGAAGAAAGTGCTGTAAAGTATCTTTCTTCGAGACTAAAAACATAGCAAGAGTGGACGTCGTCCGGGACCATATTTGCCACCAGTTAGTATGGTCGTATTGGCCTATATGCTGCTTTCTATTTTAAGCCTAGTCACCGTTGTAAATAAACAGCGCGACCTCATTGAGAAATTTGTGGTAAAGTGCCTTTCCTAAGGGCACAGTAAAAATGACTCAGATAGACTAAGTATCAAGTAAGAGTCCTTATGCTCGCAAGTTAGAGCGTTATCACACTGAGCTATCTTCCCGGCATATCTATTTTACGGGTACAAACTGTTTTTATTTTAAATAGTTTCTTTTTTGTAAAATGAGTAAAAAAATTTGACTTTTGTTGCTTATTTTGGTTTTAGTTTGCGTTGACTTCTGTTTCATTTTTGTTTAAAACTTTGAAGCAGTATCGAATTGCTTTACGACTTTATAACCAGATCGGGGTTCATCTCTTTCTGACAATCACAAAATCACAGAATGACATGATATTTTTTTAAAAACCGGCCTTTGCTAAACAGAAATAGTACAGTATTACTGTATTGTCTTCAGAATCCGAGATATTAAATCGATTAAGCGATGACAAGATAAGCTTTGGGAAGACAGTTTTGATTCAAGTAAAAACACTAAAAATGCTAATAAAGACCTTACCTTTAAAAAATATAGCATCTGCTACATCCATTACCGTGAGCTTTCTTGTAAACAATGAGATTTTTAAGAATTTTAACCGGAAATCCGTTGAATACAATACAATATCAACTAAAAACAAAAAAAGATTTGCAGACACATTGAAATAAAATTTAATAGTTTGTGATGGAATTTTCTATTTCGTACGTAATTAATCATTACTTAAATATCTTTGTAACACATCTCAGTTTTATGTCAAGCTCTATCAAATATTTGTATTTGTGATTTGTTTGTTAAATTGTTCACTGAATGTCCAAAAAGCCTTCGAATTTTATTATGCGGCAAAAGTATCGTGTGCTCAGCAGAATCGAAGAAAAAAGTTATTTCTGTTTTGCAACAAGCACTTGGGTTTTGTTAAATATATTAAAGAAAAATTTTATTTATTATTTAAAAAATTCTTACGAGATACATTGATATGAACACATAAAAAAGTAAAAAAGTAAATCGACCAAAGAATGTGCAAGCGCAGCTGAACAATGGTTCTTATATTTTTGTTCAAACTAAGCTGCAACGCAGACAGTAATCGACATACTGCAACTATACAGTATTCAGAGAATTTGATTTTACATAAGCAAAGACAATTAGCTATCTGCAATTAATGGAGAAGACTAGAAAGTTGAGTTCTGATGAGTTCTTATTCTAACGGTACTACCCGGGCAAATAAAACATTTGAATAAAAATCGTTTGTCACTAATAATTGTCGCAAACTCTTCATAGAAATTGATCCACTAAACCCATAGTTGCCAACTCGTATACTCTCCGCACTAACTAATTATAACTTTGTTGCGTATAAACTCTCCCTGAACTAAAGTATTAAATTTACACAAGCGACTTTTTTCCAAAAAAGCATTTGCAGTCAGAAATAAAAAAAACTTTTAAAAGCATCTGTCTCTTAAAAGTTCACTAAAGACCATAATTTAAAAATAAAACGAGAAAATCTGCCTTTGTCCAATTTCCACCCTTAAAATATCCGCCAGTTCAATAGTCCGATCCCAGCGGCTTATTTTAAATCTGTTTATCCTACTACATTGCAGAACTCTTCAGTAGTTTCGAAACGACACAGTAGGACTTTGTGACGCACCAATTGAAAACTGATCAGTACTAAATTACCAATATTACTTATTAGCTAAACTCATAAAAGAAATCTTTCAAAATTTTAGCATTACTTTACTGTGTCGATCTGGCTCGTAGGTGCAGTAATAGACCTGTGTCGTATGATATTTCATTTCCTACGATCACGCCGATACGACTTTTTTCCGCTGACTTGAGCAGCAAAGAAAAAGTCAATATTTAACTCGTACATTCGCGACTACTGACTGAAGTTACGACGAATATTTAAAATTGTTTCAAGACTGCCAAGTATTACGGGCACGGGTAGTGATTTTTTTGGCTGGTTGGTTTAAAGCGTAGGCTTCCCAGCCCAAAAAATTTGGGGGGCAATGAAGTTTTGTCCAAATCTTGTGACGTTTGCCCAAATCATGATTCTCTAGTACTTTATGGATAGGACAAAAAAATTGTCTGAAATTCTCAAACGGAGAAGAAATTTCGTCCTGAAATCATGGTGCTCTCTAAAAAAAAAAAGGTCTTTCCCTAAATTTGGTAACTAATTTTTGCAGTCGATCAATGCCAATGCCCTAAAACTCCTGACTTTGCCGAAATTTTTCATACCGCTGCCCGAAAAATTTAAATTTTGCCCAATTGAGATTTAAATTATAATTTTAATAATAATCGTAAATCTGACATAAAATATAATTGAAATATCTCCGGCGCTTTTTTTTTTTGCTACAAAGTTAAACATAGTATGACCAAGTTTTAAACCATAAACGCTTAAACTTTTGCTAATTGCTGGCCAAATCTTTGTCCGCAAATCTTTCGCGGTCCGAAATCTGTTCAATGCGCAAGGTGGCGACTTTTTTTTATCTTTGATTTCGACGGTACAATTTGGAATTGACTTCAGTAAAGAATACAACGTGGGCCTCGAATTTAGTTGAATAACAAAAAAAGGCCTTTACACCGACATTCTGCGAAAAAGTGCCACAAAATCTTCCTAAATGAAACATAAAAACCTTTTCTTCCCTATAATTTTTTAGAATAATTAAAATTCCGAATTGAGCAAACGATTAAAAATTTTTTGCTGGCCGTGGTTTGGGCAGTCCGGTTTTTATTATTAATATTTTTTTGTATACTTCAACAAAATTTTAAAATAAAAAATTTACTGCAAAAATTTGATTTTCATCTGCACGTTATACAGTAGTTTCTGCTTCAACGAGTCAGCACATATTTGCCGACTGCAGTATATGTTTCGTTTACTTGGAAATAGGTCAATATTGAATCACGAAAAAATTTGTCTTCAATTACCACGAACAACCATTTTAATTTAGCTGAATATTTCATTAATTTCTTTACACATTTATTTTTTTCTTGAATAGGTAGCGAATATTTATTCGGGTGTTTTCACAATGATTTTTTTAATGTTTTACCGGATTGATCAAAAAAAAGTGATCAACTGTGATTATACTGAACACAGAACCAGCCATACTAACCGCTCCCCAAACTTGAGAGGCCAGCTGGACCCCCAAAAAAAGCGCATTTAGGGGTTAAAAAGCAATTCTCAACAAACACAAACTTAAAAATCAAAAAAATTTTTATATTTTTAATGTAGTTTCCAACAAATGAAAACTTTTTGGTCTCTACCTAGTTTTCTAGCACCACTTCCAGTTTTTGAATAGACCTCGGTTAAGGTTACACCGACCCTAATCAAACAGTAACAAACATGGTTAAAATTGTTGTGCAGTTTAGTTGAATCACGCTGGAAAATATCATTTTACGATGCTAATACACTACAAAATAATCAAATATTGACAGGAATCATTTTTTAAGTAAACAGCAAATGAAGATTTTGCTGCAAGCCATCATAAAAAAATAATAAACCAAACAACTAGCTTGAATGCAAGTTTTACGATGAGTACTAATTTATTAAACAAGCAAGATTTGTTGTTTTTTTTCTTTGCCAGACCCGCCCATTTAATTATTCTTTTTCTTCGCGCCGCTGTGAGATTTACGGCTAGAATTTTGACGTCCGTTAAGGTTTTTTCGATTCATTTATGCAGTTTCCAACGCTTCGTTTGTTTTTAAATTATAAACTAACTTGTAAGAAAAAACTGTGTCATAAAGAAAGCGACTCAACATTTTCCCACTTCAGTTAATCATGACTTTCAAATTTCAATAAGTATAATCTAATTAAAATGGAATCATCTGCAGCATTGTTATTATTTATAATAAATATAATTATGTACTGTGCTTGATAAATAGTTTTTGCGTAGTCAAAAGCGTTTAAATTATAGCAGTTGCTCGGATACTAATAAAATTTTTATACGAATAAGAATTATTTATCGCTTTAAAGTTTTATTAAAAATTATATTATCTTCCTAAGATTTTGTTTAAAAAGTGTAGAATTTAAAGAAAAATTGAATATTTTTAACATCAAAGTTTTTTATCGAGTAGCAATCTGACAGCTGCACCCTTTTCGTACTTATACAATATAATCTTTAAAGACGAGAACACTATTCCTAAAAGATATTAATATTATCATTAACAGACAAAATATAAGAGTAGATCTTGTCCGTTTTCATAATATTATTTTAACTAGATTAGTTGATGATAGTGGTTACAGTACAAAACATGATGCAATCCATGACGTCATACAAAGTGGTGTATATAAGACAGCGTGATTTGGTTTCGTCATTGAAATATGTCACAAGATTCTGTCTCTCTTTTTAAGACAAGACTCAAGTTCACTGACCCATGTTTTGAAAACAAAGTGGGTGACACCATGTATTTTTTCATCAGACATGATGTCGAGAAGTTTGCCTGATATGTAACATAGATGTTGAAAATTGTTTAAAAACGTATTGTTTTGCTGATTTTTGAGGTATAATGTTCTATTATAAAATTAATTCAATAGGTCACAAGCTGAAAAAGTTGTTGGAAAAGTGATATTGTTTTGCAAATTGCCTGATTTTTGTTATTTTTCAATCAAGAAGGTTTCAACTTTAAAAATCTTTGCAATATTCGTAATGCTGATTGTTTTTCTTTTGCAACGAAACGCAAAATTTGATGTGAAATCGCGTAAGTGCAATCTTAGACTTTGCAAAATAGGTTTTGAAAGGATTAAAAGATTTTCTTAACAAACAGTTCTTTTATTAAAAGTTTTAACCACTATTTTCTTGTTTTCAAAGTCGAAAAAAATTATAAAAGTTTTACGTTTTGCTAAAAAGTGACTTCTTGACTTTTAACAAAACTTTTACTTAAAAAAAGCCACAATCAAACCGTTTTGAGGTTAGAAAAACTTGAAGAATTTGCATCAATCATTGTGCAACGCAAAACATGCAAGTTTTTTGTATCAACAGGTCAGTCGGTTTAAAAATTGTGACAGACGCAATAGTTTTTATGAGACGAGCCTAAATAGTCTTGGTTCGTTATTTTTCTGGAAGTAGTTTTCAAAAAGAAATAATAATAATAATCTTGGAATAAAAAGCGCCTTTACTTTGTTTGGCGAAAAGATAGTTTAAAAACAGATTAACTGATATTAAGAAAAAGCGCATTGTTTTCAAACAACTTAATAATCTATTGCATCGCTTTTAAAAGAAAAATTGAGTAAAATGCAAACAAAGAAATCTGAAACCGTGCAAAATAATGTTGAAGCGTTTTGTCCCTGTTTAACAACACCGTTTATGCTCTAAACAATACATACTCGCAAGCTTCGAGGTTTGAAAAACTATAATATTCACGAATTCACGAAAAATAATATTCACGAAAAGATTCGAGTCGAAATTAAAAAAATTAAATCCGTGTTGCTTTTCCATAAAAATCTGCAGCTGACGTTCTGTTGCTGGTATGCAGATACAAATTGAAAAACGGTAAAGAACAGCAAAAAATCTCGAATAAACCACAATTTTGTAGGATTCTGTCGGGGTTTTTTTGTTTGAAGAATTTAAAATAATGTAAATTTTTATCTAAAAGTTTCAAAATATGAAACGGTAAGTTTACAATTGCAGACTTTTCAAGAGTTTTTGAAGTATAAGCAATATAAAAATTTTTAATTTTCTTTCGAGCCCTATCCACAGTTGACATTTTTAGAAATGCGTTTACGGTTTTTCGTTTGGATATTTTACAGCTTCCCGATTAAAAGCTATGCAGAATGTCAGACTTTGATTGTCAAATAGATACGATTTAAATCTTTTACACCGTAGTTTTAAGAACTTAGCACAAATACCAGTGTGAAAAATGTGTAAATATATATTCATTGTCAATTTTCAATGTACTTTATTTTACACGGTCAAAACATTTTTAAAAATACAACCATAACACTTTTAACGATTCTGGTTTCATTAGAAACAGTTTGTTTGAGACGAGTTTCATTAGTTTTCTACTTTGATGATTCTCACTCGAAGAACAAAAACATGTCTTAAGCTCTTGTGCAATTACCATTGTTTGACGCGGATTGTTTCGGACAAGCTTTGAGTGCACAACCAAAAATTTGTTGCAAAAGAGCATAACGGATCTTGGTGTCTTCAATGCGTATGCTTTTTGCATATTTCACGTGAAGGTCAAGCAGCATCATTGCTTCTAATCTTTGACTTCTTTCCTTGGCTGTAACCGTGCTTTGCGTTTGACTGGTCAACATGGTACGTAGCTAATTTGTTGCAGGGGATCGAATTGGATTTTCTATATTTGGTCGATGTAAACTTGGACGTTCTTGGCATACTTTTTCCACATATTTCACACTTTGATTCATTAGAAGAAATTCTCACAAACGAAACCACTTATTTGCATGCTCGTACCACGGGTTGTCACGTAGTTTCCAGTGAAATAATTTTCCTCCACAATAGAAACAGCTGACACGGTCACCAGAACCCATACAATAAAATCCTGCGTCAACCAATTCGTGCGGCGTTGGACTTTTCTGATCATACCAAGAATTGGGAAAGGTTCGCATACGATCCTCTTTGTCACACATATGCGGTTTTTGCGAGTTTAAGCAGTGAAACATTTCAGCTTTTAACTCTCGAGAGACAGAATCTTGTGACATATTTCAATGACGAAACTAAATCACGCTGTCTTATATACACCACTTTGTATGACGTCATGGATTGCATCATGTTTTGTAACCGTTCTTTAGGAGACTTTTTCAATGCTGAGGTGTCTTTGCAGTAGAAGGACAGCTGCTCCAACCTCGTTACGGACAGCTGAAAGATTATTGGCATGTCCTTGCAATAGAAAGACAGTTGAAAATTTAGAACAACAGCTTTGACAAGATTACCGACATTTTTCAGCACAGGTTAGATTTCAACGCGACTTCGTCGCTTTGGGTGAGAATCAAGCTCGCAACTTTGTTACTCGGCACAAGTTAGGTTTTAACGCGACTTCGTTGCTCTGCCTGGGAATCGAACTCGTGGTTTTAGCTAGAGCTAGGGTTAGGATCCCCCGCCAGATCAGGCACATACCCGGCACAGACCCGGCACAGCTCCGGTACAATTCACATAAAATGACCCATCCCTAACTACTGATGATATTAAAATCAACTAAATTAACCAATCTTGGAGCAACCAGCGTATCTCATAAGACAAGAATGAGAAAAAAACAATTCTTAGAAAAAACTTGATAGTTATCAGAGGATTCAAAAATTTTTTATTAGTATAGCTCATTATTGCTCTCTCTCGGTATGATTACAAATATATTTTTACTCTATCAGTGCCACAACTTTACTTGGGAATCCGAAAGGACCAGATGAACTATGTAATCTAAATACCTGTGCTAAAGCAAAGCTGTGTTTGTTTTTATTTATGCCGGCTCCAGAAATAGTTTGCCGCGAGACTGAAGTTCTTTAAACAATTAGTTCTGTCTAATTACGATTGCTATAGAAAACTTCTCTTTACCAATAGAAAGAAACCACGGTTTCTGACTAAAAAAGAATACAAGGTGTGACAAAAAAAATCAGACTGTATCAACCACGCTCTTGGCATAATGCCAATCGGCAAGCCACTTGCTCACCGTGAAACACAACTTCTTAGCTCTGTTGTGTTGCAATTTTTTTTAACTTAACTCATTCCGTTTCTGTCTTTCAGACTTTCATGTAACATAGCGTTGGTAGCCTTTGTCACAATTTTGTTACTTTGTGTCGCGTTTGTTCGTACTCCGTGCTGTTGGTTGTTACGAAACTGTTAGTAGCTCAAGAATGGAACAACAAATCAACTTGAAGTTTTTGGTGAAACTGAGGAAGAACCCAACTGAGTGTTTTAAACTTTTTAAAGAGGTTTATGGTGAAGGTGTGATGTCGAGGAGGCAAATCTTCGAATGGTACAAACGTTTTGAGAAAGGCTGCTAGGAAGTGGAGGATGATTCCAAGACGGGACGACCTTCCACAACGAGAACAGATGAAAACATCACTAGAGTAAAGCAGCTGGTAGGTTGACAGTACGAATGATATCAGATAAGCTGAACCTAAACAGAGAATCAGTGCGGACGATCTTGGAAGGTCGTCCCGTCTTGGAATCATCCTCCACTTCCTAGCAGCCTTTCTCAAAACGTTTGTACCATTCGAAGATTTGCCTCCTCGACATCACACCTTCACCATAAACCTCTTTAAAAAGTTTAAAACACTCAGTTGGGTTCTTCCTCAGTTTCACCAAAAACTTCAAGTTGATTTGTTGTTCCATTCTTGAGCTACTAACAGTTTCGTAACAACCAACAGCACGGAGTACGAACAAACGCGACACAAAGTAACAAAATTGTGACAAAGGCTACCAACGCTATGTTACATGAAAGTCTGAAAGACAGAAACGGAATGAGTTAAGTTAAAAAAAATTGCAACACAACAGAGCTAAGAAGTTGTGTTTCACGGTGAGCAAGTGGCTTGCCGATTGGCATTATGCCAAGAGCGTGGTTGATACAGTCTGATTTTTTTTGTCACACCTTATATATTCACAAAATCAAAAGAATTAGATCAATTAAAACTGGCTCTCAAGCTTCAAGCAAAAGATAAAAAACTTGGCTCTCAAGCTTCATCAGAAATCAAAACGATTTACACCGCCAACAACTGCAAATAATTACTCAACTACTTAGTACTGACAAACTACAGAAATAAATTAGCACCCCGATGGCTAATATTAAACCTAATAGTTAGTCCACTACACTGTTTGAAACAATTATATTTCACTACAGAATTGATTTCCAAAGCGTCAACACTGACTCTTAAACATTTAAACAACGTAACACAGGCGACACAAACGATTCCTAAAGCACTTCTTAACTAGAATAAAACAACTGAAATTAATGATAAAATTTACAACTATTAATTTACAAATTATTAACAAAATATTTTGCATATATATATATATATATATATATATATATATATATATATATCAGTGGCGTGCGGTCAAGGCATGCAAGTCATGCGTTGCATGACCAAATATTTAGGAATTGCACGACGAACTTTTGCGCGATGAGGTAGATATCGTTGAATTGGATCAGAAATATTAAGGGAGACCGGATCTGGTTGTCCTCTGTCCTGATTGTCACATTCATTTTTTTGAGCATTTCGCAACCTTGTGCAATAATCACTTTAATTTTAAATCACGTGTCTTTACCTCTTTGTTTGCCAGATGTACTTTGACTTTGATTGAGTAAGCACAGTTTGAATAAAGTTTAAAATACTACTTTTTGCTAAAAATTCAAAAATTTTTTGTTTTTGATCAAGAAAGGATAGAACCAACTAGGATAGACGTATTATCAACATCGATATGTCGTTGGAGACGTAAAAGCATTGGCACTTTTGTAAAACAAGTCTTTATTTAGCTGATAGTATAGTTTTTGAATTAGGTTTAGTCGAATTCAAGATGGCAGGTCTGTACAGGTGTCACAAAAAATTAGTGAAGGTTGTCACACTGTGACAACCAACCCCAACAAACTATTTAATTACCTTGTTTTGGTGTGTTTTTAAAAATATAGCTCATCACGTTATGTTGAAATGTTAAATTTATATAAGCCTAATATGCCTAACAGCTGTTTTATTTATTTATGTAAAGATTAAAAGCAGAAATTAGAGACCGATTTACTACAATAAGTGTAAGCCTACTTTGAAATCCCCACTTTTTAACGTTGGCAGCAAAAAAATTGTTAAATTCTTGCACTCCGTCTTTGTTATTAAAATAGTATTTGCTTCATTGAGAAATGTTAAAGCAAATTTACAGCTTGGGAGATTTGAGACATCAAATGAAGTTTGCTTTTGAGATATAGGCCAACCAAGAGTAACTCCAAAATTTAACACGCACAAAACCGATAATAATTGTAAAAATATTTTAAATTTCCAGTGAAAATATCATGTTTTCATTTTACTGTTTAGGAAAGTTTATATATATGTACAGTAATTATAATAATGCCGCGTAATTATAGAAGGAAAAGTGAACGAGGCATACCTAAACCTGATGAAATGTTGAGAGCAGTTCGACACATTAAAAGTACCGGAGAGAGTATTCGAAAAACTGCTGAGAGTTTTGGTATCAATTACAAAACACTTTCACGTTATAGAAAAAAAATTTTCTGACGAAGAAATTAATGCAAAAGATTCATTTCCAACAACAACTGTGGGATACACCAGAAACAGGCAAGTGTTTACAGATGCACAAGAAATAATGATTGTCGAATATCTTCTAAAAGCATCGGATATTTTTTTTGGATTATCACCAAAGGAATACCGAAAACTTGCTTACAGATTTGCTAAAGCTAACAGTATAGAAATACCGAAAAGTTGGTATGACAAACAACAAGCTGGTCCTGATTGGCTTACATCTTTTTTTTGAAAAGACACCGCCAATTGTCACTCCGCACTCCAGAAAGTACAAGTTTAGCTAGGGCAAGTAGCTTTAACAAAAACAATGTTAATTCTTTTTTCCAAAATTTGAAATTAGTTTTAAATAGGCATAACTTTCAGCCATTGGACATTTTGAACATGGACGAAACAGGCGTAACTACTGTACGTAAGCCTGATAGAATTATTAAAAGACGTGGAACGAAACAAATAGGCGCTATAACATCGGCTGAGCGAGGTACACTTATTACTGTAGTAGGCACCATATCAGCTAGTGGAAATTCTATTCCTCCTTACTTTATTTTCCCCCGAGTAAAATTTCAAAGGCATTTCCTTAATGGAGCGCCACCTGGAAGCAAAGGAGATGCAAATCCATCTAGATGGATGACAGAAGAGCACTTTTTGGACTTTTTAAAGCACTTTGTTGAGCACGTTCGCTGCACCCACGAAAAACCTTGCCTTCTTTTACTAGATAATCACGAATCGCATATATGCATTAAAGGATTAGACTTCGCTAAAGAAAATGGCATTGTAATGCTTTCATTTCCGCCGCACTGTTCTCATCGTTTGCAACCGTTGGATCGATCTATATACGGACCATTTAAAAAATATTTTAATACAGTGGCTGATGAGTGGCATCTTAATAACCCCGGTAAAGGAATGACCATCTATGATTTGCCAGCTTTGGTTGCAATTGCATATACAAATGCTGTAACGCCATCAAATATTCAAGCAGGCTTTAAATCGACCGGGATATATCCTTTTAACAGCCAAATATTTTCTGACTCGGACTTTTTGCCAGGATATGTAACTGATCATGACATTTTATTGCCAGCAGCTGGAGAAGCAGGAACGACTTCCAACAAGACTCCGGAAAACTTATTAAAAAATCAGCTCTTTGGAAATAACGAGATTGCAAATAGCACTGCTGCTGATATAGTACAGCAACCTTCTACATCATCAGATGCAGCGGTAAATCCTTCCAAGCAAGGATCGGAAGCGCTGAGCAGTCCGTTGTTTAGTAGATCAGAAAGTATATCACCAGTTCAAGTTCGTCCGTTTCCAAAAGCTCAACCGCGCAGCAATAACAAAAGAAAAAGGTCGCAAAAACGAAAGTCAGAAATCCTGACTAACACCCCAGTTAAACAGCAATCGCACAGGCAAAGTCCAGCAAAAAGGTGCGATTACCTAAGAATGTACAATACAATTTGTTTTACATGTATAAAAATAGTTCGCCCACAAGACAAAAAGAGAAGAGAAAACCAACTGCCCTTGCTAAACAAGAATGGTATTGCCTGGTATATATGGACTCTTATTCCAATAGCAACTCAAAAGAGATTTGAGTGCAGTGTTTCTCATGCAAAAATTGGGCACATGAAAAATGCATTTCTTTTTCTCGAAGTTATGTGTGTCATAACTGTGATGCCAATAAAGAACCAAAGAGAAATTAATACATCCGTGTAACTTGTTCAAGATGAGCGTAAAAACATTTGAATTTTTCATTATTGTGCAACTAAATGTGCAGATTGCATGCCTATTTGGTTACTTATCCTTCCTCAAACACAGCTAGTGTAGCTCTGATCTTATCTAATTGTCATCTGACATGTATATAATATTTTCGTATTGTTTTTTATCAATAAATTTTTCGTTTAATCTTGGCGTCTAGCAAAATTTAAAAGCAACTGAGTGAGTGTCGACTCACGAATAGCTGTGACATTTTACCCCAATGCTTGTGACAACCAGGACAGATTTGTCCAGGTTGTCACACTTTAATTGAATGTTTTAAAACTGTTCAAAAACATGTTTATTGTTGCTGAAAAACCAAAAAAATACTCAACCAAAAAAATAAAAAAATAAAAAACAAAAGTTGCTGAAAAACCAAAAAAATAAAAAACAAAAAAATACCCAAAAATATAGCTGAAGACTTTAACTAAAGAAAAAAACAAAAAAAAATTTTTGAAAATCTACCAACTATTCGCTAGATTATAAAGTTTGAAATTTCTATCAACCAGACCCGGTCTCCCCTACTTGTTTTGGATGAAATCTGAGGCTGATCCAAGACGAAGACCTATTTTTTTGTGTTATTTTAGAGAATATCGTGAATTTAGGACGAAAAGTAAGAAAAGTGATAATCTTTTTTTTTTTTAGAGATTAGTGCATTTTGAGGTCGAAAAGTGCAATACCCGAAATAATTTCAGGCAATGACCTTTTTTTTTTTAGAGATCATTGCATTTCTGGGACGAAAACTGCATTACCAGGAAATGACTTCAAGTGTTGACCTTTTTTTGTTAGAGATCACCTTGAATCTAGGACGAAAATTGGTCTTAAATATAACCAGTTTTATGACCTAGTTTTGGCATAACAATTGCATAACTAGTCTCAGAGGTCACTGCACGCCACTGATATATAAAAAGGTAAGTGTTTTTAATTTAACTAATACAGTGCTTGATGGCCGAAATTAAAGCAAAGTTTATTTATTTAGATAAAACACTATACATAAAAATTAAAAAATTGTAGCAGTCTATTTCGCTAAAAAACGGCTTATCAGGCGATTATCTGAAGCATAATAAAAACAAAAATAAATATGCATAAAAATTAAATAGGAAATAAAATGAAAATTAAATATAATAATAAAATCTTTGAATGATTAACTGGATAGTCTCCTCACCTAATAGGGCGCAACTGCATAGGTATAAAGAGATCTTTTCTCACCAGCAAGTGACGTGGAATAAATGAAGCCTATACAGTATATACAGTGATACCTTGGCATACGAGCAACTTTACATAGGAGTTTTTTGAGATACGAGCTGCGGCTTGAACGATTTCCTTGCTTTGTCTTACGAGCCAGAATTTGACGTACAAGTCGCGGGTAGATAGCGCAGCCATTCGTAAGATCCCAAAACGCACAGCTGCCGCGCAAGTTTTTATTTTGAAGACCCTTTTTAATTTTCTTTAGCTTTTACTTGAAAAAAATTTTTTGACTAAGCGTATTTGATTTTGGTTGTATGCCCCCCTTTCAAAAATCTTTGGTATGCCACTGCCTGGCGGCACCGGGTTGATAAATGTTAAAGATGGCCAAGATGCTCCATTTAATACTTGGATCCTTTTGCATTATCGATGGCTTCCCAAAAGGTTTCGTTAACTTGGTCGTATTTCTTTTTCTCAAAAAGAAAACGGAAAATTAAATGGTTCAATCTTCTACAGTGGAACCCCGCCATTCGTACGCCTCTCTATTCGTACAACTCGCTATTCGTCCAACATGTTCACATAACTTTTGACTCGTTATTCGTACGCTGCTCCGCGATTCGGACCCACACCGTGATTTATAAAGCAAAAGAAGATAAATTACAGCAACTGTTGTGTTTGATAATAATCGGTTGTCCCTTAACATAAGAATAAAAATTAATTTTACCTTCTAATTTACCTTCAAATTATTCCAATTTAGTACCTACAGGTGAAGTGTAATTAAAGTTTTATTGGTTTAATAAATCTACTTAGTGTATATATTTTTTTGGTTTTTATGTAATATGTGCTTAAGTACGTATTATTAGGGATTACTTGGTAATTATCTGTCTGTCTAGAACAGATTAATCCAATTTACATTGTTTTCTATGGAAAAAATTAATTCGCCATTCGTACAACTCGCAATTTGAACAGACTTCTGGAACGGATTGTGTACGAATGGCGGGGTTCCACTGTATTTAGCGAGAACGTAAAGACCATTATTGAAAAAAAATTTTTCTTAACCTATTTGAAAAATACTTCTGCTCTCATCATCGTTTTTACAAAATTTGTAACAAAAACAACGTGAAGATCAGCTACAGCTGTATGCCGAACACGGCAGCGATACCGTCCAGATATAACAAAGCATCTTGGAATCAAAAAACACCACTGTACATCCTCCTTGCAACTGTCGACGCAAGATTGAATTTCCACCAAATGGCAAATGCCGTAAGAAGTCTATTATTTATAAAGCCAATATTTTAACTGGTGACAACGTCGCTCCCAAATACTACTATGGCTGTTAGGAAACGGAGTTTAAATTCCATTTTTACAATCCTCGCCAGTCTTTCAAAAACAAGCAAAAAAGAATACAACTGAGTTAACAAAAGCCTTTTGGAAAGTCATCGATAATGAGAAGGATCAATGTATTAAAAGGATTATCTTGGCCATCTCTAACATCTATGGACCCAATGCCGTCAGGTGTAATCTCTGTCACGATGAAAAGCTTTTCATCCTCCTGGCGGACCCATCATTGATTCTTAGTAAAAGAACAAAGCTCAACGGAAAATGTCTGAAAAATGTATAACATTTGTTTTCTTTTAAAGGAATCTGAGTTTTTATAAAATTTATTGCTGGGAGCGCTGCCTACAATCATAAAAATAAAATAATGAAACCGCAAGAGAAATATTATGGTTAATATTTTAAAAATAGATGGTGCAAGTCTGTTTTTTTAGTTTTTTCAAAACTGTTTTTGTTTTATACAAAATCAAGCAAATGAAGAGTCATAACAGCGATTGAAAAAAACATCAAATGCGAAGCATGATTTTGAAGGCTCGCAAATCAACAATGAAACTTGTGATGATATTATTAAGATTTTTTCGAAACCTCGTTTACACATGATTTTTGTTGAGTTACATTAACGTAAACTTTTATGAAAACTACTAACCTAAGAATAAAAGTTTAAATTTGTGAAAAGATTCGTATTCGGCCAAAGTTCAAGCAAATCATGCGTGGTTATTGGAAACGCGTCATGGTAATCTACTACAACAAATAAATTTGATTATTAACAATCAAAAAAAGGTTTTGGAATTTTTTTAAAAACTACATTTGTTCACTATCACAACTTACAACTTTACTTGGGAATCCGAAAAGACCAGTTGAACTATTGTAGGTAACCCCAATATCTGCGCTGAGGTAAAGTTGTATTTATTTTTCTTTACGTCTGCTTTAGAAATAGTTTGCTGCGAGACTGAACTTCTTAAAACATTTAGTCCTGGCTAAGTGCGAATGGATTTGCTAAAAAATTCTCTCTACAGAAAAAGACCACGGTTTTTGTTTATAAAGAATATATTTATAAAATCAAAAAAACTTGACTCTCAAGCTTTACCAAACTTCAAAGCAATTCCCAGCTCCAACAACTGCGAATAATCACTCAACAACTTCGTACCGACTAACTATAAGAATAAATTAGCGCCTCGATGGCTAATATTAAACTTAATAGTTCGTCCACTACGCAGGCTAAAACAATTTTATCTCACTATGAAATTAATTTTCAAGGTGTCAACACTGACCGTTAAACAATTTCAACACAGTCATACAAAACGATTTCTATCACCTATTTCAATCGAATGAAAAATTTTACGATGCTACGCGTATTTATATAAATCAGCTAACGTTACGAAATAAGAATCGAAGCTACTACATCGGGCCAGATTTCTTAAATTAATTATTATATTACATTTAGGAATTGGCCGAAGCAGTCTATGACACCACAATATAACCAGAGGCATGGTAGTAAATAAATCACATAACTAGAAATATCAGATCAGCTGTTAATTGTTGTAGAATATTCCAGTCAATTGTTTCTTGAACGTTTTAAAAAAAATTACGTAAAATTTTAGCAAAACGTCACAATGCCTTTAGAACTACAATCCATGCGCTAGAAATAACAATGATTAAACGAATCTTTAAGATATACATATAAGAACAGCTTGCAGATAAAATAAGAACAACTTGTATCTAGATAAATAAACAAGTAAAAAAAGGGGATGTACCAACTACGCAATCACTACGTAACAATGAAAAAGATTACGACATAATCAAAAGCTTAAAAATTACTATAGACCGAAAATCAACTAGAGAATTATAAGGTTAAGACTAAAATTAGGAATGAAGTGTGACACTAACCTTACAATAAATTGTTTGGTTTGCATAAAATCTACTCAAGGCATTATTGTTGCGATGCATTAAGTTTCTATACTAAAATTTAAATTACTTTTGGTTTTACAGAAATACATTTCAATCTAGCCTATAGGTAAGTATTACATATGAAAAAACTACATATGCCGAAAAAAAGTTAAACGTTCAAAAATAAAACAAATACAAGAAAAATAATAAAAATAACAGCAATACAAATACAAGATCATTTTTGAAATAAGTTTTTCTTAAAGCGTTAAGATATAACAATTTTTCTCGCAGCTTTTGAAGAAAAAAAATGATGTCATAAAAAATATCACTGTTATTCAACATCAATATGATTGTTGTCATAAGTTTCGAACCTCTGACAAACCACTTCAAGATAATAGTAATCTTTTACGTCATTCACCGCTCTCATTTAAACCACGCAATGTCTTCAGTTAGTTTTTGTTTAACACTTTAGTTCAAGTGCTGGATTCTGCAGGTATGTTGTGTTAGGTTGATATGTTAACTTATTTTGTGATTTAGAGTATTATAATTTTAAGTTAATTAAAGCTAACCTTGTTAGTATTGTAAATTCATAACAATTGTTAATACATGAAATATATTTTCAAAGATTAGATTCAGAGGTTAACAAAATAAATTTAGCCGACATTCAGATCTCATTTATTGGTACTGCTTGGCTTGGTCACAAAATGCCCGTTTAGCAAGGTATCTGGATAACACGTGACTGATAACCTATAACGCTAGAGATAGTGTTACAATAGTCCTTTTTTACAATATTGTGCGTAAAAATAGGCATTCTCACCTTATTGCTTTTGTTCCCTAACAAAAACGCAGAGGTTTATCGGATGATTTTTTCATTTTTTTGGCACATTTTCCATAAGTTGTCGTGTCGGAGTTGGACAGCTGGGTTTCCGGAGAAGATGCAATAAGAAAATCCGTTACTGATTAATTCGTGTCAGTAAGCGGAGAATTCGTTTGTTCGGATTTTGAATAAACAAGTTTTAACTGTATACTCTTTTTGCGTACACGTTCTAGTAAAGAGCTACGCTTTTTCAATATATATTCTGATAGTGTTAAAGCATAATTTCTTTATAGTTAACAAAAATTATTTTGTTTTATATATTATATATAGATACAAAAATATTTTTTTCTTTATTTTCAAAGTAGGCTACTAATCCTTCAATAAATTCTTTTTAAATAGACTCACTTTATGCAACGCCGTACGAGCAAAACAATAACATTTTAACTCGATATTTCAATATTAAAATGTAAACACAGTAAAAGTCTTTACAATTTCACAGTTTTATATTGTAAAATAACCGAAAAAAGAAGCTAGAGAAGATATTATACAGTACAGTAGATGTTGTTTTCTTTGCTGTAAACTTGGGTTTAAAAAGAGTTGATGCTTCAAATATAGTATTTCAACAGAATAGTCATCTCGATTTTCGTATTGTACTAAAAATAGCAGCAACAATGTTTTTCTTCTAAGTTTAGCTGCTAAAATAGCTTTTCAATTAAAAAAAAAAAAAAAAAAAAAAAGAATGAATAATTATTCTAATAACAAAGAAATTCACTTCCCATTCTACATTTACGATTGGAAGAGTGAAATAAAAAGTCCATTTCAATGATTTTCTCGGCGAGCGGAGTGCCGATGCGGCTTCCATATAAGCGTCCTTGCGTCGGCGAAATCTTATTGCTAAAGAGTGAAACTTGATCAGGAAGAACTTTAGGAGTCTTTGGTCGTCCACGTGGGTCAAAATCTTTTAAAAATCCATAATTTCGATTCCTGTGTGCAATAAAAAAGACGAAAAAGTAATTTAAAAATTGTTTTTTTCTCTATTTAATATTTATAAGACTTTTTTTAACTGATTAAAAAATACAAATTTTTGCAAAACATACTTTTTTAGACTTTAGTTATGTAAATGTATATTTATATAATTTTTAAGACTTTATATAAAGTATATACTTTAACAACATTTTTGAATACCGTTCAAAGTCTCAGGAAAAAAATTGGTATGTTATTTGGTAAAAATAAAGTCATAGCTTTAAAATAACCAAGCTTGTTTTGAAATAAGCGCATTTACAAATTCCAAAAATTATTATTTAATTTTCTCCAATCTTTGAATCAATAAGAAAAAAATAACCTAGATTTTAATTCAATTTTGTTTAATACAAGCAGGTTTACCATCCGAACTGAACTAAAACTAAGCTCGGGTAATTACCCAAAATGAAAGCACACCAAAACTTGGAGGCTGTAGTTGCTTAATTTGAAACTGTTTTTACTGGCAACGTCAAGTAAAAACTAAAAAAGATCTTGATATTTAACTAAAAATGACCTTTTGAAAAAGTTTTTTTTTGCTTTCAAATTGACACTGCCAGTAAAATAAGCATTTTGACGATTTGTCTTGAAAACTTTGAAAACTTTTTTAGAAATACACCTGTACTAAAAACTAAATATCATCAATTCAATGAAAACTAAGCATTTCACTCTAAAAATATGCACATTTTTTAGAAATAACACATTAAAGTTCTCTAAGACAATGTTCATAAAAGTAAGGACAAATCTTAGGAATAAGCACGAAACAGTAACCCTGAATATAGGTTATAAGATCTGATTTTTTGCAAGTGCGCGATAAGATAAAAAATTTCATTTTCAGATTTCTGGCTGTTTAATTTGTTTTTCTTAACGTTAGAGTAATGTTGACCTTTTTTGATGATAATATTAATACTTTTATTCAATATCAATACAGTAATAATAACATACCGCTCTGCACCCAAATCCTTAAAAGAAATTCGTATGGTGTCAAAGCGGTTTTTCAACAAAAAAAAACACAAGCACAAAGATATACAACATTTACAATGAACATAAAAAAAAATAATGGCAAAACAGAACTTACGACTATTACTTAACATTGTGTTTATATATTGCAACATGGAAGAATTAATTATCGAAAATATAAAAGAGATACTACTGACATAGATGGCAAAACACGCAATATCACGCTAATCAAAGCTTTCGAAAAATTGTGTATAAATAGACCATAAGCAACAAATTTGTGGGTGTTTTAAAAATGGTTCCATCTGTTACATCAATTAATCAATAGTTTTATTTTTAACCGATAAATAGCAAATCTTCACTGAAAAACTCGTATCTGTGGTCAAAAAACAAGTGACAAAAAATATGTCCTACCGTAGGCCTCCGCTTCTCGACCAGTTGGCTGCAAACAGGGGCGTCGGAAGCTGCAATATTTATAAAACGCGGAGGTACAGGGGGCAGATTGTGCTTACACGCTTGTCTCTATTATTATAGTCTCGACCTCGACGAAAGTAATTTCAAAAAAGATTGAAATATCTTTTAGACAAGGGGTCACCAAATTTTTTCCAAAAAAGGGCACAAAGCAAATAATAGTAGTTTAACAAGCAGTGATGGACTTACAAAAGGGGGCGCGGTGCAAAAAATAAGGGGGGCACTATTTAGTGTTCCAAAGGAAAGTGATCTCTAAAAAAGGTCCTCATTTTAAGGGGGGGCATTATTTAGTGTTTCGAAACAAAGTGATCTCTAGAAAAAAAAGTCATCACTTCAGGAGTGCCATTGTCATGGTGCTAGTATGAAAAAATAGATCTCTTGCTTAGGGAGGGCCACTTTCTGACGCTTTTTAGGGGGGGGCTAGTACGGCCGCACCACTCACACTGCACTAAAACCATCACTGTTAGCAAGGGAGCAAAGTTTTAAAAAAGTTGCTTTTTTCTTGAAAAGGCAGTCTCAACAAACGTAAATTTAAGCGTTTAGGAAAAAAATTTACAAAAATATTTAGTGAGAACCAAAATAATGAAAAAAAGTTTAAAGGTAAAAATCTTCTTCGTAGCAAAGTGGAGGCCAAAAAAAGACTTGCATGAGGAACGCTAAATGTTTTTGAACCAAAAACCATTTGGGCCGATCAAAAGCATTTGCAAGCTCTGTAAATAGAACACCGGAGCTAAATTTCACAAGTGAAAAAATTTTTTCACAACAGCAAATAGAATTGGAATCACTGTTTAAGCTTTTCGCCAAAAACTTTTTATGAGAAATTGTAAGAATGAAGAAGGAGAATTTGTAAGAATGAAGAAGGAGCGAGACGAAGTTAGTTATAAAGTAAAGAAGAGAGGGCATATTGTCAAAGAGTGATACAGCATAAACGGAAAAAAAGCTAAGGGTTTCAAGCCGTATAAAAAATAGGGTTAAAAGGTTTAATGAAAGTAGCTTCTAGAGCGGAAATGTAAAACGTAGAACAACCTTGAACAAGAATAAAGAATCTGTTGTCGCTGCAAGGAAGAGCGCATTGCATGTTGACCAATGGCACAGGCGTGAAAAAGGCGATATTGAGCGTATTGCTGATATTGTAGGAAAAAATTTATCTTTTGTGGTAGTAAACATTTTGCAAATCAATTTTTTTTCTTCATCAATCTTCATCAATCTCTTTTCTCTGCTAAAGTAAAAACTAGCGTTGATGAACATCAGCTGCAACATTTTTCTAAGGGCATTCATGAAAGTCTTGAAATAAATGTAGCAGCATCACAAATGTGTTTGAATGATTCTTCACGATAATAACGTGGCATCAGCTCTTAAAAACATTATGATAGGGGCAACATTTTCAAAGCCAAACCATTCATCCAATGATTGAGCCAATACACAATCTAAAATTGAAATAAAATAATTATTGCGATAATATTCGTCAGAATTATTATTTGAACATTTCCTCTATTCTGCTGGTTTCACATCACCGATGCATTCTAAACTCATCCCCTCATATTTCTGATATTAATTTTTCAGCTTCAATAAAAATATCGTGAAACTTTCACCAGCTACTGCTCACAGGTTTGGTACAGTGGACGTAAAAGTAAGACACAACTATGCATCGTAAGATTTCCTAAAATGTTAATTCACATTCTGCAATCCTTCACTGACATACATTATGTGAACCATTACAGCCTCGCAGATTTTCATCGCAATAAATAATTGAGTAGATTGATCCTTAGACAACAGAACTGTTGAGTCAGATGTGGTATCTCATGTAAATATTTTTGAAGCAGCTGGGATATGATAGGCCTGAGAGTCGTATCTGTATCCCTATCGTGTAGCCTTGTAGAACATAGTCCAAGTAAACGGGGTCTTTTGTTTCGCCTGAACAGTTTCTAGTTTTTGAGTTTTGCTAGTGGACGATTTGTATAGTCACAAGCTTTGTTAAAAGTAGAGAAAATGTCCAATTGTGAGTAAACTCACGAGATTTTGACAAGACTAAATTCAGTATGAAGCTAAAGCACTGGATATGCAAGAGTGTTTTTATTTTGAATAATACTTACACGCTTTTTCTTTTTAATTGCCTTAGCAGAAACACTATCGTAACTTTGGTTTCTGCATTTTGCAATGTAAAGACGCAACTCTTTTTCTTGTCCTTTAAGAGCAGTGTTATTCTGTTTTCACTTTCATGAATAATTTTATGCATGACTAAAGCCTTTTCAGCTATTGTGCCACGAAGCGAAGTAATAGAATGGAAGCACCGAATCAATGGCGAACAATGTATTTAGTCATATGGTTGCGGTTTTTCAAAACACAATTGCATCATTCTGTGGTGTCCCTGGGAACGACACTTTACGGCACTTTCTTATGCTTTGCGGCCTAAGCAAGTAGCTCAAATTTCAGTTATATCTTTAATAAAACTAAAAATAAAAAATAAAAATTTTTGAATGGACAGCAATATTTTGACATCTTGGAAAGCAGGTCGGGGTAATCGCATAACGGTTCTTTTAATCATAAACCTATTGCTTACGACATTTTTCTGCGAGTCAGGAGAATAAATAGACGTGATAAAAAGTACGGACAAGGACACCTCAGTTCTCAATTCTGGCGCAAAATAACTTCCTTTCTTCTAAGAGACATCTTTACAAGTGTATTTTGTGCCTCGAAAAACATATTCAAAGCCCAAAATATCAGATTGTTTTCGAATTTTTTTGTTGATGAACAGGTTGAGATGGCGACGATGCCCCTATTGCCCCCCCGATTTATAATGCTATGTTTGTAGCAAAATGATATCTCATGGGGTCAATGGGCTAAATCAACTTAGTATATTTTAACAAAGTTGAATGGATATCTAATAATGATTTTGCAATGCCCAAAAGTGCAAGCGAAAATTTTCTTGTAATCTTTTTTTGATATGAAGTTTTTTGAGCTATTTTACGCTATAGTGACAGGTCTTTATACTGGTGTGTGTATACAGTGTTTTTTTTAAGGCGATTTGAGGAACCGAAACGGTTTCTCAAAATTGTCCAGCGGTCTCTCAAAATCTGCTTCTACAATAGTGTAAACAAAGCTAAGTACGCTCAGGAACATTAGGAAAAAAATTAGCGGTCTTTCAAAATTGCTTAGAGGTTCCTCAAGCCAAACCTTAAAAAAAACACTGTGTGTATACACAGTGGTGGGCAGTACCGTGTACTAAAGTACTTCGTCTTTTTTTTTGAGCTTTAAGAGCGGAGTCAATAACTGCGAACTCCGCATTAGTATCATGCAGCATTGCAGCTGCTTCAAAAACGATCATTATATTGCATAAGTCTTGAGTCATTGGAAGTTTTTTTGCAAGCATTGCGACATGTTTTTGTTTTTTGTATCAATTGCAGCTTCAAAGGAGTTTCTTGATGTAGGCCTATACTGTAGTTGTTATGAGTTCCACTAGTATCTGCAGTTAGCTCTTTTATTTATACGGAGTTACACGATAGTTATACGACTGAATCTGTAAGTTATACTAATAATTTATCACGCGATTAACCACACTTATCAAACCAGAGAGAAGAAGGCAGTAGAGCCGTGCGCTATGACGTCACATACTATAACAACCCCCTTTTAAGAAGCTTTTTAGCGAAAAGGTTGTCTAAGAAAAATATTAGTACGTTGTACGAGCCCGATTAATAAACATGCAACAAACTATATACAATACGGCACAAGCGCTATGAGTTTTACGCTACTTCATACAAAATCCCTTAAATGATCAGGAAAGCGTTTTTGTCTCACGCTTCGCCGCGAGGTTGGAGATGGTGGGAAGACTTCATCTTCAAAATGGACGTGACGTTCGTCTGATGTCATCATTTCCTCTTTGGGGTCTCCCCCTTCGGTGAGGAGAGGGCGAATAAAACGTCTATTGCGCCAACAGACTCGACCGCTCGGTAGTTTTATGTGATAGTCGCGGTTTCTCCCGACGCCGATGATGAGTCCCGATCGCAACCATTTTTTTGTAATATCGTCTTGAATTCGAACATGTTGTCCGATTTTTAGTGGATTGAGGTGTTTTGCGCGTTTATTGTATTCGGTTTCTGCAGCCACTTGTAGATTTGATAAAGCTGCGTCCCACTTGTCGAATTTGTTTTGCCAATCTTCCTTGAAATATTTCAGTTTAGCTGGGACGATTGAACGTAGCGGGGCGCCGTATAAAATTTCGGCTGGTGATAACCCATGGGCCTTGGGTGTGTTAACCCATTCGATTAGGCCGCTGCTAAACTCATCGCAGTCGAGACTACCATACTCAGCAGTTTTGGCAACAAGGTGCTTCATGGCTTTCACTGCTGCTTCTGCGTGTCCGTTTGACTGTGGGTAATGTGGAGTACTTATGGTGGAAGTTACTCCCCATTTCTTGAGAAACTGTTGAAACTTGCTTGATGTGAATTGCGGTCCTCCGTCAGTTCTGATTCGTACTGGTACCCCTGTGTCCACGAAAAATTTTCTTATAGTGCTGATTATCTGGTGTGAACTAGGGTCATGAGAGAACTCACTGAGCTTAATCCATCCCGACAGACGGTCTACATAAACCAGGTAAGTCTTACCGGCATAATAAAATAAATCTGCAGATACGTCTTCAAAGGGTCTTGATGGGAGGGGATTGCGTTGTAATGGTTCCTGTTGCAAGCTTGGTTGGTGCTCTTGGCATTTCGTGCAGGCTTCAACGGTATTTTTGATGTCGCTATTGATTCCTGGCCAGTACACTATTTGACGCGCTCTTTGTTTTGTTCTTTCGATGCCTTGATGTGAGGCATGTAGCTTTGTCAGTATTTCTTTTCTTTTCTGTACCGGCACTACAATGCGATGGCTGTTCAGGAGAATTAATCCATCTTCGAAAGTAAGCTGATCTTTCAGCTTTTTGAAAGGTTGAGCTAATGGATATTCGTTTCCTTTTGAAAAGTTGCTTTTAATAGCAGTGATTAATTGTTGTGCTGCTTCGTCCTGCTGAGTACTTTCTTTTAAGTCTTCCAGCATTGGATCGATGAATGTTTCTTTTGTAACTTCTGGGTCTTTTCCTCTCAGAATTGTAGAAACGTTTTTGCAGATCATTCTGGTTGTGTCTACGTTTATGATATCTTTTGGTTCTGGGTCGCGGCACGGTGCTCGTGACAACGCGTCGGGGATCACATGGTCTTTGCCTTTTCTCCAGGTGGTGCGGAATATAAAAGCGCTGAGTTTTTCTTTAAGTCTCTGAATCCTGGGATTATCCACCATATCGAGTGTCTGGGTATTCAGGATTGACTCTAATGGCTTGTGATCTACTATCAGCTCGAAATTGGGTAAGCCTTGCAGATATATGCGGCATTTACGCATAGCCCAAACAACAGCGAGCAATTCCAGTTCAACCATAGCGTAGTTGGACTCAGTCTCAGTTATAAAACGTGATCCTGCTTGAACCAATTTCCACGTTTCTTGATGTTTTTGCAAAAGTGCAAAACCTAGACCTTTCAACCGAGATGCATCTGTTTGCAGCATCGTTTCCAGATTGGGGTCGAATGCAACCAAAATATGGGGGCTACAAAGAATGTCTTTTGTCTTTGTAAATGCTTCTTCATGCTGGGGTGACCAGAGAAAAGCATTTTTTGGTTTGAGCAAGTCCCGAAGTGGGCCTGCTGCTTCACTGAGTAGGTGAGTAAATCCGCCCAGCTGGTTTGCCATACCCATAAAAGATCGTAATTCAGTTATGTTTGTTGGAGCAGGGAATTCAGAGATTGCTTCAATTTTTGTGGGGTCTGCTTTAATACCGTCGCTGCTCACTATATATCCGACATATCTCACAGCACTTTGTAGTAACTGCACTTTCTTCGGATTAAGAGTAATACCGTGTTCTCGACATCTGTTTAGTACAGCCACTACGGTATTCAAGTGCTCCTGTGCGGTTTCGCCTTGAATAAGAATGTCATCTACCACTTTTTCGACTTTTTCAATGCCTTGCAGAGCTTCATCGCCTCTTGCGCAATATTCGTCTTGAGAAGAAGCTAGTCCCATCGGAGCTCGAAGGAATTTAAATCTTCCGAACGGCGTAATGAATGTGGTAAAGTCTTGACTTTCTTTTTCTAAAGGTACTTGCCAGTATCCTTTAGTGGCGTCTAATGTTGAGAAAAATTTAGACGAAGAAGAAATATTCGAAATAGCTTCAGCAGGTGATTTAGATGGATGATATGGACGGCGTACGTATTTGTTCAATTTCTGCAAATCAATACAGAGACGAATTCCACCATTAGGTTTTTGTACAACGACCATAGGGTGCACCCAATCAGTTGCTTCTGTTACTGGTGCAATGACTCCGGCTTGTACGAGTTGGTCAAGCTCTGTCTTCACCATCTTTCTGAAAGCTAAAAATATTTGGCGTGGAACAGGTAAAGCAAATGGAACAGCATCATCTTTCAAGGAAATTTTCATGGGTTTACTGTTCATTTCCCGTAATGTTGTGTCTTCAGAAAACACATCGCTGTACGATTTTATCAACTTGTTCTCAATTTTACTAATTTCTGCTTCAGTTGGGTTCTCTGATATAATAAATCTTGTGTTCTCTGCTTTTAATATGCTTGCTAATTTTCGAGGTGTTTTTGATGAATTTATCGGTTGAGGATACGTGTCAGGTAGAATGTTAACCTGTTGACATACGTACCAAGCAAGCAAAAAATCTTCTACCTCAGGACAGACGTAAATGGTTTCTTCCACGAATCGGCCGCAGTATTCGATAATGCATGGGAAGGTCCCCACGCATGTTACGGTCTGCCGATTTACTGCACTAAGAGTGTCTTGACTTGGCGGCTTTAAATTATCAAGGTCTATTCCGAGCCGTTGAATGATGTTTACCCCAACAAGACTTGCTTCAGCACCTGTGTCTGGTGTAGCTTCTGTGGAAACTAACGGGTTACGATGTTTAAGAGAAAAAAGATTAACAGTTATTTTGGGCGCCGCGGAGTTAGCGAAATTTGCGTTAGCATTGCATCTACGCTTTATTTGTCCCGTTAACTTTTTCTTCGTTTCTTCGCGTCTGTTAAACCCGGGTTTGTTGTGAAAGCACACTGATGTAAAGTGACCTTTTTTGCGACATATTAAGCACTCTGTATCCTTTGCGGGACAGTAGGTTTGACCTTTTGGTGGGCAGGTCTTTTTACCGCATTTTGTACAGGGCGTTTTAGTGCGCTCTTTAGATTTAGAGAAATTTCGGCGAAATTTGCTTTGGTACGCTCTTCTCTCATTCAACTGTCGGCTTATTCGCGCGTCGTCTAGTTTTGCTGACTCTTCCGATCTGCATAAATCAGTGACGGTCTGAAGATCAGGTAATGGGGACATGGCTAGGAGCTTTGTTCGAGTCTCTTTGTCATATATTCCCGATATGATTTTTGTGACTAAACGACGATTTAAACATTCATTGCACAAGTCTGCGTCTCTCGCCAAAGTTTTAATCGCGATTAAAAACGAATCGAAGTTTTCGCCAGCCGCTTGCTTTCTCTCTTCAAATGCGACGCAATCTAACGCTATATTTCTTTGACTCCGGATGTAATTTTTAATTTTGTCTAACACTTCGTCTGATTTAAATGTCGTATCATCCGGGATAAGAAGTACGTGTTCTACGGTTTCTCGCATGTCCATCGAAAAAAAACCGCGAAGCAATGCCAACTGACTGCTCAATGGCAGCTCTGTTGCAAGCGAGACGGTAGCATAATCGTTGTACGATTTACGCCATTTCGCAAATTCAGCTAACGAAATTCCCACCTGCAGTGTGGAAGGCTTTTGTGCCTCCGCTTTGGTTCGCCTTGCCTCGTTGTTAGAATTGTTGACGTCAATGGTTTGCTCACGTGATTCGCTTCTTTCGCTATTCGCGCTTTGAGGCAGCTGCTGTTGCGAAAATCGTTCGATTATTTGTTGCATTTGTCGCTGACTTTCGAGCTGCATTTGTCTCTGATTTTCGACATTCTGTTCTTGTGTTTGTCTTTGCATTGACAACTGTGCTTCTAAAAAAGTTTTTAACCAAGAAGGAGGTTCATCATTATTAATGTTACTATTCGCGTTTTGATTAGATTGAGATAATTCGGCTATACGTTTGTTTGCTGCTTCTAATTCTGCTTGCAGCTCTCGCTTGTTTTTTGCCATGTCTCTTTTATCTTCAATCTTTTACAAATCTCCGATCACGAACTTGCAGTATACTTTTATAATGGTTCGTAAGCTTATTTTCTTTAAACAAATTTATAAGCTGACTGTCGACGACGCCATGTTATGAGTTCCACTAGTATCTGCAGTTAGCTCTTTTATTTATACGGAGTTACACGATAGTTATACGACTGAATCTGTAAGTTATACTAATAATTTATCACGCGGTTAACCACACTTATCAAACCAGAGAGAAGAAGGCAGTAGAGCCGTGCGCTATGACGTCACATACCATAACAGTAGTAGTATTATCACAAAATGACATTTGTTATAGTAAGTGTTTACCAGTACTTTCTCCATCTTTCCGGTACAAGTTACTATATACTGTAGTTAATTTTAAGTAGGGTCAGGTTTAGGAACGTTTTACGCACTTCATAGCCAGTAGCCCTTTTACTACTTTTCGTTTAGGCTCAGCTTTCTCAGGCTAGTAAGACAGTCTGGACAGACTACCATTTTAGTTACGTCTCAACTAAAAACTAAAAAAGTAAATTAAAAATTCTAACCCACTGTAATATCATGACATTTTGTGAAAGCAATTATCTGCTAGATCTTCTGGTTGCTTGCGGGCCCGCATATGTATTATTTAAATAAGCAGGTACGGTATCGCTTAAAAGTTGCCCTTAGTATAACACCTTCAATGTTTTTGCACGAGTCCTGAGGATAAATAAACTTGAAATAAGATAAAAATCAATAAAAATTTTAAATCTGGAAAACGAATGATGTCCCGGTACCGCGGTACTTCTGAGAAGTACCGTGCCCACCACTGTCCGTACATTTATTAGATCCCTTTTGGACTGGCAACTTACACGCAAAAATATGACAAATAAGGTGTAGTACTAGCAGGTGTTCAAGTCTTTTTACTAAGTACTCGTATTTCCTATCTATTTTGTCTACATGCTATAATGTATAACTTGGGCCCGCTAAAGTCAATAAAGTCAAGATCTTTTCAGGGTTTTATAACGTCATGAAACCTACACAACCTTATAGTTTCGGTTGTTTTTGTTCAGAAGTTTTTTTTTACTGAGTTTTATAGGTCAAAATAAAGTCAAAATTCATCTTATCGAATTTCACATAGAAAAACTCATTTTTGCGTATTTTTGCAATTTTTTGAAAGGCTATGAACAGCTTTAATATTTCTTTCTGCATTTCATAGTAGGTATTCTAAAACTTTTGGGGCTACGACCCCTCTACGTCAATTGAGCTCCGTTTGAGGTTCAATAAATTTTATTTTTAAGCGTTCAATTCCGGTTTAGGTTCAATGAATAAAAACGATTAATAGGGGTTTACGGATCCGGTTCGAGGCCCTGATTTTACTACAAGAACTTTTGTTTCAAATTTTGATCGTTGCTGTTTATCCGGTGTTTTCACAGTATTTGTTATCGCAAATACTTTGACTGCATAGTTTAATGTAAGGGCAAAATTTCTCTTTGCAGCCTTTTACTCTAACTTGAAAGGAATATTTATGGACTACCACGTAATAAACTTATCAAAATAATGGAAAAAATAACGTGTTCTTATTGATATGGTCCTAATGTCGTTTCTTTTTTTTGTTTTTTTCGATGAAAAATATCTATATAAATAAAGCGAAGATCTTATTTTGGTCTTCCTTCTTTTACATGAAGAGAATGAAGACAAGACGCACAGATGGGCCGCAACAATTGTTTTCTAACTTTTCTGGTTCGCTATGTTAAAAAGCCAGGCCACATAACGCATCACGCGGTAAAAAAAATGTTATACAAATTTTTACGTATATTGTTTTGTCGCGGATTTATTTTTTTCAACAATAGATATAAGTTTTCTGCTGCTAATCGGACGAAAAATAAAACTATTAATTGACTGAACCTCTTTTTTAAAATTTAACAAATTTGGAGCTGAGTCTACAAATAATTTTTTAAAGAGAATTCGATGGAATAGTTGAGAAAATAAAAAATTGGGTTATATATCTATAATGTTCTTTACTTGAACTAATTAGATTATTACTAAAGCAACTTTATCTAATTCAACATCACCAAGCCGCAAGTGTTTGTCTTATATTGTATTGTTTTTATAATCAATTTTTACATCTGATCTTCAAGTCCTCGTTAGTATAGTGGTGAGTATCCCCGCCTGTCACGCGGGAGACCGGGGTTCGATTCCCCGACGGGGAGTAGTTTTTTGCATGATTAATAATAGTCTACTTTTAGAAGATACAGTATTTACGATTTGCTTTCGACAAGGTAGAATTAAATGTGTTAGTATGACATCACATTTAAACTAAAATACTACATTGTTATAAATCGAAAATGAACAAAAAAATGCACTAAAGTTGAGGAGTCACCAGTGACTTTTTATGGTGAAACTAACCCGGAATTCCCCTTTTAGCACTAGAATGGAATAAGCAAGAAACCAAAAAAAAAGCAACTCTCAAGAAGCGATAATAACCACAGGGGGATCCGGATTAGTTTTACGAACAAAAATCGCTTACGGTGACCTCTTGAAGAGACCCGTTTTGTTAATCTCACTGCTTTTCGTGAACTACTGCTCACTTCCTCAGGTGTAACGAAGTAACAAGAACTTTTGAATACTGGCTTTTTTTGTTGGAGTAGGTCAGTCTTAACTTTAGTTTTACCCAATGCCAATAGTAAAATTGGAATAATTTTTATATAGAAACGTTCTGTGATAACAGCTCTGCCGTGAAATAGAATGGAAAAAAAATTGAGTAAAAGCATACGGTAACAGAAAAGGAAGAAGCCACAAAACGATAAAAGTTATAAAATGTAAACGATGTGATCATAGGCGTACGCAAGGGGGGGGTTTCAGGGGTCAAAACCCCCCCTTGAAGAATGGTGTTTAGTCATATATACAGTACATTGTAATAAATAGGCTTTAATAATAGGATTTTGGTTTCTATTGTTTACCGCAATTTTTAAACTTAATTACTGCTTGCGCATCAATTTTTGCTATCGTTTAAATTGCTTCAAAGTTAGCTCATGTACTGTACATTGCCACTGTGAAGAAGACTTTCAAACTTGTAAAATATTGAAAGTTAAGCATGGGAATAGAAATAAACTGAATGGGAACAATAGCTTCAGTTCACAATTTTTTAATGCTCCAAAACTTCAAAACATTTTGCGCAAGTCCATCAACACGATTTCGTCAACAACAAAAGCTTAAAAACTTTTTCAAAGTTGTGCTATCAGATGGGTCGATCGACACGAGAGTGTTAGTACTTTTTCAAATTTACAATTTACCGTTGTAGAAGCTTTGGCAGAAATTTCAGCATGGCCAGACAGAGAAACCTCATCACGAGCTCTGCAGTTGCTATCGACAATTATGCAAAGGGAATTTTGCATTGCTCTCTTAGTTTTAAAATACGTTTTTGGATACAGTCTTGTTTTGTGTAAAGTTAAGCAAAAAAAGTCGATAAACCTTCTTGAGGCCGTCAACATTGCACAGGATATTGCAAATGAGTTGAAGTGTCTTAGAGAAAAAACCGAATATGAATTTCCCCAGCTCTATATTTTTGTGTAAGAAACGGCCAAAGCCGAAGATTTTATTTTGAAAATACCATGCCCTCTTGAAGACAGACCAATCGATGCAATATTGCTGCTGTAACAGATGAAGAACATTTTAGACTAGGGATTTTTATTCTATTTCTTGATAACTTTATTGTCACTCTCAAAGCAAGATTTTCAGCCCACAAATCGATTATTGGTGAATTTCAGTGTTTAATTTCTGCTGATCAAACTAGTGCACCAACTCCTCAACAAATTAAAAGTATTCAAGTTTTGGAAAAATTTTACGAAAATGATTTAACGAAATCCTGGGGAGAATTAGTGCCTGAACTGATATTATGTTACAGGAAACTTTTTCGGTTTAACGCAGCAGAAAGACCAACTGATGCGTTGAGCAGCATCAAGGAATGCACTTCCGATGCTGTTTCGAACATATTTACATTGATGAACATTTTGTTAACTCTTCCAGTGATAACATGCACTAGTGAACAATTGTAAAGCTTTCCACATTACGCAGACTAAAAACGTGCTTACGAAACACAAGTGGTACCACTCGAATGAATGGATCTGCATTACTAAACATTTATAGGAGCCACACGCGTGCCTTGCCCTGATGATGTAATTAACAAATTAAGTGAAAAAAACAGGCGTTTGAATATAAGCGTTTAAAAAAATTTGAAATATTTGTTAAGTAAGGTTATTTTTTTGTTCGTTTGATTTTCCACCTATTGTTCTCATCATTTACACGAGTTGCTTTTAATTTGAAAAGTTTCTTGTCATGATTGAATTACTCGCACATTCCTTTTCAATAGTTAGTTTTACGGTTTGGTAAAAAGAAATTCATGCTACTGCAAGATGTTCTTAAAACCAAAACACTTTATTTTTGAATGTAGGCCTAATTTTGGAAGTTTTTACCCATTGCCAGGACTACTGAGAGCAATCACATTTTCGGCTCCAAAACCCCCCCCTTTACAAATTTCTGCGTACGCCACTGGATGTGATCAATACAAAAAAATATTTTGAAAAGTATGCATGGTTGCAGCTTTTTTAAGCGAAAAAAAATATAAAAAAGAAACAAAGCAAAAAGAAACCGATGAAGAAATCAGCGAAATATGAAGGTAAAATTGGCAACAATGAAAAAGATGATGAGGAAATAGGAGATTGGATTACAATATCGACCCCTGATAATCTATTTAAACATATATTGATGTAGATTTTCAAAAACTAAACTATTTACCATTGCTTTTTAATGACGATGCCAATTGTAAGGAGTAACCTTCCAAAAGCGTGGGAAAATTTGCATCACACAATCAATTTGCACAATGGCAAACTCACGCCCCAACCTTGACTTGCACCTCCGCAACAACGCTGACACTGATTGTTTTGATCACAATTATAGCGATTTGTTTTCCACTAGTTACTATGTAGATGCTTGTAAAAAAAACTTGTTTGACAAAAAAAATTATGACGACTTATTTATAATTCACTTTAATGTTCGAAGCATTCAAAAAAATATACAGTAGACTCACTAAATAATTTGTTGTCTAGCTTTAAAAACCAACCAGATATCGTAGCTATCTCTGAAACCAAATTACAAAAAGAAAAAATTAACCGAAATTTTAATCTGGATGGTTAGGCCTATACCTTCATTCATAGTGATAGCACGACCAATGCGGGGGTTTTGGTTTGTATATAAAAAAATAAGATTAAGTTTAAACTAAATCAATACTCCAATTACCTCTTGCCTAATTCTGAACATTTTTGGATTGATATTCATGCAAAAACAGGCCCGATAGTAGTAGGTGTAGTGTACAAGCATCCTATTGCAACGGCCTCTGCTGTAGATAATTTTAAGGATAGCTTAAACGAAATACGTATATCCCTAAACAACAGTAAAAAACAATATTATTGCTTCGGTGATTTTAATTTTGACTTAATGCAAATATCCACAAACGATTCAATTCGAAGATATGCGGATATGTTATTGAGTTGCACATGCCTCAGTCTAATCTATCTGCCAACCCGAATCAGTCTCATGTCTAAAACGTTACTCGATCACATTTACACAAATAAGAGAAAAAGACGAGTAGTATCTGGTGTATTGACGTGTGATTTAAGTGATCATTACGCGACTTTTGCAATTGTCTCGGCAATTACTAAAGTAAAAAAAACGCAAAATAATGACTATAAAGTAAGAGATATGACCAAATTTAATTTAGAAATTTTCTTAAATGCTCTTAATGACCAATTTAACATTCTAATAGACAGCAATATAAGCTCGCCTCATGAATTGTACAAGTTTGTAACAAAATTTGAAAATTTTGTTGACGAATTTGCATCTATGAGAAAAGCTTCGAGAAAGGAAAGTAAGCTTAGATGTAGACCGTGGTTGACTCGCGGTCTTCTGAAATCGATCCGAATCAAAAACAAAATGTATAATAATTTGCGTGAGAAGCCCGTCTCATCACAAAGTCATAAATACAAAATTTATCGCAATCTGTTAAATCGATTAATTAAACAAGCAAAAGTTGATTACTATCACAACGTGCTAAAAGATAACAAAAATAATTCCAAAAAAGTATGGAATATTGTTAATGAACTAGTATACAATAGAAAACAAAAAAATTCTGGACCTACTAAGATACTAACAGATACAGTACAGGTTGTACAATCACAGATCCACATGCTATTGACGAGGAGTTCAATAAATTTTTTGTAAGTGTTGGAAAGAGGATGGCAGCAAAAATATCTGAACACGATAAGCCACCTGATACACAGAGTAATTTAAATAAAATCAAAAAAATAAGTAATTCTTTATTTCTTTCTCCTTGTACCCCTCAGGAAGTGTTTAATTTAATAATAAAACTAAAAGATAGAAAAGCATGCAGAACAATAGATATCGAAACAAGATTTATTAAACTTGCTAATCCTGTAATTTCTACTTTTTTAAGCAATCTCTTTAATGTATGCTTAAACACTGGTGTTTATCCAGACTCGCCAAAAATAGCAGAAGTTATTCCTATTTTTAAAAAAGGATGCTCAACTCAAACCACTAATTAGAGACCAATATCCTTGCTATGCCAATTTAACAAAATTTTTGAAAAACTTTTACATACTCGCATTTATTCCTATTTGATAAGGTACAATCTACTCAATGACCGACAATTCGGATTTAGAAAATATTCGTCTACTACTTTAGCAAGTAGCAAAATCCACAATAACCTACTACATAATATTCATCAAGGGCTATACAGTTGTTCTTTGTTTTTAGACTTGAGCAAAGCATTTGACTCTGTAGACCATGCTATATTAATAAAAAAGTTAGAATGCATGTATGGATTTCGAGGAATAGCTCTTGAACTGATGAAAAGCTATTTTAACAATAGATACCAATACACCAAAATTTACAAGTCAAAATCTACTCTGAGAAAAATC
Organism: Diplosoma virens; assembly: GCA_963680785.1. NCBI lineage: Eukaryota > Metazoa > Chordata > Ascidiacea > Aplousobranchia > Didemnidae > Diplosoma > Diplosoma virens. Next base: position 17,208,236 of record OY796892.1, read on the forward strand.
AAATGTGGTGTACCTCAAGGTTTATCTTTAGGTCCACTACTTTTTATTTTGTATATTAATGATTTACCACTAGCGTCAGAATTCTCAACTACATTATTTGCCGATGATACATACTTAACCCTATCACATAATAACCTATTCGAACTCGAAAAAAAAGTTAATATTCAAATGCATCATATAAATAATTGGATGTGCCAAAACAAGTTATCACTTAACTACTCAAAAACAACATATCTACTATTCAACAAGCATCTACTTAGTTCAGTCAACACAAACTTTAAAGTACTAATAAATAATATCCAAATAGATAGAAATAAAGTAGTAAAATACTTGGGAGTTCACATTGATGAAAATTTAAATTGGTCGGCACACACCAGAGAACTCGCCCTACAATTGGCTAAGTGTTGCTCTTTATTGTATCAGCTACGTGAATATGTGACAACTGAGACTCTTCACATGCTCTACTACAGTTTTGCATACAGCCGTATGGTATAACCATATGGGGTACGGCTTCACAAAATCAAGTTCATGAAATCGAAGTGCGGTTAAATAACATCATACGAACGATTACCTGTTGTAAGAAATTTGCCCGCGTCACTAAATTATACAAAAAATTAAATTTTTTAAAAATAAAAGATGTGTATAAATTAGAACTGGCTAAATTTATGCATAAACTATTCAATAATAAATTACCAGAGATGTTCCAAAATAGCTTTACAAAAATTGGAAATGATCATAATTATGAAACAAGAAATAATATAACTGCCAATTATTATCTCCCCCGTGCATCAAAAAAAGCAGGTCATAGCAAATTAGAATATCGCGGTGTCAAACTTTGGAATAAAATTGACGTTAATTTAAAGAAGCTACCTTTGTATACCTTCAATAAACAATATAAAAACGCACTCTTAAAGCACCTATTAATAACTCGCTAGGTCTCATGTACAATTAAATGCATTATAGCTGATCTTGATCTTAATTATTGTGTTAAAATTGTACGTACTAAAAAGATTTCAGTTCAATGTAATACGTCCCTCGGGAAATAACAATCAAAGCGTTTTATTACCATAAACTTTTTGGGTCAGCGAAATTAAAAATCCGTAAAGTCGAAACTAATGTGCTAACAAATTACGTACTTATGAAAAGAAAACCTTACGCCATGAAAAGATGTGATCGTACAACGAGAATTCTCGTTTTACACAGGAAACAGGTCTATTAACTATTATACAAACGACTGAGTCGTTTGTATTATCCTTGTTGTATTGTTGTTTTGTTTTCTTTTTCTTTTTTTTCTCTTTTTTTGAACTACAGGGAGCACCTTCACTTTGATAACCTAACGGTTTTTCGGTGCTTCCTCACAAAAAATCGCTTTGTGCTTAATGTTGTTGCTCTTTTGTGAAAATAAACTGTTTCATTCATTCATTTATTCTATGTCATATGTACATGGTCGTACAAGCCGGAGGGGTAGGGAGCAATTTCCTCTTCCAAGTCTCAAAAATTTGGGCAAAATCAGAATTTTTCGGGCACTAGCAATGAATTATTTAGGCAAAATAAATTTTTTGTACATTAAAATCTAACTACTTGCGCAGAACAAAATTGGCAGACCTAGAAAAACGATTACGATATGAGATGGAGATCTTTTTTTAGAGATTACTAGTTTTTTGGGACGAAAATGGACAAATTGGACTCAGCTTCAAAGTGATGACTTCTTTTTTTAGTATTTACCAAAATTTTGAGACGAAAATGTGTGACTTGTCTCAATTTTTGCTAAGCTACAAGATTATGGGCAATCATCAATAAAACTTAAACACAACTGTATTGCCCCCAATTTTTTTTCAGCTGGTACGGCTGTACATTGTTGTGTTGAAGTAAGTGAAATAAAGTCTACAAAAAAAGACTGACGGTACACAATAGACCCATACGACCATGGGCCCGTGGCTAAAAAAAACTGCCATGAAAATTATATTGCATAGGCCTAGTACACAAAAACTTTTTAGTTTATAAACAAAACTTATAATTATCAGCAGTTTACGCTTGTAACATTTCGTTACTCTGTGAAGCACAAAGTTTATTTTTTTGGAAAAGAAAATCAACAAATGCAATTCAGCACCATAAACTGCGTTGACTTCTATGGCTTTTAGTAAATTCAAGAGAAAATAGTTGTAATTAAAAAAATATAGGCCTAAATATAGGCCTATTAGCTCGAACTACACGAACATTCTTCGAACATGTAAGTGTGATTTGAGCTTGACTTACATAGGTATGTCAACCAGTCTGTTGAAAATTAGGGTGGGTGAACACTTGGGCTTTCATTTGAAAACTAAAAGCTCCGTTAAAGATCATACTATGTCTTGCGATATTGGTGGTAATACTAAATTCAACATTAATTCGTTTATGACAGGGGTTCCCAAACTGGGGTACATGTACCACTAGGGGTACATTTAGGCTTCTCAAAAGGTACATTATTATGTGACAGAATGTCCTTATTTAAGTTAAATTCCGTGTCCGGAAGAAATAATAGACTCAAATGTCTAGAATTTTCGAATCCGGTCGATTGTAATTACGTCAAACAGGACAATTAAGAGGGAAGACTTTTTTTACAGATCACCATGATTTTGGGTTTGAATGGGGAAATTTTCTGGCTGCTGTAAAGTGAAGACTTTTCTTTTTTTTAGAGATCAACTTGATTTTCGGCATAAATTGGGAAAATTTGTATCTGATTGAAAGTGAAGACCTTTTTTTTTAGAGATCACCTTGATTTTGGGCATGAATAGGGAAAAATTAGTGGCTGATTTAACTGAAAGCCTTTTTTTTCAGAGAAACGCCACAAAATTTTGGGGGTACATGCAAACCTGCTTCAGTGTCCAAAGGGTACCGATGAACTAAAAGTTTGGGAAACCCTGGTTTAAGATAATTTAAAAATGTAATTCTAATTTTGAAACTAAAATTCACGAAGCTTTATTAATTGAAAAACATAATTTTGAACGTATCGACGATTGTTTGCGAATGGATCATCGTTTTTGTTAAATATATTTTAGATTGTTATTTTTGTTATTTGGACTTTGCGTGGTGTATCGGCTTTGCAGTTGTTATTTTGCGTTTGCATTTTTAAGTCAATTTTGAACAATTTCTTTTATGAAACCTCTTGTGGCAAAGTTGGTAAACAACTACATAATCATGTCATTGACCTCGATCTTTAAATTAGGCCTAGGCCTACATGACAAAGATTTTTAACATATTATTTTATTCATCTGAAAAGGGCTAATGTAAGCCGTAACGTTTATAGTTATGGTTTTTTTTTGTTTTATTTTAGAATGAATATATGTGTGTTGCTGTATACTCGTATAATTGTGGTATAGTTATTTCGATCTTCACAGAAAAAATTTAAAAAGTTTGGTGACCTCTGTTTAAAACTACTAGACCTAAGTTTTATTATGCACTATTTATATCCATCATTATCATTATTTAAACTTGTTGAATTTTTACCAATACAAGCATCTCACAAATCAATAACTAACAGGGTCACTCGAAAACTATTATCTCACCAAGTATGAACGCCTTTCCATTCGTTGATTATTTGCTCCTTCCATATTTTATTGAAAGAAACCTCATCTAGTTTTTCAATTTCCTTTGTCTTTTTAAAGCTGCCGGTTGTTTGAGTGGCGATGTCAGGTCTGGGGACCACCCGTTGCACGTCCGATGTTTTGCCGAGAGCCAGGCGGTAACCAGCAGAAGTTGTACGTTGTTGCACATCAGTCATTGTTTATTGGTGTTTGTTGAAAGTTGATTCGGTGTTGATTGTTTGTCAATGAATAAACATAAACAAAATAACTTCATCAATGAAACATCTTACATTTTCAACAAAAACAAGCTAAAAATGCGATAGCAACTGGGCTTAATAGGTTTAATAACTAGTTAATTGTTCAACCGTGTCTCATGTTGATCTTCCACAAAATTTGCGTGATAAAAATTAAATTGCATCGCAGACATTTTTCCCAACCATCTACATTGTTGGACCGCGCCAAAATGAATTTAAGCTAGTGGTTGGCATTTCTACCTTCGTTACGAAAGACTCTAGGAAGGTCTGAACTCAATTTTTGGGCCGGCAAGATTTGACTCAGAGTTACCAAAATCAATGCACTAATAATTACAGGAATTAACTACCAGAAGATTAGATCAAAATGATACACGTTAAAAGATTTAAAATTATTAAATTTCTCTACCTTAATTTATGTTTTTTTGGTTTTTATAATTGGATTGTCTAAAAACATTTCTGAAGTACAGTCAAAACTAGGTTTGGAATTGGAAACCTGTGGCCTTTTGCTTTCGCTAGTTTTGTCTCAGATTGCAAAGCTTTTTTACCCGCCCCTCTAAACTACAGTACTGTCTATTTGCTCCTATATTCTGATGCAATAAAAAAAAAATTAATTAATTGAACAAAAAGATGATTCATTAATCTTTTAGAACCGTCATTCAACAAAAAGAAAACTTTGACCTTTTACAATGGAACTGTGTCTTGCAAAGTACTCTTTAAACTTTTAATAATACGCTTTATTTAGCCATTATTTTATTTCGTTTCGATAATCAATAACATTTACAAACATTACTTACTGAACGCCAACCAACGTATCAACTGGACCAAATATACAGTATACGTAAAATATATACTCGTAAATTAAAAACAAAACATTGAAATCACTTTCTACTTCTGCTACAAAATCCCTTCGCTAGAAATAAATTAAATACTTTTTTTTTATTCTCGAACTGCCCCTATCGTGTTTATTTAGCTGGTTGACAAGGTAACTTAAGATGAATAAGGCGGGAATTTGGAACAATCGCAACCTTTGTTAAGTCACAAAGTGAACGTTAGCAAATAGTGAAGTCTGTGATTACGGAGTATATTAAACAAAGCATTTTAACAAAAGAATACAAAACTAACTAACATGGATTCTTTTGTTGTTTTAAAAATATCGAAGAAGTTGTGTTTTTGGTAAGTTGAAAGTGATAATTATAATAAAACAACAATTTTACGGTTGTAATCAATTGCAATTTTACAAGTTTTTAGAAAGCAACTAATTTTTTTCGTTGAAATCATTAATATATTTTAAAATGCCCTAAAACTTTAAATAGAAAACAAGTAGAAAATAATAACTTCCAAGAATTCATAAGAATATAATTAACGATGAAGGAAAATTACGAAAATTATTACAAACATGAAAAGAAGAAACAGCAAAAGAAAAATATTTAACTTAATCTAATAATAAAAGTTAATTTTGTAAAAATATCCTTAGAGAAATTACGAAATATTATTTTTTATCTGTTTCTGTGGAAAAAACTTTCGGCTTTCTGTGTTCACAAGACGATGTGACGACAAAATATTACAAGTAGGAAAAAGTGCCACAGCATCTATTCCAAAGTCGCAATAGTATGACGGCAATTTATGTCAGTAGACTCAGGGCTGCCAAAAGCGAGAACAAAACAGGGGCAATAGCTTCCTATCGTACAATACTTTTAAAATGAAGCGACACAGGGGAGCAGATAGTGCCCTTTGAAATTCGCAAGACAGAAGCATTGTGATAGATTTGTCTCTACAGTCATACAACCTCGACCAAAATTTCATATAACAAAATTTATAAAATATCGATTCGACAAACACTTTTTTAGAAAAGAGCCGCACAGCAAATAATAATAACTTAAGCTAAAAAAGAACGCAAAATTTAGAGAAAAGGCTCTCTCAATAAATACAAATTTTAGAGTGTTGTAAGTTTTCTATTATAACTATTATAAAAGTTTTATCAAAGTTTTCTAAATTATAAAAGTTTTCTAAAAAACTTAGTGCATTAAGATAAAGAAAGCTCATCACATTGACCAAATGGCATAATCAAGGTGATGATCTTTTTTTTTTCACTTCATTTCATTTTATATTTTTCACTTCACTTCTCAGGCGATAGATTTGAATTTCGGTTCTTCACAACTTAAATTCCTTCTTAAAATTTAGTTGAAAACCGAAAAATGGTCATCACCAAATTTACTTCAAGACCAAAAAGAAAAAAGTCATTCTTCACCTACAATTTTTCTATCCAACCAAAAAAGTTTCCTTGCAGTAAATTTTGTTTCTACCTCCGAAATTTTCCGGTGCCCCTAAGTACATTATAAGTTGAACTGACACCGTGTCAATTACCTGGCGCTCATCTTAATCTCTGGAATCAATTATCTTACACTGATCTGTAAAGAAACTATTAAAGAAAAGTATTTTTTTTTTCAAAAAGTGAAGTTTATTTATGGTTTGTTCAATACGGTCTGATTCTATGAAATATTTCGGAATGATTGAATAAAATTCCGAATTATTCTAGAATTAGCAATTATCTAAAACAGTGGTTCCCAACTGGGGGTGCATGGACCCCAGGAGTCCACAGAGTGATTTTCAGGGGTCCATGAGCTTTTCATGCAAAAAATAAAAGCAATATGTTATAGTGAAAGGAAAGAAATTGCCAGTTGGCTTAGCTTGCAAAAAATATTAGCCTGCGCAACGCTAGAAACCAAGCTTCACTCCACAACTTAATACGAAATTCTAGTTTACAAAATAGGAAAAATATGAGAGCGATTCGAAGTGAAGACCTTTTTTTAGAGAACACTATGATTTTGAGAGCAATACAAAGTAAAGACTCTTTTTTTTAGAGAATACTATGATGTTGGGATGAGAATTCAGTTTTGTTCACCGAAGTGGGTTGTTAAGTTACCTTGGGTTAAAAAATGGGCCACGGTATGGAAAAGGTCGAAAACCGTTGTTCTAGTAAATTCCTCACATAACAATATTGGCTGCTTTTATTTAAGGGATCCACAAGTTTTCGCCATATTATCGAAAGGGTTCATGACACTGAAAAGGTTGGGAACCACTGATCTAAAATAAACATTGTCACTTGTTTGCTATTTGTCATTAATATTATCATGGCAAATACTATTAAAATATCTACTTACTCATTCATTGTTGATTCTTGTTGGTTGCGGATTTTAACGTAGTTACTTTTGCCCCAGTTTTTCGTTCAGAAATTTTGTTTGAAGTTATAATAAGGAGGCACAAGGACACTAAAAGTCAGTTTTGTAACCTTTATAAAAAAACCTTCATTTTTTTCTGTCAAAAATTCAACTAATTCGTAAATAATTTAATCAAAAGCAGTTATTGAAGTAAATATTCCGTCGGAGGAATTTTTCTACAGGTCGAAACATCAAAGTTCTTCATTCATAACTTTTAAACAATCACAAATTTAAAAATTTTAAAAACATTGGTTGGAGTATATTGAAGAAACAGTTAAAGCGATTACTTTTTCCCCCTACAAATAAAACAAAGTGAAAACTCTATAAGCTCTTCTAGTGCAAAATAAAAGCAAAATTAAGATTAAAAAGTTCGCTTTTAAAGAATTCTTGTCTTTGTCTGACCGAATAGTAGCCAATTAATTAGGCATTCTTTCAAATCGGTTAATAATTTTTTTTTACATATTTATGTTTCATTAAGCTTGTTTTGAGCTACTTGGTTCTGCATCTTTCTTCTACTGTAGCTAGAACTTAAACAAAGCTTTTCCGATAATTGTAATCTGAATTGATTCATAGCTTTCGCAACCGAAAGACTCATGTTTATTTTAACTATTGCTCGTTTTTCGGTCTGTAGTGTCATTTCAACACAAATAAAGTTTAAACCTAATTTTGTTGAATTTGCTTGCAGATTAAAATTTTTATTGAGTTCAACATAGTGTTTTTTTCGTATTAATGTCGAAAAACTAACTTGAAACAAATGCCACTTGTCCATACGAAGGTCGGCACCAGTTTTGCTCAGAAAGTGCATCACAAAGAAACCGAGTGAAAAATCTCGAAAGCAATTCAACAACGCGTCAGATGCTCTCGTTTTATGAAAAAATACCAAGCTCATCGCTTTGAGTAGCCCGCAAACGTAACTTCACTTTCGTTTCCTTTTCCTTAAAATCACACTTGACTTCGAATAGATTGTTGAAAAACTTTTTTCTTTCACTACTAATTTTAATTACCACATATAGTTTCTTTAGCTCCAATAAACAATCAATTCAAGCTTGAAAGATACATAAGGAGTTGAAATAGCTTTAGAAAGAGTTTTCTGATTTTTTTCTTTAACTTAAAAAAAGACATAAAACAGTGCGAGTAGTAATTGCATTTTAAAAATTAAATCCTTACGAACATGTCTCAACTACAGTACAAAGCCTTTGTACGGAAATTCAGATCAGGAAACAAATTTAAATCAGCACACCTCAAACTAACTCAAAAATGATGGCGGAAATTTTTTTTTGCGCTTTATAAGTCATGCGAAGTTTGAAAAGATCTTCAATTCAAAAATGTGGACCTCACGATTACTGAACTTTATTCGTTTTTTATATTTGCCATAAAGATATTATGTTTTGAAATTAAGATTTATTGAGACAGTAGTTGTGAATGAGGAGACAGCGGCTAAACAACATAGGGCTACGTTTAATGCTGTCACGAACAATATCAATTATGCGAGGCAATTGCCCCCTTACATTACTGATGATAACAGTTAATAACAAGAGGCACAGGGGAAAGATAGTGCCATTTACAAATTTGCAAGACAAAAACATTGTGTTATATTGTATATAAATCATATAATCCCGACCAAAATTAAATCTAACAAAGTTTGTAAGATATCGATTTGACAAGAGGTCATTACACATTTTTGACGAGCCACGAAGCAACTAACAGTTAGTCGGCAAGGGCAAAAATTTAAAGAAAAAGTACCCTTTATAAATGCAAATTTTAGAATATTATAAGAAGTTTTCTGAAAAACCTAGTGAAGACCAAAGAAAAAAGGTCTCCATTTTGATTACTAAAATTGTTGAGACTAAAAATGTCTGTTCATTATTGTGACGATCTTTTTTTTGCTCTTTAACTAACTTTAAAGTAGGAATTCTAATTATTAAGCAGCTAAATTTAAAACTATAACCTAAATAAAGCGAAGACCAAAAAATAAAACAAAAGGACATCATAATATTAAACAGTCATTTTGGGCTTCAATGGTTTTAGTAATCAAAATGAAGACCTTTTTTTGGTCTTCACTTTTCTTCACTTTTTTGGACCTTGTTTTTCAACTTTTCTGGTCCGCGATATTAAAAAGGTTGAGAAGCACTGCTTTACGGACGACTGATACACATCACTCAGGAGGTTTTCCCGTTCTGGTATAAGACAACACGATAGAGTTATGTGCTAATTGGTAAAAGTTTGGAAAAAGTATAAATTTTTAATACAAACGCTGTTATAAGCTAAGAAAAGTATTAAAAGGTCAATATTCTTAGATTAGGGGTGTATGGAAAACAGTAAAACAGTTGTGTTACTTGGAAGACGTTTGCATTAAGAAAGTTGGAAAAATACATAATTCGGTTACATTGATTAGAAATAAGAATGAAAAAATTCAAAGAGCTGTCTGAAATTTCATTTTGAAGAGAACTGTCATGGATAATGAAAGTTAAAATGTAGAACGATGTGCGCGAAAGTCACAATGTGAAAATATCAGAGTAAAAAAAGATGGACAAAGTGTTATGAAGCCGAACGGTGGGTCGTCAATATCAAAAATGTATTTAAAATGAAAGCAACAGAGAAATCTTTGAAGGATAAAGTAAAAAAAGAGTGTGGTAAAATGATGAAGCAAATGGAAAGGATCGCGTATTTCAGCAAAAGTAATAGGCTGAGTTAGTACGGCTATCTAAAAAAAATACGCGCAGATATGACCCGAACTTAGGTAAAAGTCTTAAAGAAAAGATTAGACGAGCAAAAGAGTAGAAAGAACTGATTGATGACGACATTGGAAGGAAGGTTGATGATATTGACCCCCTAACAGACATGGTGAAGAAGAAGCTCCAAAAATGACATATCCTTGCAGTAGAGAAATGCCAAACTTTTTGACAAGAAAAAATGGATGATGATATTGTTAGTAGGTGGTGGATTTGCCGTGCGTCAAAGCTTAGTTCACGTCGATTAACAGGAATTTTTTTAATCAGAAAGCAATGACATAATACAACAAAAATTTACAAGATTATTGAAATTTTGACAAGGTAATAAATGCATCATGAAATAGATTCGCGTCTAATGAATTATGTTTAGTGGTACAAAAAAAAGAGCTTTATATGCATTAGCACATAACGAACGCAGTGTCAATATGAGGTAATTATATAAGATGAACACTTACAACATAATCAGAAAAAACGCAATTTAACCAAAACTCAAAAGCAATCATCAATAGCAGTAAATGGTGTTGCTATTATCACAATCATTTCAAAAATTCTGATAAGCAACGCACAAATTTTAATACACATAAACTGAACAAATGGATTGCTTTTAAGCAAAATCCATAAATGATCATAATAAAGTGACGTACAAATTGACACCCAAATAATAAATTAATGTAAATGCTCAAAAACTGTCTTCACGACGTAAAAGGGAACCCAGCTGCGACTGCAATCAGCGTCATTAGCAAATATAAAACTTGCACAAAACCTTGCTTGAGCTGGGAAAATTTTAAAAAGTATGATCATAAAAGTTTTTAGGATTGGTTGAATTAAAAGTTAAATTGGATTCGATCGAATCAGATTAAGCGATACCAAATCGAAAGCTTTCAAGGAAATTTAAAAACAAATCCGCTAAGAAATGATTATAGGTACACGTAAAATTAATGAGCCGAAAAACAATAAAGCTTGACACAAGTTAACTTTTCAACTTATCAGTACAGAATTAACAGAAAATGTTGGTGTAGGTTTTTCAAAAATAAACGCAGCTTTGCTTCAGTGAAAAAATCATATTGAGTTCAAAAACTAAAGGTAAAGTTTTAGTGAGCACAAGGGCGATATGGTGACGGCCATGTGGGTTCACAGTTTTCCTATTATTGGTGCTCTAATATCAAGGGGGAAAACTATGGCCGCAAGCCAGATCCGGCCCATTTCACTGATTAATTCGTTCCGCCCAACATATTTCTTAATTGCCGTCATTTGATAGAATTGTTTTCAACTGAGTTTCAAAAAAGTTTAATAAAACCAAACGCATTGAGGGCGCTAGTCCGCAAAGGTGGGGCAACGGCATTGGCCCGACTGGGCTCTATAATTAGTCTACCGTCGTTGTTTTTGTTCTTCAAATTAAAGTGAAAATTGAAAATAACTTTTAAATTGAAGGCAAAAAAGTCCGTACGTCAAGTGAAGGCAGAACAAAAAGTTTTTATTTGATTATAAAAGTCAAAAACTTTAACTAAATTGAAGCGAAGGCTTTTTCGATTTGAGAAAAACAAATTTAGGTCTACAGTTTAAAACGAATTTGTATTTCATATTTTTTTGTCTTCACTTACATTGCTTAAAAAACATTGCCCGGTCTCCCAAACTGCTTTCTGGTTCGGGTTTAGCAGACTATCGTCATCCTTGTTCATCCGGTCCGTCAGTGAAAAACTTAGAAAAAAATTGCCCATCCATGTCATATATTGTGTAAGAAAAGCTTAGGTAAGTTTAAAGGTAATGAAGATATTATCTTTGGTACAACTCTAAAATTGGCAACAGCAATAAACAAAAAACAATACATTAAATCGAATAAGCTACAAAATCATAACACTAAATGTTAAATCAATATCGAAAAATACTGCTGTTAGTATTGTAACAGTAACAACCGTTTGTTAAAGTTACTATATTAAAGGATAACACTCACGAAAGCTAGGCAAGAAAAAATGAAGTACGATATACTACAGACAGAACTGTGAAAGCATAAATAAGTCACTCAACAATGACACAATAGTGCTCGAGATAAAGCCAATAAAAAAGAAACATACATTGCCATGGTACAAGCCAAACAGGAGCACTTGGCTCATAGTTTTTACAATCGAATGATCAGACAAGCACAGGGGGCTGGCATCTTGAATTCGCAGTAGTTTTTTATATCTAACATGTAACAAGGTAACGTAGTAGCAAATAGCAAGATAAAAACAACTGCTACAACTTTAACACCTTTCACAATTGCACAGAAATATAATGCAGTGTTTTGACATTAAGCATATAGTGCGAACAATGTAGACCGAAATTAAAACAAAGCAAGTCTTACTGTAGAGCAAGTTTATAATTAAATTTAGAAAAGAGTTTTTCTTCTCAAAAATACTTCAACACACATCTTTGTAATATCCTAAAGTGGCGAATGCGATCTCTAAACGAAGTTTGGTGATTTCCCAATAGATTTGCTCAACTGTAAAACACACAATTATGCAAGTTAAACACTAGGCAAGGCATTTATTAAATGTCAAATAAGCCAAACGATAGATTCATATCAAGACAAATTTTAAGATATTGAAATTAAAAAAGTTAGCAACAATTCTATCTTTTCTTTAATTGTCGACTTCGCCGCTATTCTAACCATTACAAAATCTGCATCAAGAAATCGATCGTTCCGTACTTTTATCAGAAAACCAAATGGTGCGCAGTTTGACTAAGAAAAAAACCCGTGTACTTCCGATCACAAGCGAGTCGCCTAAGACAAGTTAACAATAGGTTTTAATTTAAGCAAAATTGAGCGCAATATTCTGTTGCTTTTTATCTTCAAACTTTTCTGATTAAACATGCTAATTATACAAGAAACATTACAGACCACTTGGCTCATTCACCAGTAAACTCGACTCCATGACATCAGTACTCAAAATATTAATTTAAATCTAAATAATACTGAAGTTAGTCACACCTGGGTCCGACAAATCGATTGAGATCAATTTTATGAAACAAAGCTGCAAAAAACCTGACCCACGTATCAAACAATTCGACTAAGTAGGAATGTCAAGTTAACAAAGAGAACAATTCTTGCAATCATAGTTAGAACACTTTTACTGTTTGAGGATAAAAAAAACTGAAATCAGAAGATGAAGCAAAAACCCAAAACAGTTTCACGATACGCTGGTTGAAGTAACTCACCGTCGTGTTTGACAATTCCTTGACGAATGTAACGTAAATATGTGAAAAAATTGCACACGCTGGTGATCTGAAATGAAAAAATAAAAGTCATTAGATAATGATATTTAGGCGAACGTGTGACCTATGTTTAAAAGATAATGCAATTGCACGAGTTGATTAAAAATGGAAGAGAAAAAAAACAATTGGAACTTGTACGGCTAAATATCAGTTGCGACAAAGCCAAGCCAATTGCAATCGATGCTAAAAACTTTAGGACGAAAATCTTCTACTGAACGTGAAATTTATTAAAATTGCAATTAAACTGCGATCGACCGGCTAATACAGTATTCCATCAATACGTGATCGTGAACAAATACTTCATTTCCGAATTGAATCAACACGGAGCAATAAAAAAAACTATGAATGAAAACCTTAACGTGGAACGAAAAATAACGTCATACAGCATGTGTCACTCATATTTGAGTGAAGTGCGTTTCGTAACAACAGATTGACGTAGAAAATATGCAATTTTTAAAGATTTTAGTTTAAAAATGGCCGTTTTACCGCCAAAAGCTATAAGAACATTACTTTAGGAATGTTAGATTTTAAGTAGAAAGTTAAAGTAAATATTACAATATTAAATTCAGTAACATGGCCAAAAACTGACACAAAATTGCATATTTTCTTCAAAGTCTGTTAATACGAAACTGACTTAACTAAATCATGAGTGACGTTAACAATTTTAATGTTATCGTTTTTATGATAAAATTTGCGAAAATCTACGAGAAACTAGTCACATAAAATTTTTTTACTGACATTGTGCAATTTCAATTTCTGCTAGTTAGCTTTCACGTGGGCAAAATCAAACTATTTTTAACATTTTGACGATACTCTTTTAAACTTAAATCAGTCGCTTAAACGACTTTTAACTCTTTCTTTTAGAAAACAATTTAAATTATTTCATTGATTGAAGGAATGCTATAAGATGCATTCCATGCGGATGATGCGCCGATAAATCAAACATTTTTAAGTGAAATTACTGCAAATTGACGACTGATTAAACAGATTAAAAAACGATCAAGTTTAAAAGTTTTAGACCAGGAAAAAGCAAACTACCACCCTTCCTTTCCTACCGGCTATTTTCCACCGAACAAAGTTATGTGAGAAAAAATAAAAGTAAAAAACAGATTTAGAGCTCAATATAAAGTGAAAGTTTTTTATTATTCCCGTAAAAAATTCGTGCGGCCGTTAGCAAGCATGATATTTTCTAAAATGGCGCTTGTGTTAAAAGTTTACCTACTGTTGCTGTAGACAGTTTTACATCCAGATTCATCTATTTTGCAAAAAAATAAAAACCAAGAAAAAAGTATTTTTGTGATTTTACAAAATTGAACTCATTTTGAAAGAAAAATGCAGACTGCGCTTAAGGGGGAAACTTCTATATTCTGTTCTAGTAACAGTTGAGGCGTTCATTCTTTTGTTGCACAAATTAATAAACCTAAAACTAAAACCTTAGAAAACTGCATAATAAAAACCAAATCGGTTTTAAAGCTTATTTCAATTGCTATTCTTTTCATAAGTACTATAATTTTAGTGAAACAAAGAAACTTAAGTCCGTTTTAACATACAGTACTTACCACGCATAATCATGACATAAACGGTGATTAAGCAAAATTAATGCACAGCCGCACTAACAGTAATACTGTATTATTCTTGCTTACACAGCCGCACTAACAGTAATATTGTTCTAATTTTATAATTAAAGGTAAACACTTAACAAAGAAGCTGCTGTATTAAAAAACAACAATTGATAGAACTTCTACGAAATCGAACGTTTCAAAGACAAATTTTCGTGTAAAATTTTTTTCATAAAATTACATCACGAATAAAATAACAATCAAAAGCTATTCGGCTAACTTTTTCGTTATTGTTAATCGATTTGAATATTTCTATTAAGTCCCATAAAGTGGCCTTTCATCGTAATAGCGCGATGTTTTTCGCCATAAACACAAGAACTTGTACGTCCATCACCTTTTGCAATGTTATACATGATTAAAAGCTCTTGCAAGAATGATCTAATATTTAAAAAGAACGGGAAAAGACAAGTACAAAAGTATCATACAAAAAATAAGAAATCCGCAATGAAAAGATGGGATAGCTATTAATTAGCTCTGTTGTGATAACTGAAAAAAAGTTGTCACCCGTAGTTAAAGCAAGAACCTGACTTTCGGGTTTGATCACAAGTGAAGACTTTTTTTTGATAAAGGGTTTTTGTTTGTTTGGAAACTATATTTCGCAATCGTCAAAACACCAGGAGAACAACTTGGTCGTGGAATGAACAGGTTGCGGAAAAAGTTTAAAAAAAAGAATGTTGTACAAAGTGTGACAAAAAAGTGGAAGTGATATTTCTAAGAAACTGCCGGTATGTGGTAAAGATAAAAGCCTAAAAAGTTGAGGAAGCAGCCAAAAAGGTAAATAAGGATATAGTGGAAAAGATAACGAGTAGAAATGGTAACGGCAGGTCCACAAAACGGCTAAACAGTGCAAAGGCACGAGAGACTCTGTTGGATTACGTTGCATTCGTGGAAAGAGTCGTAATTTAAAGATAGCTTTGAAAGATAAGATGCAACTGTGGAAGGAGTACGACCAAGAATAACTTAACGAAGAAAACACGAGGAATGAAAACTTAGTGCAGACAAAAATAAAGGACCATGTCAAAATGTCATGAAAATGATGTAGTGGAAGCGCAGTGCTGAATGAAAGCAGGAAAAGCCGGAAATCCAAGTGCAGTTACTTCTGATCTTCTTAAACTATGTGTAGAAGAAAGTTTGAAAAAACTAAAGGACGTGCAAATGGTTTGTTAAATGGAAAAGATACGTCACAAGCTGGAGAATGAGTGAAATTTTACCTATTTATTCAATATAATGGAAAAAGGAGGTGCTTTGCAGAAGCTACAAAAGTGTGAAAATGCTTAAACATGGAATGAAAGTTGTAGAAAGTATTTTTTAAAAAGCGGCTAAGGAAGCAAGTTGAGATTCGTCGTCGTCGTCGTTTGGAAGGGTATCAACTCCGGGTCAGTCACAAATAAGACTGGGCCAGGGTTTATCCTTTTACAGCCCCAGACCTGCTGTACTGCCCGGATCAGATGCTGGCAGTGATCGTGTAAAGCCAGCATCGAGTTTCGTCATCCAAAACCATCAGACCTTGTGCTCCATGTGGTGTACAATGTATGGGGCACGTCATTAGGACGTGGTCTGCGTTTCGTTCAGGGGCTCTGTACTCGTAATTTAATGAAGGAGCGAGAGCCCATTTGTGCATGGACAAATGTAATTGCCCAAAACCAGTCCGCAGGCGATTGAGCTTAACCCAAGCTGTTCGGGGCAAGCTCATTCCGACAGGCCTAGCTCTGGCTATGGGTACGAAAACAAGGTGCCAGGATGTACTCTCACAATACTCCTTGTTCCATCTGTAATTCGTCCACAGAGAAGCGAGAAGTCCACTAGTCCTGCAAGATTGTTTAAACGATTTCGCGCAGCTACAACAGAGGGGCGTCTAGATCTTAGTTGGCGAGCATCTGAGGCCCCACTTAAATGAATGTGCAACATATGGTCAGGGTCCACAGATTCACGGTGGGCCAAGAAGTGTGTCGCTCCTAGTCGGCAAAGCTCAGCTGACTGGATGCCTAAAGGTATGGGTAGGTGGTCTGTTGGAATGGGACGCAGGCATCCAGTGACTATGCGCAAGGCGTTTTTCAGGACACTGTCTATGAGGCAAGTGTGAGCGCTGCGACACCCAACTGGTGCGCAGTACTCAACTGTTAAGTAGACTAGAGATAGGGAAGCTGTGCGCAGTGTTTTGGCACCAACACCCCATCCTGAGCCTGCAACTCGTCTCAGCAGTGTGACGCGTGAAGATAGTTTTTTGCGCAATTGCACTAAATGGTGATGAATCGTGAGCGATCTGTCCAGTTTTAGCCCTAGATAAGAAGGGGTTGGACAGAACGGTAAAAGTCCATTGTTGTTGTAGACGTTTAGCTCACGTTTGGCCTCTCAATTATTTAAATAAAAGGCTGTCGTCATCGTCTTAGTGTGACTGAGCTTCAACCTCAAGTCTGGAGATATGCTGAAAGTGTAATCATGTCTTGGCTTAAAGTCCCCTCCAAGTCCTTCCAGTTTCCAGAAGAGTGCAACAATGCTAAATCGTCTGCATAAGCAAATTTTCTGGAAATCGTGGAGGGCAAATCGTAGGTATAGATGTTGAAAAGGAGGGAAGCCACGACCGATCCCTGAGGAACGCCGTTTTTCAGACGGCGTAACCTGCTTTGCTTGCTGTCACCGGTAGTAAAAATAAAAGTTTGGTTTCGGACAAGCTCCATGATCATTCTGACCATGTGCTTGTTCGGTACAAGCCTCAGTAGCTTGCAGGAGAGGCCATGGTGCCAGACAGTGTCATAAGCCACTGTCAGATCGACAAATACGGCACCGGCCTTCTTTTTAGCCTCAAAAGAATCCTCGATGTTTTGTGTCAACAGAACGACTTGATCCACGGTTGACTTTCCCGTCGAAACCCAGCCTGCTCTTTAGGAAGCAGTGAATTGATAATTGGCTCGACACGGGCGTAGATAAACCTCTCGAGGATCTTGTAGGGGACACAGAGCAGAGATATCGGTCGATAACTTTTTGGATTCCCAATAGGTTTCATCGGCTTTGGGATTGCAATTACAAGCGCTCTTCTCCAGATCTATGGAATTTTGAGTCGGCGCAAGCAGGAAGAAAGGAAGTCACGTAACCAGGACTTCATAGCAGCTCCACCATAGATTATAAGCCTTGGAGAGATGGAATCAGGGACCTGAGCTTTACCTGATAAGTGTCGGAGAGCAGCAGTGAATTCTCTTTGTGAGAAAGTGTCAGAGATATTCACCGGGTTTGGTGTGTGACCCTCCAAAGGTCAGACACTTCTTGAGAAACAAGTCGCGATGTCTTGCGGTCAACAGCCTCGTATCTCCCATTTCTAACCAGCCGAGATGCAATGGCATTAGCCGAAGCGGGACAGTGACGAGTGTTGAGATTGATAAAATGCAAATGGGATTTATTCCAAGACACAATAGAGGCAATATTTTTGGTAAGACAAATGATAGAGAAGCACGAGGCGGCAAGGAGGCAACTCTTTATATTAGTAGACTTGGAAAAAGCATTTCATCGAGTGTCTAGAAAAGTAATTTGGCGGGCACTTCGATAGAAACAGATCTCAGCCATAATTAAAATGTATCAAAACTCAAGGACAGCAGGGACAGTAAAGTGGTGAGATCCAAGTGATTTGATGTGAATATAGTTGTACTGTACATGGAGATCAGTATTAAATCCCTTTCTGTTTGCACTTACATTAGGTGAGATAACTAAGGACGTAAGAGGTAGAGTTTTGAAAGAAATACTTTAAGCAGATGACTTGGTGCTTCTTGGAGACAGCTGAGAGAAGGTGAAAAAAAGATAAATCAAAATGAAGAAAGCTTTTGAAGAAAAAGGGTTAAAAGTCAATGTAGGTAAAGCAAAAATGTTGAAAGTTGAAGTTAAAAATGATAACTTGAGGGAAAATTGACAATTATCAGAGATATCAACCTATGTTTACCCATTTTAAAAAACCAGATATTTCTTACTCTGTTTCGACTCGATTGTGAAATGCTGTGCCACGTATCGGCATCCGAAAACCGAATTCGATGTTTGCAAGGAGACTTGGTTCTCGACAACGAACAAATTCTGGAAAATATAAAAAATTCAGATATAAATGCCTAGTTTAACACTCGGTATTGCCATTTTTAACAAAGATTAAAAAATGTAACTTTTTAAATGCTAAAAATACGCACTAGAAATCTTTAAGCAGTGACGTTGAAACAACTTTTTTAGCAGGTAGAGTTGAATTTTTCCCAAATAAAATCGCACAATTGCACAAAATTTTAGTTATTTTGCGTTTATTTCATTAAAGGTAACTTTATAAGAATCATTTTGGAACAAAGACAATTCTAAATCCTTACATGGAAACAATTAAAATCGAGATATTAGTCGTGTAAATTTTTATTTATTTATTTACAAGAGTAATATCCTAACAACTTAGTATTTTTTGTCAAAAGCGACAAGCAGAGGAAAGTGACTCAGAGTGCTTTTATCAAAGACACAAGATAACGAGGAAAAGAGATGAAATAGCATAGTGTCGAACATATAAGAGCGATCCGCACCCCTTATCTATCTATGCTGTTAAAAAATCTACAAAAATAGAAGACAAACTAGAAATGAATTTGTCAGCGTGGTTCAAGGTGGCGTGGTTGGAGCGCGGTAATTGTGATCGACATGGTCTCGATTCAAAACCTACTCGCATCATTCTGTTGTGTTCTTGGAAAAGACACTTTACGACACTTTTCCATGCTTGGCGGTATTAGCAAGCAGTCCTAAATTTAAGCCATAGCTTAATAAAACTAAAAAATAAAAATAAAATTTCAACCGTACTGCAATATCTTGATACCTCCGAATGCAGGTCGGGATAATTGCTTGCCCTATGTATTAGCGCCTTCCACGCTTTCCTACGAGTCAGCAGGAGAAATATAGAGATGAAATGAAAAATAAAAACTAATGGCGTCGAAACTTTATCATCACCGAAAATACGAATCATTTCGAAATACATGAAGGCAATTTACGTAGTCAAGCCAAAATCACCAAAGAAGATTTACAATAAACAAGGATTCGATTTGGAAATTTGAAAAAATTTACGTCACAAACTGTTTATTACACATTGTTGCGTCAACTGTGAATTGATTACTAATGTCCCGTCGCGCTAAAACATGCTCTGATACGTCATTCCAGCTTTTTACTTGTTCTGGTTCAATTAAGTTAGAAGTACTGCATTGTGGTCGCTTCTCAGTTAAAGAAGTTCTATAAATTTGTTGTTCAACGCTTACAGCAACTTGACGGTAGCTTCAAGGTGGCCAAACCAAGTGCAAATTACTATATTTCCATAAATTTATCACCCGACAAGCCAAGCCAATTCGTCTTCAATATTTCCTGAGCCGATCTAGTCATTCGCAAAGCTGTGTCGTAAGTTTGGCAAAAAAAGCATTTCGAAGATCGCAAAATAAAATTGCAGTTGCTTTCAATGACTGTGCTTTTCACATAAAATGTTTTGAATCAAATGGAAGACCCAGCAGCAAACACCGATACATCTTCGGTGAAAAATTTTGCTTACAGCAATAAAAGATCACAATGTCATGCACAACACTATGCCTGAGATTACCTTACATCGCAACACGTGATATATCAATCAACACCATGACTATATATTGCTGACAAATTTTAAAATGTACTGTTTCGCATTTATAAGTAGCAAAAACTGCTACAAACCAGTGTTTCTCAACCGCGGTCTGCCACAATTTTATGCTTTAATTGTAAGATTTTTAAATCGCTTTGAATTCAGATGTTAAATGGCTGGTTTGGTAAATTTGATAAAAAAAAACTTAGTACAGCTTTGATACATTTTTAGTCTATTGAGCTGTGAAATGTTACCGGTCCGCAAGTTTAAAAAAGTTGAGAACCACTGCTGTGAAAAATTTATATGGTAGACATAAAAACACACCCCAGTTGTGTAAAGCCTGTGCATGAAAATCATTCTGATTCGCTTGGGGAAAAATTTTGTCGATTAGGTTTTATCTTATTCGTCTTTTATTTCTTCTTGTGGTATTCTGAACAAAT
Organism: Diplosoma virens; assembly: GCA_963680785.1. NCBI lineage: Eukaryota > Metazoa > Chordata > Ascidiacea > Aplousobranchia > Didemnidae > Diplosoma > Diplosoma virens. Next base: position 17,228,910 of record OY796892.1, read on the forward strand.
GATGCAAAATAAAAATACTATCTTTATGATTATAGATAAGTTTTTGTTACTCACATAACAAAATAAAATATAAAAACTCACTGTGGCGCTTCAAGCGAGTGGCTTGAGGCTAATTCAACGGAGAGCAAATTTTTATGAATGCAGCTGGAAACTCTGGCTGCCAGTTCTGTATTCATGAATGTAAGGCACGGAGAAATGTCTTCATCAAATATCTTACGAAGAAAAGGGGATTGAGATATCATCTCGCACTGGTCCAATGGCGAGCAATCCGACGTCACGTAATTACAAGAACAGAAAGCCGTCAGCGTTCCCTGAGTTGGAATCGGTAGTTCTGAAATACTCTCGTGCCATTGCTTTAATCGAGAAAAAATAACTTCATCAATCTGAAACACAGACAAGCTTTCAGTAAAACCGAAAGTTTTTCTTTACATTTACTTTTTTCCGTGAACTTTAGCACATATACACGATTCAAACGATAAAGTAACTGTGTTTTAAAAGCAGATAAAAGACTGTAAACGTTTGACCGCTGTTTAATTATAGACTGTCGAGTCAAAGACAGTTCGTATCAAAAAACTGCGAACAACATCGCGAATCGTGAAATGAATTGCAGATAATTAAAATCAAAATACTGTATTTGCTTTCGCGCGCATCTTGATCTTTTGTTTAAACAATTCATACCTTGTCACACATAGTAACAGGAAGTGCTGTACATTCTCAAAAACAGTCAGACTTAAATTGTAGCCAATAGTGTAGACGTAGTTTTAAACTATGAGAAATACTATATTTCGCAATTTACTTGAAACAATTATCAAAAAAGTTTTTTTTAAATATATGAATGTTTTCCGCTTTCTTCAAATCTGCTAGACCTTGTTCATTTCGCCCTTGCATGAAAACCATAAAATATTTAAAAGCGACAGTACTTTTTTAAATAACTTTTTCAACTTGTACTTTTTCAAACTTAGAAACAAAAACCGCTGTTCTGTTTTTAAAATAGCAGGTTTTCTAAAAAAATTATAGATGTCAAAAAACGATCGTTTAATGTTTGGTTAAAATTTTATACTGTAGCAGCTTGAAACACTGGCTACGAATTAAGTTTGACTTTGTTTCCAAGCTCAGTTTGCCACTTTGCTTGCTATAAACCGGGGTGGCCAAACCTACACACGTTTGAGCCGCATATCATAAAACCAAACTTTTAAAGAGCCGCAACACAAAAATCTAAAAACATGATTTTATTTATTCATTTACTGATAAAAAAAAAGGTCCTTACTTGAAATCATCTATAGATTTCCCACTTTTCGTCCCGAATTCATAATGTTCTCTAAAAAAAAAGTGTTCACCTCAAATCCTATTCTCGTCCCAAAATCATGGTGTTCTCTAAAAAAAAATAGAAAAGATCGTCGCATGAAATCATTTTCAGATTTCCCATATAATTTTTCAATTTTTCAAAAGCTTCAAAGAGCCGCAAGCAAGGGTCCGCAGAGCCGCAGTTTGGCCACCCCTGCTACAAACCCATATTAAAATCATAAAAATTGAGAAAACGTTATTTAGAGCAGTGCTCTTCAATATCTTTGGCATCACAAAACTCTAGAGCTAATTTTGAAGAAGCTTTAATTAATAGATTTAATTTGAATACTTACAGCTTTAATCAAACAAAGCAAAAAAAACTTGATTTAAGAGCAGTTTAAACAATCTTAAATAACGTTAAGGGTCTCTTGAATTTTAATCTGTCACATGTCAAATCCAGATCACGATTTTAGTTAAACCCAGAAGATTGAAACAGCGTTGAAAAAACTTGTAATAAAATTAAGTTTTTTTGTATATTACTGTACACTAGAACCAACGCTGAGAATGCATTGACCTGCAATCTTCAGAAGCAAGACAAACTTGAGCGACAAAACTACAGGTAGAGAGACGTATAATCAAATACATGCGTAAAACCTGAGCTATAATTTTATATTAAATGATAATATTTTTGATTGTTAAAAATTCACAAAAAAATCATGACACCATACCATTACGACGGGTATATTGATTTTAAAAAAAGTTAGAAAAGAGAGGTTTCTACAAACTGCAGCGAGGTTTAATTACGGCATGATTAGAGGTAATTAAACTCATTTTGCAAATTTTCAAAACCACCATCGAAGACAATCATAACAGCAAATATAAAAACTTTCATAACCTTATTTCGTTGAATTTACTTTAACGGAACCTCGAGCTTCAACGATCAAAATTTTTGTTATAAGTGCTATCTTTGATGAATGGTAACGCTGCCATATATCCAACTTCTAAAAGCTTTCGGTTAACGAGAATTCGGTGCTTAATACTTAAGCGAATATAATTTTTTTTTTTCGCTGATTTGCAAGGTTAGGCCAACACCAAACAACAGGCAGCTTTAAACTGTTTGGCGATTTTCCCATTAATAGCTAATATAATAGTTATTATGTGCTAGGTGAGGACGTTCACAAATAGTAAAATTTCAAAGAGTTGATGGTGGAATTATTTAACCAAACAATTTATGAGCAATCCCCAAATAATTCCATTGCGGCATTGGCCATAATAATAAACATTCAAACAGCGAATAGAAATAGCTCAGTGAGACAACACTCTGACTTTCGAGCAGAAAGACGCAAGTTTGATGCTCAGTCTACCTCAGTGATTTCTGTTGTGCCTTTAAAAAAAGCAATTCACAACGAATTCTTTAACGTAGGGACTCCAAACCTTTTTCGTTGTCAGGACCTTTTTGTTTCGTCGTATTCGTCGTACCCTTTAACATTTAGAATGAATTTTTTTCTATTTACGCTTTATTTCCCTGAATATATAGTTTTTAATTCAACACACATATTGAAAGAATAACAATTTTGCATGTATTAATATTAATGCAATGTATTTCTTCGTAACAAAATTTAAAGAACAAATTAAGTGACTCCAATTTATTAACAGCTTCCTGATACATTTTAGTGAGACTTTTATTGTTACTTCATTTCCATTATTCTTTCAAATGATTATTTAGCTTTTCTCAAAGCAATCCATAAATCATCTTCCAGTTGCAGAAAGTTCTTACACTTACAGTAGTCTACCAAATATCCTACCAAGCAAAACTGAATAATCAAAAATGTCTATAAAAATTAACCAAAAAACTTCGTACTCCTTAAAATTTAATTTTGTACCCCTTAGGGGTACAAGTACCACCAGTTGGGAACCACTCCTCTAATGGGTCACACTGCTTACCAACAATGGTGACTCCGCTTATAACATAAAGCAGCATATAGGCCAATACGACCATACGACGACGACGAGCGAATACAAACAAACATTACATTCGCTTGTGTAAGTAATAAAAGGTCAAAGCGCTGAATGAATTTTGGGTGCCGAATTCTGCTCTGCTATTTTTGGCAAAAAATAAACTTGGAACTTGAAAGTCATACTTAATGTCACGCTTCCTGCCGAAGAGCACTTCCTTGTGATCTGCTTTTTTTCTATGAATCCTAAGCAACTGATCTATTGGCAAGCGCAATCAATACTTGCTATTGTTGGCTTTGCAGCATTAATTGTTAAGAGTCAACAAAACTTCAAAATATTTATACATTCTACAAACTGTATAATAAATTAAATTATGATAAGAAAACAAAGAATGTAAAAATGAACAAGTAACTAAGAATAAAGAAATAAGATGTTAACGTTGAAGAGTACGATGTACCAACAAATTTGACAGGATTAAAGTTTCTTCTCGATTATTATGAATAATGACCTGTAAATACGACACAATAAAACAAAATAGAAACAGGTGATCTAAACGCTCAAGAGTAATACGTCAACGACGTTACAGCTTGTTGACAAGGACTTTGAATCGTTTCACTTATATCACGATAATAAAATTGCAAATTTATTGCTGCATAATTGGGCGAAGATACAAGTTCAACAAACCACCAAAACAAAATAAACCCATAACCAAAAAATTACGAGTTTCTTGGGGAAAGTAATAGTTACAGTGCATTGGCAACACATTTTGCTTTGGATAAAGCCTTAAATTTCAATAACACAATTGCTACAAGTACTGTTACGAAAAATACTCTTTCGGAGAGCTTCAAAAAGGTTGAATCTGACAGAGAATTAACGGTTAAGAATCTTCAAAAAACATAAAAAAAATTGAAAGCAATACGAGGCCAAAACTCGGAGACGCACATGTTTTGTAAACCAAAACAAATTAGCTTTAATTCTACACCAAAAAAATTTTTTATTTACCTCTCTTTGCAATTTGAGGCAAACGCACGATGAGGATGCGTCATGAGTTTGTTCGATTTTGTATTCTTCAGATTTTTCACTTTTACGATTATTTCGAAAAGCGTTTTTGCTTTGCCTAGATCGAATCGGTGAACCTTTAAAAGAATTAACAATTGGCACGATTGAACTGAAACTACATTGTTAAACATAGTTACAACATTGAAAAGTTAAATTTTGGTAAAAAAAGAGAAAAAGCAGTCAACTTCATCAAATGGTTTAAATATTTTTTTAAGGCGATTAGATGGATGTAATTACTGTAAAAAAAAGTAAAAAAAAAGGAAACTTAACACGCGTTAATACTTTAAGTAGAAACGTGGTAGAAAGACTACAAAAAATTTTTTTCGATTTTTTTAGGTAATTTTCTGATCATGTTTGGCAAGTTAAAAGCGCTTTAAAAAGAATAGCGTGATATCAACTAACAACCATGATTTACAGTGACTAGAAATTTAACACTTTCACACATTTAATAAAAGATACTTACTTGAAAAACTAAGTATTCTTAATAAATTTTTTTGCCAACAAACATATTAGTCTAAGAAACAAATTAGTCAATTTCCGATGTTGACATTAGCGCGCATTGTGTTTTAAAAAATTTATTTTAAAATACAAAAATTAGCAATTTAGTTTGAAAAGATTTATAAAAAATGTGCAATTTACAAAATTCAAAATTTAATTTTCATTTTGTCAATAAGCAAAAATCAAAGGGACTATTTCTCTTTTTTATTGGTCAAAGTTGTATGTGTGAGCTTTTACAACCTTTCTTAAAACTATCAAATAAGTTAAGACCTAAATTCTATCTAATAAAAGTAAAGCTATAATACAAACTGAAATTATAGTACGAATTTGAGCTAAAATTGCTAATAAAGATATTTTAAAATTTTATCAAAAAAAGATTATTGATAATAAAATAGGAAAATAAACTTACAATAGATTCAAAAATCACCTGTTGCTTTGTTTTGTAATACAATTAATTATTGTGTAGCAAAGTGGTTCTCAATCTTTTTGCTAGCAAGTACCATCTAGAAATTTTTCTTTACATTACGTACCACAAAGTTCATCAAAAATTAATTATTTCGATTTTTTTTGCTTTTTTTAAAATATTTTAATTTTTGTCCCAAAAATTATTAAGTTCTCTAAAAAAAAAGATCTTTGCTGAAAATATGGCATATCTAAAAAACAAAATTTAATCTGAGTGTTGGATTTTTATAGAATCTAAAAACTATTCACGTACCACCAGTGGTGGTGGATATTCAAAGTTAGGGGCCCAAGGCAAGGATTTCCAAAACTTGATGTTCTCTAAAAGGGAAAGGGCTTTAATCTCGCATTTCCTTCTTTTCTCGCAAAATCATAGTGATCTCTTAACAAAAAAAAAAGTCTTCACTTTAATTTCATCACCCTTTTCACTTTTTTCTCCCAAAATCATGGTCATCTCTAAAAAAAGGTCTTCACTTCAGATTGATCTCCTATTTCCCACTTTTTGTCCCAACTTCATAATGATCTCTAAAAAACCTTATACAGCAAAATGAGACTATATGCAGTATCTTCAATACCCAAGGCAACTGCCTCATTCACCTCACCCAATATCTACCACTGCATATCACCTAAAAAGGTCTCACGTACCACAGGTTGAGAACCACTGGTGTAGCACCATTACCTACCAATTAATTTTTAAAGCCAAAAATTTTTAAAACTTATTTTCAACGCCAAACACGGAAGACATTATACAAGTATAAAACATTATAGAAAATCCATCAAATAGTCTTACTTTATTTAGCATTTTGCATAAAAATGGAAAAAATTAATTAGGTCTAGATATTACTAAAAAATTACTTTCAGATTTTTTGATCAATTGGGGATGCGACTTTGGGTTGGGATTGCTTGGGGTAGAAGTAATTACAAGTGATTTTAAAGCACTTATCTCTATTTCCAAAGCAGCAATCTAAACATGTAAATACAAACAAAGCATTAGAATAAATGCATGCAAAAACCACAATATTAATAGTATTCTTGACAGTTTTTTTTATAAAATCACCTTATTGAAATTTACTATAGATAATAAATATCAATAAAATGATGCAAACACTTAAGTTGTATGCTTTCACAAAAAGTAAACAAAAAAAAATTATGCTTGATAATTTCATAAACACAATCTACACCATAGGCTATATTATGTATATAAATATGAACAACTAAAGAGAAATCTGTGACCAGTTGATTAAAGCAGCTATGCTACGTAAAGTTATTCAATGATAAATTGAATTATATGAAAATAAATTCTTCAGAAACTGGAAGTACAGTAAATGTGGATGGACCTATACATCTGAGTAGAGACACAATAATATTTTAAATGGATAAATTTATGCTATGCAATAAAAAAATCTTTTAAAAAATCAACTACATATATCTGATTTTTTACCTTTCCTTCAGCAAAAGCTAATTTTTTTTCCGCTTTATCATGTTTAAGATTTGCATCATACACCATTTTGTTTGCTTCTTCAAATAAACTTGTTGTTAAGTCCACTATTTCTGCTTCTACTTTATCAATTTTAATTTTTTGGCTTTCACATAGCAAAACTTTTTCTTGTAGAGCCTAAATAAATACATTATCAGTAACATTATTAAATCTTTGCAACAAATAAGAGCAATGCAATGTACTGTACATGAGTAATCTCTGAAAAGTTTACCACAACACAACTGATTAATCAAGCTTGGCTTTGTCTAAACTCAAGAACTTTTATACAAGAAACAGTTCTACAAATAAATTTAAAACAACTTTGTAGGTCAAGGGGCGATGCAAAGGTGTAAAATTTTAAACATTTTTTTTTTGCTAGAAGCTAATCTGCAGCAATTAAGCAGTTAAAGTAACAAACAGATAGCTATATTTTTTAAAGTTAAATAATACACTATCAAGTTGTAAAGGAAGGTTTCAGAGTAAAATATATTGTATATATTAAAGTGTTTCATATTTTTTACCATTTTTGAAATTTATATGCCTGGAGTCTCAAATGGTAAGATTTTAAGTAAAAACTTGAAACCCAAAATTTTGACTATCCAAGTTTTGTCACACTAATCTGATAAGTCATTCAATAGTGCTAAACACTATATGTTATAGCAATGAAGTATTGCTAGTTTATTTAACTTCCAGAAGTGTTAGTCGAAACTAGGTTTTTTGAACTATGTGCAAACAATTAATAGGAAAGGCACACTTGTCAGCTCATTATCAAAAAAATCTTTTTGTGTAGGTTAGTAGCTTGTAGTTTGTCTTCACTGTAGTGCTGTAATGCAATGCTGTAATTTAATTTAATTGTGCAAGCACATTTTTTTTTATTAGTCATTGAAATACACATGTTTATAAATAAACTTTTATTGCAAAGTTTTGTGGCTTGGATCAAAAATTTGTGAAACACTACTTTTGACAAAGGGTCACTAAACTACAGTCGAAAGAGTAGATTAGGCCTATAAAAAATGTGGGCAAAAAAGGTTGAATGATCCAAATTTCTTTAGCCAGCTTTTTAAATGTTGCAATTATTATACTAAAATAAAGACTTTTTTTCAGTTCTCAATATGTTTTCAAAGACAAGAAATAAATTTTCTACCTTTTGATCTCAAGTAAAAGCCTTTTTTATGGTTTTTCACAGATAAACAATTTTTGGTTTATCTAAGATAGCATAGCCAGCCAAAATTTGGCTTTATTTATTAACCCTTTCATGTGAGGTGGTATGATCATGTTTTGAGACAACCTGAGGAAGGTGGTTTGACAAAGGCAATGGTAATGAAGTGGATGAAAAATGTAAATAGGGCCAACAAAATCAGCATAATTGGAAATGGAGGGAACAAGTTGAAGGAAATATGAGAAGAATTGGTTTAAGGAAAAAAGATATCTTTTCTAAGGAGCAATCATCAACATTAGTTCTCTTATCAATTCTAAATCAGGCCACAATCTTCAAAACAATTTCAATCTCTATCAAGAAAGAGTGTATGCTACTCAAGAAAATTGGAAGCAATTGATATAACAAATTCAAACCATTGAATGGACAATCAACTTTATTTTTTGACTGATTATTCAAATCAATTTATACAGTTGGCATGTTCTACTTTTTTCTAAACTTTATTCTTCTTATGCTACTTCATTCTCTCTTTGAATTGTATATATATATATATATATATATTAAATTACAAAAGCCGCAAAAGAGATTTTATTAAAACCTCAACAGTCTGTTTCGCCTTTTCGGTTCATCAGGAGGTGATTCTTATTCAAATAAAAAGGCGAAACAGACTGTTGAGGTTTTAATAAAATCTCTTTTGTGGCTTTTGTAAGTTAATTTAATGCTCTGAGTTTTCATTGAGCTCTTTACTGACAGTCTTGCCACTTTTATTATTATTATATACATATATATATTTTTTTTTTTCTTTTCATATTTGTGTATTTGCAGTGCATCCAGAAAAGGTTTCCAGACCTGGTGAGGTTTTTTTTACTCACCATGCTCAATTGAGCTAAATTCATAGTTAGCAATTAAGGGTGGTTGTGGCTCCCAATGATTAACATAACCATTCCTGCATTGCATATTTTGTGTCTTTTTAAATATTAATGTTTAGTTAGAATTTAAGGTAACACAGCCGTGCTTCTCATTTTTTCTCTTTCTCAACTCCCTCTATATTTTCTGCATGTTTAACGTTCAACGTTGTGTCACATTTCCTTTTCATGCTTCACAGTACATTCCATATTAACAGTGTTACTAAACATGAATAAAATATCATCATCATCATCATCATCAAGATGCAGTAGATTGATGTAGGTGAAGAGAAGGTGTAGGAAGAGTTGCAGAAGTAGTAAGATGCATTTGGCCACCTCCATTTACTGGGGATATTTAAACTAAATTAAAATTGGATTGATGATAATTCTATGCCAATGATAAATATGTTTGTCCTGTGAGATGTGCACACCATTCCAATGACAAGTATACTCATTTGTACTTTAAGTATCTATTATGACATATTATAATTACCTTGCTTACTTATTTGTATAAGTACAGAAAACTCTGACATTGATACAAATAGGCTGAATTTTATTTTTTTGCAAAAAACTTGCAGCTTGTGGTACTTATACTAAAAAACATCTGGCATAGAAAGGATTAATTATCTTTTTTTAAAAAAAATTTAACAACCCAAATTTGGGCTAAGCACTATTAATAATTGCACTTGGCAATAAATTTTGAGGTCTCAAATAAAGATATTTTGATGAGCAACTTTTATTCCTTTTTAATCTTATTTTGAAGAGTTGATTGGTTGTACATAAATTTGCTTTAAAAAGCATGTTCATTTCTTAAAGACTTTTCATCTGACACTCATTGGGAGGAATTGTCAGAATGAACTGAGAACTGAGAAATAGACTGTCAGTCGAAAACTCATTACTGCTCTTTTTCTTTTGCTTCTGATGGGATGCCTGTCTTGACCAATCCGACACACTGTTGTTTTCTATTCCTGATTGGTTGCTTTTTTAACCAATCAGACTCCTTTCTTGTTCCTATTTAAGCACAATCAGATCATTCTCAATTCATTCTGACAATTCCTCCTGAGGAGTGTTGGATGAAAAGTTTTTGAAGAATGAACATGTTTTTTGAAGTAATCTTATTTTTCTTGGATCTGCTCATTTTTAGAGTAAAGCAACCAGAGCCATGAACATAAATTTGCAGCCAATAATATAAAATATTAAGCAATCATAATCTGTGAACAGAAGAGTACTTACCAATTTTGTCTTTTCCAATTCAACTATTAATGACTTATTACAAGTTTTATCATTATTAACACAGGTTGAAATTAAGTCACCATGCAAGCTTGATCCGTCTTTAGTGCTATCACAGCTGTTTACTTCAGAAGAATAATCCAAATCTTTTTGTAAATTAGACATATTTATGCTGTTGTCCACACTCATTTTGTCTACTACACAAAATTTAAAAAACAATTTAAGGAAATTAATGTATCATTTCCTTTTTTATTTAATCAAAACTTATTACATATTTGATAATACTCTACTACAAATTCCTGAATAATCCCAACAAAAAACTATATTAAAAATAAGTCAATTAAAATAATAATAAAAATATAAATCATGGCATATTCAACAGCTGTTAATAACTGTTACATAAAAAAAAAGTATGTTTCATTAATAAAGTTTATAGAGTTATATGCTTTTTGGAATAAATTCACCCAATTTTTTTTATTTACTTTTATATTTATGACTCAAAGGAAAGCATTGGAGGAACTATCCATAAAGAAACTGTCAAGCAACTACCTTGACCTGTTTTTGAAGATATCAAGACATTGCTGTATGAATCAATTTTTTATTTTGTTTTTAGTTTTTATTTAGAGATATTATGACTGAAATTTAGAGCTGTTTGCTAAGACTGTCAAGCAAAAAAAGTGTCTTTGCTAAAGCCACAACAAAATAGTGCAAGATTTTGAACTGCGACTGTGTTGATTGAGTTTGCCATCAACCATGGTGCTTTTGACCTATTTACCACACAGCCATTATCATATATAACAATTTATCTACAATTAAATAGTTACATTTTATCTGCTAAAAGAAAGTTACTACACATATACGTTCATCTCAAAATTTATAAATATTAATTTCAGTAAATTACATTATAATAGTAAGGCACAATAACAAACTAGCAAAAGACCAATAGGACATCATTTAACCAACATGTTGAGGATCTCATCTCCTACAGATTCCACAGCACAAATGTTCATGTGGCAAACAAACACCTTATCAAGGAAATATAGAATGTTAATAGACTCTTCATCCTTAAAGGAAATTACAACAGCACAAATCACACTCACTCACCAATATGTGTGCTTTATATTCACAAACAAAACAGATCAGACCCACAAATCATTACTCTTAACAATCACATTTATAAACAAAAAAATACATGAACACAAAACAAACATCTGGAAACCACATCTTGACAAAATTGATCACAAACACAATCCACACTCCCTATGGGGAACTATAGCAAAGCTATCCAACAAAAAACAACCTACACAACAGAACAGAAGCATTTGCTTTGAAATTAAAACAGCCATCACTGATATAGAAAAAGCAAAAGCTTTTAACAAACAATTCACAAACATCACTCTGTATAGCACAAGCAAAATCAAGAGGCACGTAAACCATACAATCAAGACCATTCGCACTGAGGAAATACAACTTACCACTACACAAGTGCAATTAGCCATCTCAAACAGCACAAACAACAATTCTACTGGACCTGATTGCATAAACATCAGACACCTCAAACATCTAAGACCACTTGCCATCAGATACCTCACAAACATGTACAACATTGCCCTCAACACTGACACAATAATCCCATCTTTGGAAACATGCCACAATCATCCCCATTCCAAAACCAAACAAAGGTCACAACATTGGCACAAACTACTGACCCATATCACTTTTATCACCCATTGCCAAAACACTAGAGTGACTAAACCAAACACTATTACCATGCATAACAGAAAATATTCTAATCATTTCTTATCAACATGGATTTAAGCATAAACACTCAACACATACTGCTTTGCACAACATCTGCCACCAAATCACAAAAGGCTTCAACAATCCAAAGCTTCCGCAACACACTGTAGCTGTAGCTTTGGACATGAGCAAGGTGTTTGATACAGTAAACATACACCAACTTATACACAAACTCACACTAACAAACATTCCTAACATTATTATCAAGTTCATAGGAAACTACATAAAAAACGACAAGAGTGCATTGAATTGCATACTCTTAATGCATACTCAATTGCTTAATGGCATACATGTTTTTAATACATACTCAGATCCACTGAGAAATTAAGGATACAGGCTTTCATGAAAGCCACCATCTTTAATAACAATGAGCACACTAACATCGTCATCTCAGATTCAAACATAACAACTGAGAAATGTAGAGAAAACCTCAAACACATTCACACCACCATCACCTCACAATATCTCAGTTCCAGAAAAACAACAAAGTTACAAACACCACACCTTATAACATTATTTCATCAGAACAAACATTATGACATCATATGTGTAAAAACCTGGCATAGCTCAGAGCCAACAAATCACCATTCTTGCAAAGTTATCTACATACAGTAAATCCTAAAACTTATATGCCACAATGCCAACTAGGCTTGTCACACACACATCACACAAATCACCTTTTTAACTGTAGTCAAATACCAACACAACACCACTAGTCTGTGGAAAAAGCCTTTAGAAGCAGCAAAGGTAATCCAAAGATGGGAATCTAGATTGGTTTCTTTGAGGGGTTAAGAGATGGCTACTTTAAGATATCCTTGAAGGAGGGGCAACAACAACAACATAATAGTAAGGTAATCAAAATTCATTATTTAATAGTAGCAACATTCTGTTATGTCCTAAAAGACACTTTATGGCACTTTCTCCAATTTGGCAGTCTTACCAAGCAGTTCTAAATTTCAGTTACATGTCTAAAACTGAAAAACAAAACTAAAAAATTTCAACTGGATGGCAATATCATGGGATCTCCAGAAGCAGGTTTGAGTAATTGTTGACAGTTGCTCTCTGTATAGCACCTCCAATGCTTTCCTGCAAGTCATGAAAATAAGTATAGAACCGAAAAATGAAAATAGAAGCATAACACAATTTTTGATGGTGAAAACATGGATATGTTTACTAATTAATAATTTTACAAAGAAAAATATTAAACTAATTTTTTTTAAATTAGAATAAAACAAAATTTTATAAATATTAATGTAATGAATACTGGCGTCTCTTCAAAAGTCACCGTAAATGATTTTTGTTCATGAAACTAACCCAGATCCCCCTGCGGTTACTATCGCTTCTCGAGACATCCATTTTCTCTTGGTTTCTTTTTTAATCCATGCTGATGCTGAAAGGGGTATTCCAGGTTAGTTTCACTGAAAAAAATCGCTTACAGTGACTTCTTGACAGACCCAAATACTGGTAGCCAATTAAGTTTTTCAAAAATGAAAAATTTAGATTATAACAAGATATACTATATCAACTTCTCATTTGCAACTTTGTATTAATACTTCATTATTTTTATTTAAAGTCATTTGAAATGAGACATACATTGGCATTGTCATCTAATGATTTTACAAGGTTCAATCTTAACAGAATTCCTAGCAAAAAAGCAAAAAGCTACAAAATGTTTTATAGATTACAGAAAGGTGTTAATGTGCAAAACTGCATATGAATCAATTGTTTAAACAAATTTTTTTTGAATTGATAGTAGAACACAATATAAAAATGTAATATGCAGATATTGACAGATAAAATATTATAAAAATATATGCTTTTAAATTTACAGGGCTACATAATATATATAGAAGAAATGAAAATGCAGACGAAAAAAAATTTTTTTTTCCATTACAAATCCACTGCCATTTATAGTATAATTTTTTTAAAATAATTTATTTGCTAGTATTGTTCTAGTTTAATTGTTCTAATTGTTCTAATGTTCTAATGTTTAAATTCAATTTTATTCTATAAACAAACTAATCCATACCGAACTGGCTAATACAGTTCTTTATCTATATATGTAAATACCTATATTTACGAGAGAACAGGGTATAGAGCAATGTTTAAGTGGCAATTCTTAATATTGCGTCAGTTAGAAATATCAAATGACTCATCTCAATTGTTTTGATGTAATATAAGTTAACCAAATATTGTTTTTATTAAAATCAACAAAAACGTTTGAATATCAAATCTTGCCGAATTTTTTCTAAATTTTTCATGTACAATACCTTGCTGCTCTTTTTAAGGCCTAGGCCAGGGGTGGGCAACCCCTGGCACGCGTGCCGAACTTGGCACGCGTACACTTTCTATCCGGCACGCGAGCGAGGCCTCAGAAACGCGATCCTTCCTCTTTCAAACGAAAAAAATAATAACTTACAAGTCGCTGTATCATTGGATGAAGGATTGGAAATTCCAAGTTTATTGATCATGTTTTTATTCACCATAAGACAATTATCGCAAAAACTCATGCATATTTCATTTAATTAATTAATTAATTAATTATAACAAAAGAAAAAGCAAAAAATACAGCTAAACGTTTTCGGTTTACAATAAACCCTTTTCTAAACATCATCTATTCTAAAAATTTTTATATAATAATTTTATGCACTGAAGAAATTGTTAAAACATAAACTATAAAGTTATCTAAATTTAATATATAGATCATTGATTGATTAAATTAAAATGTGAGTTGATGGAATTAAATTTTTATAAAATACATCACAATGGTTTGATTATTTTACTGTAAAGCAAGTCAATCAGTTAAATTACTGCAAGTCTGTCGTAATCCAGACTATTTGTATCAAATTGTCGTTTACAAAGTTTTAAAATTGATAAAAACAGATCAAAACAAAATTAAAACTCAGTTTGAAAGTTTAAAAAAATTGACTTTGCCTCACTTAAGCATAATAGAAAGAACTTGCAGAAAGAACTCGTTTTTTTTGCCCTTACAGAATGAGCACAATATCAGGATCATCAGCTAAGAAACGTCGGTCAATTGAAGATGTAGAGTATTCCAAAAATACTGGACCCAAAAGTTTTGTGTGATTGAGAAAGACAATAAAGCTTTAAGCATTTTTTGTTTAGAAACGGTTGTTTGTACAAAATCTTCTGTAAAAAGCACTTTGAAAGTGTTCATAATAACATACGTAAGCAATAAAAACGAAGAGAAAAAAATGAGAATTAATTAGTAGTACACTCAGCACAACAAAAAAACAGGCTGATAATTTTAAGAACTTCATCTCAGGCAGGTCCAGTTCCAACTTAGTTGCTGCTAGTTTTGAAGTTCTAAAGGAAATTTCTCAACATGGAAAACCACTTAGTGATGGAAATTATATTAAAGAAGCTTGGTTAGAGTGTGCACCTTTCCTTTTTGACAATTTTTTAGAGAAGGAAAAGATTATTCAACGTATTAAAGAATTGTCTCTGAGTAGGAAAGCAGTAAAGGATAGGATACTTAAGTTAGAAAGTAATAGGCCAACTACTAAGCAGTTGACTCAAGATTTTTCTTCATGCAAGTTTTTTTCTGTTTGTATTGATGAAAGTAGAGACAACATCATCAGCTAGGCTGGCAATATTTTCTCGATTTTTTAAAGGTGATGAATTATATGGAGAGATGGTTGCCCTTCTAACACTGTGTAACGGCATTTGAAAAAAAACTAGAAGTTTTTAAGAAAAATATTGGAGATGAGAGATTTAGAAACCTTTCAAACCTCAATAGGCATATCAATGATCTCTAAAACGATTACAGAGTAGATTTTCAAAGCCTTCAGAAGCTATTTTTAAACATTATCGAGTCGGTTGGTGAGCAGTTCTTCACAAGATTTTCGAAATTCAGAGAAGTAGAAGAGACGGCAAATATCATGAAGTTTCCAGACAGTATAAAAATGGAGGAACTAAACCTACAAAAGTTTTCATGGATAGACATGGATAAAGTTGAAATGGAGTCGATTGATACTATAAAAAGATGAGTATAGAGAATCACTCCTAACTCTGCCACTGCTTTAATGGATATGACTCATCTTTTTATAGTAAATTTCTTGTTTGCCATAAAACCAAAGGAGTCGATTGAATTTCAGAGTAGCTCAATTTGGAAACAAAAGTTTATTGACCTTAGAGTTGACTTGGAAAACATTAAAAAAAGGCTATTATAGAAGGGAATACTAGAGAGAAGTGCAGAAAACAAACTATTGCGAACTTGGAATGCCATTTCTGAAAATTTTTTGTGCTTAAAAAGCGTTGCAACAGCATTATTCTCCATGTTTTCATCTACATGTGAATCATTGTTCTCAGTTATAAACTTTATTAAGTCTCGTAATAGGAATAGCCTGACTGATAAAACTAGTAGTTCGTGTATATCTCTGAAGGTCACAAAATATAAACCCGATGTAAAATCCCTTTCAGCGGTAATGCAGCAGCAGAAGTCTCACTATAGTAAAAGAAAAGTAATGAAAGCTTTTCGTCGGACTGACATTTTCTTTGAAACTCTTGTTTAAAAATTTATTCTGCATGTTTTATTTTTAAAGAGGCAAACATTGTTTATGTTTGGGCGTTGTTTTTTAGGTGAATAAATGTAATTTTGGTTATACTGTGCTTTCATTATTTGGGTGAATTTTTATCATTTCTTCAAGGCTCTTTACATACAACTTTAAGGATGTCAAGTAGTATGTTCTCACAAATTTTGGTTGGCACATGGAAGAATTACGTCAGAGATTTAGCCGATTTTGGCACGCAAACCAAAAAAAGGTTGCCCACCCCTGGCCTAGGCTACATTACAGCTACAAGAAAGCCACAGGACTTGAGCAAAAAAAGCTAGCTCTTTATCGGTCGTATACTGTAGAGTTGTACATAGTCGAAAAAAACTCTTGAAGTAGCAGTGTTTTATTTAAAATGATGCTAGCACGGTCTGGCACACAATGATAGTTTAGGAGCAATAAAATAATTTTTTTTGAGATTGGTTGCAGCTGCAGCTAGACGTTAATGGGTTCAAAACAGTCAACAACGACAAACTTCCATAATCATGATTGCAACTTTAACCTTTCCTTCGTATTCACCGACACATATCTTCAGTTGACTTCAATTTCAACTGCTTTCATGTTCAGATGGCTTTAGTACAGAGCGGACGCACCGGCTCTCCCCAAAAAAACGTCAAAAGTGGCCCCCCAAGAAAAATATTGCTTTATTTCTTCATAGTAGCACCATGATGGTGGCCCCCCGTCTGCATTTTAATTTTAGGAAGAAAGCAGATTTATTGTACTAGATTGAAGGTGATCACTTTTTTTAGAGAACATCATATTTTTGGGATAAAAATGGAGATTTTGAACATTAATTGAAAGTAATGACCTTTTTTTAAAGATCACCTTATTTTGAGAGCAAAAAAACTTGAACAGTGGCTTCTCTATTTTTCTTGCCCCGGGACCCCCTTTTGCAGGGCCACTACTGCACATGTTGATTGCTCTTCGTAAGAAACAGTTGGTTCGAATCCTTGTCGACCTGAATCTTAAAAAAACTAAGTTGGCCTTTTCTACTTATGACCGTAGAGACGTTTTTCGCTTTACAAACTTAAAACTATTTAGTATAGGCTACTTATTTAACCCTTTAAAGGACAGTGGTACATATGTGTACCATAATTCTAATTATAAATCGAGCTGCTTTGAAAACGAGAAGATCCAGACTCAAGTTTTGCTCTTGTTAGAGCTTGTCAGTGATGCTTATTACTAGCGGACAGCAATATCTTGGCATCTCCGGAAGCAGGTCGGGGTAATTGCTTACCCTATGTATAGCGCCTCCGTCGCTTTCCTGCGAGTCAGGAGGATAAATATAGAGATAAAAATAAAATAAAAAAATAAAAAAAAATGTTAATCAGTATTTCATAAAGTTTTTATTGACACTAAAATTTATTGTTTCAGATAAAATTTTCTAATTAAAATTTCTTATGTTTAAGGATTGATTTATATGAACTGAACCCCCATAAAATGACTACTCCTCAAGAAAAAGTGCAATTTGTATCCTGGTTCATTGAGACAAAATCAGATGTTCAGACCCAGCGAAATTACAGAAGTAAGTATGGAAGAGACCCACCATCACGTCCTTCAATTCGTTTATGGCACAAGAAATTTATGGAGACAGGGACAGTGTTCGATACAAGGAGGAGTGGGCGACCAAGAACATCTGAAGAAAACATCGAGCGTGTAAGGCAAGCCTTTCAACGTTCTCCTATGAAGTCCATCCGTACTGCTGCGAGACAATTGGAACTACCACGTTCAATTAGTGCACAAAGTCCTAAACAAGAATTTAAGATTGTATGCTTACAAAGTGCAAATGTTACAGGCACTTCAGCCAAACGACATGCCAAGACGAAAAGAATTTGCAGTGAACATGTGCTTCGTGCAACTATACTGGTGCCCATATAGAAGTGTATTAAATAGAGTAATGATATTTTTAATTAAATGTTTAGAAGTGTATTAAATGTGTCAATAAAAGTTTATAAAACACTGATTAACATAAAACAACCCTCATTGCGATATCTCATCATTTTACTTTGTAATAATCTTTTTAAATTGCAAAAAGACTTTATGGACACCCTGTATTATATTGATTTAAATTGCATTTTGATTATTTTTAAAGTTAAAAGTTTTTGTAGTTTTACTTATATAATAAACTCGGTTCATCACATTGCTTTACTTGAGAATCGAACTTTGTTTCATGGCTTGCATGAAAGTACATTATAAAAAGATTAAAAATAAACTTTTATAATTTTAAAACTACTTATTTGTTGCAAACGTCAATTCAACTCGAATGTCTGCTCAAGGCTCGACTCGCCGCGACGGACTAAGTTTAATGACGTCATCAAGAATTAGCAATTTGACTGAACGGCCTTCTCTCTAGGTGGCCTTGGCAGAACTTAGTGATGTACAGAGGATTTTTGAAAGAAGGAGGGCATGCAAACGCAATCAATTATGCTTGTGGAAAATAATTTTTCAGGTCTCTAATTTGATTTTCGTCGCAAAAATTCGGTGATACCCCCAAAAAAAGTCTTCATTTAACTGTCTCTGATTTCTCGTTAGTATGACGTCCAAGGGGTGTGGGAGCATGGCACAATGCCCTACCCCCTAAATACGCTGCTGTCACGATTTGATATCAACATTTTGCAATCAATAATCTCCTTTTATAATTGCTTGCCATCTACATCTAAACTACACACAGCTCCAAAAACTTTCACACATAGATTCTAATTGTTCACAGTCAGATGAGTCAGGACCGAAAGAAAGCCAAATTTGGAATTGAAATCAAGTAACCGGGAGAATCGATCATCCATCTTTTTATGCGGGCGGTCCAGAACTCCCTTCATGACTTGTTTCATTTCATTTGTTCTTTATAACCCTGCATCTTGTGCATTTTTACCAGCCATTCTTGTTTTTTGTCTTGGCTTTCTTTTGATTTCAACGTTACATTTTTAACAAAGGTGCTTGCCATCTTCCAAAAATTCATCAACTAAATTTTCTCTGGTATCATTGAAATGATCTCTTGGGCTTTTTTTATCTGAGAAGCATTGTGAAAATTCATTTTCTTGTTTTGCAATCGTTTTTGCGCTTTGTCTATAGGCGTAAGTAATTTTTGCCAAAAATCCAACAATGTCAGGAACTCGTTTGCTGCGTTTACTACGTGTTAGCGTGCGTTTTACTAGTTGTTTAGCATCACTCTTGGTGTATCAACGATTTCGTCAAGATATATTTGTACAGGCTTCACTGTTTATGTTCTAGAATTTCAACGAGTTTCTGCCTCAGCGTTAAAAACCAGTGGGACAGTAGGGTGGAGTGAAAATAATTTTTTTTTGAAATTGAAAAAACTGTAGTTCTAAAAACCTGCCAAACAGGTAAAATCTACGAAAAAAATTGGTTTTGGCGAGTTGCTACCTCTGGGGGGCTAGCAACCCCCCAAAATGTGTTTTGAGGGGTAAAATTTCCTAAAAATGTTGTAACTTAGTAACCGCTTATCGTAGAGGCATGATTTATGGCTCAAAATTTGCAGAATCATCATGTTTCTATATGTGCTAAGAGAAAGTTTTTGTCTATTTCCACTAGAAAAAAAGTTATGATAGAAAAACTGTTTAATAAGTTTGTTTGTTTGTACTAAACTAATAGTTATCTGAAAAGTTATTATTAGTTTTTGCAGGTATATTGTTAAGTAATTGTGTAAATCATAGCTTTGGCCAAACTGCGAAGTAGTAAAACATGAAAAGACGGAGTTCAACTTCTGTAAAGAAGATTTTACATAGTGGACACACTTTCTCTACCCGTGATAGTTTTCCACCAGGAGTATTGCCTACCAAGCGACATGTAATAGAACGCATTCTTCATTTGAAAAACTTTCGAACCTTCAATGCTGCAAATGACATTGCCAGAGAAATTTATGACAGATGGGTATGGTGCAACGTATATCCCATTCATCTGTACACCATTTCGAAAAAAGTTCAAAGTTTTGTGAATTGTTTCAGTGCACTTGATCGCTGGTCAAAGAAAAAACGAGGAGAAGCATTTTTACAAAAGGAAAAAGAGTTTATGTCAACTATTGATGAAATATTTCATGTTTTTTGTGCTGACGATAAGCAGCGCAGAATTTTGGAGAAACAACATGGTTTGAAAATGACAGATGATGATTATGCTTTTTATAAAGATCAAACTAGTAAGCGAGTTGGAAAATGTGTGGATGCTGTGGTTTTTTCAACGTCAGCTGACATACAGTTTTTGAGGCGCTCTCGACCCTTACAACCTCATCCAGAACCACCAACATGTTCTTCCGTTACATCAGTTACATCAGTGCCTGAGTCAGCTTTGGATTATCTGTCGGATTCTAGTTCAACCAACACAGACCAAACGCAATCTTCTGCTGCTTCTGAATTTGTTTCTCAATCAATGCCATATGAAAATCAGAATCGAATGATTTGGTCAAACCTTGCAAGGATGAGTGAGCGTTTTCAGATATCCGACAGAGCTGCTGCTGCGATCGCTAATAGTGTGATGCAAGATTTGGGTCTAATTACTGATGATGACAAGACATACGTTATTGATCGTAGCAAGCTTCGAAGAGAGCGAGAACGATGCCGTGCTGAAATTAGGAAAAAGGAGCAAGAAAATTTCAAGTTAGTGAATGCCATATACTTTGATGGGCGCAAAGATGCAACACAGGTCACCATGCAAGGGCCAAATGACAAGTTTTACAGGTCTGTACAACTTGAAGATCACTATACAATGGTTGGGCAGCCTGGTGAATACTATCTTTCTCATTTTTCCACAGAGGATGGCAAAGGAAGAACCATAGCACAAAAGATCTTCAACACCATTGCCAACACCGAATTACATGACAAGCTTACAGTAGTTGGCACTGATGGAACTGCAGCAATGACAGGCAAGTTCAATGGTTGCATTCGTAAGTTGGAAGAACTATTGAACAAGCCACTACAATGGGTAATTTGCCTACTACATACCAATGAACTATCCTTGCGCCATGTCTTTATTATGCTTGATGGAACCACCAATAGTCCTGACACATTTGCAGGACCAATTGGGAAGTGTTTAACTGGAGATGCTTCAAGTTGGCCGGTTGCTGCTAATTTTAAGTCAATTTTAAACCCTCAGTTTGTACAGTTGCCAGAATCAGTTGTTAATGATCTGAGTACTGATCAACACTATGCTTACAAGATATGTTCAGCAATAATCATGGGAGTTGTCGACAGCGACTTGCAATATTTAAAAGTAGGTCCCATTGTGCATTCACGCTGGCTAACTCTGGGCTGTCGAATCCCCAGATATTATGTTTCGGTGGATGAACCCTCCTCAAACTTGGAAACTCTGACGAAGTTTTGTCTTCAAGTTTACTTTCCAAGTTGGTTTGAAATTAAGTTAAATAGTCAACTAACTTGCAGATCTAGAAATTTTTTCAACTTGGTCCAACGAATTCTTCAGGTGCCTGACGAAGCTGTTCGGAAAACTGCTCTGAAAGTTGTGCAACGAAATGCATTTTTCGCACACCAGGAAAATGTCTTGATCGCCATGTTGGGTGACAACGATGAGGAGATACGAATGCGAGGAGTGAACAAAGTGCTTTCGATTCGTGGAAACTTGCCATCAACAGTTTCATTTGATAATCATGACTTGGTTGACAGTCGCAGTGAAGAATATTCTTTGGAAGGAGCAAAATATTATGATACCGGCTCAACTGTACGGCTGTTTGAACCGCCCACGCTGGATCTAACAGTGAACTCGTACTACAAGATGGTGAATTTAACATCTTGCCATCAGCAGCCTCCGGTAATTGAACATTTAACTGATTTACATATTGAACAATGCCGGATAAGACCACTGCAGCTCGACCACCCATGTCACAACCAATGTGTAGAGCGCCATGTCAAAATGGTAACAGAGGCCGCAGCACAAGTTGAAGGATTTGAGCGAAGAGATGGGTTGATTCGCCAGAAGATTAAATCTTGAAAACTTTTTAAAAAATTTGACACTAAAGTGCAATTCTGATGCGCTTCATTTTGCGTAGGGTATTTGGTGTACTCTAACTTGCTTTCTTATTTTTCTCTCACTCCTTAGGCAAAACAACCCAATATCAGCATCAACAGTTCGAAAGTAATGAGATGTAACAAATTTTCTTTAAATTACTGAAATACTAAACATTTTATGGGCAGTAAAGCTAGCACGTTCTGTACCTTATGAGTAGGCCTATTTAGGTACTTTGTCTGGTGACCAAAGTTATCCCAAATCATCTTGTTAATATTGTGATTGTCATGATTAGTCCTTATCAGTTAGACATATATCATTTCAAATGTTAGATCAAAGTTATTTCAATACACGCAATTTTCGAGTATTGAGCATAAAAAACGGTTTATCGATTATAACTTTTTTTCTTGTGGAAATAGACAAAAACTTTCTCTTAGCACATATAGAAACATGATGATTCTGCAAATTTTGAGTCATAAATCATGCCTCTACGATAAGCAGTTACCGAGTTACGACATTTTTTGTCAATTTTACCCCCAAAAACACATTTTGGGGGGTTACTAGCCCCCCAAAGGTAGCAACTCGCCAAAACCAATTTTTTTTGAAGTTTTAGCCTATTTGGCAGGATTTAAGAACTACACTTTTTTCAAATTTTTTTTTCACTCCACCCTAATGGGACAGCACCTTTTAATTTCTTTCTAGTTTTTAAAGGTTATTATTAAATCACAGAGGTATTTTTTATTTTAAAAATAGAAGCGATTAGTGACGTAACAAACAGCACTGGCCGAATTCATAAAATTTAAATTTTTGTCAAACCATTTTGGCCTCCATGGCACGAGCCATGCCGACCATACCCTAGATACGTCTAAGGTCTACTTCTGCTGCAGCGGCGGCGACCCGTTTTATCTAGCAACCCAACATAACTTAAAGCTGGGCGATTGAAAAAATAAAAATGAGACCTACAAGACTTTTTGCATCTTTTAGATTGTTGAGACGCTTTGGGCTTAAATGCTGCAAAAGTTCATATCTTCCAAAGACCAATTTTTTAGTTCTTAAGCAAAAATAAGGCATGCAAAATGTTTTAACTGTAGTGGCGACAGTTAGCTGCCGTTTCGACTTTTTGGGTAACTTCACTCAGCAGAATGTGTTAAGCTGCTACTTAGTGGCTTTTGCGATACTTATGCATGTATTAACAGTAATACAATTTCGCAGTGGCGTCAGTGCCTAAATTATACGAAACGAGAAGCATTGCATGTAGCAAAGCGGCATTCCTGTCTTTCAAGTCAAAGCGGCTCAACCTCTAGGAGCCTCGCTATCAAGGTAAAAAATACCATCTTAAATTGAATTGAAGTTAATAACTTTTTTCCTTATTGTGAAGACGTCACACCGAAAAGGACACGTCATTATTTTATTTACACATTTATCAAACTACACACCGACGACTGCATTGGCAAATCTCACCGAACGCACGAGCTGATAAAATCCACGAAGCAGACTCCACTTTATTTCATTACAGAAGCAACATGGAGTTGCGCAACAATGCGAGTTAACTTTCCTTTTAAAACACTTTTAGGCAGCTTTAATTATCTAAGAACTTCATGATCAAAGCAGCAAAAAACCGAATGGAAGACCACGCTGGCCGAGAGACAAAACACCAAAAACACGCTTTTTTATAAACCAATTAAAACATCGAATCAAAGGCGGGGGAAAGCGATTATTTTTTGTACCCGAACTCGTTTGCGTCATCTTCAGTGATGTCACCGTATCTCCAAAGATTAACCTGAAAAAAATTATTACAAACTAATCGGAAAATGTCTTGAAAACGACCAATTAAATATAAATTGTCAGAGAACAGTATTTAGAAAAATTAACACCGCACCAAGAAAAAAATAAGTTACGACTTCATCAAATCTGCACCGCAGCAAGTAATCACTACGAATAAATTGCGTACGGGTATTTATAATAAAATCAAGTGATAAAATAACATACTGTTTATCTACAGCACAACTTTCTTCAACTTACAAAACTCAAAATGGAAAAAAGTAGGGTACAATTGCAGCAGCATTAAAATGACCACCTAAGCTTATCAAAATCACAGCAGAGATACATGTGCCAAAAATTGAAACAACTCTATGCACTAACTAAAATTCGTGGCGAAGTTGAAAAAAGTTTCACTTACATGCCCCAGTCTTGCTTTTTCTTGAAAAGCGAGAAATTCCTTTGATAACTTTTGCAATCTTCGCTCCTTCCGCTTTGCGACGGTGCAGAAACCTTCCTCAACCAAGCTTTGACCAATGTTTTTGTTGTCCTCCTGTCGAAGTTTAAATATCAGAGAGGTTTTAAGCTAACTCAAAGCAGATTCCCACCGTCAACAGAGTAACATGATCGACGCTATTGTCGTTATACTCGACGTTTAGCTGCAACAGCGCGTTGCACACTTTTTCATTAAATGCTTGACAAAGATCCAATAACGACTCCTCCTAAAAGATATTATTAACAAAATAAATAAAAAAGCAAGTTTGATAAATTCAAACACCGAAAAGCTGCAAGTATTTTGATTTACAAATATGCTATTACATACTAAGTTCCAGATTAAACCTATGATGCTATCATTTTTAGAAACAGTATAAAAATCGGAATCAGGTGGTGATAAAATTTTTGCTATATTTGCAACAAAAAAATACACGTTAAAA
Source organism: Diplosoma virens (assembly GCA_963680785.1). Classification (NCBI taxonomy): domain Eukaryota; kingdom Metazoa; phylum Chordata; class Ascidiacea; order Aplousobranchia; family Didemnidae; genus Diplosoma; species Diplosoma virens. The sequence continues at coordinate 17,253,971 of OY796892.1, forward strand.
AAATAATAATAATTTGCACATTTATGAAATAACAGAAATTGAATAAACTCCAAAGCGATTAAGTTTATCAATTTGAGTCTTTTTTAGTAAAACAATACAACATCTTGACAACTATGATAGAGGTTTTATAAAATTTTTATTTACTGCAAAAAAATTTTAGGTTTTAATTTTTGGAAAATTAAAAACTAGCCAAAAAAACTTCCATAGATTTACAAACAACTAAAAACCAAAAATATTATAAAATTTAATGCAATTAGAATGACAAATAATAGAGAAGATATAAAAGCAATATTAAAAAATTGAATTTAAAAAAATTTAAATTTTAAAATTAAATCGATAATACAGCAAAAAAGCAATTGACTTGACTAAAAGTTTACGTAAAACATCAATAAAGTTCAAACAAGCATATACACATGTATACTAAACAAAAAATTTTAAAATCATTCAGGTATATAGTCTAAAATAAATTAAAATTTGTATTCTCAGGCTGTCGTTGTTTTTTTCAACAACTTTTCTTTTTCACTCGGTTCTTGAAGGCATTTTTATTATCCAAAAATAAATAATACTGATACAATCAACTTTCTTCATATTGCTGAACTAATACTTATTCTGAAAAAAACAAACCCAAAAAGACAATATCATTGAGCACAACTTGCTAATTTTGCAATTGAAATACTACATTTGTCACTATGTAGGTAGAACCTAGCTTGTAGTTGACCAGTTATTTCAAATAAAAGCTTTCTAGTAGTCAAATTGCAAGTTAAAAAAATAACTTCAGCGATATTTTTGTTTTTGTGAGAAAATTTTGCTGCAGAATTTTCAGCAATCATTATTAAACTTTCTCCACAACAAGTTAAGCACTTCCAAAAAAAACAAAAATTTTACTAAGAAATAATGAAAATATCACAAAAATGAAAACATTTTCAGAATCCTGATAAAATTTTTATCATTTGGCCAAAAAATTTTTCTCTTCAAGAGTTCTGAGAAATAAACTTTATAAGAAATCCTCTGTGCAGACACTGGGAGGAGGTGGAAGAAAGGCATTGAGAATGAAAGAAAGTTTCTGAAAAAAGAGCCAAGGTGAGAAAGTGATGCAGAAATCAGCCACCAACTATCCGTTGGCAATCTGTGAAAAGGGTCTTAGAGTCAATTCCATTGAATGCAAAGAATGCATGACACGGGTACATAAGAAGTGCTCAAAAATTAAAGGACACTTGGCAAGGTAGAAAGTTGTAAGTGCAGTATGTGCGAAACAAACCAGGTTGCTGCAGATTTCTTAAAAAATGTAGACATGGCTGAAGATGTGATTGAAAAAGGTTCACTGTAATTTCATTGCAAGGTAATCTCATCTTCGGTTGTTTTATTCTATAATAATTATATCACAGTACATTATATCGTTTAGTTGCCGTTTCCCTATTTGCAACCTTTGCTCTATTTTGTCTTCAATTATTATCATTGTTTCTTTTGGGTGCGAATAAAAACAAACTACTACTACTACTACTACATCGTCAGCAATTTTGTCCAACCCTGACCCTAATCGTTCAAAAAAAACAAAAAAACAAACAAACAATTAAAACACACTCATAAGATAAAATTTCCGCATACCCTGAAAAAGTGGAGATGTTTTGCTATCTTAGGCATGTTTTGTGTACAGAAAGTGGAGTTCAGGAAGCAATGGCTGCAAGAATAATAGCTGGGTTGAAGAGATGTAAAGATGTTGCAGGCGTGTTATACAAAAAAGTTTATCGGTGAAGTTGAGGAGGCTTGCATAAAAAATGTATATCAGAAGTGCAAGGAGTTACGGAGTGTAGTGCTCCAATAAAGGTAAACGATACAAGGGGAATGGAGTTCACCAAAATGAGAATGCTTTAAATGCTATGTGGCAAGGCACTGAAGGATAAAGTAAAAAGTGAGCTGATGCTAAAGATGACTCTTGTTGAACCATTGAAGAAATTTTTCAAGAGTCAAAAATTGAGTTGGTTTGGGCACGTTGAAAAGATGAGCAGAGAAAATGCTCCAGAGATGGCTATGAAAATTAAGATGAAAAGATAAGAAAATGGAAGACCAAAGAAAAATGAATGGAGGAAGTTGAGGAAAACGTAAAAGGAAGGTTACGATGAGAACTGGAGAAGAAAAAGCAACAGTGAAAGCGCGGCTGCAATAAACAGCTGACCCCTGCTAGCAGGGAAAACACGGGACTAACTTCGGGACAAAAATGGATGATGAATGAAAAGTTTTTTAAAACAAAATTTATCGAACAAGTTTTTTTGCAATTTTTTTTAGTTGTAATCTGTGAAAATATCATTAAATATTACGAAAATTTCAAAGAAAACCCTGTTCAACAGTTTAGCGAAATGCAATTTTGCGAAAATGCACGACTGCAACCTATTCAACAAAAGACTCACATCTTCAGGAATTTTTACGAAGGCAAGAGCAAAGCAGTGAGCTTGGGGCAAAAGGACTTGAGTATTATATTCGTTCGGAAGTGCAGCGAGGCGATTACCTGGCAAGATTTCTTTCTGTAAAATAGCAAGAAATCAACTTTTTCAACAAAAAATATTTTTCTTGGATAATGTTGTGAAACACTGCAAAAATCGCTGGGCTGCAAGAAAATTTAAGGAAAACTAAATCAAGGTTAATTCACGAAGCCACTCAACCTATTAGGGCCCGATTCTACTAAGAGCGAGCCTTTACAATTAATCCAAGCGGCGTTTTAATATTTTTGTGTTGTTTGACAATAAGAAAAATAGTTTTGGAAAATCACGAAGCGGGATTAAGCTTGTTCGGATTCTCTTCGAGTGGTTTCCGATATTTGAACGAGCATTTTTTCATTGCACGTAAAGCCGACAATCAAAAAGGTCGAGTAGCGACCGAAAAGGCATGAACCGTAATCAAGGAGCAAGAACAACGTCAAACGTGAAGAAGTCAAGCGAACCGAAACGCCACACTCACATTTCCGTAATCAATGAAATGAATGTGGACTTTCTCGCTGGACACGACCTTCTCGATGCGGGCGCGATACCACAGGTTATCCTGCGAGAACTGGGCGAGACAAAAGTCACCGCGCCGGGGAGAATACGATCCGGGAAGCGGAGGGTCCGTAAGCATCATTTTTCTCATCTGAAACAGAATTCACTACAATGAAGTTATTTCCACACAGCTTTCGATCTGGTTGGTTTCGAACAATAGACCGATTGCGGCATCGAATGAGCTATGACACTCAAATGTTGTCGCATAACTAACTAATTGCATTTGACTGAAAAGATTTTAATGAACTAAATGTAGTGGAAATCAAAAAAAAGCTAATTAAAAGCAGAATCACTTCGAAAAATGTAAAAATTTCTCTTTTTGTCAGCACTGCTTAACATTTGGTCAACAAAAAATTTACATGCAGAGAAAAAACTGTCCACGACAAGGAACAATTAACGAGCAACTTCGAACGAAAGCACAACTCACTTGCTCCATCAGCATTTCAAGCGTGCTTCCATTATCAACGAATTGACAGTAAAATTTCATTTGAGGTGTCAGCTCAGTGACGTAAACCTTTCTGAATTTTTCTGAACGTTCGGTAGGTTCTTCTGCGTCCACTTTCTCGACAACTTCAACGTAATCTTCCCAAATCTGAAAAATGACAAGAGTACGTTCACGTAAAAAAATTAAACGCGAAAAATGAGAATTTTGAAAAAAAGACAGGTTAAACTCATTTTCACATTTTTGGAAGTGTTTTTCGAATTTCGGTCAGCCAAACAGGGGTCCTGTCTTTCAACAATTTTTCCGCTTCCTTTTTAACTTGATAACTTTTGCATATTTATTTACTGATCAATCTGAACGTATTTATATGTCAAGGCTGGTTTCTTTTTTTTTCTATTACTTCCATTACTTTAGTCTTGACAACGTATATTTTTATACAGTAGCGTTTTGCATGTTTCATAGTTCTCAAACTTCCATGGTTCGTGGCCCTTTTTCAGAGACTCCCAACACCGGTGGCCCCCTGCTTAGTATATTGTCTCAAAAGAATAGTGACGGCTAAAAAAAAGTTCATCACTCTGAAACTGTCTCTGACTTTTTCATGTTCGTTCCAAAAGTCAAAACCAAAAAAGTGAAACATTCGTTTAGATGGCGCCTGTTATACCTTAAACAATATCAGGTTTAAACCTGAAAATGAAAATTCTGAAATTAATAAAGAAAAACGAAAAGATTTTGTTTGTTCTTTGTTAGAATTCCAATCTTTGGGGCTTCCTATTCTTTATATGGACGAAACAAATTTTAATGTCCATATTTCAAGAAAGGAAGGGCGTTCAAAGAAGGAAACAAGGGTCATTTTCGTCCCAAAAAACTTATGAAGACTAAAAACGGGATTCCGCTTGTGGCCTTCCGGTAAATGCCTCGTGGCCCCTTAAGAACCCTTGGTCTAGCATTTTTTGCAGACCAGTTTCTATATGTGAGATTAGCTCAGAATCATTTGCATATTGCGGTACTAATTTTTTATCTACACTACCTTGATCCTTTCATTGGCTGCTTCTATTGCTTCTCTAATTGGCCAACCACTATAAGATTGAACAGAAAAGTGAGAAAATGCTTTTGCTTACAGCGTCTTCCGACCTGGGATGTTTATGTGAGCCTTATCTTTGTTTGCATTGTGACTGACTGACTGATTGATTGATTGATCTAAATGCAACCTATACCTTTTCAAGTCCAAATTCGCATAAATCAAATTCAAGTTGGCAAAATCAAAATGGCACAAACGCATAATTAACAAATTTTTCAAAAAATTTTTATTGTTGTGACTTTTTAAAGTCGAGAAGATTTAAATATTATATAATGATATAAAAATTTAAATCATATTATTATGATAGATTTAATTCGAATAAATATGGTAATGATTTTTTGTATTTTTGACCCATAATGCCTAACTATATCAAAAAAGATGCTCGAGTAAAGACCAAATTCTTGCTGCAAATGCAGCCGATGGTGACTGGAAGAGTCTTGCTGAAACACTCAATGTTCCTCTTAGGATAGCCTACCGTTGGATCAATGATGGTGATCGACCTGATGAACAAGGTGGATTCAGAGGAAATAAAATGCTTGACGTCCACACAGCATTCTGTGTTGAACAAGTAGAATTGAATAATCGAATCACATCAGCCAACTCGAAGAATTTATAGAAATCGGAGTATAATTTAGATATTTCCATAGAGTCAATAAGAACTCGTTTAGATGGCGCCTGTTATACCTTAAACAATATCAGGTTTAAACCTGAAAATGAAAATTCTGAAATTAATAAAGAAAAACGAAAAGATTTTGTTTGTTCTTTGTTAGAATTCCAATCTTTGGGGCTTCCTATTCTTTATATGGACGAAACAAATTTTAATGTCCATATTTCAAGAAAGGAAGGGCGTTCAAAGAAGGGAACAAGGGTCGTAGCAAACAGTCGTAGCCGCAGGATCACGTGGTGCGAATGTACATTGCATTGGATGTATTAGTGTTTGAGGTCTCGTTCACTATGAGATAAGGCGTGGTTCATTTAGGAAAGAGAACGAGCATGATTGGGTTAAAACATACCTTAGAAAAGCAAAGGACATGTTCAATGGCCCAGTTGTATTGGTTATTGATAATGCATCAATACATTCAGGGCTTGAAGAAATTGTCCAAGAACCAAAATTGGGCAATCATCCTAACTTAAGAATACAGTATGATTGCCTATCAATTTATGGGCAATCATACTGTATTCTTAAGTTAGGGCCCTACAGTCCAATGTTAAATCCTATTGAATCAGCTTGGTCAGCATTTAAAGCTGAAGTTAAACGTCTCTTGGTGAAAAAATAATGGATATGCTAAGACGGGATGGGACTATTTGGCGAAGCCGTTTTGGCGCGGCCTTTTTGGCGCCAGCATTGTGGCAGTTTGGGGTTTTCTTATTCGTAAAATCTTGAAAATTTTAGGGTTTAGGGGTTAGGTTTAGGGTCATTGATTATATTGTTTATTCAAACCTTCCTGCTAGTTTCAAACAGACTGGCTCCAAAACGGCTTCGCCAAATAGTCTCCTACTCATGCTAAGAGATGTGGGTCAAGGAAATCTCGCTTGTACGGAATTTCGCATTAGAAGGTGTACTTATTAGCTCCATTCCTGTGATTACACACAGTTTATGTAATAATGTAATTGCAAGAATAGAATCATTAATTCCTTCTGTATTAAACATGGAAGATATGACTTATTAATAAATGAATTTTATATTTAACATTTTAATTTTTACTATGTAAATTCAATAAATACAAGCAAACTAGTGAATATTTAAAAATCATTTGAAAAATTTATCAATTTTGCGTTTGTGCCATTTTGATTTTGATAATTTGAATTTGATTTATGCCAATTTGGACTTGCAAAGTTTTATCTTTCCAGTCCAATCCAATGAAAAGTTATGTCTTATCTTTCCTGTCCAATCCTATTTTCTTTTGCGAATAAGTTATCTGCTTTCCGGTTTACGGCTAAATTAATACGTAACTCCACAGGCATGTAACTGGGAGCAAGCTACTGCTTTTAAACTCTAATTCTCGTGCTGGTTAGAAGCATAGGAACCGGGTTTCGAACCACGACATCATAACTCGGTTTTAATGACTATTTAGTGGGAGAATGAAATATGCTTTGTTTTTTTTTCATATTTCGTTAATCACAATTACAATATTTCAAAGAAAATTAAAATAGCAACAACATTATTTCTATTTATCTTTTGTTAGACAACAGCTAAATAAAAATTTACATCTTCAAAAATAGTTTCATCACATTTAAAATACAAATTTTTAGCGTTAAAAAAATCTTAATACAAGAAAAACTCAACCACCGGACAATGCTGCCCGATAAATTGATTCTGCACTTCTACTTTTAAAATTCCTTTACACAACAGGATAAAAGCCGCATCAAAACGCTAGATTCCTACAAGTTTGCGGAAATTCAAAAGGCAAATTTGTAAAATTGAGTAAAAACAATCATGAAGTGATTTAATGAAAGGAATCTGGCGCTTCAACTTCAATTCGCCTTCCACCTTGAATCGGTGACCGAAAGACAAAGCGACCAAAGAATATTCAAGCAATTTTCAACACGACATAATAGTCAAATTCAAATAATTGAAAAACAATAACAAAAAATGTTGAACTAGCAGGACAGCAGCAAGCGACATGACTAAGCTAGTTGAATTATAATGACATACAAGCCTAACGAAATAGCGGTAATCTTTCGCTTAGATTGACATAATTTCACTGCAAGTTTAAACAGTTTAAATTATTTATATAATTTATAATTGAGGGGAGGGTGCACTAAAAAGAACTTTGCTAGCATCAATCGATAAGCTACGTAGATGTTTTAAAAGTGAAACGATTTTTAAAACAACTATTTTCTCAACTTTTTGAAATTACAACCTTTTAAAACAGGACTAAAAAATCTCTTAATCATAAAAAGTTATAGAGCTTTCAGATACACAAAATTACTTTAAAAATTTGTTGCGACACGAATTGATTACCTTTACATAACAGTTGATAGTCCTCGTAAATCAACCAATAAAAACCGTCGATATCGACGAAACGCGTCAGCAAAAAAGCGATTTTGCAGTCCTCAAAACTAGTTAACTCGAGAGAAATTCACCTTGAGCCGCTTGCTTTTCGCGTTCTCCTCCGCCTGCTGCAGTGCACGATAGTAATTGCTTCTTTCGGCGCTGAAATGAAGTCGTGAAAGCCCCTTTTCCAGCAGTAGCTGCGACATGTTGACACCTTCTACGAAAAGCCAGCCGATGAAATTCCCTGCCCTGTCAGTCGTATCCACTTCCACTGAAACCTGAAAAAGATAAATTTTTAGGAAACTATTCGAACTGATTTTAAGTCTTTATTTTTTACAGATTTGTGTTAGTTGGATTATCTCTATGCGAAGTTGCGATTCAAAACTTGGAAACCGTGCTATCAAATTTTGACTATCATATCGATCGAAATTTTAAGCTTTCTAATCTATTTATCAAAAATAGATTCCAAAATCTTGCTTTCAGACACAAGAAAAAATTATTTCGTGGAATACAAAACAATTACCAGTATTTTCCCTTCAAACCAAGACTAAAATCTAAAAGTGTAAAAACTTTTAAAAAAATTTTAACTCCTCGCGGCATCTTTTGAAAACGGCAAACTTAAGTGTCGCGCCATTCTGTTCATGGGACATGGGACATCTAATAAGTTCTAAAAGACTTGAAAAGTTTATGTGATGCACAGGATATGACCAGCAAGTAGATTGCATTCCTGCTTTCGGTGCTACAAGCCATTTGTGCTGCAAAAAACCCCAAGAGCACCATAACAACAATTTCGTCTAATCTAATAAAAAAAGGATATCTTTCCACTTTAACATTACTTTAATTAAACAGATGAATTTAATTTCAACTAGGAACTTTTATGCTTTGCACAACGTTAGTTTATTAGGCCTAATAAAGCAAAAGCACGACTAAAAATCAATGTCGAATGCAAACAAATTAGTCGTTTTGTGTTTGGGCGCGTGGCACAAGAAAAAAAGGTGTTGGTAATTGGTATTTGTTTGGTAAAATTGCTTTTCATACGGTATTAAACGGAAACATATTAGATATAAAGTTTGAACAAGCATGCGTCGCTAAGAATCAATTTGACTAAGTGGTCTTTGACTAACTTAAGATTTCGTATTAAGAAGTTTCAATAGAAACTTTAATTATACACAATGATGTTGCATTGAAAGGAAAAATGTTACTCTTCAAAAGTGTACAATAGTAATTGATTAATTTTTAAGTAAAAAGGATGTACGAGTATGCAGTAAATGAGATTGCGCAAAAAATAATAATAATTTAAAAAAATTTTATCTCCCAAAACCTTTCGAATGCCTATATTAGTTCAGCAGCGGTTTTTAAAGTTTACTTTGATATACCTAAAAGGGTGGTAAATGGTGGTTTTTGCATTGGAGACTACAGTGGACCATCAAAAATCCGGCTCCTTCAATTTTCCGGCACGGATTTTGGGAGCGCATTTTCATATTTTCCGCGTTGGTGCGCATGCGCACCATTGTTTGGATGAGCTGCCGCTTATACTTAGATGGTGCTGTATGCCTAAACGCAATGTTGGTTCATTCTTCCACGTGCTAACTAACCTTGCTGATTATTGATTTTGCTGTGCAGGTGGTAATGTTCTTTAAATATGAGGAACATCATACAAAATTATAACGTTCAAAAATCCGGAAGTCTTCAGGTCTGGAGGTTGCCGGTTTTTTGAAGGTCAACTTTACTTGGTTCTTCAATTCAAATAAAAGCAATATCGCAATAAAATTTACGAAAAAAATACCAATCGTTTTTATTTGGCATCAAAACGAATAATGCGAAGTTTCACTCTCGTCAGCTATTTTGGGTATTTTTGGTCTTCAGTTGGTTTTTAGGCCATAAATGTTAAAATTTTTTAAATCAATGCTTTACAGTGTCTTTGAAAAACATACAAATAAAAAAAATCGAGCTTCTTCTCACAAAACTATTTTTAATCATAACAGGCATCCAGGGTTGCTATGTTGAAAACCAATATTCTAATATCGCGATAAAAGTTTGAAAAGTTTAAAAAAATTAACGCCCAAACTCATCAAAAATTTATCAAATTAATATTTAGGAGCCGTCTTAGCTTCAATTGTCTAAATCTGAGACTGCTTGGAGTGGGATTTATCCGATTTCAAACGAGGACCGAAATCGAAACCTCGCAATGATTGCGTAAATTCGCGTATTTGATTTAAATCAATAACTTTCTCCAGTCGCAGGTGAAGGAAACATCAAAACGATTGGGAAAATAAAAAAAAAAAAAAAAACAATAAAGAAATAGTAATTCCTCTAAACTAATCATGAAAGTATGCGAACTGTCAACAATAGAAATGCATAAATCAACGGGCGAGTAGTTTAAATGGTAATCCAAAGAGAAAAACTGTTTTAAGTATATCATAAATTTGCTAACATTAGGAATTTGCATTGTTACAAGTTTAAATAGAAGACTTTTTGTACAGGGTTAATGAAATTATGCCGGAAAGGGGACTAGTCAAATATATACTTTGGAGAGGATTGACTTTTTGTTGATGTATTTTTGAATCAAGATCTTCACAAAGATAGCAGGTTCTCAACATAAGTTTATTGTAGCATGTGATAAATTAAAACATAGCGGGCTTAGACTAAGACTTAAGCATAAAATAGTCAATTTCAAGACACCCATTTACGCTAAATATCTAGACCAAGATGATCTTGCGAACCGCTTTATAAAAATAAAAAGCTTTCAGGTTAATTTGCCTTTCAAATGTGGCCCGAAACTCTTCCATTTTTTTCATTAATTACCAAAAAAATACAATTGAGGAAAATTTTTTTGAAAAATCGTTCCAAAGGCATGTGGAAAATTGCAACTGGACGCGGGATAAGATGTGGATTGAGCTGGTCAAAAAGCTAAACAGTACAAAACTGTTGTCGTTCGTGACATCTGGAACGATTTCTATTTGATATGATCTATAATTAATGTAATCGTTTCATCACACTCTTCCCAAAGCTGGAAAGTGTGAACAGACATTTATCATTTAAAGAAGTGATACTATCGGAAGAACACGCCCAGAGAAATGGGCTTAAAAATTTTTTAAAGGCTTGAATATTAAACCGCATATTTCTGGTTACAACTTTCTCATTAACTTCGAAATCATTTTTTCTTTTGAATGGAGCTTGTGCTTATAGACATTTCGTTATGTAAATGACTTTTCGCTTTTCGATTTTAGCGATTATTTTTACGCTCTCAAAATTCTTTTTTGTCTTTATCGTTCTTTCGAGGACAAACAATATTTTCCCGGCCTTGTATGAAATCCTGGGGCGGCTCTTGTTTTTGGATCGCAGTGTCCCGCCAAATCACGCAACAGAGGGATGGTAATAATGTTTTCTTGTGTTTATGTACTGTGTATGTGTATTTAACCTGATGCTTTCAATTAGCAATTTTAGAAGCAACTTTTACCGCTTGCTAACAGTTTTTGCGGCCAAAGTGGTGATATAATTAAGAGCAGATACACGAAAAAAGGCCAACAACACGGAAGGTCTAAAAATACACAACAAAAAAAACACAAAAAATCGGAAGTTATTATCTTTTATCAGGATATAAAAAATCTGCCGGGTAAAATATTAAAATACGAGTACGAGTAACTCGTAATTTTTGGTTTTTATCTTGTATTTAAAGAAATTAAACAAAATTACCGAAAATACAAAAAAGCCAAATTGGCAGAGGGCAACACAATTCAACGTTTTATCGATTTTGTCATGAAATAATACGATCAATTTTAAAGAATTGACATTGACAATTAAAAATGTGAACAGATCACCGAAAAAAAACTATCATTTGCGCGAAGGCCTTTTAATTAGAGTTTAACGTCACTTTCACACGATTGACGCAAATCGATAGAAATATAGAAGTTGGCGCAAGACAATCTATTTCTGGTTAGTTGAAGAAACTTTCAGCGAACTTAGTTTTTATAGTAAAAAAACAAGTCAGAAGCTTTTTTTTTTCACTAAAAAGAAAGTCCTAAGAGGGTTTTATTACATTTATTTTTTCATTTTTTTTATTGTAAGAAGTGAGGGAAAGTAAGTTATATACCTCACCAACGTCAGCACTTTAAATATGGGTCACAAACTAGCAAATAAGTGTAAGTCGATTTTAATGTCTAGTAATACAAAAAGATTACTTGCTTCAATTGCGCATTTTGCAAAATTAACAAAATTTAATCGCGATTTTGTACGCTGTACATAGACTGCAAACTTCAAAACAGTGAAAATATATCTTGCTCTAATATTTAACAAGTAGTTTTGACTTTTTTCAAAATTAATTGCTATATTCCATAAGAGAAAAATAATTGTGTGGCAAAAAGGTTTGGCGACTAAGATTTGGAGAAATGTTTGTAAACGGCGTATTACATGCATGAATTTGAAGAATAACTCTTTTTCGGGTAAGATTAAAAGAGAAAAAAATCAGATAACATATCTAATCGGATTTTTGTAAAGCCCTAAACTCTGAACTTGCAGTATCAAACAAATATTGCATGCATATAAGATTAAAGACTATGTTTTCTTTTTTTAAATTGTAAGCTCATATTTATCAGTTTGAGGCGAAGTTGCTTTCAGGTCAGAAAGCAGAGAATAATATATTATTTATGAGATTAAAGACATTGAATACTTTAAAGCAGACAGCAAAAAAATCGGGACTTCATTGCAGTGTTACAGGGCATTAAGCTTAGTCCACCAAAAATCCCATACAGCAAGCTTATTAATGTGAGAATATAAAGGATGTTAGAGTGGCGACTACCTTATAACGAGCTTAATTTCTTTGAAGCAATTGTTTTGTGCGGACATTTCTTAGCAAAGCAATTATGTGAGTTGTGCAGTTTAAATATAATTTTATCAAAACAATTTTATTGCGAGATGAAAAATTCACATTATACTCGTGTGTTGACAGATTAAAAATTCACAAGTTATTAAAAGCAAAACATTATAATTTAATTCAGCTCATTAACAAAGTAACCCAATGCAAGAGTGAATTTCGTTTTACATATTGAATAAAATGAAGTTAAATTGGAGATGCGTGGACGTTACTAAACTTTGATAAATGCTTTTAATATGTTTAGAAAAATCTTTACTGAGAAAATGAGACAACCGGGTGGGAGAGAAAGCAAGAGCACGATTAAAAAAAACCATCGCTAAAGATGGCGCAAGGCAAAGCAAGAAAAAATAAAAAAATAAACATTATTGTTACTGTTGTTATTTTGTTTATTATTGTTGTTGTATTAACAAAATAAAGACGATTTATATGAATAAGAGGTTAAAAGTCCTGTTGGGAGTAAAATAATTTTTCTTATGAAATTTTATGTTGTGCTGACGTAGAGATTACAAGTGCTAAGTGAAATAAACCTATATCATTTCGATAAGGACTCGAACTTTTATGGAGAACAACATGTCCAGATAAAAAACATTTAAAGTTACTAAACTGTTGTCTATATTTAAATCACAAGGGTAAAGATGTCCTACAGAATTTCTTGCGCAACGGCTAATCAAATTATTGAAACAGTATTACGACACAAAAAAATTAATAGCAAATCAAGTTTCAATAGACAACTTTCGCCTAACCAGTTTTTTTAATTTACTTTATTGTTTGTTAATGAACTATTCAAGTTAGACTTATTAAATTGTTTTACCCCAGGTATATGAAATGATAAATCCACTAACAAAAACAATGTTACACTGAACCAAGGTTTTGGTCGAAGCCATCGATTTATCTTGTACATAATTCGCTTGAGGATTGTGACGAATACAAATACAAACTCAGACGATAATAATCATTATTAATTAAAAAAGCACACAGAGATCATCTAGTGTCCAGAGCCGAGCCAACATGACAGAAAAAATAAAGAAAGAAGAAAGTAGCGTCAACCATATTGTCATATCGATATCGTTGGATAGAAAACAACTATTGGAAAAAAAATTGTCGTTGGAAAGTAAGCGACGAAAAGTAGAGCGAAAGAAAAAAAGCCACTTGAACGTCCTTGCACGCGATCATTTGTCAAAATTCATCATCATGGCGTTAGTGGTGTGGTGCAGCAGCGTCGAAAAATGCGAAACGCTTCAGGTGGCAACAAGCAGGCAAATGAGATGTCCAGACCGTTGTATGTGTTATGACGAATACAAGGTATGTTTTAATGCATCGATAGTATCTTAATGTTTGTACAAATTTGATTAAACCAATAACTAGTTGGGCAGCTTTAAATAGAGTTGGACGAAACTGGCTCATTACCCAAATAACTATTGTAATTTCAGAATCAGTCCAAAAAATCTATTTAAAATGGCTGATAAAGGGCAGCAAAACAAGCTTTACATGTTTACAAGTTTAATTAACTACTACTCGATATAACCATAGTAAAAATCATATTATGTGAAAAATAATCAAAGCCGTACTAGACTAAACTTTTTTGGAGGGGGAGGGAAATAAACTTTTCCAATTTCTACGACGATACGTGAAGACCTTTTTTTGTCTTCACTTGTTTCTTAACGTTCAAATGCATATAAATAGATACGTTTTGCCGAAGAAATTCATTATTGAGAGAAAAAAAAATCTTCACATTAAAGTTTTGGTTATATTTGGGCACTAAAATAAATCGGAAAAATAAATCGTTCTTTCAAAATAATTATTGCCTTAAAAATTGAAATAAACTTAAAATTCATGCAAGATACCCGAAAAAATCTGACTTTGCTCCATTTTTTGCGTCTTGCAGGGGGAACTTGCCCCTCAGCTTCGTAGGGCTATGAAAATAATAATGATGAAGCGCTGCAACACTTAGCATTATATTTCAATGAACCACTGTATTGTATATATTTAAAAACAATCAAAAATAAACATGGCCAATTCCAGCATGTTAACAATACTTATTAATATCTTCTTTAACAGCGAAGTAAAATACTTGAAATTTTATATATTTGTTTAATCTAGACTCTAAACCAGGGTTTCTCAGAAGGGAACCACGAACAGAAGCCTTTGCTGAAGACCTTTTTTTAGTCTTCATTACTGTTTTGTGAGCAAAATAAAAAAATCAGGGACAGTTTTCAAATTTATGACCTTTTTTGCTGCTAATTACTCTTTCTAAATTACTGCTATTTACTGCGCAGCACTTTTCGGAAAAAGTTCCGTGACTCCTTGTCTAAATCAATATTGACCAAACTTTGCTGGATGTAATTTTGGTCGATATTATGTAAAAGCAGTAACAGATCTAACAAAATGCTTCTGTCTTTCGAATTTGAAAGGGCTCTATTTGCGCCCCTAAGCCCCCGCGTTCCAGAAATATTTCAAAGAAGCAATTGCCTCTCATGTCCCCTCCACTCAAGACCCCTTGACCTTTATAATTCTGCCGTTTCCATCTCGGTGCACATTTACTCATACGCAAAAACAAAAGCTCAGCAAAATAATTAGCATTAAAAGATATGATTATTACAGTATTACGGAATTCCGGTCATCGATATTTTTTGCAAGTACAAAGTAAGGAAAACCATTCCGTACTGTACCTAATCTTCTGTATAAATTTCCGTTCAATTAAGCCACATTGTCGTATTACTAATAACATTGTCACATCAATCAATACCGCCAAATCGACTTGGTAGAAAAAGTATCAGAACTCTACTTAATATAATAATGGAAAAAGCATTTTTTTGTAAAATTTTTTGTCCGCTTTCTAATGAGCTCTTAAGCATAATTTAGTCTTTTTATTTATTAGATTGAAATTTATATTGACATTCAATTTCATACCAAAGAACTGAATAGCTAAAATGCAGCACTTACTAGATTCGTATCATGAATTGATTATGAAGTATCAAGAAATCAGCTGCAAATCATTCGAAGGAATTCAAAGGCATATGCCAGTACTTTAAATGTTTATTGCTTTTATTTAAGTTTGGACTTGAAGACTGTTCGTTACAATTTCAAATTTTTAAAAGATACTTTGAAGAATTCTCATCTTTCCCTGCCAAGTCTTTCGCGATGACTGTCAATTCACTCCAAGTATAGTCTTGACACTATTCCTTTAAATAATTTGGGCTGTTTCTTGATACTTTTTTTACTAAAAATACTTATTACAATGTTTGTAAAGCTTCGTACATGAATGATTTTGAGCAATGTAAAATACAGTAGTTTTGGAATTTTTAGTAAATTATTCAATTCAATGTTTTTAGCTTTTTGCAGTGCTGAATTAACTTTTGGATATAGCTGTTTAGACAAACAACCTAATATAACAGGGTTTCTACACTGGGGGTAGATGGTGACCTATCAAGGGGTCATAAGATTTTTTTTATATAGAATGATGGTAATTTGCAATCTGCGTTCCGCTTTATCAAAACAATTTCTAAAATCGAAAATTCTGTCTGTATTAAGCGCAATAAATTAACATGATAAATCTATTACACGCTTGTATAAACTTTTTTGTGTTTCAAGATAATTTTCTGTGGGGATCTAGAGTTTAGAAAATAAGCCTGGTGGTCGACGTCAAAGAAACCCCGAGTTATAAGCAGTTTGCTCTGTTAAGAAAATCCATGGCTAAGAGCCAAATCAAAATTTGCGAAAAATTAGAGTTTTGGCGTGGGAAGCTATTAACTTTTTCTGAAATTGCCGAGACTTTTTTGTAAATCTTCCGTTGTTGCTAACTTTTTATAAAGACCAATTACTCGATACTTGGGTTAGCAACTTAACCCGAAAAATTACTTTAGACCGTAACAGTAAGCAACCATTAGTAAATTAAACCTTAAATAACCATTCAAAAATAGTACAAATTTTCAAGTTTTTATAAAACCGTGAAGTTTTATCGTATTGTCATCAAGACGTTTTTTTCAAACAATTTTTTTTACAAAAGGAAGTTTATTGTGAAAATCAAGGCATCCGTTCCATGCCAACAAACATTCCGAATACTGCAAAGACGCTGGTTTTCTCTGGGAACAACCTTAACTCGTTGAAGGCGAACAACTTCAAATCGGTGCCAAAACTGACCAACTTGCAATTGCAACGAAACCGCATTTACGATATTTCGGTACGTGATAAAATTTTTTGAGGGTCGAATAAAATATTTTATTGCATGCTACTAAATCGTGAAATCCAATCGTACAAAAAAGTCTTTACGTCAAATCACATAGCGATTTTAACACGTTGACTGCCAACTACGAGTATACTTTGGTCTCTGGTGCCAACTACGATTATACTCGTAGTTAGCATTCTCGAGTATAGTCGCAGCTGGCAGCAGTACTAGTACTTAGCACTAGTACGCTTGGCATTTTTGAGCAGTTTTGGCAAAACCCGATCGGCACTCAACGTGTTAAAGAACAAATGCTTACGTTTTAAGGTGACAATAATCAAAACTAGTGCAAAACCAGCAACTCATGCGCATTCAAAAACAAAATCTTATTAAATAACCACACGCTGGAGGATGAATTTTCGTATTGTCATAAAGACGAGAAGGCATTTCGTATTGATGAATTTTCGAGATACTTAATATTGCCTTACAAAGTACGCTAGCCCGTGCATAGGTTTCGCTTTTTAAATCATAAAAAGTTACATAAAGTCAGATGTGAATACAGATTTTTGCCAAATCGAAAACATCAAATATTTTTGCAGGATACAGCTTTCTTCCGACTTAACAATCTCCAGTCGTTGGATCTGTCTGGCAACAAGCTCACAAGATATCCGAGTACAGCATTGGGATTCTTGAAAAATTTAAAAATTTTAAACTTGCGAAACAATCCAATCACACAAATTATAGCCTTCCAGTTTGGCGAAATGGGAGGAAACTTGGTGAACCTTGACCTTGGCGAACTTCGACATTTGACCTATGTCTCAACTAATGCTTTTACCGAACTCAATAACTTAGAGGCGAGTTCATCGATAAAAGCTTATCTAAGATTTTTGAAATTGACAATGAGTTTGGTTTTAAAACTATAAAGCTGAAGAAGTTAAATTATTAAGAAAACCTTGAAGCAAGGTAATGTATTGTTTCAAAGTCTTATAAAACACATCCAAAAATAAATCTAAAAGAAACAAACAGCATTTGCAAGCATAAATAATATTTTCAAAACTGTACACACACTACCAAGAACGCATCCCTTGCACTATCAAATTAATAAAACATTAATGAAGGCACTTAGCAAAATAAACGTTGCATAAATTCTTTGATTTTCTGTCTAAAAAAAAAAATTAATTCTATAAAGTAAGAATTAAGGCCGTTTCTGATAAAAACATTAAAAAGTCTTCGTAAAAACATTAAAAACGCAAGTGTACGGTAAAATTTTTTGATAGTTAAAATCAATAAAACATTAAATTTTAATGTTAAAAAAATTCTTTTTCAAATTCGTCGTTGGTTTTTACAGGAGGAGCGCGAAGTAAAGTTTGCAATTCTGAAAGTCTTGTCAAAAGCGATGTTACTTTAAAATTATCGCTTCAAGCCACTTCACAGAAATCCCAGCTAAAATTTTCAAGACTTTTAAAAAATTAGTTTTACCTTACTGCTCCTGCCTCAAATGTGTCAGTAAATATTGAAACCACCATATTTGGCGGCTTTATTACGGCGATGGTAGTTTCAGTGTAGGCCTAATCGGAGGCAAAATGCAATATAGTTCACGTTTTTTGTTGAGTCTAATAAAAATCAGAAGTTTTTGTTTAAAACCTAAAGCACTCTTTAATTAGATTTGACGTAAATACAATTTGATGTGATTTGACGTGTGTTGGGCAGCTGATGACGTAGGCCGACACTTTATCGTCATTTAATCAGGTTAACCCCTTTTTTTTAATTAAAGAAAGTTGCAGAAAAATTTTGCAATTCGTAGTCAAAAACAATTCAAATTTATTTCAAAACAATTTCTTTTTTTCAGGTATTGAAAATGGATTCTTGCAATTTACTAAAGATTCCAAGCTTAAGCGCCATGATCAATTTGAGAGAAATCAATTTGTCTTCAAATCGCTTTACACAAATCCGCTCCGAGCCATTTGCCGGACTAACAATGCTACAAAGAATCGAAATAGATTCTTGCCAAATAAAAGAAATAGAATTAAACGCATTTTCAGATTTAACGTCGTTAGAGGTGAGGGCGGATTTATGAAGCCGCAGCTGTTTGATTAAAATCTTTGTATTTGCACTGACAATCGCATGTTCGTACGATTTAAAATCACCCGCTATTTTGCATAGATTTTAATCAGAACTCATTTGACCGAGTGCTGATTGAATGAGATGTAAACTAGGGATCAACAGAGCTAATGCATTACAACATTCCGTGACATACGACAAACGCTTTACAAAATGGTCGCGCAACCGGTGGTGATTCGAAAAAAAAAACGATAATTTTCGGAAAAGTTTTTGAAGGAAAGATGAGAGAAAAGCTGGAGTCGATAAACGATCGGCAGTAACGTCGGCGTTTTATGTTGCAGTACCTGAGTCTGATTCGAAATAACTTGACCGGGTTGGCACCGTCAGTTTTCAAGAACAACACCGAACTGAAAACTTTAAACATGAAATACAACCCGTGGTATTGCGACTGCAACATTATGTCTTTATCACGGTAATGTACAAAATCAAAATCTTTTCAGTGAAATATGTTAACGCAAACAATTTAAAATTTAAGGTATTACATGTTTAGGTATTTGTCAAACAAAAAAGTTTGCATCGGTAATGAATGTCCAGCTTGTGAAAAACCTACATCGTATAAGGGACGGGTTATAAGTACGCTAAGTAGAATCAGCAGAACACAATGCACGTCACGTAATGTCGAAGCAGGTGAGCGTAAAATTTTTATTGATTTCTTGTCCAAAAAAAAAATGTCGCGTGCTAAAACAAACAGTAATTTGACAATATTTGCTCTGGCAGTCATTAAGCTTTTTCGTCCACTTGACGGGCATGACATTACGATTTGATTACATTAAGTTAAGTAGTAAAAAAGGATGTCGGAACATCAGTACTAGTACCTACTTAAGTTAAGTTTTCAAAAGAAAAATCTTAATTCACTTTTTCTTGATCAATCAAAGACCAAATATAGAAATTGCTTGAATATGCAAATTGTACAATCAAAAGAAAGCGGTAGGATTTTTAAAAATAATACATTTCTTTCCAATCTTTAAACATTAGTCTTCATTTTTACAAGGTACTTAATCTCATTTTTATAAACGTGTTACTGAATTTCAAAATTTATTTTAGTCGCGGACAACTTCGTTCCTAAATTTATTATTTATTGCAATTAAATTAGACGTTAAAGCTACTAGCAAAGGGTAGGAAAGCTTTCAAAAAATTTCTGAGTGTGTAGAAAAAGTTGCAAAATACTGGTTAAAAATGCAAATCTTTCTTGACGCAGTGCTTCTTGACACCGAGGGCGTGATCCAAAGTGGGTAAGAGTTTAATTCGCTTAGGTCGCCGACTTCACCAGTGCACGAAAGGTTTCGATTACTAAACATAAGGTTATATCGCGGCGGCCGCCTTTTTGATACAAACTAGGGCAAATACAGAATTTAACATTGTTCCTTTCAATCTTTTGTTCTTTTGGTATGGCCATATGTAATTCTTTGTATTGCTTATATTTGAATGATATAAACTGGATTGCTTCTATCTATTTTAAGCGGAGTCACACTCGGAGTTAAAGAGCATAAACCCGTTTAGAAACTTGTTTTGAAGTGCCTTCCGCAAACGACAACGAAAAACTTCAGATGAACTTTCAAAGACAAAAGATGCATTTTGTCCTTTTGAACCAACCACATGATGTGGGCTTTCTAGAATACTCAATTTACAATACAAAAGCATTCGGGACTATAGAAGTGGTTGTAAAATGGGCTTGTCTGTTTTTCAAAATAAGACTCCTATCATCCAATGAAGTTATCATCATCTTTCGGTTGTTACAGTTGAAATGAGTTATAGTGTTCGAGCTGGTCAGCGGGTCAAAATCGTTTGCCCAATCATCGATAAAGAGAGCGGTTATCAACTTCCTTATGTGAAGTGGTTCGTTCCAGACGGCGCAAAGTTCGGCAATAAAAAGTACAAATCCCGAGTGAGAAAGTTACGCAATGGTCAGTATCTATAACAAATAGCTGCATTACAATACTACAATATTCTTTACTTTAAAAGCTTAAAATATCCTTTTTCGACGTTAACGCCAAATCAATGCAGGCGTTTATCAAATAAATGGTGATAAAAAAACTAAGATCAAACAATCATTTTTACTTGGCTAAATGTACAATGTATAAGAGCATTTTAAATATGAATTTTGCAATAACAAAAAGCCCCTTGGAAGAAAGCAAATGCCAGTTTGATAGTTTAACACTTTTATAATGCTGTCAAGTCGAAGACACGAAGCATCCAAGAGTTGTTTACAGAGTACCAGACATAAAAGATTCGTGTTGAAAGCATGAGTTGATTACTTATCGATTTTTGAGTTAAATGCGACCTCGACCTGACCTCGAGTCCCAAAGGCGAAAATAAAATTACAATCAAAACTGAAAAGAACGCGTGACCTGAAACGAACAATTCGACGCGAGAGATAACATACGTGGATCGAAAATGTGGTTAAAATCAAAGTGTCTAAAACAGATGAAATTTACTTAAAAGCCGAAAACTTTATAAAAAGTTGATTAATCGTAACTTGGAAAATTGCTGCCGCCAACATCTGTCACGTTATTGATAACAATACATTCAGTTTTACTCGATAGACGGAAAGATTTGAGGCAATTTGGGCCAGCACAAATGTTAGGTTTTCGTGACTGATTTACTAATAAAGTCACAGGTGTGCATTGGAAAGAAATTTTTTCCCCAGCATACGATTGTATAAACGGCAAGATAGTAGATATAGTTATTCATTTAGCGTTGCAATTCTTTATCTTTTTTTAAGGATCGCTCGACTTCACTCGGGTCAAATTAAAAGACGAAGGAAAATACACGTGCTCGATGGCGTTTCGCGACAGGCGTACAATCAACGGAAGTGTTTATTTGAACGTAAGCGAAAGGGTCGCGATGCTTTCATCGACCACCACCACTCTAAAAATGATCACAACTACACATAAAATCCCAAGCGATCGAAAGCAGAAAAATCCGATCAAAAAGAAAACCAAACCCCAATTATTGTCAATTGCAACAAGTTCAGCTGTAAATGTTCCAGATAAGGTAAAGCACTTTAGCATACAAATCAAATATTCTCAAACAAGGCTATTCACTTTTTGAGTCGTTTTACTAGCCACAACCGACGACGATATCAAAAACGATCTCAACTACTTCAAATCTGCGGTCAATCAATAACAGAAAATATTGGAAAATAACTTCAACTGTAAGAGCTTCATTTCGTCCCGAAGTAAAAAGAATCCAACCCAAAGCCATGCCACCACAAAATAAAGAGGTGCCAGATCAGGTTTTTATGTAACCAAAGCTATCCTACAATCTTGCAACAACTAAAAAATACAATGGCGAGGAATAGACATAGATTAAGAAAATTTTTAAATAAAGTATTTTTTTGGAAATTCATAAAATTGTTTAATAGCTATGTAAAAGCGATTATACAAATTTGATGTTTTATTCGAAATTCTGGTTTTGTAAAATTTAAAAAAACCACAGGATTTAATAATTAGCACTTGCGCTGTAGTTTTTTTTTTTTTTGGGCATTTTTAAGCTCAGGACTCATGTACTGCAAACACATAACAGTTAAATACAAGAAATTTTTTTCTAACGATTTTTACTAGTCGAAATACGTTTTTACTACTCGTACGTTTCATATAAATCTATTAATTAAAAAAAAAACCTTTTAGAGTGATGCTTACACAGGAGTAATTATCGGCTGCTTCCTAAGCTTAACACTGATGGCGGCTTTGAGTTTGCTCATCTTCTACAAGGTCAAAAAAAAGAATGACAACCTGCTTAGGCGTTCGAGAAGTGATTTATCAGGTTAAGTAGGCCTAACTTTTTAAAAGTCGCCAATTGCAACGACATTTATTTTTAGAAAACAATTGCGATTCGTCAATCGACCCGTCTGAGAATTTAAAAACTGCAGTCACTGCTGGATCTCTAGAAGTGCAATCACCGGAACACGCAAGGTTCGTAATAACTTGAGTTTTAAGAAACATGCGCTACACAGCACATAGAAGTGAAGACATAAAATAATTTAAAGCTCGAGTTTACGGTGTTCCAAGTTTTTCTACGCTTGTGAGACACTATTTAAAAATTGCGAAACAGTATGATTAGTTCAGTAATGATATGGTCGAAAAGTATATTTTGGTTGTATTTGTTTAACCAACAACTAGGAGACAACTTTCTGGCATCAAGTTGCCATTTCCTGGATTAGGTCAGTGATGCTAAAAACTGAAATAAGTCATTTTGTAGTTTTGAGAAAAACTTTATCATTTTAAGTCCAACACGCTACTTACGCAATGTTATTTTTAGATGTAAGCGCTTCCTAGTGGACAATCAAAGAAATTAATTGCAATCAAAAATGCGCCTTATTTTGGTGATTATTTTAATGTAACTACCTAATTTTTGTCCAAAACTGACTTAGGCATTTATTTTATTAGTCTAACGATATGTATGTTATACACACGATGGATATACAATAATATCAATTACGTGAACACAGCTACTTCAAGTTTTCATCATGTCCCTTGTTTTCAGCAACTTTAGAAAAATCTTTGTTGTTTAGTGCGTTTAAATTGTAACGGGATTTTAAAAAAATTACCTCATAAAAAATAAATCATCTAAAATCGCCGCAAAATTGAGGATTAAATAGCAATGTTAACTTGAGGTTTCGCTTTCAGAGGCAGCAAGAGCGCTATGACGCATTCCGTAACAGGAACGTGGGTTGCAGCTCTTCCTGAAAACGCGAAGCAAGTAAAACCTTTCTTGCCTTCTACTGCGATTTGCGTTCTTCCTCCTCCGATCGAAGAATGGAATCGAATGTCAGCAAATGTAAACAACAAAACCGATGACTTGGACATAAGAACGACCGATTACTCGAAATCCAACAACAGTAGTAAAATCGAATCAGGAAACGCGTTGAAAAGCATGACCCGGATACAAGTCCGACACAACCAGAGAAACGAAGCGCCATCTCGCGTTCAAAGACATCCGAACGAAAAGCATCGATTCGTACACCAGGCGGCGCCGAAGAATTATTACATTGCGCACGAATTGAATGGCATATTGCCTGCACCCGATCGTGCGACAACTACTAAGCGTCCCAAGTCTTGTGTCAACTTTGCGGTAAACAATGAAGAGACCGAGCACTTCGGGCAAGCGACAAACCAAGTGCGGTTCAAGAACGACAGCGTCACCAAAGGTATGACAATTTAGATCTTTTACACAGCGAAACTTGAGTAATTGTAAAACTGCAGCAAAATTCTTACTTTCCCATGCAATATTGAAAATCATATCTACTAAAAACTAGGCTATTTTTTCAGCAGATACTGTATATTACGAGATAATAACGCATAATTTGTTTTTCCAGGATTCAGCAATGCAAAGCGAACAGAAGAAGCAAGAAAAAAAAACTATGAAAACAAAAGAAACGTTCCATTAAAAGTGAAGAGTTTGGAAAGAATACTCAACACTCAAGAAACTAGAATATGATTAACGATGAACCGACGTTTCTGCGTTGGTGCAGAATAAAGGTCTGTAGAAGTAAAGACGAATAAAACTTGTGACGAGTAGCATGGAGTGTAACGAGAAACACAACAGTTGGAAGGGATGTAAACCTATGAATAGGTTTTACGCACATAATTACAAAACCGACCAAATCTTGGTTTGAACTGCATTAAATCGTTTCAATTTCTTAGAAAATAAAAAAAACTCTATGGTAACACACAAATCAGCTAAAGGTGAATGGCAACAAAAATTTCTCAAAAGTTTGTAGCATTGAGCTAATTGCAAAGTAAAAAAAAATCAGAAGCCGTGCAATAGCTTTTTTAAGCTCTAATTGTGGCTTATTAAAGAGTTTTGCGTTAGCATTTTAATGTAAAAATGTATGTCAATGGAAACTACTATGAAATACTAAGTACTCCATATTTTGTTTCAACAATAGTGAACAAAAGTCAATTTTCTTGTATTTTGTTTTCGTGCATATTTAACTTGTTTTACCTGTAAAAACAGTGACGCTGTAAAACCTGTAGCATAAGCAAAATTTTTTCCAAAACTAAAAATCTTTTTTCTGCCTACAAAAAATACAGATTTTTTAAAGTAGCACTAAAAAACTTTTTAATTTTAAAAAATAAAAAAAAATTTTCTAATACTTTTGAATTAAAAATTTTTCTTTCAGTAATGAGCTAAACGTCAAACAGGAAATTAAACATGAAATTTTCTGTACTGAAAGACATAGCGTATGAAGAAAATTAGGTATGCGCATGCGTCGAGTAACCAAAACTTTTTAAATCAAGTTATTGCTATCATATTCGAGATATCGTCAAAGCTATTTCTGAATCTGGTAAAGCATTGTTATAATCACTTAGCAATAACTGTCCTCCAAATACTGGTACCAGCAACCAATAACAATAGTTTCGCCCTTGTTAGGGCTCATCAGATTGGCTTAGCTAGTACCTCAGGTTTAGTACTATGACTAAAAAAAGACACAGTAAAGTTTTATATTTGTGGTACTATAATCTCATAATTGTTGAAGTTAGTATTACAAGTGTTAGACTTAACAGTTGAGATAGCACAATGACTTACTTAGAACTATTACAAACCGAAATTAGAAATACGATTTTAAGACTATTTTAGTAAACCAATAAAAAATACCAACCAACAAGTTCAAAACCAAATCATTTGCACATCGAAACGTGCGATGCATAAATTCATTAATAAAATCGGTCAAATTTCAACGAGCCGAATATTTAATATAGAAAATAAAAATTGAAAATTAAAAATTAAGCCAACTAATTCATCACGAAAACTCGATTTCGACCCATAAAGGTCATAATCAGTTTCTCTAAAAAATTAAGTTTGTTTGACAAAATTTGTTTGAAAATTTTAAAAACTCTACTCAATACTAATCGGGTCCTGACTCAAAAATACGAAGTGAAGCTTCAATAAAAACTTTGAGTCAGGACCCGATTAGTATGAGTTTTCCCAAAAATTTTGTCAAAAAACTTAATTTAATTTTTTACAGAAACTGATGATGACCTTTATGGGTCAAAATCAATTTTTCCTGATGAATTAGTTGGCTTAATTTTTAATTTTTAATTTTTATTTTCTATATTAAATATTCGGCTCATTGAAATTTGACCGATTTTATTAATGAATTTATGCATCGCAATTTGATCAGTTAAATAAAATCGTCAATTTGACTTTACTGGAAAAAGGGTAATAGATTTCTGTTATGACCTTTAACATAACACATCGAAACGTGCAACAAGTTTGTGGCGCCATCTCCAAAACGTTGCGACTGGGCAACACAGCAACAAATCGTTGGTAAAAAAGTGTCGTGTCAAAGAGTCGGAAATCGACCCGGGCCGTTTGCTAAAAGGCCAAACATCAGGCCGGTGAGTTGGTTTTCAACTGGGGTGCCGAGGACAGTTTTTTTGAAATGCCGCGAGCTTTCGAACATATTCAATAGGCTGGGGATTTTTTTATTATCCTGTATACCGATAATGTGATATTTTTTTCAGTAAAAATTTTATCAATGTAAGATTTGATTTTAAACTAATGATCCGGTGAAGGTTTGAACCAAAACCTTGCTGCCTTCGATACGGATGTTCGTAAGTTCGCCGGTTGGTGTCGCGAAAATCGTAGAATACCGAAAGCAAAAAATTGAGTGAGAACTACTGCACTAAACTAACTGGCACAAATTAAAAGCAATCTGTTTTTTATTTGACAAGTTTATATGAAGAGCCACATGAAAGTCAAAAGTATTTTAGACTGCAACTGTGAACAAGAAAAATTGTCTTTTCTAAATTGAGGCATATGTACTTTTAACAAATATGAGATATATTTGTTAAAAGTACAGTCTAATGAAATCTAATGAAATTAAGTTGCAGTCTAATGAAAGTTAAATGAATTTAAAAAAGTATTTAAAATTTTGTATCAATAAAAGAGTGAAAATAATGTTTTCAGACAAACTGGACAAAAGCACAGACAAGTATAATAGAAGCTGGGCTTGACAGAATGAAGTGCCGCAATGGTTGCGCTAAAATGGCGGTTTATTTCAGTATCGCATTCAACAATGAAACCTTTAACTTTCAAAAGCACGTTTTCATTATGAGACTTAACGTAATCTAGGTTATATTTATTGCTTGCTTCTTAGTTATCTTAACACTTACCTCTCTGTGCACGCAGTGTTCTTTTGTTAGAGCCAGCGCCTCCTCGGCGAAGGGATCCGCTTCGATCAGACCTTGCGCTCCGTTGCGAGCTCCGCGCGGACATTCGATACCTAAACAATGAAAACGTTACATAGTAGAGACATCAAACGACAGAAGTTTTTACGATATGTTGGCCGTCATGTGACTCTGAAGATAAAAAAAAACTACCATCGACTGCGCTTAGTTAACAAGTGACGTGCGTTCGATCATTTAGTCACATATACAAATGTATTGCAAGAAAATAAAACAAAGTTCGACAGTCACAATGGCAACCGATAACCGAATCGCAAAATTGGGCTTTCTTTGTGGGCTAAACAAAATAACTAATCAAATAACATACCAGCAAGCAGGAAAGTGATAAGGCAAGTCTCGCGTGGAATGTACAACTTTAATCTTGATCCGCCAAACACGTACTCAACTATCGCTTCCGACCTAATCAAAATAAACTTGTCGATGATACTCGAATAACTTGAGTCTTCACAAAAGTGAATTTTTTTGTGAAATCAGATGTTGTCCGATTTGTTTCGAGCAGAATGGCGCAAGCAGCATAAGCTGACTTTATTTCGAAACTTTTTGTAGAAAATGAACCCTAAAACCTCTTCAAGCTGCAGACTCGTCAGTATTTCTCTTTCACTTGAGGCTTAGTTGATGCTAATAGGCAAGAGGAATTGCAAGGCTACGTTGAAGATGTAAAAACAGCTTTGAGTTTTTGTTAGAAAAAATTACAAAGGATATCAAAATCGATAAACAGAAAAATAAAATGCAGAGCTACTCCATGCAACAAAACATTTGGTGGTTTTAAAACAACGATTGAGCAACAAAAAGGCAGTTAATTACAGTTATAAAATTTAGTACATTTTTCAATTTAAAAAAACAGTACGGAAAAAACAGTTTCGAAACTTAACAAATTTACAATCTTACTATAACATTTTAGCACTGATATCTGAAAACTTTTCAGTACAACTTACTTTCCAGCTCTTTGTAAGAAGGGCAAGAATTGCTTTGCCTTGTTGATGTCTTTAGACACATCAGCCACCCGGTGAATGGGAGGCTCTGTCTTGCTGTGGACACCTTTGCCGGTTTTAATCGCCCTAAATTAAATGGCCAGCTTGTAATAACGTAAATTCTTAAAATAATGGTCAAGTTCGGCAAACGGAATTTTAAAATTAGCAAACAACGCGATACAAGCGATTAAAGTGCGTTGCTAAAGAAATTTCACCTCTGTTCAGCAGCAAGCAACTGGTCGTAGTGAGCAGACCTTGAGTCATCATCTTGCCGATGACGAACAACCTTGACCAGACCTTTGCTGACCAGTGCTTCGGCGATGTTGCTGCAAAATGTTACATTGTCTACGCTGCTTACTGATTGTTAAAGCTGTATGAACAAGCAGTGATAATGATGGCTTTATCAAGCCTTAAATTTTAAAAGTTTCGTCTAATCATGCGAATTAAAATTAAATTGTTCGGATTACGTTAAAGAAGTTTGAAAAATTTAAAAATATCGAAATAACAAATAAAGTATTAACAATTTATTTATGACATTAAGCAAGCGAAAAAAATTAACTAATACACCTATGACAAACAAATCTTTTATTTCTCGATTGAGCCTTTTAGAAACTTTCGTTAAGATATAAGAAATCAGAGTGAAATTTTTACAGATAAAATTTAAAGTCACAAATCTCTTCTTAAATTTATCAAGCCAAGCAAAATAAAAAGCATCTCACACTCCACCGCAGGTAACGGTGGCGCACGTTCTTTCTGGAAGATCTGGCAGCGAGTCGGTGGCCGAACTCGAAGGTTTGATGTAATCGACAGTAACGGTGACCTGCGGACAAGCGCTTGCTTAGCATGTCAAAAACGGCGAGTTCAACTTGGACATTTCCCGTAAATCTTCAATTTCCCTACGCTGCGCACCGTCTTCCCTCACCTTCCCAATCTTTATTTTTGCAACGACTCTATAAAGATTCCCGAAACACTACTGTCTCTGTCGCATCTCTCCACCTTCTTTTCCATCAAAAAAAAGAGGCTGGAAGTTAATAACTCAAGATGTTTCTATGTCATTAGGCCGTCTATCAGTTCCAACCGAGTTAAATCGCTTGAAGTCAGTACTACGTTCGATTGCCAAGTAGTGATTACAACAATATTCTTCAAATGACATGTATTTTTGAAAAGATGTTGTGACAAACTGCAGAAATATGAAAAAACGTTGCAATTGACGGATTTTAGCGAGACTTTTTTGATGCGAGATCGATTTATTTATTGAAACAATCTTCGACGAACCTCTTTTCCTATCAACTTTTTCCTTAAAAATTCACGAGCTTCAAACATGTAAGGAACGTCGTAAAGCGGCCGGGTTTTTGTTTTCGAATCTTGCGGAACTTCCTTGCCTTTGAACACGAGATCATCGAACCTAATTAAAATAATCAACTTTATACAATGTATTAAATAGAAAATCTTATTCAACTGCACAGATAAGTGCTAATAAATATCCTTTTTAGCTGAAGCACAGTCTTTTAAAAACTTTTATCGATTTAAACCAGTGGTCACAAAACTACGACCAGCGAGATTATATTGTCTAGTCGCCAAATGTCCCAGCAAATTTTCTTCCAGTTGAATTCTTGAACATAATATTAACGTAGAAACTCTTTAAATTAAAACATTGCATTCATACTATTTATTACATCTATGTGAAAATTTATTTTTAATTTTCACTCGACTTTAAAATGCAAGAAATTAATTTTGGTCAATTTAATTATTAAAACACCTTTCTTTAAATTCTTTAGTAAACCTTGTTTGACTAACTGGATACGCTTCTATTTAGAAACAGCAGCGAAAATTTGCCTCGCAGTGTTATTGGTTGTCTGTTCCTTTTCAAAAAAAGTTTGGTGACCACTAATTTTAAACCTTATAAATACACCAGGCGTGAATCCTGCGACTTGGGTGAAAATCATTCTGAAAAAAAATTGCAGAAAAATCGGCTAAAAGTAATCGTGAACTAGGAAAAAGTATTGTATTTGGTTCAATTATTGCTTCAAAGCTTACTAATGTAATTTCAAACACTAATCATTAATTATTAACCAGACTTCGTTGCACCAACCTGGAAGGTCGGACGCTTGAAAGATGTACACTTCGGACTTGGGAGTCGGCGGTCTTCACAGCGATAGCATCCGAGTTTACGATTTGAATCACTGTGCCAGTAAACTTTCGATCCATTTCACTGATTGTCTGCGCTTTGGGAACGTAGTCTTTCCAAATACGAATTTTTTGCTCCTTCGCTTTTCTTTAAAATCAACGAATAATTTGATTGATTATAAACCAAATTGAATTATAATTTTCGAAATTTATTATCAAATACTTGTCTTTGAAAATGAGGAAAAAGAGACAAGAAATGTAACGTAAAGGATATGAGATTGGCAGGCATTGAAGAAAAACGAAGAATCAGAAAGAAATAGACAAATAAATAAAACATCTAGCTTCAATATAGATAAAGCAAAAACAAAAATTGCCATTAGCACATAATTGAAGTCGTTGTTTAATTTATGCTATGATCATCAGGATACTTCCTAAAATTCGTCTCTAAGCTATTGCCGTGAATTGCTAATTGCCATTGATCTTCAACGTTCACGTCTATCGCGAACAATTCGATCTGGGAAAATCGCAGCGGTTAATTTGAGAAAGCGTGACGTAGGCCTACTGACCACCTACGCCGGTCGCTAGTTCACATTTCTTTGAAAAGTGGCCCGGAGGCATAAAAAAAAACTCGGACGATCTCAATTCATATCACCGACAAACGACCACGCAGCGCAGGAAGCAGCTACTAATACATACACGGAATAGCTATTAACACATGATTTAAACCTCACTTCTCCAATTGTCGAAGTTTCTCTGGGCCAAGTGAGTATGACGCGATGCTCCAATCCACGCAACGAGCAAATCCTTCTTGCAACAGCATTTCGGAAATGTTGCCGTTCTAAACGAGTCATTTCTTTATAAAAGAATCTGGATAGAAGTGTTGTCCAGATAAGGGCAAAGCAGTTTATTCGATTTTTCCCCTTTTTAAAATAACTTCGACGTCAAAAACGAGCACGTCCATAGTTCCTAGCCATTTAATTACAGCCTACACCAGACAAAAAAAGAGAAGAATCAAGTAAAAACAAATATTAAGCGAAAAACTTATCGTAATTTCGAAACAACAAAACTTGTTCAGCAATAGAGCATGTTTCGAAGGTCAAGTACCACGACTCACCGGATGAAGAACGGTGGCAAGAAGAATGTTTTGGTTGGAAACACCTTCTAATATGATCTTGACGTCGCGCTGAAGTAGACGCGACTCGACGAAAAACTTGGCTTGGGCAGCAAACGGCTCCGCTATATCCTTCGAAGAGTCAGCGGGATCACGTCGAATCGAGGGACATTTGACACCGCTTAAAAATGAGAGAATAATAGAAGCGCAAAAATCAAGATAGCATTGTAGTTGACATAATTTTGATTGAAATTAGGGGTCGTTGATTCTTTATTATTGTTTTTTTGATAAATCGAGCAGTTACGCAAACGCAACAAAATATTCTTTACCATAAATAAACGACCTGATGTAAATTGTACAATTGTCAACAAAAAAGAATGTTAATCAAAACAAAACCAGAGTTCTAATGTGAAAAACTTCAATTCATGCTATAGATATTTGGTATAAAATCTTTATTAAAAACTTCGATGCATACCTCAGCATAAATGTAATAAGGTGATGGGTCGGAAGAAATGCTCGCATTGTACAACCATCTCGGACCATTTCTATGACCGCTATAGGTGAAAATCAATCAGTCAGATATTTCATTTTACGAACGAAATCGCATTTACTAAAATTAGGCTCTGAATTTAAACTGAAGACGCCTTCTCGCACCTGGGACAGGTTTGCCGTGATAAGAATCAACGAAGTTACGAACGTTGCTGATGGTCCAGTGGATTGTACGAACTGCGTCATTCGGCCTCACGTCGACCCACTTCCCTTTCTTATTCTTTCTCGCTTGATCTTCGATATCAATGAGGCGAGAATGTTCGGTACTGAAAGTGAGTTGCATACGAATTAAAGTAAACAGCAAAGTCCAAGAGACAGTCTGGGTTTGGGGGTTTTGTTCGGCGAGGTAGCCAGCTTGTATGGACAAGGAGAGAAAAATCAAGGTTTGCGTAGATTTTATTTATGCAATGATGTACCGAAGCAGCGTGGTGCATTACCCACGCAGATAACCAGATGCTTGAAAGGTATACTATATAAGAACGGTGGAAGACAGCCCTAAAAGTAATATTTGCGGCATTGCGCATAACGCACGGTAATCCAGAGCTCATTGCCTGACCTATGGTTTCAATTTTGGATTTTAAACATTAGAGATAGTCTGGTATTTTGGGTCGTTTGGGAAAAGTAATGCATTAAAAAGAGCCACAAACCTTAAAAATTGAATTACTGAAAATAGGTGAAAGTGACTGAATTACGACTTAAACTCAAAAAAATTAAAATTAACCAATAATTCGGGCTCACATGCTTTCAAATGACTTGATAGGAACCTGAAGATGCAATTAATACATCAAATTGGTTATTAAGAAACTTCAAACTTTTTTCAATTAATTTATTCATTAAATGTACATTTAGAAAAATATGCTAAGACAGATACATTACAGAGAGAGAAAATGAAAAAAGTTGAAAATTTAGAACTATAATACTTCTCAAGACTGTAACAGTGCAACAGCAATAAACGAATTGGTAAAAAAAACCTTGTTGGTTTTTTGTCACTTTCAATGATTATTATTACAAAGAAACGTATATAATCTGGTGGTAACATATTTTTTAACATTTATTCATATTACAAGAGTTTGTATGATTTAAAAAAAAAAAAAAAAGTAAAAAACCCGTACTTGTCGCTTCGAACGTTCACTCGTCTCACTTCAGCCATACCGTCAGCCACTTGCATTTCATTGAGATTCATACCAGATGTATCTAAACAAGAATGACGCTTACTTTGCTTAATTTTCACACCATAACCATGTGTGGACATCACATAAACTGGTATTCTAAAGTTCAATATTTAGGCCATAGGCTCTCCATCTCCAAAAAGTCACCAATTTTGCCACACAAAAAATTAGACGCCCTTGATCTAAAAGTTTGCAAATTTCTTGAAAGCAAAATTTACCCTAAAGCAGGTCAAATGAGGGGTAAGTTTACATCCATTTAAACGGTCCCTGCTCCAAAAGCAAATAATATGTCATTGTAACAATGTCAAAGAACAGTAAACGCATGTCTGTTACACACACAGTGGCAGATTAGAAAGAGTTGGATCTTTTGTAGAAAGCCCCCGACACTAATACAAAAATGTGAGATTTGAGAAAAATACCCCCGCCACGTTTTATATTTTGAGCGGTGGCGGGGGTGTTTTTTGGGCGGGGACTTTCTACAAAAGATCCAAAGAGTTTCATATTAGTGATGTCTGCGGTCCTCTGTCAGACCGCAGATCTGCGGTCTGTCCGGTCCTGGCAGGGGACCGTAGACAGACCGTAGGTCCTTTGATCCTGCGGTCCACATCAAACGACCGTTATTTTTGACCTCTATTTTACCGTGCATACGATACATAGACAATACATAAACTTAAATAAATACACAATTGCATATAGACAGATATTGCTCTTCGCATTTCGCATCTTGCGCAATTTATGAGAGAGACCAATTTTAAGGAACGCGAAAAATTACGGTTATTAATAACGGTAACGGTTATTTCTCCAACGCGGACCGCAGAGAGGACAGGAGACAGACTGTAGACCGCAGGATTTTCAGAGGACAGACCGTAGACAGACCGCAGAAATTTTGGAGGACCGCAGACATCACTATTTCATATCAAAGCTATAGTAACTAACTTGCTCCTAAATATACGGTTCCATAACATCGATCGTTGCTAGGAGCATAGTCGACTACAAAATATACTTCTCGACCAATGATTTTCTTTCGAAGGTTTTCACGAGATTGCCATGCAAAAGGCTAAAACAAAAACCAAATTTTAAGTTAAAAGAATTAAAACAAAAAACAAGGTAGCTTGCCTTCAATATTCTACGTGCAAGTTTCAAAAGCCAAAAACGAAGTAAACAGTTATTGTTGACCTTCTATTTAAGCGTAAAATCGGTTCTTAAAGCTTGCCACACGAATTAGCAAGTAATTGCTTGTAGCTAAAAATAAGCTTTACCACAGCCGCATCAACAGTCAACTGATTTTTAAAAATCAGATTTTGTTGTTACAAGAAAAGCATAACTACTAACTAAATACCCAAATCTCAAGGTAACTGGTTAAAACAAGTTCAGTAAAAATTATAAGTTAAGCTTAAAAAACTCATCATTAGTTACATTCAAACCGATTCAACCATTTCTTAATACGGGTTGAAAAAATTCGGCGCTTAACCTTTGATTATTACTAACGCGGATGCAAACTTGTTTTCACTCGTTGGTTTGCAACTTTATATTATGGCCAATGCTGATAAGAATTTTCTACATTGCTTGGAGTGGTAGCGTAGTCGGGTAGTTAACCCTCTGTCTACCATGGGGTCCATTGGACCCCAAAATGAAACTTGAGCTTTTATTACTCAGAACACATCGCATATACGACTTCCATATTACCTGACTTTTTCTAAGTTTAGTTGATCTTCAACGAGGTAGAGTATCATATATCTCAGATAAACCGAAATGGTAAAAAAAAATAAAAACAGCATCGTATACCACTGGGGTCCATTGGACCCCAAGCCAATAACTAACCTATATTGTTTAGTTTGAAACGACTAAACATTGCTTGATAGAAACATTTTGTTTTGAAACAACTGACCAGTTGTTTAGTACCACAAATAAAAAGATTGTTAGTTTGTATAATTGCATTTTATATGAAGTAATGCTGTGAAAGAAAAAATGGCTAACTTCTTGGAAGAAGACGAGGTTTTAGAGCTCCTGGAAGATAGTGAAGATGATGATAGCTGGAGTGAAGAAGAAGTAATTGAATCGTCGGATGACGATTGAGAAATCGACCATCTAAGCGAGGAAGATTTGTCTCTTTCTGATATCTCGGATATTGATGAAGATCAAGATACTTCTTCGACCATTTTCATTTCCCGAAATAAGAAAGAAAATTGGTCATCAACGCCCCACACAAATGACATAGGACGAACTGCTGCTTGTAACATATATCGCGAGAAACCAGGCCCTTCACGCTACGCAAAATCGCAATGCGATTCAATTCCTGATTCATTCAGATTATTTTTTAGAGACAATCTGCTGCAAAATGTGCGTAACTGGACAAATGCTGAAGGACTACTTGTATACAAAGACGTTACTATAAATCAATCCGAATTTGACAGGTTTTTGGGTGTAGTAATTTTAATTGGTGTTTATAAATCAAAAAACGAAAATGTTGCTCAGCTTTGGAGTAAAGAGGACGGCAGACTTCAATAAACTCATGAGCCGAAATCGATACCAGCAGATTTTACGAGTTCTTAGGTTTGATGACGCTAATTCGCGGAGAAGACATAGATCTGAAGACAAATTTCAACCAATCAGAGATGTTTTTGAGCAATGGGACTTGCATTTACGTGATGCTTACACACCTGGTCCCCATATGACTGTTGATGAACAATTAGTTTGTTTCAGAGGAAGATGCCCATTTCGGCAGTACATTCCTTCAAAACCTGGAAAGTATGGAATCAAAATTTGGGCAATATGCGAAGCCAACACATCGTATGCATGGAAGATGCAAGTTTATACTGGAAAGAATCCTGCAGTTGGAAGAGAAGTAAACCAGGGAGCAAGAGTTGTCAAAGATTTGGTCAAAGAAATTGAAAATTCTGGAAGGAATATAACTTGCGATAATTTTTTTACCAGCATCCCACTTGCTCGAGATCTGCTGAAAAAGAAGCTTACTCTGGTAGGAACTATTCGGAAGAACAAACCAGAATTGCCTCCACAATTCACAGTTGCTAAAGGACGTGAGATAGCTTCTACAATTTTTGGATTTCAGAATGATGCTATGATCGCATCGTATTGCCCACAAAAAGACCGTGTGGTAAACATGCTCTCGACGATGCACTCACTTCCTGAAGTAGCTTCAAATGCTGCTGAAAAGAAACCAGAAGTAATCTTGTACTACAATAGCACCAAAAGTAGAGGGGACATTTTGGACAGGATGGTTCGAACGTACACCTGCAAGAGGATGACTAGAAGATGGCCAGTTGCCCTATTTTACAACATGATCGCGTAAGCGCTGTCAATGCTTACATAGTATGGCAGCAACTGCAAGGTGAAAATAACCGGACTTTTAGCAAGAAAAGAAGGAGAAAGTTTTTGATTGGCTTAGGAAAAGAACTTGGTGGAATATCAAGTGCTCCGTCAACGCAAAAAAGGCACGCAATTCAGCCCCAAAGTAACAGAAAAAGGGCTGCAATGGAAAACCAGGCACCAAAAGCAAAGAAAGCCAGATGCTATCTTTGTGAAAGAAGCAAAGATAGAAAATGTCGACAAACATGCATTGCCTGCAACAGGAACATTTGTCAAGAACATTCGCAAGTTATTTGCATTCAATGCAACCACTAATAGGGGAAAACTACTGTAATAGTCTCGGCATAAGCATTTGTAGCTTTCTGAACGCTTTATCACAGCTTGCCTTGGTTTGCGGTATTGCATAACTGTGTGTTTTGGTTTCTGTGTAACCAACTAATGTGCTGACTAAATCGGCCTTGATTTCTATGCTTTTATGCGAACTGCTATATTGTTGCATTCTTTTGATGTTTGGGAATGAGCCATTTCAAAATTTCATGAATATACAAATCATTACATCCCGCCGGGAAAAGGTGTATTACGTACAGTAATTACAGTGAATCACCTGATCGT
Source organism: Diplosoma virens (assembly GCA_963680785.1). Classification (NCBI taxonomy): domain Eukaryota; kingdom Metazoa; phylum Chordata; class Ascidiacea; order Aplousobranchia; family Didemnidae; genus Diplosoma; species Diplosoma virens. The sequence goes on from OY796892.1 coordinate 17,290,732, forward strand.
TTGACTGCCTGTGTAACTGTATATGAATTTTAAGGCCTAATTACCAGATTTTCGTTTTTTATTGCGTTTTTCACTTGTTTTTGTGTTTAAATTGTTCGTTTTTTACTGTTCTTAATGTTACTTTGATGCTTTGTGTGAGATGTTTAGGTTCATATGTTTTTTGAAGGCTGGGGTCCATTGGACCCCAATGGGACAATTTGCATAGAATTTTTTTGGTAGACAGAGGGTTAAGAGCGCCGGGATTATGATTGATATGGTCTACCTACTCGGGTTATTTTGCTGTGTCCTTGTGAAAGACACTTTACGGTAATTTCCCCAGTTTGGCGGTTTTAGCAAGCAGTTCTAAAATTCAGTCATCTCTCGATAAAGCTAAAAATCAAAATAAATAATTTCAACCGAATAGCAATATCTTGGCATCTCCGGAAGCAGGTTAGGGGAATTGCTTGCCCTATGTATCAGCGCCTCCGTCGCTTTCCCGCGAGTCAGCAGAATAAATATAGAAATTTAAAAGTGAATTATGACGCCATTGGAGAGAAACGTAAATTAGTGGCGATAATAAAATTTACCAACTGCAGCTGTAAACAATTGATGTATGAAAAATCTTCTAGTTCTAGCAGATACGTATATAAAAAATCTTTTTTTAGTATTGCTTCCTTCATTAACTCTTTTTGGTTAATCAGTTTATAATTTTATTTCTTTATTTTTTTATCTCTATAATTTTTATCTCCACTGTTAATGGGTGCAGACACTACATATTACTAGCCTGTTAATTGTTTTTCCACCTAATGACGTTACAGCTCAATTTCAAAATAACTTTTACATAAAACCAAATTTTTTCAGATGATTGAATGCCACTTTAGAAACTATTTAAAATTAATTTTCTGCTTTATCCTCAGCTTTTAATAAGAAAAAAATACACCCACATGTAGAAAAAAAATTATTTGATATGATTAAGAAAAAAAAGTATAAATTAATTTTTGAAAACTTCAGTTTAATTTGTATTAGCAACACTGCACTTTCGCAATCTAATTAATAACAAAATTTGTAATAAAAAAATTAATTTATTTAAAATATATACAAGAACATCATATTTTTGCTAGATCAGAATAACCAAAAGAAACAGAGTTCTTATTGAATTAAAATAAGCTCTTATGCATAATTCTTAGTAGATAAATTATTGGAATCAAAAACATGCAGGCATACTCATATAAATACATTTGCAAGCAAAAAAAACAAAAATGTTGTTGCATGTACTTGCAATTTAACAACAAAATTTTAAATATTTCTTATATTTACCTCATCGTTAGTTTCCACAGAATCAGGAAAATTTGGATTACTTCGACGAGCAAGTTTGGGTGCCACAACATTTGATAAGTTAATTTGTTTCTCAGGAGGAGGACCACCTTTTGGTTGACCACGAATTATGATACTATCACCAGAAACAACCTAATAAACCAAAAAAAAAAAAAAAATCAACTAATACTAAAAGAGTCTTAAAATATTAAAATAGTTTACAGCATGGCCTAGTGGTTAAGAGCAATGAGAATGTGATCAACATGGTCACAGTTCAAAACCTACTCAAGCCATTATTTGTGTCCTTAAGGTGCTTTGCAGTACTTTTTCCTGCTTGGCAGTCTTAGCAAACAGTCCTAAATTTTAGTTATATCTCTAAAAAATTAATAAACCAAAATAAAAATTTAACTAAACAGCCATATTTTAGCATCTCTAGAAGCAGGTCAGGATAATTGCTTGTCTTATGGATAGCACCTCCTACGCTTTCCTACAAGACAGAAAAATAAATATAAAGATGGAATAAAATAAATAACAGTTGTAAGTAAAAGTTTAAAATATTTTAATTCTGTGAATTAATAAAGGTTATCTAATGACAAGTTGTAAAATTTTTTTTAAAGTTTGCATAGTTCAAAAATAAATCATTTCTTGCCCAGAATTTTTTCATTAAGATCCATGCAGACAGACTAGCTGCTTTCAATTACATATATCATACAAATTAAAGATACAAAAGGGTATGAAAGATTTTAGAACGATTAAGTGATTACAAGTAGAGATTTCAATATCTTAATATAAATTCTAAAAAAATATATTAATTTGTATCTTCAGTTGAAACTAGTGTAACGTAAGTGCAAAGTAGGCTATTTTAGTAAAACTTAAATGTTTGTGGGTTGTATGATTACTAAAAGCACTCTATAATTGACAGAATAAAGTGGTTAGGGTTTACAAGAATAATTTACTAAATTAATGGCATTAGGAAAAAATAAATATTATATGATTAAAATTAACCTTTTTATACGGTCATATTGGCCTGTATGCTGGTTTCTGTTTTAAACAATTGTAGGTAAGCAGTGTAACCCCATTGAAAAACTTGTCATGAAGGGCCTTTCTTTAAGAAACAGAAATCATTCAGCTTAACTGAGCAACAAATTCGCGTCTTTTTATTTGCAAGTCAGATAGTTATCACACTGAGCTCTCCTGCCAGCATTAAAATCAATTGTACATAAGCAAATGTTGCAAAGAATTAAAAAAAAAAATTAAAAAGGTTACAGATTTAAAAGGATTGGGTATTGAACATGTGTTGAATTAAAAAAAAAGGCATTGTTTACAGCTCGTTTCCACTACGAGCGTGAGTAGAGTATTCTTTGTTTGTTTTATTGATTTTTTTTGCTTCGCTTAGCACTCGCTTTGATTCTAAGCGCAGAAAGATCAAAAAAAGAAACAAAGAAATCTCCATTCCACGTTTGTAGTGGAAACGAGCCTTTAGAGGTCCAGTACCAGATTCCAGATTTTTTTAAAATTTAAGGTCCAGTTTAAAGCCTTTTTCATATCAGTTGTCATACAATCAATTTTTGCAATGTCAGTGTAATTTGAGTGATGCAGCACAAATAAGCATTAAGGAATAATTTGCAGTGCTAAGTTTGATTTTCATTAAAAACATTGGCCCAGATGGTAGGTGCTTTCACGCAGCCTGGGCCGTGAGTAAGTCTGCTCATTGATTTTAAAAATGACAGACCGAAACCGAACCTACCAAAACGGAAGGGTATCCACCCATTCCGATGTTCAGTGTGGGTCTGTTAATCGGCAAACGTCCTTTTCAGGACGGGGCAATGTCAGGATAAAACTGCCCTTTTCAGGGCACATTGCCAACAAGTTCCGAAGACCCACTATTCTTCAGCTGAACATCGAAGGCCTCACTGCAAGCAAGATGAATGTTCTTCATCACCTCGCTATGCAGTCTGAGGCACTCGTCATCCTACTGCAGGAGACCCACTGCACTGATGCAGAGAAGTTGGTGCTACCACACTACCAACTAGCTGGGTCTTCTTTAAGCAGGAAGCATGGCCTTGCCACGTTTGTTCACGAGCGACTGAGATACACGCTTTTGGATCAATCTCCACCGACATCGGAGATCGAGTGGCTGTGTGTGGACGTTGATGGCTATAAAATAGTCAACGTCTACAAACCACCGCCAACGCGATTGCGAACCCTGGATCTCCCAGTGTTTCCTCACCCCTGTCTGTACGCTGGCGATTTTAACTGTCGTCATGCTGACTGGGGTTATGATGACAACAGTCCGGATGGTGAGTGCTTGGCTGGATGGGCAAGTATTAATTGTCTTGCCCTCCTATATAATGCCAAGGACGCTGCCAGTTTTTATTCCGGCCGCTGGAACACTGGCACCAATCCAGACTTAGCTTTCGCTAGCGTAGGTCCAAACAGTCGCTTACCGGATAGACGTGTCCTTGAGAAGTTTCCCAGGTCACAACATCGACCTTCGCTTATTACACCACCAAGGTTTGCTATGGCAGTGCCAAGCATGCCTGTTAAGCGATGGAACTTCCGCAAGGCCAATTGGAGTCACTACATTGCTTTGACGAATAAATTCGCAAAGACTTTGTTGCCGCCTGATTCACTTGATGTGGATGCGGCTTACCAGGACTTCTGTAACATCATTAAGAAAGCAGCCAAGAAGACTATCCCACGCAGGTATCGAAATAACTATATTCCGTGTTGGGATGCAGAGTGTGAATCCCTCTATAAAACCTTTCTGCAGTCTCCTCAGGGAGACGACTCAAGTTTGGCTGCTACAACTCTGCTTGCCAAGCTTGACAGAAAACGGAGGGATCGATGGTCCGAGGCAGTTCGGAGCATTGACTTCTCACACTCTAGTCGAAAAGCGTGGAGTATCTTGAACAACCTTACTGGTAGGTCACGACACTCTCCTCGTCATTGTCCCGTTTCAGCCGATGCTATTGCATCTCAGCTGGTTAGAAATGGGAAATACGAGGCTGTTGATCGCAAGTCATCTCGACTTGTCTTTCAAGAAGTGTCTGACCTTTGGAGGGCCACAACACCAGACGCAGTAAATATCTCTGACAATTTTTCACAGAGAGAATTTGCTGCTGCCCTTCAACATTTAAAACCAGGTAAAGCTCCGGGTCCTGATTCCATCTGCCCCGAGCTTATACTCCATGCTGGAGCTGCTTTGAAGTCCTGGTTACGTGACTTCCTTTCTTCCTGTTTGCGCCGACTCAAAATTCCCAAGATCTGGAGAAGAGCGCTTGTGGTCGCGATCCCAAAACCAGCAAAGCCCGTGGGGGACCCAAAGAGTTATCGACCGATATCTCTGCTCTGTGTCCCCTACAAGATCCTCGAGAGGTTTATTTACGCCCGCGTTGAACCATTAATCAATCCACTGCTCCCTAAAGAGCAGGCTGGGTTCCGACGCGGGAAGTCAACCGTAGATCAAGTTGTTCTGCTAACCCAGAACATCGAGGATTCTTTCGAGGCTAAAAAGAAGGCCGGTGCCGTATTTATCGATCTGACAGCTGCTTATGACACTGTCTGGCACTGTGGCCTTACCTGCAAGCTGCTGAGACTACTTCCGGATAAGCACATGGTCAAAATGATCATGGAGCTTGTCCGAAATCGAAGTTTCACCCTTACCACCGGTGACAGCAAGCAAAGCAGGCTACGCCGTCTTAAAAACGGCGTTCCTCAGGGATCGGTCTTGGCTCCCCTCCTATTTAACATCTATACGTACGATCTTCCTTCCATGATTTCCAGCAAGTTTGCTTATGCTGATGATTTAGCATTGTTGCACTCTTCTGGAAACTGGAAGGACTTGGAGGGGACATTAAGCCAAGACATGTCCACACTTTCAGCGTATCTCCAGACTTGGAGGTTGAAGCTCAGTCACACTAAGACGGTGACGACAGCCTTTCACTTAAACAACCGAGAGGCCAAACGTGAGCTAAAGGTCTACAACAATAGTAGACTTTTACCGTTCTGTCCAACCCCTACATACCTTGGGGTAAAACTGGACAGATCGCTCACGTTTCGTCACCATTTAGTGGCATTGCGCAAAAAACTATCATCGCGCGTCACACTGTTGAGGCGACTCGTGGGCTCGGGATGGGGTGCTGGTGCTAAAACACTACGCATAGCCACCTTGTCTCTAGTCTACTCAACAGCTGAGTACTGTGCGCCAGTCTGGTGTCGCAGTGCTCACACTCGCCTCATTGACAGTGTCTTGAATGACGCCTTGCGCATAGTTACTGGATGCCTGCGTCCCACTCCAACGGACCACCTACCTGTACTTTCAGGCATCCAGCCAGCTGAGCTTCGCCGACTGGGAGCGACACTCTCCTTGGCTTACCGTGGATCTCTGGACCCCGATCATATTTTGCATGGTCTTTTAAGTGGGTCCTCAGATACTGGCCAAGTGAGACTAAGATCCAGACGCCCGTTTGTGCCAGGTGCGCGGAATCTCTTGGACAATCTTGCCAGACTTGGCATCCGCGCCTCTGAATGGACAAATCATAAATGGAACGCGGAGTACTGTGAAAGTGCTTCCAGGCTCCGTGCTTTTGTGCCCGGGACCAGTATCAGGCCTGTTGGGATGGGCTTACCCCGAGCAGCTTGGGTTAAGCTCAACCGCCTGCGGACTGGTGTTGGGCGATTCCATTCGTCCATGCACAAATGGGGTCTCGCTCCTTCACCGAATTGCGAGTGTGGCGCCTCAGAGCAAACCGCAGACCATGTACTAACAATGTGCCCCATACATCGGGCACCACATGGAGCACGCGGTCTGACGGTTTTGGATGACGAAACTCGATGCTGGCTTAATAACATCACTGCCAGCATCTTATCCAGGCAGTGCAGCAGTCTGGGGTAGTAAAAGGATAAACCCTCGGCCCCAGTTCTGTTTGTGTCTGGCCTGGAGTGGATGCCCTTCAAACGATGACGACGACGATTAAAAACATTTTTTTCTGTTTTTTAAGTTATTAGTTATAATATAATTAAGTGCTTGGTACCACAAATTACCAAAATTAAGGCTAGAACAGTGCTTTAGAAACCTGTGGGACACAGGGTTAACACAAGTGTGTTGCACAAAAATGGTAATCTAAACACACTTTTTATCACAACTTTACTAATAAATCCAAAAGAACCAGTTCAACTAGATAATCCAAATACCTGCACTGACGTAAAGCTGTGTTTATTTTTATTTATGCTGGCTCTAGAAATAGTTTGCACAAGACTGAAGTTCTCATATAACAGTAGGTTCTGGTTAAGTACAAATTGATTTGCTAGAAATTCCTCTGCACAACGAGAAAGAAACCACGGTTTTTGACTAAAAAAGAATATATTTACAAAATCAAAAGAACTTGATCAATTCTTGTAAAACTTGGCTTCCAAGTTTCGCCAAACTTCAAAGCAATTCACAGTCCCAACAACTGAATATTGATAAATTGTACAAATAATTAGCACCACAATGGCTAATATTAAACTTAATTGCTTGTCTGCCATACAAAGAAAAATAACTTGAAACAATTCGCAAACACTTATTTCAATCAAATCAATATTCAAGGTATTAACACTGACCCTTGTACAACTTAAACATAGCCATACAGGCACAGAAATATGAACAATTTTAAACAATATAGCAATTGAATAAATGAATATCAAATGAAGCACTATTTGTAAAATGTGCCAATATTACTAAGGAAAAGCCAAAGCTACTAGATAGTGCCAGCTTTTTCCAATTAAGTATTACATTAAGTTCAAAACTAGTCAAGCAGTTTACACAGTTGCAATACAAGCAATCAGAAGACAAATGGTTACATAACTTGCAGTCTAGAATCAACTGCAAAATTGTAGAAAATTTCCAACAGCATTCTTGAGCATTTGAAAAAAAAGGAACAAAAGAGAAAGAGAGAAAAAGTGTAAAATTAAAAACTGTTCCAAAAGTCACAAAGTAAAAGCCATGCACTCTGAATTAGAAACAGCAAAACAAATACTTGCTATACTGTAGACTTATATGACAATATGCAGACAAAATAAATTAAGCTGGGGGGTGTATTGATTATGCACTCACTACTAAAAATGAAAAAGATAACACCATGATAATAGCTTAAGATTACTGAAAGAAACTAGAAATTAATTATAAATTTATGAGGTTAAGATTAACATTATAAATTAAGTGTCACACTTTTTGATATAAAAAAAACATTACTTCTAAAATAGTGACCACAAACTTTTAAGTTTCAAAATGCTTTTCTTGGCCACAAGCTTTATTATTGGACAAAAAAGCCTAAAAATTTCAATCCAATCCTCTATTATTAAAGCATAAATTTTTTTACTCTTTACTAGATTTTGAACAGGCTGTTGGAAGGATAGCTTAGTGTGAGAACACTCTGAATTGTGAGCAAAAGGATGAGAATTTGATGCTCAGTCTACCTGGTTAATTTCTCTTGTGCCCTTAGGGCATTTTACAACAAATATTTCATTGGGGCCATGCTACATACTTAATATGACAATAACAAAAGTGTTGCTTTTTTTTGTTAAGTTAGCAAGTTCTGCATACTGTCCACAAAACAAACCAGGGAGACAACTGATGAACAAAAACCAATGGTCATCACTTTAGTAGTGGAGAGTTAGATTAAAATTTTCAGGCTGTTTTATTTGCTAACTTAAGCTTTAGTTAAAAAAGTGTTCAAAACGACAAAAGTGTATACCCTGGTCAACAAGTGCTGCAAAGTTTGAAAATGTTCTAAAGTGTGCCACAGGTGCAAAAAGGTTGTGGAGCACTGGGCTTCAAATAGAAATAATGATTTCATTAAAGAACTTAAGGTTGAATTAATGTTAAATTAACTTAATTTATTTGCTTTAAATGTAGATTACTTAGACTTGTCTAAAGTTTTGAATAAATTTTAACATTATCTTGATTTTTAAAGCATTTAACCATATTTCTTTAAAATATGCAACTATTAAAAGACAAAAACACATTGTTTCCAATATCAAAAAATGAAATCAAAAATAATATTGTTAATGCAGTACAGGAACCACATAAAAAATAATTGTCTTATTACAAGATTCATCAAAAATAATGTTTATTTGATGACCTGACATCAAAAATAATGGTTTTCATCTATAATGATGTTTTCAACAGCACTTTAAGAGATTGTCAAAAATTATGTGGTGCCAAGTTCACTGCCAACTGGAATTAAATCGTTTTCTTGATTAGAATAGCAATCTTCTATGCTAAGAAATTTTTCTGGAGAGGTCGTTAGACAATTCTCTCCAATCCTAGCTCTTAACTATAATTTACCAAATCAGATTTAAATAAAACATAACCTTTATTTAAATGATACCAGTACAAACTACAGGTCCACAGAGTGTAAGATTTTTAATGAAAATTTTCTCCAGTTTGAGAAAAATTTAAACCAATAACAACAACTGTAGTTCAATGACAAATAATGAATTTACAGGGAAATTTAAAAAACTTAAAATCCTCTTTACCAAAATAACAGCTTACAAGGTTTGTTTAAAAAGTATTGAGACTTTGTTTGCTGTACAAATTGTGAATGCATTAGAGAAAAAAGTATTTTTTTGCAAGAAAATGCAAGCATTCACGAGTGTAAAAATGCAATTTCACCTTTCTATCACTATTACATAACTACAGGTTTTTGTATAAGAGCACTTGAGTATCTATCGTTGTGTGATAATTCACATTATTTTAACTTCATTGTTGTGTGAAATTGAAATGAGTTCAGAGCAACAAATTAATCTAAAATTTCTTGTTCAACTTGGGAAAATTCCAAAAGAGCCTCTAAATTTGCTCAATCAAGTTTAAGGGGATAACGCAATGTCAAGAGCTTGTGTTTTTAAGGGGTACAAAAGATTCAAAGGCAAGGAGGAAAGGGAGGAGGTGGAGGATGATCTCAGAAGTGGAAGGTCTTCAACCAACAGAAATGATGAAAACATTAAAATTGTGAGGCAGAAACTGTGTGGCAACCATTGGCTGACTATTCAAATGATAGCAAATAAACTAGGCATTAGCTGCAAAAGAGTATGGACAATCATTACAGAAGACTTGAGGATGAAAAAGATCTGTGCAAAAATGGTCCCACATTTGTTGCACAAGGACCAAATAAAGCAGTGTGTTCAAGTGTGTCATGACATCCTGGAACAACTGAAAACTGAACTGGACTTGTTGAGAAGAGTGGTGATGAGTTATGGATATTTGAGTATGATCTACACACCAAAAGACAGAGCCTTGAGTGGAAGAGTGCAACATCACCAAGACCCAAACAAATGAGGTAATTCAAATCCAGAGTGAAGGAGATGTTGATTGCTGCTTTTGATATGAGAGGTATAGTGCACATGGAGTTTTTGCCATAAGACCAAACAATCAATCAAAACATCTACAAAGGCATTTTATAATGTTTAATGCTATCAATTTGAAAAAAAGATGAGATTTGTGGAAAACTCCTGGCTCTTCTATCATGACAATGCTACTGCACACAATGCCTTGAGTATCTGTGAATTTTAGGCCAAAAATAACATCACTGTGTATGACCAACCACCATATTCACCTGATCTGGCTCCCTGTGACTTCTTTCTTTTCCCAAAACTCAAAAAAGCCATCAAAATGCATTTTGAGATGTAAAAGCCATAAAAAAAGTTGTGACAAAGGAGCTCTGAGCAATCCCACAAGAATCCTTCCAACTTCATGGAAAAGTGGCAGAAGAGGATCGCAAAGTACATCAAAGCTGAAGGGGACCACTTTGAAGGTGAAAAGTTGTAGTTTTCTGTTAGCACTTACAATAAAGATGTGAAAAGTTGTATTTTTCCGTTAGCACTTACAATAAAGATTTTATGTTTACAGTCTCAATACTTTTCAAACAAACCTTGTACAACAGCCTTCCAAACAAATTGGTCTCAATAAGTTTCTCTTCTATCTAAAGTTATAGAAGCAAACGCTTATATAGTGGACATCACAATTAAGCACGTGGTGATTGACAATGAAGGATTTGACTATCAGTAATGTTGATGTATTTTGCAATCCTTGCAATAACAATGCTTTTTTAATTATTTAAAATAGTGCTAGAAAAATGTAAAGCAAACACAATGAGATTTCGATCAAATAGCATAATCGTAATCAAATTTAAACAGTCTGTGCTCAAACAAAAAAGATATATAATGACTTTATCAGAAACAATAACTAATTAACAACTGAGTAGATCAAAAGAGAACTGATTGCAAAATAACCACATATTATTGTAGATATTGAATTTGTATGTAGCAATTCATATTTCTTCCTTCCTGTGATGTCATTCTAATGTTTATAATGGGTAAAAATGATTGTATAAATGTTAAAAAAGCAAAATCACAAGACCTTAGATTTTAAAAAATGTAAAGTCTAATATTGGACCTAAGACACTGCCAAAAGAAAAACTGTGTACTGAAAACTACTTATGCCACAGCAGCAATAAATTAACTAAGAAAAACTTGAGTAACATACAAAATTAATAAACTAAGAACAATAAAAATTGTTTACTTTGCAGAAATGCATTAATAATTATAGTGTGCAAAATTAGCATTTAAACCAATTATTTAAAAAGTCTATACAACACAATTGATATTCATTGCAGTTTTATGTAAATATTCTAATAGTCTCAATCAATAGTCATATCTTCAAAAATACATCAAAGAAAAACACCAACTCAGTTTTCCAACTAACAACCATTACACTTCAATTCAAAGTAAAAATGTGCAAATTTTAATTTAATTACATAATATTACACAGTATTTCTTCCACAAAGTTTGCACGTGATTGAGTAGCTACTTGTTATTTTTATGTATGTAATACTTTTTGTTTGTTTTGTTTTCCTATTGCTATTCTTTTATTAGCCATGTATAATTGTTTTAAACATAAACTGTAGCATTTCCTTGCTGAAATATTGTTTTTCCAGGTTTCTTTAAATCACTGTAACCAATTTGCTTTGGTAAAACTAACCCCGAAATCTCCCTTTCAGAACCAGGATGGAATAAAGAATAAACCAAGAAAAAAAGGATCTCAAGAAGCAATACTAACCACAAGGGGATCTAGGTTAGTTTTATGAACAAAAATTGCTCACAGAGACTTTTTAGAGACCTGTTTTTCCTCACTTGTTAAAGTGCTTGGATGTTGATGCAAGCACCATAGCATTGTATATTAAATAAATAAATAAATAAATAAATAATGTTTTTTTCTGTATAGCTGTTTGAACCATTGCAACCACATCAATCATTCAAGAAATTTAGATAAAAAAAGAAATTACAATATTATATTATTATCAAACTTAATATACCTGTGTTAAAAATGTTAAATTGAAATTTAAATACCTGTTTAACAATTCCTCTGCCTTGTTTTACCCCAGCAGATGTTGCTGAAGGCACAGAATTTTGTTGGGAAGACATTTTTGCGATAATTTAAACATGCAATCCTAAGTTTTTATATTTGAAAAATTACCTGTAAATATTTTTAAAATTTGCAATAAATAATAATAATACATTTCTTATATTCTGCTTGACATTCACAGAAATACTTACATCAAAAAACTTTTTAAATCCAAAATACATATAAGTCATTAAAAAACAAAAATTTTAAACAGAACAATTCATTTATAAAAATTACCGGTATCAACTAAGATTAACTGATTGAGATCCTATGCTGCTATAGACGTTTTTTATAGTCTCTTAAAAAGCATTTCAAATTACTGATTCTTTTGTACTTATTGCAAGAATATAAAAAAAAAAAAAACAAGATTGCTTTTTCTAAATGTAACTAGTTAAATAAATTTACCGGTACTGTCTGTACTACTTTAATGGAGTCTCTTCAAGAAGTCACCGTATGCGACTTTTGTTCGTGAAACTCAAACGCGGACCTTTCCTGTGGTTACTATTGCTTTTTCAAGAGATTCTTTCCTCTTGGTTTCTTTTTCTCCATCCTAATGCTCCGGGGATTCCCGGTTAGTTTTACCAAAAAAATTGCTTACGGTGACTTCTTGACAAAAAACCTTTAATGCAGTGACTAGAACATTTTTGTTAGTCACTAAAAGTAATTGACCTGTTTCATCTTTTAAAACATACATTTTTATAAATCTAAACAAGAACTAAATCACCTAATTATACAGCATAACGTGTTTCATATTGATAAGCATGGCTTTATTTTGCCAAACCATGACCAACATTCAATTCGATTAACTGGAGCAAGAAAATTTGAAGTTGATTACAAAAAAAACTTCCTGTATCGTGGAGCAGACGTCATATCGTGGGAATTTTAAGTCCACGTTTTTTAACCTGGCTTGAGTTCTTTGGCTAAAATCTACAATGCGTACGACCACGGTACTACACTATATTAGCCTACGGTTAATGTCTTCAGTTTAACTATTGTGTTTTGATTGCATTTTTATCATTAATCCGTTACGCCTGAAAAATTAGGCAGGAGTTCACGAAAGCTTGTACAATAGCTCTTAAAATCAAGTGTTTCATTTGAAACTCTTTTGTTAAATGAATAGCCGTAAAAAACACTGTTTTAAAAAACCCGAACGTTTGCGTCTAGCTCTCTTCAGGAGGTTTCGCTAGAATGAATTGAAGAACTGAATGTAATATTTGAAAAGTTTTAAGACTGATTCTTATTGGCTAAAAATTAAGGTTAGTAACAGTTATCATAATAATTAAAATTATTTAATAATAAAACCTAATAAAACCACGTTTGTGGGCGTAAAAATTTTGGCAAAAAAAAAAGAGAAACAAAATTATGCAAGTTTTGTGTTAAAATTTGGAACCAAAAAAAAATTTTTTACACTTATACTAACAATTTATGTTTGTAAACAAACTTTTTCTGTCTACATAAATTAAGTTTGCGAAGAGTGATAAAAATCAATTCTAAGACTGATAAATGGAATTCGGATCGTGCGTTGAAAAGAATAAAAAATTGATTGTCCTTATAGTGAGATGCACATTTCGGGTTGTGCAACAAATGATTTGCAATCGTCGAGTCACAATGCAGTATAGAATTAGTTGATTTACCTGGGCGTTCTGGTTGTTTTTGTTCTTGACCGGTTCTGTTCCGAATAGACTTTGGCACATGCTGCCGTCTCGATGTGTTAAAGTATCAATAAGATTTGTTATTTTTAATACAAAACTTATTAATCAATTTCAATATCAATGCAAATTTTAACATACAATATACAATACGCAAATTTCAATACTCAATACTATATACAAATTTCAATACTAAAAGTATCAATTTCAATACAAATCGTATTAATACTTTAATATTAATACATCGAGCCTTAAAAATCTGCTCTAAATTTACATTAAAACATGAATTAGACAATATTTGCCCTATCCTTGTAAAAAATGGTTATTCAGGATTCCTTATTGATTTGAGAATTTCTAAAAAACTTTTTCGTTTCCAACAAAACACTAAAGAAGGCCCAAAAAAATGTCTTGTCTATTTAAAATTACCTTGGATTGGCGAAAATTCCCTGAAATTTGAAAGAAAAATAAAATCATTAATTACTAATTGTCTTGGAGCGTCCAACCACGAGTGGTCTTTTCCACCAAACGTATTTTACCTGCAATTCATAAGGACGTTCTTCCCACTTTTCAACAAAGTAATGTCGCATATGAATAAGTGTGTTACTGCGATAATCGGTATGTGGGTCAAAAGTCCCAATGTTTGCAGGACAGAATCCGCCAGCATGTGCCAAAGTCTATTCGGAACAGAACCGGTCAAGAACAAAAACAACCAGAACACCCAGGTAAATCAACTAATTCTATACCGCATTGTGACTCGACGATTGCAAATCATTTGTTGCACAACCCGAAATGTGCATCTCACTATAAGGACAATCAATTTTTTATTCTTTTCAACGCACGATCCGAATTCCATTTATCAGTCTTAGAATTGATTTTTATCACTCTTCGCAAACTTAATTTATGTAGACAGAAAAAGTTTGTTTACAAACATAAATTGTTAGTATAAGTGTAAAAAATTTTTTTTTTGGTTCCAAATTTTAACACAAAACTTGCATAATTTTGTTTCTCTTTTTTTTTGCCAAAATTTTTACGTCGACAAACAAAACGCCAAAATTTTTATTATGATAACTGTTACTAACCTTAATTTTTAGCCAATAAGAATCAGTCTTAAAACTTTTCAAAACCCACTTGTGCCATTCTGTTGTGTTCTTGGGAAAGACACTTTACGGCACTTTTTCCTGCTTGGTGGTCTTGACAAGCAGTTCTAAATTACAGCAATATCTCTACTAAATTACTAGCGGACAGCAATATCTTGGCATCTCCGGAAGCAGGTCGGGGTAATTGCTTACCCTATGTATAGCGCCTCCGCCGCTTTCCTGCGAGTCAGGAAGATACATATATAGAGATAAAAATAAAAATAAAAAATAAAATATTAAATTCAGTTCTTCAATTCATTCTAGCGAAACCTCCTGAAGAGAGCTAGACGCAAACGTTTGGGTTTTTTAAAACAGTGTTTTTTACGGCTATTCATTTAACAAAAGAGTTTCAAATGAAACACTTGATTTTAAGAGCTATTTTAAAGTTTTGTACCAGTAAAAAGCTTTTTGAAAGCTTGTTTAATTAAAAAAAAAAGTCATCAACATCATCATCAACTTTATTATTTATTTTTCTAACTTGCGGGACAACGTCGGAGGCGTTAAAAGATGTATGAAGACAGTGATGGTTGTAGTAGGGTGCGAGTGGTGCGACCGCACTATGCTCCCCTAAAAAACGTGAAAAAGTGGCCCCTCTAAGCAAGATATTGCTCTATTTTTTCATAGCAGCACGCAACGATGGCACCTCTAAAGTGATGACTTTTTTTTTAAAAGATCACTTTGTTTTGGAACACAAAAAGTGGCCTCCTATTTTTTTTTCACCGTGGGCCTCCCCTTTTTCTAAGGCCATTAGTGTATAAAAACGATGGTTAAATTTAAGAAAACTGCCAAACAATTACTCGACCTGCTTTCGGAGATACCAAGACATTTTTGTCTAAATCAGGGGTGACAAATCTATTGGTTATCGCGGGCTGCTTTGTCAGTTCCAGTTAAGTTGGCGGATGGCACAAGTTTTTAGCCATACAATAAAACCTTTTTTATATAATTTAAAAGCAAAAAGGGCCCTTATAGATTATGTTAAAAGCAGGGCTGCAAACTCGAACTCGAAGAACTCGGTCTTTTTCGCCAAACTTGAATTCAAACTTGAACTTGAAAGAAATTGCTAAACTCGAACTTGAGCTCGAACTCAAAAAATATATGATCGAATTTGAGTTTATAGAAACTCAAAAAATATTTTAAAAAATTTTGAAAAAAAATTATAATATTTTGGATTAAATTTCAAATACAACTGAGTTGCACATCTACTTTTAAATAGAAAACAGAGCTGTCAGATCGTTCTTTATTTTACTTGAACTCATTAAATCAACTTGCTTTATTTTGTTAATAACAGTCAGTTCCATTATTTATTTTATTTTATTTATTTCTTTGTGGTAACTTTTCAATTTTTTATAGAAATTTAAGTTAAGGCCCGTTTCCACTACGAGCGTGGAAAAGAGCATTCTTTGTTGGTTTTATTGATTTTTTTTTGCGCTCGCTTCAATCGAAGATCAATAAAAGAAACAAAGAATGCTCTTTTTTACGCTCGTAGTGGAAACGGGCCTTTACTGTGTAGATAGCCTTAATCGAGTTTTCGATTTTTACTGCATAGAATACTGTAAAACTGTAACTTGAACTTGAATAAAAGTCTATCGAGTTCGCAATAGGAGTTAAAAGTAGTAAGGCGTGAGATAAAATAAAACAATTTTAATAAAAACTTTGGCACATCAAATTTTCGGTTTAAAGTTTAATGTTTATTAGAAATAAAAACGCGCTAAAAGCAATAAACCTGCTCAACAAAGGATTTGTAACACAATACTATAAGCCTTTTTTAAATGAAAGCAGAAATTATTAAACAACAATCATAAACAACAAAAAAAATAATAAAAATTCGGTTCGTCACCTCAAGGCCCATTTCCACTCCGAGCGTTGGCGGGAATACTCTTTGCTTGCTTTATTGCTTCTCTTAGCGCTTAAGTGAGGACGAAAAGTTTTTAAAAAATTAATAAACAAACAAAAAATAATCCAACCAATGCTCGTAGTGGAAACGGGCTTCAAACTGCCACTTTACAAAGACGTTGGCGCGGGTATGTTAAAAATATTTTAATATAAATGCGAGAAATCAAAATTACAAAAATATACCCGGACTATTCTAAAAATCAATGGTAACCATACTGCTGAAGTTATTTAACGTTGTATTAAAGCTTGAAATAATAAAAGTAACAAGAAAACATTTAATCAAAAATTAAACTGGTTTTACCCATATAACTTTAAGTGAAATTTTTGAAACTTTTTTGCTTTACCAAGCACTTAATATTTTGTCAAACTGACCATATGGCTACTCTTAGCGGCGAGTGTTTATTTATTATATTTCTACGCCAGTTTTGGCGTAAAAAGGCAAAGAAGCTGCACGAGTGGTTGAATGAACGTTTGGTTTCTGTTCCACAAAATAGAATAGGTGCAGGATTCTCATCGATCCCCTACCTTAAACGTCTGCCGCTGAAGAGCAATAGCAATTTTAGTAATTAGATAATTTACTTGATATAATTTGCTCGATACATCGATTTATATATTGCTTTATATATACAGTATATAAATTGTTTTATATTGCGTTATAGTAAGATAAGATTTTCTTAATTAACTAGTAGTTTCAATAACCAAAACTAATAGTACTTGATTTAACCTTACCACGACACATCATAATTTTCTTGAAATTAACCTTAGCTTATCTTTATATAACTATTCATTTTATACATCTTAAATCAATTTAAAATTTGTGTTTTATTTATTTGTATTTTTTTACTTTTTGTTTATTTTAATTTTTTTGTTATATATATATATAATTACTCATTTGTGCAACATAAATCTTAAATATTATTACTTTGAAAAAATTTGTATGTCAATTTTGCCAAAAAACAATCAGAAAAGACTTTGTGCCTATTCAATGCCAAACATGTTTAGCTCACTTTCATAAAAAATGTGCTAAAATATTTAACAACCAAGAAATACCCCAAATAATTTTTACTGTAAATGTAATTGTTATGAACATAAAAATTCCCTTGTTTCACATAATTCTGATAAAAAAAAAAATTGTAAGTGGTAAACCTGAAAAATACTTTAATGCTGAAAAATTAAATTCAATCTTTGTTGATGACAGTAATTCTGAAAATAAAGAACATGATAACTTAATTGACCCAAATAGTCATCACTTTTAAAAACAATACTTAGAAATTCAATCTACAAAATCATTGATCTTTAATAAAAAAATTTGTAATAGTTTTCTTATTATTTGTGTCAATATTAGGTCACTATCCAATCCTTTAAATTTTAGTAAATTAGAAAGCTTTGTTTATAATCTAAACCCCAAACCACACATAATTGCTGTGACTGAAATATGGATTTAGAATAATTCACCTGGCCCATACTGCAATCTTGAAAATTATAATTTTATCTCTAACAGCAGAAAAATTGCCAAGGGTGGTGGGAGTTGGTTTGTATATTAAAAATTGCTATAAATTTAACCTAATTGATGAATTGACAATAATGAATGAAAAAATTTTTAAATCAATTTTTATAAAAATTCAATTAGATAATGAAAATTTATTCTCTGGTAACATTTATAGATCTCCTTCTAATGACAATCATTTAAATGAAAACTTTTTTGAATAATCTTTACAATTGTATCCATAATAGTAATGAATCACTAAGCAAATGTTTTATCACTGGAGACTTTAATTATGATTTATCAAATCAAGATAATGAACATGTATGCAATTTTATTGAAATGATGCTTGAAGGTCATTACTTCCCAGTTATTAACAAACCGATTCGCATCACAGATTCAAGTGCAACAGTATTAGACCACATTTGGACAAATTTACACCAACAGCAAATAAAATCAGGAATCATTTTAAATCCACTTTCTGACCATCTACCAGTATATATGTG
Source organism: Diplosoma virens (assembly GCA_963680785.1). Taxonomy (NCBI): domain Eukaryota; kingdom Metazoa; phylum Chordata; class Ascidiacea; order Aplousobranchia; family Didemnidae; genus Diplosoma; species Diplosoma virens. Next base: position 17,309,136 of record OY796892.1, read on the forward strand.
TTTTAATCTTAATAAACAAAATTTGTATAGACCTCAACAAAAAAGATCTTTTACCCCCCAAAATATAACCAAGTTTAAGGAAATGTTAGAAAATATTGATATTAATGCAATAATAAATGAAACTAATACTAATTTAGCATTTAAATTATTAATGGACAATTACAAATCTACTTTTAACTATTGCTTCCCTTTCATTAAGCAAAATATTGAAAACAAAAATAAGCAGCCATGGTTTGATAATGATCTTTATTTATTAATGCTTAAAAAAAAAAAAGTGTTTTAAAAAGTTCCTGAAAAATAGGAGTGTTTTAAACAAAGCAAACTTCAATAAAGAAAGAAATACATACAATCGCACCTTACAAGAAAATAAACAGAGTTATTTTAGACAAACATTTAAGAAATTAAGTAATAATTTAAAAGAGACCTGGAAAAACATAAACAAACAATTAGGTAAAGTTAAATCATCAGTATGTTCTTCCATATCCATAAACAATAATTTGGTGAATGACTCTCTCCAGATTACTAATTATTTTAATGACTACTTTGTCAATGTTGCAAATAATTTAGTATCAGATTGACCCCAAACATCTCATAGTATTTAAACATTTATGCAATCTCCCACATTGAGCACACTTTATCTCTATCCAACTAGTTTAACTGAAATAAAAAAACTAATCAGTAACCTTCAGCCTAAAAAAAGTACTGGCATTGATGAATTTCCCCCAACTATTTTAAAAAGCACACCAGACAATATATTAATAGCTCTAACACATGTGTTTAATCTTTCGTTAGCTTATGGTGAATTTATCTCTGACTTTAAAACTGCAAAAGTAGCACCAATTCATAAAAACGGTAGTGTAACTAATGTATGCAATTATCGCCCAATCAGCTTACTTTGCTCCATGTCAAAAATATTGGAAAAGTTAATATACAATCGTATAGTATTATTCTTAAAAAAACAAAACTTTTTTTATAAATATTACTTTGGCTTCAGAAAAAATCACTCAACTAGTCACGCAACTTCATTATTAATTGAAAATATTGCTGAAGCTTTTGAAAACAAAGAACATGTACTTGGCATATTTCTTGATCTATCTAAAGCATTCGATACCATTGATCATAAAATTTTATTATGCAAATTATGGCATTGTGGAATTCGTGGTGAAGCGCATAATTGGTTTTGTATCTATTTTAGCAACAGAAAACAATTAGTTGAAATAAATAATATCTGCTCCAATACTAAGTCAATAAAATACGGTGTCCCTCAGGGTTAATTTTAGGTCCTTTACTATTCCCAATTTATGTAAATGATTTAAATAATTGCTTGACCTTAGAAAAATGCATCATGTACGCAGACGACACTAACATATTTTGAAAAAGTAATTGCTATGAAACCTTATATGAAGTTGCAAATAAGGAGTTAGTGAACATAGATAAGTGGTTTCTAGCAAATCGGCTATTTCTAAACACTGGCAAAACACATTATGTGATCTTTCGCACACCCAAAACAAAGGCTCCATCAAAAAAACTGACAATTTCAATCAGAAATAAATTTATTTCTCAGCAACCAAAAACGAAATTTTTGGGAATAATATTTCATGAACATTTAAGTTGGAAATTGTATAAGAACTTTGTTCTACGAAAAATCTGCGTAAGTTATGGTACTATCAAAAAAATCTCAAAACACTTTGACAAAAAAACTTTGCTTATATTGCACAACTCCCTGATAATCAGTCAAATGAGATATTGTATTACAACTTGGCATATTGGTAATAAAACCACAGCCTCAAAATTTTAACGAATCGCTAATAAATTCATACGATTGACATTTGGATTACATCACAGAGCTAACGTTACTGGGATCTTGCAAAACAACAGCATAATGACAATTGATCAAATAGCCGAATTAGAAATAACTTGTTTTATGTATAAATACATAAAGAGAATGTTACCACCATGCTTTGATCATTTTTTTCAAAATAACCTGGTAAGCGACAATTTCACCAAATGTACAAGAAGCCAGTCCGAATGCTATCCTCATTTTGTTGATTAAATATAACTGAACAATTTTTAAGATACAGAGGTTCTCTTGCTTGGAATAATTAAGTCCCATCAAGCATTAAACAGATAAAATCATATAGTAAATTTCGTACAGAACTTCAAAAGCACCTTATAGCAACGTAATTTTTAATGGTAATAGACTTCACAAATTATAAAACATCTGCTGCTGGTTTTTATTATTACAGGTAACTCCACCTAATTGGACAAAGAAATTGAAGGTGATAAAAGCCCAATGCGACTTCAAAGGCAACATCCAGATCATTACGCCCCATCCAGTTCGATGAAAATTCACATAATTTACTTCTTTTGCACCTATTCTTGTTTACTATTTGTATATTTTATCTTACATATATAAATTTTTTGTCCAGCCATATGCTTTTGAAATGGTCCTTTTGACCCGTGGCAGCATTTCTTTTGGTGGGTTTCTTTGCCTGCCTGACCCTTTTTGGTCCAGACCCTTTTGGTCTTTGAGTTTATTGTTCCTTCCACCCATGATTACACAACATTCTCTGACTATGGCTCGGATGTGTGTATTAATTATCTTCTTTTCGCTTTCCTTTTCTTATTAATATCACATCGCTTTGTTCAAAGGTACAGCGACCAATTATTACACGCATAACGTCAGTTGTGCATGTAATAACGTACTTCGTTTAGTCGCTGGTTCCTTATTCACAATCTTTATTTCTACATGCACTGTGATTAATTTCAAGTTGATTGTAAGTAAAAATGAAAATAAATAAAAAAAAAAAAAAAATTATATAGTATATGAATTGCTTTACATAATTTACACAAAATTAGCGCTCTACAGCAGGCGTGCATTACAACGAAAAGAATTACTTATAATGGGAATAACATGACGTCATCACGACGCGGTAAAAACACATTAGTGGCACTACAGACAATGTTGATCAATCAGATCGTAAATGTAGACAGGTTGTCACTTCTGCCTGATTCTATTTGTCTTATCCGTAGTCAAAACTTGCTCTTGTCTCACTAACATAAGAGTTTAACCAGTCAAAATTAGCATATTTACAAATATCTATTATTTCTGGCAATGGCGTGCGGTGACCTCTGAGACTAATCATGCAATTGGCATGCCAAAACCGGGTCATAATATTCTGTATATTCAAGACCAGTTTTCGTCCTAGATTCTAGGTGATCTCTAAAAAAAAAAAGTCGTTGCCTAAAATTTTTTTTTTATCTCTATATTTATCTTCCTGACTCGCAGGAAAGCGACGGAGGCGTATACATAGGGTAAGCAATTACCCCGACCTGCTTCCGGAGATGCCAAGATATTGCTGTCCGCTAGTAATTTAGTAGAGATATTGCTGTAATTTAGAACTGCTTGTCAAGACCACCAAGCAGGGGAAAGTGCCGTAAAGTGTCTTTCCCAAGAACACAACAGAATGGCACAAGTGGGTTTTGAACCGAGACCATGTTGATCATCAGTCCGGTGCTTTAACCACTCGACCACGCTGCCGACATTCCGGGAAATGCACTTTTTTTTTCAGAAATGCAGTGATCTCTAAAAAAAAAGGTCATCACTTCTAACCAGTCTCCAATTTCTTACTTTTCGTTCTAAATTAACAATATTCTCTAAAATAACACCAAAAAATATTTCTCACCGAATTCAACAATATCTACCTCATCGCGTAAAATTCGTCATGCAATTCCTAAAATTTGGTCATGCAACGCATGACTTGCATGCCCTGACCGCACGCCACTGATTTCTGGTGTTACGATCTACTAGATCGTGTTCTAATTAAAACAACAAAACAGCGCAGTTACTGTTAAAGGCACTATAGAGTTCTAGTCTCGTTTAACTTTTATTTAACCTTAACTAATCTCAACTTATAGTTTATAACAACCAACACGCGTCTGCTTCTCAACTCGTTATATTTTGAATAAAGCACATGTTCCCATAGCGTAGTCACGTTGCGTGGCAATGTTATGTTGCCAATATAAAACATCACAAATAGAATAGTTCGCCACAATGCTCCCCCCAGCAATGCATCATCTCCGGTGATGTGATTGTTGTAACATAGTCTTTTGCTAAATGTGGCGGTGGTCCTACCATTCGGCCACTGCGTGTACGCAACATCTCGTCTTGTGTGTATCGTTCGGGAGGAGTCTGTGGTATGGCAGAATTGTTAGTGTTGTTCGGATTTGGCAATATGTATGCTGGCTTGAGACGGTCTACTGAAACTTTGTCTGATCGTCCGTTAATGTCCAACGTAAAATATTTGTCCGATGTGGCAATTATGCGAAATGGTCCTTCATAAGGGCGTTGTAATGGTGATCGATGACTGTCTACACGCACATAAACATATCCAGATTGTGCCAAATTGGGTGGAAGATGTTGTTGTGGTGTCGTGTGATACATGGTTGGTGGTGGTATAGCAGAATGCATGGCATGCTGTAAGTCTCGCAAAAACTGAGAGGTAGGTTCACATTGTCGGTTGTTTTGAGTGTCGATGAATTCACCAGGTATTCTCAAACTTGATCCATATACCAACTCTGCCGGTGAACAATTTGGGTTCTCTCGCCATGCTACCCGCAAGCCAAGAAGTACAAATGGAAGATGATCCATCCAGTAAGGGTCAGTTGTTCGTGCTTTGAGTGCAGTCTTTAGTTGTCTATGTAGTCTCTCTACCATGCCGTTGGCCTGGGGATGATAAGCAGTTGTATTGTGTAGCTTGAGTCCTAAGAGTTTTCCGAGTTCTGACCATAGAGAAGAAGTGAATTGAGGCCCGCGGTCGGTCGTAATGTCTTCTGGAACACCAAAGCGAGAAATCCAGTGTCGGATGAGAGCTTTGACGCAAGTGGAAGTTTTAGAGTCTGGTATTGGGATTGCTTCTGGCCAACGAGTGAAACGGTCAATAACAGTCAGCAAATAATTCATCCCTTCACTGGGGGAAAGCGGGCCCACTAAGTCGATATGAAGGCTGCGAAAGCGACCATTGGGAGTATTGCGTTGGACCAAGGGAGCTTTTGTATGTTTGTGTATTTTGGCTGACTGGCAGTTGTGGCAAGCTTTACACCAGCGTTTAATGTCTTTTTTAAGTCCATGCCAAACAAATCTCTCAGCGATGGCTCTCTGGGTTGGTTTGGGCCCACTATGTGATAATCCATGAATCGCATTGAATATTCGAAAAGTCCATTCTTGGGGAAGAATAGGTCGGGGTTTGTCAAGGGAGACATCACACAAAAGCGTTACATCATGATACTTCACGTCTTGGAGTTTAAGGCTTGAAATACCAGTTCTATATGCTTCTATTTCAGCTGATGACAGCTGATCAGCAGCCAGTTGCCTAAAGTCGATTAATGGTAGCGTAGCAGCATTAATACGAGATAGAGTATCTGCCACTTTGTTGTGCTTGCCTTTGATATACTGAATATCAGTTGAGAATTCGGCAATAAAAGACAAGTGGCGAGCTTGCCGTGGGGAACGTTCTGCGGTGTTTGTAAGTGCGAATACCAATGGCTTGTGATCGGTATAGATGGTAAATGGTTTAGCCTCAACAAAATGTCGAAAGTGCCGAATTGCACTATATGCAGCAAGCAACTCACGATCAAAGGCGCTATAGTTTTTTTCAGCAGAAGAAAGTTTTCTCGAGTAAAATGCAAGTGGAACCCACTTGCCTTGTTGTAATTGTTCTAACTGTGCACCTATAGCCACATCTGAAGCATCTACTGTGATGCTTGTAGCTGCATCAGGTTTGGGATGATGAAGTAAGGTGGCTTGTGCTAGTGCCGATTTAGCTTTTTCGAATGCTGTTTGGCACTCTGGTGTCCAGGTGATGGCTTTGCCACGTCCTGCTGAGGCTGCGTGTAACGGTGCAAGTTTGGGTGCAATGTCAGGCAAAAAACGGTGATAATAGTTAATCATGCCCAAAAAGCGCTGAAGAGTAGGGCGATTTTCTGGAGTTGGGAAGTCTCGTATGGTGTCAATTCGGCTGCTTAAAGGAAGAATGCCACTGGTAGTTACCAAATAACCAAGATATTCAAGTTCCGTTACTCCAAAAAGGCATTTTTTCTTGTTGATCACTAAACCATTATTGGCAAGTAGTTGGAATACTTGTTCTAAGTGTGTGAGATGTTGAGTTTTTGATTTGCTGGTCACAAGAATATCATCTAGATATACAAAGACAAATGGGAGTTGTTGAAAAATTCCGTCCATTAGCCGTTGAAAGGTCTGAGCTGCATTTTTCAGACCAAATGGCATTCGAAGAAACTTCCACAGTCCGAAAGGGGTTGCAATTGCGGTTTTAGGGATGGAGTCAGTTGCCATAGGGATTTGGTCCTCGGACAAGATCTATTTTAGAAAAAATTTTGGAGCCCGCTAACTGACTGTTGAAATTCTGAATGTGGGGTAAGGGGTACCTGTCATCTACTGTAGCGGGATTGTCGGTAGTCGCCACATGGCCTCCAACCTCCAGATGCTTTGGGCACGATATGTAGGGGAGAGGACCAAGGCGAGTTGGAACGACGAACAATTCCAGCTTGCTCCAGTTTCTGGAACTCATCCTTAGCTACTGACAGTTTATCGGCCGGAAGACGACGAGGTCGTGAATGAGTGGGTGGAGATTCAGTAATGATATAATGTTCAACTCCATGTTTGTTCATCTGTGGTTCAAAATGGGGTGTTTGTATGTCTGGAAACTTTTGCAAGAGTTTTTCAAAGCTGTTTGAGGTAGCTAATGATAAACCTGAAAGAATGTTGACATTCGGCTCTGACATTGTGGAGAAGGTGTCTCCATGATTAACATCGATAAGGCGGCGGCCGCGAAGATCGATTGCGACATTATGAGCGATGAAAAAATTCGCACCAAGAATAGGGCGTGTAACATCTGCTACATAAAAGTCTTGTTGGTAAGTGCGTCCCTTGCTAAGATTAAAGGTGAGGGTTCGTTGTCCCCATGTTTTGATCTTGGATCCATTGGCTGCTGTGAGAGTGCCGGAAGGAGCCCGGGTATGCTTGGCAGCTGCAGATGCTGGAAAGACGCTGACATCAGCTCCAGTGTCAACTAAAAAGGAAGTACCAGTGTGTCTATCCCACACTGACAGGGTGCTTGATCCAAAGTCGCCGGCCGCCGTAGTTATCGACGACCGGCCTTTACGTTTCCCTGGGTTGCAAGATTGCTGTTGTGGGAAGACGATGGGTCCAGTAGTTGCGCAAATTTGCATCCGGGACGACAGTTACGAGCCTCTGTTCCAAATCGTTGAGGGTAAAAGCAAATAAACTGGGTGCTTGAAACTGGCCTTTGCAGCTTGGAAGTCACAGCTTGGCTTTTAAGTTTTGGTGCATGAACAGCAGCCGCCGTTGAATTTGTAGGGGTAAGTTGACTAGCCTCCATAATCCTATCAGCCGCATTAGCTAGCTCACCAATATCGTCAATTTCTTTTAATGCTAAAATGGCACGTACTTGAGTTGGGAGCTGAGCTAAGAAAAACGCTCGTCGTAAAGTGGCAGCATCATTATTGAGAGATTCTAGGTGTCGCAGCAGCGCTGTAGGTTTCCTATCACCTAATCCCGAAATATTCAGTAGCTCAGCATCTTTTTGTGCTTGTGTTTTTCCAAATGCTGACAGCAGTGCCTTTTTAATTGTGTTGTATTTGTCTTGTTGTGGGGGATTAGTCAACACAGCCTTAATCTCAACAATTGCCCGGTTATCTAGCGCCGCAACTACATAATCAAACCTTGTCTGATCTTGTGTAATAGCCCTTGATCTCAGCTGTGCCTCGACGCGGATAAACCATACTTCTGGGTCATCTGGCCAAAACTCTGGTAGCTTCATTGAAACTGCCTGTACTTCGGGTGCTTGAGGCACGGTAGCTGATGTCGCAGTAGTGTTGAGATTTGAAATCGCTTCAGCTAATTTTTGCAGCGTTTCGTTTTCCAGAGACATGACTAAGCTTAGTTACTGGTACTTATTGTCTAGGCTAAGGTTCATAACGCGCTGGTGAAAGCCAACGTATTCAATATAACGGGGTCACCAATATAGAGTTCTAGTCTCGTTTAACTTTTATTTAACCTTAACTAATCTCAACTTATAGTTTATAACAACCAACACGCGTCTGCTTCTCAACTCGTTATATTTTGAATAAAGCACATGTTCGCATAGCGTAGTCACGTTGCGTGGCAATGTTATGTTGCCAATATAAATCATCACAAATAGAATAGCTCGCCACAGCACTAAGAACAAAGCAAGATTATACATTGCAGCAAAATCGGCTACGACCTATTTAAAAGGGAATAGTTACTTTCACGAATCTGAAATTTACTATTTGGCTTAATTACTAAACATTACTCATCACAAAGCCTAGACTTACTAACAGCTAATAAACAAACAAGTAACAAACTAGAAAACACAGCCTAACACGCTTGCGCAGCCTTCTAGCACTTTATCAGTTATATATATCTGCTGCCATTACTCAGTAGATAAAATCGTGATTCAGCAAAAAACGCATGAGGTAACAAAAGTTCTGGCGTTATTACATAACAATTATAAAAGCATGGAAACAAAAATACAGGACATATGCTCACCACGGCTATCGCTACAAACAATTTAAATTAAAAAGGTAATTACTTTTTCCAGAAATAAGCCTAAGTGATCAAACTATTTGTGGCAACTTCAAACACAACATTTTTACTTATAGGACTAGGCTACATATATAAAACAAAAATTAAAATCAGAGCGTCAAACTAGAACGTTAAAACTAATGTTCTAGTTTAGTTCCGGATCAGGTTCAGCAAAATGTATTTTTTTGAGTTCAGTTCTGGTTCAGTTCAAAGAATAATAATGTTTAATATGGGTTTGCATTTTCGCTTCAAATTCGGTTTAACGCCCTGATTTGACACCCTTATTTTACGGTGCTGTCCTTTTCTTGGCTAGCAGCTTTAAATTTAAATTAGACCAATAAACTTATCTTTAAAATCTAAACTGTAAAAACAAATTAAAAACCTTCAACTAAACCAGAGGTGACGAACATGCGGCCCACAAATCAGGGGACAAACATATGTGGCTCACATGAGTATTTAAGTTAACTTTTTTATTTATTTATTTTATCTCTATATTTATCCTCTTGACTCGCAGGAAAGTGACGGAGGCGCTAATACATAGGGTAGGCAATTACCCCGACCTGCTTCCGGAGATGCCAAGATATTGCTGTCCGCTTGTATTTTAATAGAGATACGACTATAATTTAGAACTGCTTGCCACGATTGAAACAAAGATTGAATTTGTATATTGCAAAGTTTCGGGTTTTAAGTTAATGTGCAAAGATTAATGTTGTTTAATTTAGTTGACTTTGATTTTTTATTTTTTTATATTTTTACTTTATTTTTTTTGATTTTATTTTTTCCCTCACCCATAGTAAAAAGTCGAAGGTGCTATACTTAGTTTTTTAATATTTAGCAAGATTTTGGTTTGACAAAATCAATATCTTAGATTTCTAAAAACAGCTGGAGCTTGATTTCTTTACTATTCTTTTCACTTTTGTACCCTCTGAGCTCCAACCTAAATTCATAAAACTGCGGAGTGATGACACACTGAGAGCGATGTATCTAAACAAGGAATTGCTTGAATTCTATCGTGTTTATGTATCAAAATAAGAGTTTCCAAATTTGGTTTTCGGAAGCAAATATCTATGCGAATCATAAAAAGTCGTGACGGATCAAGGCTGATAGACGTATCCTCCAGACTCGCAGAAAAGCGACCGAGGCGCTACACATAGGGCAAACAATTACCCCGATATGCTTCCGGAGATATTAAGTTATTGCTATCCAGATGAAATTTAAAAGAGATATGACTGAAATTTAGAACTACTTGCCAAGATTATCAAGCAAGGGTTAAGTGCCGTAAAGTGTCTTTCCCAAGGACACAACAAAATTGCGCGAATAAGTTTTGAATTGAGACCATGTCGATCACAATCACGGCACTCCAACCACTCGAACACGCTGTCGAATAGATAAATAATCCGTTACTTATCTGCTTATACTTAAGCATCTATAAAAGAAAAAATAAAAGCTCGACAATATGTTATTGATTTTAGCCACAATTTTGGGAGCTGCGACTCAAAAATCTTTACTAGCCACTTTGCAGTTTTCAATTGAACAAAAAATAAAAACAAGTAAACAAAACAATTAGTAATCTACTACTTATTCTTGTGCAAATAAAGTTTTTTTGTGTTTCTTTCTATTTTTTGTTGTTTTTTCTTTATTCGTTTTATTCCTTTCATTGTTTATTGTTTTTGTCCGACAGACAAATTAAATCAAATCATAATCGCGTCGGTACACAACTTAAAAATAGTTATGTTTAATTTTTTGACCTAAACTTTGAAACTAAACAAAATATTGCAAATAGTACTTTATCAAATTTGTTACATTTTTCAGGCGAGTTGACAAAAAAAATGTTACCAAAAAATAAAAAAGCTTTAATTTATTGACTACCTTTTCAAAAAACAAATTTAATGCGATTTTTATGATCACATGATTGTTTAAGTTAACAACGATTGAATTTGTATATTGCAAAGTTTCGGGTTTTAGGTTGATGTGCAAAGATTAATGTTGTTTAATTTAGTTGACTTTGATTTTTTTTATTTTTTCCCTGACCCGTAATAAAAAGTCGAAGAAGATATACTTAGTTTTTTAATATCTAGCAGGATTTTTTGTAGATTTTTGTTTTCACCAAGATTATAGATTCTTGTATATCGAATATATTTTTTTCTAATCGCCATTGCAAAAATCGGTTAAACGCCATATACTATATTAGATGTTTTTAATTATCTTTTAGGGTATGTTCAGTATCATTGGTTTTGCAGTCAATTTGAGTTAATTTTTTTCAGCTTTTAAATTATCTGATTGATGGAAAAAATAACTTAAAGGTCACACTCAATCTAAAATGGTTTTTGATCGTATTAAAGCTGTTTGATTTGTTTAACTCTTAAAATAACCGAATGACCTGTAATAAAGATGTAATTTAAGTAAATAAACCATGCTTCATTGTTTTAAAGTTTTTTAAATGATTGTTTTGTTAGCTGTAAAAAAATCTTGTTTTCGTTAAGGTTTATAATATAGCTTGTAACTTAAAGAATACTTATTACATTTATATTGTAGCCTAGAAAAATTTCAATAAAATTGTTTCGTTCATTGTAAAATGAAGATGGGGCTTAGCGATGCTGATGTCAAAAAACAAGTTAGTTATTTTTATCATTGGTTTAAATATCTTAATATTTTATGCCATATAACTTTTAAATTGTTTAAAAAAATTAAGCAAATTATATAAAATTGTTTAAAATCTTTTATTAAACAATTTGCTTTTTAATAAAGGTAATGGTAATTTTGATTTTTGTTCTTTGTGACTATTAATCTTGCAGGCTTAAGCCTTTTAAAAAGTCACTGTAAGTGATTTTTGTTCATGAAACAAACCTGGATCTCCCTGCAGTTATTATCATTTCTTGAGAGATCCTTTTTCTCTTGGTTTCTTTTTTATTCGATTCTGGTGCTGAAAGGGGTATTCTGGGTTGGTTTCACTGAAAAAAATTGCTTAGGATGACTTTTTAAAGAGACCCACAGGCTTTACAGTTTTCACAAAATTTAAAGCTTGTATAATTAGTTATGTTAAATAGAAAACAAGAACTGCAATTTTTACATTAATTTTATAATTTTTAATGGCTATTTTTATGACACTTTGTAAATGTTTTAAATTATAAATTTTGTTATTATATGACTGTTGTTTCATGATTTAATAAAAAGGCAGTTTTATCAAGAAAAAAATTAGGGTCTTGTTCACCCTTTGCCATTACTAACCATTCAGGCTTTAGGGATTCTCCCAAAATTTAAAGTTTGTAAAATAAGCCCAGCAAATTGTGAATGAGATCCAAAACTTTTGGGTTTAATCCCCACTAGTATGTTCTTTACTAAAAGGAATTATTAGGGTCAATGTTAAGATTAAGGGTCTGAGCACCAAGGCACTAACATCATATCTGGTTATTGCAAAGATCTAATCACAAATGTCTTGTGACAATAGCCAATAGAAAATTTTATCAATGTCTTAAAAATCAGTAGTTAATAAAAACTTAAGTATCATTTTTTGTTTTGTTTATTTAACAATGGATTGGAACTAATTTTGAAATATTGATTTTATAATGTTTTTAAGATTGAGCATATGATTGCTTTCATTGATCAAGAAGCTGATGAAAAAGTGGATGAAATTATGGCCAAGGTATTCAAAAAAAAAAAAGTTTTTTTATTTTTATTAAATGTTTAATATTATGTTAGGCTGATGAAGAGTTTGAAATAGAAAAAAACAAGCTTGTTCAGCAGCAACGACAAAAAATTAAAGGTTTCTATGAAAGAAAAGAAAAACAATTGGAACAGCAAAAAAAGATGTATGTATGTATAAAAATGCTCATTTTAGAATAACAAAGCCTTTAGAACTGGTTTCAAGTTTAATCTAATCCAAATTATGAAATTAAAATATGAAAATAATAGAACCTTTCAAATTTTCATTACTGCTCTGCTACATTTTGGCTTTAATAATGTTAAGCTTTGCATCCATAGATTAATTACCATTGCATCACTGTTGATACTTCATTTTCTACCCACGTTATGAAAAAGCTCCCTTGAAATTATTGCATGTCACAAACATATAAAAGATTAAATTTAAATATGAATTTTTTTATAGAAGTATGTAAAGGTATATGCCAAGATGTGACTGAGAAAAAACAAAGGCGTAGGTAAAGAATACAGACCCCCCTTGTAAAAATAAGGTTAGGGTTAGGGTTAGGGTTAGCCTAACCCTAACCCTAACTCTAACCCTAACCCTAACCCTATTCACAGCGATGGATGGCGGGCCTATGCTAACCTTGGTAACTTGGGTTATATTCATCAAGTTGTGAACCATAATCAGAACTTTGTGGATCCTGTGACTGGAGCATGCACAAACCATGTTGAAGCATATTGGGGATGCATCAAGTGACGAATAAAGTGAGTCAAAGGTTCAGAAGGAGATATGCAGTGGCAACATCTTGATGAAAGCTTCTATCGGCATTGGTTTTCCATGAAATCTGAAAATATTTTTGAAAACTTTGAGTTATTTATTACCCATGTTAGTGAATGTTATCCTTTGTAATATGAATTAAATCTTATTAAACTTGAATGAAAAGTTCTTTAAAAAATGTGCCATTCGGAATTATTTTATTTTTGTTATTTTAAATTATTTTTACAAGGGGGGTCCGTATTCTTTACCTACGCCAAAACAAAAAAGCCAATAAATGTTGTCTGACTATAACAAATTTTTGTTGGCTGTTGTTACATGAATCACAAAATTAGATTTTTTAATAAGAAAGAGCAATGCCTTTAATATTGGCAAAAAAGACTCTAGTTGGAAATAATTATACTATAAAAATACCCTGCTCAAATTGTAAATTTTGCATGTGCTTTGTTCTAAATTTGCTCATAATTCTTCTCACATTTAAATGCTATTAATATTGTATATAACTATTTGGTCATAAAGACATAACAATATATAAAAAAAGATTGTGTAATTTTTTTCACTATCAACTTCCAGTTTTTATCACATTTATTTTCAACCCCAAAACTAAAAACTTAACCTTAATTAAAATCTGAATGGATAACCAAAAAAAACGGATAAGTAAACATATAAAATGTGCTAATCTAAATAAATATATAAAACTTAAATGAGGATCAAACTGAGATCTTTTACATTATGATATAATAGTCTGGCAACTACATCATGAAAACCTGGTAAAAGTGCAACAAATTGATAGTATAAACCTTATCACATTAATTTCAGAAAAAACTTTATTGTGTTTCCTCATTGAAAGAACCTGATTTCATGACTCAAGTAACAAAAATTATTTTAAAATTTAAGTAGATATCAATTACTGTCTCCTTATCATGTTTATTTTAAATCAGAGGTGGCCAACTTGTCTGCTGGTGAATTCAACTTTACAAACAAATTTTTTTAGAAACTCACAATCAACCACTATGGAAATGTGATTCTAAAAAAGAGTGATCTCTAAAAAAAGGGGTCTTCACTTTGAATCTGTCTCAGATTTTACTTTCAGTCTTAAAGTTTGTTTTACTTCAAGTAAAATTAGTCTTCAAGTAAAACTTTTTAAGTTCACTCAAAATCAAAAGTGGTCAACCAGCAAAGACGTTGCAATCTACTTGTCGATCAACCTGTTTGCCATCCCTGATTTAAATAGTAACTCTCTACAAAATTTTAGCCAGTCAGCAATATCTTACCATCTCTAATAATAATTCAGTTTAATTGCTGGGCAGTTGCTCTAAGTTGAATGTCTTCAACATTCTGAGTTTTTAGACGTAAATAATTTGTGTTTTAATGTTTATGGTGACAATATGCAATTATTGTAAAATTAAACCTCTTGATATTTGACTTATGTCTTTTAGATTTATGGCAGCAAGTGATAACTTAGCATTTATTTTATCTAAATACAGTACTTTCTTGACCTTTTTTTTTTAATATAAATGACCCTATTTCAATAATTATAATCTTTTTTAAATAACAATATAATTCAAACACTAATGTGTACATGTATCAATTAGTTGTTAAGCATAATTTTTTGATTTTGAATTAAATTTCTTGAATTAGTATTACTATCTAGCTGCTAAACAAAAAATCAGCTTTTTTTTTTATCAAGTTTTTTGTCAACAATAAAAAATCGGGGTGGAAATTTAGGTTATAAAAGTTAATTCAAATTTTTATGTAATTTTTTTTCAAGTCAACAGTCGCAGCTTGTCAACATTGCTAGATTGAAAATACTAAAGTGCAGAGAAGATCATATTCAGGTTTTTTAAATATTTTTATGTCGAAAAAATAGATTATGGTTAACTTAATGTATACAATGTTTCTGTTTCATTCTATATCCCACTTTCATCACTGTCTTCTTAATTTTTTGAAAATAGAAACTGGTAGCATTTTTTCATTTTTACAATATTTTACTGTCCAGTTTGTGCAATTATTACACATAGTTCTAGTTAGGTTTGACTCTTCACTCTAGGACTGGTCAAATTTGAGAGTCTTGCTTAAGCTTGTTACCTTTGTAGCAATACCATCTTAAGATTGCATTGCAATGTTAAAAATATAATCAAGTGGAATATGATAAAATTTTGGTTTGGTCATATTTCAACAAAAAATTTGTTTTCTTTCATTTTTCAAAAATATTTTAACATATACAGTGCAATTTGGTTAATACAGGGTTTTCCAAACGGGTCTGTGAACTCCTGATGGTCCGTGATGACTGTACAACGGGTTTGCAACGATATGACAAAATTTTTCAAATGCAGTGGCGTGTGGTCAAGGCATGCAAGTCATGTTTTGCATGATCAACGAATTTGTGTGCAATGACCTATATTTTTCAACCGAATAAAAAACAGCACTGTTTTGGAACGAAATTAGAGAAACATGAGGCCAATTTGAGGTGAAGACCTTTTTTTTTTAGAAAACAGAACGAGTTTTGAGAAAAAATGAGAAATGTGGGTCTGATTACAACTGAAAACTTTTATATTTTTATTTTTGGAGAACACCTCAATTTTAGGACAAAAAGTGTAAAATCAGAGACTGATTTCAAGCGATGACTTTTTTTAGAGAACACCTTAATTTTAGAATGAAAAACTTTTGTAAAATTAGGGACTGATTTCAAGTGATGACCTTTTTATTTATTTTTTTAGAAAACACCATGTTTTTAGGACGAAAATTGCTCGTTGGTTGGGCAGAAAATTGATGTGACATAAGATTGGGGGCCGTGAAAAAAAGAATCGCAAATAGGGGTCCGTGGCCCAAAAAGTTTGGGAAACCTTGGGTTAATACATCCACCTTGAACCAGCCGAAATTGGATCTATTAAACCATGGTTGCAATAACCGATTTCCGAAAAACTGCAATTGATGATTGTAAGCAACCCCATTCGAGCTAAAAATTCTATAAATGTGAAGTATTTTCGGCATTTATTTAACGGATAAAATCTACGCAAAGACGAATCTTGTTTCTTTAGTGAAATCACAATTGCTCTTTATTTTTTTATAGTCAAGATTGTTGACTATGTACACTGCAGAAAGAGTATAAACTGGATGTATTAATAAGTTTTTAATAATGCAAAATCAATAGGAAAATTTCTTTCCGAGCAATTTGGATGCAATTAGCGGTTGGTTGTATTAATCGTGGATGCATTAACCTGATTGTACCGTATTACTTTCATATGCTTTTGTTTATTCACTTAGCTTGAAAAACATTCGAACTATGAGTTTGAGCAATTGTTTTCTTAAACTGATTTTGAAGATGTCAATGTGCAACTGTAGATCATAAAGTTCTTAATTTCTCGTATATCAAAATTGTTTACAAATATTATTCCGCAATGTACGTTTTGTTTTTTCTCAAGCTTATTGTACGTTGTTTATAGGGAATATTAGATGAAGCTAAAACCAAATTAGGTAGTATCCAGAAAGACAAAGCTCGTTACAAGGAGCTTCTCTCAGGTCTCATTGCTCAAGGTTTGTTCCAAATCCTTGAAGATCAAGTCATTATCAAGTGTTTGGCTGATGATGTTAACTTGGTCCAGGTATGTATAGATAAAGTTTTTAAAGAGTTGCAGTTAAGTATAGGGTGTTCCATAAAATGTGCCGAATTTGAAATTTTATTTAGAACGAATAATAACACAAATGTTTACATACGAGGTGTGTTTGAAAAGTATCGGGACTGTATGCTTTGCACAAACAACACTTGCAACAGTGATAAAAGCTTTGTTTTTTAAGATGGCGCAATGTCTTGTGGTTGTAAAAATGTAGTTTCAGCATTCTGTGACAACCATATGCTTTTTTACAGGCTTTTCTTGAAAGGTGCTTTACTGTAGTTCGTTTTGGGATAATTTATTTAGTAAATATTTTTTTCTTTCGTTAACAAATGATGAGCATTGAACAAAGAATCAACTTGAAGTTTCTCGTTCGACTTGGAAAAACTCCAACTGAAACATTCAATTTGCTCCAAGAAGTTTACGGAGATGCTACGATGTCAAGAACTCGGATTTTTGAGTGGCACAAGAGGTTCAGAGAGGGAAGAGAGGATGTGGAAGATGATCCTAAGAGTGGAAGGCCAACAACAAGCAGAACAAACGAAAATGTTGAGCGTGTGAGAGAAAAAGTGCGCAGTGACCGCCGCCTTACTGTTAGAATGATAGCAGATGAGTTGAGCATGAATAGTGAGAGGGTGTGGAGGATCATTACAGAAGATCTGGGGATGAGGAAGGTTTGTGCGAAAATGGTACCAAGGTTGCTGAATGATTGGCAAAAGGAAAATCGTGTGCAAGTGTGTCAAGACATCCTGAAACAACTTGAAATTACACCAGATCTGCTGAGTAGAGTTGTTGCCGGTGATGAGTTGTGGATCTTCGAGTACGATCCACTCACCAAACGGCAGAGCCTTGAATGGAAGAGTGCATCCTCACCAAGACCCAAGAAAGCAAGGCTGTTCAAGTCCAAAATTAAGGTGATGCTGATTGTTTTCTTTGATGTTCATGGAATTGTTCATCTAGAATTCTTGCCACAGGGCCAAACCATTAACCAGAATGTTTACAAAGACATCTTGCGACGTTTGATGTGTTTGGTAAGGGAGAAAAGAAGAGAATTGTGGGAGACAAAGTCATGGCTGCTTCATCATGACAATTCTCCTGCTCACAATGCCTTAAGCATACGACAATTTCTTGCAGAAAATAACATTGCCGTGCTGGAGCAACCACCCTACTCGCCAGATCTGGCTCCCTGTGATTTTTTCTTGTTTCCTAAGCTCAAGGGAGTCATTAAAGGAACCCGTTTTCAAGACTCAAAAGCCATAACAACAGCCGTAACGAAGGAACTACGAGCGATCCCAATGGAATCTTTCCAGAAGTGCATAGAAGCATGGCGGCAGAGATTAGAAAAGTGCATTCGAGCTCAAGGAGATTACTTTGAAGGGGACAAGTTGTAATTTTTACGTGGCATTTCAAATAAAATAATTATTTACACAGTCCTGTTACTTTTCAAACAGCCCTCGTATGGCATACTTGTGAACAGTAAGTTCTCCCATTTAGGTATGAAACACAATGTCCGTCATATGTCCACCTGCCCTGAGTCTGCATGCATTTATGCCCTCTTCAAAATTACTAATAACTTTTTCACACATCTATAGCCCGATGTCTCCGATCACACGCTCGATTTCAGCCTGGAGTTGAAGAATCGTGCGTGGTTTGTTGGCATACACCTTGGATTTCACAAATTTTCACAAGAAAAAATCTCAAGGGGTCAGATCGCAAGATCTTGGTGGGCATTTTTTAACGCCATGCAAGGTTATCACTCCTTCCGGAAATTTTTCCTGGAATAATGCAAGCGTTTCAGGTGATGTGTGGCAGTTCGCTCCATCCTGCTGAAACCAGAAGCTATCAATTTCCAATTTTTCCAAGCTGGGCCACAACTGAGTAGATATCATGTCTCGGTACTGTTTTACGTAAACAGTAACTGCAGTCCCCTCATCAGTTTTAAAGAAAAACAGTCCGATCACTCCGCCTGCTTAGAAACCACACCACACAGTCGTTCTCAATGAATGCATTTCACGCTCTTGCATTATTTGAGGGTTTTCATTTCCCCAAATCCGGCAATTTTGTTTGTTGACAAATCCACTCAAGTGAAAGTGGGCCTCGTTACTGAAAATGATTCGTTTCGCAAAATTGTTATCCACTGCAAGTCTTTTCAGAACCCATTATGCAAATCGCCTCCGCCTCCCATGATCAGCTGGCTTAAGATTCTTAGTTAATTAGATTAAGTTGAATTTTGTACGCGTGCATATGAAGATCTTTATGTAAAATTCGATGCATTGAAGAGGTCGGGATATCCAACTGCTGCGAACGTCAGTGAATTGATTTTCCTGGACTTGTAATGACACAATCTTGCACAAAAACAAGCTGTTCCTCAGTTCGACAACAACGCTTCCGCCCAGGCGATTTCACCGTTAAAACTGAATCAGTTGTTTAAACTTTGTCACTAATCTGCGTACAGTAGACTTGTAGGGAGCTTCATTTCGGCCAAAAATGGTTCGAAGTTTTCGCACGGCTTGCGTCACACATTCTCCAGTTTGGTAAAATGTCTAAACAATAAGAACTCTTTGCGCAGTTGAAAACCGCTCCATGACAGAATATTGTAAGCAACGATAACTAAGCAAGCATCTGCAAATAATTCAATTTTACATGAAGTATTTTGCAAATTAAAAAAAACTAATCGGAATGAAGACACTTCGCAAAAATGATAAAAGTATGCCCTTTTATCATTTTTGCCGATAAAATTCAAATTCGGCGCACTTTATGGAACACCCTATATAGTTACGTTTGTAAAGAGAATAAATGAAAAAAAGATTAAACAGGCTTTTTTATTATATGCTTGTTTTCAAATTTTGTGTGCGTTCTCATATTTCTAATAGCTCTAATATTTCAAACACTGTACGAAGAAAGTTAAAATTTAATGTTTTATTATAATAATTATTATTGTATGCAACGATAATTTTAAATAAAGCGTTATAATATTTTTTACTTGTGTTAATAATTGTCTTGAAAAAGAAAGATCTTTTCGGCCATCACTCTTTAAGAAAAAAGCTATTTAAAAAATAATATCCAAAAAAATGTAAGGAAAAACTTGTCTTTTCCTTTCGTCGTAATATTTAATTCATAACTCGTTTGTTTTGTTAACCTGCAACAATGAGGATTTTTTCATATATTAAGCAAAACAAACAACATTTGTAAAAATGACAAGCCAAGTTAAAACAATGCCTTGACCTTTACCAGTGCGTATTTGTCTTAACGAAGACCAACTACATTAATGAGATTGTTTTCTTAAAATGACATCTTCTGTTTCAGGAAGCAATTCCTAAAGCAGTACAACAGTTCAAAGACTCGGCAGACCGTACCGTTCAGGTCACCATTGACACAGAAAATTTTCTCACTCCTGACACTTGTGGGGGAGTTGAAATGTGTAATGTGATTAATACCATCAAAGTGAGGAACACTCTCGACTCGAGGTTGGAATTAATAGGAAAGCAGGTATGCCCTGAGGTTATGTATTATTTATATACTCTTATTATGTCAGTTTCATGAATTGAGTTGATTTTCTTTTGTTTTGCTTTTTAGATGATGCCTGAAATTCGTGAGGCTCTTTTCGGCAAAAACGAAAACAGGAAGTTTTTGTCCTAAGTTTCATTCCGGCATTTTCTTGCAATAAATGAGTAGAAAATATATTTTTAATTGTTTGGTGGTCGATATGTTGTTTTTCACGACTACTCAAGCGATTTAATTTCCTGTTTTCTTTTGTTTCTTACGATTATGAGCGATTTCAGCTTGTACCAAATGTATTTTGAAAAAGTTTATAGCAAATTTATTTTTTGTTGTTTTTTGATGGTGTCGCTTTGTGACGTCGTAATGATGACTCCTCTTGTAGTCTTTTCATGTAGTAATCCATGTTTTGTGTTGTTTTATCATTGCAATAATATCGTTTCATTTCAAGCTGATTTTTATGTCTGAGGGAAATTTATTTAATCTGCTTTGTCTATGTTCTACAACCAGCGTATACTCAGATAGCCAACAATTTATAGAAGGTACACATAATTTGTCTTATTAGCTATTTGGATTTCTCATGCACATTGTGTCGCAAGCTTATAAAGATAATTTCTAGTGCTTATTATTTAACCGTCTGATCTCTGGACAAATTTGCCTTGTTTCTTAAAAGATAAATCAGTCATTGAAAAAACTTTTTAAATTGCCTGATTTTTGCATCAGACCGTATTTCAATAAAGTTAGCGTTAAAACTACGAGATAGCATTAGAAGCATCAAAATTAAGAATTTTGTATGCGCAACCATAGAATTTTAACTTTCACTATGCTCAGCAATTTATCTCAACAGCAAAAAGTTTTTAACTCCCCCAAGGTTTCCATTCACATTCGTTTTGAAGTTTAATAATCACAGCCGTACTTTCCGGAGGGCAATTTTTTCCCTTGAAGTTACAAAAATTTGGGCAAACGCAGGAAATTTATGGCAGCGACACCAATCAAACGCAGAAAATAGTTACCAAATTCAGGTGAAGATTTTTTTTTGTCTTCATTCTAGAATCTCAGACAATTTTGATTCTATCCATAAAGAACAAAAAAATCATGATTTGGGCAAAACTTCATCATCCCCCAAATTTTTTTTTGCTGGTACGCCTATGGTAATGGGCATTGGTATTTGATAGACTGCATAGAATTTGCGTAGACAGAGCTATAAAGGGTCGTGTCTGCTACGAGCGTGAAAAGGAGTACTCTTGCTTTTATTGATTTGTTTTCGCTTAAGCGCGGAAAGAAGTTGAAAAACAAAGAATGCTCCATTCACGGTCGTAGTGGAAACGGCCCCAACAAAAAAGTATTAATGTAGTCCCGTGTCTTCCAAACTTTATTACCAGTACCGTATCGAAAAAATATAGCATCAAACATTAAAAGCTCTCGCAAGCGTGGCAGGTCATTTAAATTTTCTATTGGAATAGCGGTAGAAACTCCAAAAAGTGTTTTGGAGATGAGCGAATTCATTTTTTTTAAAACTTTTCTTAACTCTATGAATTTCGAATATTAAAGGAGTTCTGTATCCAGTAGTTATTTAGTTATTTGACAACCTGGCCGATTGCGCGTTGTTCAATAAAGACAAACAATTGACGTAATCTCGCTTCAACTTTTACCCTTCATATCAGGAGTTCTCAATCTTTTTGAACTGGTGGACTCTTTGGCACTAAAAATTGTTTCGGAAACCCCAATACAAAAATATATAAAAAAATTTTTGCCAAAACCAAAGTGAAAACCTTTTTTAGCCTTTATCTGAATTGAAAAACCGATTTCTTGTTGCCGGCGTATTAAATTCAAATATATTTTCTTGAAATCTAAGTAAAGACCAAAAAAATAAAAGTCATCACATTCACTTGTAAACCACTTTTGCTGGTTAATTCCGATTCAATTAAAATGATAACCCCAAGGACACCTCCTAAATAATCTTTTTTTGTCTTGAACTACAGTATATTTGAGGTCTAAGTTCTAGTTCTCAAGAGTTCTACTAAGTTCTAGGTGTAATCAAAAATCTTTGTTAACCGTATTCTTTGTGGACCACCAAAATAATACCATGGACCCTAATATTTTATTTTTTCGTGTGGACCCAGGTTGAGGACCCTTTGTTTTATTATTGCTCCTCTAGAGCAGCGCTCCACAACCTTTTTCACTCAAGGCACGCTTAAAAAAACTTTTAAAAGTTTTGCGGCACCCCTCGACCAAAACTGTAAAAAAATCTAATGACTTTAACGACAAAATTGATTTTATGATTAATTTTAATGACTTAAAAAGCCTCCCTCAAGTTTGAATCAACGAATTATTTAGTAGTTGTAAACAGGGTTGTGGAGTCGTAGGAATTTTTTCCGACTCCAACTCAGACTCAATCTGTTTAATTTTTCCGATTCCAACTCCGACTACAGAACATCTAAAAAAACGACTACAACACCGACTCTACTCAAAAACGTACGACTCCGGCGACTCCGACTCCACAACCTTGATTAAGTCACACTTGTAAAAATTTGAAGAAAAAGAATCTTTTCATCTATTCTTCTCCTAACAGTGTTGTTACTGAGTGACATAGCTTTAACAGCTTTGTCATCTTTCTTCAGAACTGTTTTAACAAATGCTGATATTGATGGTTTAATTAAATCCTTCCCTAATAGTATGATTTTTTTCCTGATTTAACAATGAGTTAAAGAAATTTCATAACTAGCCTCAAGAGTGCGACTAGCTGTAACAGTTTGGGAAGTGAACAGAGACTCTATTGTTAATCTTTTTTTTAATTTATCCATTAAGGATTAAAGCAATTCAAATCAGAATTAACACATACGCTAAGTTTCACTGACAAATTTGCCTCTCGACGACTTCGTTGCATTGATTCATTGTTTAAGCATTGTTGGCTGAAAAGGCAGAAAGGTAGCCGCTCATCATGGACAGCAGGTTTAAAATCAGAGTTGTAACTATCGCCGATGCAGCCGGTGCAATGCACCGGAGCCCCAGCACGAGGTGCTTTGTGACGTAATAGTAACTGTCTGGCTGGCTTGTATCGTCGTAAAATAATTAATTCAGAAAATATAGTATCTTCTCGAAGTTGCTAATTTTTTCTGGTAAACTTTGCCTGCCTCATATAAATAGGTAAATTCGTAATTTTTGCCGTGAACGTCAGCGTTTTGTTGTGTTACTGTTTTGTCTCTGTGCCAGGAGTTAGAGTTTTAAAGGTTAATGAGATCTAGCGCCTTAGTTTGTAAGAATAGTGATTGTTCTATTTGAATAAGCTACGTAGATTTAGTTTAGCCATCTGGGTGCTAGACGTAATTCTATTAGTCAGTCAGTGATCGAATTCTGATCCCTTGTGATTTCTGTTAATTTTTTTATTTTTTATTTTTATTTATTTATTTATCTCAGACCCAAATTTATTTATTTAACTCAGACCCTTAATAAAATTCTTTTGTTAAAAGAAGTTGTGATTTGAGTGACTGAAAGGTCAGGTTTGAGCTATGTAATTGAATTCTTTTTGCTAGACATATCGTAGTTCTTACGCTCGCAGCAGTACTATTTCGGGGCCGGAAAACAATAACAAAGAGAGTTTGTTACATTAAACTTTACTAACCGTTGTCTAAATTTTATTAAACTTTTTAGGTTTTGAGTAACAACATTGTAAAACTCTAGTTGACTGCAGTTTAATATGAAAAAAATTGTCAAAGCGGAGCAAAAAAAAGACAAGCTAAGAGAAGAAAAATAGCTGAGGCAGCCAGAATTTTGTTTTTATTTATTTATTTTTTATTTTAATCTCTATATTTATCCTCCTGACTCGCAGGAAAGCGACGTAGGCGCTATACATAGGGTAAGCAATTACCCCGACCTGCTTCTGGAGATGCCAAGATATTGCTGTCCGCTAGTAATTTAGTAGAGGTATGATTGCAATTTAGAACTGCTTGTCAAGACCACCAAGCAGGGGAAAGTGCCGTAAAGTGTCTTTCCCAAGGACACAACAGAATGGCGCAAGTGGGTTTTGAACCGAGACCATGCTGATCATCAATCCGGTGCTTTAACCACTCGACCACGCTGCCGACGACTGAAACTCTTAGCGACTGAGTTTGCGGCTAACTCGACCAGAAACATCCAAAGCGGATGAGCAAGACGTCAGCATTTGTGAGACAGGATCTACTCCCCAATTTATTGACGTTAACAGCTTCAACAATAGTACCAATGAAGAAAATTCCGATACTACTAAAGATAGATCAGATGCAACCAAGAATGACGACTTTCCCACCATTATTGTAAACTCAGAGATCACTTTGAAAAGCGTGTTCATTTCTCAACTTTTCATCTGACACTCATTGGAAGGAATCGTCAGAATAAACTGAGAGCAATCCGATTGTGGTTCTATTGACAAAGAGAATGAGTCTGATTAGTTAAAAAAGGTAGCCAATCAGGAATAGAAAAGAAAAGAACAGGAAAGAAAACGAGAGTGCGTCTGATTGGTCAAGAGAGACAACCAATCAGAAGTGAAAGTAAAAGAGGGTTAATGAATGAGTTTTAATATATAAAGAAATTCCTTGTGTCGACAGAGATTAGGTTGAAAAAATTTGTTAAACGTAGCTTCAAGAGCGGAGAGGTGGAAAGAAGTATGTCCTCGGGCAAGGATAGAGAATTTGGTGTCACTGTATTGGCTGGCTCAGAGAGGGTTTCCAAGAGATGCTGTCCAATAGCAGAGTCATGTGCGGTGACTAGAGAAGTGCTGTTTTTCTTGAAGGCACGGCAAAGATTAGAGCGATCTTGAGAAGAATGATGGTTTCTGATGGACCTGCGAACATGTTCCTTAATGCGTTCTGGCAACCTTTGGGATGTACGTCCTACGTACCGACTATCGCAGTGGCACACAGATTCATAGATAACATTATTGTGGTGATGGGCAGGTAATACATCCTTCTTGATTGCGGGAAGAAGAGGCCTGGTTATAAAAACAATACGTGTTTTACAGCAAAGTAGCAACGCTGAATGGCTGTAGTAATTTGCTTTTCAAGTTTGGTTGAAACATTTCCCAGCCATGGAAGATGAAGATAAAGCTGGCATTTCTTGGGTCCATGCTGAGACGACTGGTTGAGTTGTCGGATCTTCTTGGAAAATGTGGATGTAATAATATGTTTAGGTACCCATTAGCAACCAAGGTAGATCGTATTTTGTCAAACTCGGCTTAAAGCTTGCTGCTAGAGTAGACAGACAGAGCTCGGTGAACCAGTGTAGCCACAAGATTGATTTTTTGCTTCATAGGGCTAAAAGAATCCCAGTGTATGTATTGGCCGGTAAAGGTGGGTTTTTTATACACAGATGTGATAAATCCAGTTTTGTGCTTCTCAACTAGGACGTCGAGAAACGGGAGGGAAGAGTTAAGTTCTTTTTTGAACGTGAAACGTAACGAAGAATGAAGAGAGTTGAGTGAAGAAAGAAATTTTTCACAACCGTCTTCATTTTCAAAAACCGCAAAGGTGTCATCAATGTAGCAGTAGTAAATAAAACATTTCTTTACATTGAGAAAAATTTTGGTTTCTTTGTAGCCAGCAAAGATATTAGCCATAGCTGGATCGAGCGGGGACCCCATAACAACACCATCAGTCTGCCGGTCCATAGTGTCGTTGAAACTGAATCCAACCGACGAGGTGGCCGTTTGCATCAGCTCAATAAAAATTTTCCTGGGAAATGGAGGTGGTACTAGGTCGTCATCATAGAGAGCATTGACACAGATTTCGATAGTTTCTTGCTTGGTGACGTTCTTAATTTCCTACTTCTTCACCGTTTCTCTGTTCCTTTAATATTTCCACCCCTTTTACCAATGTCCCCCTGCAAGAAACTATCGAAATGCCATTCTTGCCAAATAGACTTTTTTAGACAAACGTTTACAACTATCTAAAGGTTCTCCAAAATGTTTAAGTTTTTTGATACAAAATTAACTAATATCAGTACTAGCTGAAGAAGTTCTCTGTGATATAAAAAGCGAACTACAAAGCGCTCTTTTTTTGCCATTATTCTTGATACCACTTTACTCAAGATGTCAAAAGCTTCAAAATGTCCACGATGGTTATTGCTTAAATCCTTCATTAAAAGCGTTAAATCCAACTCGGTGGTCTGATCGATATGATGCTGTCTCTGCTTTGAAGGATTAATTTTGTGACGTTTAGGCCCGCTTCTATTTCTAATTTATATTAATGACCTACAAAATTGTTTAAAAAGTATTCCTAGACTCTTTGCTGATGACACCGCCTTGTTAATTAATGCTTCCAGTATATGTAAAATCGAAATCAAAATAAACGAAGAACTTTTTAGAGTGTCCCAGTGGATGAGTGAAAATTGTCTTACCATTAATCCCTCCAAGTCGCAAGCTATAATAATTCCGCCTTTACTATCACAAATAGTTTCGCCGAGTAATATTAATATTAAATTTAATTCTAGTAGGCTACAATTGCAATTTCAGACAGTATTAATTATTTAAGCATCCTAATTGATTCCAAATTATTGTTTTGTGATCATATTCATAAAGTTCAAAACAAACTCTCTCGTGCAAAACAAACTCTGGTATTTTGTGCAAGCTAAAAAATTTATTTCCTTCTTGTATTTTAAAAAAACTTTACTTTGCCTTCTTTCATTCGCACTTACTTTACTGTCTTATAATATGAAGTGCTACATATAAAAGTTTTCTTGAATCTTTAAGAAAACTGCAAAATAAAGCTTTGCGAGTCATCAGTAATATTCAAAGGTTATCGAATTCTGATCTTTTGTTTAGAAAAAACAAAATTTTAAAATTAGAAGACTTAGTCAAGCTTGAAACATCAAAATTAATGTTTAATTTTGACAGATGTAAATTACCGAATTCTTTCACGAAGTTTTTCAAAAAGGTATCGTAAATTCATTCCCGTGTAACCCGTTCATCAGACAATAATATATTGTACTTACCAAGATACCGATCCAATCGATTGCAAAGATTTCTTAAATATAGAAGAGTTAAAGTTTGGAATGATGTTCCATGTAATTTTTTAAAAAATTGCTACTCTTTATATAATTTTGGCTATATGTACGAACGTTATACAGTAGATTCCGTTTAACTGGATCACTTCGGGCAGAGAGCTTTTGATCCAGTTACCCGAATGATCCAGTTAGCCGAAAAGTTGCCTATTTAAAAAAAGATCAAGCTTGTTATGTCATCAAAGAAAATCAAGTTGTTTTATTGTAAAAAACAGTTAATGCTGCGGAAAAAAACGACACAGAGTAGACTGTTTCAAGTCTGCTGTGAGAACATGACTGGATGCTCGTTCAAGCTTCGTCAGCAGATTTTCATTGTCAACGAAACCTCGTCCCAGCAGACCCCTTGTGAGAGTACTCAA
Source organism: Diplosoma virens (assembly GCA_963680785.1). Lineage (NCBI taxonomy): Eukaryota > Metazoa > Chordata > Ascidiacea > Aplousobranchia > Didemnidae > Diplosoma > Diplosoma virens. The sequence goes on from OY796892.1 coordinate 17,336,700, forward strand.
GCTTTGCGGGTCTCTGTAACACTTGGAATAGGTTCTTTATCTGCATCGTCATCACCTTCTTCTTCTTCTTCGTCTTCTTCTTCATGGCGAGCTCGCACAATATCCACGATTTCATCCTCATCAAGAACATGTGCAACCTCCAGGTCATCATCAGCTTTGACGAAATCTTCCCATTGTTTTTGGTTCATTGGTAGCTCAGAAGGAACTGCAGTTATTTGCGAAGGGTGAGCAGGTCTTTCATGCGGGCCCATTTTTAATCCAGACTTAACCCAGCAGTTTCTAATTGTAACTGAATCAATTTCTTCCCAGGATGCCTTCATAAGCAGAATCCCATCCAAAAGAGTGATTTTTTTGGCCAGTTCGCATGCAGTGGCAGTGACTGATTCATCCATTTGCTGCAGCACTTGTCGACACATGGCCTTGCGAAAAATTGCCTTGACAGCTCGAATGATTCCCATGTCACAAGGCTGCAGCACAGAGGTTGTATTAGGTGGAAGAAATTCCACTCTAATGCTGGACAGTCCCGTGACTTGTGTGTGAGCTGAGCAGTTATCTGCTAACAGTAGGATTTTTCTATTCTTCTTCTTCAAATCTTTGTCCCAAGCACGAAGAAAACTCTCCCATATTCCTCCGGTCATCCAGGAATTGGAATTAGCTTCATAGTCAACTGGAAGTGGATTCATATTTTTAAAACAACGTGGGTTTTTTGACTTCCCAACAACAAGAATCTTCTTCTTTTCACCAGCCATACTGCATGTCAACAGACACGTGATGCGCTCTTTAGATTTCTTCGTGCCACGTCTTGTATCATTTCGAAAAGTTAGCGTTGAGTCAGGCATGGCGCGAAAGTAGATGCCTGTTTCATCAGCATTAAAAATGTTTTCCTCGTCATATTGTTGGCAAAGGCTTGGCCACACTGTTTCAATCCAATTTTCTCTTTGTTGAACATCTGAATCTTTGGCCTCGCCGTGCAATTTTTTATGCACCAGACCCTCTCGCTTCTTGAACCTCGAGAACCAGCCTTTACTTGCTTTCCAATCGCCTTGAACATCGAGTTTCTTGGCAAACTCTTCTGCCTTTTCACGCACAATTGGACCACTAAGGAAGTCGGCTCCTCGATGTAAACTTTGTTTGATCCATTCTTTCACAGCCTCATCCACAAGTGGGACCTTACTGTTGCGCCTCCGTTTTCGGTTGGACTCTTCACTTTCTTCAAGAGAATTCCGGTTTTTGAGGTGCCGGTTTAAAGTGCCTTGAGGAATGCCCAACAGCTCAGCTGCCTTTCTTTGTGATGTCCCCTGCAAAAATAAAATAAATAAGTTTCTGCATGTTTTATGCATCAAAAACAGCATTATGGATGCGAAACCTCAACTTACATTTGGTAGTTTGTCATAAGCTTGCAGCAATTCTTGAATTTCTTTTAGAGATCTTGAGGCACAGCGTTTTGACATGATGTCTGGTTAACTGCTAAAATTTAACTGTCACACGCTACTGAAGCAAGGCGGCATGTGACGATTGTTACGTATACTAATTGTAATTGTTACGATTGTAACTGCTACGGCCGCTTACCCGCATGATCACTGCATGGCACAAGCATGTTTTAGCGTGTTATCATTCAATGATTGAGATACGTGCCATTCGAAAATCGAAATACGGAATTTTACGGTAAGTTTCAGTGTAAAAGTGATCCAGTTATCCGAAATAGTGATCCAGATAAGCGGCGTACTTTTGCATAGAAAAAGCGCATGTGATTCGGGACTTAGAAAAAATGATCCAGTTAGCCGAGTGATCCAGTTATCCGTGAGTCAGTTAAGCGGAGTCTACTGTATCTTAAATTCTTGTTCGTAAATCCATTAATATTTTAAATTAAACTTGTATCTACAGTGGTTCATTTTTATCTTATTGTTCTAGCATACGTTTATTTTCACAATTTTAATTAATCGGTGGCTGCTCGACTTGAAGATTAATTTTTTTTTGGTCACTTCGCAGTCTCCGCATACGTTCGGTATTATTATTATTTTCTTTTTACGTATAACAACTTACATCAGTAAAATGCACTCTTTTTCTTCTTTTTTATAATTATTTTTACTATTATTTGTTTCATGAGCATTGTTGTATTTATATTGAACCGTATGAAATAAATTTGTCTGTTCTGTTCTGTTATAAAATGCTTGAATCACATAATACTTACCAGCACGAAGCCAAAGGAAAGAGATGAAATTATGGAAATAAAGAAACAGATAGAAAACTTTGACTTTGTATGCATGCTGGTTGTGCAATGCAAGATTTTGCAGATCGTCAACATTCCTTCGAAAGCTATGCAGTGTAAAACAATTGACTTAATTTCTGCCCATAAACTTCTGCAAACTGCTGCTGAAGACATTGCTCAACTCAAGAGGAGTTTTGACGCAGTATTAAACGAAGCTTCCACTATTGCTTCTACATGGGGTTTGCTAAGACAGTTTTTAAACAAGAGCAAAGAAAACAAAAGCCTACTTTGATGAAATATCCCAAGGAATATCAATAGTTACAAATAGTTAAGCGATCTTAGGAAGCAATTTTGCGAAACTGTATTTCTTCCAATGATGGACATACTTTCTTGCCAACTAATTAATCGCTTTGAAGAAAAGAAATCAGTGGTGACGTCATATCAAGTTTTGGAACCAAGTTTTCTATCAAATACTTCTCATCTGGATCTTGAGGTTTAAGCAAGAAAATTTTCTAACAAATTTTCTGATAACGTCTCTCCGTTCTTTCCTAGCCAAATGCTCTCCATAGTGATGGGACGATACCTAAATTTTTAATGATTCCGATACGATTCCGATTCTACCCAATTATCCCGATTTCCGATACGATTCTCGATACGATTCCGATTCCTGGCTATTATTACATATAGTTATTACCATAGCCGTACCTGCCGGAGGGTAGGGGGGGCAATTGCCCCCCCAAGTTTCTAAGATTTGGGAAAAATTAAAATTTTTCGGGCAGTGAAAAGAAAATATTTGGGCAAAACCAGAATTTTTCGGGCAGCGATACGAAAAATTTGGGCAAAGTCAGGAAATTTTTGGAGGTGACGATGATGAACTGCAAAAAATAATGACCAAATTTAGGTGAAGACCTTTTTCTTTTAGAGAACACCTTGAGATCACCATGATTTTAAGACCAAATTGGTTTTTCGTCTGAGAATCACAGACAATTTTTTTTCATACCGCAATGTACTATAAAATCATGATTTGGGCAAACGTCACAAAATTTGGGCAAAACTTCATTGCCTTCCCAAATTTTTTTGGAATGGTACGGCTATGGGTATTACTATTAATGTGCCCAGGTATTCAGTGGTGGATATTAGGTGAGGCAAATGAGGCGGTCGCCTCAGGCCCCCCTCGAAAATAGCACATACAGTTTTGAATCCGCTGCAGATGTTTGTTCAGAGAACGATTCCAAGTGAAGACCTTTTTTTTTTAGAGAACACCCTGAATTTGGGACAAAAATAGGGAAAACTAAGAGCAAATGGAAGTGAAGACCATTTTTTTTTTAGAGAAAACCCTGATTTTGGGAGAAAAATAGGGAAATAAAAGATGAAATCAAAGTGAAGACTTTTTTTTTAGAGGACACCATGAGTTTTGGAGAAAAATATGTAAGCCAAGATCAGACCTCTTTTTTTTCTCAGACAACATCAATTTTTGAAAATTCTTGCCTCGGGATCCTAAATTGGAATATCCACCACTGCAGGTATTAACATATCTAATTCAGATATAAGTTGAAAATTGATTAGGAAAGTTTATCATCTTGCTATCCTTTACAATATGCTAAGTAATAATGTGTTGGGAAGGTTTTACAGAAACACATCTAACAATAATTCCATTTTAACAACTCAAAGTTGTAATATTGAGTTCACAGTATCAATGTAAATAAAAGAATAGAAATAATTCCATTTTAATGAAAATACACTTTATTTAGTTGATAGTAAAAATAGCCTATGCATTTAATCATAGTCGAATTGAAGCATTCGCCAATTATAGTGCAAAAACACAAGCATTTCTCCAGTTGTTGGTTCTAAACTGAAAAAAAATACAAAAAGGAAAGATTATGGGATAAAAATCGGCAAAAGAACTTAAAAACAACAAGAAAAATATGCAATGATTAAATAGTTAAACGGGTTACAAATCTTTTTGATTGAATTTCAATGGGTAAGTTTTTTTTCCGTTGCTTACACTGATGTTACCAAATAACGAAGAGATTTATTAGACAAACAGAGAACCATAAAAATCTATTAAAATAATTAAAGATTTTTTTATGCGTTCTATTAATCCAATAAATTTATTTCTATTTGGTAACGACTAAATTTACCAACAAAATGTTACCAAATAACAAATAAATTTATTGGATTAATAGAACGCATAAGAAAAATCTCTAATTACTTACTAACATTTTTAAGGTGCTCTGCTTGTCTAATAAATTTATTTGTTATTTGGTAACATCAGCGTAAGCAACAGAAAAAAACTTATCAATTGAAATTTAATCTAAAAAGATTTGTAACCGATTTAACTATTTGATCTTTGCGGTATTTTTCTTGTTGTTTTTCAGTTCTTTTGCCAACTTTTTATTGCTTTGTTAATCTTTCCTCTTGGTATTTGTTTTTCAGATTTTTGATTGACTTTTGAAGAGCCTAATAGACGATACAAACTGTTAAAATAATATTCATGGTTTCTAGTTTAAAAGTTCATCATAATAACCACTCTGACTTAATCTTCATTGAGTAGTTTTCTCATGCGCCATGCGTGCTGACCAAAATAAATTTGTAGAAAAATGTTTATATACTGTATAATACTTATTATGATGTTATAAATTTCGTACGTTTGCAAAACTTGAAACCTGTCGTTTTTGTAGTATGTTGTTGTACTTTTTTGTAGAAAATCAAAAAAACATGCTATGTTAAACGACCTTGGTTCACAAATTTATTTATTACAGAAACACATTTTTTTTAACTTCTATAATCGAAATTAACCCATTGTAAATCCCTATAGAGTAATATTCGGCTAGGAACATACCTAAATGTAATGCATTCAACAATTTTTTAATGCGGATTTTTACTCTTATCAGCTGAACAACAATGGTAAAAGCAAGTTTTGGTATCACAGTTTACTTTTAAAAATGCGACAATGGCGATTATAAGTTTTGTATATTAAAAATAAATTATAATATAATATTGCCTTAGTGACATAACAAAACTTTTTTATGTCGCTTTAACGCTAGTGAACTTAAATCGAAATTATTTAATTTTCTGCCGAATTAGCTCGCCGACGAATTTGTCCCGTCGAATAGTTACGTACCTTACAGTTGGAATTAGCTTGATTGATTAAAAAATGGTAAAGAAAGGGTGAAGAAATTTTAGGAACATTTCATGAGCACCCCAGCACAATTCTGTGTTACTACTTTTTATCTTATGCCCTGTATATTTAAAGAATCGTTTTGGTATCGGAATCGGGTCTGAATTATACAGCTCCGATTCCGATTCCCGATACTTTGGAAAACCCCCGATATTCCGATTATTCCGATACGATTCCGATTAATCGTCCCATCACTAGCTCTCCATCGAAATGTCGTTTAGAGAAAAGATTGCCCATTTAAAATCTGCTAAAGAAATGGCTTCTTTTTTCATTGTTGAAAATGCATCACTTGCCACGACTTATCCTAACGTTTGTACGGCATATATGATGTATATGACAGTACCTGTAACAGTTGCTACGGCAGAAAGGTCTTTTTCTAAACTCAAATCGATCAAAAACTTTCCTCGAAGCTCCATGTCCCAAGAGAAACCTAGCGGTTTGGCTTTGCTATCGATAGAAAATGAACTAAAAATTTGGATTTTAGAAAAGTTACCCAGCAGTCCGCTAGTGCAAAAGCAAGACGGAAAAATCTCAAGTTTCCAACCACCCACAAGTAAATTAGGGTAGCCTACTTAATTGGCCTCAAAATATTGTGTTTTATTAGTTTGTGTCTTTTGTGTTGATGTCAGTGTACGGTATGTCAATTCTTTTTGGGTTAAACAATTTATCCGATTGCATAGCACATCTCCATTTTGCTGAAATATCGTTAATAGTGCTCACAAGGTTGCACATAATTTTTTTGTCATTATAAAACGATTTTGGTTTGCGACGTTTATTTGATTAAACTTTTATTAAACAATCAAAAAATTGTTGCAGCCTGGCCCCCACAAAATCCTTGCTATGACATTATTTCGATTTGAATACACTGCAATCACAAAAATTATGTTGAACCGTGCAACCTTGATGAAATTTTATTCCAATTATAGCCTTTCATTTGCAGGCACATTAAACTTAGTTTTAGACCCTTTTACCTGTTCAGCTCAATGCTTTTTTGACTCATAATTTCAAATGAAAAACCTTTTTATAACGCGGAGTCGTCAATGATTCCTGTGTTAATATGAAAAAAATACAGCCTGAACCACATGGTATAATATCAATTCAGCCTGAACCAAACAAAATGATCCTAGATCAAAGGTACAAAAAAACTAAAAGCATAGGGGTTAGTAATACCTCACCCGTGGTACTCAATTGTTAAGCTGATGCTCTTGATGCGTATTTATTTATTCACAGCGTTCTGCTTTTTGATGTTTCCGCTTGCACGCAAATTTGTGTGCTGGTTTTGTTCGGAATGCTTTTAGTTTTTGTCAGGTTTTTGTACCTTAATATGCAATCATTTTGTTCGGTTCAGGCTTTATTTCAAATGCAGAGTTTGTGCCAGCAATGTGGCAATTCCGGTTTTATCATAGATTTTTGTATTTTAACATATCTTAAATATTGAAATAATTTTCAATGTTACACTTTTTAGATACCCCTAATGATCCAGCACCTGCAGGTGAAACAGACTGTCGGGTTTTAATGTTTTTTTAAATTCAGTGGTGTGTATATTTTCAATAAATTGCTCGTACGTACGTACTTTCTAGTCGTCGAGCACTCTAAAAAGCTTTGAAATATTACCAGTTTTAAATAAATACCTAGAAATACCTAAATACAAATATAAATAGCTAAAAAAATTTAAAAATCAAATTGTCCTCCCTGTGGGGCGCACGCCCCACGTTGGAAAACATTGATTTAGAATAAAAACGGAAAGCGGAAAAAATAAAGCGTACAATTTTTTGTGCTTTTGCGGAAAAGCGCAAAATTTGCTGTTTATCACCTGGTCACAATTTTGAGAAAACTTCTTCTTCTCCTTTCAGCCTTTCCCTTCAGTCAGGGGTGGCCACAGCGTATCATCATTCTCCACATCTTTCTGTCTTCAACATCCGTCTCCTTCACACCAACTTCCTGCATATCTTCCTTTACTGCATCTAAAAATCTTCTCTTTGGTCTCCCTCTTCTCCTCTTTCCCGGTAACTCCATTTCCATCATTTTTCTTCCTACATACTCTTGGTCTCTCCTCATGACATGCCCATACCACCTCAGCCTGCCCTCCCTCATCTTCATTCCTAACTGTTCAACCTTAACGGTACTCCTGATGTGCTCGTTTCTAATCTTGTCTTTTCTCGTCACTCCCATAGCAAACCTCAACATTTTCATCTCTGCGACTTCCATCTCTTCTACTTGTTTTTTTGTGATTGCCACTGTCTCAAGTCCATACACCATTGCTGGTCTAACCATTGAACTGTACACTTTTCCTTTTACTCTAGCTGGTAACCTCCTGTCGCAGATTACTCCTGATACTCTTCTCCATCCGTTCCATCCTGCCTGTACTCTCTTCTTTACCTCCCTCTCACAACCACCACTTTCTTGCACCGTTGATCACAAATACTTAAATTCCTTTACTCTTGGCACTTTTGCATCCTCCATCTTTACTGTTTTGTCATCATTTCCTCCATTTATGCAAAGATATTCGACCTACTTACTTTCATCCCTCTTCTTTCCAATGCATACTTCCATGATTCTAATCTTCGCTCCACTTCTTCCCTGGTCTCTTCACAAATCACAATATCATCAGCAAACAGCATTGTCCATGGTGGTTCTCTCCTTACTTCATCCGTTAGCCTGTCCATTATCACTGCAAAAAGGAATGGACTTAATGCTGATCCCTGGTGCAGTCCAACCTTAACCTTGAAACTTTCTGTAGTTCCTACTGCACACCTCACCACTGTTTCGCTTCCCTCATACATATCCTGTACTAGTTGTACATACTTTTCCACTATTCCGGATTTTCTCATACAGTACCACAGCTCTTCCCGTGGAACCCTGTCGTAAGCCTTCTCTAGGTCCACGAATACACAATGTAGCTCTCTTTGACCTTCCCTGTACTTTTCCATCAACATTCTTAGAGCAAACATGGCATCGGTAGTTCCCTTTCCTGGCATAAATCCATATTGCTGTTTGCTGATCTCCACTCTATCTCTTAACCTTGCTTCAATAATCCTTTCCCATACCTTCATTGTGTGGCTCATTAGCTTTATACCTCTGTAGTTTCCACAGCACTGTGCGTCCCCTTTGTTTTTATAGATTGGGATAAGCACACTCCTTCTCCATTCTTCTGGCATCCGTTCACCCATTAATAGTCTGTTGAACAGTCTGGTCAAAAACTTTATCCCCATCTCTCCCATGCATTTCCAAACTTCTACTGGAAACTCATCTGGCCCAACTGCTTTACCTTTTTCATCCTTCTTAGTGCATTTTTTACTTCTTCTCTACTGACACAATTTACCTCTTCGTTAACCACTTCTGTTTCCTCTGTCCTAGGGTCTCTGTTATTTTCCTCGTTCATCAGTTTCTCAGAGTACTCCTTCCATCTCTTTAACACTGCTTCCGAATTTACCATCACATTACCATTTTCATCCTTTATAACCCTCACATGCTGTACATCTTTCCCTGCTCTGTTTCTCTGCCTAGCCAATTTGTACAACTCCTTTTCACCTTCTTTTGTTTTCAATCTAGCATACAAATTGTCATATGCACGTCCATTTGCCATTGCAACTGCCTTCTTTGCCTTACTCTTCTTTTCTTTGTATATCTTTTTAATATTTTCATTTCTTATTTTGTCCCATGCTTTCTTTGCCTCTTTCTTTTCTTTTATGCTTTTTTGAACTTCCTCATTCCACCACCAAGTCTCCCTGTCTCCTTTTCGTTTTCCGAATGTCACTCCCAGTACAGTTTCAGCTGTTTTTCTTAGCATTTCTGCCGTTTTGTCCCACTCATCAGGTAACCCATCCTTGCCTCCCAAAATCCTGGTTACCTCTTGTCTAAACGCTTCTTGACAGCTTGTCTCTTTTAGTTTCCACCATCGTATCTTTGGCTTTACTTTCTCTGCTTTTTTCTTTTTCACCATAAGAGCCATTTTGCATACCACCATACGGTGCTGCTTTGCGACACACTCATTCAATATTACCTTAGAATCACACATTTCCTTCAAGTTTCTCCTTCTGCACATCACATAATCTACTTGGGTACTTTTTCCTCCACTCTTATATGTCACTCTGTGTTCATCTTTCTTCTTGAAATAAGTAATAACAATCGCCAAATCCATCCTTTACCCAAAATCCACAACCATTGATCCTTCCTTATTTCTTGTTCCAGCACCGTACCTCCCCATTATTTCCTCATCCCCTATGTTTCCTTCGCCCACATGTCCATTAAGGTCCACACCTAGAACTATCCTCTCTTCTTTTGATATACTTTCAATCAATCCATCCAAGTCTTCCCAAAAATCATTTTTCTCCTCCATGCTGTTGTTAACCTGTGGAGCATATGCGCTTACTATATTTAGAATGGACCCTTTTACCTCCAGCTTCATGGCCATCAGTCTGTCTGACACCCTCTTCACTTCCAAGACACTTTCAGCCAGCTCCTCCCTCAGCACTATCCCTATCCCATTTTTTCTTCCGTCAGCTCCGTTGTAGAATATTTTGCATCCACCTCCAATGTTCCTTGCTTTACTCCCTTTCCACCTTGTTTCCTGTAGACACAATATGTCTACATTTCTTCGCTCCATCATATCTTCCAGCTCTCTTCCCCTTCCAGTCATCGTTCCAATATTTAAAGTACCCACCCTAATGAGTGAGCATCTTCTTTTCCATGCTTCTCGCTGCTTCTTCATTCGCTTTCCTCCTCTTTTTTTGCTTTTATTTTCACAATGTTTAGCAGTAGCATAATTTCCACAGGTGCCCTGCTGTGCGACACCTGAGGCGGTCGTTGGTAACCCGAGCCTTGACAGATCCGGTATGGATTGATGATGATTTCGCATTTGTCTGTTTTGGAAAAAATTTTTTTACGCCGGATGCCCTTCCTGCCGCAACCCTCCCCATTTATCCGGGCTTGGGACCGGCATCAAGAGACACAGAAAAGTGCCTCCGATGGCTGGGTTAATTTTGAGAAAACGCTTTACCATTAATTATTAAAGGGTTGGTCTAACAAATGTAATTGATTGTTGGCAAACTGTTGTTTTTAAAGATGAGCACATAACTTGACTGTCAGTTTTAGTCATAGTCGCACCAGTCAAAAAAATTTGGGAGGGCGATGAAGTTTTGCCCAAATTTTGTGACATTTACCCAAATCATGATTTTTTAGTATTTTACGGATATGACAAAAAAATTGTCTGAGATTCTAGTATGAAGATCAAAAAAAGAAAAAAGATCTCTCATTTCTGAAAAAAAACAATTTCTCTCAAATTTTTGTTTTTGTCCCAAAGACCATGAAAAAAAGGTCTTCACCTAAATTCATTATCTATTTTCGGCATTTGATCATTGTCGCTGCCCTAAAATTTTTAATTTTGCCCAAAATTTTCTTATCTCCTCCCAAAAAATTCTGGTTTTACCCAAATATTTTCTTGTCACTGCCCGAAAAATTAGGATTTTTTTCCAAATTTTGGAAACTTGGGGGGAGGATTGCTCCTCCCAGTCCCCCCGGCAGGTACAGCTCTGGTTCTAGTGGTAATTTGATATGTTTTAAGTTGAAATAGTTAGTGTATTTGATTAGGAAAAGTGCGCTTTTCGAATTCAGGCATTAAAACTACTATTTTACTTTTATAGAACTGCTCCTTTTTGATCATAGCTTTTTTCACGAAGATAAATTGGAATGAAAAAGTATACCCAATTGCAACCTCCTTCAGTTCATTTTTGATAACCTCTCTGTGCTGGGATTATAAATCATCAACTAGGCTAATATCAAAAGGAATTTACCCGGCTTGCGTTAATATGTTTTTGATCTGTATTTGTATTGTTTTTTTCTTTTAATTTCTTTATTTATTTGTTGTTTTTCTAGTCTTAAATCATGCGATCATGCAAAACCTTTGTTACGTTTATTATTGTTTTTTAATTTGTGTTTGCATATTTCCACGTAAAACAAAAGTAAGAAATTAGTTACTTATAATTTCTGTACTTATGCTTTTAACAAATACTTAGTTTCTTATTCTTAGCTTGTTAAATTTTTTACTTCCTTTAACTGATCTGAAATTCTTTTAAACGCTTTTAGAAAAAAATCACATGTTGAAACCGAACGAACTCGACAGAGTTGTGCGACTGTACGCAAGTGTGGCATTTCTGATAAAAGTTCAGAAATGCGACACAATTTTATAAGGACATCCGACATGCGACATGATTTTAGAAAGTCAATTAAATCAGTCAATTAAATTACAGATTTTAAGCAGCCTCAGAAATATTAAAGTCAAATTTGTTTTTTGTTGCATTATGGCAAATCAAGGCTGTAAAAGTTATTTTCTACCCGGTGGGGTCATGAAATGCAAAGCATGCGTCCATAAATACTACATAAAATATGTCAAGAATACTCAGGCTGTTTTCTTAATTTTTTTTTTCATAACTTTATATTTACCCTTCTGACTTGCAGAAAAGCATCTGAGGCGTTATACTTAAGGTAAGCAATACGTGCTTCCGTAGATGCCTGATATTATTGTCCGGTTAAAAAATTCTTAGCTTTTTTTTAGTTCTTGTTTGGAGATGTATGACTGAAATTTAAAACCCAAATCCAGCATTTGATCCATTTAAAAGTGAGATAGCTAAAATTTCATCGTCTTCTATTTGTGAAACTTGCGATAGCGGCAAAAACCAAAAATACTTGTATCTGCGTTAAATTTTGCTTGTTAGTCTGGAAAGATTTCAGTTTTTTTTTAAAGAAATTCAGTTCAATAAAAACTGGTCATTAAATTAGGTGCTTTAAACGGAAAGACTATTTTTCAACGCTTTTCTTCAGTCGGACAGCAAATCATTGGTAACCTATTTACGTAATGTTACGTTGATAGAACTTAATCAGAGAAGTATTAAAATTTATTGTGTTTATTGAATTAGTATCAATTCAAAGTTTGATTATTCATATTGCTGTGGTCCACGACGTATTTTTTTGCCACCCACTTAACAATTTTAAACAATCTTAATATTGTCAATTAGTGGCACTTCGTAGCCTTTTACGCCAAACGGAGCAAAGATTTAGAAGATCAGGAAAGTGTTCTTAAGAAGTGTTTGTCTGCAATAGTCAAATAAGAAATAAAAAGATATCCCACTTTTCTCTAGAAACCTTTTTTATTGGTATTGCTTGACTTTCAAAAATAAAACTTTTTCTATTTGAACAGCTTTAAACCAACCAGGACCCATAAGTTTAACAGTCCGGAACAGTGGGCCGCAGGAGGAAAAACTCGGAATGTACTAATTTGGACTAAAAGTTATATAAAATTTAATAATAATATTTTAGCCTCTTATTACTTGGAATATCTCATAATATCTGAGATATCAAAGGTAAAGGAGTAAAAAGGGTGAATATCAATTCACAAAAGACTATTAATAAATAATTTTAAAAAATGCAGTCCAGAAAATAATGCAAGTAGGCATGCAAAAATTCAAGTAGTTTATTTGATTGTTGCGTAATCAAGCCTAGCGTAGTAGCATCTATGGAAACAACGTTGGAAAACATCATCAAGTCAATCGATCTTACTCATTTATAGTAGGCTTAGTAAACAGAATCATCAAGCTATCCCGTCAAATAAGTCATTAAAATAAACAGTTAACCGGAGACGATAAATAACATAAAAAACCGTTTATAGCGTCGTTTAAAAATAAAAAGATTTATATTAAAAATTTTACGAAAAGTAAGAGACATTCATTAAAACAGAAACTGAATAAAATCGTAATATTTCACGATAAACAAGTTGATCCGAATTAGAACTATAAAAAGAGTATAATCTTCACGCAAGCGCACAGAAATAAGTTTTAAGGTCACTTTTAAAAGTTATGAGCGAATGAGCGATCGCGAAACAGTTGAGTTCCATGTATTCTTTATGTTATAAGAAAGGGACATCTTAAATTTAGGCCTAAGTGTTAAAAGAATAGTGAAATTGTAATTAGTAAATTGATATTTTTATCAAGCTGTTTGTATGCACGAAGAATATCATTCCGGTATACAGTATAACATTAGGAAAGATCTTAAAAGTAATGACGTAAAGCTTGAAAAAAAACGCAAAAATTAGTAGGTAAAATATGAAAGTCACCATAGTAATTGATAGTAGATTAGATTTTGTAGAGGAAGTGCTGTAAACAGAAGAATACAGTAATCGAGTAATAATAATCTGTTATGTCTTGCCAGTGTAGGAGATGTTTTTGTAAACGCGTTTATAGCCTCTGCATGAAATTTAACATTGCTATAAACTAAGTGAAACAGTGTAGGCTATAAATTTTACCGTATTCAGACAATTGGTAGACTTGCTGCTATATAGATTGGGTTACCATTTCGTGCTTAATTGTTTCTACGATTTGTGCTTATTTTTATAAACATTGTCTTTGAAAATTTTAATGTGTTTATTTCAAAGAAACGTGTTTATTTTAAAATTAAATGCTTATTTGTGCTCATGTTTACTAATTTTATTTTAGTTGACCACAAAATTTCTAGGAAACGCGCTGACAAGTTTTTTATTCTATGTCCGAAGAAAAGAGGTTATTTTTGGTTAAAGATTAAGTGAAGAATTGTTTTTTTTGAGATTGTTGCTTTGTAGGGATAAAAAACAAAAAATCCGAGATAGATTCATAGTGAAGACTTTTTTCAAAGGTCACTACTTTTTAAGGACAAAAATCGGGAAATCCGAGACAGATTCAAGTTTGAATGTTACTTTTGAACCTTCTGGGATAACCGAAATTTGAATCACAAGTTTTTGATGCGTCGCCGAATCTTTGCTCTCCATTTCTGCTTAGCATTTGGATCGCCACAAAAAAAGGTTGAAAAGCATTGCTTTAGTTAAATGCATGAATCATTCAAAACCAAACAAAGATCCAAAAAGGTCTTCACTACGCAAAATGGCAAAACAATTGACATGTTTAGGCGTCTTTATTTCGTTAGTCGCCTTAATTTTTGGTTGGTCTGGATGGGTCACTTTGTGTAATGGCCTAACATGAAAAGCAAGCAAGCAAGTGTTGTAGAAGGCTAAAGAATCATTTTGAGATTAAAAATATTGTTCATAACTCCCCCAAAATTGTACGGAGTCAGATAGGCTACGGGTAAAGTTTATTCAATTTGGAAATAACTGTTTTCCAACAAAACAAGTGTTCTGATTGGTCTATAATTCTTAAACTTTTCCAAAAATTTTTTTGTATAATAATTATTAATACGTAGTTTAATTTAAATAAAAAGCTAGCCTTTTCAAAACATTTATTTACTATCTTGTTAAAAGAGGGAGGAAAGAATCAAAGGATTGATGATTTACTTACAGGAACAAGATCAAGTTGACCTATAGTTAGGTTAAAGTTTCATTGGTTATCAATAAATAAAGATGGACTATATAACCTATAGATTATTGAGAAAAGCTTGACATTATATTTGTTCTGTAAAAATTTGTAGTGTCCAATTATGAAACAGGTTATGAAGGATGAGATTGAATGGTTAATTTTATCATAGTCGTACCAGCCGGAAAAATTTTGGGGAGTAATACTGTTTTGCCTAAATTTTATTGACGTTTGCCCAAATCATGATCTTGGAGCTTCGCAAAAAATTGAGACAAAATGTTACACATTTTTGTCCCAAATGCTAGTGATGACTAAAAAAACAAAAAAAAAAGATCTTCACCTCAAATCTTAATCATATCTTTTTAATAGATTTGAAAACTTTGTCCTGCGGAAGTAGTTTGTTTTCGGTTCCCAAAAAATTTGTTTTGCCCAATTAATTCCTTGTCGCTCCCCGAAAAATTTTGGTTTTGGCCAAATTTTTGAGACTAAGAAAACATTGCCCCCCGGCTCGTACGACTACTGATCTTACATAAATAATTCCATCTTAAAAGTGCTCATCTTAAAAGTGCTCATCTTAAAAGTACTCATCTTAAAAGTACACAACTCGCGCTTTTTTGAGTTTGACCTCTTGTTAATATTTTTCGTTCCGTATGATCAGACAACTTTTAATTATATTGTATAGCCTTTGGGTCCTTGATATTGCTTTGATAGAGTTGTTTGTAATATATGTTCTAGTTTGAAAAAATTGCAGAGTAATCATTTTTCTGTGCAGTATTTTGTAATTTTTAAAGTTAATTTTAATTGTCAATTTTTTGAGCTTTTAGCCCTTGTTTGATCCGACCTATAAACTTATTTGTTTTCTTTTTTTTGTTCACAACAAAAACATGCAAAACAAAACCAGTTATATACATATATAGTACATAGATAAAACGCTTGGTTGCCATTGCAAGATGCAAGAGAAAAAGACACTACAAAATTCAATAAATGAGCAAACGTACGCCTAGCGCGTATACGCCAAGTGTAAACCTAGCCTTATTCTCTTTAATGAATAAAATTTATTGTTATACGCCTACTATTATTGTAATATAACAGGGATGGCAGCTTTTTCAAAGAACGGGTCGAAAAATGACAGTTTAATTAAAAATATAATTAAGTAAGTTATTGGCTAAAATGAGAATAGAAAAAGTATTGAAATTTTATATTTTTTATGCCTTTTCGAGAACTGAAGATCTTTTTTTTAGCCTTTGCTTGATTTCAAACAGGGCCGGTGCTAGAAACTGCGGGGCCCAATTAGAAATCTATGGCGGGGCGGATAAAATATTCCGACTCCGACTCCTAGTCCTCTTAACAGTCCAACTCCGACTCCGACTCCGCAATCCTGCTAGTAATAGTAACATTTTACAATTTAACGCTTCCGACACTTACCTGCGAGTCAGGAGGACAAATATAGAGGTAAAATAAATGAATGAAATGATTGAATAAATCTAAATGTTTTGAAATAATATCATCAACTAAGTTTAAGTCTTAAGTATATCGAAGATTTAGTCGACCTATATTTTATTTAATATTAGTTACAAATAACTTAATATGTTCGGCCGATTAATGGCTTCTAAAAATAGAAATTGCCTAACAAAGAAACAAAAGCTAACAAAAAAAAGGGCAACTATCAAGTCATTAATACATTGTTGCTGGCTTTCAAAATAAGTACCTTAGGTAAAATAGAATATGAAGATAGAACGTATACAATGGTCTGTGATAAAAATACCGTATTTGCATGACATTGCCTGACTGATGCTAAAGCCTGTGGTTCTCTTTCTACAGTATAGTGAAACCATAATTTTCATTAAGTCTTTTAGGATTGGTAGACCTATTAAATAAAGTTTTGCGGCACACCAAAACATCTCTCGGGATAAATAGTTTGAGAACACTGATTGTAGTCTACTCTAAGCAGTTCTAAAATTTGCAGCTTTAATATAACAAGAACATTTTTTGTACTGTATGTGTGCTTTAAGTAAAAACTAGCAGTTGATTTGATAACTGTCTTTTCTTTTCAGAAAACTATTAGATTTTGTTGTTTTTATTTCTCTGAAACAAAATCGTATTGATTACAATTTATAAAATACCAATCATGAACTTCTCTGATTGGTCAACAGTGGAAAGCTATCACGAGCTCGTGACGTCACATTTCCAAATGACGCTAACTAGCGATTTAAAGAACAGCTCAACAATGTGAGTCAACAACAAATATTGCGATATCATATTATTTTTAAAAGTATATTCTATTTTTGCTAAAAATATTAGTAATAGTAGACCAAACTTAGATTAAAACAACTCCAATTTTTGCAAGTAAAAAATCGATTATTATTGATTAATTGCAGTTGAAAGAATAACTTGTAATTGCCTTGCAAAGTGAATTGAAAAGCATGGTAACATTGAAATAAATCAATCAAATAATCAACTTAATAAAATTTCAGTAAAGATAACTTGGGAAATTATTATTTTTAGGCCTTATCAACGTCCATTCTCTGATTCTAGCATCATCGTCACAGCGTCAATAATCTTTTTGTTTTTGGTCATTGGCGTAATTGGAAATGGTTTGACAATACTCGTCATCAGGACGCACAAAAGTTTAAAGTAACGTCATACAAAAATTTAAACAAAAGATTCCTCGATTAACTTTGTATAGTATATTTTTAGTTCCAACGTCTTTATGAGGTTCATTTTGTCATTGTGCGTGTCCGACCTGATTTCAGCTCTTATTAGTTGGTTGTTTCTTTATAGAAGAACTTGGGGTTTTGACCGATGGAGTCCAATTCCTGGAGCTTTGTGCACGGTGTTAAATTTTTTTTTTTAAATTAGCCTTTTGCAGAAGCATTTTTAAATTAGATTTAATATTAAAGATTAATCTACCATAGTTATATCTATAGATATAACGATATCTAAATTTTTGAAATTTAAATATTTTGGAAATGGCTTAAAAAATCGGAAGAAACCCATCCGTTGACCTTTCTTTAAATTTCTATTTTCAAACAGATAGCATAATTTTTATCAAGGAATTTTGAGACTAAAATTCATACAAAGGAAAGCATAACATTTGTCTTGTGATTTGAAAAAAAGTTTGTTGCGATCCTTCAAAATTGCTCTAATAAGTTTAACAAAAGTTCTAGATATACCCACTTTTAATAAGTTACAGTGGAAATTCAGGAACCAAGTGTTGAGAGTCATGCTGTAAAAATTTCGAGACCTTCTTCCTAAATTGAACCTTAACTGCAACATGTTGATATATTATTTTAACCAACTTTTAATAAGTTTACAATGAAAGTTCTAGATATTTCAAAATTTATACAGTGGAAAGCTTTACAATAACGTCACTTTAATATTCTATCTAATTCTAACAAATTGTATTTTCAGTTTTACTGGTCTGCTGATTTAATGACGTCATACGTGACTGCGTTACACATCTTATCTTTTGGTATTTTAAGATTAATATCAATAAAGAAACCTCATTTTTACTCAAAGATCACTCTAATGCATAGTCAAGTGAGTAAATAACTCAATATAGTTGACATAATAAAAACGTCATGGCACGTAAGTCATTAGTTGTCTGATCATGTAATTATGATTTAGATATGGATTACAATAATTTGGATAACGTGTTTTTTGTGCGGATTTGTTCCGTCACTGACTATATTTGGAGCAGGAATACCAGATAGAAGCAGTAGCCGACCAAACGCAAGATGGCCCGCATGTACAGTACTCGTTACAAAGTGAGTTGTTGGTAAAACCAGCTTGCTAATTAGCGCTTTTTTCATGGTCTTACGTGATTTAGTGATAAAACGAGAGGATTTAAGTTTTAAAGAAAGCGCAAAGCACAAATATACCTCCTTTCCCCGGGCTTGTTCTAGGAATTGCTCTGCGACCTTTTTTCACTCACAATACATTCTGAAAATTTTTAAATTTTCCGGCATACCTTGATCAAAAATGTAAAAATAGGATCAATTTAAAACAAACTTCTTTCACAAATTAAATGTAACATATATTTTTTGATTCATTTCAATAAGTTAAAAAGACTAGCTAGAGTTTGTGTCAGCAAATTGTTTAGGAGTTGTTATAAAGCTAACATTTCGTAAAAGTTTTTTTTAAGTAAGTCTAGATTACGGTAATTCCATGGCACACTTAGCGTCCCCTTGCGATATACCAGTTTTCGGAGCACTGTTCTAGGCTTTAGTCATGCAATTCATGAACATGAAAAAGAACTGGCGTTGCTCTTAAAAGACAAAATAAAAAAGTTGCAAAACCCCGAAACCAAGGTTACGATGGTGTTTCTGCCGGGGCGATTAAAAAGAGACCTTGTGATTGTACCAAATGGTTCTCGAGCAAAACTCGAAAACTAAAAAAAAAATTTTAATTGATCCTATTCAGCCGAAACAAAAGACGCTGTTCAGTTTGATTATCTTCTACAAGGCTACACGTTAGGTACAGAGATATGATTGTTTGGCTTGTTATTTTCGTATCCCAGATGCTTTGAAATTTTTTGCATTGGGTACCACATCTGACTCAACAGTTCTGTTGTCTGTAGTTCAATTTATTTAATTATTTATAGCGATGAAAATCTGCAAGGATGTAATAGTTTACATAATGTACGTCAGTGAAGGATTGCAAAAAATGAATCAACGTTTTAGGGAATCTTACGAAGCATAGGCGTATTCAAAATCTCCCGTACAATTTGCAAAATTTGCGAGCAGAAGCTGGTGCGAAGTTTTACAATATTTTTATTAAAGCTGAAAATCTAATGCAGGAAATGAGTTTAGAATGCCTCGGTGCTATTAACCAGCTGAACAGAGAAAATGTTCAAAAAATAATTCTAACGAATATTATCGTAATAATAATTTTATTCGATTTTTGGATAGTGTATTGGTTTTATCATTGGATGAATGGTTTGGCTTTGAAATGTTTCCCTTACCATGTTGTGTTTCAAGAGCTGATGCCACGTAATTAACATGAAGGATCAACCGACGCATTTTTGCAACTGCTTTATTTTATTTCAAGACTTTCATGACTTCCCTTAAACTATTGTTTCAACTAATGTTCAATGCTAGTTTGCGCTTCAGCCGAAAAAAAGGTAAGATTGATGGAGAAAAAATCTGATTTGGAGAATGTTCACTGCACCAAAAGGTCACTTTTTCCTGTAGCATCAGCAACAAGCTTTGCATATTTGGTGTTTTACCTGTTAAAGCGACCGACAAAGTAAAATAATGCGTCCGACATTTTCCCAAGAGTCAGAAAGATAAATAGTATAAAAATGACCCTCGTCGTTTGGAAAGGCATTCAAACCGGGTCAGACACGAACAGGGCCGGGGCCGAGGGTTTATTTGGTTATTACCCCAGGCTGCTGTACTGCCCAGATCAAATCCTGGCAGTGATTGTGTTAAGCCAGCATTGAGTTTTGTCATCCAAAACCGTCAGACCTCGTGCTCCATGTGGTGCCCGATGTATGAGGCACGCTGTTAAGACGTGGTCTGTGGTTTGCTCAGGGGCGCTGCACTCGCAATTCGGTGAAAAAGCGAGACCCCATTTGTTCATGGATGAATGCAAGGGTCCAACATCAGTTCGCAGGCAATTCGGCTTAACGCCAGCTGTCCTCAGACAATTGAGCTTAAATGAAGAAATGATAATAGTAATAATAATCATATAATGAATTAAATCATAAACTGTTTAAAAAAATGGAGGAGGCGGGCACCTTGCCCCCTCTTAAATTCGTCCTTGCTTCACAGTCAAGTTTGTTACAACGTTAAAAAACTCTATAAGCCCAAATGGTGACACTCTACTGTTACTGACGTTATCAAATTATATAAAGCTTAATTTATGTTTGCTTTTACAGAGTAGACGAATATCAAGTCTTTCAAAATATCACATTTCCTGTATTTCTTTACATTCCCACAATTGGTATCATTGGTGTCTGTCTTTATATTATTTTATTAGTCAAACTTCGATCAAATAACTCTTCAGAGTCGAAAAAAGAAAAACAAGCAATCCTTCAATTGGTTTTGATTATTTTGGGATTTTTGATTGGATACCTTCCTTTTACAGGTAAGCTAGACCAGAGTTTCCCAAATATTTTGGGACGGACCCCTATTTGCGAATCTTTTTTTCACGGCCCCCAATCCTAGGTCACATCAATTTTTTGCCCAACTAACAAAGAAAGACAATGGTCAACAAATAAAGTGACCACATTTTCGAAGAGGCAAACCGAGACGCTCATTAACAGAAATTGTCTTCAAAAAGTAGTGGTCCCTTAAAATAAAGGTCTTCACTTCGAACCAGTCTCCGATTTCATGGTATGGATTACTTTCCAAGTATAAATCTTTGACAAATTTTATCATATCATGTCGGACCCCTTGTGCAGTCATCACAGACCCCAGTTTGGGAAACTCTCAGCTAGACTATAGAGTCAATAACAAATATGGCAATGCTTGCCATAGTTTCTGAAGTTTTTGTGTATGTTAAAGTAATTATCTTATTAAAACCAATTAAAATAAATAAGACATATTGAGATTTAACATTCTGTAAAAGGGATAAGAAATTGACATATTGGTTATACGTATGTTACACCCTTTAGACCAGTAGTTATCAAAACTTTTTTAGCCAGCGGACCCCTTTGGGTTCTTTGAAATAAAAGGCAAACTTCCATTAATTTTTAAAGTATAAGAATTCAGAAAACGTTGGAGAAAACTTGAACAAATAAAATGTGATCGATGAATTGCCACCAAATTGAAAAAACTTCAATTAATTGCATTGATAAGCTGCTAAATTTATAGCAAAAAAAAAATCTAGAATATTAAAACTACAAGATTTTTCGAGACCCCTGAAAAATTGTTGACGTCCGCGGGCCTCAGTTTGAAAGCCATTGGTTTAGACCAGTGGTTTTTAACCTTTTTCATACCGTGGCTTGTACTTTCCAACCGAAGGTAACTTAACGACCACTTCGTTAAACAGAATTTAATTTCCGTCGCAAAAATCTGGTGATCTCTTAAAAAAAGGTCTGCACTTGGAATTTGTCTTCGATATCTCATTTTTCGTCCCAAAAACATAGCAATTTCTATAATAAAAAGATCTTCACTTGGAATTTGTTTCGGATTTCTGGATCATAATGACTTCATTATACAAGTTTGATATTGCTTTCATTTATGTTCTGTGGCCACAGAATGGCCATGGCTCACCATTGGACCATGGCCCACTGGTTAAAAACCACTGGTTTAGACTTATCTAAAGGCCCAAATAGTTGATGTCTTCTCGAATCCAGGCGTGAGTAACCTCAACCTTGTTTTGCTGTTTTGCTTAATAGACCGAAATTAAATCTTCCAAAACGAATGAATATCTTATACCTAATACTACGAAAGTTGATCGAACGACAGTTGATCAAAATGACGGTTGATCGAAAAACAGTTGATTTAACTGTGCAAGTTTTTATAACTAAACCATCTCTTTGTTATTTTAAATCAGACTTATTAATATCAGAGTTGAATTATGATAAGCTGTGGTGCCATATTTTCTCATATTTCCTCATTGTGCAGTTTCGATCAACTTTCGTTCGATTAATTGTCATTTGATCAACTCTTCGGTTGATCAGCCAAAAGCCAGAATCCACTGATCGAAAAAATGCCCTTTTAAGCAATCAAAAAGGATGCATATATGTTAAAAACTACCATTCTCAGAGCTTATTGTCCATAATTTCCAAAGGTCCACTCTTCTCAAATTCAACATCGAAAGCCTCATGCCAAGTAAGATCGACTTTCTTCACTATCTTGCTGTACAGTTTAAGCTATTACACAAGTTCATCAAATTGCGAACGTGGCGTGACTGAACACACAGCAGACATCCTATTACTAGTTCTGACGTTTTTAAAAACAAAATCCGATGCTGGTTCAAACCATTTTTTCCAAGATCTGATTTGGAGATAAACCCTAGGCTCCAGTCCTATCTGTAAATAAGATATCCTTAAACATCTTTTTATCGTTTTTAAGAAGATTTAAACCGAAGAATTGTGATTATTCCACAATTAAATTATAATTTGAAGTGGGTTTATTCGTTTACTTTTTGTTTTAGCGTATGAATTTTGGTCCATTCAGACTTATCCAAACGAGCCATATTACAACCGCTTGGACTATTGGTTCGGGATGATCGAATATTTATGTCTCCGTTTTTCTGAGTGCCTCAATCCGCTGTTTTACAATCTTGGTTCACGAAAAATGAGAAAATACACCCGGGCATATCTCAAACAAAAGTTCAAGTTTTTTTTGTCGACGAAATCCGAGAAGAAAAATGGAACGAAGATGACCGACTTGTCATGCCCACCTACAGCCGTTACTCAAGATGAGGCCCGACACTAAACAAAAATTATTGTTATTTACTCTTCTTAAGATCGTTTGCAAACGTACAGTAATTGAAATGCTCCTTGAGTGTATTTTTAAGCTATATTTATACAGACGGGCCGCATGACAGCGATAAAGCACTTTGTTCTCTTTCGCTTTTTGAAGTCTAGACAAAAATATCATATTCAAATTACGTCACAAATAACTTAAGGGGTGAGCTCGATTAATCAGTGAAACGGGCCCTATATTTGGTCTACCGTAGTTTTTGCCGTAGTTTTCCCAAGTCTTAAATGCATAATAATCAAAAGTCGTAGGAATGGATTAGTCGAAGTCGATTTTTTGTGTATAGGCCTACAGTAGACGCCGATTATCCAAACTAATTGGTTCGGATAACTGATTTTTTCGAATAATCGAACAAAATACAATCTTACCATAAAAAGTATCATATATGGTCATTTATTGCACATTATGAGCAGTATAGTGATAACTCATTTTTGTTGTTCTAAGTTTGCTATTCTTTTCATCGCTGCCAAATCTCTGATCCTTCCTAGAAGCAGAAGCTGTGTTGAACAATACTCACTGCAGTGACTAGATTACTTTAAAACTTCAAGGAAATAAAACACGTTATAATGTGCTTTTTGCTTTCAAACGTCACGCTTTTCTCTAAACGCATGTTGTTATCAAATGTTTCTCGCTTTCTGGCATCACGCTTTGATTAATTTTGTTAAAGTAGCGTTCAAATAGTTAATCGGCGTTTGGATAAAAATCGGCGTTTTACTGTAGCTGTTTTCATGCTCAATGGTTTCTTATGTTCTAGGTCAGAGGTGGGCAAACTGCTTTTTCTGTTTGGCCTGCGAAAGCCTCCAGCAAATAACTTAAAATATCAATTATCATTATTTTTTCAAATTCCAGGTATTACTCATTTTAAATTTTATATTTTGGTTTAGTTATGCTAGTGCGGCCCTCAAACAAAACCAACTTCTAAATGCGGCCATCGAGCTAAAACGTTTGCCCACCCTTTTAAGTAATGAGATTTTTCTTCAGCTTAACTGAGTTTATAAATAAAGATTGAATAAAATATGTTATATCAAATTCTTATCATGCCAATTTTTTGATGTATTTTTTGCAGCTTGTGCAGACAAGAGCTTTTCATTCTGAAAACTTTCCATTTCTGAAAAGTTTAAAAAAAAGAAAAGTGTAACTTATAAAAATGAACAGCCTAAACTTCATATTGTTTTTTCAATAAACTTTAAACATTTTAATGTAACTTAGCATGTGTAAATCATAATACAATTAAAAGTACGGTAATTAAGTGTTTGCCAAAGGTCATGACGTCAAGCGTCTTGTATATGCAATAAACCTTCAATTTCACAAATAGGAATTCAAACCAAAGGCTTTTATTAAAGCCGTTTACAAAAAAAACACGAAAAGCTGATCGTTTATGCTATCATCTATCACGAAAGATATCATCTGCATAAAAAAAGAGTAATTATTTCGATTTTCAATTATTTTATTTTATAGCGAACTTCGACCAATAATTTCAACCTATTCTAACTTGGAAAAATGCCCTTTTTGGGGCACAATGCCAACAATTCTCCAGCTGAACATCAAAAGCCTCACTGCAAGGAAGATAAACGTTCTTCATTATCTTGCTCTGCAGTTTGAGGCACTCGTTATCTTACTACAGGAGGCCCACTGCAATAATGCAGAGAAGCTAATCCTTTTTAGCTACCAACTGGGTATTCCTTAAGCAGGAAGCATGGCCTGGCCACGTTTGTCCACGAGCACCTGAGGTATACGCTTTTGGACCAATCTCCACCGACATCGGAAATTGAGAGGTTGTGCGTGGACGTTAATGGTTATAAAATAGTCAACGCCTACAAACCTCCACCAACGCGACTGCAATGCCTAGATCTCCCAGTGTTTCCTCACCCCTGTCTTTATACCAACGATTTCAACTGTCACCACGTTGATTGAGGTTGCGATGATTACAGCCCGAACGGTAAGTGGTTGGCTGGCTGGGCAAGTATTAATTGTCTTGCCCTCCTATATAATGCCAAGAATGCCGTCAGCTTTTACTCCGGCCGCTGGAATACTGGCTCCAAACCAGATCTAGCTTTCGCTAGCGTAGGTCCTAACAATCGCTTACCGGATAGACGTATTCATAAAAAGTTTCCCACGTCACAACATTGACCTTCGCTTATCATATCACCGAGGTTTGCATTGTCAGTGCCAAGCATGCCTGTTAAGTGATGAAACTTCCGCAAGGCCAAATGGAGTCACTACATTGTTTTGACGAACAAATTCGCAAATACTTTGTTGTTGTTATATTCATTTGATGTGGATGCGGCTTAGCAGGGCTTTTATAACATCATTAAAAAAGGAGCCAAAAAGACTACCCCACGCGGTTATCGAAACAACTACAGTATATTACTTGTTGGGATGCGGAGTGTGAATCCCTCAATAGAACTTTTCTCCAATCGCACTCAAGCTTGGCTGCCACAGCTTTACTTCCAAAACTTGACAGGAATCGGAAGGATTGATAGTCCAAAGCAGTTCCGAGCATCAACTTTTCACACTCTAGTCGAAAAGCATGGAGTATTTTGAACAACCGTACTGGTAGCTCACGACACTCTCCTCGTCACTGCCCCGTTTCAGCTCATGCTATTGCATCTCAGCTAATCAGAAATGGGAGATACGGACTGTTGACCGCAAGTCATCTTGACTTATTTCTCAAGAAGTGTCTGACCTTTGGAAAGCCACAACACCAAACCCAGTGAATATTTTTAGAATTTCTCTCAGAGAGAAATCACTGCTGCCCTCCAACACTTAAAACCAGGTAATGCTTCGGGCCCTGATTCCATCTGCCCAGTGCATATAATTCATGCTGGAGCTGCTTTGAAATCCCAGTTACGTGACTTCCTTTCTTTCTACTTGCGCCGACTCAAAATTTCCAAGATCTGTATAAGAGCGCTTGTAGTCGCGATTCCAAAGTCGATGAAACTTGTGGAAAACCCAAAGAGTTATCAACCTATATCTCTGCTCTGTGTGCCCTACAAGATCCTTGAGAGGCTTATCTACGCCGGTGTCGAGCCGATTATTGATCCACTGCTCCCTAAAGAGCAGGGTGGGTTTCGACACGGGAAGTCAACCGTGGATCAAGTAGTTTTTGCTGACCCAGAACATCGATTATTACTGCCATTACTACATCGTTTGAAGAGGTATTATCCACTCCAGGTCAGACACAAACAGGACTGTGGCCGAGGGTTTATCCTTTTACTACCCCAGACTGCTGTACTGCCTGAATCAGATGCTGGCAGTGATGTTATTAAGCCAGCATCTAGTTTCGTCATCCAAAACCGTCAGACCTCGTGCTCCATATGGTGCTCAATGTACTGTATGGGGCACGCTGTTAGAACATGGTCTGCGGTTTGTTCAGAGGCGCCACACTCGCAATTCGGTGAAGGAGCGAGACCCCATTCGTGCACGGACGAATGGAATCGCCCAACACCTGTCCGCAGGCGGTTGAGTTTAACCCAAACTGATCGGGGTAAGCCCATCCCAACAGGCCTAGGTTCCGGGCACAAAAGCACGGAGCCTGGAAGCATTTTTGCAGTACTCCGTTTTCCATTTGTGGTTTGTCCATTCAAAAGCGCGGATGCCAAGTTTGGCAAGGTTCTCCAAAAGATTTCGCGCAACTGGCACAAACGCACGGAGCCTGGAAGCATTTTTGCAGTACTCCGTTTTCCATTTGTGGTTTGTCTATTCAGAAGCGCGGATGCTGAGTTTGGCAAGGTTCTCCAAAAGATTCCGCGAAACTGGTACAAACGGGCGTCTGGATCTTAGTCTCACTTGGTTAGTATCTGAGGACCCACTTAAAAGGCCATACAAGATATGATCAGGGTCCAGAGATTCACGGTGAGCCAAGAAAATTTTCGCTTCCATTCGGCGAAGCTCAGCTGGCTGAATGCCTAAAAGTATAGGTAGGTAATCGTTGGAGTGGGACGCAGATAGTCGGCAAATGTCCTTTTCAGGACGGGGAAATGCCTGGATCAATTATTCTTTTGAGGCTAAGAAAAAGACCCGTACCGTATTTTTCTGGCACCGTGGCCTTACCTATAAGCTGATGAGGCTTCTGCCGGATAAGCACATGGTAAGAATGATTATGGGGCTTGTCCAAAACCGAAGCTTAAAACCGAAGAGAAAACCTGGTTTTTGTAATTTTGTTAATTCACTTTAGGTTATTATTTCCATTTCTTGTTGTTAAAACATGTTTTTTTATGTTCATGGGTGGTTTTTCATAGGAAAAAATTAACGTAAAATTAGTTTACACATATTGGGATAACACAAAAATTTATTTTTTAAAATGGGGTCGCATAACAAAAAAGTTTTAGAAACCCTGGTT
The DNA here is from genome assembly GCA_963680785.1 of Diplosoma virens. Lineage (NCBI taxonomy): Eukaryota > Metazoa > Chordata > Ascidiacea > Aplousobranchia > Didemnidae > Diplosoma > Diplosoma virens. The sequence continues at coordinate 17,364,199 of OY796892.1, forward strand.
TAAGGGTCAGTGTTGACGCCATGAAGATTGATTTGATTGAAATAAGTGTTTGAAAATTGTTTCGAATTATTTTTGCCTGTATGGAGGAAGAACTATTAGGTTTAATATTTGCCATCGGGGTATTAATTTATTCTTATAGTTAGTCAATACAAAGTTGTTGAGTGATTATTCGCTGTTGTTGGTGCAGTGAATTCTTTTGAACTTAGGTGAAACTTGAGGCCCGAGTTTTACAAGAATTGATCAAGTTTGCTTGATTGTTGTAACTATATTATTTTATAGTCACAGACTGTGTAATAATTTTACTCGGGAATTTGAAAGGACCAGTTGAACCACAAAAACCTAAATACCTGTGCTGAAATAAGGCTTTGTTTATTTTTATTTATGCCGGCTCTAGAAGTAGTTTGCCGCAAGACTTAAGTTATTAATACAGTTACTTCTGGATAAGCACGATTAAATTCTCTAAAAAGCTTATCTCAACAGATAGAAATAAACCACGGTTTCTGACTATAAAAAATATATTATTCACAGAATCAAACAAACTTAATCAACTCTTGTAAAACTTGACTCTCAAGCTTTACGAAATCTCAAAGCAATTCACAACGCCAACAACTGCGAATAATCACATAACAACTTTGTACTGACTAACTTTAAGAATAAATAAGCAACCTTATGGCTAAAGTTAAACTTAATGGTTTGTCTTCTTCTTTTTCATTTGGAGAAGATTGACGGGAGCTGGATGGTCCACTAAATGGCCAACATGTTTCCGTCAACCAGGTTGCCAGGGTTTTGTTGACATCTGAGAGGGCACGGGCTTCATTTGGATGGTGATAAATAGACCAAGGTGTTATTAAGTGCTCAGCTGTCTGCTGCTCCATTGCGCCACAGTCACACGCCGCCGTAGAAGCCATATCCCATTTGTGCGTTCCTGAGCGAAATAGAGAAAAGCCGGTTCGGAGATGATTAAGTCTGACCCATGCAGGTCTGGGAAAGCTAATTCCGGGTGGCGTTGGGCTAACATCTTTAATAAATGTCCAGGGTTGAGTGAATCTTGAGCCGTGCGAAGGAGCAGAATCTCGTTGAAACGTCCAAAGTTTATCTTCGAAGTGTTTGTTGGCCTAGGGTAACAGGGATTCTTCTAAAATGTTTTTTACATACCGTTGAGAGTTTAATTTGACTTCAGAAAAAAATGACGTTTCAACAAGATTCCTCTCCTTCGCACGGCTCAAGATTCACTCAATCCTGGATTTAATGGAAAATATTTTTTTCATTGCCAAAAAAGATTGGCCTGCAAGAAGCCCAGATTTCAATCCATTGGATTTTTCTATCTGGTCAATTTTGGAGGATAGAGTTTCTGCTACTCCCCATTCATCTCTGGCCTCACTACATGCAAAACTTTTAAAAGAATGGGAAGCCATTCCTCAAGAGCATATGCGTGCCGCATGCGATGCATTTGTTGGTAGACTGAAAGCAGTTATTCGTAACAAAGGAAGTTATATCAAATAAACGATACATGGTTTTAAAGACTAATGTTCAAATTCTATACTAATACCAAGCAATACAAAATTTGACTTGAACTATTCTAATTATAAACAAAAAAGTTCGTTGCGTTAATTCTGGGACACTCTGTAAATATGAAACAAAAGGTGAGCTAGGACTGATCCTTGTTGGACGGCATTCTTAAAGCGTCGTAACCTGCTTTGATTTCCAATACCGAAACTCATATTATCAGCCTCTACGTGGCGATTCCCGGTAACTGGAAAATGACCGGGCGAATGATGATAAACTGCTTCCGGGGTGGTAAAAAATAGACCTCAGTCCCGGAAGCAAAAGAGGCTTGATAAGTCCACATGGTTTGTTCAAACATTTCTATCTCACAATAGAATTAACTTCCGAGATGTCAACACTGACCCTCGATACTTAAACGCTTAAACAAACCACGCAGGCGACAATAACACAAACACTTTTCAACTGCACTTACTGTAACCAGAATGACAACTGGAATAATTTAACTGGTATAAATCAAAACAAAATGCAAGCTATATACTGTATATATATATAAATCAGCCAATTTTACCAGATAAATGTACTAGAACGGACAAGATTTCATAGACTGATTATTCTATTCTAGCAATCAGACAAATTACTAAATAAAGTCAATAATACTATCATATGACAAAGTAGTAAGCACGATATGTAAATTAAAAAATCGAAATTGCTTAACTGCAGAAGATACTGTAGAAGACTGTAGAAGATATCAATTTTTTCTTGAATGCTGTAGATCAGAAATAGCAAGCGTTTTTATGGAACGGGTCAAAAATTGATAATTTTATCAAAATTATCATTAAGTGTGCCATTGACTCTATTTTTGTTCAAAATTCAAGGTGAAAACAAAAAAATATAAAAAAAGATCTCCACGTCCAATCCGTCTTAAATTGACAGAATTTTTCCGAAAATGTCAGAAATTTCGGGACATGAGATGGATCATTGAATTACAGCTAGTGGATTAATTGTGATCCGTGGATCATGGGTTCGCCATCCCGCTCTTGACAAAATTACGTCATCGTTTCCGAAAAAACGTCGCAATGGCTCTCAACGTGCTTTGAATATAACAATAAAACTTGTAAGAACAAACGAATCTTTATAATCACTTGTAAGAACAAATTAAATTTATAGGAGGTGGTGCACCAATTACGCAATCACCACATAATAATGGAAAAGGTGATGTCATAATCAAAAGCTTAAAAATCATTGTAAGACTGAAAATTAAGTATAGCAGGAATTCTGAACCTTTTTAAAAACTCAAAATGCAATTGTTGTGGCCCGATGTGTCTAGTGTTCACTTTCATTGTGCACCTAATTTCACAAAATCGTTTCCAAATTATAGGTGAAGACTCCCCACAAAAAAAGTCTTCACTTTGAATATGTCTCGGATCTCTTGATTTTCGTCCAAAAGTAGTAATTTTTAAAAAAAGATCATACTTTCATGTTACACCCAATTTCACCAACTCGTTTCTTGTCAATAAAAACCAGCCTCCAAACGTATGATTTTTATACTTTTTCACATCATCTCTGTATGGCCCACCGGATGAAAACCTTTGAACTATAGGTTTATAAAATTAAGACTAGCATTATAAATAAAGTGCGACACAGAGGTTTCTTTCTATTTGTGGAGAGAAGTTTTCTAGCTAATCGATTCGTACTTAAGCCAGAAATAACTGTTATAAGAACTTCAGTCTCCCGGAAAATTTTTCTAGAGCCGACGTGAATAAAAATAAACCCAGCTTTACTTCAAAGCAAGTATTCGGATTATTTACTTCAACTGGCGCTTTTGGATTCCTGAGTAAAGTTGTGACATATACAAATAGAACAGAAATATGATTGCTGATGAATTTGCCCAGCAAACAGATTATAAACAAAACGACAGCCGTTAATAGCAAATATCAGAAAATTTTGAGTTTTATCAATTTTTAAAGTAAACTGTTAGGCAAAAGAGGAAAACAATATGGAAACTTTTGGTGGGGGTTTAAAATGTAAATTTGTAGATACGATTCATATATTCAAGTGTTATTCACAGCTTTGTTGATTACTGCACCATAGGTGAATTCCCCCAGTTTAGTGGCTAGTTCAACACCTTAGAGATCCCAAAATGAAGAATCCCCATAAAGAATTTATAGTCAAGCAAAAAATCTCCCTGCAGAAATACAAAAGACGAACTTGAAGACGCGGTTTGATTTTCCACTAGAAGACATTAAAAAATGTTCAATCTTATTTTTTACGGAAAATTCTAGATTAGTGGTTCTCAACCCTTTTGACTTTGCGGACCAAAAAAACTTGGAATACAATTGTCGCAATCCACAAGAAACTTTTTGCTCTATTTGAATAAATTTTTTAAAATTAAAGTGAAGACCGAAAAAAAGGTCTTTCTTCACTGCTGAATTTACTCATGGTGTTTTGAAGCGTTTTTCTTTGTCTTCACTTTAATTATAAGTAATTTTTTAGGAATCGTCCAACTGAAAACTTTGGGAAATCTTGTACAACTAAAGTGAAGTCAAATAAAAAAAGGTCATATGAATTGTCAAATGGTCAAAAAAATTGCGGGCCATGTGAAAACTCTTTTTAGGATTTTCATATGGTCCGCAATCCTTTTTCGCTTTCATATTTTGTCAATAAAGATTAAAAATTAGCCTATTGTATCGTTGCAATTCTCCGAAAAGGTTTGGCGACGCCCAGTTTAAGAACGATAATCTAGAATAATAGATAGACTGCTTTGATATATTGAGCATAAGTGTTAAACCATGATTAAACAAAGCTTTTTCAGTTAACGGTTCAAACTGATGTTGCGCTTTTGCTGTTTTTTTCAAGATAGTTATCATAACAAATCAACACAGAAACTCAATGCCAAACAAAGATCCAGCTGCGTAAACTTAATGCCTAAAAAGACACGAAATTTTATGAAAGCTAAACCAAAAAAATATTAATATGCGAAGGAACCAAAGAACCTCAATGACCAAAAAACTATTTTAATTAACCTACTCAAAGATAAAGAAACACAAGAGGGCGTAATACCGAAAAAACCTGTGAGACGTTGTCAAATTCCTACTCGTTCGCATGATTTGTATTATTTTTAATCTTTCTGAGATAACTAATTAGACGAATTTTACCGTACTGTGCAAAAAAACAACTGAAAAATCAAACAACTGCAACACGCCTACTCCAAGAATAGAGCCTATCAAATAATTGAACAAAGTTTTAACCATAACTGCACCGCAAAATATTTTTGATTTTCGAAAGAAACAATTTATTAAATAGCTTGTTCTTTTCAATAACTTTGCTAAACATGCTTTGGGAAGTCCTTCTTTTTTCCCTTAAGTTAAGTGGATTTTTAGCGCGGATTATTTAATGTTGTGACCACACAGAGCAAAATTTTCTTCTTATTTGTTTAAAATGCAACCTAGCATTTTTAGAAAATAAAAAAGTATTGCTTTTAAAATTATCAAAAATGCACTTTATTTTACGTAACGCATTTCGGTCTCGGTCTCGGATTTGGTCCAAGTCTAGATTGTTTCAGGTCTCGATCTCATCTTGGTCTTCGTCTATACAAAATTCTCCGGTCTCGGTCTTGGTCTCAAAATATGTGATCTCAACTGTATCACTGCTGAGCGTAATCTACTGGTGACAGCAACAGAAAAAGCTACCTTCTGATTTTTAGCATCAAAAGATGAAATCGTCATCATCATAATCATCATTGAATCTAAAATTATATTGTTAGCAAATTGGAGCCTTGTCAATTTTTTTTTGTTATCAACCAATAGCATGTTTCTTGTAGTAGTCGAATTGTTTAAAAAATTAAAGAAATCGATAATGTAGTACACACAAAAGTACACAAATTCAACATAAAAATGATGGATGCCGAATTTGCCAACTGATTTAATTATAAACAAAGGAACAGCGCTTAGTTACAGATATTAAAAAAAATTTATGACTTTTGTTGGTGAATTATTTAAATAGGCAGAAAATGTCGTGCTAGTGTGACAATATTGAAACTTTCGTGGGGTGAAAAATTGCCTTGCGGCGGACCTAGTTATAATCACTTTAAAATGCAAAAAAATAGCTTCAAAATTTGAATTCGAGGCTACGTTAATAAGATATCTGATATTGGTAACTAATCTCGCCAGAAAACTGAATTTGCATTGCTTCTGAAATCCAATTAATTTTGTGCTGGTTAATCATCTCTAAACAATTCGCTTTTGTTGTTTTCATTGCCGTTTTGTCAATATTTGATAATTAGAATCTGGTTTATATGGTTAGCGCCTCCCGCCAAGTCAAGAAAAAAGCAAAAAAATTTTCAATTTCAGACAAGACAAAAACAAATTATTCGCTTCCTTGCGATTAAAATAAGCGACAGTTCTTTTGGTGTTTAAGAAAAAATTTTAGCAAATATGTTTTTGCTTTATTTTAGAAAGTGAAATATGAGCAAAAGTTTTTAACTGTTAGAGTTTGAAAAAGTGAAAGTAAATAAATCTTACAAACCCTGCAGAGGTTGTAGAGGCAAAAAATTAAACGAGCCTACTTTCCAAATTGAGACTTCTTTAAATAATTGTCCCTTAGATTTGTAGCTTTTAGATTTTTTTGTTTGCCAGTTAGTTCTTTACAGTTAATTTCAGTCAACTAAAAGAAGAATTTTTGTATTTTATATAATCAAACTGTTTTAAGCAGAGCTTTTTCAAGAGCTAAAAGAAATTCAGTAAATGTTAAAAAAAGGATTGTGGCCACATCGTGCTTCAGCTTGGGAGGAAGTGACACTAGACTCGTGACAGAGACGAAGGTAATTCGAGTGACTGTGAAATGGTTTTATGAACACGGTAAATATTGATCTTTCAAGAAGAGGTAAATTTAAACAAATATAAGCATAATAACACCAAAAAATGGTTTGCTGTCAATATGTTGAGCAAGTTACAAATTCTTTACACGAAGCTAAACCATATAAAAGCAGTGACGTAACTGAGTTGCACGAAAAAAGATCAAGATATATTAAGTAACAAAAGATTTTTGGTTTTAAGTATGCTTTAGATTAAATATTTTGGTGAAAAAATGTATCCAATGAAAAGAATGGAAAAAAAATTGCATTTACAGTTGAAAGTTTAAGAAAAATGTAACCTATTGAGTTGAATGATGAAACATATTAACCTAAAAATGCTGAATGGGTTGAACAAAAAATATTTTTTAAACTGACTGTTTTTTATTCAAAATTGAACAATAGAAACTGACAGTCCACAACTACAATACCTAATATTTTGTGCAAAATATTAAAAAAAAACATAATCTTTAAAACTACAAATAAACTTTTCAGCGCACAAGAAACAAGTTGAAGTTGGTTGAATTTAACAGTTATTTTGGAAAAATTGTTTACTTTATTTTGTTACCAATTGACATTAACTTGATAAATTTGTTTTTTTAATTTCTATATTTTATTAATGATTGAAAGAAAAGTCTTTATTCTAAGTAGGTTAATATAAATATGCAGCAGAAGCAAAAACATAAGTATTTTCTGCGGAATAAAGCTATAGTTAGTTTTTTTTCAGTGCATAATAATATAAATTTGTTTTGCCAATTGTGGTTTGATAAATCTCAGTAGCAATTAGCAAACATGATTCACCAGCACTCTCAAACCGGCGTTCTGCAGAAACTTAAAAATTCTTGAAGTATTCACTGGATTTGCTGAATTAAGGGCTGCGAACTCGAACTCGAACTCGAAGAACTCGGCTCTTTTGGCCGAACTCGAACTCGAACTCAAAAAATAAAAATTTCTGAACTCGAACTTGAAAAAAGTTTGTGGAGTTTGAGTTCATTTAATGAGTAAATTTGACTATAATATTTCTCAGCCATGGTGCCCAATTATAATTTGCTACCCTCTTTTATTTTGTTTAATAATAGATTAAAATTGGTAACATTGATGACAAAGCATTTTTAACATGTGCTCAGTTTTTCGCGGTTGAATTATCCTCTTAACTCTATTCCGACTGTATTTTTTCAACTCTATTTTGTGAACTCGAACTCGAACTCAAAAAATTGAAATTTAAAGAACTCGAACTCGGACTTGCAATTGTTTTGTGAACTCGAACTTGAACTCGATTAAAAATGCTTCGAGTTTGCAGCCCTGGCTGAATTTAAATTATTTCTTATTTGTTTTTGCTAAATGTATTTAATTAAGATTTAGCAAAATTTGCAATTGAATTAGAAGGTTGCAGTGTCGATATTTAAAAAAATTGAAGGCCACTGATAGGTAGATGCTGGTATAGACTAGTAAGGAAAGTGCAGATAATTATAAGAGTAGTTTGTAAGAAAAATTTGTATTACAAAAATAAGTTGCCCGAACAATAAAAATCAAGATTTTGACCAATAAATAAAAATCTTGAAAACCTTTTGATTATTTACTTACACATTTACTAATCTCTTTTCCAGATTTAAAATTTTCATTCCAAAATCAAATCAAGGAACGACTCTTTATAGACTAAAAAGCAAGATATTTTCTTGAAAATATTGATTTAGCAAATAAAAAACTGTCATGATTCTAGTCATTCTTTGGTTAAATTGATAAGTTGTTTAAAACTTTAGATCAATTTCCCATCGGAGTGTTTATTTAGAGCAAGGAAAATGCAAGGAAGTTTGGCCTATATAGTCATCAATAACATATACATTAACAAAAGGGATATTTGGAAGTATTTTCATGGTTTTTTAATTTTTTTTTAAGCAACAGCGCCCATCGAGGATTTTTAATAAACTGCCGCTGTGTCACATTTTCCAGCAACGGAGTTTTCATGTTATTAACACTTGTAAGAAAAGTTTGCAGCACTTGCGTAGTTTTTAGCTACAGCAATATCTTCAAAGTTTTGTTTAAACCAATGGTTTTCAACCTTTTTCATTTCTCGACCCGATTTCCATCCTAAGGTAACTTAACAACCCCCTTCAGTGAACATAATTTAACTTCAGCAAAATTCTAGTGATCTTAAAAAAAGATCCACGCTTTGAATCTGTGTAGGATATCTTGAATTTCGCCCCTAAAAAGTAGCATTTTTTGAAAAAGAAAAGGTCTTCACTTCGAACCTATCTCTGGTTTCTCGTATTAATATTTTCCAAAAAAATCTTTGCTTTAAATCAACAATCCAGTTTATCAAAAGCTTCGCGACTCCCAAAAAATAGCCAAACGACCCCCAGGTTGAAAACCACTGGTTCAAGTCAATTACAATCTTATTGCAACAACTCTTCTGGTCAACGTAATTTGTAAAAAAAACCTAATAAATCGATTTCGATTCAATGTTAAATCATAAAAACCTCTTAAAAATTATTTTAAAGTTTTAGGCAAAAATCGCAAATCTGTTTCATAAAACGGGCCACAAAAGAAAGTCTAATCGAGAATAAAATTCAAGTGGGTTATAGACTTACAGTAAGACCTACTACGACTTTTTGTAAAAACGCGAGACATTTATATTAAGAAAATTCGTTACACCGTGTTTTACTAAATTTTAGCTTGTTTACTTTCTTTGTCTTTGTTGCAATGTTAATTGGCACTAACTTTTATCTATCATTTCTTCACTTTTTAAGACATCTTTAATATGCTTTTGATGATGTTCATCATTATTGACAACTTTAACATTCTGACGTTTATCGCCATAGCACATGAGAATTTTTTGCGGGTTCAATTTGAAGTGAAGATTGTTTGTAAAAAAGCTTTGCCGTGTTTTGGTTTGAAGTAAAAAAAATCTTGCGTTGTCCGTAGTAGACATTTTCCAATGTGGACTTTGCGCTGAGAAAGTTGCCTATGTTTGTCTTTCAACAAAAACAGGTAAAGTTTTTAAAACATGAAAAATTTTTAGAAAATGTAATGTATTAATAAAGAACATTCTCTAGTTTTTATTTGAAGTGAAAAGACCGCTTTTTTGGTCTTTACTGGAATAAATTAAGTCAAAAAATATATTTTTTATCTTCAAATTATTTTTGTTTTAATTAAATTTTAAAAAGTACGTAAGTGCCGCAATAAAATGTAGTCTCCGAAGTTAGTGCATAAAATATGCACATGTAAATGATCTAATTTTTGGTTGTGAGAAAGTCTATTTTTCTTGGGAAGAAAATAGCCGCATTAAGAGGAGAGGCCACATAACGGGATGCATATTGCCAAACCTTGTCTTAGACCAGTGGTTCTCAACGTGGCGCTTGGCAAAATTTTGGTGAGGCACAGAGATTTAAGACATTTCAAACCAATTTTGGTGGAAAAGTACAAGGGGGCAACGAGCAAAAGCCTTTGCTGAAGTCTTTTCGAAAATAAAGAAATCAGAGGAAATTTCTAAGCGATGATCTTTTTTTCAGTCTTTTGGGGCAAAAATGAAGAAATAAGAGGCAGTTTCAAAGTGATGACCTTTTTTAGTTTTTACTAGTCTTTAGGGAAAACAGTATCGCCCTCTCAAATATTTTTCGGCTGTTACAGCTATGTATCACCAAATGAAGTACATCAGAATTTTAGAAGTGATTAGATGGGGCATGGCGAAACAAAGGTTCAGAAACACTGTGTTAGACGATCCAAAGTCTATTCAAAACAATATTATTACAAAAATACGAGTCTTGTGACGTTTTGCAATCGACAAAAGTTAGCTTATGCGGTGGTTTCATTAAGCACATACAGTGTGATTAAATCTTATTATGGCGAAATTATGCGTCGACAGACTACGAGTATATGCAAACAAAAGTCAACAGTAAATGATCATCCGGTGCTTAAAATTGAGCGCATGAAGAAGAGATCAAACCTCCTTAGAATCAATATTTAATCACTGCATTTCTTTCTTGCATAATGCATGTTAGCAGGTTAAAAGTTACTGTTTGAGAATTTTTAACGACGATAAGATGGCTTTGCCACGACTAAAAATATTGAACCCAGTTGGCTCGATAAAGTCAAAAAATTGTACCCTACTAATAAACAAAATATTGTCAGCGACTACTCCTTTGTCTAATACGTTTTTATCAAATATTTTTTATTTCTTGCAAGTCTTGGTTTTAAATTTCTCTTAAGGGCGCGCGTCCTCAGTTTAAAAACCTTAGATTTACCGGGTATTCAAACTTCTCTAACTATCGAAATTGTTATTTTTGAAATCTAAAACTTTTGCATACATTTTATGGATTGATAAGTTATAAGACGTGTTAATTTTAATTTTAATTATGTTTTTGTATGCAAGTCTATGTGTCTGTAATTTAAACACTATTGTTAATTTTATCTATCTTAAATTTCCTCACAATTTTTAAAACGCGATGAAACATGCAATGCTTAAATTAAATAAAATTACCAAATGTTTTTGGTTTTAATTTTGCTACCCAGCAGTTTTCATGGCACGTTGACCTAATTTTTTTATAGTTTTCAAAAATAGTATTTAAATAACAGTTTATTCTTTTATGTAGATCAATTAATAAAGTTTTCGGCTAATAAATAGCTGTTTTGATAATTAAAAAATGACTACACCGAAACAAGTTCCGTTAAGTATAGCAGATTCAGGATATTCTTTCTGCGATCCGTTTCCTTTGCCTTACAAACAACTTCTTCATCAACCAATTCTCTCCTGCCAACCAATCTTTGTACCTTCCAACAACAACCAGTTATTCCTACAAATGCCACAGGTGCGTCTACTTACGTCAAAGTTTTAAAGTTGTTCAAAAGTATTTTTAGATGCTGATGATATAAAACAAAAAACAAAATATGTGGACATATGTATAGTCATAATCAAACGTTTTAAAAAGTTTCTTATTTAATCTGGTCCTGTTTATTAAGTTTTAATATTACCTATACAAAGTTTAGTTGTTTTGCATAAAAGGTCTAATGGAAATCTTCAAGTTAATTTGATTAATCTGCTAAACTAGTTTTTATTTCTTACAAAACCTAGATTTTTCCGCTTATAACCACTGATGGCCCCCAAATGCAAGTTTCAACAATTTCCTCTAGCTTAATTGTACAGCCGACCTTTAATCAACTTTCAAACGTTCCAGTTTCAGTAAATCCAACTCAGCATCCCACTACGGTAAATAAACTATCGGTATGTATGTTATGTAAAATAATTATTAATGAAAAAATTTGTACGACTTGTGTTTGTTTTTTATGACTGTCTCACCATATTATGGTTGTTTTGTTTTTGTTTACAAATTAGAAAATTAATTTTTATCGAATTACAAAAGAGATTTCTGAAAAACAAAGTTTAAGTGCGAAATTGCATTAGTATATATTCTAAGAGAAATTAAAGCTTTTAAAAAATAGCAATTGAGCCAAGAAAACCATAAATTTTAATTTGATTAGTAATATTTTCTATGTGAATGTTCTGCCTTTTCCAAACTTTTTCTAATCAAAACATGACGTGCATTTCCGCACGTTGTTCAAAAACTAGTTTCATCGAGATCGGGAATTTTTCTTGCAAACTTCTACGGTATTGTTAGCCAAATTTTTGAAAAATGACAGAAAAATATAATCACATTAGTTGCACAGACATCCAAGCAGAAGAAAGCGCCGTAATGTGTTTTTTCCAACAACAGAACACAATGAGAGATTAGGAGCTGAATAGGGACCGCCTCATTTGCGATCTCCATCAACACGTTCATTCTGCTTAAACGGGCACATTGAAAAATTTCATGCACGTGAGCGTGTTGCTTTTTCTTAAGTCAAGTTTGTGAGTTACTGAAAACCTCTTTTTAAAAAATCGCATTTGATTTCGTTTCAGTTGTGCTCTAAAAGTAAAAAATTTAGGTTCTGCTCTAAAATAAAATTAGGGTATTTTCCGAGTATTTTTTTAAAAAGTTTGTTCTTGCGCAAAATATGTGTAATTTGTCTTTACTCTGAATAAATCTTGAAGCTACAGCTTATGTATCAGTTATAAATCGTTAAACTGTGGTAGCTTTTTGAAGCTCACGTTGAGGAGTCGATAGCCTCAAAAAAGATGAGTAAAATAAGGTTAAGTCAATGGTCTCAAACCGAGGCGTCACTGCACGTTTTGTAGCGTTTTCAATTACTAGGATTCCATGAGCAGTTGAAATTTATTAATTTTGTTTCAAAGGTTAAAACAGTGATTTAGTTTTAAACCTGTTAATAGTTAAAATTATTTTGAAGTGCCGCAATCTATTATCTTCTTTGGGATTGTCATAGTTGGTTCTAATAATACTTGTTTTCGGGGTTGTAGTCTACATCTGTCGCATATTAAGCAAAAATATATTTTTTCTCCCAAACTCACCAGCAAATTTATTATGGTCTTTTTCTATTATTTCGTTTATGCCAGTTATTAAATCATAGACCTCAGCACATTAAGAAAATTAGTAACATAAGACATCACAGCAGAATAGGGCAACGTGCGATCACGTGGTATCCAAAGACTTCTCACTTGCTGGTAGCCAAAGTTGTCTTTCTCACTACTAGATTTAATATTATGGCAAGCTTTTCGATAATTTATTGCGTAGGAGCGTCGTTCTGATGGCGAAAAAGATCTATGAGGTCGCGATTGAAAACCTACTTTGTCGTTCTGTTGTGTCGTTGAAAAAGACACTTTATAGCACTTTTTTCTGTTTGGCTGTCTTAGAAAACAGTTTTAATTTTCAGTCATATCTCTAAATAAAATTTAAAAAAAGTTACTAAATAAAATTTTTTTAACCGGACAGCAATATGTTTGCATTTTCGAAAGTAGGTCATAGCAATCGCTTGACGGTTGCCGCAAGTATGATGACTCCGACGTTTTCTTGCAAGTCAGGAGGTTAAATAGAGATAAAGTTTGAAAAAATAAATAAAACAATTTTGCAACTTGGTTTTGGAGATTTTTGTAATGATAGCCTTGCCAAGCTAGACGTCGTCGTCGTTTGAAGAGTATTCACTCCAGGTCAGACAGAACAGGACTGGGGCCGAGGGTTTATCCTTTTACTACCCGAGACTGCTGCACTGCCTGAATCAGATGCTGGCAGTGATTTTATTAAGCCAGCATCGTGTTTCGTCATCCAAAACCGCCAGACCTCGTGCTCCATGTGGTGCTGGATGATCGGGCATGCTGTTAGAACATGGTCTGCGGTTTGCTCAGAGGCGCCACACTCGCAATTCGGTGAAGGAGCGAGACCCATTTGTGCATGGACAAATGGAATCGCCCAACACCTGTCCGCAGGCGGTTGAGTTTAACCCAGACTGATCGGGGTAAGCCCATCCCAACAGGCCTGGCACCGATTCCGGGCACAAAAGCACGGAGCCTGGAAGCATTTTCACAATACTCCGTTTTCCATTTGTGGTTTGTCCATTCAAAAGAACGGATGCCACGTTTGGCAAGGTTGTCCAAACGATTCCGCGCAGCTGGCACAAATGGGCGTCTGGATCTTAGTCTCACTTGATGAGGACCCACTTAAAAGACCGTACAAGATATGATCAGGGTCCAGAGATCCACGGTAAGCCAAGGAGAGTGTCGCTCCCATTCGGCGAAGCTCAGCTGGCTGGATGCCTGAAAGTATAGGTAGGTGATCGTTGGAGTGGGACGCAGGCATCCAGTAACTATGCGCAAAGCGTCGTTCAAGACACTGTCGATGAGGCGAGTGTGAGCACTGCGACACCAGACTGGCGCACAGTACTCAGCTAGAGATAAGATAGCTATGCGAAGTGTTTTAGCATTAGCACCCCATCCCGAGCCCACGAGTCGCCTCAGCAGTGTGACGCGCGAGGATAGTTTTTTGCGCAATGCCACTAAGTGGTGACGAAACTGAGCGATCTGTCCAGTTTTACCCCAAGATAAGTAGGGGTTGGACAGAACGGTAAAAGTCTACCGTTGTTGCAAACCTTTAGCTCAAGTTTGGCCTCTCGGTTATTTAAGTGAAAGGCTGCCGTCATCGTCTTAGTGTGACTGAGCTTCAATCTCCAAGTCTTGAGATACGCTGAAAGTGTAGACATGTCTTGGCTTAAAGTCCCCTCCAAGTCCTTCCAGTTTCCAGAAGAATGCAACAATACTAGATCATCAGCATAAGCAAACTTTCTGGAAATCATGGAAGGAAGATCGTACGTATAGATGTTAAATAGGAGGTGAGCCAAGACCAATCCCTGAGGAACGCCGTTTTTAAGACGGCGTAGCTTGCTTGGCTTGCTGTCACCGGTGGTAAGGGTGAAACTTCGATTTCGGACAAGCTTCATAATCATTCTGACCATGTGCTTATCCGGAAGTAACCGGTAGTCAGCAGCCTTCAGGTAAGGCCACGGTACCAGACAATGTCATAAGCAGCTGTCAGATCGACAAATACGGCACCGGCCTTCTTTTTAGCCTCAAAAGAATCCTCGATGCTCTGGGTTAGCAGAACAACTTGATCTACGGTTGACTTCCCGCGTCGGAACCCAGCCTGCTCTTTAGGGAGCAGTGGATCGATTAATGGTTCAACGCGGGCGTAGATAAGCCTCTTGAGGATCTTGTAGGGGACACAAAGCAGAGATATGGGTCGATAACTCTTTGGGTCCCCCACGGGCTTTGCTGGTTTTGGGATCGCGACCACAAGCGCTCTTCTCCAGATCTTGGAAATTTTGAGTCGGCGCAAACAGGAAGAAAGGAAGTCACGTAACCAGGACTTCAAAGCAGCTCCAGCATGGATTATAAGCTCTGAGCAGATGGAATCACGTCCCGGAGCTTTACCTGGTTTTAAATGTTGGAGAGCAGCAGCAAATTCTCTCTGTGAAAAATTGTCAGAGATATTTACTGGTTCTGGTGTTGTGGCCCTCTAAAGGTCAGACACTTCGTGAGAGACAAGTCGAGATGACTTGCGGTCAACAGCCTCGTATTTCCCATTTCTAACCAGCTGAGATGCAATAGCATCGGCTGAAACGGGACAGTGACGAGAAAGACAAGCGAGACAATTTGTATTTAATACGTGCTTATTTTTTTTTTTATTAAGAATGGCGAAGCGAAAGATTACTTAAAATAAAAATTTGCCGCTATTATGTGAGAAAATATTGCTAACACTGTGCAGTTTATTGAAATGCATGATGAAAACACATATGACTACTTTTTTTGTCAGCTACCCTTTTATTATTTTGATTTACTCAAAAGTAGATACCACAGTAAGTTTTATTAATTTGCACAAAAAGAGTAGAAAATCTTTTTTTTATAGTTAGAGGGTAACCAAACCGATAACAATAGTAACTTCAATGAATTACCAAGATTTGAAAAAATCTTATTTTTAGAAAATTAAAACAGTCGCATCGCTGAGGTTTTGCGTATTTTACTTGATAAATTCATTTTTAAAATTAAAAAAAAAATCGATATAGTCTTTTAAAACTGCATTAAATATATAGCTGGTTTGTATCAAAATAACGGAAAATAAGGGTCACTATTTTATAAAAAAAAGTCAATATTCGTTGAATTCATCATAAGCTGTTATTTAAAAAAAATTTGAATGTTACATTATGACGAAATAAGTTTGAAAGCAAAATTGATCAATTTCCTTGTCACAGAATCGCGGTGTATTTACACCGCAAGACGGAAATGGTGCTAGGTCGGCTTAATCTGACATGAGAATGCATCTCGACAATGGCAACATATGTTGAAATTCTACACTACAAATAAACGACAGACAGCATAGTGTATTCGATTGCGGTTATTGTGGATTTTGCGGCAATCCAAAAAATTGCTTTTATTCTATTTTGGTGTAATAGGCGCACAACTAGCTTAGCGGTAAAAAAATATAAAAAAAAACGTTGATTACGCTAAACCGGTCAAAAAAAAAAATTGCTAAGTGTTTGTCTGGGTAAATTCGATTTTTGATCTTGCCCCGTTATTGATCATGTTATTGATGATATTGCGTTGCTTTTTAAGCGTGGAGCTGAATTAGAATTAGATAAATTATTATTTTTTTTGCAATTTAACACCAAAAAATGTGAAGCTTAAAAAATCAACAACAAAGCTTATGAAATTGATTAGCATGCCTAGCTTTTTACAACAACAAAACCACTGTTGCCTGGCTACATGCTGCTACTTTCAATAGCAAATTACGCGTTACAAAACGATCATTTCGCTGAGGGCGATTGTTCACTGTGTAAGCAAATGTGGTAATTAAATCTATAATTCTGTATCATAAACCTAAAATTTCTAAACATACGTAGATATAAGAAAAATGCATGTCAGAAATTATAGAAATTCCAAAGAGTATCAGATTACTTCAAAAAATTTGCTGTAAGCAAACAACAAGTTTGCTTGCGGTTGAATTTATTAGTTTTAAAAACTCGCTTTCTTCGTTTACCTGGCTTGTTTTTCAAAAAACATTAAGAATTGAAAATGTTTTTCCAAATTTGATCTAAACTTTTCTTGTAAAACTTCTCAACGATGATATAAATTAATTAAAACATGTTTGGGGATTTGTCTTTTTAAACATATTTAAATTCTATTGAGAGTTTAAATAAAGACGAGAAATTTTTGAAAACTTAGCGAAGTTGAGGCTGAAAAACTTTTTTTATAGTGTTTTGGTTGTTCATTTCATGTTAAAGATGAGTTCTTTTGGTTGTAAACATCAAAAATTCTTAACAGATTCCAATGAGTGCTGGACTTAACGATGTCCAAGCCCAACCCAACCTTTGTCTTAACTTAACCTATTGAATATATACGTAAAAGTAGACACAGGAAACAAGAACCTCTGGAACAACTTTTTCATTTTTCATTAAAAATAAACGTATTACGTATAGTTCTTGTTCACAAGCTAAGTAAAATGAAATTAAGGCAAAACTATGTAGGCCTAAAAACAAAAAATTTTAACTGTAAATGATACAAAAGATTTGAAATTAATTTTTTACAAGATCTTATAAATTGATTACAATTTTTGTTTGGTGCTTCTGACTGCTTTCCTAAGCATATCTGTCAGTTAGGCTTTTTTGCTAGTTTTTTGGGTTTTTCTTTTATGCTTCTAAGTTTTTCACAAGCATTTCGATGAAATTTGTTTATTGCTTTAAATAATTTTTAATTGAAAGTTGCGAGCAACAAAGAAAAGAGTTTTAGCATTATTTTTTAAAAAATATGTTTGTTTTTTATGTTTGTTTTGTTTAAACAGAATCGACATAAAACTCTCAACGACAACAACAATCAATTAAACAAAACATTGAAAAAGAAAAAAGCTTCTCCATCCGCAAAGCGACGTAGCAGGTGACGTCAAATAAAGTGCTTAAGTTATAAAAATGCAGCTAGCCTGGCTCTCAACAAGTACACTAGTTCTATTATTAGTTGCTATTGGTCCAGAGCCGCCTTAAAAACATTACCATCCCACAGCAAATTGTTGCCCCGGGGCCTCTAAGTATAATTTAAAGCTTATACTGTTGCTGGGTACTATTTATTTATGACAAACCAGGCCATTTAACATGCACTGAATGCCATAGCTTTCGATTTTCTACCCTCTTGTGTAACCAAGAAAATAATAATCGGGCCCATGCGCGGAAACTGGACTGCTGTTTGCATGAAAAAAATTGGTGAAGCATCTACGACTACGTGAGTTAGACCCTGCACAATAAAAAGTTTATTGCTTAGAGTGCAAGGCAAACAAAAAAACAAATTTTTTTAGGTTTTTAGTGAATTTTTAACTTAGTGATCGACACCAGGCAAACAAATAATTTTTTGAAGTAGTTTCTTCACACTTATTTCACTCAAATTTTATAAATTATTATTGTTACAATTAGTAAACCAATAGAAAGATATTGTGAAAGAGAGAATGTTTTTTTAATAATAAGATAATACGTAAAAAACCGTCTCCGACAGGTATTATACTTCAACATCGTTTTTATGCAAAGCCTCAAACTATATATTTTCAATAGAGCTGACGGTGAATCAATAAAAATATGTGAATAACTTTAAACATATGAATGTTTAAGAAAACTTTTAAGCTTATATCGGCATGCCTTTCATGGAATGTTCTTCAAAATTGTGCGAGGCATTCTATAGTTTTGCAACTTCAGGTTGTACAAAAATCTCTAATAAGAGGTTTACCACTAGATCTAAGTGTAGCAGTCATTTTTTTTGTTTGAACTTGAATTATCTTTAAAAAATGAGTTAATCGGATGATAAAAATTTTTGCATTGGTCTTTATCTCTTTGAATTAAAAAACTGTGATTGAAGCCGTTTTGTATTTAGAAATTTGTCATCTTAATCTCGAATCAATTTGTTGCTGAGATATCACATACATAGTTTCTTTTAAGTGGCCAAGATTTATCACTAAAAAGGAATTAACGGGCACAGAATTAATAGCACATCAAGTCATTTGTTGCATGATTTAGCTTAAGCTTTGACAACATAAATGTCCTAAAGTTTACAATTACGCCCAGGACAACAAAAAAATTTAGCTTCCGTAGATAAAAAAGTGAAAACGAAGCGCTCTTTTTCAAAGGTATCTTTTAAAACAAAGCGCCAAACAGAACCACTGCCAATATAAGCAGGGCACAATAGATAGCAAATAATGGAACGGACGAACTGTCTTTTTACATTTTTTTAAAATGACAGCATTTTCCATTGTTGTTTTTTTCAAACTCTTTTGAAGTCATTAATTAATTATGTAATTATTACCTCGAAACAAGTTTATAATCATAACTTTTTGTCGTAGGTGCAAAGTTTTTTGTTCTCTTTTAGTAATTTATCAGTCTTTGTGTGACATGCATTTAAATCAAATACTACAGCCAACTCAAGACAACAGTAGCAAACTGTAGAGCAGAAAAACACACTCGTCCTATGAAACAGTCATAAATTTTTTTTTTAAATTTCAGTAAGTTTTTTAAAACTCTAATTTAATATATTGCGCTAGGGCTAAAAATGCTGGTTATAAATTATCATCACCCTGACTTATACGCAGCCTACTGAAAGTAAACAATTTTGACTTGGTTGATAAGTAGTCGAAAGCGTGTTCGATTTACCTCGACTAGGTTTCAGCAGTAATGTTGTGTATACAACACACTGTTTTATCAACAAGTTTCCATTTCAAACTGTTAAGTTTATGTCCAAAACTAATTAAAACTAAGATTATGACTCATACAACAAAAAGAGAGAGAAGTTTTTCATTTAAAACCAAGAGTCCCGTTTCATCTTAATGATCTTTAGCAAACATTTGTTTTCGTATTTATCTCAGCTTTTCATCACTGGTAAGAAACTGAAACGAAATTTTCAACTGCATGACTTGTCGACTTTTTGTGACGCTTTAACAACTCTGTCTGCTGGTGGTTATCAGATAAAGAAATCTTAAGTTTTTTTTAATGAGTCACAAACGTTGATGAATTCTTTTTTACAAAATTCATGGTCGTCTCCCTGGTTAAGCTTGTGTTCGATTTCCCTATAGGTCCGGGATTCGAGTTCATTTAAGGTGCATCTGGTTGAGCAATAGAAAATATTTTCTTTTATAATTACTTTTCTATGTGGCTCATTGGTGCACCAGACCAAAATATTTGAAGGGGCGAAACAATTTTGCGCGAATTTTATTTAAATTTATAATTTATATATTAGAAACATAGGTGCACCAGACAAAATATTTGAGGACCAAAACAATTTTTCCCGAATTTTAAGCGACGCTTATACGAAACATACATCATTCTGTATAGAAGCCCCCTATGTAACAAAAATTAAATGTGAAGACTTTTCTTGTCCTTATTCATTTTTTTAGCTTTAAAAGGAGCAAAAACAAAAAATTGCAATGGAGGATCTTCCGTCATAATTATATACATCTTTTTTTAAATTGAATCGTGTTTTAAAATGGGTATAAACAATACTGACCAAAATACGCAAGCTCAGGGCCCGAAAAAAATCTAGCTCTGCTCAAATTTTGTAGCGTCTTCGCCCCCCTGTCGCCCTCTTTGTATGCCTACGTTAAGAAATATATATATAACTTTTAACTAAACATCACTAGCTATCAAATCTTTGGTAGGTAAAAGGCTATGTAGAGTAGTCCATAGAGCTGCTCCTTTTAATAGTAAGTTTTGCAATGATAATATGTTTCATTTCCAAACGCAATTTTCTGCTCGGTTTTAGCAAAACCACTGATGATTTTCTGTTATTGTTCTAATAGGTTACGATTGATGGCGTTTTTAGAAGCGAAAAAATCTGCCAGCCAAGTTGAAGAATCTACCTTACCGTCTACAAGTCAAAATATTAAAACTATTAAAGAGTAAGAAAAAACAACTTTAAAATATAAACTGAAGAAACAAAAATTGAAATTTTTTGGAATTATGTCATGAATTGGCTGATTTTTTTCTACGCAGTTGGTTTAAAATACTTCAACTGTCATAAACTCAGCCCAGCAAATCATTTAATATGTTAGCGTTGCGTTTTCGAAGAAGTCACTTTTTGATTGATTCGTGTTCATTGCTTGACAGTGTAACATAGAAAACCAAAAAAAGATTATTTCTTTGAGAAACGTGTTTAAGTGAGAAAACGATTGATTTGGCTTTTCAACTTAACTAAATACGTTAATTTTTTCTACAAGAACATCAAAAGATTGAACAATCTAAACAAAAACATGAAATTTAAACCCAATAATCAGTTGATAAGAATTCTTTTAGCTCATTAAAAACTAATTCGAAAAATAGCAACTTGTGGCTACGTAAATTAGCTTTGCAAGATTACTTACTGGATTACTTACTTTTGTACCTAAACCAATAAAACCTAACACTTCTAAAAAGTTATTTTAATCAATTATTTTTACTACAGCAACAAAAAAAAGGGATTTAAAGAAAAATATTTTTAGTGTTGATGGAGATGTCGCTACAATCGAAAACTCGGAATCTTCCGGTTTACTCTCCACCGACTTGCATAAACAATCTGAAAATGCTTATATTGAAAACACCAACTAATTATTTTAAATAATGTTTGTTTATATATTTATATTTTTAAACGTTTTTTGTATTTTCAATAAACAGACTTTATTAGGCTTTGTCATTTTAAAGAGTCGGCACGTTAGTTGGCAAACTAAACTTAGGAAAGCATAAAATGCTTATCCAATTTATCAGTTTTGTAATTTTTTAAAAATATTTCTATCTTTACTTTCAAATTTTTGTATCTCTATTCGAGTCTAAATTGAAAAACGAAGGCAAAGCGAGTACAAATTTCATGTATAAATTCTATAACCTATCGAAATCATAATCGTGTTTATGACTTTGATATTGTTATAGCTGTAAGCGTGATGTTCTTTTAAAAGCAATCATAAAGTTTCGAAACTGGAAGTAATACGAGGTATATCATAAAAGTTCTAGGACTCTGCTTTCTGTGTAAGCTTTAGTTGAGCTACAAGACTATGTTAAGTGGCAGATGATTTTGTAGCTTCTTAAGAGTATTTAACCGCAATTTCAACTTACTGTAACATTTATTTACCATTTTAGGTGTGAAAGAAAATAGTTTATTTATTTACTGTCGTTTTATAATTTTTTTTTTTGGTAATTTAGTAATGACAACAGAACAACGAACCAGCCTCAAATTTCTAGTCCGTTTGGAAAATCTCTTGCTAATCTGGCTTGCTGAATAAAGTTATTACTGGTGATAAAACATGGGTTTTTGAGTATGACCCAGAGACCAAACCTCAGAGTCCCCATTGGAAGAGTCCTCAATCACTATGGATCAAAAAACAAGGCAGTCAAATTCCAAAATCAAGTTCATGTTGATAGCATTTTTTTGAAGTCAGAGACATGGTCCATTATGAATCTTTGCCGCAGGGTCAGACTGTCTATCAGCTTGTTTATAAAAAGATCCTGCAACGCTTGCTTTGCTCATAATGAACCATGTCTCTGACTTCAAAAAAATGCTATCAACATGAACTTGATTTTGGAATTTGACTGCCTTGTTTTTTGATCCATAGTGATTGAGGACTCTTCCAATGGGGACTCTGAGGTTTGGTCTCTGGGTCATACTCAAAAACCCATGTTTTATCACCAGTAATAACCTTATTCAGCAAGCCAGATTAGCAAGAGATTTTCCAAACGGACTAGAAATTTGAGGCTGGTTCGTTGTTCTGTTGTCATTACTAAATTACCAAA
The DNA here is from genome assembly GCA_963680785.1 of Diplosoma virens. Taxonomy (NCBI): domain Eukaryota; kingdom Metazoa; phylum Chordata; class Ascidiacea; order Aplousobranchia; family Didemnidae; genus Diplosoma; species Diplosoma virens. Next base: position 17,386,712 of record OY796892.1, read on the forward strand.
AAAAAAAAAAAATTATAAAACGACAGTAAATAAATAAACTATTTTCTTTCACACCTAAAATGGTAAATAAATGTTACAGTAAGTTGAAATTGCGGTTAAATACTCTCAAGAAGCTACAAAATCATCTGCCACTTAACATAGTCTTGTAGCTCAACTAAAGCTTACACAGAAAGCAGAGTCCTAGAACTTTTATGACACACCTCGTAAAAATGTAGGCATGATAATTTAATGGACAAAAATAGGTACGTAAAAGCCTTTTTTGTTGTGCAGATAGACTGAAAGCAGCAGCTATGGTAAAAACCTACTCCTATGTACTAAACTAATTTTAGCGCAGAAGTCTGTGACCATTTGTATATTCTCTATTTACAGTATCCTCCTCAATTGTAGGATAAAATTGGAGGCGTTATACTTGGGAGAACCGTTAAACAATTACCCCGACCTGCTTTTGGAAATGCCAAGATAGGCTACTGCTGTCCGGTTGAAATTTTTTACTTGTTTTTCTATTCAGTAACATGACTAAAATTTAGAGCTCCTGGTTAAGAACGCCAAGCAGTAGAAAGTGCCTTAAAAGTACCTTTCCCACAGACACTACAAAATAACGAGAGTTGGCCTATCAATTGCTTATCTTACACCATCAATACGACGCTCCTCCCTACCTGGCCACACTTCCGAAGATGTCCTTCAAAATCCAGCAAATTATCTTCTTTGCCCTCAAAGTTTTGTTTGTAACTTAACTAATTTGACTACGGCAAATAGTTAAGTTTCTTGTAATCAAAAGAAAAATAAATAGTAAACTACACATAGCTTCCGCATGCCAAGATACAGCTGTTGGCTTTAATTTTTATTTTTATATGAAAATACTTAGAGAAGGCATACAACCGGATACCAAGTGAGGAGTTGTGGGATAGTTTAAGAAAGTCAAACGTCTCGAAAATATATCTAAAATAATACAAGATATGTATGATTGTAGCGCAACAACAGTTGAGACTTATATTGGTGCAACAAAGAAGTTTTGCGTCAAGTTTGGATTGTACTAAAGATCAAAGCCCTGATATAGGGGAGAACAGGGAGGGGCATATGCCTCGGGGCGTATTTTTTCGAGAGTGGGAAATTGTGTAATAGGCTACTTTAAAATTGTAAAAACTTTTTTATAAAGTTGAAATGTCTTGAAACGTGGATTGGCAAAAGGGGGGCGGCAATTATTAAGTGACTGAAATGACATCAACTTTAATTTTTAACGGGATTTTATATTTTAAAAAAATTTTGTTAAAATACGCTCATTGTTTAAATAATATAATCTATGAACTTGTTTCGGGGCCTAATGGGCTATATATACCATCACTTACTCATACTTTAAATAGACTCTATTCTTAAGATTACAGTTTGTATTAATAGCCATATAAAAAAGTAGGCTATATGTTTATGTATAGGTACCCAAGCCAAACCAAAATACCATATTAAAGCAAAATTAGAACAAAATTTCATTATTCAGCTTATGCCTAATTAAAACAAATTAATTTTTGCTCCTTTGAATTTAAAATTTTGAATGCCATGATTACATCAATGACATAAATAGATTTGTAATCTTATGCGCTTACGCTTAGATGCTGTAATTTCTACAATTCTGCTGCCTAAAAACGTACAGAAAAAAACTTGTCGCAGAGATGATGAAAAGCAAATAATTTGGTGTCATGTGTAATTCTAACCGGGAGGTTTCACATCAGAACCAGCATCCCTTAGTTGTCCGTCATGCAGTACCAAATGTAACAAAAATAATTGTTTAAGAAACATTTCTTGGTTTCATGAAGTTTCAGAAAAAATTTTGAGTGTATCATTAAAAGAATTCTTAATGGATTGAAAGCTACAGCACTAGACATGAACAAATGCAGAGCTATTTGTTTTGAGAATGCCAGTGTTAAGTCAAGAGAAGATACAAGGAATTTGCATCGGCTATATGAAAAAAACAAAAAAAAGTGTTTATTACTCTTGACTCGCAGGAAAGTATTGGAGGCGCTAATACATAGGGTAGGCAATTACCCCGACCTGCTTCCGGAGATGCCAAGATATTGCGGTCCGCTTAAAATTTAATAAAGATATGACTAAAATTTAGAACTGCTTGCCAAGACCACCAAGCAGGGGAAAGTGGCGTAAAGTGTCTTTCCCAAAAATGCGACTGAACGGCGCGAGTAGATTTTGAACCGAGACCATATCGATCACAATCTCGGCGCTCTAACCACTCGACCACGTGATAAAATAAATAAAACACATAAATTGATGAATAAAATAAGACAAACTAATGAATAAAAACTGTTTTAGACTCACTAACATTGTTCAATGTTGTAAATAAAATTTTCAATTTTTTCAGCCCCAGTAGCCTACTATTAGATGCGAAAAATTTAAGAAAGTTACTGAAGTAACCTTAGAGAGTAGCAGTAATATTCGATGCAGTTCTAGAGCAGATGCTACTAACGCCTTGAAAGTAGAATTGCAGATATCCTGGAGGAAATATCTTTGACAAATAATTTTACTGCTGAATCGATAGCTGGCAGTCAAAATCTGCATCAAAATATTTTACAATTTGATTTCTTTGCCCAATGCTGAGAAAGATCGATTTGGCTCAAAAGGGTAGGCAGAGCCCTAAAAAAACATTTGCAGATGCTTATGAAGACCTTAATGCATTAGCACAATAACATGACTGAAAAAAATAGAGAAACAATTGCACTGGATGTAGTGAATAGAAGTTTCGAGATTCGTATAAATACCAGGTGGAAGATCGACAGTGAAGTGAAGCGAATTCACCGGAAGAAGCTTATGTCTAAAAAATTGGTCACTGACAAAGCACTTCTTCATTAATTCGATATGGTAAAGAAAAAGTATGAAAATAAAGAAATCAGCCGCTAATTATTCAAAGAAATGATGCCAGACTATCCTTTGACTGCGTCAGGATAGTCATCGGGAAAAGGTCAAGCAGGAAGAGACAAAAATTCCATAAAGTAACTCTTTTGGAAATTCGGTATTCCGACCAAGAATCATCCATTCCAAGTTTAAATAAGAGCATTGAACATCGAAAAAGATGTTTTATCAATTTTTTTTTTGGATAAGATATTTTCAATGTTATTTATCCATCTACAGTATATTCTATGAAGTTTGAAATTCAAATTTTATCAACTCTTTTTGATGTTGCTTCAAAGTTCTTTTCGATAAAATTTATACTATTTAATTCAACAAAGTCCGAAGTTGTAATTTTTCAACTGTTTTCTGATTGGTTCTTTTTCGATGTTCAATGCTCTTATTTAAACTTGGAATATTTATTTTATCGCTATATTTATCCTCCTGATTCGCAGGAAAGCGACGGAGGCGCTAATACATAGGGTAGGCAATTACCCCGACCCGCTTCCGGAGACGCCGAGATATTGCGGTCCGCTTGAAATTCAATAGGGATATGACTGTAATTTAAAACTGTTTCCCAAGACCACCAAGCAGGGGAAAGTGGCGTAAAGTGTCTTTCCGAAGGACACAACAGAATGGCGTGAGCGGGTTTTGAACCGAGGCCATGTTAATCATAAGCACAACGCTTTAACCACTCGACCACGCTGCCACCAATTGTTGATTCTTGGTTAGAATTTGGAATTTCTAAAGGAGTTATACTTCATGGAATTTTTATCTCTCCGTGCTTGGCCTTTCCCGATGACTGTCTTAACACAGTCAAAGGATAGTCTGGCATCATTTCTCTGAATAATTAGCGGTTGATTTCTTGATTTTTATACTTTTTCTTTACCAAATCATGTACCAATCTACTTATCGCTGCTATTGGCTATTCGGTTCTGGGGTTTTATATTTACCAGTGGCGTGCGGTGACCTCCGAGACTGGTCATGCAATTGGCATGCCAAAATCGGGTCATGCAATTGGGTATTTTATGGGTAGTCAATGAGTAAGACATGCAATATTTTACTGGTAGGAAAAAATTCTGTGTGAGATTCTAATTTTTAATCCTAATATTATGGTGTTTAAGACCAATTTTTGTCCTAGATTGAAGGTGATCTCTCTAAAAAAAAAAAAAGGTGATCACTTGAAATCGTTGCCAAGTAATGCACATTTTGTTCTAAAAATGCAGTCATCTTTAAAAAGGTCTTCGTCTCGGATTGCCCTCAGATTTCATCCCGAATAAGTATTATTTCTCATTAAATTCAACAATATCTACCTCATTGCGCAAATTTTCGTCATGCAATGCCTAAAAATTTGGTCATGCTATACAAATATATGGCGAAATAGTCACCAACCTCCAAGTAGCAATTCCAATTTTATTTTATGGTAAATTAAAATTTATCAAAACTTAATGAAGAATTTCAATTGGCCAAGAAAAGCTTAAAAATTTGGCTTTTCTTAACATTAAATTTAAATCTTTTATGGTTGATGGATTAAATGACGATAATACTAAAGACTTTGCGTTTAGTAAAGCAAAAACAATATAACATGTTTACAATTCTGGCGTCGTTTTGAATAAATTAAATTTAAAAATAATTCGAGTCACAAGGGGGGGAGCGGCACTAAAAAATTTGCTCTGGGGCGTCAGAAGTTTGTGCGGGCTTTTGCAAGGATCAGCATTGAGTTTTTGCAATTTGTTTTCGTGATGGACGCGGGTTAACAGATGGTATTCCTATGACGTCACACAAGAACATAATGTTTGCTGATGATTGTAATTGCGTAGTGAAAGCAGGGTAACAGTACAAACTAGTTTGTAGAAGTGGATACATGCTTTGGAGGAAAGGAAAATGAAAATTCGTAGAAAAACCCAATACATGACTCATGGCTGTGGATGAGAAAAACCATAGTTAATCAAATTTCTCGGGAGTAGGGATTAAGGAAGAATTTAAGTATTAGAATCAAACGTTCAGCGGTGTAACGGATGTAAGGAAGAATTTAAGTTAAAATACGCGCCCAAGCTGTGTGACATATGGCTAGACGAGGGCAATAAGTGTAATTTGCGACAGAAAGATATCAGCTAGAATGACAGAAAAATTGTTCAAGATGGTTGTGAGATTAGAAATGATGTATGCATTAAAAAGTGTTGCACTTACTAAAAGACAGTAAGCTGAGCTGGAAGTAGCTAAATGAAAATGTGGGAATTTTTTTTGTGAGTAACAAGATTAGACAAAATCAATTCGGGCGATAGGGCATGTGAAATAATTGCGTAATAAGCTGAGGTAGGAATACGAAGATGGTTGGTTATGAACAGAGAAAACAAGAGGACTTTGTAGGTAGTAGAATGTTACAGATGGGAGTTACCAGGCAAAATATCTAGAAGCAGACCTAAGCGAAGATGGATGAGATAAGTGAAGGCATGAAGGTATAGGACGTAACTATTAAAGATGCAAGTCAGGTATGTCGTCTTTGTCACGCGGCCCGCGAAGTCTTTCAGTGCTATCTTCAGTTGGCGCGCCCAGAAGTGAGCATTAAACACACGCCCTAAAATCTCAGGTTTGAATTTAACTGAATAGTTTAAGTCAAATTATGACCTTAACTCCAAAATATTGTATTGAAATTCCAAGCGTTTTTCAGCCTTCATTTTTGAACTCCGAATAAAAAATGCCAAGTCGGTAAAATTGACGAACGTTTGGTTTATAAACGCCACACTCATAAAAACGCAATTTTTCGGCAAAATATTTTTTCGTACAAAAACCAATCAACGTTTTAAATGCTTCGAAAAGAATGTCGAAGATATCGCCGTCGCTTCATGACCAGTTGTCGGGCGATATCTTGACAGGTTAGTCAGCGGTTGTTCGCCAGTTCCGACAAAACCGAGTTTCCAACGACGAACGTGACGCCGCCGACCAACCCCAGGTACTGGAGTGTGGTGAACATGTTCCACTTGGTCCAGAACAAGTAGTAGAGGATGAAAATACCTGAAAAGATGTTTTTGTCCGTTGCTTCGACATTTCTACAGAATCATACTTTCTCCAGTTTAACTCTCGCGCGGGACCGGTAATAAACAAAGAAACACCAACGCACTGGAGAAAGTTGTTCAAGACATGCTGAAGCATGTTTAGGAGCCAGAGTACCAACTTGACGTGTGTCGTGTCACAGGCGGTGCGCATATTGAACATTTGTGAAACCTCTCATGAAATTCACGTGCCTTTGAATTTCTTATTTAAATTTTACAGAAATAAATCTTGTTTTGGTCAACATTAAACCTGTTGAATTTCATTTGATTCGGCTATGTAGTTTCTGTAATATTTACATGTCAAATGATGTCAAGTTTTTGAAACACCCTGCATGTCAATTTGCTTGAAATGTATTTACTTAGTGATCCGTTATTAAATTGTCAAAAATTAAAATGTTTCAGAGAATTTACGAAATAGATTTAAAAAATTTTCAAAAATTTATTGGTAAGAAACTGGCAACTAACCTGTCAACCCAATGTGAAATATGATGTTCTTCAATGAAAACCTGAAGTTGCCAAGGTTTGCTCCGATTCTCATCCACTACACGAAAGGTTCAGTTATATGAATGCTGAGTAGGTTGTATAACTAATTTTTCAAAAATAACTCACAACCACAACAGCTTAGTTTTTAGTAAATTAACAACATATAGGTTTCTCGTAACTGTGAAATACACATACAGTAGGCTTTTTTGGTTACACCGTCTAGACCTGGGCGTCTCAAACTTTTTTGCTCTGTGCATTTTAAAAACTAAATTTTTGTGTTACCCCAAGATGTGTAGGCTAATTTTACTTTAATTTTTTCCTGTGGAAAACCACGCAGGTGCATGAAAAACCATGTAATAACGAGAAATGGAAATAGTAACCTAAAGCGAATTAACAAAATTACAAAAACCAGGTGTTCTCTTAAAAAAAGTCTTCACTCTGATTCAAGCTTTATTTTGCCGATTAAATACCTTAAATGCCTATTAACCTTAAGCAACAACGGTGCAATGACACTTTACCTTTTCTAGTTTTTGATTGTCAATAAATATTATTGTAAAAAAGCCAATTTCAAAAGCACAAAAAGGTAATTTGTTTCACATCCCCAAAATTTTTTTATGCGACCCACAGTTTGAGAAGCCCTGGTCTAGACCAGGGTTTCTCAAACTTTTTTATTCACGAAACACCTAATCTTATCATTTTAGCTCATGAAACACTCACAAAATTTTCTATGAACAAATTTGTCGAAAATATAAACGGACTTCAATTTTGCGCGTCAAAAAACTAAGTTACTATCAAAACAGAACGTCGTATATAAAGAATATAAAATTTTTTGAAAATATGTAGAGGTGATGCACTCATAGGGACGTACTTGCAAACCGTCATGCCATGTTCATTGTCCAGCGGAACACAGTTTGAGAAACGCTAGCTTAGACAAAATCAACAAACTGAGCTTGAAATCGCGTTTCAAAAAAAGAAATTAAATTTGAATTAAGTTTGTGGCTACAAGCTTTCACTTACGAGGACGAACAAAATAAGGATTGGAAACAGGCAAGCAATCGTGAAAGCCTGGGACACCAGTTGTGGAGGCCGCTTTTCCGGTGTCCGGAAGAGGTGATGAATCTCCGGTTTCGCTCGATATTGTTCGTCAAACGACGTTTTCGTTTTCTGTACTTCGTCGCCAAGTTGTAGAACTACATCACCCTACAATTACGTCATAAGCAACATGTCAACAATTGTGTTGATGAGACATGATCGCAAGCAAAAAAATAATATGCATGGGAAAGAAACTTGAGAATGAAGTGATTAACAACCGTGATCACCAAATCATAAATAGCAACTGTTACTCACGAAATTCCAAAACAAGGGATTGGAAATGGAAACGTCGCCGATAATGAGATGCATCGAGTATTTTCCCGAAACAGAGTTGAATTGATCACGACCTCCAGTGGCCAGGTCGACTTCAAACTTGAAAGTCAGATCTTTGTCGGGCTCGGCGACGAAGATAATTTCTTGGGCAGTTTTTTCGTGGACAAAACGAACAAACGCCTGTAATAAAACAAAAGGAGCGTTTGCGAATCGACTTTTTCAAGCACTCTCTTTATTGCGATTACTAATCAAATTGAAAATATTTTATGAAGTAAATCAAACAATTAGTTGACTCTTATAGCACCATACAATTTTATTATTCCAAAAAAATATCCTAACATTTACAAGAATTTTTAAAAAATAACGCTTTGATTATTTCAGCGTGGTCAGTTTTGGGAGATTTTACCTGATGTGGAGAAAGGAGCGATTTATCTTTAAGATCTTGAACTTGAAACTTCATGACGATTTTTTGCTGGTTGTCTGCCTTTAATTGGTTGGCTTTTTTCATAAAGTCAACTCTTCAAATTAAAAAAAAGTTTGATATAAAATAGAAACATTTTCCAACATCATCAAAGCATGAAGTTATAGAAATTCACAGCATAGATTTGTAAATAATCCAAGTAGGCCTTGGTTTGTGAGGGCTCGAAACACTCTGGAAAGGAAACTTACTTTTTCAATGTAGCGCCCGACATTTCCCTCTCAGCTGATCCGAGCTCAATGTTGATCAGGCCGATCTTGGTCGTGACTTTTATTTTGAACTGATATTCGCTCACACCAACCAGCTTCTTGCCGGTGGATTTAACTCTGGAAGGCACAGAAATTATACTTACTAACCGAAATTTACCAATTTGAGCAAAAGACAACTGCAGAGGTACCAACCCCAGACTTATTTTGACAGACTCGGAATCATCGATAGTGCTTTGGAATATTTTCTTTTTATAAAAGAATGAAAACAACTTCAACTAATTAACAAGTCAATCAACAAAAAATCTTTATTTTTTCCGAGGCAACAAAAACGCTTTGATCGAAATTTAAACCGTTAAGTTTATGCGAGTCCTAAACTACTAAACTAATGCTTGTGACATCATCTGTAAGTGTTTTGCTTGCCGTATAAAGCGTGCTAGAAACATCATAGAAACTAGAAATGAAAAAAGAAAAGAACTCACGCTAGGGATACGTCGTAAAATCCACTCTTCGGGTTTTTATCCCACACCATCAAGTCATAAGAACGCAAACCATCGAATTTGAAAGGAGCATTAGAGAGAAGCACAAGATTGTCACTTGACCGAGAGATAGACTCAGCTGATAACGACAACTTGGTAATAGGTTGACTGAAAACATTGACGACCGAGACCTGCAAAGACAAAAGTTGGAGGACGGTAATGCAAAAAATGGCGACGATCACACACACCCCCAGACGAAAATAAATATTGTTTAGCTTATAAGCTTTATACAACATATGCGGAAAGAAAACTTGTCAACCGCATTTTTTTACATCGACACGTCATAATCGATGAATCAATAATTCATAGATGGGGACTCGTTGTAAGTATGCTTGTTGAAAATAGAAACAAGTTAATTTTGTTGCTTTAATTATGCTTGGACCAGACAAAAATTTAATGTGGTTCTTGAACGAGCTTCTATTATTGTCTAACAAACTAAAAAAACTGATTTTCATACAGTGTTGCCTAACAAACTTAAGGTAAGATGAATTTTAGCAATTGAACTCTTCTTTAGATAAATTTTAGAAACTTCTTCACCTGCTTTCTAAGGTTTTTTGTACCTATTTTATTATTTTAAGTTTACCCACAGCGAAACAGCAAAGAAATAAACTTTTCATACCGATATTTTTGGATTTTCTTCCGAAATAGAACTTCCGGATGTGATTTCAGCTTTAGCAAGACTGATTTGTGAAGAAGCAGTAATTTTTCCAAGGGCAATTAACAAATGAGAAGCATCACTGGCTGAAGAAAGAGCAGTTTTGCCTCGTATTAAATAATTAGTAAACAAGACGATTTGCTCCTGCAATCACAACACAGACGTCGTTAATTATTTTTACATCACAAAAATATTCTGCCGCCACAACAATCACTTACATCAAGATTATAATTGCGTAACAGCACTCGCCCATCCGCGAGTTTAAGAATTAACACTTCTTCAATAAAGAGCGCTGTACAATTATTTAATTGTTTTCTTTAACGTACGCTAAAACGCGTCCCGAGTTGGCATTACTGGTCCCCGCAACATTGCGTCAATTGTCACAACGGTGGTGTGCCGTAGGCAGCATTACGTCATGCTTGACCAGTTTAAAAATCGAACACTGACCTTAATTACTGAAGTCACAATCAATCAATCAATCATTTATTTTGTTAGGCGGTAAGGAAATAACTATCCTGCTCTATGTTGATTTGGTGATTACATTAAATTAGTAATCAATAGCTGTTTAGCCCGTGTTTTATAGCTCATCATACCGGCTTGACAAATAACTTTGATTAACGTAAAAAAAAAAAAAAAAAAAAAAAAAACTTACATCAGAAATAAGCGGGGGTTGCTTGGAAATTTCACTGATTGAAAAAACAGCAGCTAAGAAAGAAGAAGTAACTTTCAAGTCGTTTTCAAAATGAAGATAGCGACCGTCAACTTCATCAGCTTGCGCTGCCATGTCCTAGAAAATTGGTTTTCATTTTAAGTATTTTAAACTATTGTAAATTAATACTCCGGAATAAAAACATCAACATGTAGATTACCATTTGATGATTATAGTAATTAAAATACAAAGTTTAAACAGTTTTATTACTTTCTATGTAAGGTAATTTTTATGTAAGGTAAGGTAATGTAGGTAAGGTAACCAATAGCAGGTGTTTTGCTATTATTTAGTAGTTAGTCATCTTAGTCACTCAGTGATCAGAAAAAGTTAGTCTTACCTTAGCATGTAATCTAAAAAATCATCAAACTTGCTAACTGTTCAACCATAGTAGTATTTGGGTAAAAGTTAGTCAAAACTGAATTATTTCTACCAGCTAGCATCTCTTGTTTCTAAATGTCAACATTGTACAGTGAAACACACTATCTCGGATCACAGGCCAAAAAATTTTAGTTACTATTACAAAGACGCCCTAATTTCACAAATAACTAGTTAAAAAACATCATTTGCTTTTATAATATTATATGATTTTTTTACAATACTTAAAAAATCTGGAAATAACTATTTAAAAAAGGCTGTAAAGAATTACTTTATAAAATGGTAAAAAAGTTACAATATAAACAAAGGTTATAAATATCTGGATATTTTTCTTAATAAAAGGCTATTCATGTTTCTAAAAAACTTAAAAAACAAACCTCAATGTCAGCTGATTTTAAAAGGGTTGCTAAATTGGGATTAGTCAGTCTTGAAGCAGCAAGCAAAACAAGAGTAGAACTGATGACACTATTATCTTCTTTAATAGCATTGAGCAAAGCTTTTGTCACAGCAGCATTGTCAACTGTAAAGAAGAAACAAAATAAATAATACTGTTTATAGTATACTAATCATGTTAACTGCTATATTGAAAAAGTAAAAAAATTAAAATAACTTGTTTACCTTTTTTGTTCAAGTTTTGCAATGTTGATACAGCATAAAATAATGTTCTTGCATCAGAGCTGTCAGCAATATAACTATTAACTAGTTTAACAGCATCATTTGAGAACTCATGCTAAAAAATAAACAGGTGTAAAATATTCTAGCGTTAAAAAAATTAAATTGAAAACAAGTAAACCAACCATACAAGATGTTTGAAGAGCATTGACAATTGTCGAAGCAAAATACAAAGAAGCAAGGGATTTAGTGTCACCTGCTTTTGCAAGCTGACAAGCAGACTGTAAAAAACATTTAAAACTCAGTAAATCATATGTACATATTTTAAGTAAAATATTTAAAAAAGTTTTTCACAAGAAAAACTCTAATCCTTATTAAAAACAAAAAAGCAAATAATCAAAGTAATAGCAGTGGCAATTTACTTTTGTTTCAGCAGTTCCAATAGCTCCTCCTTGTGAATAATGTTTCAATCCATGTATAGCATGATATGCAGTTTGAAGATCTTTAAATGGGGCCTAAAAAAATTGAATTCTTTATCATTATAAAAATATTTAAATATAGTTAACTGCTATAAGCTTGTAATTATAAAATGTTCATACTTTGTATATCACACTTGAGCAATTACAACTGGTTTCTTTGAACTATTATAGTTTAACTTGTATAGATGAACTTTTAAATGCAAAAAATTGGGTCTTAGTTACTGTTTACCATAACTAACCTTGCAGGTTTTGGGGATTTCCCAAAATTAAAAACTTATCCAGTAAGCTTGCCAAATATTTAATGAGAAACAAAAAAATTTACCTTAAAGTGATTTAGAATTTTTTTGATGTCTTCAGGAGTTAAAACTGATGTTAAATGAACACCTGCTACAATATGCAATGAAATGAATACAAGGAAGACTTCTAAAAAAACAAATAATTTTTGTTAACTTAATAGTATATATGAAGTTATAGAAAATTATTCAAGTTATTAAACATAGCTGTGGAAAAAAATTTAACAGAAAAAATTAAAACTAAAAATGTAGAATATATTTTATGGGTCTCTCCAAGAAGAGACGGTAACTGTTGTTTGTCGGTGAAACTAACCCAGAATCCCCTACAGCACTAAGAGGCAATAAAAAAGAAACCAAGAAAAAAACAATCTCTCAAGAAACAATAGTAACCACAGAGGGATTCCAGGTTAGTTTCACTAACAAAACACTAATTTTAGTTTCAGTAAAAAAAGTCGCTTATTGAAGAAACATAAAAGATCAAGCTTAAAAAATCAAGCTTGTATGCAAAATTGTTACGAGGGTCAGTCAAAAAGTAATGAGCCCTGTTAACTTTAACCGCTTTAACCTTCATATTTTTTCTAGAAATTTTAAGGGTGTTTAGTAAATTTACTGCTTTAAAGATAAATTGTAAAAAAAAATTGTTTCAACGTGTCCACTTTTGGTATTGTGTTTTGGAAATGACGTCATCACTGGATGTCCGTCAGAAGCAGAGAGCTGTGATTGAATTTCTTGTTTCGGAAGGGGAGCTACCAAAACAAATTTTCAAAAGATTGGTAAATGTTTATGGAGATGCTTCATTAGCCTACAGCACTGTGAAAAAGTGGGTATCCAGGATTAAACACGAAGAAGATGATCCAAGTTTGAGTAGCCTCCAGGACAGACCAAGAAGTGGAAGACCATCTTCTGCAGTCAATCCTGGAAACAATGATAAGGTTGAGAAATTGATTAGAGATGATCGCAGAATCACTATTGATGACATTGCTGAACGTGTTGGAGTTAGCCATGGAAGTGCTGTGAATATTGTTAATGAGCTAGGCTTTGCAAAGGTTTGTGCCAGATGGGTTCTGAGGCAACTTTTGGATTTTCACAAGCAAGCCTGTTTTGAAGCTTGTTCGGAGCTTATTGAGTGTCACAGAAGTGACAAAACTTTTCTCAGCCGTATAGTGACAGGAGATGAAACCTGGGTTCATCACTATGAACCTCTGTCGAAAAGATCATCCATGGAATGGTGTCACCCCACGTCCCCAAGAGCCAAGAAATTCAAAAGTCAACGTTCAGCTGGAAAAATTATGGCGACTGTGTTTTGGGACATTGAAGGAGTGATATTGGTAGATTTTATGCCTAAAGGTACTACCATCAACTCAGATGCTTACATTGACACTTTACGCAAACTGAAAGTGAAACTGAGAAGAGTACGACCTCACCTGGACATGTCTAAGGTCTTGCTGCAACACGATAATGCCAAACCCCATACCAGTCTCAAAACTCGTGAAGTGATTGCTTCTTTTGGATGGACGACGGTAACCCATCCCCCATACTCACCCGACCTGGCACCATCTGACTATCATCTTTTTGGACCATTGAAAGAAGGAGTTAGGGGGCAGCACTTCACTAGTGATCAAGAAGTCAAGCACGCTGTAAGAAACTGGTTAAAAATGCAGCCTGCTGACTTTTACAAGGCTGGCATAGTGTCCCTTGTTCATCGATGGACAGTTGGAATTGAAAAGTGCAGAGATTACATTGAAAAGTAGAACTGAGATCTCCTATCCCTGGGCTTTCTTTTGATGTATGACTTTTGATTTTATTGCAACAAATATGGCCAGGAGAGACTTGGGCTCATTATTTTTTGACTGACCCTCGTATAATAAAACAGTTTTATTATGTTTAAAGTGCATAATAAGATTTAAAAGTTATAACACAAACTTCCATTTCACCATCTTGTTTACTATTCACTGTGGCGAAATAAAATGATTAAACCAAGCTTAAAAAATCAAGCTTGTATGCAGGATTGTTATAATAAACAGTTTTATTATGTTTAAAATGTATAAGACTTAAAAATTATGATGCAAACTTTCTTATGAGAATCTTGTTCATGGTAAACAGTGGCCATTCACTATTCACCAGGCGAAATAGAATGATAAAATCAAGATTACTATGAATTGGGTAAAGTGTTGAAACAAAAAACAGATTGGAGTGGTAAGACCATGGTGGGACCAAAATTTTTTTAAGAGAAAAAAGAAATAAAGGATAAAGAGCAGTCGTGAGAAAAACAGGAAATCCCCTTTGGGGATTTTACCACCTAAAATGTCACCACAGTGTATAGTAAACTAGACCCAACCTTATAAAATTTTAATTACATTTTCCCTCACAGACATAAAAGCTTAGCCTAGCAAAGTAGTTTAATTATCTAACACAATTACAAATTTTCAATATTTAATGTTTGGTTCTCATTCACTATTTGTTAAGTTTACTTCATTACCTTTGAATTTTAAGAAATTAGCAAAGTTTGCAAGGTAAATAATAGCAAACAGTGAATAAGACCCTTATGCTTTCATGCACTTATCAATAAAAACACTTCAAACTCAAACCATTATACAATAACCATAATGGTAAAAATGATTCAATTCAACTTAAAATTAGATTAAATAATATAACATTTTTTATTTTTAAAATCTATACCAAAATTAGTTTCAAATTCTTGCAAAAAAAAAGTTGATAAAAATTTAAAAAACAAGACTTAATATTTGCAAATTACAATCACAACAGAAAACATTTTTAATTCATTGGCTACTGTTAAGCCACAAAGTTATTTTATAAAAAATGTACAAATTAACTTGTTTGTTTTTATAAAGTCAATACAATTACAGCAAAGTTGAATTTTAACAAACAGCATAGCCTTGACCTGTTCGTTAAAAGGATCTCTTCGAGTCTACAGAAGAGATTTTTCAATGAAAGTAACCAAGAATTCCCCCTTCAGCACCAGGATTAAAAAAAGAAACCATGTGTCAAAGAATCTCTCAAAGAAGTGTTAGTAACCACAGGGGATCTGAGTTAGTTTCATTTAAAAAAATTGCTTATGGTAACCCAATTAAAAAAAGTACCAGTATCAAAGAAAAGAGATTTTAAAAAAATAACATATTTCTAATAACTTACCTTTACATAAAAGCATGATAAATTATTATAACAGTTTAACCACCTAAAAATTTAGAGCATATTAAATGATTAAATAATATCTAAACTTAAATTTTAATCACACGCTCGTCACTGATAGTTTCAGACAAAAATATACCGGTACATTATTTTATAGAAACTATTTAAAGACCTTTAATAAGTTGCAGGTTATAACTTTGGTTAATAAATGTTTTTAAACATGTTCGATAGCTTTTCGTAAAAGAAGCCTAATTACTTTGATAAGCAAAAGCACTAGCATACAGTTTTTGCAATATGCGCTTCTACATATTTTCACGCCGGTTTAATTATTCGCTACAGCGACTGGCAATGACGAGAATTTTACTATACGTGGCGTCCTGCAAATAGGATTTGAAAATTTTAACACAGGAGTCGATACAATGTAAAATATCCAATATGAGCAGTTAAGAAAAAATTAAACGGTATAAAATTATTGAAAGAGGCAAAAATCTGTAGTTTAAGAAAAAAGTGGGTCATTGCAATATTATTAGTTCTAAGTCTGGTGTAGCAGTGTTGCAATCAGCTAAATTGACTACAACGTGGCCCGGGGGAACTCCAAGGCCTTCACTAACTCCACTTCCCAGAATTTTAACTATACCAAAACCAAATCTTTATTCCAATTCAACTTTAAACATAAATCCAAAGAACAACGGCACAATTAAAATACAGTACAGTTTGGCAAATTAAAATAGTGATGGCTCTTCCCGGCAACTAAAACCATAACTGAAGTCAATAACACGAAGTCAAAATCCAAAGCGATAACTAAAGGAAAAATCACTTATTTTACCAAAAAACCTAATGTATCAAATAAATGCAAAGGCGCAGACTATTATAACCTAAGTCAAAGGCCGGGATCAGGGGCGTGCCTGGGGGGGCTATAGGGGCAGCCGCCCCGGGCAGCACGCTGTAGAGGGCAGCAGATTCAAGCTGTAGAGTTCGCGTTATTTCACATGTTTTTCTCGATGTGTTTCTATTTAAGTAAAAGCTGACATTACGTGCGTGTATAGTCTTGCTATAATTTTCTACTTTTCTATAATTTTATTTCCAATATTCTATAATAATTTACCTTTCTATAATAATTTACCTTTCTATAATTTTATTTCCAATATTCTGATTCTAACACACATTGGTTATGTTTGATTTCAGTACGACAATTACTGCCAAACACGACGGTTGTGTACAAATTCTATGGCTTAGTTCGTATTATTGCATCACAATATCGTTTTTCTGTATAGTTGTTTTCTGTTTTATATCATTTGTTTGTATAGTTGTGTTCTGACTTACGTGCTAGTTAAGTAAGCTTAAGCTCTAGTTTAGTAGCGTGTTTAGTTTTGAGTCGTTTTGTTATTTATTCTTTTATTTTGCAGACAAACGATTTTGTCATTTTCGTTATGTATATTAAATAATATAATTCCGAAAATGAGTCACATTTTTTCAGGTTGGTTTTACTTATACTAGTCTTCGGTTTTGATTTCTTGTGTAGGTTGATTTCTCCTAATTTGATCCCATGGATGAAACGAATACAACCAAGCGGGGCTGAAAATCGCCGCAAGAAAAGGCTCAGAGAAGCAGAAGATAATGTCATGAGAGGCTCTTTAGATGTGTGGGTGAAAAAGCAATACGTGGCAAAAAATCAATCGGATGCTAAAAATCATGAACCTGTGACTGTCGTCCAAGATGGTGTCAATCCAGTTAACACAGAACTTGACATTGGTGGTGATAATCAGGATGAAAATTCGTCACAAAAATCGATTTCAGTTGACGCTGATGATTTTTGCTGAGGTGAGTGCTAATGTTGAGGCGAGTGCTGTCACTTTGAACGATGACGCTGAAGGTAACAATAACGATGAAGATTTTTTTGAATTATTTCGTGACCACGACTTTGGGCGTTTAAAAAAGCCGATTTTCACTCATTTAGTGAAATGCTTAGTTCAGCAAGGACCAGACAATTTCCAACACAAAGAGAAGGTCCTTTTGCTAAAAAAGAAGGAAGATCTCTTTCTAAGCATTGGTTTGAAACTTTGTCAAGTAATGGAGAGCGTTTGCAGAGAAAATGGCTGATATATTCACCATACCAACAAGCAACCTTTTGCTTTGTCTGTTTTTTATTTTCAAGATGTGAATCAAGTTTTTGTAACGAAGATGGATTTAGCAACTGGAGAAAGTTGAATCCTCGAATTTATGAGCATGAAAGAAGTCCTGGTCACAGAAATGCAATGCGTGAATATTTGGATTTTGCAGCAAGACTTGAAAGACTACGCGTAATTGATTATGAACTCCAAAAGCATATTGCAAGTGAGAAAAAGAAATGGCGACTTATTGTTGAACAAATTGTCGATGTTGTTTTTCTCCTTGCAAGACAGAATATTGCGTTTCGAAGTCATAGAGACGAAGGAGTTTCAAAGTTGGTTAACGATAATGTTTTTGAAACCAATTCTGGAAACTTTTTGGAGGTAATCAGACTTTTGGCAGATTATGACGTTGTTTTGTTTAAACATTTACAGAATGTGAGGAATAAGCCCAACAAAGTCAACTATCTGTCGAATAAGAGTCAGAATGAAATAATCAATCTTATTGGCAGTATGATTAAGAAGAAGATTATTTCCGAAGTAAAGAAAGCCAAATATTTTACTCCGATGTTAGATTCTACTCCAGATATATCACGTGAAGATCAAATTGCGGAGATTTTGAGATACGTTCACATCAATGAGAATAAGGATGTCGAAATTAAAGAAGTTTTTCTTGGGTTTTTTCAAGTTTCTGAGAAAAACGCCGCTAGCTTAGTGGAAACGGTGATTGAGAAGTTGAATGATGATGGAATTGACTTAAATAATTGTCGAGGACAAGCATACGATAACGCGGCTGTATGAGTGGTGTACGAACTGGAGTACAAAAATGAATTTTGGAAATCAATCCTCAAGCCCAGTTTATCAATTGCGAAAACCACAGCTTAAATTTGGCGTGTGTTCATGGAGCTAAAGTTCATCCAACAGTGGTTACTTTTTTTGGTATTATGGACAAAATTTTTGTTTTCTTTTCATCTTCGACAACGTGTTGGGAAGTACTGAAGTCAAAGGTTAAGAAAACAGTCAAGAAGCATTGTGAGACCAGATGGAGCTCGTATTACAACGCAGTTGAAGTCATCCAAGAAAATTTTGACGAAATTATATCTTGTCTTGAGCATTTTAAAGGTGGCAAATTTTCAAGTGAGAAAAAATCTGATGCCTATTTACTTCTCCTTTCCTTGCAGCAATTTGTTTCTCTCTTAAAATTTTGGTGCCCTATTTTGTCATCAGTGCAGAGAGTGACAAAACGTTTACAAGATCCCAAGATTGATTTAATTCAGGCAAGTAATGATCTTGATGGGCTCAATAGAATTATTGAACTGAAATCTGAAGACACTATTAAGAATGCAGTCAGATCGGCATCAGAATAGTGTGAGAAGTGGAATGTGCCCTTGGCAAGAGTCAGGCGAAGAAAAATGATGCCTGGAGAGAGTGTGAAAGATGATGGTTTATCAGCAATTGAAGAAATGAAAAGAATAATGAATGAAATTGCAAACAGACTGAAGACCGAACTTTCAGAACGCTCAGGCCGCATTCGTAGGCTCGCTGACAAGTTTTCCTTCTTAGTAAAGCTGGACTCAATTGATGTTGAAAAGATGGAACATTTGAAAACCTTGAAACAACAGTGCCAGAATTTTGCTAACCATTTTGAGACTGATGTGAACTTATCTTTCCTGTACGAAGAAATCGTTGATTGCCTTACGCTTTTCCGAAGTGGAAAAAGAGCTTTTCCAAAAAATGCAAAAGATTTTCTTGCTTCATTAGTTGAGCTTGGCTGGGATGTTTTTCCAACTTTGTGCATTGCATATCGTTTATTACTCACAATTAACTACTCAATTGCTAGTTGCAAACGATCTTTTTCAAAGTTGAAACAGATACAAACATATTTGAGGTCTTCGATGTCAAATCAGCGCCTGTCAAGTTTATCGCTGATTAGCATCGAAAAGAAATTCCTGACAAGCGAGGTGAAAGAAGCTGTCGTTCAGACATTTGTTGATAGCAAAGGAGCGATTGGACATCGAAATAAGTGACTTGCTTTTTGTTAATAAATGAATTTGATCTTATACAAGTGAGTTTGTTGCTTAGTTTATTCATTCTCATTAATTTATTCATTCTCATGTATAACAACATCTATAATTTGTTTATCCCCCGAATTATTTTTGAAGTTAGGTATAAGGAGCATCATTATCAGAACTCGCCCTGGGCAGCAGAAAAGTTTGGCACGCCCCTGGCCGGGATGAAACCAAGTTCGATTCCCATAGAAGGTATGAATAGAAAGTTAATTCTCCAACAAGCAGAATGTCGAATTGAACCCTAACCTTCGTAAACTCATATTAACTATTACTATTTTTTAAACCTGAACCGGAACCTTATTTTAAACAGTTCGACGCCTTGGTTCAACCTCTACAATTTCTTGTGAAACTTTACCTTTTTTGGAAAAAATGTGCAAAGTTTGAAGAAAGTAAATTAAAAGCTAATAGTTTTTTGATGCACTTTAAGTAATGGTTTTGAATGTAGGCTATTGTAGCTCAGTTAAATCCAGTGCTTTTTTTGTAATGGAACGCAGGGTAACGGTGTTCTCGCACCTTTTTTCGCTGGATTTCCAACTTGGAAAGTAACTTAAAAGTAAGTTTTGAAAATTTGATGTACTGTACTGTAATAATAAAAAGAAGCGAAATCGTCACACTTTGTTGGGATTCTGTTAAATGAGTCTCCCATGGTAGGTTACCTCATAAATGGATTTATAGCGTCATAAACGTATACATATTGTTCGTCTAGTCTAGCCTTCATTCTGATTACGCAAGTGCTCAGCAATAATTTAGCTGCTTAGCACGAGTTTAAGTTTGTAATTGTGTTAATAAGCATAATTTTTTTGGGCTAAAGTTTATCAACATAGGGGCGGCAGTTTATATTAGCGGAAATGAGCAGGGGTGGCAGTTTCATTGATATCCAGGGCGGCAAGCTGTGCTTTTTAGGTTCCTAGAGAGTAGGCTATGCGTATTTCAAGAACGAGCTATGCCATTTATCGCCCAAAATATATGTGATCTAAGTTTAAACGTACTTTTCTAACAGTAAACCTAACCCTGACCCTAATCTTTACTACGTGCAACTACGTGCGAATGCTAAAAATTTCTTTATTTAAAAAATCGTTGGTAAATTGATAATCTTTTTTTTATTTTTAGTGGAAAATTGTGATCCCAAATTTAAAAATAAAAAAATTACTAATTACTTCTCAACCACCGGTCCTGCAAGTAAAAAGGCAAGAATATTAGCAGACACAACGACAGAACACACGAAAATAACGACATCTGTTGATATTTCTGAATCTGATCTTGAGAAGCAAAGCCAAACTCCAAATGACTGGCCGGACTGCTGGACCTATGATCAAAAAAATGATTTTTGCTTGAAAAATGAATGGCTCTGTGTTTGCAAAATGAAACTTGGCTGTACACCCTGTAGTAAAGTTGGAATTCTTGGAGTTGAAACGAAAATGGGAATGAAACTTTTCAAAGAATGGGCCAACAATGAGATAAACTATTGTGGCAAAGATAGGAAGCAACAGCTGAGCTCACTTCGAAAAAAAATTTTTCGTCACAGAGAATCTGCCGCACATAAATCAGCATTGAAAATAGTTGCTGAAAGCGAAAAAATGAAACTTGAGAATGTTTTTTTAACGTCATTATCTAACGGAAAAAAAACAACTCAAAAAATTTTTCGAACTGCATATAAAGTAGCGAAGGAAAATCAATCATTCCATCATTTTGAAACTGAAATTGATCTGCAAGAACTGAATGGAGTTAAAATGGGTCGTATTCTTCATTCTACAAATGCGTGTATTAACATTGTTAATCATACAAGTGAAGAAATGAGGAAAACTGTGGTTAAAGAAATTGTTCAATCCAATAGTAAAATTTCATTGATAATTGAATAATCAACCACAATAAACAAAAAAACTACCCTCATAGTATATGTTCGATGCTGTATCGAAGGTGTAGGAATGAATTCACCGATCAATTTGTTTTTGGACTTGGTAGAACTTGAAAAAGTAACGGCAGAAGGAATATTTGATTCCTTACTCAAATGTCTTCACTCTCATGGGATGACAGAAGATTATTTAAAAAAATATTTGGTTTCTCTGGCTTGCGACGGCGCTGCTGTGATGTTAGGGTGTAAAAGTGGAGTGAAAAAATTGCCTTCAGAACGTTTTTCTTCTATTATAGTTTGGCATTGTGCTAATCACAGACTAGAATTAGCAGTAAATGATGCTGTCAAGAAAACTTCAGGAATAAATAGATTCAAATCATTTGTTGATAAACTTTACGTCATATACCATGCTTCGCCAAAGAATAGTAGAGAGTTATATTTATGTACAGAATTACTGGGGGCTGAGCTGCTGAAAATTAGAAGAATTTTAAGTACCCGATGGGTGTCATCTAGTTTGCGTACAGTTTTGGCTGTGTG
This sequence comes from Diplosoma virens, assembly GCA_963680785.1. NCBI lineage: Eukaryota > Metazoa > Chordata > Ascidiacea > Aplousobranchia > Didemnidae > Diplosoma > Diplosoma virens. Next base: position 17,408,564 of record OY796892.1, read on the forward strand.
GAATAATTTTGAATCCCTTGTGTATCATTTTGAAGAAGCAATGCAGCATGAAGCATGATCCTACAAGAGATAAAAATGATAAATGCACTTATGATGGCTTGAAAAGAAAAAGCACATTCACAGAATTTTTATTGGACCTAGGATTGATGTGTGACGCTCTCCAAGAATTATCAGAATTAAGTTTGGATCTACAGGACCGGAACATGGACCTGTACAAGGCAAATAAGAAAATAAAAATGCTGGTACAAGTTTTTGAAGAAAGAAGTGTGGACACTATTATAAATGCGCTGTTGCTGCTGTACGTGATCTTCGCTTACGTGGAGTTTTACTTCACGAAAAAGATTCAAGAAAGGATTTTCCCATTGACCCAAGTACATTTTATACAAAATTGAAAGAGTCAATCGAAAAAAGATTGCTTGGTAGCAAAGACGAAGAGTTGGCGTATTGGTCTCGCGTATTTGATCAAAAACATTGGCCTGAAGATGTTAATACTCAACTGACATTTGGAGAATTGGAAATTACAAACTTGTCAATCAGACTGCAACTAAATGAAAGAAATGATTCGTGGTTTCCATGCATATATTCTTGAAAAAACATATCCAGAAAAACTGCTGCCTTTGATACAGACTCTGAATACCATTCCTATTTCTTCAAGTAAATGTGAACGCGGGTTTTCTCAGATGAATCTAATTGCCATTCCAACAAGAGCTTCGTTGAAGACTAAGACAATTTCAGCACTTTTGTTCATCAAAATTGTCGGACCACCTCTGATACTTTTCGTTCCTTTAAAGTACGTTGAGCTGTGGTTACTCAGAGGACGACATTCGGCCATAGATACTAACAGCAAGGAAAGGATTCGAGAAGATTTGTCGGACGAGAATTGAAAAAAACTTTGGAATTTACTATGAACATTTGTCTTAAATAGCTTACAATAAATTAAATTTGTGTTAAGAAGTGAATATATAATTGCTTAAATAACAGATTAACAAGAAGCAGGCCCGCAACCAGGCATGGCCAAAGGGGGCAATTGACCCCCCCGAAATGTCAGAAAAAAATTGTTTTGTCTCATAATTCATTATAAATTGTATGCTATTATGTTTTCAACATTTTCTGTTTAAATTATTCGTTCAATTGCTACGTGTTTATCATCAGTGTTTGTGTTAAGTATAAACGTGTTAAATTAAGGCTTCAAGACCCAGTCCAAGTTATTTAAATTTTGCTTAAATTTACATCACACTAATTGATCGTCAAACTCATTTGTCAATTTCGATTCTTTAAAAACCACTTTGAACAGGCCTAGACTACTACTCAGATAGCTTCTCTGGCCACAAAATAAAACCCTCTGTGAGTTCCCGCACTTTTTCTTTTACAAAAAAAACACTGGTTAAATCTTTAATATTAATGTCGGTTATTAAAGATTTTCAAGCCTCAAAATTAAATGTAGTCTATTTAGGCTCAGTTGAGCATGCATTTAGTTCCAAAGTCTGGAAGCTTATAGAGTTACCAGCCATAGGCGCACCAGATCAAAATATTTTAAGGGAAAAACAATTTTGCTCAAATTTTACGCAAAGATTGCCCAAGTCTTAATTTTAAATCATTCTGCCTAAAAGTTTTTATGCAAAGATCAATTTAGAAATATTATGCGTAGAAATAATCAATTTCATTCCATAAAAGACAATTTTATGATTGAATTTGCTGTTCGGCACATCGTAATAAACTATTTGAACATAAAAAAACTTCCTTTCTTTTGAGAAACATTTTTACAGGTGTATTTTATGCCTCGAAGAACATACTCAGTGCCAAAAAAAATCAGATTGTTCTCAAAATTTTTTTTCTGGTAAACCGGTTGAGATGGCGACAATGCCCCCATTGTTTTTCAATTTGAAAAATATTTTAATAGTCAAATGATACTCATGGACATCAACTGGCATGTTTCTCCGAGGACATGATAAATATTTTAGAGTTGCATAGGCTACCAAAAAATTTAAAGTGGTAGTATTTCTGGTAGTCCAATAGATTTAAAAAACTAAACACTAATTTTATTCACCGGCAAGTAGGTGTGAATAAATGAATAATAGGCTAATGATTCAGCCGTCGGCAGCATAGTCAGGTGGTTAAGAGCGCCGCGATTGTGATCGACGTAATCTTAGTTCAAAACCTACTTGCGCAATTTTGTTGTGTCTTTAGGAAAAACATTTTATGATACTTTTCCCTGCTAAACAGTATTGGTGAGCCGCTGTAAATTTGATTTCTTTTATTTATTTTTTTATTTTTATCTCTACATTTATTCTCCTGACTCGCAGGAAAGCGCCGAAGGCGCTATACATAGGGCAAGCAATTACCCCGACCTGCTTCCGGAGATGCCAAGATATTGCTGTTCGCTTGAAATTTTAATAGAGAAATGATTTTAATTTAGAACTGTTATTAGACTTTGATTAGACTTTAATTTCAGTCATATCTCTATAAACCTAAAAAACCAAATAAAAAATTTAAACCGGACAGCAATAGCTGGTTGGGGTAATTGTTTGTCTGGATACCTCGTACAGCGCCTCTATTGGGTTCCTGCGAGTCAGGAGGACAATACAGAGATGAAAAAAATTTTGCGAGCCTCAAAAGTGCAAACGAAAATTTTTTGTAATTTTATTTTTGATACCAATTTTTTGGGCTTTATTGACAAATTTTTAATAGTGGTGTGTATGCATTTATCAGATCCCTTTAGGATTGGCAACTTATACGCAAATATATGATAAAAAAGGTGTATAGCAGAGATGAGCATGGATTGGAGTTGGAGTCGGAATGGAGCTGGAGTCGGTTTTTGCTAATTTGTAATGGAGTCGGACTGGAGTCGGAGTCTATCTTTTAAAAATCAATTAATTTCAAATATTAGACAAAACATTTTTATATCATAAAATGTTTTTTTGATCTTCAAAATGTTTTATTCCTGGCATTTATTTTGAGTTTATTGCTCATACCCGACACTTGCGGCTAGTTCTTTATTTATTATTTAAAATTGACATGTAAATAATCGCTATTGTTCAAGCAAATCCAGGCCTAACCCAACCTTAACTGTAACGCATGCCTTTACATGAGTTCCTTTAAATGAGTTCGTATCACCCTGTCTAATGCACTGGTGGCTGGTATGATATTAGTTTTTATTGTATATGTATTTGTAGCCTGCATAAAGATTGTCTTGTTACCAAAATGATGGTATAAATGCAAAGATTTTTTTCCCATGGTCATAACCTATTTGTATGATTTTTTTTAATGTTAAGTTTAAGCCAGTGCAAATTTATTTGTTGTGTGATATTTGCCAATATTAAGTTTAAGCTGCTGAGTTCAATCTAAAATAAAATATTATTACATTTAGTTAAAATAGATTTGATATATCTAGGGTATTTAGTTTGAGCAGCCTTGATTATTTTTAACAAAAACAGGAATTTTTCTTCTAATAAAGTTTGCAAACTTCTTGAAGATAACAAATTGCTGGAAATACCTAACACTTCTGAAAAGAGCACAGTTTGGCAAAAATTTTTATATTTAAATCATATTGAAAGTAAAGATTATATTGGATATGTAATTTGTAAAAGTTGTAAGCAAGCATTAAAACATAATAAGTCGACTAGTGAAACAACACATTTAAACGATCACTTAAAACAGGGGTCTTCAACCTTTTTTATGAAATCGCCCCTTTTCAAAAAATGTTGGTCCGAATCGCCCCCCATAAAAACGATTACTGTACTTTCATTTGAAAGTTTTCCCGAAATATATGTCTAAGAAGCTTTTAAAAGGAAAACACAAATAAAAGCAATGGCAATTTATTAAAATGCAACAGTTCATGAAACTAATGCGACCCTTGCGGCTGATGTTGCTCGGCAAGATTAGAAAAAGCTGGCATCTAGCTAGTCAGCTTCAGTCGAATTGAATCTCCCCCAGTCGCATTCATGTCGAGTCTATTGCGATATTTATTTCGCATGTAGAGCACTTCACTAAATCCTTGTTCAGCAATATATGTGGTTGGAAAGGCCAAAATAAAGAGCTCTACTTTCTCCCACAGTTGCGGAAATCGATTTTTCCACTTAATCCAGAAGGCTGCCCATCCATATGCCCTGAAGATTGCGCGCGCTTCTTCGTCACTTTGCAGGTCTATCAGCATTTCTTGCATGGTGGAATCGCAGTCATTGATGTTAGTGGCGAATGGTTCCACTAGCCACGGAAAAACTTCAAGGTCAAGCAGATCTTTAAAGCGAACCTTCATGTCTTCTATCACAGCTTTCAGGTGTTCAACGTAAACAAGCAAATGTTCGTCAGTGACACTATCAGACATTTTTGACAGACGAGAGAAGTGATCGAACTTTCTTCTGCTCAAACTTTGCTGGTAGAGCTCAAGTTTGTTGATTAGGCCACGTATTATAGTTTTGCTTTGAACCAAAGTAATCTTTTTACCTTGGAGTTTGTCCGTTGCTGTATTAATTTTTTCATAAAAATCAGCTAGATAACTGTTATCTTGATGGCAGGCAATTACATCTTTGGCAAGGTCAGAATCTTCACCAAGGAACTCCACCACGCTGTTTTTAAGTTTGCAATACCTTGCCAGAAATATGCCTTTCGACAGCCAACGAACTTCCGTATGGAGAAGGAGATGCTCGAACTCTTCATCGTTTACCTCGCATAGCTGTCGAAACAATCGGTCATTTTTAGCGTTGGCTTTTATCTTGTTAACTGCTTTGATAGCAACTCCCAAACATTCTTGCAGACGTGGAGAAAGACGCTTTGCTACCAAATGCTGACGGTGAAGCACACAGTGCACAGTAAATAGATTGGGTATTTTTTCTTTGAGTAATGAAGCAAACCCGCGATACCTGCCTACCATGGCTGGAGCTCCATCAGTAGCACATGCTATTATGTTGGTAAGGGGGATGGATTTGTTTCGCAAGTAGTCTGACAAAGTCTGAAATATTGTTAGACCTTTAGTGTCTGTTTCCAAACACTTGCAAAATAGAAGCTCCTCCATAATATTTCCATCAGTTATGTAACGGACGTAAACCATTAATAAAGCGTTATTGTCTGATGTGGTAGTTTCGTCTAATTGTAAGCTGAAAGAAGTGTTTCGTAAGATTTCACAGATGTGATCTTCAATATTCGTACCCATTTCGTTAATTCGTCGGGTTACTGTGGTATCACTCAGTGGAACAGCTCGTAGTACAGGTGTGGGATCTTTCTCCATTACAGTAGAAATAATTTCTTTCACAGCAGGTGCTACCAAACTTTCCCCAACGTTGAATGGTAAACCCTTTTTCGCAATCAAAAAAGCAATCTTGTACGAGGCTATAAGTCCTTTGACATTTGGGCAAGCATTTTTAGCATAGGCCTTGTTTGTAGAACTTTGAGCTTCACGCTCTTTCAATGCTTGAAAAAATTCAATAGATTTGTCTGCTTTATCAGGATGAAGCCTGGTTAGGTGATCTTTCAGCCTTGACGGTTTCATTGCCTCATTTGTAAGAATTTTCTTGCACAAGAGGCACATTGGAAGTTGAATATTGGATGGGCATGGCACAAAGCCAAACCTGATATAATCCACAAGATATGTACGACACTTTTTTTTGGAATTAGAAGCCATTACTCTTTCAATACGATTAGTCGATTACCATATAAAATTTACTCTTAAAAAGAAACTGAAAGTAGCCTGCGGCACATAAAATAATATAATGACAATCCTAAATTTTTAGAAATTACGATCATTTTCTTGAAAGCCTACTGTTAAAAATTCTGTCCTTCCCTGGACTACTGAAAAAGATTGTATGAAAGCAAGTGCTATAGATCGCTATCTCTCTCTGAAGACAGAAACGTCACATGCGATGAGCAGAAAAAACTGCTCATCGCATGTGACACGTTAATTTATTAATTAATAATTATTTTACTTATTTTACATATTCTGGATTACTTATCACGCGTTACCTCGTCGCTCCTAGCCACGACCAAAGTAAGACACCGGTTTCAATTCTGGCCTTTATAGCGATGAGTCACATGAGGTCCCATGATTTTTGGTCATGTGTGCCTCGTGCGGTCTTGTGACCATCGCGCGATCCCATGACAGTGACGTAGCCAAATTTATAGGACGAATTAAGATTTGTCGTAGCGATTTCCGAAAGGCCAATCAAATTGCCAGTTCACGTAACAATTGGTGTTTAGCGATGTGTAAAGTCTATGACTTATGATCACTTATGAAAAAAGTCTTGCTTGACTGCGCAGTCAAATAAAAATTTTGGCATATCTGGAAACTCGTGTCAACTACCATTTCATTCGTTGTTCGGTCATAACGTTTTTTTCACTTGCATAGGTGTACGTCATTGCATGTGTGTGCATGTGCAATTGTGCATACATGAGCATGAGGAGAACCCAAAACTGTTTGAAGAAGTGAAGAACAATAACAAAAGAAATAATGAAATCAGCGAGAACGTTTTCAACGTATCCATTTTTAGTTATCGTTTTATAACAATATTTGTAATTGTGAAATCGCCCCCCAATTGTTTAAAATCGCCCCCCAATTTTTCAAATTGTTTAAATCGCCCCTAATCGCCCCCTGGGGGGCGATATCGCCCCCGTTGAAGAACCCTGACTTAAAACAATGCAATTATAATGCAAAAATATCTTTTAAAGTAACAGTATCTTTTAGTAAGTCTGACATGAGCTTCTCAAAAGTTATAAAAGACACAATGTTAAATAGTTCAGTTGCATTTGTTGTAACAGATGTAAGACCATTAAGTGCAGTGGAAGGTGATGGATTAATACAGTTTGCAAATGCAATAATAAAAGTTGGAGCTACACATGCATTGTTGATGCAAAAGCAATACTTCCTTCCAGATTCACTATAAAAAGAAGCATAGAAAAAAGTACATCATCTTCAAGTGAAAAGCTGATAGAGGAAGTAAATAAGGCTATTAAAAAATATAGTTTAGTTGGTTACCACAGATTTATGAACAGATCTAAGATCACGTAACTTTTATTCTATCACCATACATTTTATCAGCAGCAATCTTTTTCAATTAAGAGTCATATGTGTGAAAGAATTTAATGAGGCAAAAACAGCAGAAAACCTTGAAAAAATACTTTTTAAAAGTTTATCAGATTTTGGAATGCCTTTTGAAACATTGGTGGATGATTGTTTTTTGATTGATCATTGTTTGGCTGATTAATTAGTAAGTTACGACCAACTTACGTATTGTTACAAGATTTTGTTTTTTGTTCGTATATATGAAATTTTATTAACATGGAGTCGGATTGGAGTCGGATCATTAGAAAAAATTCTTGGAGTCGGATCGGAGTTGGAGTTTAAGTTAATTATGGAGCCGGACTGGATTCGGACCCCCAAAAAAGTGACTCCGCTCATCTCTGGTGTATAGCACTAGCAACAGTGCAAGTTTTTTTATTAAGTATTTCTTTTTTACTTTCCTGCGTTCTAAAACCTTAAAACTTGGGTCCGTTAAAGTCAATAAAGTCAGTTATTTTAGTAATTTGCGTCATAAAACTTACACAATCTTATAGTTTCAAGCCATAGGCTTTGCCAAAACAAACTTTTGAAGACCAAAAAAAGGTCTTGACATTAAATCTTACTTGTTTAAAGGCACTGATCGGGATTGTTCTGATTTGAGTAATTTCTTCTTGCCCATGTAGTCCATAATTGGTTCTGCCCAAAGTTTTCGCGTCTTGTGTAGCAACTGCCCCCTCCCCCCGGCTATGATTGCAATACTGGCTTTTTCTTTATTTTAAAAATATTCATACGTTTCAGCCATCTTGTTCTGAACGTTATGACCGGTAATTGAACCACAGTATATAGTGACTAAAAAATACTTTTACTGACTGTGGTCTAAAGTACAGTTAAGTTTAATTTGTCAAAATCTTATCAAAGGGCCTACATAGCTATTGCATTCACATATCAAATTTTCTGGTGGATTTTTTGCATGTATCTATGTAACATTTACTGATAACAATATCAATTCGAGAGTCGCGACTGCGAACTTATCGATCTCCACAGCCGGCAGCCGGATGCATTTCATTCTTAAAAAGCAACTACTTAGACCTAATCGGGAAACCGAATCATGTGCATCAATATTTAGACATCCTCTTTGCACCTCCAATTAGTCACTTAATAATTGTCCTAAACTTGTCCTGGGAGTCAGAAAGAGAAAAAAAATATTAATGATGAACCCGATTTCTTAAGCGAATTCTTAAGAAAATATTTCTTAAATGTTATAATAAAATATTATTTCGGATTGAAAAAGCAAGTTTTGAAAGGTAGTCAACTTTCGTAAATTGGCCCAAAAGCAAAGATTGGTTTCAGAAAGTTAACAACTTCGGCGCTTTGATTGATCTTATGATTAAAAGAAAAATTCTTTCGCGGTTGGAATCCCCTTAGGGAGGTTACTGCAGTTCACAGAAGAAGAAACTCTATTTCAGCAAAATCTGATTTCATTATTAAAATGCTTCGATCTTAGCAACAACGAATGTTTTCATAATTCATTGACTTTTTAAACAATTTTGGAAATGAACTTTTCATATAATAAAAAGAAATACAATTCATTCTAAGAAAAAATTAAAATTTTAAGTGTCACATCGTACTTTTTTATAATTATTTCAAAATGTTACAATAAGCCTAATTTAAAAAATTTAGTTAAAATTGATTACTTTGATAAAATTAATTTTTTTGAATTTTTGCAAGCTTTTTTCTTTTTTAGTAGATTAGTCTAGCTTACATAGTAGAATATTTTATAGTTGAACTTGACTAATGCTATGGCGTATATTTTTTGATTTTAAATTTACCATACATTGAATTGTTTATTAATACATTTTGTCAGAGCAGGGGTGCCCAACCCGAGACCCGCAAAGTCTATTGTTGAAGCCCAACAAAGAATTTGTAATTACATAATCAATCAAATTATTGTAATGCTTTGAATTAATCCAATGACTCGCAGAAAAATCGGAATAAATAGGCTAATTTTCGTCCCACTAGAGATTTTTCGCTTTATATAAGAATAAAACACGTAGATATATCAAACTGGTGACCTTTTTTGTTTGGTCTTTAACTAAATTTGTAGTCCGAAATCCTGTTATCAAGGAGGTTCATTCAAAAATAACACATTAAAAATAAGTAAAGACAAAAAAGAAGATACTTTGATTTCTGCACCGATTGCGACTCGCAATAAACTTTTCGACAAAAGTTGGACCATAATAGTTAAAAGATTGAGCATCCCTGCGTCAGAGTATAAAACAACCTAACATTTTCTAAAACAGTCATTATCATCAAAACGAATTTCTACCGAGAGTAATTTGGGATTTTAATATTGATTTTGTCACAACTTACGACACCGACATTGTTTCTTTCAAAATTATTTATTTTATAGTACGAATTTTGAGATTAGAATATCGGTATCATAACATAGGTACAACCAATCATAGCCGTACCTGCCGGGGGGCAGAGAGGGCAAATGCTTACCCAAGTTTCTAAGATTTGGGAAAAATTGGAAATTTTTCGGGCAGTGACAAGAAAATATTTGGGAAAAGTAAAAAATTTTAGGACAGTGACAATGTCAAGCTGCAAAAAATAGTTACCAAATTTAGGTGAAGACTTTTTTTTGTAGAGAACACCTTGCTTTTGGGTCGAAAATTGAAAAATATGAGACTGAATTCAAGTGAAGAGTTTTCTTTTTTTTTAGAGATCACCATGATTTTAGGACAAAATTTGTTCTTGGTTTGCGAATCTCAGACAATTTTTTGTTTTATCCGTAATGTGATAGAAAATTATGATTTGGGCAAACGTCACAAAATTTGGGCAAAACTTCATTGTCTTCATATTTTTTGGCTGCTACGCCTATGCAACCAATTAATGATATTGCACTCAAGCGCAACACAATATGTATGCTATTCGAATGTCTTTTGACTTTGTTTACGTAAATGTTCAATACAGTTCCCAGCATAATTCAAAAGTAGGGCGGAAGTCCTTTGATAATCTTCGATCACCTTAAGCAAACTGCGACAAATATTTCTTAAAACTTCACTTTTTAAATGAATCTATATAGTTCGATCTTTTGGTCATTTTCATCAAGCGCTCAGTGCAACAAAGAAAAGTAGGCTATTCTATTTAAAGTTATTTCAAACATAAACTTATAAGGAGGAAAAACGAACGCACACCTATCTAGATATTGTACTGTACAGAAAGTAATATATAAAAATAAAATAGCTATTCATGTCAAGTCATTTATGCTAAATTTTAATACCGGTGCGTAGTGTTGTAAAATATTTTTCACTGCCTGTTCTTGTTGCAAACAAAAATATAAGAAAAAAGTAAAGCAGGGATCTTTTAACTCTGCTACATTTGATGTGTCATCTGCTTGAATAAAAACAAGTCAAATAACCTCTGTTGGTGCGTTTTCCGTTAAGTTCAATATTAACACTGAAAAATGATTGTGTCATTTTTTGTGGTAATTAGAATTTTATTGGTTGATTTCATTTCAGTAACCTCTTTTTATTCTGTTAAAATTGGTCAAAAAAATGGAGTTTGAATAAAGTTTCAAGAAAAACACAGAGTCGAATGACATAGACTAACGCTGGCGTATAAAAAAATGATACAATTAATTATATAATGTAAAACTTCAAGCGCATAAGCAATTAATAGTCTTTCTTCAATTTAGTCAAAACAAAACCTGATATTTAAACGGATAAGTTAAAACAATATTTTTTCAGCCAATTTTAAATTTGTTTCTTTTTCTATGCACATTAATAACATGATTAAGATTGATGGAAAAATATAAGACAAAATAAGCTTCATACACAAACCCATCATTGGTTTTCAAGATTTAAAATTTTTATTGATTTTTATCGTATTTCAACTCCATTTATTCTTCAGAGACTCGTACAAAAACGTTGAAGGCGTTATACTAAGGGCAACTTTTAAGCTATAGGCCTACCGTACCTGCTTATTTAATGCTATATGTACAGGTCCGCAAGCAACCAGAAGATCTAGCAGATAATTGCTTTCAGAGATGCCAAAATATTGTAGTGAATTGGAATTTTTAATTTACTTTTTTAGTTTTTATTTGAGACATAACTAAAATGCTAGTCTACCCAGACTACCCTACTAGCCTGAGTAAGCTAAGCCTAAATAAAAAGTTGCAAAAAGGCTACTGGCTATGAAGTGCGTAAAACGTTCCTAAACCTGACCTTACTTAAAATTAACTGGTAACTACTACCGGAGGGATGGGGAAAGTACTGGTAAACACTTAAGTTTGACAAACGTCAATTTGTGATAATACTACTGTAAATCAAGAAACTACATTGAAGCTGCAATCGATACGAAAAACAAAAACATGTCGCAATGCTTGCAAAAAAAAACTTTCAATGACCCTAAAATTAGACGGAGTACCGCGGTACTTTATAAAAAAAGTACCGAGGTAACGGTACCGGTACTAAAAAAGTACCGCGGTACTTTTGTGCACGGTACTGGCCACCTCTGTGTATATGCAAATAAAATTGGAGAGCTTCAAAATGCATTTGAGAAGAGATTTAGAAAATTTAGAAAGCTTTAAAAAGTCTCTGCAACTGTTTGGTAATCCTTTCTCTGCAAATCCAGAAGAAAACTGTTCCTTTCTGAAAAAAATTTATAAACAAAATATCTGTTAAATTCTTATAAATGCCTACCTAAAATCGGTAGGCCTATCCGTAATCTACACAAAAAGGCTCTTTTATACACAAGTTTATTTGGATCAACCTACATATGTGTTGTATCTTTGCACGAATACACAGGTTTATTAAAAAAACAATAATTAAAGTTCACAAAAATCACTTAGCCAAAAAAACAACCGTATTGAAATAGAATGCTTTTAGTTCGTTTGCTGTAGTAGCTTGATAACTTTGAACTGACTGATGAACCGAAATAGATGCGCAGATTTAACTGGTTACAATTATGCTTGGAGATACGCGTGTCCAATAATTGATCGAGCAGAAGGCGCTGATTAAGATTAGAAGCGTTTAAGAAAACACTACGTCATCGATTGCACAATATCACAACAATATGTGAGCAAATATTTAGTATAATGAATATAAACAAATTCAATTCTCCAATTGGCGACAACTAGCTCTTAGCGGAATATTAAAAAGTTAGCTAGCGAAAAGCAACATCAAGCATCTTATTAAATTTTGTAGTAATTACCAATATATTATATGTACCAGAGGTGGTCAAACCTATTTCATGCTTGAGCCGCATATCATAAAACCAAACTTTTAACCACAACACAAAAATCTAAAAACATAAATTTATTTACTCACATAAAAAACAAACAAATAATATTTATTAATGTGTGGTAATAATCTATGAGTCTGCATTTGGACTTTGGAGTGCAAGTTGTTTAAAATTTGGTTGGTAAAATTTTATGGCCGTTCGGAATAGTTCCTTCAAATTTTGATTTGTCAAAGAGACTCGATGTTTTGACTTTACAAACTTTATCATACGTAGAACAAAATGGTTACAGCAGTATGTTGTGATGAAGACAGAAATCAGCCGGATGCTTGTTTTCTTCAGGTGCGGGTGTTTAGCTTCTGATATTTGTTTTCAGAACTCAACTGTAGTTGGGGATGTATGGGCCATTTTATGAACAAGATCTTCCTGCAGCTTCAGTAGTTCCATTTCCCCTGCAGGTACTTCAGACACCAATGATTTGGGAATCGGACACCCACTGGTAACTACATCAGTCTCGAACGGGTTTACGAGGAAAGAAAAGCAAGGCTTTAGCTTCTGCAGATCAGTAAACCTAGCCTGGAAATTATAAAGCAGTTCTTGCAGTTTGCCTTTGTATTCTTCGAATTTTTTGTCATTTATTTTGACATAATTTTTTTTTTTTTTTTATTTTTATCTCTATATTTATCCTCCTGACTCGCAGGAAAGCGACGGAGGCGCTATACATAGGGTAAGTAATTTACCCCGACCTGCTTCCGGAGATGCCAAGATATTGCTGTCCGCTAGTAATTTAATAGAGATATGACTGCAATTTAGAACTGCTTGTCAAGACCACCAAGCAGGGGAAAGTGCCGTAAAGTGTCTTTCCCAAGGACACAACAGAATGGCGCAAGTGGGTTTTGAACCGAGACCATGCTGATCATCAGTCCGGTGCTTTAACCACTCGACCACGCTGCCGACTGGAATAAGGAAATGCATTTATTCTCTTCAGGTTAGGATGATATGTTTGAACAATAAATCTCTTCAAAAAAATTTGAGTTTTTTTGAAAACTAAAAATTTTTTGGAAAAGGTGCAAAACAAGATGATCTTTGTCTTACAGTGCCAAGTTTAAAGTCTGTAGATGGTTGTTAAAATCTGTAAATGTTCGGCAGCGTGGTCGAGTGGTTAGAGCTTCGTGCTTATGACTAATAGGATATCGGTTCGAAACCCACTCGCGCCATTCGTCTGTTGTGTCCTTGGGAAAAACGCTTTTCGCCACTTTCCCCTGCTTGGTGGTCTTGGGAAGCAGTTCTAAATTGCAGTCATATCTCTATTAAATTTTAAGCGGACAGCAGTATCTTGGTACCTCCAGAAGCAGGTCGGGGTAATTGCGTACCCTGTGTATTAGCGCCTCCGTCGCTTTCCTGCGAATCAGGAGGATAAAAATAGAGATAAATAAAAAAAATGTTAATTATATCAGCAAGAAACATGAGATCTTGCAACCAATTCCTAAGCTTGTTCCTCCGTAAGTCCAAATTGCGTGGGTAATTAATGGCAAAGCTTTCATGTTTTGCTTCATAATGACGTTTCAAGTAGCTTGTTTTGCAATGATTGAGTGAAGCATGACAGATAAAACACATAGATTTACCTCCAGTATCAGTAAATCGAAACCCTTCCTCCTATTCTGGTTTAAAAGTTCTATTTTCTTTTTAGTACTTTCTCTTTTTGTTAATTTTCGAAGACATATTCTTAACACAACTCTCAATCAACAAAACACTTAACTCACTGCAATAAAAAAAATTATGTTTAATTGATCGAGAAAATGCACACACAGGGGTAATTTGACCTCTTACCATCGAGGCAAATGACACATTACTATGCAAAAGTACAAAGACTCATTCGATTTCAACCAATAATCACATTGGTACTTCGCTGTTTACGACCGCATTGCGCTAATTTTCAACAGCTAGGACAACTACTGGTGAAAATTGACTTAGTAAAGTGCAAACAATAATCAAGCTAGCTAATTTGAGGAAAAAAAAATTTTTTGTTTATCTAGACACAAATATTAGAAGATTGAAAGCATAGTTTGGGGGCCTCAAATTGTAAAAAGAAAAGGTAATCTTGTCATAAAACAATAGAAAAAAAATCAAAGGTATAGTTTAGCTCAGTGCATATAGCCTAATTAAGAATAGAAGATGCTATTGGGGAGCAAAATCCTCCGCCAGACAGCTGTTTCGACTATTGAAGTCTCGTCAGTGACGGTTTGATTTTTGCAAATGTTGAAAAATCGAAAGGCAAAATGACAGAAGTGACAATTTGATTTTTACAGAATGTCAAAAGTAAAAAAAAAATTAAAGTACCGAGAGAAGTCTTTTGTAAATTGGAATCCTAACATCAAAGTCAATAGCTAAAATTAAATTGAAAATCTGAATAATATAAAACCAAAAGTAATAAAATGCCAAAGAAATCAGCAAGAATATTAAAGCACTAGGAGAACTCCTTCGTAACTCTTTTGGAAATTTGGAACTCTAACCGTAGAAAATTACCAACGCACGTGTTTTATTTTATTTCTCTTGAGTTTCTAATCATTATTTGCGCGAGCACTCGCTGCCAGCGCCTTTTTTGTTTTACGCTTTATTTTTAATTAATCTCACCTTGAAGCATAGTTGTGTCTGCAGCGCGTTGATTTTAGAGCTGGCTTTATTGCGTTTGTTCACACTTCTCAATTTGTGAGGCGACCAGCTGCAGTGTTTGTGGGCAGCTGGTTAAAGTCTGAGTAGACTTAGTGTGGAGTTAAGATATTCCCGTTTTCCCCGTGAGTCAGCACCGAAGTGAACTGCTCGGTAAGACACCTATGCGTTTTCTTTTTGTGTTTAATTTTTAGTTTGTTTTTATATATTTACAGATTACCGTTTCCGCTTTCGTTTTCGCTTTTATTTCCAAGTTTCAACGTTTCAGTTATAACTTATTTTATATTAAATTATTTCCTTGGTAATTTCCTTTTAATTTGACGAAGCCGGAAGCGCGTTGATCGACACTTCACTTTGCGGTAATCGGCAACTTCAGCGCCGTTTACCGTTATAAAAAGTAATCGAGCAATTTCGGTGAGTCCGTATTGTTCTTATTTTTATGATAATGTCGTTGGGTGACCCGAATGAAGTTTACAAGGCTCTGCAAAATTTGTATGTTAGAGCAGAGAGTTTAATGATGAAGCCTGAGGGTTATAAACCGCTGTTAACCGTTTTATCTGATATTCGTCAAAAATTTGAAAATTTGACTAATTTGTTAGAAGCTCTTGATGAACAAGAAGCCTTGAATTTAAATTTTAGTAAGAACAGCATTGTTGTAGAGAATCAGCAGTTTGAAGAGCATGTTCAACGCTGGATAAAAGATACTGAGGATAAGTTAAGCAAAGAGAGTCGCGCTTTTTCGTATGAACGCTCCTCGGTAAGAACTGGCAGTCAATCTACCTCTAGTTCGATTCGTAGTGAGAAACAAAGGTCACTTGTAAAATTAAAAATTGCCACGGCAGCTGTCCAGCAAGAAAGTGCCAGAGTTTACGAAACGAGACAAAAAACTAGAGAAAGAGCTGAAGAGATGAAAAGAAAGCTTATGCGAGAAGCCGAAGAAGCAAGACAAAAGGCTGAGCGAGAAGTAGAAGAAGCAAGACAAAGAGCTGAGCAAGAAGTAGAAGAAGCAAGAAAAAGAGCTAATGAAGCCATGGAAGAGGTAAATAGACAAATGAAATTGGAGGAAGAAGAATTAGAAAGAGTTTTACTAGATAAAAAGCGCAATGAAGAATTAGCAAGGATCGAGGCAGAAGCTTGGGAAGAATTAAGCTGTGGAAAAGCAGAGGAAGGCACTAGCACACGAAAGGTGCCGCATTTAAAAATACGTGATTATTCCAAACCGTTTAGTGAAAATGTTACAACTGTTAAAAACGCGCCATTGCATAATTTTCCGCCTCGTACTTCATTGCTTACTGACATTCCCAAAAGTTCTGTTCAAATCGATAGACCATTTCCCGTTACTTTTGCAGAACTTCCTGATCAAGATTTGCGTATTAAAGTTAAAAATTCAAGCTTTAGTCAAAAACCGGAAAGTCAGTTTAAGTCTAAATTTGATTATCGCAACACAGAGCAAGCGCAAAGACAAGAAGCTTTTAATTCACCCTCGTTAACTTTGCCAACTAGTTTTCATAAATATAATGCCTCTAAAATGCGTCCTGCACCGCCGGTTGTAATTCAAAAATTTAATGGTGATCCTATGGAATATTGGTTGTTTGTTAGACAGTTTGAGGCTCATGTATTAGGAAAGGTTGAAGATTACGAATTATTTCCGTTGTTGCATCAATATTGTGAATCGCATGTACAATCTAAATTTAGTTATGTGTCGAATCAGTCGCCTGTAACTGCGTTTCAAAAAGCATGGGATATTCTTTTTGATGAATATGGTCATCCCTACGAAATAGCTAGATGTTGCGAAGAGCGATTAAAAAATGTTCATAAAATTCCCGATGATGACAAAAATAAGCTTAAATCATTGTCTCAACTTCTTGAAAAGTGCTGTGTGTCTCTAAAAAATATTGAACAAGTTTCGAGTTTAGATTCAATGCATGTGATTATGGGCGTTGTTAACAAACTGCCAATTAATTTGAAACGAGCTTGGGTAGAATATGCGGTACAAATTGAACAACAAACTGGTGAGAGAGCGAAGTTTCTTGATTTGTCCAAATTTGTTACAGAAAAAAGTCGAATTGCTAATTCTATTTTTGGTAGAGAAACGTTTCAAACCAATTACAAACCTCGCCGCGAAAGCGCGTATGTTTCTGCAACGACAAAAAATGTAAAAGACGCGTTGAGTGTGGAAAAAAGTCGATGTTTTTATTGTAAAAAATTACACAAGCTAATTGATTGCGATAAGTTCAAAAATTTAACGTACGAAGAAAAGTACAAATTTGTCAAAGCAAAGGGACTTTGTTTTAAATGTTTAAGCGGTAACCATTTCGCTCGTTACTGCAAATCGAGTTGCAAATGTTTAATTACTGGTTGCAAAGGAACTTTTCACCACACTCTTCTTCATAAAATTACTGACACTGAAGTGACGGGTCACGTCGACGCCTGTAGTTCTGTTCAACTTAATAAATCGACTGGTAATGTCCAGCATGTCTTTTTAAATGTTGTTCCGGTGCGCGTTCGCTGCGAAGGTAAAGAAACAGAGGTATACGCATTTTTGGATCAAGGTTCTACCGCCTGTTTTTGCGACCGCAGTTTGGCAACGGAATTGCAACTGAGCGGCGCGAGTCGACAGCTTAAATTGCAAACGTTGACAGAGACAAAATCTTATAGAACTGTGTCTGCAGAGATGGAAGTTAAAGGTTTGTTTGACGGAGATTGGGTCCAGCTTCCAGACGTTACAGTTGTAGATGAAATACCTGTACACCCAAATGTAATTCCCACATCACAGATATTAAGCGATCATAGCTATTTAGCTGATATTAATTTTTCAAAGCTTGACAGGCAAAACGTACAGCTTTTAATTGGTGCTAATGTCCCTAGAGTATTTAGATTAGAAGATTTAAGATCTGCTCCGGATAAATTATCACCCGACGCTGTGAAGTCACCTTTGGGGTGGTCTTTACTTGGGCCCTGTTCTAAATTTAATTGCACAGTATCCAGTAGTGATAAAAATGTTTACTACGTTTCAACTTTACGCGACAATTTCGAGGAGAATGATAGAAATTTCATATATGAATCACGCAGAAATTTTTCAAATAATCAGTTTCAATGTTATGACGAAGATAATTATTATTCGAAACCAATTTCGATGAATGATTTTAAAGTTTATAGAATGCTTAAAAGTTCGATCAAGCTAGTTGATGACCACTACGAGTTACCACTACCCTGGAAGTATGAAGACCAGATTATGCCAAACAATAAAAATTTAGCACTTAAGCGATTAAATCATTTAAAGCGAAAATTAATGCGTAACAGCGATCTGAAACAGAAATATTTAATTCAAATTCAAACAATGTTAGACAAAAACTACGCAGAACTTGTTCACGACAACTTTCAAATAACTTCTAAGAAGGTTTGGTATATTCCCCATCATTCAGTAATAAACCCCCATAAACCCGACAAGTTGAGAGTGGTTTTTGATTGCAGTGCCGAGTATAAAGGTATTTCTTTAAATAAATCTCTGATGCAGGGGCCCCACCTGATGAACGATTTAGTTGCCATTCTTTCCCGCTTTCGTAAAGAAAAAATAGCTTTGGCTGCCGACATAGAGTCGATGTACTACCAGGTTCAAGTTTCACCTCGTTATCGTGACAGTTTAAGGTTTTTGTGGTGGCCTGATGGAAATCTTGAAAGCCAACCAGTAGTGCATAGAATGAAAGTTCATCTTTTTGGTGCAACCTCGTCTCCGTGCTGCGCAAGTTTTGCGTTGCGTCAAGCGGCCATTGATTTCGGCGCTCAATTCGAACCTTATATCAGTTCTGCAATTGAAGAACATTTTTATGATGATGACTTTTTAATTAGCGTACCTAACGTTGAAATCGGACTTAAATTAAAGAAAGATATAAAGCATCTGTTGTCGAAAGCAAGTTTTAATCTTACGAAGTGGTGCTCAAACTGCCCTGAAATAATAAAACATTTGCCTGAGAATGAACTTTCGAAATCACTACAAATTAACGCTCTGGCCAAAAATTCTAGTGAACGTGTCTTAGGAGTAAATTGGAACCTCAATACTGATTGTTTCTATTTTGTAGTAGAACTTCCGGATAAACCATGTACGAAATGTGGTGTTTTGTCTTCGATCAACTCCATTTTCGACCCGCTTGGATTTCTGTGCCCAGTGATTGTTGAAGCCAAGCTTCTCTATCGACGACTATGCGAGCTGGAGTTAGAATGGGACGAACCTATTCCTTCCTTAGAATTCAATAAGTGGCAACAATGGATCCGAACGCTGAAGCATCTGAAGTCGATGTCTATCCCAAGATGGATGGGTTTGCATACCAATTTAGGCAGTGAAAACTATCAATTGCATTATTTTGTCGATGCCTCTAAGCATGCGTATGGCGCCGTTTGTTATCTTCGTTCGAGCGATATTAATGACTATGTCAATTGTAACTTAGTTATTAGTAAATCTCATTTAGCTCCTAAAGACGAATTTTCTATTCCCCGTCTAGAACTTCTTGCTGCTGTGACTGCCGTAAAATTAGATATTTTTCTTAAACACGAACTAAACTTACCGCGGTTGAGACCAGCTATTTTTTAAACAGACTCCGCTGTAGTTCTTCAAAGTATAAGAAATGAAGAAAAGCGTTTTCCTCTTTTTGTGTCCCGTCGTTTAAAGTTTATTACGAAAAGCACTTGTACTTCTAATTGGAGGCACGTCCCTAGTGAACTCAACCCCGCTGATGTTTTAAGTCGTGGATGTAGATCCGACAAACTAATGAAAACTAAATCGTGGCTTTCTGGACCAGAATTTTTGAGTGAATCGCCAGACAGCTGGCCTTGCCGGTTTGCAGAGACGACATTAGATGTAGAAAATGTAAAAGCATTTGATAAAAAAGCTGCGTCTGCATTTTTGATTACCGACATGATTGATCCAGTTGACAAGCTCATTGCGTATTTTTCTTCGTGGTTTAAGCTAAAGAAAGCCACTGCTTGGCTTTTAAGATTTAAGACCTTTTTAATAAATTCCAACTCTGTCTATCATTTTTCTCGTTCCTTGTCTGTCTCTGATCTTCGAAAAGCAGAAATTGAGTTTATTAAATATGAGCAATGGAACTGTTTCGGCGACATCATGTCGAAGATGCAAACTAATGAAAACTTTTCTCTACCTTCCAAATCTCCACTTCTAAAACTGAATCCTGTTATTGTGAACGGTCTTTTAAGAGTAGGCGGCCGTTTAGATAGAGCTTCTGTTTCCTTTGATATTAAACACCCAATTATCTTGCCCCACACCTCGCACTTAACCAATCTTATTGTTCTTCATTGTCATTGCATTACAGATCATGGCGGAGCAAATATGACGTTGAACCAGTTACTACAACGATATTGGATTTTACGAAGTACAGCTGTTGTTCGCAGAGTGCTTAATTCCTGCATGCATTGCCGACGACGCTATGAAAAGCGGGGATCACAAAAGATGGCTGATCTTCCCCCGTCGCGTCTACAAATCGATACTCGTCCCTTTGCATACTGTGGCGTTGACTACTTCGGACCGTTGCTCGTGAAACAACGGCGTTCTCAAGTAAAAAGATATGGTTGCCTTTTTACTTGTTTAACTTCTAGAGCAATTCATATTGAAGTCGCGATGGATCTGACAACCGACGCCTTCATCAACGCCTTATGTCGTTTCCTATCAAGAAGAGGTCCCGTTCTGCACTTCTTCTCCGACAACGGAACCAATTTCGTTTCCGCCGAGAAGACCCTTCGTGAAGCCCTGCGCCAGTGGAATCAGCACCAGATTGAAGATTTTCTCCTTCAAAAGGAAATTCAATGGACTTTCAATCCCCCAAATGCCAGCCACATGGGTGGTGCTTGGGAGAGAATGATTCGGTCAGTCAGACGAATTTTAACTGCATTGATGACGGAACGAACTCTCGATGACGATCAACTTCACACCTTTTTATTGGAAGCAGAGTCTATTTTAAACTCTCGCCCTTTAACTCCAATCACAACTGATGCAGATGGTTTGGAACCATTGACGCCCAATCATCTTTTGAAATTGTGTCCTACTGGCAACTTCCCCCCTTCACTTCCTTCTGATGAGCACTGTAGTCCCAAAAGACGTTGGAAAAATGTACAATATCTAGCTGACCAATTTTGGAAAAGATGGTCTCGAGAATATTTAAAGACGATAATCGCCCGCCAAAAATGGTTTAAGAAGAAAACCAATTTTCAAAAAGACGATGTTGTTCTACTCGTGGACGATTCGATTCCTCGTTCGCAATGGCGTCTTGGCAAAGTTATAAAGCTGTTCCCCGACGAACAAGGCTTGGTGCGCCAAGTCGTAGTAAAAACGCGTGGTTCTGAAGTGCGGCGGCCCGTTCATAAACTGTGCTTGGTGGTTCCCGCGAATCTTGATGTTATGCCGCGGAAGGACTCTGGTGATCCCGCAATTACCGTAAAATAAGTTTTAGAAATGTTTCCGTTAA
The DNA here is from genome assembly GCA_963680785.1 of Diplosoma virens. Lineage (NCBI taxonomy): Eukaryota > Metazoa > Chordata > Ascidiacea > Aplousobranchia > Didemnidae > Diplosoma > Diplosoma virens. The sequence continues at coordinate 17,429,939 of OY796892.1, forward strand.
TGTTATTTGTGTTGTGTGCAGCGTTGGTAATTTTTTTTTTTTTTTTTCTTTTTTAATTTCTCGGGTGTTGGGAGTGTAGAAAATTACCAACGCACGTGTTTTATTTTATTTCTCTTGAGTTTCTAATCATTATTTGCGCGAGCACTCGCTGCCAGCGCCTTTTTTGTTTTACGCTTTATTTTTAATTAATCTCACCTTGAAGCATAGTTGTGTCTGCAGCGCGTTGATTTTAGAGCTGGCTTTATTGCGTTTGTTCACACTTCTCAATTTGTGAGGCGACCAGCTGCAGTGTTTGTGGGCAGCTGGTTGAAGTCTGAGTAGACTTAGTGTGGAGTTAAGATATTCCCGTTTTCCCCGTGAGTCAGCACCGAAGTGAACTGCTCGGTAAGACACCTATGCGTTTTTTTGTGTTTAATTTTTAGTTTGTTTTTATTTATTTACAGATTACCGTTTCCGCTTTCGTTTCCGCTTTCGTTTTCGCTTTTATTTCCAAGTTTCAACGTTTCAGTTATAACTTATTTTATATTAAATTATTTCCTTGGTAATTTCCTTTTAATTTGACGAAGCCGGAAGCGCGTTGATCGACACTTCACTTTGCGGTAATCGGCAACTTCAGCGCCGTTTACTGTTATACTAACTATCAAGATCAAAAGCCAGAATTAATTAGAAGAATTTCGGACGCCAGCGAAGTAACTGAATGACGTCGCCTATGTAGCCTACATTAAAATATCAACAAAATTGTGCTTAAAATTTTGATTTTATTTGAAAAGATTCTTGAAAATGGAACCTATTTTTATTCTAATAGGTTCCATTTTCAAGAATTTTTGACTTTCTGTGCTCATCAAAGCATAAAAAAATTAGTAAATTAACTAATTTAATTTAAAAGCAATGACAATTCAGTAATTGTTATAACACAACGCCATATTTCAAAGAAAACTTTGCTAGTATAAACAATAAAAGTTTGGCTTTTGACTGCTATTAGTTAAAAAAGAAAAATTGATAAAGTTTTTTAAAAGGTTCCAAGAGCCGCAAGCAAGAGTCCAAAAAGCCACATGCAGCTCACAAGCCGCAGTTTGGCCACCCTTGATATATACCTACTGTTTTTTGTATTGTATATATTTAACATTGCAACCCAGCCTCTAAGGTTATTCAAATCAGAGCAGCCTTGGTGCTGGTCCCAAGCCCAGAGAAATGAGGAGGGTTGTGACAGGAAGGGCATTTGGCATAAAACATAGCCAAATATTTTTCAATGCGCGTTGTAAAATCTGACTTCATACCGGATCAGTCGAGGCCCGGGAAAACAACGACCGTTACCAGTGACAGGGCACCAAGGGTCACTGGTAGACATGCTACTTGGATGCAAAGAAAAGGTGGAAAGCAGTGGAGAAGAAGGAAGGAGAGAAATGAAGAGAGAAAGAAAGCTAAGAAGATCAAGCTGAGGGTTGCTACATTAAATGCTGGAACCATGACCGGTAAAGGAAGAGAAGTGGCGGATCTTATGGAACGAAGAGGGGTGGACATACTGTGTGTGCAGGAAACCCGCTGGAAGGGGGAGAGAGCAAGATACATAGGTGAAGGATATAAAATGTGGTACTGTGGAAGTGGAAACAAAAAGAATGGTGTAGGAATCATATTAAAAAAGGAGCATGTGGACAGGGTAGTGGAATTTTGGAGGGTAACAGACAGGATAATATGCTTGAAGATGGTGCTTGATGGTGTTATGTTAAATGTTATCAGTACGTATGCGCCACAGGTGGGGTGCATACTTAAAGAAAAGGGAACATTCTGGCTGGACCTAAATGAGACAGTGGAAAAGATACCAAGGAATGAAAGAATTGTGGTGGGAGCAAACCTGAATGGGCACGTAGGAGAAGGGAATAATGGTGATGAAAAATGCATGGGCAGAAACGGATTAGGGAAAAAAATAACGAAGGACAAGCAGTGGTGTATTTTGCTAAGAGAAGGGAACCAGCGATCACTAACACATATTTTGTAAAGAAACCAGCACATAGAGTCACCTACAGCAGTGGCGGACGCAGTTCGCAGGTGGATTACATTATGGTGAGAAATCAAAGGATCAAGTAGGTGGTGGATACAAAAGTTGTTGTCGGTGAAAGTGTAGCAAAACAGCACAGAATAGTGCTCAGTGCGATAATCATCTCGACAAAGTGGAGGAAAGTACCAAAACTAGTGAAGAAAATAAAATGGTGGAAACTAAAGAACTCGAAAGTGAACAATAAATTCAAAATAGAAGTGATTGAAAGCGGAATACTTAGTGGACAGGAAGACTGGCAAAGAATAGCTGAGATGATACGGAGCATTGCCAGAAAGGAACTGAGTGAAACATCGGGAAAAGTTAGCACGGCAGGTAGACGGGAAACGTGGTGAAGGAACCAGGAAGTCCAGGAGAAGCTGAAGGATAAGAATAAAGCTAAAAAGGCATGGGAGACCGTCAGAGATGATGCAAGCAAGTTGGCCTGTAACACTGCAAGAAAGCAAGCTAAGAGAGAAGTGGCAAAGGCAAGAAACAAGGCATATGAGAAACTGTACGAAAAAATGGAAATAAAAATGGGGGAAAATGAAGTGTTCAAAATAGCAAAGCAGAGAAACAGACAAAGCAAGGATGTTCAACAAGTAAGAGTAATCAAGAGTAAAACTGGGGAGATTCTGATGGAAGAAGAAAAAGTAAAATAGAGATGGAAGGAGTATTTTGACAACTTACTCAACCATGAAAACCCTAGAGAAAGAAGAAGAAAACCGAGAACAGAAGGGAGAGAAAGGGAGGTGGAAGATATCTCTGGAGAAGAAGTCAGGACTGGGTTGAGGAAGATGAAGAAGGGAAAGGCTCAAGGACCTGATGACATACCAGTGGAAGCATGGATTACTCTAGGCAATAAAGGCGTGGAGTTTTTAGTCGTCGTCGTCGTCATCGTTTGAATTTTTTAGTTTTTAGTAAACTTCTTCAACAGACTCTTGCGAGGAGAGAAGATGCCAGATGAATGGAGGAGGAACGTGCTTGTACCTTTGTACAAAGGTAAAAGAGACATCAAGGAATGTGGAAACTACCGGAGGATCAAGTTGATGAGCCACACTATGAAATTATGGGAGAGGATAGTAGAAGCAAAGATAAGGAAGGAGGTGATGATCGCTGAGCAACAATTTGGGATCATGCCAGGAAGGAGTACCACCGACACAATTTTTTGTCTAAGAATGCTGTTGGAAAAGTGGACTGAAGGGCAGAAGGCAGTGCACTGTGCCTTTATTGACTTGGAGAAAGTATACGACAGGATACGCAGAGAGGAACTGTGGGAATGTTTGTGGTTAGCTGAAACATCAGGGTGCTACATAAAAATTATCAAGGATATGTATGACGGAGCGACACAACTGTGAGAAGTGCAGCAGGGTTGACTGAAGAATTCAAGGTAGGTGTTGGACTCCACCGAGGTTCAGCACTCAGTCCATTTCTTTTTGCCATCATCATAGACAGGCTGAAAGAGGACATCAGGAAGGACGTATCATGGGATATGCTGTGTGCAGATAACATATTCTTGTTTAGACAAAATCATAGGGAGCTAGAGGAGGATCTGGAGATTTGGAGAAATGCACTGAAGAGAAGAGGCCTGAAAGTAAGCCGGAGCAAGACCGAATATTTAAGGGTTGGGGTTGTGGATGATGGAGAACAGTTGAAGCTGCAAGGAGAAAAGATAAAGAGAGCAAAAAACTTCAAATACTTGGGTTCAACAGTTAGTAGCAATGGAAGATGTAAAAAAGAAGTAAGAAGAAGGATCCAAGCAGGATGAATGAGTTGGAGGAAGGTGTCTGGAGTTCTGTGCGACAGGAAATTATCAGCAAAGGTTAAGGGTAAAATGTACAAGAGTGTTGTTAGACCAGCTATGCTTTATGGAAACGGTGGCAGTGACGAAAAGACAGGTGGGAAAAATGGAAGTTTCAGAGTTGAAAATGGTGAGATGAACATTGGGAGTGACAAGAAACGACAAGATAAGAAACGAATACGTGAGAGGGACCGCAACAATTGCAAAGCTGGAAGACAAACTTTGGAATGCAAGGCTACGTTGTTATGGACACGTAAAAAGGAGAGAAGAAAACTATGTGGGGAAAAGGATGATGAAGATGGCGGTGCCAGAGAGAAGGAAAAGAAGAAGGCCAAGGAGAAGGTGGATGGATTTGGTGAGAGAAGACATAGAAAGGGTTGGAGCTAGGGAAGGAGACAAAGTAAATCGAGTGAAATGGAGAATACTGTCGCGCTGTGGCGACCCCGAGTAGGGAGAAGCCGAAAGAAAAAGAAGAATATATTTAACATTACGGTTTTATTTAAAATAATGTAATGAATTCAATAGTCTTTCTCTCAGTCTAACCATATCTCAAATTCACATTATTTTTTGGATATCTTAAAATCTTATATATAAGCAATTATATTCCTTGCGGTCCCTGAGTGCTAGTAAATTAATAATTCTGGCCCTTTAGACAAAAAAGGTTGAACATTCCTGCTTTAAACTATAGGCCTATAAGACCTTAGGATTTATGTACGAACATTTTGTGTTGTTAAACAAAGTCTGTAGTAGGTAAGTTTTTGTTAGTGTGTTGAAATAAACTCGGGTGAATTTTAATTTCTAATCAGCTGTGTGCGGTTTCTCCGCCTTATGTTTGGCTCCTTCATATCCATAACAATTTTTTTAAAGCTTTGTCAAAATATGAATAGAAAAAAGTATTTTGGAGACAGCTGGCAAAGTCTTTGCTTTCTGAATTTTACAAGATTTTCAAAGTCGTGGCCTACATAAAGACAAAGAAAAGGAGTGTTACCATCAATAATTAATTTAAAAATTATACAAGTAGAAATATTAAACCGGACAACAATATCTGGGCGAGTCTGAAACAGGTCGAGGTGGCAGCGTGGTCGAGTGGTTAAAGCACCGGACTAATGATCAACATGGTCTCAGTTCAAAACCCACTTTCGCCATTCTGTTGCGTCCTTGGGAAAGACACTTTACGGCACTTTCCCCTGCTTGGTGGTCTTGACAAGCAGTTCTAAATTACAATAATATCTCTACTAAATTACTAGCGGGCAGCAGTATCTTGGCATCTCCGGAAGCAGGTCGGGGTAATTGCGTACCCTATGTATAGCGCCTCCGTCGCTTTCCTGAGAGTCAGGAGGATAAATAAAGAGTTAAAAATAGAAAAAAATAAAAGCTGCTTGATGGTTTCCCTACGTATAAGGTCTTCGTCGTTTTTCTGCAAGTTCTGAGTTTCAATAGCAGATAAAAAACAGCAATTGTAGGATTACCCACGTGCTTAGTTTATTAAAAACTAAGATGCAAATGTTTTAATCGTAAAGTAAATCGCTCCGTTTAATTAACATTTCAAACCAGCTACAACCTAGAGTTTTATTTAAAATACTGTACAATAATTAAATTTTTATTTTGAGGTTGTCGTTTAAAGTGCAGTTTTAAAACAGTTATAATGATGGCCGTTGCAGCCTATCTATGCCCGGGGTGTTTAGATATTCCCGATCTATGCTTTTATTACAACCAAATTGGCTTGGCAAAGTGGATGGATTAACCAAATGCAAGTTTTTCCAGACCCTTTTTGGAAACGGATTTGGGGAAAACCTTTCTCTAGCTGGTATAAAATTTTATGCCGCAAATGCGTTACTACATTTACTGATCCCCGAATTTATTCTACACTTTTAAAGTGATCAACGGTGGATAAGAATCTCCAAGAAAATTATAACAGCTTACTTTATACTTTACTGATCTCCGTCAAAATTGAATTTTGCAATTCAACAGTTTTGCGCGGTTTGTTTTTCTAGACGTAATTTTGATCGGGAAATAAAGTTCGCTTAGTTGGTTGGGGATTAAAAAAAACTTAACTTTTTGTTTTTAAGCTTTTCAAATTTGAAAACGGTTTTAAGCAGAACAAAGTTTTGTTCGGGATCGAAAATCGTATCGATTTTATAAGTTAACCAATTAAAATTATTTGTTTCCAGTTTCTCTATTTTAATGTTCAAGTTAGGCAAAATTTGAAGCTTACCCTTTAAACATGCAATTGATAATGTTTCAAGTAGGCCTGTCCGTTAAGAAATTTTATTGACAAACTATGTGTGTAATCAAAGGTAAAGATCATTATGTCAAGTACGATGTACGTACTCTTCTCAAAAAAGCCTTTTACACCAGGTTCCGATTCGGTCTACAACCGCGCCAATGGTTGAAAATTCTTTAAGATGAAGCTAAACGCAATTACAAAATGTGCTAGCAATCAGAGTAGTCCGAATTTAGTGCGACTCCACCTTCCAGGCCTAATTTAACGTTATTAAACAGAGCCTCAAAAGAACCCCCGACTCCCGTAACACGGTAAAACAACTCCGCTCCCATAACCCTGCTCGCGACTCATACAAAATTTTGGCTAGATTGTTAGCAGGCCCGACCCGAGGCGAAAGTTAGGGGCAGTTTTTTTTAGTCAAATAAGGTAATTTGGTCTATATTCAGTAAGAAACCTACATTTAGGGCGCAGACTTTGTAACAGTCTGAATCGGTTTGGAGCAGAAAGGGAAGCCCAGTCTTCACAGCTTGAACGTCGTTCTCTAAAACCTTTTTTCGGTCTTTGAGTAATTTTTTGGCTTTACTTTGAGAGGGGACTCAATTAAACTTACGCCGGCCTTGCGAAGTACTACAAATTGTTTAAAAAAGTTACTTTAATGCCAAAAGAAAATTGGTGGCAAAAATTCAGACGAAATATAGCCTTTTGCCCTAGTAGAAATGAGCCTGATTTTGGGACTCAGTTTCCCGTATTTTTTAAGTTTTTTTGCGAACGTACAATCCGTAGCGTATTTAGGGGGGAGGCATTGTGCCATGACCCTTCCTTGAAGATCACTAATATGAGAAATTCAGAGACAGGTTTATAGTGAAGACGTTTCTTTACCACTTGAAAAAATTTTTCCACTAAACATATTTGATTGCGGTTGTATACCCTTTCCTCGCTTTCAAAAATCTTCGTACGCCACTGCGTACAATGCAATGCTTTCTTGTACTGGATTTATTCCTTTGTCTTTACAAACAAATAGCAACTAGCCACCATGTCAGCAACCAGGTTTACCAAGATATCGTTTTGCGAATTTCAGACAAAAATAATCAAATCAAGATCAAAAACTTTTAATAATGATTAAAAGCATTAATCACAAACGCGACTTTAATCACCATCTTCCTCCTCCTCGTCTTCGTTGTTAATCTGGAAGTAACGAAACTCGTAGGAAGATTTATTTGAAGCCACAACACGGAGCCAATCTCGAAGATTGTTTTTCTTTAAATACTTTTTGGAAAGATACTTTAAATATCTACAAAATCAAAATGGATCTATAACAGCAATGAATATAGAAATACATAATTGGTTGTGGCCAAGCGAAACCCTGGCGTCGAAACCACAATATATTACAAATATTGCAACGCCAAAATTACTTAATTGTATAGTAGAAAATCCGTGAGGCTAAAGTTATACAACTAATAATCTTATACGACCGCCATTCAATAAAGTTTAATACAAAAATTATTAGAGCGTAAATGTAGAATGTCGAAATTTCGAGAACGGTTGGAAATCATAGTACCAAACCAACTGGTCCGTTATGTAGTTATGAAAATAATTAAGTGCAAATTGGACCTGTGATAACAGCACAAGCTGCATTAATAAAATGTGAAATGAAATAAGTCATTTGGATTAGCAGTAGCAAACCATGCGGCTTTATTATTTATCTTAATTTAGGTAAAACTTATTCACAACAAGCCTTTAACGAGAATGACGACACAATAAACCCTAAACAATTCTAACCTTTTTGAAAAAGCAATTTCGAAGGTTATTTCAATTTTATTCTTGACAGCATTGACCACAACTTGATCGCCAAGATTGTTTGTTTTTCCTTCAACTTTTATACGATTTTTTAAAAATTCTTCCTAAAAAAAACAACAACACAAGAGTGTTGTCGTTAATTGGAACTAGGGAAGATAACCCTAGTCCATTGAAATTAGTTTAATTATAGCAAACTTGTAAAAAATTAACAAATTAAATGTTATTTTGAAATATTGCTTGAAATCTAATTGTAACTACATATTGCAATTTATAAGTTGCTTAATTGCTGCTTTATCATCACACATAATTGTTGAGTAGTTGTATATTAAATAACCAACTTACAAAGTTTGCAATATCCATAATCCCATCTTCAACAGGATGAGTGCAGTCTAATGTAAACTTGTTACCAATTTGCTTTTTTCCTTTCTTTATTTGTTTAGCAACTTTTTTACCTTTTCCTTTTGTCTTAAAAAAACAACAATCGAAATCAATACAACAATTATCAATAAATGATTGTAATAACTTAAACTGTGTTTCACATTAAAAAAAGAGATCTCAAAAGTTCGACTGAGACATCAATTAAAAAACTTAATTGGTATCTTTAAAAATGCACAGGTCAGCATGGTTGGTGGACTTGAATTTCATTGAAACTGACTGCATTTGTAGAGGCCTAATAATTTAGTAAATTTTGCTAAACTACTTAATGTAACCAATCAAGCCCACTCTCCACATACTAAAGCAATTTAATTTTGCCAACCATGCCAAATAAATATGCTTTCAATATTTATTTACATTACAAATACAGTTAGTTTCAGCAAAATTCAAATATCTTGTAGGTCAATAGCCAACCTTGCCAACTTCTCAAAACTGAATGATACTGCTTTAATTATTTTTATTACAAATACAATCAGTTTTAAAAATAAATATTTTATACAGTCAACTTTGGATATAAGGGATAAGTCCCAATTATAATTTTCCAGTAATTTCAGTCGATTATAAGGGATCTATTTCTTTCTGATGATGCATAAAAATAACCAAAGGCACACATTCTGATTTTAATTTCGCAGGCATTTCTGAGGGTGCACTTTCTTTTCTTGGAGAGGAAATGTGCTTTAAAAAGCTTTTGAGGAAATGTGCTTAAAAAGGGTGTTTTAAACGTTTAAAACTTGCGTTCTTCAGGTATCGGATCAAACTTTGCATCAGTCGGTTACAAGGGATTAATTGAGCTGGTCCTGGCAGATCTCTTATATCCGAAGTTGACTGTACAACTAACCAAGTCAACTTTGCCAACCTGTACATTTTAAAAGAATCCAACTTTTTGGAACAATGAAAACAAAAATGACATGCTTTAATAACATTTTGAAGAAATTACTCATTACAACTAAAAACAATGTTAAAAGGTTTTATATAAACATTATTAAAATAGTTCTTGTACCTATATTACAGACTAAATACTAGTTTTTGCAACCAAGTATTATGAAACGTGGGACAATCTAGTATATTAGTATGCCCAAAGCTTATTTTGTTAATATAATATAATTATGCAGAATGCATCAAGTAAGTTTGAGGAATCTGAAAGGTATTTGGTTAACAATTTAAAAATAGCAATGATACAAAGTTTATTTTTATAAAGTAGCTTTGCTGCATGGTACCGTATATTTACAAAAATGAAAGCAACATCAATGAGAACTTTTGCCTTGTACAGTTGTATATCAGCAAAAACCAATTTAATTAGCATAAATTTATTTCAAAAAACAGTATAAAACAAAGTCAATGTAAGCAATTTTTGTTTTGAAACTAAACTGAATATCCTTGTGGTTACTATCGCTTCTTGAGATCCTTTCTCTTGGTTTATTTATTTTATCATGGTGTTGATAAGGGTATTCCAGGTTTGTTTCATTGAAAAAAAAATGCTTATAGTGAATTCTTGAGTACACAATGTTCCAATGACTTTTACATTTTAAAAAAGTTAACATAAAAGCAAAAGACTCTACTTTTAACCAAAACATCCTTAACTTAATTCTGATAGAAAATGGATGGATTACTCTAATGCAGTGGTTCTTAACCTTTTGTTAGTCACGGACCCCTAAAACATTCTAATGAAAGCTTTGGACCCCTTTAGAAGAAACACATCGCAATTGTCAAAATTAGCTTTTAATCAACTTAGTAGTATAGTCCAGAAATTTGCAGACCAAACAGAAGCAAATTAATAATTCAACGAATAATAATGAATAATAAATCAATTACCATGTCAATTAAGTTATACAACAATTACAAACCATAAAGAATCAAAAAATGCAGTGCAGTAACCAATAAGTAGAACGCACTCAGGCGGTTTGCTTTGAGATGAACCATAAAGAAAAGCACTAGTAAACTAAGTTTAACGCAAATAACTTTTTAAATCAATGCGAAGGTTGCTCCTGCTTATCTTCAACAAGAACACGAAATTGTGGGACGGTTTTTGCCAGGGCCACATGCATGTTATCCTTAGCATCCAACCGATTTCGCTGTTTCGTTTTGATAGCAAGAAGAGCAGAAAACCCTGCCTCACAGAGGTAGGTAGTAGCAAAAAGAATAAGAGCAACCATGGCTCTCTTCATTAAGCGAGGATACGCTTGTGCCAAGGAACACCAGAATTCTGCAAGGTTCTTTGAATTGAATTCGCTCCTTAGCATTTGCATTGTCCTCAACTCAATGAGGTCATCTTTGGCAAGATCGTCATCACCAATAGAATTTAGATCTGCAAGAAATGGGTTGCGAATCCACAATTCAAAATTCGGATCATGTGAGCAATAACTTTCGAAAGATTGCTGCAATCTGTCTAAATTTTCGCACATATTTCCACGTAGAGAGGAAAGCAGGCCTTCAGTATTATCGATTCGGCTTTGAGAGATCACTTCCTCCAGCATTGGGAAGTTGGCAAAGTTGTCTGTCTCAAGTCTTCTTTTCCACAAAGGAAGCTTTGCTTGAAAAGCCTGCAGTCTTTCTGTAACGTCCATAATCGTTACATCTGGTCCTTGAAATGACAGATTTACTTCATTCAAGTGACCGAAAATATCTGCCAAGTAAGCTAAGCCATAAATAAACTCCTTTCTGTCAAATTGCACTGATAGAGGATTTTGTTTTTCTCGTAAGAAGAATGAAACTTCCTTTCTCAGTTCCATCAAACGCTTCAAAACTTGACCTCTCGAAAGCCAGCGAACTTCAGTGTGGTACAAAAGTACTTCATGTTGTGCACCCATTTCTTGGCAAAGTCTTTTGAATATACGATTGTTTAAAGCTCAAGCTCTGACAAAGTTGACGATCTTTACAGAAACAGACAAAATTTCTTTTAAAGCTGGTGATAGAGTTTTTGATGCCAATGCATGTCGATGTAGAAAGCAATGAGTCACAATGATGCGAGGAGCTTCTTTCTTTACCAACGAAGCAAATCCTGAGGTTTTCCCAAGCATTGCGGGCACTCCGTCGGTACACAAACTACCAATATTTCTCTTCCAATTGAAATCTTGTTTGGCAAAGAAATTGTTCACCATCTCTAATACGTCTGCAGCCTTTGTAGTTTCTGAGAGGCTTGCAAAATAGGAATTCTTCTTTAATTGTATCAGCATGCATATAACGAACATATACAAGAAGCTGGGCACACTGAGAGACATCTGTGCTTTCATCCAGTTGCATGCTAAATAAAAATGGTGATGCTTTAAGTTCCTCCATTACTTGTTTCAGAATATTATTAGAAATGTCAATAATTCTGGAGCTGATGGTATCGTTTGACAAGGAAACGGCTTCAAGTTTCTTTCTTTGTTCTGTGCCACATACCAGCTCAGTCATTTCCAGAGCACACGGTTTTATCAATGTCTCTCCGATAGTGTGAGCTTTCTTTTCCTTGGCAATGCGGTAAGCGACCTTATAAGATGCTTCAAGGCAAGGTTTCTGCGTCTTGATGAATCCGAACTTCGGCAAAGTCCCCGATTTCTCAAATCGAGCCTTTTTAGAACGAAAAGAATCAACACTATCCAGTGCGTTTTTAGGATGAATAGATATGAGGTGCTCTTTCAGTTTCGCTGGCTTCAAACTTGCATTGGCAAGGACTTTACCACATAGAAAACATTGTGGCCTTTGGCTGCCATCACTATCAGTAACAAAGGTAAAACCAAAAGCTACATAATTTTCACTGTACTTTCTCTCCTTCGACATTTTTTTAAATTGGTAAAATTTTTAATTTATTTATGCTTCCAGGTTATAAACCTTTGTAGTAGAAAACACATAAGCAAATTGACAGCTTTCTATAATACTCACTGCAGCATACACGTGCATGGTTTTTTGTTCAATCTATTTATTCTATTACGACATAGACGTTGTGTATGATTACATAGGCCTATTTATCACAAATGCGATGTTGCTTTTTTAGGTTCTGATCGGTATATTCTTATTTGGATTTGCGGACCCCTTAAAGCACCATCATGGACCCCTTAGGGGTTCATGGACCCCAGGTTAAGAACCCCTGCTCTAATGCATTTATCCCAGTGGTAAGCAATGTATATCTTTGAATATTTTATTTTTATCTCTATATTTATCTTTTTGACTCGAAGGAAAGTGATGGAGGTGCTATATATATGGCAAGCAATTACCCCAACCTGCTTCTGGAAATGCCAAGATATTGCTGTCCGCTTGCAATTTAATAGAAATATGAGTTTAATTTACAGCTGCTTCCCAAGACAACCAAGCAGGGTAAAGTACCATAAAGTGTCTTTCCCAAAGACACAACAGAATGGCAAAAATAGGTTTTGAACCAAGATTGTGTCAATTACAACCTTGGCTCTTTAATCACTGGACCATGCTGCCAACAGGAAAAACAATACTTGTTTATTTGATTTTTTTGTTCTACTTTAGTTTAAAAATAAACTTTTACCTTTGATTTTTAGCAATAGATTAAAAACTTTTTGTTTAGATTTAATCAAAGTTTGATTTACTTTTGCTGTTGATTTAAAACAAAGGAACTTGAGTGGTCCCCAAACTACAACCCGTGGGCCAGATCTGGCCCACTAAGACTTTTTATTCAGCTTGTGCAGTTCTTTTTAAAATCATATACACTCATTTTGAGCCATAGTTGGATAGAATTATGTCAGGAATACACAAGTTTCAGTTTTTTATCTTGTTTTCAGAGAACACACCAAGAATTTGGAAAAATAATAAAATTAGAGATTGAATCGAAGTTAAGACTTTTTTTTTGAGATCACTATGGTTGTGGGAGAAAAATAGTGAAATCAGAGATCAAATCAAAGTTAAGACCTTTTTTTTAAGTCTTTTGCTTTGGCCTGAGGTCAAAAAATCTAGACACGAACCCTGCTCAAAAAGTTTGGGGTCCACTGTTATAAACAGTTTTTGTCAATAAAATTTTTTTAAATAGAATAATGGACACCACATTTTGAGTAAATCAAATGCATTATCCTTACATAGACAATACCCCATGCTACAAAGAAAACATTATGTCTTTTTCAGTCCACAGAAATATTTTTGTCATTAAAACAACTACAAACCTTTACTGCACCAGAAAAGGAATTATAAGGTTTCTTAGATACCAATATTCACAAGGGGATTTCAGGTTAGTATCACAAACAAAAATTGCAACAATGATTTTTTAAACACCCCAATTTAAAACTTTTAATTTCTAATATTGCATTCCTAGATTATGTATATCCATCCAGTTCATAGAAAAAGAAACTGAACCAGTATTTCACTATTGTAACTCCAAAATACATTTGTTGCATATTTTCTACATTGGTATTTTTTGTACTTTTGTATAAAAATTTGTTTTATCTTAAACAAGAATTTAAGGTTTAAATCTAGCAACATTAAAACTTTTGGAGTCTCTTTAATAAGTCATTATAAACAATTTTTGCACAGAATGTCCCCACAGCACCCAAAGGAAAAACAGAAACCAAGAGAATCCTTTTTCTTTTCAGGAAATGATAACAACCAAGGGGGATTTCAGGTTCGTTTACAAATACAAATTGCTTATGGTGACTTCTTGAAAAGAGCCAATTTGTGATTGATCAAACAAGTCCACAGTATTAAATTATTTTTTGGGTCTTTTCAAGAAATCATCATATGCAATTTTTCTTTGTGAATGACTAACCCGAATTCCCCTGCAGTTACTCACTTAGAAAGAGATTCTTTTTCTCTTGGTTTCTTATCCTGGTGCTGAAAAGAAGATTTTGGGTTAGTTTAACAGAAAATCACTTACAGCAACTTCTCTAAAAGACCTGATTTTTTAATAACATATTAACTGCAAAAAAATAGAAAATAAAACTTGGACATACAGAACAATTTAACACTAGAATGCCTGGGATTTATATTGACCTAGAATGCCCGATGGAGTCATTTTGACATATGTTGTAACATTGCTGGTATTATGGCTGTAGAATAGCTTTGTAAGACAGCTCATTTAGTGATTTTTCTATAATTATTGTATTGGGCAAACCCAAACAACAAAACAACAATACAAAATAGCGAAAAGTCTTATATTGCCAAAAAAGGACACTTATTATTGTGAAGAACTGCATTTCACAAACAGACGTACGGATTTTGCAGTACATAGATATTACCATAACAAGTTACATTAATAAAATTTACTGTTTACAAAACACATAAAACATCTAACACAGTACTCACCGATTTAGGAGCTTTAACTTTCATCTTTAATTATTCTTGAACGAATAATTGAACTTTAAGCGATAACGTGTTTAACCAAAAAGACTAACCAAACCAACTTTTGTCAAATTTTGTCAATTTTAGTCCACAAAATTAAATTTTTAAAAAATTTAAAGGAATTATTTTTTTATTGTTATCCGCTTCATATCTATTAATTTTCTGTTTCATAGGACCAGAACGGGTGTAAGCAAGCTCTAAACACTCTAATTTGGGTCCCGCTTGTTTAAAGCAGTGATTCTCAACCGCCGGCCTGCAACAATTTATTTTAATTTTACTCTTTAAGGAGGCCCTACGAGTTCAGAAATAGAACAATGTCAGAAGAATATTATAGTAATTACTGATTTTCCTTAATAACTAATTAAAGCAAGATCAAGGCTTAGATTGGGGAAAATGTGCATGGTTGTGTACTGACCGAGCTGCCAGCATGGCTGGTTGTCATTCGGGCGCAACTTTAAAAATAAAATAGTTGCAAACAAAAATGTAATGTCTACATATTGCATGTATCGCTGTGAACATATAGCTTCCCAGAAACTGTCACCTGAATTAAATGAAATGATGATTATCAATTACTCGTAACCGTATCCATTACTCGTTATCAATTACTCGTGACCGTAGTTAAAATTATCAATTACTCGTGACCGAGTACTGCATTTAAGGTTTTTGAGGCACTGTGTGTGAGTATGGCCGCACAAAATTGCCATCTCATTTTTCATGCAGAAGTAATAAGGATTTTGAGAGGACGCGTTCTTGCACGCCTTTTTGAGTTGAGGAAAGAAGCAAATCAATTTTTACGGGAATAACATTCTTCATTAATAGAATTTTTATTCGATAAAATGTGGATATGCAAACTTGCATATTTAGCGGATATATTTAGCCGCTTGAATGACCTTAATAGCTCTCTTCAAGGTTACTGCATCAATATATTTCCAGTGTGCAACAAAACTAATGGTTCCAAAAGAAGTAGTGAAGAAAAAGTATAAAAATGAACTAAGAAATCAGTTTCTAGTAATTTGAGAGGAATGGTTCCCGACTATCCTTCAACTGAGTTAAGACAGTTATCTGAAAAGACTAAGCAGGGAAAGTAAGAATTTCACAAAGTAACCTTTTTTTAATTTGGAATTGTAACCGAAAATCAACAATTTGAAACTTAAATAGGAGTAGTAAAGTTGGAAAGTGCTGTAATTGTCATAAATAAAAGAATCAATCAGAAATCACTACTAATTAAGAAAGAAAATTTCGAAAGCTTGGATTTAAAGAAATTATATAAAAAAGTACTTTGTACCTTCTTGTAAATTTTCTACCCCACTGTGTCCCCCCGGTTCTGGCTCCCCTGACTTTTCCATTCAAAAATTTCAATACAGCCACGTTTACTGTGTATTATATGAAAAAGACAACACTAAATTTCACATTAAATAGAGTTCGTCTGATGCTAAATGTTTTGTTTTAGTAAAAAATTTTTTTATCGATTTAGTGCGTTTATTAGAATTTTTTCAGACATAAAAAGATTACCGGTCCGCCAAATTTTTTTTGATGCATTGCCGGTCCGCAGGCTTAAAAAGGATGGGAAACACTGGTTTACCAGTTTTTGGATTTGCCTGGATATTGTAGTAAGGTTTTTATTTAGCGATATCACTAGAATTTAGAGCTGCTTTCCATCAATACAGCTTTCTCACTACCTCATCCACGCTCAGTGGTGGATATTCCAATTTAGGGGCCTGAGGTAAGAATTTTCAAAAATTGATGTTGTCTGAGAAAAAAAGAGGTCTGATCTTGGCTTGCATATTTTTCTCCGAAACTCATGGTGTTTTCTAAAAAAAAAGGTCTTCACTTCGATTTCATCTCTGATTTTCCTATTTTTCTCCCAAAATCAGGGTGTTCTCTAAAAAAAAAAGGTCTTCACTTCCATTTGCTCTCAGTTTTCCCTATTTTTGTCCCAAAATCAGGTATTCTCTAAAAAAAAAAAAGGTCTTCACTCGGAATCGTTCTCTGAGCAAACATCTGCAGCGGATTGAAAACTGTATGTGGTATTTTCGAGGGGGCCTCAAAAAAAGGGGGCCTTTTTTTGGATCCCCCCTCGTCTGAAACATTCGTCTCACTCAATATCCACCACTGTCCACGCTCCCGACAATTTCTAATAATGCAAAATCTCTAGCAATTTTTTAAAGACCTGTCTAGGTAAATTAGAGTTTTAATTACTTTGATAAAAAGAAAATACATTTTGATAGGATGCTAAGTATTGTAGGCCTATAGCCTGCCTCGCGAAACATAAAAGCTGATTTCAAATTTTGTAATAGAAATTATAACAACCCATGTGTATTTATAAAAAATATCCTAAAATTTTATAAAAATTTAGGTTTAGATTATCAAGCATATGACATTTGCACCCAGTTATAAGCCTAAGTTTGTATTTTTCTATAAGGTTTTTCACATTTAGATAATTTTATATACTAATAGGGCCGGTTCAAGAGACGAATAAAATAGCAGCCCAGTTTTTTTTTTTTTTTTAGAATATTTACTACAAGTCATATTGTAGATCAATATCTCATTTATTTTAAAAGTAAAACAATTAAAATTAATTTGCCTTTCTTTGGCTAATTTAGTCTACTAACCTAAAAAATAAATTAAGTTTTATATCAGTATGGCAAATTCCTCTGTAAGCTATAAACTGTAAGTGTATAACCTATATTTTATCACATGCCTGCAAATGAAATATTGATTTCAATGCTTAATGCACTGGCCGTTAATTAATGTACAACTTTTCCAGTTGTGTTTCAAAATATTTTTTTAAAAAAGTTAATCATAAACATTTTATTTATCCTTCTGTCTTGCAGGACAACGTCGGGGGCGTCACATTCAGACTTACTCTCAAGCAATCACCTCATCCTGTTTTAGGAGATGCTTATTAATAAGGTACAGTATTACTGTCTGGCTAAAAGTTATGTTTAGTTTGTCGGTTTTTATTGAGTGATTATCGCTAAAATTTAGAGCTGCTCACTATAAGACCGCCAATTGGAAGAAAGTGCCGTAAAAAGTTCTTCTGAAAGACACAGTAGATAGAACAGAATAACACAAGCAGGTTTGGAATTGTGAACATATTGAGCGCTTTCTCCATAAATACGGTGCTATTTATTCGGCCAGGCTGCTGAAAATAAGTTTCATTCAAACATTTTAATATACTAAACAAAAAACAGCCAGGGGTTTAACTTATTAATTGAAAAGCTTAAAATTGGGTATTTTACTCGAGTTATGGTTGTTCATAATGAAAACAGTTTTATAAAACGAATCAAGCATTACATAACAGAAAAATGACTTTCAAAAGGGCGACTTATTTGCTTCAAAGTCTACGTCAATCAGAGATGAGTTCGAGACACGAAGCTTCGAAACAGAGACCGAGAAGAGACTTTGGGTTACGAGACCGAGACTTTGAAAAACGTTTCTCGAGACACGTCTTGAGACATCCATCTCTGACGTAATTTCGTTCAAATATTTTGATCCCAATTCAAGAACTAGAAAAAAAAAGTAAAGTATTCATGTGGCTGTGATCATTACATTAAAGAAACAGCAAGAAAAAAAAGAAAATTTGTACGATTAAATGGCAAAGACGAATTCGAAGACACATCATTTGAACAATCAAGCAGTTTCGAAGTTGACTCATTTTTTCCAATTATTGACCAAATTCTTTTTTCTATGGAAACTTGAATTGCAGCTTATACTCGTATTTAACGAAAAAATTTTTAAAAAAATTGCTAAACATTGCTTCAATATTTTTTAAATGATCTCGAAAAGTCAACAGCCTAAAAAACGATTCATTTTTCTGCACTGTTGAAACAACACCATTTTAACATCAAAAAAATTGAAATTACTTAATTCATACACTTATCATATATGTCATTGATTTCCCAAATTGCTTAAAATTCAGCAGCAACCTGTCTTTTGCTGATAATACAATCAGTGGTGAATATTCAAATTCAGGGCCCCGAGACAAAGATTTCCAAAAATTGATGTTCTCTAAAAAGGAAAAAGAGCTTTGATCTCGTCTTTCACTTTTTTCTCCCAAAATCATGGTGATCTCTAAAAAAAAAAAGGTCTTCACTTCGATTTCATCTCTGATTTCCCTATTTTGCTCCCAAAATCAAGGTGTTCTCTAAAAAAAAGGTCTTCAACTTGAATCGATCTTGTATCTCCCACTTTTTATCCCGACTTCATAATGATCTCTAAAAAACATCTGCAGCGAAATAAAATTGTATGTGCTATTTTCGAGGGGGGCCCGAGGCAACTGCCTCATTCGCCTCACCCAATATCCACCGCTGAATACAACCGTAATTTTCTCTGCAAAAAACTGCAATCTGTTAGTATAAAAAGGAAATAAAGAACTGAAAAACATTGACAACTGGTTAATAGCCAACAAATTATCTCTTAATATTAAAAAAACAAAATACATGTTATTCAGTGCATCTAGCTCAAATAGAGAGAGAGAGAGAGAGAGAGATCTGTTTATTTGCATCAAACCTTTTCAATAAATTACCGCTTAAAACACAAAAAAAACAATGATTTTACATTTTGAAATTAAACAAACTGATAATAAGCCATATATATCAAATCAAAGAGCACTATTAAGATGTGATGCAGGGGTACGAAGGGACAAAAGTCATTTAATCACTACCCCCAGCTTATTTAAAAGTTTCATTACAAGCAATTTAATAATTAATTAAATTTTTGGTATGTAAAATTGATTAACTTAGAAAAAGATTAGCATAAGACATTTCACATCATACATTAAAAATCACCTTACAAACGTAATGAAAAAAACAAAACGAACAACAACAACAAAAACAAAGGCCACATACATGTAGATAAAATTAAACGACAGAAAATAATTCGGCATAAATTAGATTTGAAATAAAGGCAAATAGTGTAAAAACGACAGCACAACGATGGAAAACAACAAACAATCAAACAGGCAACAAAAGGACGCAAAAAAACAGTGCTTAGATGACGTGCAACTGTCTTACCGTCACAGATTGGAATAATTTTGAGACAAATTTGTTTTAACTTTAAATCAGCATGTTTAGAATTTATCAGAAACAACAACCTTTTACGAAATAAGAATGTCAAGAAAAAGCCGATAACGAAACAACCAATATTCGTAAGAAAAAAATGAATACCTTTGCTCTACTCTGCATCGAAAAGAAAATGTTGGAAAAGATAGACAAATACGCTTTAAAAGTTTTGCTTTCTCTAAGTCCAGAGAATATGTCATTCGACACGAATCAAAAAAAAAGCAATTGACAAAGTAATCGACGTGGTAAACAAAAGAAAACAATGCAATCGACATGATTTAGGTTCAACTACTATTTTTGTCATTCTTTTGTATCTTTCGGAAAGGAAAGATAGCTATATTCTCTCCTTGGGGGTTTTAACAAGCAGTTTTAAATTACAGTGATATTGCTGAATCTCTTTTTTTTCTTTCGACTTTTTTCCGTTTATGAGGTCGCCACAGATTTCTTTAATTTTCCATCCGCATACTGTCAACCTGAATAAAAACTAAAAAGATATTTCAACCCAGATGCAATGTCTTGGCGTTTCCGAAGCTGGTTGGGCTAAACATTTGATGTTGGTGTAAGTTTAACGCCTCCGGCGTTCTCCAACAAGTCAGGATGGTCGTTGGAGAGAGCGCGGTAGTGATCGTTTGGAGACGTAGTTGTCGCAGGCAGCATGATCGAGTGGCAAGAGCGTTGTGATTGTGATCGGCGTGGTCTCGGTTCAAAACCTACTCGCGCTATTTTGTTGTGTCCTTGGAAAAGATACTTACGGCACTTTCCCTGCTTGGCGGTCTTGGCAAGCAGTTCCAAATTTCGGTCGTATCACAATAAAACTAAAAAAACAAAATAAAAATTTCAAACCGAC
Organism: Diplosoma virens; assembly: GCA_963680785.1. NCBI lineage: Eukaryota > Metazoa > Chordata > Ascidiacea > Aplousobranchia > Didemnidae > Diplosoma > Diplosoma virens. The sequence goes on from OY796892.1 coordinate 17,450,411, forward strand.
AGCAATATCTTGGTTTCTCCGGAAGCAGGTCGGGATAATTGCTTGTCCTATGTATAGCGCCTCTGTCGTTTTCCTGCGAGTCAGGATGATAAATATAGCGATGAAATCAAAAAATGAGTCTAAAAGATTAATAGAAATGATGATGATGAATACGCAAGGTGCTGTTGAAGACATTGTGTACCAAGCAAGCGCTTGCGCTGAGTTGACTTTAAATAAGAAAACCAGATCTTTCTGACCAGTGGTTCCCAACCGGGGGTGCATGTATCCCCAGAAGTCCACAGAGTAATTTTCAGGGATCCATGACTTTTCATGCACAAGATGTAAGCAATAAGCTTATAGCAAAAGAAGCGAAACGGCCATGTGGTTTAGCTTGCAAAAACTACTACTGTAGCCTGCACAACGCTAGAAATCAAGCTTTATTGTACAAATTAGTACGAAATCTAGATAATACGAACAGTGACCGTCTCGATAGATTCGCCATTAAATCATAACGCTTTCAACCGATCGACCATGCTGCCGACTGCTTTCTTGATAGCTACCTTTCTAATCACAATTTCGGCAATTTTTTTCGCACACGGCTTTTTTAGCTTCTTTTGAGGTTTGTTTTCTTTCGCTATAGTAAGAGATGAAAATTACAAAAAGTTTGCATTGATTTCATTTAATCAGAATTTTGAAGCTTCATTAATTTCAGATTACTTTTGGAGAAACTTCCGTGTTTTTTAAAAAAAATGTTCGGTCTTTTTGCGAGTATTTTGAGTAAAGAAAAATGCAATTTTATTTTGAGAGCTTTATAAGCAAGAGAGAACTTGGAAACAAATGACACATTGAGGTTTTTCTTTTCTAACACTATTTAGAGATGTAAGCCCCATACCTGTACTCAATATAACCTATGGTTTGTCGGCAGCGTGGTCGAGTGGTTAAAGCACCGGACTGATGATCAACATAGTCTCAGTTCAAAACCCACTTTCGCCATTCTGTTGTGTCCTTGGGAAAGACACTTTACGGCACTTTCCCCTGCTTGGTGGTTTTGACAAGCAGTTCTAAATTACAATAATATCTCTACTAAATTACAAGCGGACAGCAATATCTTGGCATCTCCAGAAGCAGGCGGGGTAATTGCGTACCCTATGTATAGCGCCTCTGTCGCTTTCCTGCGAGTCAGGAGGATAAATATAGAGATAAAAATAAAATAAAAATAAAAATAAAAAATGTACTATAGCCTATGTACTAAATACTCAATATATTTCACTTCTGCTTCTTCTTGCAGCGCATTCTTAAATCAAATAAAGATGCCCAGATGTGTTTATTGAAAGCTTTGTTTAATCTGTCAAATTCGATCAACAGTGCAAATTAACAAAGACGATGTTAGCCTAATTCATTTTTTACAGTTTATTTGAACTATAGCAACAAGAGCTACTTTCACTTTTAATGTTATAATCTTTCCTGTTGGAATTGTGACCATTCTAATCTGTTGTAAAAATTTTTTAGAATGAGGCTCCATCTGCTATAAATTACACTTTCACAAAACATATATTGACACACAAACACTAATTTTCCCTATTTTGCTTTTCCCAAGTATACCTATCAGTTTATTCGAAATATAAAGCAAATCCTGTTAGCTTTCGCTCAACTTACAGATTCAGGACACCGAGCACACTTAAAATGTGTCATTTATTTTAGCAAAAAATTGTAAAACTTAGTTTAAGACTAAAATGACGTAGCAATGCTGTTTTTGCAATCTTTCTTCCGATCTTATTCATTGCACGGTATACTCTGCTCAAACTGCTATTATTTCATTGCAAGCGTAGATTACTAAACTTTTCCATGAGGTATTCGTATGTTTTTTAATAATATTTGAAATTTTGTTTCCGTTTCCAGTGGAGACCACACAAACGTAACGATATTAATTGATTTTATTAAAGGGGTCTACAAGTTTTAGCCAAATCACGAAAAGGCTAATCATGACATTAAAAAGACATGACCAAATCATGACATTAAAAAGGTGCTCAGACATAGAGCGAAAAAATACTAGACATCATAAACCACAACCCTGAACAGCACTGTCTAAATTAATCACGTATCGAAAATATATATATATATATTTTAATAACACACAAATTATCTCGAAAATCTTGGCGCTAAATTGCGTTTATGATACAGGAAACATATTTACTTTATAACTCTCAAATGAATTGTTTTAGCATCTTTTTGCTTTCTCGGGGGTCCCCCTAGTTTAAACGACCAGATACAATTATATAATCGTGTTACCATTTTGTTAATGAAAGTTGAAAAAACAGTAAGCTTCATACCAAAACCACTAAAAACATTGTCTTAATGTGAACTTATTTTCTTTAATGATCTTTTTCACAAACAAAAGCGTGATTCATCTTCAAATAATCAAAATTCAAACATTGCCCGTTGAAAAATTAGAAAGGAGACGACGAAAATAATAGCATTGCTTCAGTATTATTGTTTTTTAGATTTTTTCCTTTTTTAAAAACTTTTTTTGTATCTGCAATAGTTTTTGGTGAAATGATTTTTATAAATGCATCGTGTGATAAGCAGAGGCGGATCCCTCAAGACAAGTTGCGAGACATCGAGACGTCTCGAGACACGTTTTTCAAAAGTCTCGTCTCAGTCTGTGACCCCAAAATCTAGTCTCGATCTTGGTCTCGGTCTCGGTCTCGAATCCAGGTCGAGACATTTAATCAGTGTGGGCAAATCCTGCAAACGCAAAAATTATTGTAATCATTTCGAAGATAAAAATTGATTACTTTTATATGCCAGGTTAAATTATCGTTTCTGCAACTTTGTCAGAAGACTTGCGCCGCAAACGCTAACTTCTGCTTGAAACATAACAATTCGATGGCTTTGGCGTTAAAAGGTTACTATCTATTTTTTAAATTCTCAGGGAGCGCTAGCAAAGAGATTAAAGAGCCACATGCGGTTTTGGAGCCGCTGGTTGCCGACCCACGCTTTATAGAAATTACTTTAAGTGGCTCGCTTAATTGCGGCGGCGTCTTTAATAGTTACAGAATTTCGAATAAATTTTGAATTTTGGTAAAGATTTTTTAACAGTAATTTCCAGACTACTGGTTGGAACAGCTGTAATCGTTCATTCCTTGTTTATAAGCAGAAAAAAGCTTTTTTGTATCTGATCAAGTTGAAATATTTTCTGTTGAGCGTGTTATCAGATGAGCTCAACTTGAAATAAAAAATAAAAATAAAAAAAAAATATAAAAAAGCACTTACTTTGTGACGTAGTAGTCATATTGATATCATCTTTGTTATTGTTCATTTTTATCAGAAGTGAGCATATTGGTTAAAGAATGTACAAATTTTCAAGAGCTAGCTTGGTTGGGAAAGTATTATTTAGTTTTGAACCATAATTTTTGTAGAAAACAGATTTATTTATTAGCGCAAGCACTTAATGGATTAAGAGATGAATCCATTACCAAGCTTAATTTTTTGCAGGGAGAATTTCGAAGAGCCAACGTTACAGTCATGTCCAAAAACCGGGTCTTTTCTGGCTTGCAGATGTGGATTTTATTTAGACTTTGTAGACTGCAAGGCAAGGTTAATTTTACATCAAAAGTGACAAATTTTAGCTGTAACGGCTTTTAGGCCGTTTTCTTAAGGGACCCGAGCAACTGGCTGCAAGCTAAATTGATAGCTGCAATAATTTTTTTGTCTTCACATTAAATTTGAGAAGAAAAGATTTTGGACGCTGCTAAAAAGTGAAGACCTTTTTTTGAGTCTTCATCTTGACTTCCGGACGAAATGAAGAATATGATAATAGACAGAAGTTTATTTGTCAGAGATTATTACGCACTATGAAGGTAATACATAAAAATGAACAAGAAAGAAAATATATATCAAAATATTAATGCACAGGTTATGTACAACTACAGTGAATAATAAAAATAAATAAAATAATAACAATCTCGACAGGACACTGCGAAGTGACCGAATAAGGTCTTCTAGTCAAGCAGTCACCCAGAAATTGTAGCGGAATTATTCAATTTCAAAGATTAATGCGTTAGGGCACGATGAATTATATCGTTTTGATTCATATATAGGAATTTAAGAGTTGAATTTTAATATTACGTTTGAAGGTATTAAACGATTGGTTTCGAATATGAGGAGAGATGGAGTTGCAGATTTTTGCCCCTTGATATTTAATTGATCGTTGACATCGTGACGATAAGAATTGACGTAAGTATAAATCGTTTCGAATATTAGATGTAGTAGTCCGATTATGAATTGAACTGGTTTGGGTAAAGAAGGATATAAAGCAGATTGGAAGGTGTTTGTTGAAGTATTGGTGCATAATTTTGGCGATTTCAAAATAGAACAAATCTTGTATTTTTAAGATTTTGTATTGGTAAAAAAGTGGTGTTGTTGATGTTTTTGGGTTACAGTTTGAGATTATGCGAAGAGCTTTATTTTGAAAACGTTGGAGTTTTTGGAGGTATGTTGGGAAAGTACTTCCCCAAATGGGAAGGCCGTATAGTAAAGAGCAGAGGAGGGAAATATATATTGCAATTTATTTAAAATTCCCACCGATTTGGCTATTTCGTTTTTTGCTTGTGTCGTGTCAAGGGCAGGCACGAGTTTTGCTTGCATGAAGAAGAGGGGCGTACGTTTTGTTTGTGTGAAAAAAAAAGCGCGTTTTAAAAAGTTTAGAAACTCCTGGTTTAAAAACATCTCCTGAGTTTTGAAAATAGCAGACGCGAGTTTAAGTCACAAAAGTTTGAAATATAATCAGAAAATCAACAAATAAAAAAAATAATGTGCGCTACCTACAGTGAGACAGAGAGAACAAAATTTTGTTTCAAGTAAAGCAATCATATGTTGCTTTATGATTCTGGAAGATAAAAATGCAATTAACGACCTGTACTACAAATCAATTTAGCCTTTATTATTTTGAAAATTTGATAGCAAAATAAAGAATTTACAGTGGTTATTTATTTACCTTGGGATACGATTGTTTCTGCTTAGAAATATTTCGGCTTACAAACCGAGTCTCGAAGAAATATTTGTTTCGAGATGCGACGAAAAGTTCAAGACACGAATCAATTAAAACACAAAGTTCAAAAAAAATTACCGGTACGTAATGTACATAAATTAAAGTGTTAAGGTTACGCACACTGTAAATTTTTGTGGTTGTTTTACACTTTATATTGCATTGTACGACTGTTCTCGGGTGGTTTGCAACGAAATTGTTATTATTCACAACAACTATAAATGTGCATAATTTTTTTGATTTTATTAATGTCTCAGTGTTTGTTTAGATGTATATCATTGAATATGTGCTTATATTGTCTACTTTTTGCCTGGGAGGGGGGTATAATATTCGCATTTTTTAAAACCGGGTTTGGGTAGGTAGGAACAGATTAGGCCACTTGCATACAAATCTTGCTTCTGCATACGAGTAAATCACCTTACGAACGCTGTCCCGGAACGAATTAACTTTGTATTCTAAGGCAACTACGATACTTGTTTAATTATAATCATGAGGGCTAAATATGATTCATACTAAATTTTCACTTTACAGAAACCCATTTACTGTAGTAAAAAAAGTAAAAAAACAAAGTAGGATACTTACTTTCGCATCAATTCTTTAACCTTTTGAACTGCTTCTTTGTAGATTTTCGGTATTTGTAACAGGTGTATATCGCCATTCCAAAACTTTTAAAAAATGCCGAAAATAAGAATTTTCCGTAATAGATATTGGAAGAGAACAACCAACAATTAAATCTTTAACCCTTCATTAGTACCCTGGGGTGGTTAAATAACCCACAAAAACTTTTTTATTATATATAATTTTGAGTTAGTAATTTTCTGTAATTGACCTGATCTGATACAAAAGTATTCTTCAGTATCAGTAAATGGAAATTTTCTTACTTATTGGTAACTATCAAAACTTACAAAAAAGTTGAATGAACATCATGTAATGATAAGCAACTGGACGTGAATTTTAAGATTGGGGTGTTCAAACACCCTAATATCAACAGTCTTTCAAACTGCGAGGGTACTAACGCAGGGTTAACTATTGCATCATTAATGGCCTTTCTCCTTGGATGCTTTTCATTGAAGGCAGATTTCTTTGTTGATAGAAAAGTTGATGGTTCAGATAAATAATTTGTATTTAACTCAAAAAATGAATCCACAGTGGTTTGGCCGTCATTTTGGTTTGCATTTGATTGCATTAAGTATTCTTTATGTTTTGCCGGATGCACTAAACGCAAGTGTCGATTGAAAGCGGACGTTGTTTCTAATCGTTGCGAGATGGTTTTTCGCTTTAAGCAAAATTTAGATACAGCCGAATGTTGTCTATTCAGAGCTTTGTCATCAAAAAACTCTGTATGATTTTCAAATCCAAAGAGCACGATTGCAGATTGCCCCGACATTATTTTTTATTTACACTGCAACAAGATTCATAATTTAAATTGAGAATCATCATTTTGAAATGAAATTGGGTCATTTGAAGGCAATGAGCGGTTTGCATAAACAATTGACTCAATCAATAATAAATTTACAAGAAAAATAATAAATTCATATACGTGCTACTGGAATTACTGAGAAAAGGCTCTTTAGCTAACCTTTTACATCAGGGATAGCGAACTTTTTCATAGAACAGGTCAAAAATTGACAATTATATCAAAATTACCATTAAGTGGGCCATTGGCTTTAAATTAGGCCAAAGTTCAAGGTAAAGACAAAAACAAAAAAAGTTTTCACTTTTGATCAGCATCCAAAACCTCTATTTTCGGCCAAAATTCAATTCAAAGTAAAAGACCAAAAAAAACAAAGAAAAACGTTTTCACGTCCAATCCGTCCTAATTTGCCAGAATTTTTCTGAAAATACCAGAAATTTTAAGTCATTGAATTTCAACTAGTGGGTCACATTGTGACCAATAGGTTAGTGGTTCGCCATCCCTGTTCTACATTATAAACAAAAACATAATAGTAGGCTACTAACAAACAAGTTAACGGTAAATTTCCTCAACCAATGTACGAGTATTTCTGAAGTGTGCTTTTAACGTAACAAATTTGGTTGTTTATGTTTGTGTAAGCGTCCCGGTTTGATATTTTGGAAACATGATAAGCTATTTATGCATATAAAATTGACTGGAAAGTACGGAAAGATTCAATCAATTTGGAAAAAAACATATTTTACAAAAACATATTTTACAAAATTTCTCTCTTAAGTCCCGCACAAATAATTTACTTTCTCTTAAAAATTGTTTTTCTATGTTTCCATATTTTTGTTGATTTCCTATGGCTGTATCAAAAGATAAAAAAGTTAAGGAGTGAGTGCGGGTGGTTTACGGGTAAGGGCAGAAACGCAACATATTGGGACAATGGAGATTTTTATTGCACGGTCGCCACACCATGCTGTTAGAAGAAATATTGCATCACTCTAACTCCTTCATTTTTTTGCTCTTCTTTGTTTATTAAGGCAGATTAAAACCTATTTTAAATGTCGTTAAATATATGCGTTCCATTAAATAAATGTTAAAGCATTTTATGTCATATTACTCTGTAAAAATGCGCTTGGAAAAGATTCATGTGACGCAAACAACACAAGCGCGTACTATTTTAGACCGCCTAAAGCACATTAATAAATACCTAGCAACATGAAATCTTCATAAAAAGTATTTATTGTGTCACAGAAACGTATTGTTGCTAACAACATTGATATCGCCAGAAAATTCTTGTATTATCTGATCGATCGCACGAAACTACAGAAAAAGGACATTTTTGAGATTGATATCAATAATCAAGTTTTATTTGAAAAATTAAGTCAAAAATCTGTTAGTATGTACTCAAACAGGATTAGCTATTAAAGACCTAGATTAGTAGTTTCCACTTTTTCACTTACAGTATATCGCACAAGAAGAAAATGACTTTGCGCACTAGGAACATAGCCGTACCTGCCTGGGGGTAGGTGGGCATGAAAATCGAGAAATCTGAGAATGATTTAAAGTGAAGACTTTTTTTTGGTCTTCATCTTAGAATCTCAGACAATTTTTTGTCATATCCGTAAAGTACTAGAAAATCGTGATTTGGGAAAAAGTCACAAAATTGGGGCAAAATTTTATTACCACCCCCCAATTTTTTTTGCTGGTACGCCTATGACTAGGAAACACTCCTTTCTGAGCAATAAATAATAAACAAAGTCTTAGAAGCAATATAAAATTCTATCTACTCGCGGAAACCGAAACAGTTACACTCCAGTTGAAAACCACTGAACTAGAATAATAACTACCCTAAATAAAAGGGTTTTTTTTCAAACTGCGCATTATTTCAACTTTTGAAAAGCGTTTAATGACAATTTTATATTCTATTTTGATTTAAAACTCATTGAAGTACCGTTTTCAATTTCTCTGAACTTGAAGCACTTAAAACCTTTAATGAAAAGTCACAATTAGACGGGATTCACAAAATTTAAATAGAATAACAAAAATATGACAAATTTTTGGTAATTACGATTACATTCCTTCCACTGTACGCTTCTGTCACTACTCACGTGTATTTTTTCTATTTACTTTATTTTATATTTTTATCTCTATATTTATCCTTCTGACTCGCAGGAAAGCGACGAAAGCGCTAATATATAGAGCAAGCAATTACCCAATTTGCTTCCGTAGATGTCCAGATATTGTTGTCCATTTGAATTTTTTTATTTTTGTTTTTTTTTAGTTTTTATGGAAACATGACTGAAATTTAGAACTGCTTGCCAAGACCACCAGTGCCGTAAAGTATCTTTCTCAAGGACACAGTAGAATGGCGCGAGTAGGTTTGGAACCAAGACCGTGTCGATCATAATCACGCGCTCCAACCACTCGACCACGCTGTCGACATGTATCACGTACAATTGTCCATTCTATAGTGCCCAACTATTTGCCCATCACGGGCCAAATTTTGCTTATAAATCTATCACGGGCAGCAGTCCTGCATACAAAGTAAAGACTTCTTTTACGAGAATTCCGACCTCAATTTTGGTTGAAGACAAAAAATATCGTCACTTTGATTTGTTAAAAGTTGCAATGTTGGTTTAATGTATCCGATAAACTTTTTTATCTTTAACCAAATTTGGAGTCGAAACTCCAATTGTCAAAAAGATTAAATTAAAAATGTTACGTTGAAACCAAAGTGAAGACAGAAAAAGCTCTTTGCTTTGTTTTCTACAAAAAATCTCACTTTTTTGATTCTTCAGAGAATCTCTATGAAGTGCAATAATTCAAGTTGATTTAGTATCTAATGAAAAATTCTTTTGCGCGCCGAGGATTAAGTAGCCCTTGTCCTTTTAATGAACAATTATATACACCATTCTCCACATGACGACAACGTGCTGATAAAAAACGTTGTGGTTAAACGGAATTTCCTTATTTCAATTCAGGTCTGCTTAAACTTTTTTCTTGTTGCGGCTTTCAAATCGAATTTTTTTTGCGTGTTTTTTTGCGGATCGCAATTGCTATGTCTACAAAACACAGATCGAAGAGTTTTACTGTATTCCATCATCACAGATGCTTTTTCCCGACAGATTGTCCACAGCGGCTTTCCATGACTTTTGATCAGGGTTGTGGAGTCGAAGTCGGGAGTCTCGAAGTCGGAGATGGAGTCATTTTTTAGTTTCGCTGGAGTGGGAGTCGTTTTTGTAGATGTGCAGGAGTCGGAGTCGGAGTTGAAGTCGTTGTTGTTTTTTGCGACTCCGACTCCGCTTTAGGCTAAATTAAACTTACACGTTCGCTACAGCTGGTCAAATGTGCCAAACCTATAAACAAGCATGTGCTTACACGGTGAATATTATTCCGAAGACAGTGTCGCTTTTGGCCCTAAATTTGAAATGCCTATCCAATAGATTGCTACCTTAGCATGGTGGAGGAGTTTGTGTTTCCCATGATCCTAAGAGCAATCGCCTCTGGAGTTTTCAACTCCTCTCAGGGCTACCCATGGCGGTAAGGTCGAAGGTGAGAAACAGAACAAAAGCAATCTAACAAATGTAGAAAAATAAGTAGTCCGAATGACAATATTCATACTGCATCAGGCGTCGCGCAGGATAAAAAGGTCCACGTTCGGGCTTTAGGGGCCCGTTCGAAAACTAAGCTACATTCTCCCCCATAAGCTGATCATAACTGGAAACCCATCAATGGATTCGCTACGCGTTTGGGGAGGCAAATTAGGGCAGTGCACAGTATCTGTACTCGAGTTGGTGCCAAATATCGGGATCTTCGCATGGGTAACTGGAACGTCACTTTACTCAATGGAAAAGAACAGGAACTGGTTTGGGAATCAGAGCAGTATTATCTTGATGTTGTTATAGTTTCCTCTGCCAAGTGTTGTGGCTCTGATACTGTTGAGTTGAATGAAGGCTGGAACCTTTTCTACTCAGGTGTAAATGTAACTATGTTTGCTCAGGCAGAGGTAGGCATTTTTGTAAGCCCTCGCCTGTCCCACTGCGTCACTGATTGGATACCACTCGTAGGAAGGGTTTGTCTCTTTAAGCTTAGGCTACAGGAGCTAAAGTGTGGTTGCAAAAGTGTCGGAGGTCAAATGGGTGGTGAGAAAAGAACTGCTTGGTGGAACCAAGAAGTTAAAGAAGCTATCCGTGCAGAGAAAATTGTGTTTAGAGCTTGATTAACAAACAAGTCATCTGAGCAGCTTCGATTGCGGTACTTGGCAGCACGTAAGACTGGTGCCATTATTGTCAAATAGTCTAAAGAAAAGTTATGGAAAGAATTTGGACAAAAGTTGGATACAGACTACAGATCGGCAAACAAAGTATTTTGTAAAACCATACGTAGTTTGCGCGGCAACGAACACCAGTTGCCACCTTCATCGAGGATACTAATGGTGTGCTTCTGAAGCATCAAAAAGGCATTCTAAATTGTTGGAGAAAATACTTTTGTGAGCTCTTAAATCCAGTAACAGTCCACATTTGGAAACACCCAAGGAACAAATTGGTGAAGAAATTCATCTAACCGAAGCAGAGGTGAGCACAGCAATCAAACAAGATAGATATAGAACAAGATAGACAGAGACAGTTCCTCCAGTAGTGGCATCATATTTGGGAAGTGTAATCTTTGGCACCTGCTGTTTGTAGATGACCTTACATTGTTAAGCTCAAACAAAAGTGATCTCCAATATGCACTTAATCGGTTTTCTGATGCATGCTTAGATGCAGGAATAAAAATTAGTATGGCTAAAACTGAGATTATTGTTTGTCAAAGAACCCTATCCAGTGTTCTTTCGAAACAAATGGAGTAACTCTCCAGCAGACGAAGCTGTAATACACTAAAAGGTTTATAATTTGTTACAAAGAGGCCACGAGGCCGCCCCCCAAGGAGGCCATGAGGCCTTTTCCGGGGGACCACGAAAGAAGCCTTTGCTGAAAACCTTTTTTTTAGTCTGTACTAATTTTTTGGGACAATATGTCAAGCAGGGCGCCATGGGTGTTAAGCGTCTCTGAAAAGGGGCCACAAATCATTAAAGGTTAAGTATCGCTGTGCTAAAGTTTTTACGAGCGTATTAAGATTGTTGTCTTTTACATCATGCCTTATTAATTTTAACCAGTTCTGCAAACTCGATAGACTTTTATTCAAGTTCAAGTTCAAGTTTGAGTTTTATGCTGTAAAAATCAAAAGCTCGATTAAGCCTATCCACGCAATAACTTAAACTTCTTTAAAAAATTAAAAGGCTACGACAAAAGGATAAATACAATAAAAGAAATAATGAAATAAAACAAATTTATTTAATTGGTTCAAGTTAAACAGAGAACGAATATTAATTGACAACTAAGTTGTTCGATCGAAAGTAAATGTTCAGTTCAGTTGTATTAGAAATTTAACAATATAATATCAAAAGTCAATTAATGGATTCAAATTCGATCATATATTTTTTGAGTTCGAGCTCAACTTTAAGTTCAAGTTCGAGTTGGCAGCCCCGCTTTTAACATAACCTATAAGAACCGTTTTTTTCTTTTTAGATTATAAAAAAAAAGTATCATAGTATGATTAAAAACTTGTGCGGCCCGCTTACTCACCTGGAACTGACAAAGCGGCCCGCGACAACCAATAGACAACCAATACCTGAGTTAGGGTAGTTTCGGTTTAGTGGGATTTTTAAGTTTTTTATTTAAAAATTTTGGGTTTTTTTATTAACTTCCTCACGGCTGATTAATTAAGCAAATTTACACGGCATTTGACACGGTTTTAATTGCTTATATCAGGCGTAGAATTGCTTATTAAAAAAATTGTTTTAAAAAACAAAGAAACATTGAGTTATGCACTAGCATCGCGTGCCACTGAACGTGCTATTCTATATCTATACGCTACTGTGGCAGTGTATAATTGAAAAATACATGTTTTTTATTTGTACACTTTTTTAATTACATTAGTTTTATAATTATTACAAATATGAATCCAGGGACGCCGGAAGCGGAGGGTGGGGTATGGAAGCACAGATAGTTTTGAAAATCATAAGACAGAAAGATTTGGTTAGGGCTGTTACTTTAATTATACAATTTCAAACAAAATTAAATCCCAAAAAGTTTGTAAAATAATAAGTCACCCAACTTTTTTTGCAAAACAGCCACACAGCAAATTAACGTAATTTAGCAATTTAGCAAGGGGGCAGATTTTAGAAAAAGGACACTTTTTTGTTAAAAAGTCAGTTTCAACAATTTTAAACTTTAACCTATAGTTTAAAAACCAAAAAAATTTTACTCAAAAATTTAGTGAAGACAAAAAAAAAGAAAAAAAGTGTTTACTTGAGCTTAAAGGTAAAAATTCACTTTACTTTAAAGTGTAGAAAAAAAAAGGAGCGTTCAACCTTTTTGAGCCACTTATCAAAAGTATTTGTGGACACAGTAATAAAACATCACGTTCAAATTTTAAAAGTAGTCTTTTTTCAGTCTTCATTAAGTTTTTTTAGTAAAAATTTTCTCTAATAAGCAAAAATTTACCTGTTGTAAGTGCCTTTTCAAACAAAAAGTGTCTCCGATTTCAAAATTTTGCCCCTCAGACCAAAAATTTTATTTATTTTTTTTATTTTTTATTTTTATTTATTTTTTTCTCTATATTTATCCTTCTGGCTCTCAGAAAAAAGCGGTGGAGGCGCTAATACATAGGGTAAGCAATTACCCCGACCCGAGATACCAAGATATTGCTGTCCGCTTGTACTTGAGATATGACTGTAAGTTAGAACTGCTTGCCAAGACCACCAAGCAGGGGAATGTGCCATAAAGTGTCTTTCCCAAGGACACAACAGAATGGCGCAAGTGGGCTTTGAACCGAGACCGTGTTGCTCACGAGCCCGGCGCTTTAACCACTCGACCACGCTGCCGACAAACAAGGACGCCAAAAAAATTTTAGGCGTCCCTGTTTGAATCATGATTTTTCTTTGTTTTCCTAAGTTTTTTATGTGAAGATAAAAATTATAAAGTTTATTAACTTACACAGAATGAAATATTTTAAAAACACATGCATTAACGATTTATAAACTTTTAAAGCACTGTAGAAAAAAAATTTGGGGGTATTGAACGTTTTTAAAAAATCAATTACTAAAATTTGGCGGTTATTATAAAAAGGTAAAGTTTGTAAAATTGCCTGCACTAGTAAAAAAATTGTCCACTCCTGTTCTATCCGAATCTCGAAAATTCTTTTTTTATTGAGTAATTTCACCGGCGGTTTGTTTATACAAGGTCAGTCAGTTGCTCAGCAATAAAATCAACGCTAAGTTGAAGGACGTTGTCATGAAGAAAAATGTGAATAAGTTCATTTCAAATATAAAATGACCTTCTTGGATTTTAATTAAAAAGTATGAAAGATAAACATGGTGTTTAGCATATAAATACATGTAAAAGTGCATTTTTTGTGTCTTTCATTGACGAATAAAATTTTCCCTAAAGAAATTTAGTTGTGGAAAAAAACGTATGTTGTATTTTTTTGTTTCTAATGACATAATGATTTTTTGAAATAAAATATTAAACTGTTTGTAAGCTTGCTGTGGTATGGAATTAAATGTTACTTAACTTTGAACAAGAAAAGGTGGAAGTTTTAAAGTTTTTTGAAAGATAGCATTGTTGATTTTGTAGCAACTTAAAATTAATAATTAATCAGATTTTCTTCCTGAAATAATTTTTAACATAATTTTAGTGACACACAAATATTAAATTTGTAGTAGTAGTAGTAGTAGTTTGTTTTTATTCGCACCCAAAAGAAACAATTGATAATAATTGAAGACAAAATAGAGCAAAGGTTGCAAATAGGGAAACGGCAACTAAACGATATACGTTATAACATGCACAAAAAATTGTGCATGGTCACCGTACCTGCATGTTGCTCTAGGTTGCTTTTTTCTAATTAAAAAAGGATTAGGGTTACATATATATATACGAAAAAAAGTTAAATAGCCTACTGTAATTTATAATGAAAAAACTTTTTTATTAATTTAATAAACATTGTTTTGCAGAAATTAGAGAGAAAACACACGAAACAGACCTAGATGAAAATTTTTCTCCTTACAGGGCTGCTAGCCCTTGTTGCTTATAATCAAGGTATTGTTGCTGAATAATCATTTTTCTTTTCGACAATATTGCACGTTATATTTGAGGGTATATTTGCAGTTTGGGGTTAAGAAATGAGAACAAAAACAATCGTAATTTACTGTCCCAATATTTTGCCTTACGGCGCTCGCACTGGTTTGGTGACAACTTTTGTATTAATTTGCCGTCGTACATTAGGCCTACAGCGGTTTTGTATCTTTATAAAAGTAGTGTAAAAGCTGAAGGTTCAAGGGGAGAACTGCTTCAGTCCAATTATAAGCTATGTAAAAACAATTTACATTTCATAGGCTTTGCTTTCCCCAATAGTTATAAATTTTTAAGAAAAAGTTAAAAGATTTATTCATTTCCTTATCAGATGCTAAAATTATTATTGTCAACTATGACGTACCTAAAAAATTTTGGAAGCTAGAATCAAACCAAAACTTTTGAGCGGTATCTTTAAAATGCACAGGTCAGCGTGGTCGGCTAGATTGGCGAGATTAATTTGGAATGTTAAAATTTGTTAAACCAACTGTATATGTAGGCCTAATCTAAATTAATGTACAAGAAATAACGAATTTTTCACGTTTGAAAAAACTTATCAACTTAGTAAGGTTTGCCGAACTAGTTAACCTAACCAACCTAGCCCAGTCCTCACATATCAAAGCATGTCAACCTCACCAACTTCGTCCAGGCAAACCTTGCCAAATAATTATGCTTTTTATATTTACAGGATCTGTATTTTATATTTACCGACTGTATTTACAATACAAATACAGTCGGTTTCAACAAAATTTAAATATCTTCTACAGTATAGCCAAACTAGCCAACTTCTCAAACTTGAATGATTAGTATAGCTATTTACATTACAAATACAACCGGTTTTAATAATAAATAAATATTTTATTCAACTAACCCAGTCAACCACACCAACCTAGCCCCCCACACCGACCACGTCAACCACGCTGACCACGCCGACCACGCCGACCTGTACATTTTAAAGGAACCCCTTTTGATTAATGTCGGCAGCGTGGTCGAGTGATTGAAGCGCCGTGATTGTGATCAACATGGTATTGGTTCAAAACCTACTTGCGCTATTCTGTTGTGTCCTAGAAAAAGACACTTAAAGACACTTTCCTCCGCTTGGTGGTCTTGGCAAGCAATTCCAAATTTTGGGTCGTATCTGTATAAAAACTAAAAATTCGAAACAAAAAAATTTCTAAAGAACAGCAATATCTTGACATCTTCGGAAGCAGGTCGGGGTGATTGCTTGCCCTATGTATAGCATCTTCGTCGCTTTCATGCAAGGAAGAGGAATAAATATAGAGATAAAATGAAAGAAATGACTAAGAAAAAGTTTAACCCAATAAAATTAAGCGTTTCTGTTGTAGATTGGCTACAATAAATATTTATAATTGAAACAAATGATTTGATGTCTCTCGTACAAAAAAGAATATTTAAGATTTGATATGAATTCAAAAGTGCAAAGTTGCGTTATAAAAGTATGCGCATGCGCAGTTTCTTTAGCTATGGTTTTGTTTGCCGATTGTTAGAATATTTTCAGCTGCCATTCTAGCTAAGCAATTGAAAAAAAATTTGGATAAGCTAACTTTTTTTCTACGTATTAGTTTTGTATGCTACATAAAATTCTATGGTAAGCAAAGTGTCGAAACGGCAGCTCTTCACTGTTTATTTAATGAGCAATATCCTGTTGGTTATGTTGCACTTAGATTTTTAATATTCAAAGGTAAATAACAGAAAAGTTTTTTTTCTGAGGCAGTCTTTTGAAAAATCTTTGAAATTTCTTTCACAGTTTTAAGTTTGACATAGTTATGGTGGTCATTGTTATTTATTGGTCAAATATGTCTTTTCTTTACGGATAAAAACATATCTAAATAGTTTCAGGAAATCTTGTAAATTTGGGTCAAAAAAATTTGTTTAATAGCTTTTACCGAGAGCAAAAGTTCCTAAGAATGTCAGCTTTTTCAACACCGCTAATTTTTGTGAATACTTTGGTTAATCTTTATGAATTGTTTCGAAAATTCGAATTTCGCAGTTGAATTTTGAATGGCCATAATGTAGCTTAATTTTTTCCAATCTGGTATAATTGATACGCATAATGAGTAACTAGCACTAAGTTACCTTCTGATTGATCCTAAACAAGGTTATATAAAAAACTAACTGTCATTTCTTGAATTTTCTTTTTAGACTTAACATTTCGATTACCCGTTAACACCTATAAACTGCATAATTTTTTAAACAAATATCTGTTTTATAATGTGTATTCGATTCCTGTTCGGCTCATTATTCTGAATATCGAGACCTAAAAATTTTGGGCTTCATATCGGCCTAACTGCGCTGTACAGAGGTTTCGAGTTTGGTCGCCTTAACCCTATACTTTTTAAACATTTTCAAAATAGTGACCTGGTAATTCGGGGTGCAGAAAGTCACAAAATTTGACAATTTATAACTCAAAAATTGCATAAGCTTTAAATGTATTTGTTACAACAAAAACTTTCAAAAAAATAACTGAAAAAGAATTTAAATTTATAGTTTATTGAAATAACATTGGTTTTTACGTTTTAATACTATTAAAACAAGCTTGAAATGCGATTATAACGAATAAGCTTTTGAAAAACTCTTAAATTGATCGAAAGTTTGACATTATGGACATTAAGCACCACGTTGATTAACACCTTTAGAGCCAGACCAATAAACTCGGTCATTCAATAAAAACATAAAATTTCAATTGACATAATTTTAGAATTTCATAAATAAATATAATAGGATAGTTTGCTTACGTGTTTTTCAAAGAAAATGCTTGAGAACCCCAGCTGTTGAAGAAAACAAGCTTAATGTCTTGTAGCTTTGCATTAGTTTAAAATCCCCCATTTAATAAACAGTTTCCCTAATGCAACATTAAAAACTGTACATATTGTATAATTGGTAATGTAAACTTTAATATGTCAAAATGATTAAGTCAATAAACAAGCAAGTGCCTACAGACCTGTTTCGTCCTTGTTAGGACTCATCAGGACACTACAGCTTGTTGTATGTAAGCTACCTTCCATAACTTTTGATTGTAGAATCCTTTGGAAATCTGCTTCTCAGACACCGGACAATAAAGCTTTGACCAAACCTACTCTGAATCAAGTTAGATCTTTGCAAATAGTTTCAAATACCGATACTGCACCATCTTTTTGGACTAGAAAAGACACTAATAATGATTAAATAAATGAATTCGTAGTTTCAAGGGGTATATTTCATAAAGAAGTTGTATTAATTTCTGAATTGAATTCGAAAAAATCAAACTCAACTAAAAGTTGTTGTTTTTTTTATATTTTTTTAGATTTTTTGGTAAACGGATCAAGACAGCGTTTTAAAAATTTTCATCTTACGTATCTTGATATCAAACAACAATTTTGACTATTTCCATGTTTAAACATACAACTTTATATCAGGGCAACAACTCGACTTTATTATCACCGGGCGTTGATGTTTAAAATAGCTTAAACTGTAGGCCCATAACTTATTAAAAAATTGCTAAGGAACGTTTACTGAAGTTGAGGCTAGTTAATTTAATATTATTGTTAAGAATAAAATATTAGCACAAAAGCCAAAAAAAAAGATTTACAGTAAATTGGTTTACTCGTTTTCTTACGCCTTGCGCAGTATTTCTCATTATTTTTCCGCATGCAGCACATTTTGAGAGTTTTTTTAAATTCGCGGCACACTTCGACTAGATTTCTTGATTTTTATCCCTAAAAAGTAGAGTTCTCTAAAAAAAATTGATTCACTTTGAATCTGTCTCGAATTTCTTGATTTTTGTCCCTAAAAAGCAGGATTGCCACATTAGCATTTTTAAGACTACTATCTGTATACGACTATATATTTAAGAAGTTTGGCAAATTTAACGTTTGGCCTTTTGGCCTTTTTTATAAAACAAAATCTTATTCTTAACAGTTAGACTTTCTGTTTAAATATTTTAAGTTTTCAATCAAAAGTGTTAGGATTTTCATTGTTGACTAAATCTTCAATTGTCATCACCTTAAATTTAAGAGATAAATAGAGAATTTGGACGCTGATAGAAAGTGATGACCTTTTTCTTTAATTTTCACCTTACATTTGGGACGTTAGTGGAAAAAAACAATTTGGCTTTATTTTTTTTACGTTTGGCTTCTTTTGACAGTCTGTTTGGCCTGTTTTGAAAAATTGGTCTGACAACCCTGCTAAAAAGTAGTGTTCTCTAAAAAAAGGTCGTGGATTAATGGACTTAAGTTTTTTAAAAAGTTTCGCGGCACACAGGTTGAGAAACATTGTCGTCTTGGCTGGCGATATCATAATCCCGCAACATTGCGCCCTGGCAACGAGCTTCTTATGCGGTTCAGTCGCAGCGGTGGCGAACCGTTGGCAAAGCCGTGTTTCGGCCGGCGCAGAAATTGAACCAACCTAACAGCTTTTTCGTTCTGCAGTCAAGAATGATAGCCGTATACTAAACTAGCGATTAGTAAACAACGAATTTACGAATTTTTACATTGAATTTAGTCTATATTAAGCACATTTATCATCTTTTTTTTGAGATCTGCGTTCCTGTACGTTACATTATTAAAACTTTAATTAATTGAGTCGCTTTTACACAGGCTCAGCGATTCAGACTAGAAACAAGAGAGATTTGATGTGAGTAATTGCTTTTTTTTTTCTTTCAAGAAAACTATTAAAACTTTTTTGACATCAACATAGTAAAATTCCGAAATCGCTCGTAATAAATGATGAAACAACGGAAGGGTGCAACCCAGAATGCAAGCACGGCAAATGCAACCTTGAGAATAAAGTATGCGTTTGCGAGGAAGGTTGGAGCGGCGAAGGCTGTGATGAGTGTAAGCGACAATTTTTAACCCGCACATTGTCAAGAAAGTGTGTAATATTAACAACAACGATATTAACAAAAAATTAAAATGATAATAAAAAATGTTTACTGTTCAACTTGCCCTTACCTTAAGTGCTGTTTTTCTAACTTGTTAACAACTATATTGCCACATTTGTGAAAAGGTCAATATAGACTAAATTAAATTTTTCGCTTTATTCTTCTTTCAAATGCGTTTATTTTTGTACTTTATGAGGCAATAATTAGTTTACGATTGGGTGTTTGGTAAACAATAGTTTTTGTCATTTGCTGTAAATTTAGGTTATTTTATTCCAAAAATTATATTCCGATTATTCTAACATTCCATAGCATTAATAAACCACAAAAGCAAATAAAAAAACTGAGATATAATTTTCGATTTAAATTTAAAATTAGGTTTTAATTTTTTTTACAATGCAACAGTTAAATGTTCCATTGATTGCGTGAATGGAGATTGCAACACATCGAGGACTTGCTCTTGCCATTATGGATGGACAGGAAAGACTTGCGAAACAGGTAGATTGATTGACGTTTATTCTCAATAATTCGTTGATATAGCCCTGCCTGCCAGCGAAAACGCAACACTGGGAACAGAGAGATATCAAACCACCAAGATTTTTCATGATATAATTATTGCATTTAGTGATTTTATTTTGTAAATTGCATATCATGAATTTAAACTCCAAAGCCAAATTTTCATGGCTATTAAGTCATGCAAATAAAAGAAAATTTTTTTTTGTAATTCTAATTGCATTTTTTAGCTGTGCCGTAAGTGTTAATTATTCTGTGATAATATTTACCAAAGGAAGTCGTTCTATAGTCATTACGTTAACCCAATGTGTTAACTATTATATAGGGTAAGCCGTAAGTCGCGCACGAAAGACGTAAGTGAAGTGTAGTGGAAACAATGTAAAAAAAGCGGAATAAAACATTCTTTCTTTTTCTTGAACGTGTCAGTTACTATAACTTTTAGATTTGGTTGGTTCCAATCAAAGTTTATTTTCAGTTTTAATTTACCTTTAATTTGTTACAAATTCTTTGGTGCGCGATTTACGGCCCACCCACATTTATTTTGAATCTCAAATTGTTCGTCTTCTATTAGTTTTCATTGATATAAATTACTACTATAAAAGAAATTTGTTTTTATTATATCTCTCAACGTAGAGATAGCTAATTACCATATAGCTCATTAGGATTATTCATAATGTGGTGAGACCAGTGTTGCGTTTACGCAACAACTCATATGGGTGCTGTTCCCAATGTTGCCAAAACGCAACATTCATTTTTTCATTATAACATTTCTAAAATTGATCAATTACGTAAAATAAATGTTCAGTATATGTTCTTATATCAAAATAAACATATTAACTCATTGTTAGTAAATTTCTTAGAGGTCAAATAATTATGGGGATAAATGGGTTAAGAGAAAGACATTTGTCACCAGTCTACTCAATTAAAGTTATAACACATCACAGACCAAAGAAGAAACAAGGATAAATAAGATTAAAGTTGGTGTTGTTAGTTTCAACATAATCGATGGTGGTTTTAAAAGTCATTGCTTAAATAAGTTTATCAATGAGTTGAAACGCAGTGATAGAATCAATAAACTCTTTTTTTTAGCTATTTGTGAGAAGGAATGCCAAAATGGAGGCACCTGCATTGCTCCCAACACCTGTGCATGTGTGAAAGGATTCGAAGGAACTCTGTGTCAAATTGGTAAATTTTTAGTAAGACTGATAGTTGGTCACAGTCAGGGATAGTTATTCCTTTTTTTTTTAAGTATATTTTTTGTAAGTGATGATAAACTAAGTAAATATTTTGTAAAAATTCTTCTTTTCATCAAGGTTTGCCTTCTAAATGTCAATTTCCATTTGAATACAACGGGAACATTTACTCGGGTTGTGCGACAATTGACTCAACTGATGGAAATGCCTGGTGCTCAACAACGACTGCTTATGAAGGGGACCGCATCACCTGTGACTGTGGGTTGAAATAAATTATAGTATTTATCACGCCTTTATAAAATTTTACATAGATAAATAATTGCTCTACTATTTATAGACATTTATAATTTTTTTGATGAACTCGTTGGCTGAAGTATTGCCCGGGCAATTAGCTTAGGGTAACCATTATATGCCCAAATTTTTTTGTCGTAATTTTAACATTGTTAATGAACTAATTGCCTCCTAAAAATTTTGAAGTTTTAAAAACCTTATTTGTTTCAGTCAAATCATATTGTAAAAATACCGGAGATTTTATTGAAATTCCTGGCGATTGCACCCACTTTTACACATGTTTAGAAGGAGGAGACATTTCTTTAACTACCTGTGCTTCTGGTACAGTATTTGATGTCTTCTTAGGAAATTGTGACTACCCATACAACACTCCACATTGCAACAGTAAGCAAATATTATATGAGTATTGTATTTTTCTTAAAACGCCAATAAAATTAGTCTAGCTTTTTTGTTTCAATCTAATGCCTTACCGCATACACTGATCAGATTAAGACTTTTTTGTAAATGTAAATTATTTTTTGAAGTTACTTGTGACCCTGGTTGTCAAAATGATGGAGTATGTATCGACCAAGATATTTGCAAATGCCAGGAAGGTTTTTTAGGACAATATTGTGAAACTGGTGAGCGCTTTATTTCATGAAACGTCAATTTTATATCAAAAACTATTCTAGAAATCTAAAGCTACATAAAAAATTTTTTTGAGGAATGTCAATTATGATGTTTTTACAGTTGAAGACACATCGTCACTTGGTTCTGGTATAGAATCAGGATCTGGAGAAATATCTGGTGACATATCAGGAGAAGGTTCTGGCGAAGGTGATAAAATACACGAAACTATTCTACTTGAAAACTTGTTAAATCAAGATTGAATAATATGATAAAACTTGCATTTATTTATTATTGTAGTATTGTATATTTATTATATGTATAATTTTTAGTGTATATTTATTATTTATTATTGTATGTAGTCTATTTCATTTATTATTTTTAACAATGAATAAAGTAAAATATTTGAAACGAATAATTAAAATATTTTATTTTTTATTTCATCTCTATGTTTATCCTCCTGACACAAAGGATAACGTCGGAAATGATTACATAGGGCAAGCGATTATCCCGACCTGCTTCCGGAAATTCCAAAATATTGTTGTCCGATTGAAATTTTTTATGTGGTTGTTTAGTTTTATAGAGATATGACTCAAGTTTAAAACTGCTTGTCAAGAATGCCAAGCATGGGAAAGTGCCGTAAAGTGTTTTTCCCAAGGATACAACAGAATGGCGCGAGTAGGTTTTGAACTAAGATCATATCGATCATAACAACGGCGCTTTCAACCACTCGAACACGTTGCCGATTAAAAAGATTACTGCAATACTGGCTGTATCTTTTACTTTAAAGCAGGTATTGTTTTAAAAATTACTTTATTTGCAAAACACAAATTACGAAAAACATTGTTTTCAAAATTTCAGAAACAACTGTGGACTCCTATGTGTGCAGCATTTGGGACAAAGAAAACTTTTACACTTTTGACGGCATAATGTACACTTCAAACGGACGTTGTGGTTATCATCTAGTTAGCGACTGTGAAACCAACCAATTTGATGTAAAAATTACATTTGACGAAACAACAGAGAGCACAATTATGACGATTATTTTTGGAAGTGAGATTCTGATATTGAGCGATAGAGCAGCCACCTACAACCAAAAAAAGTACAAGAAATTTTTTTGTTATAGGCCTATCTCAGTAAATTATTTACTGTATATAGAACTAAGAATGTTTTTTGATGAAAACAAAGCAAAACAAGAGTATTTATATATTTTTTCTTTATGATTAGCAACATCGAATAATTGAAGCAATTAATACAGTTACTGTAGATATGTTAGCAAGAGCATGGCAAGAAATTGAATATCGGTTGGATATCGTACGTGCGACTGATGGTGCACACGTAGAGGTGTACTAAAGCATCTAACGTAAACTTGAATCATTTCCCTTTACTATAAAACACATCGATTGAAAATATCTTAAAAAATAAGACTATGATGAATTTTTGAAATTGTAACAATAATTTATGGACACCCTGTATATATATTTTTTAAATACAGCGCTTGATGCAATCATGCAATTCCAACCAGGGGCTTTACCTGTTTTCAACTACGCCCCTCAAGTTGATTTAGCGGGACACTGCAATTAAAAACAAGAAAAAGGCTTTTGTACCAGAATAGACAAATATTGCTTTGTCCTCAAAACTGAAGCAAAGGCAAAAAAATTTTACTTAAAATTTCTGCTCGAAGTTAAAAAGATCTTTACGGTTGATAATAAACTGAATAAAAAGAAAATCTTGACTTCAAATTAAGGCTCTAAAATGTCTTCGCTTCGAATCGAAAGATAAAAAGTAACTATACAAAACGTCGATTATATCAAACACAAACTTCATAATTAATTTGATACAAAATGGTTTAAAAAAGGAGGTTTTAATCAGAAGATTCTGATCTGATAGTTATAATTATTATATAAGTTAATCTTAATTGCACCCTCCGAAATTTTAAAAGCCCTTAGTGAAGACACTAGAAACAAACAAACGTACAAACAAAAATAGTAACAAAACACTGAGTGGACATAAATAAAAAAAAACTTGTAAGGGTTAATAAGAAAATATCTGTAATTAATAAAGAGATAGCAATTTAAATTTTTGAACTGAAATTCAAGGCGCTTAATGTGTCGGTTGTAGTACTTCTAGTAGTTTTTCCAAATATTTCAAAAGGCTTTCAGACAGGAAAATGTTTCCATTTTACTTTCATAAAATAATTACTTGTATTTGGATCTAGAATTGCAATTCCGGTGGTCACAAGTTTTTTCCGAATTTCTCGCGTTCCAAACACCGACTACATTCTTGTCAACTTTCAAGGAAATAATTGGATCTCGTGGAATGGCCAAGACAGCTTTTCAATTTCACTTGACTCAAATCTGTGGTCGAATAAAGTCTGTGGTCTCTGTGGAAATATGAATGGGAACCCATTGGATGATATGCTTCTCAAGGAATCAAGTGAGTAAAGATTTGAAATCATTGAATTCATTAATCATAAAGACCTTTCAACCTGCACGCAAGAATTAACAACATTTAGGTGCTGCAACGATTCTAGCGTTTTAAGTATGAAGCTTTTACAGAAATGACTAAAATTCGGAGTTGTTTGCTAAGACCCAAACAGTTAAAAAGGTGTTAAAGTGTCCAACACAAAGACACAATAACATGACGAGAGTTGGTTTTTAACGGCGACTGTATCGATCGCATGAACCTTCAATATAGCGCTTCTACCTTAGATACGATGCCGACTAATCTATCCATAAGCAAAGTAAACTTGTCGTTTTTGCTTAGAGATAACATATACAAAAAGATACCACTAATATTGGCTGTGTTTTCGATTTTCTGCAGGCTAAACTCTTGAGTCGGAAAAGAACTGTGCCTACAATTACAAGACCAATAATGCTTATACCTTACCAAGCAAACAAATGCAAACAGCGTGTTTCGTTTATATTAAAATTATGTTGAATATCTTATTATATTCAGCTTTTAAAATTTATCCAACGGTTAATGTTTACCGCTAGCCCGTGTCATATTGTATATTTTTTAAATTTTAGCAATAGCGAAATAGGCATTCGGCGCTTGCTTGCTAGTGCAGTTGGTCCGAATATTTCTTGCAGCAGTCAAAGAGGGTTTTTTACTAGAACCCCCAACTAATTTGGATAGCAAATTGAAAATAAACCCATATCAGCGGTAACTGTCTGTGGTTTAATGCCGACGATGGTTATGCCTTCTTTGTAAAATAATGATCATTCGTGTTAAAAGTTCAATGGATTAACTAAAAATATCCAAATTGCACAATTCAGTTTAGTTAAATTTATAATACAGTATATTCTATGTTTTTTATACGAACAACTTTTAAGTCAAAATAACCAAATTTCTTAATTTTTGGGGTTTTGGAGTAATAAGCAGTATTTAATGTAATAAAACTGGTCACGTTAGGAATTTTTTACTAACGATTTAACCATTTGCCAAGATTATAATTGCGCTCGAAATTGCAAGCGTTTTGTTAAAGTTGCAGTAAAATGTTGTGATAAAAATTGTTGCATTTTATTAATTGATCAAATATTCTGCAGCTGAAGTCACCAACAATCTTGAGCAATTTTTGAACAGTTGGTCCGTCGATTATACATGCGAAACCGGGGCTCCAGCTGATTATTGTAGCTTTTTAACCAAAAACCAACTAAAGGTAATCAATCTGCTGCGGCACAAAGCTAAGTGAATCATGCTATCAAAATGTAACGAAAAGTTTTTTTTCTGTTAAAAAATTTTAAATCTTACAGTAAATACCTTTTGAATGGATAGCCTGCACCAAACAAAATCAAAATGTCTGCTTCACATTTGTTTTTCGGTTTTTTATTTAAATGTTGTACTAGCAATCCGTGAACTTCATAATCTTGCAGTTACATTATTTCACGTTGAAATTTTTTAGGATGCGACAAATGCATGCTCTGAAATGGTGGCAAAAATGTCATTCGACACTTGCAGCGTTCCTGGCGAAGTGTTGGAAAGCAATTGTCTCCGCAGTCTTTGTCAATGCACATCTGAGGATTTGCAGTTTTGCATGTGCAAAGCTGTTGCTGATTACAGCAGACTCTGCATTGCAAGAGGTGCTAAAGTTGAAAACTGGAGAACAAATAGTTTTTGTGGTAAGTCCAAAATAGCAAAATAGTTTTTTGATAAATTATTTTTGCCTGGTTAGCCAATCCGCCGCCATTTTGAATTTCTGCGTGGTTGTCTAAGTTTGATTTTTCCCCTACTCTCGACTACATTGAATACAATGTTGCAAATGCGAACGGTGTGCCGCCTTTACGACACGTAAGAGCCAGTATTGCCAAGCCGCTAATGTTGCGAAGACAAAAACCTTTAATTCGTGTTTTAGCACATAAAGCGAATATAATAAAAAAATTTAGTTTAGTTTTGATTTTTAAAAGCAAAATAAAATATTCCAGGTAGCTTATGCTTTTTGTAATTGCTATTACAAAATTAGAAAAATTTCAAGCGATTTACTTTTAGGAAAATGTTAATATTAGTTTAAAATTGCAACTACGAGATAGGTCTATTACAAAAGTCAAAACTACTTTTTGTTTAATCAGTCGAGTAAAGTCTATTTCTTGTTCAGCAAAAACTTGCCCGAACAATCTTGTGTACTTGGAATGTGGATCAGCGTGTCCCGCTTCATGTCGGGATAAGAACCCTGTAGCCTGCTATGATCAATGCCTCGATGGGTGTTTCTGTCCAGAAGGAACATATTTGGAAGGAGATACTTGCGTTGAAGACAACAATTGCATGTGCAATCACATGGGAACCGCTTATCCGTCCGGAACTTCGTTTAAAGGAGAATGTGAAGAATGGTTAGGGTTTTTTTGCTAGTAGTATATAATGCAAAAATTGTTCAAAAAAAATAATAATGTTGTAAGTATAATGTGTACCTTAGCGAACGACATTTTAATAACGGACTAAATTTAGTCAAAAACTTAACGATACTGACAAGTTGGAATGTTTTTTTAGTACATGCCAAGGTGGAATGTGGAACTGCACACAACTGCCTTGTCAGGCTGAATGTGCAGCATTTGGAGATCCGCATTATCGAACCTTTGACGGCCTATGGTATACATTTAGTGGAGAGTGCCAATACGTTCTATCTACCGACGCTTGCAATGGATCAACAAACTTTACTTTTGCTGTGAGAAATAAAATACAAAAATGAATAGATTGGTAGAACAATTAAGCATTACACCTATGCAATTTGTCTAGGTCCTTGGAGAAAATGTTAAATGTCAAAATGACGAAGGAACTTGTACAAAATCTGCAACCATTATTTTGAAAAACAATGTTGCCGAAACTAAATATCAATTAAAACAAGGAGGAGTTGTGCTGGTAGAAGGATCCCAAGTAAAACTTCCTTACGCCCATGGTAACAAATCAAAGTTATACACTATATATATATATATATATGTATTAATTTTTTCTTTTTTATAATAAAAAGTTTAACATCTAACAAAAAATATTTCCATCTTTTTTAGGAAATGTTTATATCAGCAACTTGTCGTCGATAATCATTGAGATGAAAACAACTTTCGGTCTTGAGATTGAATGGGACGGCGCCATGAGGTTGTACGTCAGAGTAAGTTTATTGTATTTTTCAAGAAAATGTTTTTGAATGAAAAATAATGTTGTAATTTTTACTTAATTTAGCTTAACCCCGAATGGAAAAACAAAGTCTGCGGAATGTGCGGAAATTTTAATTCAAAATCCCTCGATGATACAAAAACTCCGGACAACATTGTTGAAAGTAACATTGGAAAATTTGGAAATTCCTGGAAGGTTTCTGCTATTTTGCTGTTTAAAAACATCTTGCCATAGCATCAGTAAAATGATTTAAATTATACTAAAATAATTTAACAGCAAGTTTTATGTCAAACATATTGTCTAAATTTGTTTAAATTCTAACTCTATAGACTTTACGTATTTAACATAACTTTTTTACAAGGTAAATCCTGAATGTCCGGATGTTGAATGTCACCGGGAACCAATCTTGCCCGAGTCGTGCATTGTCAACAGCGACAAGCTCGCACAAGCCGAAGAACTTTGCGAGATTGTGAAAAGCGATGTTTTCAAACCTTGCCATGTTTTTGTTGATTGGGGAAAATATTATTTCAGCTGCAGGTGATGATTTGCTCACATAATGTTTGTTTTTATTATTGTAAAATGATTCTATTGTTAAAAGATGTTGACGGAATGTCCGGTTTAAACCCCTCAACTCGAATGATTAAAATTCAATTTTACTCAAGAGCTTACCGTAAAAGTGTTTAGCTACTTCTAACTCTTGGAATATTTAAACTTTTTGTTAAAATTTGTGATTAAACCTAAACTTAAAATTTTATGCTTATTTATAAGGACAATAACAATTAAAATTAACTATACAACTACAAACTGCATAAAAATATTTATGAAATATTTTAGCAAAAAATAAAACTACAGATTTTTATTGAAAAAAAAACACAACTTTAATTTGTAATGCATCTTGAGCCATTACTTATTTTTGTTTCTACAATTGAGTTCTCGTTTAGAAACGATGTTTGTGAATGTGGAGAAGGCGAAGAGTGTTTGTGCGAAGTGCTGGCCGACTATAGCAGGGCTTGTGCGGCGCATGGCATTTACATTAACTGGAGAAATGCGAGTACTTGCGGTAAGCTTGCTCTTAATTAAATGATTTTTTTCATATTTGTTTTTATTCATCGTTTTGTTGACTAAGAAATTTAGATCTCGTAATTATTAGTGAATACCTTTATTAGATCTTTTGTTTTCATTATCCACTTGGTTCATTAGGGTTTGGGATACAGTAGTTCCAAAGTTAGCCGGCCACACACCAAGAAACCTAGGTGTTGTCATGATTAATAAATACATTCGTGAAAATAATTTTATTTACTAATAATTTTAAAGTTCGATAATTCAATCCTTTGCTCATAAAAAGAAGGGTTTATATAATATTTTTTACTGTTAGTTGCAAACTTAAAATTAATTATCTTGTTAGTATTTATTATTTTCTTTTCTATTATTTTTTTCGTTGAAAATACAGAAGTGAAATGCTCTGAGGGTATGGAATACAAAGAATGCGCAGGATTATGTGGAAGTACCTGCAAATCTCTCAGTGACGTAAAAGAAGTGTGTCAAACGGCTTGTCATCCCGGATGTGTTTGCAAGGAAGGGCTTTATTTGACCGACGACAATACATGTGTCGAAATCCAAGACTGTAGTTGTTACTACGAAGGTGAAATGTATGAAGCTGGTACAATCATTACAAAGGATTCTCTTTCTTGGTAAGATGACTTTTATAGAAATATAAAAACAAGTGGATACGAGTAGCAATTAGCTTTAAAAATAAATTTACGAAAACTTAATTTTAGGCAATCTCATAAAAGCGTAAATTTTAAGGTTTATTACTTTGTTTTACATTTTAATTTTATCAAAATAAATCGCTGTAAAATAACATCAGCAGGTTGTTTGATAATATTGATTTTTGATTTGCTTAAGTTAGATTTTTTATCTTTAATATACATTTTTTCCTAATTATTGGTTTCGTTTAATCAAGAAATAATTACGAATTAGAAAAAAATGTTTTTTATTTTTTTAGCACCTGCACCAAAGGTGTGATGAGCTGTGAGTCCAAACAAGAAACTGAAGAATGTGTAAGTCCACAAATTTATTACGACTGCTCCACGCTTCCAAAAGGAAGTACTGGAATTGCCTGCGCCCCAACATGCAAGGATCAAAAAGTTTTCTGCAAATCGGAAGTTGAACATTGTGTTTCTGGCTGTGCTTGTCCTGAAGGAACAGTCCTTGGTAAGCTTAGTTTTTCAAACACGTTGTTATCCGATAATGAAATGAAATCAGCAAAATCTATTTTAATATAACAGATGAAGTTCTGAAAACTTGCGTGAAAGTCGAAGAATGTTCATGTACGCACGATGAAGATGTTTACAAAAGCGGTGACGTCATCTATCCTGACGGCTGCAATTCCTGCACATGCAAATCGGGTACTTGGTTATGCACGGAGAAGATTTGTTCTGCGGAATGCTCTTCCATTGGTGATCCGCATTTTACAACATTTGACGGAAAAATGTTTAATTTCCAGGTGCAGAAACGTTATCATAAAATAGGCTAAAAGCTTTCTAAAAATTATTTTATCAAATTTAGTTTGCACAAATTTCGGAACTATCAATAGTACGAAAGAATAATGCTTAACGAGAAAGAAAAAAATTTTATGAAGAAAAACAAATTTTTTATAATCACAAACTTATCGCTTAATATCTACTTTGTTTTTAAGTTGTTACTTAGTCTGTATACAGTACTTAAATTTTTGCCGCTGCAATGGTTGTCGTCGTCGTCGTCGTCGTCATTTGAAGGGCATCCACTCCAGGCCAGACACAAACAGAATTGGGGGTGAGGGTTTATCCTTTTACTACCCCAGACTGCTGCACTGCCTGGATCAGATGCTGGCAGTGATGTTATTAAGCCAGCATCGAGTTTCGTCATCCAAAACCGTCAGACCGCGTGCTCCATGTGGTGCCCGATGTATGGGGCACATTGTTAGTACATGGTCTGCGGTTTGCTCAGAGGCGCCACACTCGCAATTCGGTGAAGGAGCGAGACCCCATTTGTGCATGGACGAATGGAATCGCCCAACACCAGTCCGCAGGCGGTTGAGCTTAACCCAAGCTGCTCGGGGTAAGCCCATCCCAACAGGCCTGACACTGGTCCCGGGCACAAAAGCACGTAGCCTGGAAGCACTTTCACAGTACTCCGCGTTCCATTTGTGATTTGTCCATTCAGAGGCGCGGATGCCAAGTCTGGCAAGATTGTCCAAGAGATTCCGCGCACCTGGCACAAACGGGCGTCTGGATCTTAGTCTCACTTGGCCAGTATCTGAGGACCCACTTAAAAGACCATGCAAGATATGATCGGGGTCCAGAGATCCACGGTAAGCCAAGGAGAGTGTCGCTCCCATTCGGCGAAGCTCAGCTGGCTGGATGCCTGAAAGTACAGGTAGGTGGTCCGTTGGAGTGGGACGCAGGCATCCAGTAACTATGCGCAAGGCGTCATTCAAGACACTGTCAATGAGGCGAGTGTGAGCACTGCGACACCAGACTGGCGCACAGTACTCAGCTGTTGAGTAGACTAGAGACAAGGTGGCTATGCGTAGTGTTTTAGCACCAGCACCCCATCCCGAGCCCACGAGTCGCCTCAGCAGTGTGACGCGCGATGATAGTTTTTTGCGCAATGCCACTAAATGGTGACGAAACGTGAGCGGTCTGTCCAGTTTTACCCCAAGGTATGTAGGGGTTGGACAGAACGGTAAAAGTCTACCGTTGTTGTAGACCTTTAGCTCACGTTTGGCCTCTCAGTTATTTAAGTGAAAGGCTGCCGTCACCGTTTTAGTGTGACTGAGCTTCAACCTCCAACTCTGGAGATACGCTGACAGTGTGGACATGTCTTGGCTTAATGTCCCCTCCAAGTCCTTCCAGTTTCCAGAAGAATGCAACAATGCTAAATCATCAGCATAAGCAAACTTTCTGGAAATCATGGAAGGAAGATCGTACGTATAGATGTTAAATAGGAGGTGAGCCAAGACCGATCACTGAGGAACGCCGTTTTTAAGACAGCGTAGCCTGCTTTGCTTGCTGTCACCGGTGGTAAGGGTGAAACTTCGATTTCGGACAAGCTCCATGATCATTTTGACCATGTGCTTATCCGAAAGTAGTCTCAGCAGCTTGCAGGTAAGGCCACGGTGCCAGACAGTGTCATAGGCAGCTGTCAGATTGATAAATACGGCACAGGCCTTCTTTTTAGCCTCGAAAGAATCCTCGATGTTCTGGGTTAGCAGAACAACTTGATCTACGGTTGACTTCCCGCGTCGGAACCCAGCCTGCTCTTTAGGGAGCAGTGGATCGATTAATGGTTCAACGCGGGCGTAGATAAGCCTCTTGAGGATCTTGTAGGGGACACAGAGCAGAGATATCGGTCGATAACTCTTTGGGTCCCCCACGGGCTTTCCTGGTTTTGGGATCGCGACCACAAGCGCTCTTCTCCAGATCTTGGAAATTTTGAGTCGGCGCAAACAGGAAGAAAGGAAGTCACGTAACCAGGACTTCAAAGCAGCTCCAGCATGGAGTATAAGCTCGGGGCAGATGGAATCAGGACCCGGAGCTTTACCTGGTTTTAAGTGCTGAAGGGCAGCAGCAAATTCTCTCTGTGAAAAATTGTCAGAGATATTTACTGCGTCTGGTGTTGTGGCCCTCCAAAGGTCAGACACTTCTTGAAAGACAAGTCGAGATGACTTGCGATCAACAGCCTCGTATTTCCCATTTCTAACCAGCTGAGATGCAATAGCATCGGCTGAAACGGGACAGTGACGAAGAGAGTGTCGTGACCTACCAGTAAGGTTGTTCAAAATACTCCACGCTTTTCGACTAGAGTGTGAGAAGTCAATGCTCCGAACTGCCTCGGACCATCGATCCCTCCGCTTTCTGTCAAGCTTGGCAAGTAGAGCTGTAGCAGCCAAACTTGAGTCGTCTCCCTGAGGAGACTCTAGAAAGGTTTTATAGAGGGATTCACACTCTGCATCCCAACACGGAATATAGTTGTTTCGATACCCGCGTGGGATAGTCTTTTTGGCTGCTTTCTTAATGGTGTTACAGAAGTCCTGGTAAGCCGCATCCACATCAAGTGAATCAGGCGGCAACAGTAACTGCAATGGTTGTAAATACATCTCAAGCATTTAAGTTTAGAGTTAGTTCTTTAATGCAAATCATCCAAAAAAGTGAAGCTTAATTAGCATAAACCGACCAAATTTACAAGCAGACCTATGTCCTTCATTTTTTAAGTACTTCAACAGTTAATTAAAAAAGACACAAAAACTTTTTTTTTTTGCAAAAATCGGTATTGCCAACAAACCCGTGACGTAAAGTGAATTTCATCAATATGCTCAAATTTAGAAACGTGTGATAACACGTAGCAAGATTTAGTCCTTGCAAACATTATTTACATAACCGTTCCTATGATTGCACAACCGTTCCTGCACTGCACATTTTTTTTTGTCATTTTTTTTTGTCTTGTCATTTTTTTGTGTCTTTTGTCTTTTTAAATAATAATATTTAGTTTGAATTAGGTAACGCGGCCGTGCTTCTTTCTTTTTCTCTTTCTCACCCCCTCTCTATACTTTCTGCATGTTTAACGTTCGTCGTTGTGTCGCGTTTCCTTTTCATGCTTTGCTTAATGTATATTGCATATACTTAAATATTGTTACTAAGCGTGAATAAAATATCATCATCATCATCATCATTACAAAAATCATGTGCTCTAAAAACAGAAAACGTCAAGCAACCATAAATGCAATGACCACGTTGGTGAATCAATTAAAGCAAGTTGTTGTTTTTTGTTAAAGCAGTTTCTTGCTAAAGATAATTGAGGTTTTAGCAAAAATAAACCTGATATTTTTTGTGTTTCTAATTTTAGCCGACAAAACTTATTGCTTAACAGTTTGATTATTTTTTTAGGGAGATTGCTCGTATGTTATGGCTGAAAATTTCTGTGGCAAAAACGAAGTAGGTTCTTTCCGCGTTGTTATTGAAACCATTCCTTGTGGAGACAGTGGGGTAACTTGCACCAAAGCCGTCACTCTTTACCTAGCAAATTACGTCGTCCATTTGACTAAAGGTGATGGTGAACCGGTAAGTTGACGATTGTGGTAAAACTTGGATCGAAATTGCTTTATAAACTTTATACGTCAAAGATCGTTTCTGAAGACAAACTTAACAATGATAAAACCGGAGTTTCGTACACTGTACGAAAAGGAAGCATCTACTACATCATCGAAACAAACATCGGTATTGATTTGCTTTGGAATGCAAATAACGCGGTGAAAATCAAAATCCAACCTCATCATAACTCGTCGGTGAGAAGATTTTTGATGAAAAAAACTCATATTAGCTTTGCTGCAATTAGGCAACAAACATTTTTAGTGAAACCCCCGGATTTATTTCTACCGATCATTTCTATCAAATTAAGTCGATATTAAAATTAGTAGATAAAAGTCCTTGCATGTCCTTGCGAGGGGATATGTTTCGTTTTTCTATGTTTTCCTCTTATTCGATTGTATTTAATTGTTCACATATTATTATATTGTTTTTTATCATCGAAGGATCGGAAGCCGTGTCAACAATTGAAATCACGTAGAAAAGAACAAAAAATTGTGCAATAAGTTGACTTCGTCAGGTGCAACGGAATTGTTGCACCAGACAAAGTCAGTTATTATTGGCACAAGTTTTCGTGAGCAGTAGCTTTAGTGAATAAGTCAACTATAAATTAAGTCAACTTAAGTGCACAATTTTTTGTTTTTTTCTGTATTGTTTTTGTTTGATTAGGTTTGCGGTCTATGCGGAAACTACGACGGAGATATGACAAACGATTTCTTGATGAGAGCAGGAGATGTCGCCGCCGATCCGAATTTGTTCGGCAACGACTGGAAGGTAAACTGTTGTTCATAAAAAAATTGAAAATATTTTTATCCGCGATGTGGCGCAAAATAAAAACATCTACGAATACTTAACATTCAAACGGAAAAATTTACGCAAAAAATTTATTGTACTGCTTTTAAAATACTAAGTGTTTTATAAAGTCTTTACCAGATTTAAATTACAAGAAAGCATAAAATAACAATATAAATCTATCTTTCTGTTTTAAAATCAAAAAAATTTTTAGATGGAAGAGTCTTGTCCAGATGCAACATACTCACTGAATCCTTGTCAACAAGAGCCATCTAGAGCAGCTTTTGCAGAAAAGAAATGTAACATCATCAACAGCAATGTGTTTGAGGCTTGTCACTCGAAAGTCGATCTTACGAAATATTACGAAAACTGTTTATACGATACTTGCGGATGCAATTCAGGCGGTGATTGCGAATGTTTCTGCACGGCTGTTGCAGCCTATGCTCAGGTACTAATCCAACCAATAAAGTATAGGCGTTTGCTGAAAAAATAGCCTTTAGTTAAGCTAATGAGTTAACGACAACTTTGTTGCTCAAATTTGATGTTTTTTAAGGCTTGTGCAAAAGTTGGAGCTTGCATTAGTTGGCGTAACAACGACGTTTGTCCGGTGATGTGTGAAGCGTACAATCCCGGCTTTGGTACTGGACAAGGGTTCATATCAGGATCTGGTTCTGGATCTGGATCTTCTTCTGGAAGTGGCAGCAGTAGTGGTAGCGGATCTATTGCGTTGTCTGGAGAGCTCTGTGAATGGCGCTATGAAGCATGTGGAAACCCTTGCCCACCAACTTGCGAGGATCGCAATCCTACAACTTGCCCCTGGAAACGATTGGAAGGATGTTACACCGACTGCAAAGAAAGTAAATATCAAAGATGGGTTTTATAAATCAGCCCATATGATTACAACCTTGCAGTATATTTTTTCTTTATAATTCCAATAGCTTTAACAACTTTTAATTTAATTTCTGTAGCAGTCATAATTACATTTAAGCATCCATAAGCAGTTCAATTTGGTCTATTACTTCTTATTTCCGAAGAATTAGAAGGAATAGAATTGGGAAACCCGTGTCAACTTTTCAAATAAAATGAGAGAAACAGAACATTGTGCACTGAAGTTGACTATTTTTATTATTTGAGCACAAGCTTTCGTGGGCTACTGCCCACTTCGTCAGGTGCAATGGAATGAGAATGCAATCAAAACAAGTTTTACACAACGGCATTAAGCGTAACAAACAGACATATGTGACGTAATGAAATATGAAAATATCGGTAAAAAAGACTAAGTTTGAGAAAATATGGCTGTTTCTTTTGTTTCTCTTCTTATTTCCGGTTTGAATTAAAATAAAAGCAATTTTTTGCTGGCATATGAATTCAATATACTTGTTTGCTTTCGATTCTTGTAAATATTATTATTCCCACCAAATCTTTTTTTAAAAACCTCCCTGTGATCTTGTTTCAAAAAACTCTAACAAATTTATTATGTTGCTAAATATCTAACAAGTTTTTTTTGACCAGATGAAGTTTGGGATTACGAGCTGAACAAATGCATCGACATCAGCTCTTGTCCGGTTTATATTGAACCAACAACAACAACTTTGCCGACAAAACCTGTTCCCATAACAACCACGACCGTTACTCCCCCGCCAACGACAACAACAACAACTCCGCCAACTACCACTACTACTACTACTACTACTACTATTACCACTATTTGCGAATGCAAAGACTCTAATGTAAAGCTTCTGTTAGTTTACTAATAAAATCTCTGTATAATATTTAGGACCATTTTGTTTAGTTTTTTATTGCATATGCTTCTATCTTCTTGACTCCCTAGCAATAATGGAGATATTTAGCTAATCACGATGGTCATTTACAGTGATGACTTTAATAGGATGCGAACGGTGCGACCGCACAGAGCCCCCCTACACAAAGACTCATCAAAAAGTGGCACGCCCTACACAAAAAATTGCTCTATTTCTTCATAGTAGCACTAGGACGTCGATGGCATGTCGAAAAGAAAAGAAAAGAAAAAAATTTTGAAGAAAAAGGCCTCCTAGGCTTTTTTTTGAGATCGCAAAGTCTTGGGGCAGTATAAAGTGCCTCTCCATGCTTTGAATTACCCCATAGCGGCCCCTCCTAAATTGAAGACCTTTTTTTAGTAATCACTTTGTCTTACCATGCGTTGGATCACTACTGGTGGCCCTCTAAATTGAAGACTCTTTTTTTTAAGATCACTTTGCTTTCATATACTAAAAATGGCTTTAGCTACTTTTTTTTGGTACAATAAATAGTGGCCACTTTACGTTTCTTGCACCAGGCCCCCTTTTTTATAAGGTCATCACTGGTCATTTATTTAAATTATTTTGCTTTTAAATACACGAAGAGATTGTTGTATAACTACATTTTTTTTGTCATTTTCACATATTTTATAAAATTTAGTCATTTGTTGATTTAATTAATTGAAACCTTTTTTTTAGGTTATGTGAAAAAGAATTAATAGCCAATATTAAGCTTTAACACTAATCCTTATATTGCAATTTTTGCCGTCTTATTGAAAAAACTGTGAAATAAGTTTACCCACTTATAACTTATGTTTCAGAACGTCACTCACTCTCCCGGTGAAACTTGGCCTCTTCGTGGTGACGAATCGCTTTGCGTCGATTTGACTTGCGTGGAAGAGCAACCTGGAGTTTGTAAAACTGAAAGTGAAGATAAAAAGATTTTGTGCACGGAAGAAAACAAACCAGTTTGCCAAAACGGATTTGTTCCCCGAATGGTTCAAGATGGCTGTAGCTGTACATGGCAATGCCAATGTGAGTAGCTTTGATATCCTTTATTTGCAAAACCCGAACGTCGAAATCTAAAAGTCTAGCCGATCTTATTTTTTATTATCATCCTGCTATTCGTAGAGCCTTACTTTTATAAGTCGGAACAATATTACCAGTATGTTTTTGTTCTCGATGAATTTGTCAAAGTTTCACAATCATCAATTTTTATAATCAAATAACAATGTTTGTAGTTTAAATTTTTTCATACCCTTATGTAAAAAACGCCTTTAGTCTTTTAGTACGAAATTATTTAATTAAAAATGTTCAGTTGAATAACTCTAAGAAAACTGCAAATGCTCGCACAGCCTACAACCTTTGTTCATCGTTACGACAGACTGATAGAAGTGGTATCTGTTTAAGGTTATTGCTTCGGACAAGGAGATCCTCATTATTTTACATTTGACGGTTATTACTATCCATTCCAAGGAAATTGCACTTACGTTTTGTCTAGAGACACTAACGCTCAAAGAAGCAATTTTCCCCATCAATATGAGGTTTGATTAGATTAATATAAGTAGATATTGCAAATTATTACTTTTTTAACTACAAAAAAATTTTACTATATTATTGACTTGCTTTTTTTCTAAATTAAAACAAAAATAATACTTCACTGCCCTCCTGAAATTGTTTTTATCAAATAACTTCAAATCACTGTTTTATTTATTTTTTATTTTTTTCTTTTATACTTTAACGTATATTTTTTTGTTTTCTTTTTTTTATGCCACAAGCTTATGTTGAGGTGAAGCAACCTTGCTTCTAAACAAAACCACTTTTATAATTCTCTACTGTCATGCAAGTCACAACGTAAACTCGCTTTGTTCTTCTTTTTTACGCTTTTTTATATATCTATAGTTATATAATTGAAAGTTTGTACTGTTACTATTTGGCGGCCCAGAAATAAATGAAAACTATTCGCTATTTGTTTTTAGTAAGCCTAATTTTTTTTTTTTTTTTTTTTGGTTCCTGCCAGTCCGAATTACACAATACAGTTCTTTAAAAAACTTTTAAAAACTTTTGAAACTTAGCTTCATAAGTTTATCTAAAAATAAAAAATTAGTAAAGGATTGAAATAAATTTTTGTTATTCATACGTCATATAGATCTGGATGGAAAACGTTGCCTGCGAAGACGCTCCCGGAACAACTTGCACCAGGAAGATGACGATTCGTTACAACAACACTCGAGTTGTTTTGTTCAAAAATTACACGGTAGCTTCTATAACAATAAAATACTAAAAAAATTGAACTATAACAATGTTGCTGTTTTTTCAAGGGGTCTTAATATTTAAAAAAATATATGATTTGTGTGAGTCAACTGTTTATCTCTTGCAATTTGTTTCAGTATACTCTAAACGGCGGAAGTTTGCAAGATGGAAAATCACTTCCAACAGATATTAATGGAATATATCTTGACTTGAGAGGAGAAAGCTTGTTTTCTTTGAAAATTCCGAGTATTTCCGTTAACCTGACTTTCACCGGAAGTGATTACAGCTGGAGTCTAACCGTTCCTTATTCATTGTACAAAGATAAAACAGAAGGATTGTGTGGTAAATCCGCTTAAAAAATTTTAATCAAGTCTTCTATTTTTTTCTCTTGCAATTTTACAGCATTTAATGCCATAAAAGAAAAAACATTTTATTCTCAATACAGATTTTATTCTATTTATACTATATTTCGTATCATTTCAATCAAGAGCAAAATATTTCTTGTTTTTATTGAATACTTTTTGAAATAGTATTGTATCATCTATTTTTCCTTCATTTTCCTAATTCACAACTCAACGACGGAGACGTTAAGCTGAAAGCAACCTTCATATGAATGCTTCGACCTGTTTTTAAAGATGCTAAGATATTGGAAATTGGTTGAAATTTTTTGTTTTTTTTAAAGTGATTCGACTGTACCGTAATTTGAAATGAAGGCATTACATACAATAAGACCAGTGATGAAGGTCTCGAGACCAATTTTCAGGGTCTCGGTCTAAGCCTTTTGCTGGCGGTCTCGGTCTTGGTCTCGTAATGACCTGGTCTCCGTCTCGTACTTTTAAAATTGGTCTCGAGACCGGACATTTTTTGATGTTTTTTGTTATTTGATAATGATTTACTGCTTTCTTCACCATAAACCAGTGGTGGATATTGGGTGAGGCGAATGAGGCAGTTGCTTCGGGCCCCCCGTCGATTTTAGGAGCCCCCCTTGAAAATAGCACATATAGTTTTATTTTGCAGCAGATGTTGTTTAGAGATCATTACGAAGTTGGGACGAAAAGTGGGAAATACAAGATCGATTTGAGGTGAAGACCTTTTTTTTTTTATAGAGATCACCATGATTTTGGGAGAAAAATAGCGAAATCAGAGATGAAACCGAAGTGAAGACTTTTTTTTTTAGGGATCACCATGATTTTGGGAGAAAAGTAGCGAAATCAGAGATGAAACCGCAAATGAAGACTTTTTTTTTAGAGATCACCATGATTTTGGGAGAAAAATAGTGAAATCAGAGATGAAACCGAAGCGAAGATCTTTATTTTTTTAGAGATCACCATGATTTTGGGAGAAAAATAGCGAAAGACGAGACCAAAGCCCTTTTTCTTTTTTAAAGAACATCAATTTTTGGAAATCCTTGCCTCGGGCCCTTGAATTTGAATATCCACCACTGCCATAAACAATTCCCCTTGCGAAATGAAATTGAAAGCCTTTTATTGCCTCGTAAAATTTTTGAGTAAACATAGTCAATAAATGGTTTATTTCAGTGGTTCTTAAAAGGAGAGGCAAAAATATTCTAGTCTCGATCTCGATAGTTTCTCGTCTTGGTCTCGAACCTTAGGTCTCAAAATTTTTTCGATCTCGGTCTTGGTCTCGAAAAAATTTTACGGTCTCGGTCTCGGTCTTGAATCATGTGGTGTCGACTACATCACTGAATAAGACTAAAACAAAATTTTCATGCTAACTACATATTTCATTACTAATTAAAGTACGAAATATTTTTTTGTTTGATTTGTCGTGAATTTTGCTGTACTGTAAACATGTTTATGTCGTAGTTGAAATCCTCTTGACTATTGTTTACTTAAACCTTTCAAAACAACTAATCGACATTATATCTGCTAAAAAATTGAAGTGTCTGTACAAGAAATAATACAGTAGCTTAAGTTTAGATCAATGTGTGAAAAGTGTGAGGGTACAAACACTTTAAATGTTCTTTTTTATTCAAAGCGCTTTTGGTTGTTGACCAATCTGTCACTTCACAGGTGTGTGCAACAATGACCAGTCTGATGACTTCACCAACCGAAAGGGCGACGTGGTCGAAGACATCCAAAAATTTGCAAATGACTGGCTTGTGTTTGATGAAACTGACCAATGCTTTAAAGAACCGGAAGAATGCACCCAACCTTCGGCACCCGAATGTGACATCATTTTGTCGGACGTTTTCGAGGTGAGTCGACTCGAATTCATCCGTTGTGAGCTTAAACGTTTTATTTTTTCACCCAATTTTTTCTTAAAAACGACAGAGCTGCCATTCAGTGATCGATCCGAAAAAATACTACGATATATGCTTGTACGACACGTCGAGATGTGGCAATTATTCGTACTGCGAGTCGCTGTACGGTTACGCGCGAACTTGCGATCATGCCGGAATTTGCGTCGAGTGGAGAAGTGATAAAGTCTGCCGTAAGTTTTATAGTTTGGGCGTATGAATTACGAAACAAAGTATCAAATTAACCAGCTTTTCAGTCTGTGAGCTTTTTTAGGATTTCGTAAACGAGCTTATCTTTCTATTAATTGTCATTTTTATAAATTATAGAAAAACAATAATAAAATCCGATAAGAAGGGCGTCGCTACTTGTGCTACGTTTTCTGACTTAAACGTCAAAATTATTTTTTATAATTTTTGCTGAAAATATTTGTACATAAATCAGTCAAAAAAATAATTTGAAGTAAATTCATAGCTACACCATACTTGTTTTAATGATTTTTAAATTTTCATATTGCTACAGCTCGCTTGTAGATTCAAGTAACCCCACAATGCTTGTATCAGCAATTATAACAGGAGGAGTTTTTTCACAATAAAATTACAACTATGTAGTTGCATGAATTTATTGAACTTGATAGAACTGCAGTTTTTTGTTATACTATACAAACATATAATACTTTATTCTCCCCGGAAATCATTCAACCATTTGCTAATTTTAGTGTAATGCAAGTTAACAGCGTATTTGTTTTTTTGTTACAACTTCTTATTGCTTTACTTGTACTGTCTAAGTTTTAATTTTTCTGTTGTACTGAATTTTAATTTTTTTTATTGTCGCAAATTTTTTTATATTTTTTTAGTTGCTATTAAATAATTTTTTACTCTGTATCAATTAGCATTATTTTTGACACGTATAGCAATTTTTGTATAAATTCTTGCGACAATTTAGAAATTAATTGATTGCAGTACCAGTAAAAAACACGTTAATTAAATCTTAACTGCAGCAATTATTAATTTTTTATTAAATACGATAGATCTGGAAAAGAAACTTGTCAAGATTTTTGCTTGCAATTTATTTTGTTTTAAAAACTAGTTTTGAAAATTAAAAATTCAGAAATTTCACTATGATTATAACCTGATCAAACTGCAATTTTTTTAGCACTCCCGTGTCCATCTGGCCGAGTTTATGAAGCTTGTCGGCCAAGCTGCGAAAAGCAATGTTCCCATGTTCATGCTGGTGTTGAATGTGAAGCTGAGGAAATTATTGAAGGCTGCTATTGTCCCCTCGACATGGTTGAAGTTGACGGAGAATGTGTTCACATTTCAAACTGCACTAATTGCATAGATGACGATGGAGAAATTTACAAAGTAAAAGCCTCATTTTTATATGGATTACATATAATTTGATTATAAGAATATTATTAATAAAATAAAATCTAAGAAAAGACTATAAAAGAGTAACAAAAAACAGTTGTGCAAATTTTTGTTAAAGAAATTTATTTATTAGTATGGAGATAGTTGGATTCATTCCGAAGATACTTGCAAAATTTGCTCTTGCATGGAAAGACAAGAAATAAGTTGCACTGAAAAAATTTGCCCGATTAAAACTATGGAAGTACCAATATGTCCACCTTGCACTGTTCTAGAAATTGTCAAAGGCTCTGACCCTTGCTGTCCAGACTATCATTGTGGTAAGAATCTTAAGTTTGTCAAATTTAAATAAAATGTTTTCTGATTTTATCTATGGGATTAAATAATTTAAAAATGCTTATCAAGATAATAATGCATTATTTTTTAATTGTAGTGTGCAACTACATTGTTGATGCCGGTGAAGAAACCTGTGAGGCTGTTTCTCTTCCTAAATGCGAGGTTGGATACATTCCGGTTCGAACCAATCCTGGAGAATGCATTCCGGAATATGAATGCCAGTGCAACACGACAAAGAGCCCATGCCCAGAAGCTCCCACATGCAACGAGATGGAGCACGTTGTCACCGGAGAAGGAGAATGCTGTTCAACTCACACATGCGGTATTTAAACAGTTTCCTTGTTTTCAGTTTTGCTTTAATTAATTTTGTAAAGGATATTTAAGAATAAGCTAACTGTATAATGTGAGGTTTGAAAACTTAGAAAATATTCTTTCTGTTTTTTTTTATTCAGAATGCAATGAATGTGAAATTGATAAAACCGAATGTGGCGAGTGCGAAAACAAAATAAAAACCCTGGATGCTTGTGGCTGTGAACATTATACTTGCGAAAGCCGAAACGTCTGTCGATTTAACGGAACTGACAAATTGGTAAGTATTAAGTGAGCACACGAATTTAACAACTTTGAATTGTGTTCTGAAGAAGACTTAATTACGTAATTTGTTTCAGCCTGGCGAGTCGTGGAAGCAGACTGTTTGTGAGACTTGCATTTGTCAAGAGTCGAAACACAACAATGAGGGTTGCTTTGAACCGGAATGCTACACTGAAACTTGCTCCTCCTATTGTCCACCTTGCTTCGAGTACACGCCCGTTGCTGGACAATGCTGTGGCACTTGTATCCAGAAAGGCTGTAACACTGCTAAAGGAAATGATACCGCTGAATGCAAAGCGGTTTGTATTTAAATATTTTTATATGCTCGGATAATTATGGAGATGATGAAGGAATGATTGATGAATTTTAATCAATGCCAAATTTATATTAAAAGTCCAAAATAGTTGTTATTTTAAGTAAAATAGTTTTTAAAACCGATCAAATGTACAATTTAACAAAAAATAAATCAGCTTTTTTGCGTTTGATTTTTAAAATTTTAACTGGAATGTCATAAATAGTCCTACTTTAAAAATAAAACAAAATAGAGCTGCAAGCACATTAAGTTTGTTCAGCTAAAAGTGAACTGAAAGACTAGTATTCAAGTAGAAAGTAATTTCTGCCTTTGCTTTTCAACTTGCTGCTGGTCTAGGGTTACCAACTTTCTGTTTCGCCATTCCGGGACACCTTAATACAGGGGCGTCCAACTTTTTTAAGCCGAGGGCCAATTCGCTTATCAAAAATATTGGCGGGCCAAACAAAAGAAACAGCTCGATTTTTGTCCAAAATTGTCGTGATCTCTAAAAAAAAAGGTTCTCACTTGAAATCAGCCTCTGACTCCCCAGCGTTTCTTCCAAAATCATAGCGATCTCTGAAAAAAAAAAGATCCTGACTTGAAATCAGTCTTGGATTTATTATTTTTCGCTGAAAACTAGCGATGTCGGAAAAAACAAGAGAAAAAGGAGTTTTTACATAAAATCTGTCTTTGATTTCCAGCGGAATTTTTACCAAAATAGGCAGACATAGCCCCAAAAAGTTCCCCCAAAATAATCCAAAGAGCTGTCAGTAAATTCCGGGACAAAAGTGACCCAGCCCGGGACACGGGAGGCCAGACGTCAATTCCTGGACTGTCCCGGCCATTCCGGGACGGTTGTTAGCTCTATGCTGGTCAAAGAATTTTGAAATAAAACAAATTACGTAAAACTACTTTTATGAATTTTAAAAAATTTACAGATTTTAAGAAAAAAATATAACGAAATATTTTTTATTTTAGATTGGTGAACAATGGGAGAATTTAAAAACTTGCAATCAATCTACTTGCACCGTAAACTCAAACGGCCATGTTGAAATCAAAGTAGAACCAGTTTCGTGCCTTACACCAGAACTATTATCATGCCCCACTTGCTACCGCCTTGAGAGTTATATAAACGACTGTTGTCCGGAATACCATTGTGTTCCAGATGACGTA
The DNA here is from genome assembly GCA_963680785.1 of Diplosoma virens. Lineage (NCBI taxonomy): Eukaryota > Metazoa > Chordata > Ascidiacea > Aplousobranchia > Didemnidae > Diplosoma > Diplosoma virens. Next base: position 17,495,055 of record OY796892.1, read on the forward strand.
TGTTGCATGGAAGGACCTGCCGTAAGACAAGTAAGAATTGAGACAGCGACGATTTAAATTCAGTTGTGTCTTTCTATAAAATTTAATTTATTGTTTGTTTTTATAAGATCACAGAATATTTTAAAATTTAGTCTTGTCATTGTTTGGTTTATAAAAAGCAATAATTTAAAAAAAACTAAAAAATTTTTTTATTTACATTATTTTTCAGCCTGGTGAAACGTGGGCACCGGACACGTGCAACACGTGCAAGTGCACAAGTCAAATAAACGAGACGTCAGGATTCCATGTGGTCCAATGCGATCCTAATCCTTGTCCGTCTTTCGATCAAGAAGCCTGCGATGAGACTGGAGGCCACGCTGTTCCAACCAACGACGGTTGTTGTTTGAAATGCGACAACAAATGCATTGATAGCAACAACAAAACCCACATGGTTAGTTTCCTTGCTGAAATTTTGTTTTTTTAGATCAACTTGAAAAGTATTGTTTATAATCTTATCACAACACGAAAGGTATGAAAATAAAAATTATCTTTTTAGTTGGATAAGTTGAATATAGCTTCATATTTTGCGTGATGCAACTTTTATCCTTTCCTACTTTATGCATAAATTTTAGTGCAATGCCGTTAGAGCAAAACTTGTGTCTGTTAGTGAAATTTTTCTGTTTTACTAATTTTCGTTTTATTTGATAATATTTTAACTTTTTATAAAACTCTCTAAAACGACATAACTAAAATCATTTTTCAAATAAAATTAATTTTTGAAAAACTTTGAAATACACAAGCTATAGAAGCCGAAATCTTTCAATTTTTGTTTCTGGCTTGAATTATTGATTCTTTAAAGGTGTAATTTGCATGAAAGCACCAATGATTAAAAAAATTATAGTAATAATTAAGTTTTTTTAGTGGGTATGATGCCTTTGAAAGAGTAGTGATAAGTTTTCCTTTTTCTACTTTGCATTTTCAAATTCAACATGCAAATTAAAAAATCATATTCATCAACATATACAGTACATTAAAAAGATAAATTGCTTTGTAATCAGCTACTTTAAGTAGCTCACATTTATTTACTTGAAAACTCATTACAGTTTGGTGAGACCTGGTACCCTGACAACTGCACTGTGTGCTCCTGCGCAGAGGCCCATGAAATTGTTTGCAATCCGAAAACCTGCCCCGAAGACCATGTCGACACCGAACCAAACTGTGCAAAATGTGAAGTATCCAGGCGGAGAGAGGATTCGGATCCGTGTTGTCCTGTGTATGATTGCGGTAAGTCTCGCAACAATTAAAAAATGAAAATATATAGAATGCGTGCTGGAAAATTTTTTCTTTTAGTGTTATTGCTATTATTTACTATTTGATTTATTGAGGTTGCGTTTAATAACACGTTTCTTACAAGAAGTGGGAACCGTATGTTTCTCGTATTGCGCAATTGTTGTTTATAACTTAATGCTAATCGAAGACCACATGTACACGTAGTATGCATCGCAGCAATTGAAAGCGAAGTGCTAAATACATGCAGTACGCACAGCAAGAAATGTGATAATCTACTATATTATATAATGCCATGCCGCACACGTATAAACTAAATGATTCAAATAAAAATTTTGAATTCTCATTAAAGAAATTACAATTATTAAAATTTATATAGACTCAGTATAGTTTGGTATTCGGAAATAAAACTACTTACTATTTTATTACAGTTTGCAATTACGACTTTGCCAAGGGAGAACCTGATTGTGATTCGGTTCCTGTTCCAACGTGTTCTCCCGGTTACGTTCCGGAACAAACAAATGTCGGTGATTGTATTCCAAAATACGCCTGCGTCTGCAACATGACACGAAACCCTTGCCCCGAAGCTCCGGTGTGCAACGAGGAATTAGAAGATTTGATTACGATTGAAACAGAATGCTGTCCTATTCAAGAATGCCGTGAGTAAATCATTTACCGTTATAATAAAGATTCAATCTTTTATTTAACTTGATTTCAGCTAAAATGGCATCATAAGTAAGCTTTATTGCAAACCATTTCATTAAAAAATTTTGACGTATCAGCAGTGGTGGATATTGGGTGAGGCGAATGAGGCAGCTGCCTCCCTTAAAGCGGCAGAGCCCCCCTCAAAAATGCCTCATGTAGCTGTATATGCTTCTTTAAAGATCATTAAAAAGTTGGGACGAAAAGTGGGAAATAGGAGATCGATTCGAAGTTGAAGACCTTTTTTTTTTAGAGATCACAATGAGTTTGGGAGAAAAAAAGAAAATACGAGATCAAAGCCATATTTTTTTAGAGAACATCAAGTTATGGAAATCCTTGCCTCGGGCCCCTAACTTTGAATATCCACCACTGCGTATCAGACGTATAGCATGTCTAATAACAAAATAAAGATATTTTCTTTACGTCCATTTTTCTGTCTTTAGTGGCGACCAACAAGCATGGTAAAATTGTCAACAATGACACTGTTGTTACGTTACTGCATGCAGCTGCGCATTTCTACATTAAAGCATTTTATCACTAGTTGGCGTGCTTTACCGACGACTACCGAGTACTGTATTAAACTCGCGATTTTAGTTCTGAAAACGTTTGCAAAATACTACACCATCGAAAGAAAGTTGAAAATTAGTTATTATTGAAAAAATCATTGTAGAATGCAAAGCATGCCGGGAAGATACAACCTCCTGTTCGCTTTGTCAACAACCAATCCTCACTCAAGATGCCTGTGGCTGCAGACATGTCAAATGTGAATCTCTCAACATGTGCTATTCCAATGGAACTCTGCACCCAGTGCGTCTGAGAATGTTATTTACGACGGCTTTTTTTTAATTTTCGTCGTTATTCTATTTAGGTCAACTCAACCTGGAAACGCGACGTTTGCACCAGCTGTGAATGCTCCGTTGACTTTGACTCCGAAACTGGTTGCCATTACTCCGAATGTAAAACTGCTATATGCAATACGTCGTGTCCGGCATGCCATGAGTACGTTGAAGTTTCTGGCCAATGCTGCGGGAAGTGTGTCCAAACCGGATGCCACCTCGTCGATGAAGAAGGAAAGTCACAATGCATTAAAGTTAGAAATTTCAAATTTTTCCGCACTTTTCAGTGTGACATTAGTTATGACAATGTTGAACACCTTAATTCAAGGTCGGCAATTCAAAGCCAATGATTCAAAGCCTTGCACAAACTTTTAGAAGGACTTTTTAAAATATTTTGATAAAGTTTGCTTTAGATCAAAGCAATGCCAGAACAAATTACATGTGCAGCAAAACTAGCAATCTATCAAACAAGAATACTTAAAATAATATTTCAAGCACCAATAATTCTTATAGAATTACTTTTAAACATTTTTTTAAGGTTGCTGAAAAATGGAATTATCCAAGCAACTGCACAGAGTTCATTTGCACTAGTGGCACTGAAGAAAATACCTTGGAATTAACTGAAGTAAACTATACCTGTCCGAATGTAGAAGTACCGACCTGCGGTCCGTGTTACAACGTCGAATCTTACATCGAAAATTGCTGCACCAAGTACCGATGCGTCGCTCAAGAAATTTGTTGTAACAACAACATTGGAAAGAATGTAAGAATAAACCAAATTGTCGACTTTGCTGGTTTTTATATTAATTTAGTATTGAAATACTTTAACTTATGCGTTTGAATCTTGTTAAGGCATACGAAATTTTTTTACAACACGCACTATCGTCATTTCTCATGCTTCAAGCGCTTAATTCATAATTCCAATATTTATGTAGTTCAAACGGTTCATTTCTACGAAACACTTTCGGAATTGTAAGCACTTGCCACAAGTAAAATTGTTAGAATTCAAAAAGTTTATTTGAAAGTGTTTGAATAAAAAACCGAAAAAGGTTGTTTTTGAAATTGAAAGTCAAGTTATGACCAAAAAACGTTTTCCATTCGATTCGAAAGACATAAGAACCCTTTTTTAGTTTTCACCTGACTTTTGAATACAAAATATTTCTTACAAAAACATTTTCCCGAACTTTCAAGCCGTTTGTCTGAGCTGTTATGAAAGGCTGCGGCTAACCTTGATCAAAAGAATTTGGAATGTTCAAAATTTTTCAGCAACCCACCGTACCATCCCGGTTTATTTTATCAAACGTTTTAATTATAAACTTTATCTTTTTAAAATCAACTGATTTAATGACTTTGTCGTGATTATATATTATTATATTGTATATTGTATATTGTATAAATATATTGTATGTATCAAGACCTACCTTGAGTTCAAACTTGATCCGGTCAAATCTTTAAAATGGAATTTATTATTTTTTCCTTATAGTTATGATTTAACTTTTTTTACACAACTCAAGCATTTCTTTGTTACTTCTTGAAATATTTTTTTAATTTTCAGCCTGATACAACCTGGTATCCAAATGCATGTGAGACTTGTCAATGCTCTGATGAGAAAAATACCACTTCAGGTTTCTTTATTGAAAAATGTGTTACAAATCCATGTCCACCAATTGATAAAGATGCTTGCATTCAAAATGGTGGGTTGCTGATATCAACGGATGATGGCTGCTGCATAAAGTGCCAAAGTTCAGAATGCTATGAATGCGGTAAAAGAGTAAGCACCAGCGCAGAATACATGTTAATTGAAGAATGTGTCTCCAAAGTTCCTATTGCACTGTCGTACTGTGATGGCTTCTGCCGCGGAAGTTACTTCTGGTCACCTGAAGGTCCAGATAACCAATGCTCATGCTGTAATCCAACAACAACACTCTCTCAGTCAGTGACAATGCAATGCAAAAACGGAACCTCATTTCAATACGAATATGAGGAAGTTAGGTCTTGTGGCTGTAGTTTAACATGCAATCCCGAGCCACCAAGTGTGACACCAAGTCCCGAAGCACCTATTACTACACCTATTACTCTTCCTCCTAAGCCAACTCCCGGTCCTGAAGAATCAGGATCAGGGTCAGGTGAAATTATTGAATCGGGTTCGGGATCTGGTGCCGAAATTGAAGAGTCAGGATCAGGATCCGGGTCAGGATCGGGATCGGGGTCAGGATCAGGATCCGAATCAGGATCGGGATCTGTTGTAAAGGTTTGTACATGGAGCAATTGGATAAATTCTGATAAGCCAAAAGCTCCTCATTTGGACGACAATGAAACATATGCCCATATTCGTGAAAAAGAATTTAACATTTGTGAACAGCCCGAAGGTATTGAATGCAGACCAGCTTTGACAACATTGGACAAATCAAAGCCTGTAACAAAAGTTTGGGAACAAGTCTTTACGTGTGATGTCAACGAAGGTTTTCTGTGTTTGTCATCTCAACAAACAGTCCATCCAATCTGTTCTGACTATGAAATAAAAGTTTTATGCTGTGAAACAAACACTGGAGGAAGCGAGGATGTAAACTTTAACTAAAACACAATTTACTCAATGGTTTAGAATAAAATTATTTTTTTGCTTTCGCTTAAAATAACAACTTTTGTCGTCCCTTTATTTAATTTAAATTATGCTTTTCTTAATTTATATTTATACTGAAAAAAGATTTTACTCGTAAATGTAAAGAAAAACTATTTGCTAACAGTTCAAATTTGTTTTCGATCAAAACTCAGTTTTAAAGTTTAATTGTTATAATTTGCTAAAATCTATTAAACTGATTTCGTTTTATTGTTTTCTTAAAATCATATGGGCGAGTGTAATTTTTCTTCTACTTTTAAATTCAAATAAATGCAAAACTGCGCAAATTAACCAATTAAATTTGTCAAACCAACGAGAAGTGGCCAGCAGTGATGTAGTCGAGACCACATGACTCGAGACCAAGACCGTAAAATTTTTTCGAGACCAAGACCAAAATCGAGACCGGAAAATTTCGAGACCTAAGGTTCGAGACCGAGACGAGAAACTATCGAGACCGAGATCGAGACCAGGATATTTTTCGAAAAAAAATTTAATTTATTAACGACATTAATTTTTATTTTTCCAAAATTCCAAAGCTACGTTTCAAATAAACTAGCATCCCCAGCATGTTATAAGAAAGTCTTGCTCTATGTGGTCGCATAAAGAAAGTCTTGTTTACGTCACAATACCCCAGCAAATGCGCAAGTCCTTTATATACGTCTGTGCATTGCTTTGAAGTCAGAATTTTTTATTACCAAAAAGCATCTAAAGCCCCGTAACGAACGGAATAGAGATAATTTGTTCAATGTAATAAATTATATTTTAGCTAATCAGGTCACAATTATGAAAAAAACTTTATACTATAGAGCAGGGTTTCCCAAACTCTGTGCCGGGATTAAAGTGTGCCGCGAAATTTTCATGTTTTTGATAGAGTCAATGGTGGATATTGGGTGAGGCGAATGAGGCAGTTGCTTCGGGCCCCCCTTGAAAATACCGCATATAGTTTCATTTTGCTGTATATGATTTTTTAGAGATCACCCATGATTTTGGGAAAAAAATAGCGAAATATGAGATCAAATCGAAGTGAAGATCTTTTTTTGTTTTTTTTAGAGATCATAATGATTTTGAGAGAAAAATAGCGAAATATGAGATTAAATCGAAGTGAATATAATTTCTATATGTAAACTTAAAGAGTGTATTAAGTAGGCTTTTGCCTTCATGAAGTAAGTGTGCCGCAGGCAAACGGGAAGGTATTTGGCCCAAAACGCCTCAAGGTCCATCACTTTAAATTTGTCTTTGGGTGCTGAGTTAAATTTTAACTCGACAAACTGTTCTTGTGCTTCATCAAAAATGTCGCCTATTTCGCATTGTAATTTGTTTCTTGCTTCTCATCTATAGGAGAATTTTATTTGATTAAATTTTTTTTAAAATCACATACATGAGTTTTTATTTGTGCTTTAATTGGAACTCACAGTTACCGTTTGTGAGAGCAAAATCCAATTAAAAAAAGCTTGCTGGATTTCGTTGTTCAATTCGATTCTTGCTGAGGTCAAGTTCCCTGTCATTTTGAGTTTTAAAATTAATAAAGAATGTGTTGTAAAACATTTTAACAATCGCGCCTCCTTGAAAATTTACGTTAAAAATCATTAACTAAATCAGGGCTCTTCAAACTGGGGGTCGCGGGATTGGGAGAAAAATAGCGAAATGCAACAGCAAATTGAAGTGAAGACCTTTTTTTTTTTTAGAGAACACCTTGATTTTGGGAGAAAAACAGGGAAATCAGAGATAAAATCGAAGTGAAGACCTTTTCTTTTTTTTTTTTAGAGAACACCTTGATTTTGGGAGAAAAACAGGAAAATCAGAGATGAAATCGAAGTGAAGACCTTTTTTTGTTTTTTTAGAGAACACCTTGATTTTTGGGGAAAAATAGCGGAATCAGAGATCGATTCTAGGTGAAGATCCTTTTTTAGGGGTCGCGAAAAAATTTGCCTGTGAAAAATGGGTCTCGATGAAAAAAGTTTGAAGAACACTGAACTAAACCATTTATTGACTATATTTACTCAAAAATTTTACTAGGCAACAAAAGGTTTTTAATTTTATTTCGCGAGGGGAGTTGTTTATGGTGAAGAAAGCAGTAAATCATCATAACTACATCAACCCGTTTCCTGCGTAAAACGAGAAAACTCGTCTTTGGCAATCGCATTGTTTCATGGCGCAACTTTTTCTGTTCTGAAGCAATTGAACAGTTAACAAACACTGTTTGACAGCTTCCCGCATTGCTTTGTTTGTAAAGCCGCTAAATTAACTCGGAACGGATTAGGTTTTCTGGTTCGTAACTTTTATAGTCAACGTCCACAACAGCTCTTTGCCAATTTTGAAATATGTTATAAAAAAAATTTAGATGGAAAATAAGATTTTTTACCAAGACTCATTGCTTGAAACTTGATTTCAAAACTTTTTAGTTGAAGAAATCATGATTTCGTAACAAAACTCAATGTTTTATAGTTTAAGGAAGCGTGTTTGAAAAAATTCATAGTCAGGGTTTGAATGGGCTATAAACAATTGTATTTGCTTACGGTACCTTTTTTTTCAAGTTCTATTACGCAACTCACTATTATCAGGCCGTGACATTTACTTCGTTTAGTATTTTAATTCGTTTGGAATACGAATATTTTTTGAAAAAACGTACAACTTTTCGAAAACAATTCGGTGTCTTAAAACATAATACAGTTGAATAAAACGGCGGTTGACGTGGAACAACATTTATCAGATAAAATTTTTTTTTAATCTCTATATTTATCCTCCTGACTTGCAGGAAAGCAACGGAGGCGCTAATACATAGAGTAAACAATTACCCCGACCTGCTTTCAAAGATACCAAGATATTGCTGCCCGTTTGAAATTTAATAGAGATAATACTGAAATTTAGAACTGCTTGGCAAGATAACCAAAGCAGGGAAATATGGCGCGAGTAGATTATGAACCGAAACCATGTCGATCACAATCCCGGGCGCTCTAACCACTTCACCATGCCGCCGATTATTTACATGAAGGTTAGCATTTTGTGGTTATTGTTATGATTTTTCTTAAAACTCTAGTTTTTTCAGAGTACCATATTAGTTTTCCTACAAGTTTCAAAATATTTTGTTGCAAGATTGAAGACATATTTTGTTTTTTTTTTTTTTGATGTGCATATTTCAGATGATTATGAGCAGTGATGTCTTTAGTACGGAATGAACGGAGCGACCGCACAGGACCCTTAAAAAAAGTCCAAAAGTGGCCCCCTCTAAGCAAAATATTGCTCTATTTCTTTATAGTAGCACCATAACGATGGCCTCTCCTAAAGTGATGACCTTTTTTTTAGAGATCGCTTTGGTTTGGAAGACAAAAAAGTGGTCCTCCCTATTTTTCTGTTACCGGCCCCTTTATTGTAAGACCATCACTGATTATGAGCTTTAGAAAAAGGTTTTGTTAACTTGTAGAAGCAATTCACAAATATAACGTAGAATTACCAATCCTGTTTTTTATTCAATAGCATTTTCAATTACAATTAACTTAGTCAAAGGTGCGACAAGTAGAATGGGTAAGCGTTAGAAGTTTACTTTGTCGGGTAAATAGGCCACTAAAAGTAACGTAAACATAAAAGCATTATAGTTAGTACAGTGCTTCCTCAATTATCCGGTCTAATTGGGTAGTTACTTTTAAAAATATGAGCGGATAAGCTAAAAAAACGCTTAATTTTTATTGTCAAAAGCAAAAAACCGCTTAATTTTATTGAATTTCTATTGTCAAAGCAACAAAAGTATAAAGTACGTAAATATTCACTTTTTAGATCTACACTGTACTAAAAAATGAATTAATTTTGCATTGTTTGCGAGTAGATTCCCGTTTTTTCAGTAGATTTCGAAATAATTTTGAAATAATGTACTGTGGTATGCACTACAGCTGTGATGTGCCAAATATATTGTACAAAATATAGTGGTCGGATAATTGAATGCCAGATAAACGAAATGCAAGTAATTAAGGAAGCCTTGTAGTTGCCATAAAGCCAATTTGCTTCTAATAAATTTAAAACTAAAATGCTATAAAAAAATTTGGTGCTGGTTTAGTATGTGATCTACCTAAAAAACGCCACGATAGTTTAAAATAGATAAAAAAATACTATAAATAGATAAAATAGATAGATAAAAATAAATAATAAAATAGATAAAAAAGATACTAAAAAAATAAAAAACGGCACGATACCAAGATAGCTCACTGTCAGTTGATTCGGCTCTTTCATCATCATTAAGAAGACGACCTCGATTGTATTTTCTTCTTCCAGCAAAGCGTGCTTCGTCTCTTTCAACAGGATTTACCGCAGTTTCACCTGACGTGACCTTTCCTGTAATTGTCACCTGACGTGACCTTTCCTGACGCAGTAAATATCTCTGACAATTTTTCACAGAAAGAATTTACTGCTGCCCTCCAACATTTAAAATCAGGTTACTGCTGCCCAGTCAACATTTAAAATCCGGGACCTGATTCCATTTGCCCAGAGCTTATAATCCATGCTGGAGCTGCTTTGAAGTCCTGGTTACGTGACTTCCTTTCTTCCTGTTTGTGCCGACTCAAAACTCCCAAGATCTGGAGACGAATATTTGTCGTCGCAATCCCAAAGCCAATGAAGCCCGTTGGGGACCCAAAGAATTATTGACCGATATCTCTGCTCTATGTCCCCTACAAGATCCTCGAGAGGCTTATCTACGCCCGCGTTGAACCGTTAGTTGATCCACTGCTCCCTAAAGAGCAGGCTGGGTTTCGACGCGGGAAGTCAACCGTAGATCAAGTTGTTCTACTGACTCAGAACATTGAGGATTCTTTTGAGGCTAAAAAGAAGGCCAGTGCTATATTTGTCATCTGAGAGCTGTTTATGACACTGTCTGGCACCGTGGCCTTACATGCAAGCTGTTGAGGCTTCTGCCGGATAAGCACATAGTCAGAATGATCATGGAGCTTGTCCGAAATTGAAGTTTTACTTTTACCATCGGTGACAGCAAGCAAAGCAGGCTGCGCCGTCTGAAAAACGGCGTTCCTCAGTGATCGGTCTTGGCTCCCCTCCTATTTAACATCTATACGTACGATCTTCCTTCCATGATTTCCAGAAAGTTTGCTCATGCACTTTTCTGGAACATAGAAGGACTTGTAGAGGACTTTAAGCCAAGACATGTTTATACTTTCAGCGCATCTCCAGACTTAGAGTTTGAAGCTCAGTCACACTAAAACGGTGACGGCAGCCTTTCACTTAAATAACTGAGAGGCCAAACGTGAGCTAAAAGTCTACAACAATGATAGACTTTTACCGTTCTGTCCAACCCCTACTTACCTTGGGGTAAAACTGGACAGATCGCTCACATTTCGTTACCATCTAGTGGCATTGCGCAAAAAACTATCTTCGCGCGTCACACTGCTGAGGCGACTTGTAGGCTCGGGATGGGGTGCTGGTGCCAAAACACTATGCATAGCCGCCTTATCTCTTATCTATTCAACAGCTGAGTACTGCGCACCAGTCTGGTGTCGCAGCACTTACACGCGTCTCATCGACAGTGTCTTGAACGATGCCTTGCGCATAGTCACTAGATGCTTGCGTCCCACTCCAACGGACTACCTACCCGTACTTTCAGGCATCCAGCCAGCTGAGCTTCGCCGAATGGAAGCGACACTCTCCTTGGCCCCACCGTGGATCTCTAGACCCTGATTACATTTTGTATGGTCTTTTAAGTTGGTCCTCAAATGCTCGCCAAGTGAGACTAAGATCTAGACGCCCATTTGCGCCAGCTGTGCGGAATCTTTTGGACAACCTTGCCGGACTTGGCATTCACGCTTCTGAGTGGACAAATCATAAATGGAAAGCGGAATACTGCAAAAATTTATCCAGGCTCCGTGTTTTTGTGCCCAGGACCGGTGCCAAGCCTGTCGGGATGGGCTTGGGTTAGCTGCTTGGTTTAAGCAGCTTGGGTTAAGCTCAACTGCTTGAGAACTCAAGCGGAGCGAGACACAAATGGGGTCTCGCTCCTTTACCGAACTACGAGTGCGGCGCCGCTGAACAAACCGCAGACCACGTTCTAATAGCGTGCCCCATACATCGGGCACCACATGGACCACGAGATCTGATGGTTTTGGATGACAAAAATTGATGCTGGCTTAACAACATCACTTCCAGCATCTGATCCGGGCAGTACAACAGCCTAGGATAGTAAAAGGATAAACCCTCGGCCCCCGTCCTGTTTATGTCTGACCTGGAGTGGATGCCCTTTCAAACGACGATGAAAACGATAATAGTTTATCAATTTTTTAGAGTTTTAAGCGTACCAACTTGATTGGTCAAGGTTCAACTTAAATAGCAAACAGTTTCAAATTTACAAATAATCGAGCAAATTTGGTTACTATAAATTTCTTATGGTTCCAAAAAGTTTTGGTAAATTTTTAATTCTTGAAAATTCAAGTCAATTAACTTCAATTTTACCATAAAAATCTTTTATTTTTAATTCTTATTTTTTGATAATTTTTTGCACCTTTGTGCTATTTTAAATGTTTTGTAAATCTTGGACGAGCTATATGAAATTAAAGTTTAAACCAAAGGTTCCCAATAACTGGGATATCAATTTAATACTACGAAGCGTCGCAACAACTTGACTAAAAAAAGGTTAACGCAGAGTTGTAAAATTATCGGGTTTCTACCACAAACAAAAGTAAAGACTTTTTTGGGATCTTCACACCTCTGAACAGGGAAATGTACAAAAATCATGCCCGCAATTGAGTTGATGGCCAAAAATGAGGTCTTCATCTTTGTGTTGCGTTGAAATTTCACAATTTTTTTGGTACAATGAATTTTTTTTCGGTCTTCGATTCAGTTAAGGGGACAATTTTCTTACATTCCGCTATGCAAAGGTGTGAAGAGCAAAATAAAGTAAATTTACCTGGAAAATTACTAAAAGGAGTCGTTCTTATATATTTTAGGTTCTAGTGCGTCGGAAATCATACAAGTTGGGAAATCCCTAGTTCAAACAAAAGAAAAATTAATATTTTGGACAAGAAAACATTACCTTGGCGTTTTTTGCGCCAACCTACTCTTCATTGTATCTTTTTTTACATTTTTTTCTCTTTATCAGAAGAAGAATAAAGAATGAATAATTTTACTAAAGAAAGTAGAACTACGAAAATAGATTTAAGCAAACAGATTAAATATAACTATCAACAAGCATCTCCGAAGTATGATGTACTATTGTTTAATATCATATTTTTATGGGAAATGTCATCAATATTGTCTCCATTCAATTCCAACCTTCATCATGCTGTTATGACCTTGAAAAACGTTTTTATAGCACTTTTCTTTACATGAAAGTCTTAACAAGCAGCTCTAAATTTCAGTTACATCAATATTTAAAAAATAGGAAAAATAAATAATAAAACAACTTTTAACCGGAAAGCAATGTTTCGGCAGCTTTCTTAGGCTTATCGCCTTCTACCATAAGTTAGTTAGAAAGATTAGCATTTGATATGATGATGAACAAGTAAATTTTGTCACTAGCACAAAAACTTCTGCTATAAACTAAAAAATGAATATTAGTTTAACGTTTTATAAGCGAAAAGTAAATGATAGAGATTTTTTTGACTCTTGATCATAAATTAGCAGTTACTGAGCCAACGTCTTTATTTACATGATTCCCAGTGGACTAGAGCAACAAAATTTCAAGAACAAGGTTCTCTGATCGTAAATAGACTCGGTGAGTTTTTGGCAAGCAGAATAGCAACTGCTTTTATAGCTGTAACATAATTAAGTAATTTGTCGAAAATAACTTTTTTGGCTTGCTTTTTTGGTGCGTCTTACGATTGTTTTTCTTTTGAGCAAATCCAACGGTTGTTCTGTATCAGGGTGGCTATAATCTGGATATTGACAAAGTTGTCAATGCCAGTGATGCATTTTGGCAAATTAATTTATTCATGGTCGTGCATGAATACAAAAGCTATCATCCCCAAATATGAAGGCCCGCATTATTGTTAAGCAAAAAACTAAACGAAGCATGTATTAATATTTATTTACTAAAGTCGTGCTACAAAAACAGAATTCATAACACAGCAACAATATTGCCATTTGGCAAAGAATAAAGAAAACTTAATATAAACAATATAATTTGTGTAAAACGTTTTCTGCATAATAAACAAGCGGGATGCCAGCTTATTTGTTTTTTAAAAAAAATTTTTCATGACATACAAAAAGTAAAAAGAAATTATGTCTACGCGATCCTTTAAAGCTAATTTGCTACAAAAAAAGTTAAGACAATATAAAACAACTCTTCTATAATTATAAATTAAGGCAAAGCTTGTAATTCTTCTTCAAGCGAGTTAGCTTCCTGATTTTGATTCATTTCAACATGCTGGCCAACTATATGGTTCAGTTTTTGATATTCGCTGTTTGAAGCTAGATTGTTGAATGCATTCAGCTCAGCTTGTTCCTGATAAAATGAGAAAAACTTCAATACTAAAGACATTTTTTTTAACCAATCGCATGGCACACTTTGCTCAAAAAACAGATTTGAAGCTCTCTACAAAATTTTTTATACAAAAATAATATCTGTTTAATAAAAATTTCAGAATAATTTAAATCTTATCGATTTTTCAAAAAAAATATTACGATAAAAGAAATATTTATGAAAAAATGTCATGAATTTGCTGGAAAAAAAAGCGAGCGCCTCTACTTAGTTTATTATTTTGCAGAAAAAAAAAGGCAGAGAAATGATCAGAAACATTTCAAAATATTGTTGTACACATAAAATATTACCTGATGCAACAAGTTGCTGTGATCTTGCTCCAATGCTTGAATGTTGTTCATGGTTTTGTCAATCATGTTCTTAGAATGCTCACCTTGATAAGCATGGCTATTCTGAATGAGATTATGAATGGAATTCTAAAAAAAATTATCACTTAGCAGGATGCTGCATACTGTAAAAGCATCAAAAAAATTGTTTTCTTGATAAATCCCCACCTTCAATTCTACATTTGCGTCTTGTGAATTGACGATATTAGATGAAATTTGATCATTCAATGCTTTAATTGCTTCTCCATCATTTTGGTTCGGCAAAATTGGGCCAGAAGCATTGTTCACAGAATTTAGTAAATTATCTACTTCTGTTTTTACAACATTGTTGACCATGTGTTGCATCTGTGCTTGCTATAAAACAAAATATTATTATTTTAGTTAAGATAACAATATATAGTTATCATTATATCATCTATATATCTTCCCGATTTGCAGGAAAACAGTCAGGGGCATTAAGCTTAAAGCAACCGTCAAGCAATGGCCCCGAACTGCTTTCGGACTTTTTCTTTTTATTTTTTAAAAGTTTTTGTCGAGTGATATGATTGAAATTTACAGCTGCTTGTTAATGCCACGAAGCAAAAAACAGTGCGGTGAAGTGCTATTTCCAGATCGTAGCAGAATGACAAGAGCAGGAACTGAACCGAAACCATGTTGATTGCGGACGCCATTCAAACTGCGCTGTACTTACTTGGCCACGCTGCCAACAAATGATAACATTTTTCTCAAATATTACTAAAACTATAGTACTTGTAAGCCTATAGATGAAAAAAGAAGCACTTGTCAACAATCGGGTTCAACTGCTTAAATGACTTCTACTGTAGTTGTAAGTTCAAAGTTTAACAAAAAAAATAAAGAAAAAATCGTCTTTGCGGCTTCTTTACCAAACGTTCGGCACAAAAATGGACTATTTATAAAAAATTGAAGTATTCAACTTAAAACTGGGAAGTTTTTTAGATGTTTCAAAATATGAATCAAATTATTGTCGTAGGTTGAACACATAACGAGAATGCGTATGAAAATGGATAATAATGTAACAACAACCGATTTTACTGTAGTTCCAGATTCAGTAAAAGCACATTTGCACAATCATTGTTTTTCATTGCGGAATATTTCTTTGTTCTTTTAAATTTTCGAAATGCTTCATTTATTGTGTCATGTATTTTGAACTGCTGTTTTTACTCATATATTTTTGGTTAAAAAAAACAAAAAGAAATAATAGATTGATTGATATATACTGTAGTTTGGCATAATTAGTCAAAAAAATTAGTTTTTGTCACAAAGTTTGTGTTTATATTATTGTTTGAAAATTTTAGGAATAAACCACCATTAACATACTATGTAGTTTTACTACAAAACTCTAAAGCAGGGGTTTTCAACCTATGGGCCATGGCCCAGTAGTGGGCCACAGTGGTTTTTTAGTGGGCCATGGAGCATAAATCAAAATGAAAGCAATACGAGTATGTATAATATATATGTATAATTAGGCTTGCCATCCGTCCCATTTTTTAGGCATTTTTCTGGCGTCCTGTGCAGTCAACCACATGAAGACTTTTTTTTTTTAGAGAACACTATGATTTTGGGATGGAAATTTAATTTTGTTGACCAAAGTGGGTTGTGAAGTTAACTTGGGTTGAAAACCACTGCTCTAAAGCAAGAATCTGCAAATGCTTTTCGGCGCAAACCAAAAACATTACTTTCTGAATTTTTTTGCGACCCAAACATTAATGTGTTTGTTTGTTTTTTTTTTCGAAATAAAGTAAAGATTAAAAAACATACTTATATAGTTCTGCAGGAAAAAATAGAATTTGGTTATAAATTAAAAACGAATATATTTTTATAAAAAATTCCGCCATTTTACCTTCTTTCGCGACCCATTAATTTAGCTCAGAATCCAACTTTAGATCGGGACGCATTATTTGTGAAACCTTGCTCTAAAGAGACACACAAACTTAAAATTATTTCACCTTTTGTATGCTTTGGTCCAATGATTGAATCTGCTGTTGTATGTGTTTTTGTGCTTCTCTTTGTTCTTCTTTGTTTTCCTGATGCCAGGCATTGTCATTTATTTCATGAACAAGGTTTGCTAAATCATGGTTTATGGCGTGCTCTTGGTTTTGTACGCTTTCAAAAACGTTTTGAACGTTTGAAGGAATTTTCCCGTTTTCAAGCTTTGTAATTATTCCTTGAACTTGATGCTGAACCATGTTGATCTCTTCTTGCGCTTCACTTTCTTCACTATTAGAAGGGCAGCAATAAACGCGAATTTCATAGTCTTCGCACACTGGATGCAATGTTTGTTGAGATCCGAGACACAATAACCCCTCATTTACATCACAAGTTACAGACTGCCACTTCTGAATGGTGGCAAAACTTTCTTGGGTAGTTCTGGCTAGGCGACATTCAATATCTTGAGGTTTTTCACAAATTTCATACCCACTTTCAATTATGTGAGCAAAAGTTTCGTTGTCATCACGAATTGGAAGCTTAGGTTTACCAGAATTAATCCAGTCAGTCCAGTAGCACGCAAGTGTGGTAGTTGCCTCAGTGGTTACGGTAGTAGTTTCGGGAATGGTCTTTGGTGGAAGAGTGGATTTCGTAACTGGTGCTTCTGGAATAGTAACTGTTACTTCACCCGAGCCAGATTCTTCGGGTTCCTCGGTAGTGGTTGTGGTAGTAGTTTCGGGAATGGTCTTTGGTGGAAGAGTGGATTTGGTAACTGGTGCTTCTGGAATAGTAACTGTTACTTCGCCCGAGCCAGATTCTTCGGGTTCCTCGGTAGTGGTTGTGGTAGTAGTTTCGGGAATGGTCTTTGGTGGAAGAGTGGATTTGGTAACTGGTGCTTCTGGAATAGTAACTGTTACTTCACCCGAGCCAGATTCTTCGGGTTCCTCGGTAGTGGTTGTGGTAGTAGTTTCGGGAATGGTCTTTGGTGGAAGAGTGGATTTGGTAACTGGTGCTTCTGGAATAGTAACTGTCACTTCACCCGAGCCAGATTCTTCGGGTTCCTCGGTAGTGGTTGTGGTAGTAGTTTCGGGAATGGTCTTTGGTGGAAGAGTGGATTTGGTAACTGGTGCTTCTGGAATAGTAACTGTTACTTCACCCGAGCCAGATTCTTCTGGCTCCTCAGTAGTGGTAGTTTTTGGTGGACTGGTTGTGGTGGTTTTGGGTGCTTCTGGGCTTGGAGTCACCGTTGGAGGTTGTGGATGACAAGTAGCAGTGCAACCGCACGACATAACGTTTTCATATTGATATTCGATTTCAGTTCCATTTTTGCATTTCATCATAACCGACTCACTTATTGTGGAGGTAGGATTGCAACACGAACATTGGCTGTCATCCCCATCGGCTGACCAAAAGTAGCTTCCGCGGCAAAAACCATCGCAGTAGGACACGGATATGGGAACAACTGAAGCGCATTCGTCAACCACCATGTACTCGGGTGAAGTCGTGATGTGCTTGTCGCATTCGTAGCACTCAGCAACTTGGCATTTCATGCAACAACCGTCGTCAGTGGCGGTCAGTATTCCGCCATTTTGAACGCATTCATCTTCATCAAGTGGTGGACATGGAACATGGAAACATTTTTCGACGTGAAATCCTGACGTTGAGTTTGTGTCGTTGGAGCAGTAACAAGTTTCGCATACGTTGGGCGACCACGATGTTCCGGGCTGGAAAAGAGCAAGTTTTTGGTTGCAATATTCTACAAAAGTGAGTTAAAAAATCAAATAGATTGAATATCAAAATAGCAACCGATCTAAAGTAGTTTTAAGTAAATGATGAAATTCATAGTCATATGTAACATTTTTGCAATATTCTCAAGTCGCATAAGCGTTTAAATTGATAATTTTGAATGACAAGCTCATAAAGTGTTTTAAGGTGGCATATGTTATGCTGATTTAAAAAAAACAACTTCTACAACGGTATATCATAAGAAAAAAGGATCGGCAAAATTAATAGAAAAATAAAAATGTATTGAAAACAACTCATTTATACGGAAATCTTTCCCTATTGGTTTGATTTGTAAAACTTAACAACGAAAGCAATTTCGTAAATGTAAATAGCTGTTTCTTACCAACTTGCCAACATCATTATCGCAACAGACATCTTGAGCAACACAACGAAAGTTGGTGCAGCAATTGACCACAAAACGTTCGATGGATTGGCATGGTCCACAAACAGGCACATCTACTATAGGACAAGTAAAACCTTCGAGAAGTACAGTTTCAAGCCCTCCGTTTGTGATATTCTCGGCGCACATATATTCTGTACAATTGCTTGTGTAACTCCAAGTGTCACCAGCCTAAAAAATATGTATCTTTTCTTTTTACACTAAAAAAACAGGCAATTTCAAAATGACTTTACATTTTTGAAAAGAAAGCAAAACATTTATTGTGCAAAAGTGCAATTTTTTAAGGTATAGTACATTTTATTTGCGATTTAAAAACAAAAAAACAAACTTGCAAGTGTTTTATTATTATTTGTATTCTCACATTTGCACAGACTAAAATTCCATCTTTGTCAAGAACTGGACAGCCGGTCTGAACACATGTCCCACAGCATTGTCCAGCGATTTCCATGTACTGGTGACAAACTGGGCATGAAATTTCACACGATTGCGTTTCGCAAATCGGGTAGTGACAAGAGTTTTCCGGGTTGAAGTCCGAGCTGCATTGACACGACGTGCATACGTCTTGATCCCAGGTTGCATTGATCTTAAAAATATACGGTTTGATTGCAACTTAGTAAACATTACGCAACTGTGATACCAGTCCGTCAATAACATCGGCCATCTGATAATGAAGCAATAAAACGAATTTCTTTACAACTGTGACAAACTTTATGGTTTTAGAAATCAAGCACAAAAGGTTTGTTTTATTTAAGAAGCAGTATAAGTTTATAAGATTTTTTGAAAACCAACAAACACAAATAGGTTTATACAAAAAAGAAATGTTTTAAAACGAATTTTTTTGTTTGGATTACGCTGCTCCATAAGTTGCGCCGTTTATCTAATACAAATCCAATATGATTACTGAATTCTCTTCTCTAACATACACTTTATTTTTGTCTAAATTTCAACGTCAAGATAAATACTGTACTATTTTTTATTTTTAAATCTTTTTATTTTTTTAGTCTTTTTTTATTGTTCTATGTTAATAAGTTTACAATACATCTTTAATAACTTTTAAATGAAAAGTCAGTTAAACGAAAAAGCCTAAAAAGGTTGCTTCAAAATAACGTATTGTTTTAACCTAAAAATGTAATATGTATTAAATTTTAAGTTAACATAGATGAAGAAAAAAACATTTGAACCTCGTGAAGCATTCCATTCGCGAGGCAAACGTTTTTAGATTCGCATGTGACGTGTCGGCAACCGCATGGATCGTAAGTGATAGTTGTTTGTTGACAAGGGGAACAAGGCGTCGTGTCTTCAACGCAAACCTTGCAATCTAAATAAGGGTGATTAGTTTATTTTCACTGTATTTAGCATAGTTAAGCCATTAAAGCACTCTATAAACTAAAAATTTTACTTTAAAAACAATTGTATTGAATTGATAGTCTTTTTTAGAATATGAGGCTCGTTTGTTTAAGTTTTTTTCCTTATTTTTAAATTTTTGCTTCATTTATTTTGTATACGATACATCAAATATGTGTTATATTTTTGATAAAATAGATAAAGATACTGGACAAGAGGTGACCAGGATTTTGGGAGGCAAGGATGGGTTACCTGATGAGTGGGGTGAAACAGCGGAAATGCTAAGAAAAACAGCTGAAACTATGCTGAGAGTGACATTTGGGAAACGAAAAGGAGACAGGGAGACATGGTGGTGGAATGAGGAAGTACAGGAGAGCATAAAAAAAGAAAGCGGCGAAGAAAGCAAGGGACAAAATAAGAGATGAAAATATTTAAAAAATCTACAAAGAAAAGAAGAGTACGGCAAAGAAGGTAGTTGCGATGGCAAAGGGACGTGCGTATGACGATTTGTATGCTAGAATGGAAACAAAAGAAGGTAAAAAGGAGTTGTACAGATTGGTTAGGCAGAGAGACAGAGCAGAAAAAGATGTACAGCACGTGAGAGTTTTGAAGGATAAAAATGGTAATGTGATAGTAAGTGCGGAGGCTGTGCTAAAAAGATGGAAGGAGTACTTTGAGAAACTGATAAAAGAGGAAAATGACAGAGAACCTAGGACAGAGGAAGCAGACGTGGTTAACAAAGAGGTAAATTGTGTCAGTAGAAAAGTGAAGAATGCACTGAGAATGATGAAAAAAGGTAAACCGGTTGGACCAAATGAGTTGCCAGTAGAAGTTTGGAAGTGCATGGGAGAGATGAGGATAAAGTTTTTGACCAGACTGTTCAACAGGCTATTAATGGGTAAACGAATGCCAGAAAAATGGAAGAGTGTGCTTATCCCAATCTATAAAAACAAAGGGGACGCACTAGTGCTGTGAAAGCTACAGAGGAATAAAGCTGATAAGCCACACAATGAAGACGTGGGAAAGAATAATTGAAGCCAGGCTAAGGGATAGAGTAGAGATCAGTGAACAACAATATGAATTTATGCCAGGAAAAAGAACTACCGATGCCATGTTTGCTTTAAGAATGTTGATGGAAAAGTACGGGAAAGGTCAAAGAGAGCTTCATTGGGTATTCGTGGACCTAGATAAAGCTTACGACAGGGTTGCAAGAGAAGAGTTGTGGTACTGTATGAGAAAATCAGGAATGGTGTAAAAATATGTGCGACTTGTACAGGATATGTATGAGAGAAGCGAAACAGTGGTAAGGTGTGCAATAGGAACTACAGAAAGTTTCAAGGTCAAGGTTGGACTGCACCAGGGATCAGCGTTAAGTCCATTCCTGTTTGCAGTGATTATGAATAGAAAAACGGACGAAGTAAGAAGAGAATCACCGTGGACGATACTGTTTGCTGATGATATTGTGATTTGCGAAGAGACCAGGGAAGAAGTAGAGCGGAGATTAGAATGCTGGAGGTATGCGTTGGAAAAAGAGGGATGAAAGTAAGTAGGTCAAAGACCGAATATCTGTGCGTAAACGGAGGAAATGACGAAGAAACAGTGAAGATGGAGGACACAAGAAGTGCCAAGAGTAAAAAAATTTAAGTATTTGTGATCAATGGTGCAAGAAAGTGGTAGTTGTGAGAGGGAGGTAAAGAGGAGAGTGCGGGCAGAATGGAACGGATGGAGAAAATTATCAGAAGTAATCTGTGACAGGAGGTTACCAGCTAGAGTAAAAGGAAAAGTGTAGTTCAGTGGTGAGACCAGCAATGGTGTATGAACTTGAGACAGTGGCGGTCACAAAGAAACAAGTAGAGAAGATGGAAGTTGCAGAGATGAAAATGTTGAGGTTTGCTATGGGAGTAACGAGAAAAGATAAGATTAGAAATGAGTACATCAGGGGTACAGTTAAGGTAGAACGAGTAGGAATGAAGAGGAGGGAGGGCAGGCTAAGGTGGTATGAAGATGTCATGAGGAGAGACCAGGAGTACATAGGAAGAAGGATGATAAAATTGGAGTTACCGGGAAAGAGGAAAAAAGGGAGGTCAAAGAGAAGATTATTAGATGTAGTGAAGGAAGAAATGGGAAAAGCTGGTGCAAGGGAGACGGACATTGAAAACAGGACATTTTGGAAAAACATCATACGCTGTGGCTACCCCTGACCAAAGGGAAAGGCCGAAAGAAGAAGAAGATAAAGATAAATCAAAATAGAGATTATTAACCATGTGATATTAGCTGGAATTAAGTTAACCGAACAAATTAAAACTTATCAATCGTTAATAATTTACTCACGGCATTCTTGAATAGGACAGCATTCTGTTTCAATCGTAATCAAATCTTCTAATTCCTCGTTGCACACCGGAGCTTCGGGGCAAGGGTTTCGTGTCATGTTGCAGACGCAGGCGTATTTTGGAATACAATCACCGACATTTGTTTGTTCCGGAACGTAACCGGGAGAACACGTTGGAACAGGAACCGAATCACAATCAGGTTCTCCCTTGGCAAAGTCGTAATTGCAAACTGTAATAAAATAGTAAGTAGTTTTATTTCCGAATACCAAACTATACTGAATCTATATAAAATTTTAATAATTGTAATTTCTTTAAAGCGAATTCAAAATTTTTATTTCGATAATTTTAGTTTACATGTTTTGACATGGTATTACTGTATATAATAAACTATTAATAATTTAGTAGGTTAGTATACGAAATTGAATAAGTTGAATGAGTAAACAAAAGCAGTAACACTAAAAAAAGGTTTTTTCTTGACATTATTGCGAGACTTACCGCAATCATACACAGGACAACACGGATCCGAATCCGCTCTCCGCCTGGATACTTCACATTTTGCACAGTTTGGTTCGGTGTTGACATGGTCTTTGGGGCAGGTTTTCGGATTGCAAACAATTTCATGGCCCTCTGCGCAGGAGCACACAGTGCAGTTGTCAGGGTACCAGGTCTCACCGAACTATAAAAATTTTCTCTTGAGAAACTATAAAATAGTGAGAAAATAATGCGATAAGAAATAAATTATGACACAAACCATTGTTTTCAGTATATCAATAGAAAAAGTTTTTGTTTCAAAATATAAAATATTCAAATGATTAAATTTAAAAGTTTAATACCCAATAATTCAAACGTTTCAAATAAAGCTCTTTAAACCAACTGCTGACTTTTTTTCTTTTAATATATTTTGGTAGAAATGCATGGCCTGGTTGGCTTTTTGTATTCAGCAATTCAAAAATTGTTTGTATAGTGTTTGTTAAAGAAATTTTTTTAAAGGAATAACCAAAATCACAAAAGGAGACTGAATATGAAACTAGCGTTTTTCTTCCCTTAAGTCAGAGTGTTATCAAACGAAGTTATTTCTCCGTGATTTTACGGAGAAAAATATATACCTAATATTTACAGATAATCGGAAAGATTGTGTACCATGTGTGTTTTGTTGTTGCTATCAATGCATTTGTTGTCGCATTTCAAACAACAACCGTCGTTGGTTGGAACAGCGTGGCCTCCAGTCTCATCGCAGGCTTCTTGATCGAAAGACGGACAAGGATTAGGATCACATTGAACCACATGGAATCCTGACGTCTCGTTTATTTGACTTGTGCACTTGCACGTGTTGCACGTGTCCGGTGCCCACGTTTCACCAGGCTAAAGAGTACAAAAATAATAGCAATGCTTTTTCAGTACCCATGAAAACATATTTAGCTTGTTTTTTCGATAGTCAAAAGCAAGATTTTTTGAAAACAAATAGGATGTCAATATAAAAACAACAAAACGAAAGTTTTCACTCTCACAACGCTCACCAGTTTAATAGAAGTTCCTTCCATGCAACATACGTCATCTGGAACACAACGGTATTCCGGACAACAGTCCTTTATATAACCCTCAACGCGGTAGCACGGCGGGCATGATGGCAATTCTTGCACAGTACACGTGATCTCTTTAACGTTTACTTCAAGATTTCCGTCAGATTTCACTTTGCACGTGTATTCTTTGCATTCATCGTAGTTATGCCACACGTCATCAATCTATTAATTACAAGCCTTGTTTGTACAGTCTACTGTATATACATAAATACATATAACACATACATACATATATATATATAGAAATTTTGACATTTATAATTTACAAAAACTGAACACTGATTTCAAAAATATCTTAAATTAAACACAACATTTTAGAATCTTATTTTACCCAAGACAATAAAGTAACAAATTTAAGCAACATTTCGGTAAATCTTTTTACTATTATTTACTGTTCTCATCCACCAATGAATAAATGAGTCAATAAAACAAGGAAAATTGGCTAAATTTTTCAATAAAGTATCGAAAGTTATTACATTTAATATTTACGATGCAAAACTAAATTTTTTTTATTTAACAGATCTGTGAGACAAAGTGGACTCATTTCTTCACAATTACTAGAGTAGGACTAAGTATTTTCATAAATAAATCTAGATTGTAAATTTATAAAATAAAAAACAAGGTTTGTGACGTTCCTCTTCTACAGTGCAATACCCGTTTTTCGAAAATATTTTAATTTGTTTAAAATATATTTGTTTCATTAGCCTGTTTGCTCTTATTCTAATTATGAAAGTTGATGATCGAATTCCCTCAGAAATATTTATTGTAGATTTTTTGCCTTGCTACTAAAAAAAAAACTGACTGGAACAAATATTTACAGATTGTAGTTTTTGCGAAAAAATTATTCTACTTGCATATAGTCAAAATATTTCTTTTTGAACAAGGTTTCAACAACATAACTTGCTTAATTAATTTTGCTTTACTTTACCTTTCAAATAATTCTCAAGCTTTGAACAACTGGAAAGTGCTGTTTTTAAATTATAATGTTGGAGTCTTATTACAGCAAAATATTTCGTTTTAAAAAGTTCAAAATGTTTAACGTACCTCCTTGCATTTTGTGCCATTCTGGTGCGAAATCACGCAGCCGACTTGGACGCAAGTGCCACAGCAATGTCCAGCAACAGCTGTGTACTCGGAGCAAGGTGAACAAGACGTGGAACAACTTTCAGTGTAGCATTCCGGTTCAAAACAACCCTCATTGTTGTATTTCGACTCTTGACATGTGCAAGTCTCACAGACAGTCTTCTTCCACGACTCGCCAGGCTGAAACAAATTCCGTAAGTAAGTCTTCTTCACGACACAAATGAAATTTGTTAAATTCGTGTTCATACTTAATACGAGGTACTTACCAATTTGTCAGTTCCATTAAATCGACAGACGTTTCGGCTTTCGCAAGTATAATGTTCACAGCTACAAGCATCTACGGTTGTTATTTTGTTTTCGCACTCGCCACATTCGGTTTTATCAATTTTGCATTCATTGCATTCTGAAAAGAAATGCAGAAAAGTAAAGATTTGCTCGTGATGAATAGAACTGAAAAATAGATGGCAAAAGCGCTCACCGCATGAGTAAGTTGGGCAACATTCTCCTTCGTGAGTTACCAAGTGCTCGAGTTCGGAACACACCTGAGGGTCTGCGCACGGACTTTTCGTCACGTTGCACTGGCATTCGTAGTCAGGAATGCAGTCGTCGGGATTCGTTCGGACAGCGATGTATCCCGCTCCGCATTCCGGAATCGTCACAACTCCGCAATGTTCGCTTCCAGCATCAGTGATGTAATTGCAAACTAAAACGACGAGAAAAGTTTAAAGTGAATACTTGCTCTTTTCATTGATGATATTTTACTTCATCTTAATCTATCTAAATATCCCGAATCTAATCTAAAACAGGGTGGTCCAAACCGCGGCCCGCGGGCCATATGTGAACCGCGACGTAATTTTTTGCGGCCCGCTGAACAATTTTACTCAATTAAAGTTTTGTCGATCGGGGGCAGTGGCAACTTTCTATAATAGGGTTTCCCAAACTTTTAGTTCATCGGTACCCTTTGGACACTTTATAGGTTTGCATGTAACCAGTGACGAATATTCAAAGTTAGGGGCCCGAGGCAAGGATTCCCAAAAATTGGTGTTCTCTAAAAAAAAGGGGGGGGCTTTGATCTCGTATTTTTCTTTTTTTTGTCCCAAAATCATCGTATCTCTAAAAAAAACAAAAAGTTCTTCACTTGTCGAAGAGATAAAAATTTTGAACAATTTCTAGCCGGCTCATGTTCGCAAGCTCTAACAATTTTGAAAAGTGGCCCGCAAGAGTGAAAAACTTGGACCACACTGATTTAAAACCATAACAACTATGATATTGTATTCAAAGGGTCTATGAATTTTGTAAATTAACGGTTTATACTAAAACTAAATGCTTTTAAATGTTAAGAAGTTAAATTGAAATCAGTTATAACTATTGGTGTTGATCATGGTAGCCAAAGAACTCAAGTTAGTAACGTGCCATGAAAAAATTTCTTATTTCCTTTAAAATAAAAAAACTTCACTTTAAGGTTTGTCAATTTATGTTTATTTGTTAATACCGATGTAAGGCAATTTTTAGCAGGTTTTTCAAAATAAAAAGTTAGAAAACCGCAGTTGTAAAACAAAAAGTTTTTATAAAATTTCGATCGTACTTTTCATCATCGAGGTGTTAATACATCAGAATTGAGAACTATCAAAGTAACTTTACACAAAAAAACTCACCACATTGGTAGGTAGGGCAACAAGGATCGGAACCACGAACAAGCTCAGGTACGAAGCATTCTGAACAAGTCGGTACCTCGTTGGTACCTTCAGGGCATTTCTTCTCGGTGCACAGGATATTTTGACCTTCCATGCAAGAGCAGATTGAGCACGTCTCGCCCTCAGGCACCCAGCTTTCTCCGTACTGTAAACCATTCGGTTCGCTCAGAAGTTGTACCAGCCTGATAGTTCTGTAATATTCTCATTACAATAGGAATGCAACTCACTTCAAAAACTTGTCCGTTGTCATCGATACAGTCTGTGCATACCCTTGAGTCGACACACTCTCCATTCATTTCTACGGCTCCTGGAGGACAGAAGCAACCTTCAATTGCTTCCTCTGCATCACACTCAACATTATTGACAAAATGATGACATTGCTGGTCACATCCTGGTTTGCAGGCTTCGTAGATGCGATCAGATGGGCACGTTACAGCTGAAATTCAAATGTACTGTACTTGATAGAAATTAAACTTTTACTTAAAATTGCAAAAATGTAATGGAAAAGTCAGAAAAAAAGTGTTTAAGGTGACACAGTTTATACAAGCCTTTACTAATTCAAATATTTTAATTTTCTTCCTATAGATTTGATCAATAGGATTTATTTTTAACGCTTTTTTTTATCGACAAATTTGTAAAATTATGATAAAAAAAACAAAAAAGCTTTAAAAAACATTAAATATTGAAAGATAACTGGCATAAAAAAAATTGGCATTGGAAGTGAATTGAAGAATAACTGCAAGTTGAATAAAGTCGAAGAACTAAAAAAATTTTGTTTCGATTTTTGCCACAACATGATTGGTTAACTTACGGCAAACGTCATCACTTCTCCAAGGAACGCAAACGCCCTCGTGGCTACAAGCGCGAGCGTATCCATACACAGCTTCGCAGTAGGAATAGTTTCCGCATCGAGAAGTGTCGAAGCGACACATTTCGTAATGGATTTGGGCATCGACCACCCCGTGGCAAGCCTTCAAAAACAAGTCTCTTTAAAGCAAAGTAAATAGAAAAGACAAAGCAAAAAGATCGGGCAACTAGCATCACACTATGGCGTTTGATTGTTTGTGATTTCTTGGGGGCATGGCAAAGCAGTTTGTAAATATAATCAACAGTGAACGATCTAGTAAACTATGAAGGTTTTTTTACTTGGTTTGGTAGAAGCAAAAGTTGAGCCATAAAAATCGAACAATAAACACCAATTATAATGATTGATTATATAAGCCAGTATGACATATTACAATAGTCACATAGGAAGTCCAACGCTTCGTCTTCGTAAAAAAATTCTCTTAAGTCTTACCTCAAAGACTTCGGACAAAATAATTTCGCATTCTTCCGAAGGAGCTTGAGTACAGATTTCGTCGTCTTTGACGCATTTTCTTGATTCGTTGTAGACGAGCCAGCTGTTTCCAAATTCTTTAATGTCAGACACAATCACGCCTTCTCTATCGGTGAGGTCATCCGATTGATCGTTGTTGCAAACACCTGAAGCGTGCAAGTTAGCAAATATTTTCCATTTAAAAAACTAAACAGGTAATTGCATTCACCGCATAAGCCTTCTGTTTTATCAAAATAGCGAGAGAAAGGAACGCTCAGACTCCAGCTGTAGTCCACCCCAGTGAAGGTCAAGGCCAGATTAATTGTAGGAATGGTCAAGTAGAAAAGGCTTATTCCTCGCATTTCGAGATGGATTCCGTTGACGTTGGTAGGCAGAGTGTTACTGTGACGCAGGCTTCCTCCGTTGACCGAAAACTAAACAATTAAAATTATTTGAGACCGTTATTTTTTATTACACCTTAGCTTTAGTTATGTTCCTTAAGCAATGATATTTATTGTAATATATGACTAATTTAGCAAAAAAACTGAAGAAGATCAGCTTAAGTATAAATAACTTATTGCAGTTATTTCAATGTCAAAAATTAACTTCCAAAATACATTCGAAAAACCATTCAAATAAATGTTTTTGAAAGTAATCGACATCAAGTTTCATATGATTGGCAAAAATTGCAAAAAATAACTTGCAAAGTAGAAATGTCATGAAAACGTATTCGCGTGAATACCGTGTAGTTTTTGAAGAGCACGACATGAGTGCCATTGTAGCGGATCGTCATTTTTCTGGTGCAAGTCGTTTCCGGGGCTTTCTCACAGGCGACATTTTCCATCCAGATCTAAACGGTTAAAAGCGTGGAAAAGTTGGAAAAAAGTTTCTTAAATTTTAATAAATGCTTAAATTGACCAATTAGAAAAATAGCTTTGCCAGTTAATAAATATTTATTTCCACTTAAAGCACGTGTTGTATTATGGAATAGAACTCTACTTGCCAAAAAACTGTAATTAGTTTATTGCTTTGCTTTTGTTGTTACACGCTTGCACAGTTCAGTAATCTTTTAAATAATTACCTTTAACCGAGTTATTTATGTTGCTTCTTTTGTACTATTTCTCAGTTTAGTTGTTCTTTATTTAGTGTATGTTTAACGTATATTTAATTGTGTTATATAGTGTATGTTTAACGTATATTTCTTGCAGCGTCTTAAGTTAATTAAACCTTTAAATTCTGGAAATGAGTTATATTAATTAACAGTTCAACTCACACGGATATCGGATTTAACTCCTTTTGGATTTAAGTAATTTATTTTGAAACAACTATTGAAAAAACTTTTAAAAAAGTTTTCGGCTGATTAGAGTTCAACAGGTTTTTATGAAATAGTCTTTATTGGCTGCTTTCAGTTGTAATTTTACTGTAGAGAAAAGCAACATATCTCCCGAAACTAATGATGTTTAAAAAATATATACAGTCATTTTTACGTCAACATTTATTGTATGAATATAAGAAGAGCAGCGAATGCATGAAATTCAGAGCAACTGTCAAGTGACTACCCCTAAAATATTTTAAGAAATATCATGATATTGGTGTTTGGTTTAAATTTATGTTTGTTTTTTTTGTTGTTGTATATGAAGGGATATGACTTTAATTTAGAGTTATTTGTTACGACCACTAAGTTAAAAAAAGACCGTAAGGTTTTTCCCAAAGACATATAAAGACCGTATCAATTGCCGTCGCAATTAAAATGGCGCTTGCATATCACTGGGCCACCTTGCAGAAAAAAAGCCAACAATTTGCAGATTTTATTTTACTCTTCGCTACACAATAGTATTTTGGTCCTCAATTTTAAACGAAGATATTTGCCTGATCCTAAAATGTTTTCCAGTGCGCTGCCTGAGTTGGTATAAGAGTGCAAAAGCCTCTCTTAATATGATAAACAAAAAAATAAACTAACAAACCTATAAATTATAAAGTAAAAACCAAATCAAGGCAAACATATATGATTTCATTATACCTATCCTTTAATAGAACAATTGGCACCACATGGTGAGCGAGGTTTGACAATTCTGAATGACGAAACCAGACGCTGGCTTAACACCATCACTGCCAGCATCTGATCCGGCCAATTTAGCAGCCTAGGATAGAAATAGGACAACATTTCGGCCTAGTCCAGTTCTATTTGTGTCTGATCCGAAGTGGATGCCTTTCTAAGCGACAACGACAAATATAAAATTGTATAGACCTGTCTTAGTTTGGTTTAGTTTTCAGGATTTTTAATAATGGCATTTGAATTTCTACATTTCTTTCAAAAATCAAGTTAATAAGCCAAACGTAGGACCGATGTATGACAAAATTGACCGCGTTCAAAGTTGATATTACCCATACCTCATACTCGTGGGGAAAGTTGCTGCGATGGGCGTTCATATCACGTGAAAGTACAAAAGTGCAGTTGCCTTGGAATGGGTAGTAAAAACCATCAAAAGAGAAAAAGTGAGGATCTCCTTGTCCGAAGCAATAACCTGAGAAAAAGAATTATCCCCATCATCATCATCAGCAGCAGCATTACTGTATTATAGCAACAACTTATCTTTCAAAATTGAAGCTAAACTTTTAAACAAGTTCGCAGTCGAACAGCAAACTTTAATAAAAGCTCTTTCTATGTTGCTTAGAGAAACCAAAATCGTCTTTAAAACTTTTAATTTGTTTTTTTATAAATCGATAACCTAAATTAAAGAGGAAATCCTAAACCTTGGTAAATTTATAATCGAATACTAAAGTTTAATCTTAAAAAACCTGAACCTTAAAATCTTTTACAAATGAATACGAAAGTCCGTAAAACCTCTAATTTAGCGCCACCCTGTCTCTTCAAGAAGTCGCCGTAAGCGATTTCTTTTTGCGGTGAAACTAACCCGAAATGCTTCTTTCAGCATCAGCATTAGCATGGAATAAAAAAAACAAGAGAAAATGGATCTCTGAAGAAGCGATAGTAACCGCAGGGGAATCCGGGTTAGTAAATCGCTAACGGCGATTTTTGAAAAAACAGGGTGGCGCTCAATTAGAGGTTTTACGGTAAGTATAAAAAATTTTTTTTCAAGCCCTTACACTGGCATTCCCATTTGCAATTACAGCCATCTTGAATTTGAACTGGACTATATCCATTTTGGCAAACAGGTTTGTTTTCTTCTGTGCACAAAATCTTTTTATCTTCACTTTCAGTTTTACAAACTCCAGGTTGCTCTTCCACGCAAGTCAAATCGACGCAAAGTGATTCGTCACCACGAAGAGGCCAAGTTTCACCGGGGGAGTGAGCGATGCCCTGTTTGAAACAAAAAACAACCATTAAGAAAAATCTCCAGTATTTCGAAAAAAATTATTTGTTGTCGTTTGTTCTAAGGCCAAAAATATAATACCAAATGCGACAGCACGTTAATTTTACATTAAACAAATTGCTCTACTTAAGCAATTCTTTTGCAAAACAAGCATTTAGTTATCAGACTATTTGTCATTAATTGATTACAGTTACATCCAGTACATGGAACAAGATTGAAAAATAGATAGATATATCGCATTTAGTGGCCTACAAAGTTTTTTACGAAAAATATTTTACAATGAAGTTGTTGATGTAATAATTTCCACGGTGACCCGACAGTTGATCGAACGACACTTGATCGAACGGTGTCCATTTAAAAGAGCTAGTTACAAAGCAACTAGCCACAAAACAGCTAGTGCAAAATAGCTAGTCCCACGAAAGAGCTAGTTACAAAACAGCTAGTACCAAAAAAGAGCTAGTGCCACAAAATAGCAAAAAAAACACTTAAGAAATCATCGATAAAATCCATGACATGTTACTCAGAGATCGGCGTTTGACTAAACGATACATTGAGACAGAGTTGGGCATCTCCCAGAAACGTGTTCATGCGATTATCCACAACCATCTTGAAATGACAAAGGTCTCAGCTCGATGGGTTCCAAACCTTCTTTAAGCTGAGCAGAAGCGGTTGCGGTAAAACATGTCAAAGAACAATCTTATTATTTTTGATGCTGATCCAAAAAGATTTATCCGGCGATTCATGACCGTGGACGAAACTTGGGTTCACCACTTCCAGCCTGAGTCAAAAGAACAATCAAAACAATGGAAATATCATGGATCGCCAGCTCCAAAGAAGGCTAAGTCAGTGATCTCTGCAGGAAAGGTGATGGCTTCCATTTTTTGGGATTTTCAGTCGGTGATACTGGTGGATTAATTATCTGACAAAGGGCCAATCTATTATTGGACAATACTATGCCAATCTTTTAAGGAAGCTGCGAGAGAAAATTAAGAAAAATCGGCGTGGGAAACCGTCATTAGGGGTGCTTTTCCATCAGTACAATGCTTCAGCACACAAATCCGCTATGGCTCTCGCTACCATTCATGATTGCGGCTTCCAACTCGTTGAACATCCGCCCTATTCACCTGATTTGGCTCCTTCAGATTACTATCTATTTCCAAGATGAAAAAAGAGCTCAGCAGTCAACATTTTGCCACAGATAATGACGTTTTGCCACAGACGTTTTGCCATAATAACATTTTGCCACAGATAATGACAGATAATGACGTTATTGATGCCGTAGAGGTGTATTTCGAGGACCAAGACTCAAGCTTCTATGAAGAGGGGATCCGTAAGCTCCATGATCGTTGGAATAAGTGTGTAAACTTGCAAGGGGACTATGTTGAAAATAAGTGTATCAATTTGACATGGGAATTTTTTTTGCGTTTCAGGCCGCGAATTTTTTAATCACTCCTCGTAATTAACAAATTTAACAAAGTTTTAAACTTATCTCATTTCAAAGTATATTAACAACTGCTGACGGTTGTGTAAAATAATATACTTAATGTAAACTTGCAATTTTCAACTAAATAAGAGTGTAACAATAGATCACTTCAAAAAGAGATCTAGAGTGCAAAATACACAAATAAGCTAAAGTTAAGTTAAGTTATTAAAACAAAAAAAGCTAAAGTTAAGTCATTAAAACAAAAAAAATTCTCTTTTAAAACTTATTTTCTATAAAAGTTAACATCTAAAAACTAAGCTAAAAATTGAACTTTGCTATAAACATTGAATTCGTAATTATTTCTTAAAGCGTAAAATGGAACAAACTGAATTACTGATGGCTTTTGCTTTTTTATGAATCTAATTTACGGTGATAAAAAGGTTGTTTAATCCCAGAAACATACACAACTAAACCTTTTTTTTATGAACTGTGATTTTGATCAAGTGTTGTTTCGATCAAATGTCATTTCGATCAAGTGTCGTTTCGATCAAGTGTCGTTTCGATCAAATGTCGTTTCGATCAAGTGTCGTTTTAGTCAAGTGTCGTTTCGGTCAAGTATCGTTTCGATCAAGTGTCGTTTCGATCAAATGTCGTTTCGATCAAATGTCGTTTCAATCAAATGTCGTTTCGGTCAAATGTCGTTTCGGTCAAGTGTCGTTTCGATCAAGTATCGTTTCGATCAAGTGTTGCTTTGTACCAATTTCCACTGTGTTAAAATATACGAGGCATATTCTAATTTCCAGAATTTTGTGCCTTATTAAAGATGTTTTCCAATCAATGTAGTTAACACAATGATATTTTCAGCTATTATTGTTCAAGAGTGCAAAAAAGCCATACAACATTTGTTTATGTGCTATAATACAGCTGTCAATCAAATACTTAATGTTTCGCTTACGTTCGAATCGACACATTTGCAAAATGCTTCTGTCGTGATCGCAGTTGTGGTGGTCGGAATTGGTTTAGGAGTGGTTGTCACAGTGGTTGTGGGTTGCTGAGGTGGTGGAGTAGTGGTAGGAATAGGAGGACAGTCGTCTTTGCTGATGCATTTTCCAGCGTCGTCATCCCAAACTTCATCTAAAAAAATCAGTAAATTTGCGCAACGCTTCGCAAGGACGAATCATTAAAAATCAATCCAGTTTTATTTTTATCGCTGGTACTGGTATCTTCATGACCTTAAAACGGAAGCATAATTTTATTCAGTGAAAAAATGTTTTATTTTTTAGATTCAAACAAAACCTTGCTAAAGTAGAGTTTTATTTGACAATGTAAATTCCTATTATTATTCGTCATTAAAACTTAGTTTTGTTTTTGCAAATCCAATGCTGAAATTACCTTCTTTGCAAGTTACGTAGCAACCTTCTAACTGTTCCCAAGGACAAGAGGTCGGATTTGGGTCTGCGCAGGTAGGGGGGCATGGATTTCCGCATGTGTCGTATTTCCACTCGCATATCTCTTTGTTGCCAGAACCGAACCCGGGGTCGTATGCTTCGCACATAACAGGGCAGACGTCGTTGTTTCTCCAGTTAATGCAGACGTTCGCTTCAGCACAAGCCTAAAGTAGAAAAAAATTTTATCAAAATTAACAACGGACTAAATCAGAAGCCTCCAACTCAAGGCCTGCGAAAGATTTTAAGTGGCCCGGGGGTTGATTTTTAAAATGACGTAAACTGAATTGTACGAGGTGTGTTTGAAAAGTATCGGGACTGCATGCTTTGCACAAACAACACTTGCAACAATGATAAAAGCTTTGTTTTTTAAGATGGCGCAATATCTTGTGGTTGTAAAAATGTAGTTTCAGCATTCTGTGACAACCATATGCTTTTTTACAGGCTTTTCTTGAAAGGTGCTTTACTGTAGTTCGTTTTGGGATAATTTATTTAGTAAATATTTTTTTCTTTTTTTTTCTTCTTTTGTTAAAAAATAATGAGCATTGAACAAAGAATCAACTTGAAGTTTCTCGTTCGACTTGGAAAAACTCCAACTGAAACATTCAATTTGCTTCAAGAAGTTTACGGAGATGCTACGATGTCAAGAACTCGGATTTTTGTGTGGCACAAGAGGTTCAGAGAGGGAAGAGAGGATGTGGAAGATGATCCTAGGAGTGGAAGGCCAACAACAAGCAGAACAAACGAAAATGTTGAGCGTGTGAGAGAAAAAGTGCGCAGTGACCGCCGCCTTACTGTTAGAATGATAGCAGATGAGTTGAGCATGAATAGTGAGAGGGTGTGGAGGATCATTACAGAAGATCTGGGGATGAGGAAGGTTTGTGCGAAAATGGTACCAAGGTTGCTGAATGATGGGCAAAAGGAAAATCGTGTGCAAGTGTGTCAAGACATCCTGAAACAACTTGAAATTACACCGGATCTGCTGAGTAGAGTTGTTACCGGTGATGAGTCGTGGATCTTCGAGTACGATCCACTCACCAGACGGCAGAGCCTTGAATGGAAGAGTGCATCCTCACCAAGACCCAAGAAAGCAAGGCTGTTCAAGTCCAAAATTAAGGTGATGCTGATTGTTTTCTTTGATGTTCATGGAATTGTTCATCTAGAATTCTTGCCACAGAGCCAAACCATTAACCAAAATGTTTACAAAGACATCTTGCGACGTTTGATGCGTGCGGTAAGGGAGAAAAGAAGAGAATTGTGGGAGACAAAGTCATGGCTGCTTCATCATGACAATGCTCCTGCTCACAATGCCTTAAGCATACGACAATTTCTTGCAGAAAATAACATTGCCGTGCTGGAGCAACCACCCTACTCGCCAGATCTGGCTCCCTGTGATTTTTTCTTGTTTCCTAAGCTCAAGGGAGTCATTAAAGGAACCCATTTTCAAGACTCAAAAACCATAACAACAGCCGTAACGAAGGAACTACGAGCGATCCCAATGGAATCTTTCCAGAAGTGCATAGAAGCATGGCAGCAGAGATTAGAAAAGTGCATTCGAGATCAAGGAGATTACTTTGAAGGGGACAAGTTGTAATTTTTACGTGGCATTTCAAATAAAATAATTATTTACACAGTCCCGTTACTTTTCAAACAGCCCTCGTATAATCGTATTTTCAAGAAAAGTTTGTTTTATGAGAATTGAAAATCAAAAAAAGTTTTGTTAAGTTTAAAGATAAAAATCTTCTCTAATGCAAAGTGAAGATCAAATATATATTTATACTTGTACAGTAAAATTTGGCCGCGGTGATTTACTCACTTGGCCCGTGAACGCTTTGATAAACTAAAATGGCTCTTGGTTCAAAAACATTGGACGTTCTTCAATTAAATTTAATCCGGTGAAAAGTTTTGCAACGTGAGCTGAGTCGTAAAACTTTGAATTGTCAGAAAAACAGACTATTAGCAAAGCTTGCTTCATGAAATTAATTCGCATTATATGGCTTTACACACCTGAGCATAGGCTGCAACAGCGGTGCAAAAACATTCGCAATCACCGCCGGCGTTGCACCCACAAGTGTCGTACAAGCAACTTTCGTAAAACTTGGCAGGATTGACCGCAGCATGGCAAGCACTGAAAACTTCGCTGTGAATAATGTTGCATTTTTTCTCGGCCCATGGGGCAATGGTAGGATTTTGATCGCAAGGGTGGGGATCAGTTGTGGCGTCGGGGCAGGTTTCTATAGCCTTGGAAATTAAAAAGGAGTCAGTAATGCAAAACACCAACATTCATAAATTTAACAGTTCACCTTCCAGTCGTTGCCGAACAAATTCGGATCGGCGGCGACATCTCCTGCTCTCATCAAGAAATCGTTCGTCATATCTCCGTCGTAGTTTCCGCATAGACCGCAAACCTGTAAAATTGGTGTTGGCGATTTACAGCAACTAGAATTCAACACCAATGAATTGCGTTAAATTATTCAACATCAATGAATTATATTATGTGCTCAAAACTTTTCTGGCAATCAACCCATAATAACGTTAAGCAGATTTAGAACGTCGTTATTTATTCAATAAACTTAATTCCCAACATTTTCATCGATCTATTTTTCTGACTCGATAGACAGTTGGACGACGTAAACTTAGAGCAGGCGCCCGGGTACTACCCCGTCAAATAAAGTTATAAAATTAAGTTATTAATTTTGCTATCATGACTTCGATAAAACATTTTTGAAAAAAAAGCATTTCTAAAGTACATCATGCATTTATACAAATTCACTCTTGAAAAATTGTAAAAATAAAGACATTTTAATTGAAGTATCTTTTTACCGAATTCTTAAAGTAAGGTTGAAGTTTGATCTTGGCGGCGTTGTTAGCATTCCACAAAATATCGATACCAATGTTGGTTTCAACTATGTAGTAAATGGTTCCTTTTCGAATGTTGTAAGACACATACGCGGGAGCTTTTGGCACGTCAGTTGCGTTGACAATTTTTTCATGGATTACCTGGAAAAACAGGACAACATAAAAAGTAATTTAACATGAAAAAAAATAAGCGAAGAAAGTAAACGGAAACGAAATAAGAAGAAATCAATGTTGATCTATCAACAAAGCATAAAAAATATTAAAAATCTGTTTTGTTGGTGTAAGAATAAGTAAAAAACCCATGTTTGATCATTTAAGTTTACCGGTTGTCCGTCGCCTTTGGTTAAATGAATGTAATAGTTGTAGAGGTAGATAGTCACGGCTTTAGTGCAAGTCACGCCGTTGTCTCCGCACGGAATCGTTTCAATAAAGACGCGAAACGAACCGGATTCTTCGTTTCCACAAAAATCTTCAGCCATTACGTAGGAGCAATCACCCTGGAAAATCGCAAAATATTAATTCGGGAATGCTACGCTAAATTTTTAATAATTGAGCTGCGTTCAATTACATCTACTTTTACAATGATGTCAAAAAAACTGATCGGACTCATAAACGTTGCTGATTTCGCTTTGCACCAATCATAGATATACTTTCCAGGCCGACAACAAAAACTTTCAAAATAATTTAAATCATTTTAAACCAGGGGTTTTTCTCCAGATTCAAGATACCAATGAAGAGTTGCAAAAAGACTCTTTACTTGAACCTCACTGACAAAACGCAGCTATAAGTATTAATAAAGCTACGATTAAAAGGTGAATGGCATAAAAAAAAGATAGAAAAACTCGATGTTAAAATAATTACCTCGTTTTTGTGAGTTTTCAGGTTTTCGACTAATTTTCTCATCAAAGTAATCTTGAAAGTCACTTTATATTAACCTTACCTTTTTAATAAATTCTAATTACCTGGAAATTATAAGTTTTTCCGTCAAATGTGGTAAAGTGAGGATCTCCGATAGAAGAGCACTCCGCCTGGCAATCATTTTTTGTACACGACCAAGATCCTTTAGTACATGTGCAAGAGTTGCACTCATCTGTATGAATGACGTCACCGCTCTGGTGGAGCTTTCCATCGTATGAACAGGAGCATTGCTCTTGTTTTACACATTTCTTTGTCATTTCGTCTTCAAAAAAGCAATAGCAAATAAGTTTTCAAAAAATAGTTTTTGTCCTGCCTTAAATAAATCATAATCGTTAGACTCTATGCTCAAAGACGAATATGAGTAAAAATGCTTCGAAACTTTTAGATCAGTGCTTTCCAAACTTTTTGTGTAAGTGACACATTTTAAACCACAAATAAATTCGTGACACGTTTTAATTTAATTTTAATCAAAAAGCTTTTAATAGCAAAAGGTCAACGTACAATTTTAACGAGGTACCGGTATATGAGTGTGAAGACTAAAAAGAAAAAAAAGTCTTCACCGTTATTCCGTGTCTAAATTCTCCGTTCTCCTTCACAATTAAATGGTGAAAATTAAAAAAAGCAGATCTTGTCTTGCAAGCAGATCTAAATTACAGTCATGTAATTATATAAAACAAAAAAATTATAATAAAATTTCAGCAGAATATTTTGGGATCTCTAACAGTAGGTCTGGGTAAGGTTTGGAGGTTGCTATAAGCTTAACTCCTTCCACATTGTCCTGGAAATCCGAAGAGTAAGTAGAGTTGATGATATGGTGATAATGAGTAACTTTTAACTGAAAAAGCCGTTTGTCTCAGGCAATACAACTGACTGTTATCATTAACATGTCTATGAATCAACTTTGTA
Source organism: Diplosoma virens (assembly GCA_963680785.1). Classification (NCBI taxonomy): domain Eukaryota; kingdom Metazoa; phylum Chordata; class Ascidiacea; order Aplousobranchia; family Didemnidae; genus Diplosoma; species Diplosoma virens. The sequence goes on from OY796892.1 coordinate 17,533,636, forward strand.
AATCAAAGATAGTTTAGTGCAGGGGTGAACAATCTCCAACTCGAGCGCGCCATATGTAGGCAGAAACATTCCTTGGCCCCCATTCTTTGCAGGCTTATTTAAAATTGGCTTAATTCTAGGTTTTTTTAGAATTTCAAAAATCGGGGTTTGGCTTTTGATTTGAAATGAAAATCTTTTTTCAGTTTCATTTGAGTTTTAAAGACAACAAGTGCATTTTAGCTCCGAATTGAAATTTATGTACCAGCTGTGCTCATCAATAGTAATTACGGGCCTGCTAAAAGAAATGATTAGACATTACGGATTCGTTGGTTATACAATAAAATCTTTGTTATCTTTTAAAACAGATTTTTAAATTTTTAAGAATTCTTTTATCAAAAAGCAGTTTTGCGGCACTCTATTAAATATAGCCTATATTCAACATAAAATCAACTTATAAAAATTAACATTTTACTAATTAAATACTAGGAAAACCTTACTCCACAGTCCACCAAAACAAACAACTTTTGTTGTTTAAAACGACTAATGATCCAATTCATTGACACATAATCTTCACCTTTAATCGTTCCTTCAGGACAGGCACATCCAGACAAGCAATGAGTTGTATTCGATTCACAGATTGGTTTAGCGTCTTGGCATGTCGGTAAACAAGCAATTCCAGTGCTTCCCTTCGGAAGAGTGCCACAATCGACGTACACCTCCGGTTTGACACAAGTTTCAGATTCTTGTATAACTTCACAAGTCATAATTCCGTTGCGACATGTACTAAAACAAAAATGTTATTTAAAAAAAGAAAGATTCAAGATCGATCTTTTTTACTGTATTAATTTAAACAACAATTTTTTACTTGTTTTTTTTCATTGAAGCTTACAAAAAAGCTTGATAAGCTAGGCTATTTTTAGACAAGAAAAAAAGATTCTCACCAGGTTGAGGAATCAAGAACGACTGATGTTCCGGGCGTATACATTTTTCCTTCATAAAAACATCCGCAATCTTGAATTTCAACGCAAGTGTTATGCTCATTCAAATACAATTCTTCGTGGCACACACAGCCCGGTTGACATTCAGCACTGCACACTTCCTGTTTGTTGCCAATAGACTTGCAAGTGTTCCCGCAGTAACCAGCACACTCGTGGTATTCCATTCCTTTCTCGCATTCGATGGCTAAAAAACCGAAGCTCTTAATATTTCAAGGTTTCAAAAATAATCTCGTCTTTCTTAAAACATATAGATTTAATTCTAAATCCCCATTATTCTTCAACTATAAAATCTCGTCTTTTTACAAAAACGGCCAGATGTAATTAAGAAAACTTAGGATTTATCTAATTGCTAATGTTTTAAACCAATACCAATACTCTCGTTCTAAATTAACTATAAGTTTTGTTTGGCTACCTATTTCAACGAGACGATACTTACGACAATTTGAAGCGTTTCGCCACGAAATAGTTGCACCGCTGCGGGAGCAAGCTCTTGCGTAATCAGCCAAAACTTCGCACGAACATTCCTGATTTTCTCCGCAATTGCATACGTCGTCTCTATCAAACAGCAGCATTATGTTAGTTTGTGAAGAAAAAGATCAAGTAAAACAACAAGTATAAAGCATATTTGCAGCGAACAAGACCTTCTAAGTACTGCTAACGTGATTAACACCCTACAACCAATTAAGCAATGGTACCGTACAGCACACAACTCAAACTCAGATTTTTAATCGTAAAAGACTAAGATTATAACAAGGGCGTGTCAGAGCTGCACAACCAGTATGTCGGGATTCGAACCTGCAGTCGCGATAATATTGCTCCCACTCGACAAAGCGATGACATGGCTGGAAGACTTCGCTTTTCAAAATTCCGCACACTTCTTCAGCACTAGCCAGTCTTTCTCTGCTCGCGAGACAAGCACCGGGCAACACAGGGATTTGGTCGTCCGTAACGTTCTCGCAGGAAAGGTCAGTCTGGAGATTCAGTTTAGGCACTTTTTAAAAATATATTCGAACAGCTTAAAAGATTGAGTTGGGATCTACGTCAATAGAAGTAACTCAAGTTTTAATTTATAGATTTAAAGTCAAAAAATGTCTTTAAACTGTTGAATTTTTAGAAATGACGACGATGTAATCATCGGTGGCTATCAAAGATCAAATTGACTCATAATAAAAGTAATAACTTGTTTATCAAATTTACTGACCTTCCATGAGTTGCCAAAATGAGCAACGCTCTTCTCCACAACGTTCTGAGACGTTGTCATATCGTCCGTTGATTTTGAATTAAAATTTCCGCACAAACCACAGACGCGATCATTCCAGATTGGATCGAGCTTCAAGTATAGACGCATCGCTCCGTCCCATTCGATTTCGAGACCAATCGATGTTTTCATCACAATCATCATAGAAGATAAGTAGCTGATTTGGACGTCACCTTGTTTTGAAACACACCTGCTTTACAGCAAAATGTACTCACGAATTCTTTTGTTGTATTATTGTATAAGCGATAACAGTACCTTTTACTTCAGTTATACTGCAAAATTAGAATGATAGAAAATTTCGTATTTTTAAGTAATAAGACAAATAGAAAAATTAAAACACAAAGGAAAAATTAACAAAACGGTTTTCTTTCTGTCGCAGATAAACAAAAAAAATTAACGATACATATACTGATACAATATTTTTAAAAAATGTTATTTTTGACGAATATGAATTATAAAATAATCCAAAATTGTCGATAATTAAATAAGGTCCAAACTTGCAATGAGTGGTAGATCCATTGTAGGATACATAAATTGAGAAAATTAATTTATAAAATCATTCTTAACAAAAAATCACAGCTAAATACCACCTAGTTTTAGAAGCTTTCATATATTAAAATTTCTTTCAGATACCTTTTTTTCATTTTATCTCTATATTTATTCTCCTGATCACAGGAAAGCGACGGAGACGCTATACATAGGGCAAGCAATTATCCCGACCTGGTTCCGGAAATTCCAAGATATTGTTGTCCGGTTGAAATTTTTTTTGAGGGGGAATAGTTTTTTATAGAGATATGATTGTAATCTAGAGCTCCTTGCCAAGACCACCAAGCAGCAGAAAGTGCCGTAAAGTGTCTTTCCCAAGGATACAACAGAATGGCGCGAGTAGGTTTTGTACCGAGACCATGTCAATCACAATCACGACGCTCTAACCACTCGACCACGCTGCCGACATGCTTATTAAAATATATTTAATTACTATTATTAAAATGATTATTATAATTATTCAAATTTGTTTAAATAAGTATCTGAAGAAGTTTTAATAAACAAAAGCTTATAGAATTGTGTGGTATTTAGCTGGGATTTTTTGTTCAGAGTGATTTTATAAACCTTAACTTGATGAAATACAGTAGAATGATCGCAGATGGAATGATCAAGTTTCTGTAATTTTTGCATAAGAAAGTTTTTTCCTAGTTCTTAGTGTCTTAATCACATTACATCAAAGGTTCGGATACCATGATTATAAGGAAGAAGAACGTTGGTTCCATCAATGATCACAACTCCGTCTTGTTTCAACTCGTACACTGCAGTGACGAGGTTGTGTTTGAGATAAATCTTCGCTGACTTGGTGCAGCTTCCTTTCAGGTCTGGTCCGCATTTCACGTTTTTAACTTCGATCTAATCGTGCGAAGCAATAATCGACATGTGCACGAAATTTAAATGCTTTGGGCCGAATGCGAATTATCGATTTTAAGTTGGATATTGTGGAATGGAAACTAATCTCTTGTAATAATTAAAAGACAAAAAAGCTTTTTGTGAAACATTATGAGTAATATTAACCACAATATTCCCGACAATAGTTCGCATTCTGAAGAACAAAGAAATACAAGTTGATCGCGTTAATGACATTAATCACAATAAACGTGAAACAACAAAAAAAGCTTATATAGTTAAAATTAAAGTCTTCTTATTTTCAATTTAAGCTTTGTCTAGTTTTTCCGGACTTACTCAATTTAGTAAAAATAGAATTAAAAAAACTTTATCTTTAAACTGTAAACGATCGCAACGGCGATTACGTTGTTTTTTTTTAAATGTTGTAAGATTCATAACGAAAAAAAAGCGGAAAAACACTATTGAGAAGGAACCAAAAAGTAATGACATATGGTAACAAATTGAGTAATTAAAAAATAAAAACTGCTAAAAAAACGTTAATCTTACTTTAATTGATTAACTTATCTAAATTTCTTAAAGCTAACTTTTTATTTACAATAAAATAGTTTGCTTGTTCATCGTTACAAATGCTTTTAATTTGAAGCCTTAAAATAATATTAGGTACCGTATATTTCGGCGTATAAGGCGACCGTCAGATAAGACGAGGTACAAAATTATATCGGTTTTATATACCATAAAGACTTTTATATCGGTTGTATAAGACGACCCGTTCGGTTGTATAAGACGTTTTTCGACTTTAAGGGTCGTCTTATACGCCGAAATATACGGTAATTACAATTTAGCATTGAGAGAATTTTTCGATGTAGATGTTAAGTTAACAACAACTTTTTAAAAATTAATTTCTGAAAAAACATGAGCTTTATTCCGTTAAAAAATATCAGAGTAAATTTTGTTAGACTAACGAAAAATGTTCCGTTGGAATTTCCATTGCAAAAATCAGTTGCAAGAACGTATCCGCATTCTCCGGGATAGGAGTAAGAAAGTCCGTCGAATGTTCTATAGTGAGGATCGCCGGTGGCCGAGCATTGGCCCATACAAGGCAGTGCCGTGCATGTCCACGTTCCACCGTTGCATGTGCTGTGGATGCAAAGAACATATCTAAGGCTAATGATTTTTTCTAGCCTAAATGGAAAATGTGGAATAGCTCGGTTTAAAATGCATCACAGACAAATGATTAAAGATCAGTTCGTGCTGCTTACAATTCAAAATTTGCATTGTAAACTGGCCAAGATTTTTCATCCAATAACTAAAACCTATAGAAACATTTATCTTCACTTTTAATTCTTTAAAAACAAAAAAACAAAAACGATTTTTGGAGAATATTATCAATAGTATTGTAATAATAGTTTTGTACGTTAAAAAGTACATTAACCCTAAACTATACATTGAGTTCAGCGAAATTACTCTGAAGTCTTCAGGTGTGATTGCGCTTGGTGGAGTAAAACTATTCAAAGACAAGAATACCTTGATATTAATGACATTCCTTGATATCAAGCATTCAAACGGATCAAACACAGGCGTTATGGCGCTGCTGGTTTTATATCATTTACGCAATGTTGACATTGGCACGTTAATCTCACGCAAAACTAACCGAAGAAAAGTCGCCCTTGTTTGCAAAGTGGGACTCCAAAAGAATAGGGTAAATTTATTCAGGGCGTTCCTTTATAGATTCATCTTTAGCTACGACGATTCGAGAATTAAAAAATGTGACTTTTAAAAATTTTTTGACCCAACGTTAAGTAAAAACGTTTCGTGATCATCGAAGCCAACCATCGATTGAACTCATTTAACAAAGATTGTTTGCTTTCAATGAAAAAAATGTAAAATATTGTAATTTTGACTATGTAACAAAAGCTGGTAATTGTTAAATTCCTATTAACACGTGAGTTTCTCTAAACAAAATACCTCGATTTTTGCCTTAACAAATTGAAATTGTGAAAAAATAAGGTGCTTACATCTAACATTTTTAATTTTCTTCTAATTTAAGGATAGTTATACATAGAATCTAATCAAGACAGCTGTTCCTTCAGCATTTAGAAAAATAGCTACTTTTTAAAAGCAGTGATCCCAAATTTCTAGGGGGCCAAAATAAAAGTTGCTATGGTAAAATTCGATTTTAAAAAACTTTACTTGAAGAATAAAAAGATTTTAATGCGGAACCTAAAAAAATCTTAATTACAATCAAGATCAAAAACCGGTCGGAAAAGAATCTATTTTGTAGAAGTCAATAGAAGACTCAAAAAAGCATTTAAATTCCATGCCGAAAAGTAGTTTTGTTCATATATATCGATCTAATAAAATTCAATTAAAGATCGAAAAAAATTATATTCTATTCAAATCAGAGTTCTGAACTTAGCTCTTTAACACTTGGCAAAAAAACATTCGATCGTAAAATTAATCTGTTTTATTTAAAAATTTCAAAAATATATTATAGGGACCATATGTTTATAACCCTGGCTTTTAAGCTAAAAAATAAAAAAATTGCATCTTTACCATTCTTCGCATTGCTCTTGTCGAACTGATCCGGAAGAAAAAATTTCGCCCAAATGTGTACAGGAGCATTCTTCTGCAGGAACGCATTTATCTCCGTCGAGAACGGTGCCAGAAGGGCAAAAACAACCGTCGACGCATTGCTCGGAACACAATAGCATCTGGTTTTTGTTACGGCAGGTTGCTGGGCAAGTTGTGCCACATTCGGAATAAACAAGATTGTTCGGACAGGACTTGGCTGAAATAGAATTGTATTGATCAATGCAAAAACTTTTAAGTTGTTCTTTATGTATACAAAAAAAGTTATTGCTAAAAAAGTCAAATTCAATTTATCTGATAGCTATTAGCAGTTAAAAACTTTTGTTGCCTATAATTAGCAAAGTTTTTTTTTTAGAAGATGTTGATAAAGTAATTTAAAATCGAAGACAATCTGCAAACGAGCCGAGTTACCACAAAACTCGTCGGTTCTCCAATCGCTGACATTGGCACCACTGGCAATGCAGAGCTTGCTGTAGATGGTTGCAGCGTCGCAAAGACACGATTTGAAATCACCGGAGCTGCATCGGCACAAATGCGTTAAGCAGTTCTGCTCAAAAATTCCGATAGAAACTTGGCAATCGGAAATCTGAAGAGAAGCTCCCGCTTCTTTGCAAGCCTCGGTGGCTTCCTGTTTAATTTCAAAAAACGGTAAATCTTAGTTTCACTATTTTTTAAAAGTTTTGCTGCGTTTACTATTAAAATTTTAGTTTTTGACATGTTTTATTTTGCTTTTTCGTTTGTTTTATTGTTTTTAAGGCTTAAAAGTGTTGTTTTTGTTCTCAAGTTTTTTAGTCAGCAACCAGTCGTATTACTTAAAAATCTATCCAGGCCAAAGTTGAACTAAAGTAAATTAAGAACATGATGTGGTGACCAAACAGGCAATTATTATTTCCTCTTTACTTTGAACATGACAAGCAGTTTGAAAAGTTCTTTCATTATTTTAAAACAAATAATTAGAAGTTGAAAGACTAAAAATATGTAATCACAAATAGAAAAGGTCAAAACAAGTTTTTGAGAGTCGGTCTCATTACAAATCTTGCATTGTTAGCCAACGACTGACCAAGACGCGACTGCACAAAAATAATTCTTTTTCAAAACAATAAAATAACAGTCTTATATATAATTGATTTTTAAGTATCTATTCCATAAGCTCAAAAAAAATGTTTTGAGAATTACTATAAGCTGTTCGTCGGTCAAGAATTCGCAATAGTCCGGCGAATGTTCCGAAGTGCAAGTATCGTTTAAAGACCAGCTGTTCATGAATTCAGCAACATCAGAAGTTGGGAGCTCTGCAATTAAACAAGCACTAACAGATAAAAAGAGAAGCAAGATAAAACTTCCTATTCTAAATTTTTTATTAATACAAAATTTTTTTTAATAACTGAATCATTTATATTTTACATACGTCAATAGAAATCAAAAAACAATTAATTTCGATTCTCTAAAGACAGTTTTTGGTTGATAAATCGCAAAAATCACCAGTGTTTTTTGGAGTAAGATCATCTAGGGGGTCCCCGTTCATGTTACCACACAAACCACAGACTTTTCCTCTCAAATTTTTTCCAAAAGAAAGAGAGTAACTGTCTTTTCCATCCCAAGCAATCCATTCATGCTCAACGGACCCAGAAATGATTATATAATCAGTATTTGGTATTCTCATTATTTTGACGCCATTTTGAATGGTAGGAATTGGTACACTGCAGCACAAATAAAACGTAAGTTTGAATTCTAAAACAACTCTCTAATTTATCGTTTTGTTTCAATTTGTTTAAAAAAATTTTTTACTTTTTTTAGTTGCCTGGGTTTGTATAAAAAATGTGTTCCATTTTAATTAACAAAAAAAAGGGAAGCGTTTTTTTCCTTTCAATTATTTTTATAAAATATTTACATAGTAAAATTATGGACAAAGATTATTACTTTTGTCCGTTCCAAGTAGCTTTTCCGTCACTCAAAATTAGTTGGCCACCAGTAGCTAAGAACGTCAAGGTCAAAATTGTAGCTTTAGTTGTTTCATCGAACCCGAGGTTGATGTCAAAATATTTTCTTTCGCAATCTCCCACCAGCTGGTATCCACATCGGCCAAGGGAAGAATATTGAATGCCATCAAAGGTGTAGAAATTTTCCTGACCCCAAATGCTACAAACGTTGCTTTCTCTCCCGTTCTCAGCTAAAAATACGAAATCAAATTAATGAATGGAATTGAAAATTATAGGATGAAATACATATCATTTAAGGTTGTAAAATAACAGCAATCAGAAGCCAACATTTGGTATTATTATTATATTATTATTTATAATTCTATTATTTACAAAGAGATTTTTAAAATTACTTCTCTTTCTAAGTTAAGGTTGTGTTTTATCTGCTTTCTATGTTCGATTTACAAACGAAAAGAAAATCAGATAAAATTTTAGAGTAACTTTTTATTAAAAAAAAAGGAAAAAATTTATTAATATGTTCTTTTTTAAAAAATTATAGTCAACTAAAAACTAAAGCAGACACTAACCGAGTAATAACTTGCCTTTTTACAGAAAAAGAATTACTTAATCTACATTGCATGCTGTAGTTAAACCCATCCATTGATTGGCTAATAAATGTAAATCGACACACGCCACGGTTTTTGAAAATGAATACAATTTATTTACTTTTTTTAAAACATTTCGTATTTATTTTAAACGAAAGAGTTTTGTAAGCCCATAAACACAATTTAAAATACAGATATGTTACAAAAAACTTAGAAATTCCAAATCAATCTTATACGCAGGGTTACCATCCGAATTGAGCAAAAAATAAACACTACCAAATCTCTATTTTTGTCCCCCCCAAAAAAAGATCATTATTTTCAATCGGTGTCAAAAATCTCCATTTTCGTCCCAAAAACGTTTGGCACTGGCAATTGCCCTCTGTCCTCCGTTTCTGGCGCCCTTGAAAATGAGCACATTAAAAATTTTCTAAGACAATATTTTAAAAATAAGCACAAATCTTAGAAATAAGCACAAAATAGCAGCCCTGCTTATATGACAAAAAGTTTTTTTGACCTCTTTATGAAGTATTTTCAGTTGCATTTGGAAAGTAGTATTGTTGAATTTTCTTAATATTTTTATAGTATCCAATGTATCAGGGATTTTCAAACTTTTTGCTTTGCGACCCCGCTTCCGCAATATAAATCTGTGCTGCGCCTTAATTATCAATCAATTCAGGAGTCTCAAGCTCAAATTAATTAAATAGTCGAAAAACTTACACCACAAAGTCAATACCAAAAAATATTTTGAGCTGCATTTTTATAGAAAAAAGCCAAAAAAAAACAGCTATATATTGAAGCCCTGCATTAAACGTTAATTTGATGATTTTTTTATTAAGTTTGAAATCTAAGGCAGAATCCAGCTGACGATAACAAAAAAGTCGTACGAATGCCGTAAATAAAAATTTATTTCAATTTAACAAGAAGTATTCCAGTGAGAAATACCCCAGTTAAAATTCAAACTGTTATATTCATAGGCGTACGCAACGCAAGGGGGGGGGGTTTCAGGGGTCAAAACCCCCCCCTTGAAGAATGGTGTTCAGTCATATATACAGTACATGATAATAAATAGGCTTTAATAATAGGATTTTGGTTTCTATTGTTTACCGTACTTTTTAAACTTAATTACTGCTTGCGCATCAATTTTTGCTATCGTTTAAATTGTTTCAAAGTTAGCTAATATACTGTACATTGCCACTGTGAAGAAGACTTTCAAACTTGTAAAATATTGAAAGTTAAGCATGGGAATGGAAATAAACTGCATGGGAACAATAGCTTCAGTTCACAATTTTTTTATGCTCCAAAACTTCAAAACATTTTGCGCAAGTCCATCAACACGATTTCGTCAACAACAAAAGCTTAAAAACTTGTTCAAATTTGTGCTATCAGATGGGTCGATCGACACGAGAGTGTTAGCACTTTTTCAAATTTACAATTTACCGTTGTAGAAGCTTTGGCAGAAATTTCAGCATGGCCAGACAGAGAAACCTCATCACGAGCTCTGCAGTTGCTATCGACAATTACGCAAAGTGAATTTTGCATTGTTCTCTTAGTTTTAAAATACGTTTTTGGATACAGTGTTGTTTTGTGTAAAGTTAAGCAAAAAAAGTCGATAAACCTTCTTGAGGCCGTCAACATTGCACAGGATATTGCAAATGAGTTGAAGTGTCTTAGAGAAAAAACCGAATATGAATTTCACCCGCTCTACATTTTTTGCGCAAGAAACGGCCAAAGCCGAAGATTTTATTTTGAAAATACCATGCCCTCTTGAAGACAGACCAATCGATGCAATATTGCTGCTGTAACAGATGAAGAACATTTTAGACAAGGGATTTTTATTCTATTTTTTGATAACTTTATTGTCACTCTCAAAGCAAGATTTACAGCCCACAAATCGATTATTGGTGAATTTCAGTGTTTAATTTCTGCTGATCAAACTAGTGCACCAACTCCTCAACAAATTAAAAGTATTCAAGTTTTGGGAAAATTTTACGAAAATGACTTGACGAAATCCTGGGGAAAATTAGTGCCTGAACTGATATTATGTTACAGGAAACTTTTTCGGTTGAACGCAGCAGAAAGACCAACTGATGCGTTGAGCAGCATCAAGGAATGCACTTCCGATGCTGTTCCGAACATATTTACATTGATGACCATTTTGTTAACTCTTCCAGTGATAACATGCACTAGTGAACAATTGTAAAGCTTTCCACATTACGCAGACTAAAAACGTGCTCACGAAACACAAGTGGTACTACTCGAATGAATGGATCTGCATTACTAAACATTTATAGGAGCCACACGCGTGCCTTGTCCTGATGATGTAATTAACAGATTAAGTGAAAAAACAGGCGTTTGAATATAAGCCTTTAAAAAAATTTTAAATATTTGTTAAGTAAGGTTATTTTTTTGTTCGTTTGATTTTCCACCTATTGTTCTCATCATTTACACGAATTGCTTTTAATCTGAAAAGTTTTTTGTCATGATTGAATTACTCGCACATACCTTTTCAATAGTTAGTTTTACGGTTTGGTAAAAAGAAATTCATGCTACTGCAAAATGTTCTTAAAACCAAAACACTTTATTTTTGAATGTAGGCCGAATTTTGGAAGTTTTTGCCCATTACCAGGACTACTGAGAGCAATCACATTTGCGGCTCCAAACCCCCCCCCCCCTTTACAAATTTCTGCGTACGCCACTGGTTACATTTATAAATTGATCTTATCGCAAAAACTACAACTTAATTCTGATAAAAGAAATAGACAATTCAATCAACGCATAAAAGATTGATTCCATTATAACTAAACGTAGATTGGACATGCTATTTAAATCGGTTGTTAGTAAAAGATCAAAACTAATTCTATCAGTTCATGCTTGTTAGTTGCGATTACGTGACTGAACGTTTCTTACGTATAACAGTAGATCCTTCTTCAAACTCTTGTTCGATTTCTGGTGCTTAGAAAATTCGCCGTATTATTGAAACTTATCGCATAAAACAAGCAAAACTTTAATGGCAGTTTTGCTCACAAAAGAGCAGTCTTTTTTCTTTTTTAGCTATTGTAATATTAAAGCTTTAATTGGGGTTTTAAAACTTTAAGTATATGGTAATTTAAATTTAGTTAAAATTTTAAAATCAAACAAGTTTGAAAACGATTTTTTCTACGAAGCAAACATATACTAGCTACAATTTTATACCTTCACCAGATGAAAAACCAGAAGCTGTCTCTTCTTTAGCTAAAGATAAGTGAGAAAAATCAAGTCAGTCAATCAGAAAGTTTTTTTTCAGTTATTTTGACATTAAGCTTTAATTAAAGTTTTAATTGGGGTTTCAAAACTTTAAGTATATGGTAATTTGAATTTAGTTAAAATTTTAAAATCAAACAAGTTTAAAAACGATTTTTCTACGAAGCAAGCATGTACTAGCTACAATTTTATACCTTCACCAGATGAAAAACCAGAAGCTGTCTCTTCTTTAGCTAAAGATAAGTGAGAAAAATCAAGTTAGTCAATACAAAAAGTTTTTTTTCAGTTATTTTGACATTAAGCTTTAATTAAAGTTTTAATTGGGGTTTCAAAACTTCAAGTATATGGTAATTTTAATTAATTAAAAATTTAAAATCAAACAAGTTTAAAAACGATTTTTCTACGAAGCAAGCATGTACTAGCTACAATTTTATACCTTCACCAGATGAAAAACCAGAAGCTGTCTCTTCTTTAGCTAAAGATAAGTGACAAAAATCAAAACCGTCAATACAGAAAGTATAACCGCAATAGTCTCATTAGAGAAGTGACCAGTAAAACTTTTTAAAATTCAGCTTGCAAATCACAGTTCGTCATAATACTAACCTATCTCGCAACGTTTCCCAGTGAAGCCACTCGCGCAATCGCAAACGTTGTTTTCGATGCAGATGGCGTCATTCTCGCAGACGGGAGTGCAAGTGTCTTTGAACAAAAATACTAAACCCTTAAAATCTTCAGCGAAGCCAGTGTCTTAAGTGTGAGCACAATCGATCTAATCAAAAGGACTTCAGTTTCTTACTTAATAGAAAGACACAATAAAATGGTTTATAAAAAATTAGAGTTTGATTTCATATAGAAAACTTACGATGACAGTGTAATGTGTTTTCTGGCTTGTCGCAAGCGCCGGTCAAGACGTTGAAAACAGTTCCGGCCTCACATTGCGTCAAAATGATTCCATTGTTTACATCGCAGATATAGTAGTGCATGCAGTCTCCTGGTATTTCAATGACGTCACCAGGTGAGGAGCAAGAAGAAGAGTCTGTAAATGCACGCGCTCGCACAAACTGTTCCATAAAACGCACATAGTGCACAAGTTAAGCTTTAAAAAAAAGACAAATTATTTTCAATGATTTGAATAAAATTTGTCGTAGTGCATGCTAAAGAAAGAATAAGCCCCAAAGCAAAAGGCATGAGAAAAGCAGACAAATGGATTATTCACACAACCAAAAGCAGATGCTCAAACCGTATGCACAAAATAGGTTTTTAAACATGGTGCTTTCAAAATTACCACTGCTGTCATTGTTGCTTCGGACAATTACTTTTTTACCAAAACTATGTTAAAAAGCTAAATTCCCAATATAATAGAAATGTTTGCCAAGTGCGTTTACATAAAAGCATCAACTTTGTCATACGGGCGGACTCGGTAGCTGTTTGACGTCTAAGAGTAATGAGAAGAAATCTAGGTTTGTTTTCAAATGAATTTTTGCCGATCAATTGATTTGATTTCTTTTCAAACTTACGTCACATAAGGTATGGTTCTTTTTGTACCGATCAAACACAAAACGTCCGCTTAAGTTCAAGTTAAACAAGTCCACATCTCTGTTTTTTTGCTTAACATTTTGACTGTTGTGTCACAAATATATGGTGATTTTGGCAATAGTTCTGGCACCAATTTTTTGGTGACAGTGATGATTCGTTTCAGGGCTTTGTCAAAACATTATTGTTTAGAGAATATTTGGTATCTAGCACGTTTATAAGGCAAACTTGAACCAAATACGCACAAAAAACATTTTGGTCTGGGGTAAAAAATTTCAAAATCGGGCTGGTAGTCAATGTGTTAAATTTATATTGCAAATGCAAAATCAGACCAATCAAATTGACAATCAACAGTTATTTAAAAATATTGAAAAATGAAAATATTGTTTTGACAGGAAGTAAGTAAGTGTATACAAAAAAAAGATATCAGAGAACTAAAATAACAAATGAAAACTTGAATGGATGATTTTTTATTTAAAGACTTCAAAAAATTGTACCTCCGCAGTCGGTCTTTCAACTCATTGTAGATTTTTTAAAAGCATTGAAGTTATACTTTCACAATTCAAATTGAACAAAAATTTATTTCAACCTACAGTCACAGGTGATACGGTCCCCTTCATAAGCAGTCGTTGTTGAGCACCAGGCATTTCCATCAGTTGAGTCAATTGTGGTACAACCCGAGTAAATGTTCCCGTTGTATTCAAATGGAAATTGACACTCAGAAGGCAACGCTGTAATGATTTCTCTTTTTCAATTTTCCGACATAACAAATTTTATTATTTCAACTTGACAAAACATTTATAATAAAAAAAATATAAGGACAATTATAAAATGGAAAAAATAAATAAAATATTCACTAATAATTAAACTGCTTTATCTGAACCAATGGTTCTCAACGTGTGGCTGGCAAAATTTTGGTGTAGCATAGTGATTTAAGACATTAAGAACCAAATGTGGGTGGAAAAATACAAAGGGGCCACGAGCAGAAACCTTCGCTGAATTCTATGTGAAAGCGAAGGGTTAAGAGGCAGTTTCAAAGTGATGACTTTTTTTTTAGTCTTCACTAGTCTTTTGGGAAAACTGTTTTACCCCCAAATATTTTTCGGGTGTTACAGCTATGTGTCACCAAATGGGGAACATCAGAGTTTTAGAAGTGATTAGGTGGGGCATGGCCAAAAAAAGGTTGAGAAACACTGATTTAAACCGTCTATCCTTTTGTTCAAAAAACGTGTGCCAAAGTAAAGCTGAAAAATAAATGTAATACTAGTTCCAATAGGTACTTCGAAAGTTGATTAAAACGACACTTGATCGAATGATAGTTGATAAAAAAAAGATTTACTTTTGTATGTTTCTGCGATTAAACAATCTCTTTGTTACTGTAAATTAGATTCATAAAAAGCATAGGCCATCAGTAAGAAGATAGTTTGTTTCTATTTTTTATAACTTTTTTGCCAATGTCAAGGTCAGTGTTTCCTAATAAGGTCTCGGGGCAACAAGTAGATCTTTTGTCATAGTCAGATGTTTATTGCCTGCCTATGACTTTAGATACCTATTGTTGCCGTTGTAGTCAGTAGCGTATTGAGATGAGGGCGTTGTGGCATGGCCCCAATGTTGGAGATAATCAAAGACAGATTCAAAGGGAAGACCTTTCTGTTTTAGAGATTACTCTGTTTTTGAGACAAAAAATTGACAAAACCGGGATAGATTCAAATCGAAAACCTTTTTTTTTTTTAAACCACAATGCTTTTGAGAAGATTAATTGACAAAACCGAGACAGATTCAAAGTTGTAAATTTTCTCTTTTATTATTCGATCAAGTGTCGTTTCGATCAATGTACTGTAGTTTGATCAACTGTTGAGTCACGGTTCTAATAAAAGCATCGCAAAATTTTTAGTTTTTTTTTGAAAAATTTATCATATAGAATATCAAACTCAAATACAGCAGCAAAAGCAGGATAGCTGTTATACGGAGTTGATTAATTAAAACTGAAATCTTAGTTCACTTGCACTAATGTTATTAATTATGCGCACCTAACGTAGTCAACTCAGTTTAACCAAGGATAGCTACACGATAAGTTTCATACGAATGTGATATTATTGATATTTCAACCAAAAATCAAATTGCAGTAAGTTATTCTCCACAAGTTTTTTACCAGAAGATTTATCGACTCCTGATTAAAAATTTCTGAAGTATAGATGTGAAAAAAGAAGGCAGCGCAGGGGATTTAAAATTGAAAAATTAAAAAATTAATAAACTATTTTTTATTTAATGCAGACCTCTAATTTTTTTTCAGCCGATGCGATTAATTTACAAAGAAAGTGAAAAAAGCTATTTTATGTTTCAGTTCGAAAACTTGCGATCAAACAAAAGTATTCTAAAGAACAAAAAATGAATGCCATTTTAAAAATGAACTTATTTTGATGCAGCAGTCCACGTGAGTTTACATAAAACAAATCTGTATGCAATATCGACTATTTACTCAAAGCAGTTGCTTTTACGTCAATATTACGTGAATTGTGGCATTGACTCCATATTTAAACAGACATTAGCATAATAACAATTATCGTCACAAAGACGAATGCACCAACTAAATCAAACCGATTTTATTCGATTGAATCCTTAAGATTACAAAATGTTGACGCTAAATTGTTTAAAAAGCAAAAAAGAGAAGATGTTAACAAAACTATGACGTCAATATATTTTTGCGTATGCATAGAGTAAATTTTGCAAATATAATTTGATATTTTTGCATGAACACTAGATTTTGTTATAAAAAAAAGAAAAATTAAAGAAAGACAAGATTCAATTAGATTAATCATAGTAACATTTGGCCCGCGTTAAGGTTGCGCGGTATTTTTTGAATTCACGTAAACTAAGATGTCGAACCTTCAGCCCCGCCACCACCTCAAATTCCGGTTCTTCATTTTTTATTTAATTTATTTTTCACCGAATGTTTGTCAGCCAATAAAATTTTCAATAACGAAAAACTACACTCGGACTTTTATCGATGATTTATTTTTTTGACAGTCAACTGACGACCAAAAAAAAGATTATTGATGGAAGCTCAGAAGCAATTTTTCCCTAAACGAAAGTAATTATTTTTTTGTCTTCACATGACTTTCAGAAAAAATTTTACGCTTTATTATTACATTGTAGCCCAGAAAACATTTTAAAGCTAAAATTTTGCCCATCGTCAAAAAAGGTAGGACACAGCTGAATTAGATATTTTGCTTTTATTGTTCTTGAAATTTTAGACATTATTTGCTCCTCATTTCAATTTAATCAAAAAACAAAAAAATATTTTTACCGATTTGGCAAAGAGTCCCTTCAAACCTCGAGGCACAAGAGCAAGTGCTTGGGGCACTGCAAGTTCCTCCGTTTTGACAAGGCTGTACGCACACAGCTAAAAATAATTCAAAACTCTTGTTATTTACTTCCTACATCTATCACTTGACATGCAACTATAACTACTCACGAGTTTGACATGTTGACCCCACGTAACCTTCCTTACACGAGCACAGGTTTGGCTCGCTACACACTCCACCATTCAAGCAAGTGGATTCACATACAGCTGCAAGAAAACTTGACTTTACTGAACTGACAAGAAAAATTTGAAACGATACTTACAATTGAAAAACACATAGTACACCAGTAATAATCAGCTAATTGATAGCTGTTTAGATTTTATTCTCGAAACATTAGTTAAATATATAGATTGGGCAATACGCAATCCTAATTGACAGAAAAAACGCTATACCATTAGCCAAAATTAAATATAATCTGAAAGCAAGAATATACGTAATACATATGTGTTTCAGATCCCTCAATGTGACAAAAATAATCAATACCAATTACTTTTATGAGTTTACAGAGTGGCACCATGTTTGTGAGATTTTAACAAAAAATAAAACTTTACCTTCTTGGCAAGAATCGCCTTCCCAACCTTCGTTGCATTCGCATGTATTTGGGGCGACACACCGTCCGTGAACACATGTATTCGCACACTCAACTGTAAAAACAACAAAAGTGTAATCAACAAGTGCAATGCTTCTCTATCTGTCATCATACACTATTTTTCGACCAATTGCTTCCATTTCAAGCCAAAGCAGAGAAACCTGGAGTGATATATGTTGGATTTTTAGCAGATAAAAACAACAATTCTGATGTTTTTTTAACAAGTATTTTGCGTACATATTCTAAAGATTTTCGTATTAACTTTTTCTTAACAAAAACTCAGGCAATAAATTGTTTTTGACATAAAAGACGACTATGTTGTTTGATATTAAGCGAGTTTATTGAATCAAGGCAAACAAAACGCCGAAAAATTCGAGTCTTATTTCTTACAAAAACAATAAAACGTTGTAAATCAACTTCAATTTTTGACTTGGCGAGATCAAATCCTTCAGAACACGTGTTTAAATTGTTAAAAACGAACACAAAATATTCAATTTTTCAAAGAAACAAGGTTTGACTTCTATTTTCAACAGTTGTTTAGTTCATAGTTATTTTAGTACCACATTTTTTGCATCAAGTATAGATATAGCTTTAAAGCTAAAAAACAGAGTATTCGCCGCCTGTACTTACATTGGTCACACGCGGTTCCGCTCCATCCGTCTTCGCAGGAACACTCGTTCTTGGAGGAACAAGTACCGTACTCACAAGGGGGGTCGCATGCCACTCCTTCTTGAGACTGAGATTGCGATTGAGACTGCCACTGACCGTTTTGAATTTGTGACTGGCTTTGTATTTGCAGTTGACCGAGAGAGTCCGAAAAGTTGGGAAAGTCCCTGTTTAAGAAAGTACTTGATCAAAACGTTTTTTCTTGGAAAGGAGATTAGCGACTTTTTTATTTCGTAATCAGAAAAAAAAGGTTCCGTGTAGATTTTCGTGCAAGATAAATTTAAATTAAAATTATTGATTTTTTACTGAACTCTTTATCTGAAATAACTCCCATGGAAGCTAGTTGATTTTGTTTAACTTAAGTCACATCGCGTAATGTCAATACATTTTTTTATAAAAGAAGCTGCTTATTTTTAGCTTTATGGCTTTATAAAATGATTTTAAAATTATGTTAAGAAGTTGATAAGTTGTTTATTTGTCATCTAATTTTGATTTTATAAGCACTTTTTTGTTGTCTGTTGAATAAATATTCCTTAAATTATTAAATGTAAAAATGTCAGACGCAATTTACCCAACGTTTCTTTTTCTTCGAATTTCTTTTTCTTTTCTATTTAAGCCTGCAAAACAACCATTGTCATATTTTTATAAAATATAATATCTTTAACTAGATATATTGGCCAAAGTGGTATTTCTTAAAAATAAAATTTTAAGTAGTTTATCAATTTTTAAAATAAAACGTACTATAAAAATGAAAAAAATATAATCTACTTAATTATTATCATTTCTAAAGCTCATTTACTATACAAAAAATGTTCACTCTAGAAAAAAGGGACGTAATTTGTTTAAGTTTTTAGTTTGGCAACATGGTTTTTCCCAACTTTTGTTGTCTATTACTTAATCCAGCGCTCATTAATTTTCTGTCTTGGCGATGTTACTTTAAAAAACGGTCGTAGTAGACTATAACTTTACCCATCAGCCTGTGGCGTCAGTATTATTTTTAAAAATTTTTTCAAATATGCTAATAAAGTTTTTTTAAATTTCTTTTCAGATGTTATGATAAAATTTGTCATACTCGTATATGTTAAATGTGCATTCAAGAACAACGTTTTATGGTGATAAAGCAATTTATTCACATGAAACAAGGGCTAGTTTTATCAATTTTTTTACCAATTTTTAATGTTTTATTTACACATTTTTTTAAAGAACTGAAAAAGTAAAAACTTATAAAACTAAAATGCTTAGTTGTACGCTCAAGAATATGTAGATATACAGCTTTGCAAATTTCAGCATATGCATAATTCTAAAAGCAAGATTAAAACGGTGACCTGAAAGGTTTTCGTGCAATTTTAACTCTGACTTCCCACAAAGAGTTAATTATAACTCCTAGCAGTCTGAATCCATTCGAATCAGCTTTATTTTTTCAAGTCATGGTGATAATATTAATATGTGCTTCTACAAGCACAAGAACCAAAGAGATAGGTCTTGAAATAAATGATGACTAAAAGGGAATCAAATGAAAGTTGCACCTTGATTAATTGTTAGTGCTTTTGCAAAACTTCTTGATATTTTTTTCAAAACTTGGAATTATATTACAAATTTAAAAAATTTCATACAGTCAGTTAATCCATTTCTCACCTTGAGCGCTCAAGACTAAGGCCAAGAGCCCAAAAATATATATAAATGAACGACTCATCGATTGTTTGTTGCTTTTTTATCTAAAAATTATAAATTTTTAAAATATTTAAACAAAAAACTTTTTCCACTACAAATGCCATACAAGAGCTTTTCAATAAGTTTTTTGTTGTTAAAGAGGGTAAAAAATACAAATCGTACCAGTGATCGCTTTTTCAATAGATAGATCCCTTATAAATCTAAAAATGTTCTCTGCACAAACTCGTCTTGAGCGAGTGCCGAAATTTTTAAGTTTCATTATTTTTAAATAAAAGTTTGTTGACAAATCCTATGCTTCTTTAATGATTTTAAATCACCCATCATTTTTGTTTGTCTTCTCCATGGTGAACTGGTCAACGCCCATCGACTCTCAGCAGCCAAACAATAATGCATTCCTCAGTTTAAACTAATACTTTGTTGGTACTTTTTGATTTGAAGCCAATCGAATAATATTTGTTTTGTCTCAATTCACCGAAGTAAAAATTGCATAATTTTTATCGAACACGACGCATTACAAGTGGATAATGAAAGCAAGCGAGTTTTGGCCTTCCAAATTCGCTGAAAAAACTACAAAAAGTTATAACGTATGTTTATATGAGTGTAGATTGAAATTAAACAATGAGTTTAAACAATTTATTTCTGAATAGTTAAGGCCATTAATAATTTTTTTTTAATATTAAGTGGGCTAAAAAATGTTTTTTTAATTCTCATATTCTCATATTTTTATTTTTGTAATTATTCTCCTGACTCGCCAGGTAAGCGTCGAAAACATAATACATAAAGCAACTGTCAAGCAATTACCCCAACCTGCTTCCCGAGAGGCCAAGATATTGCTGTCCGTTTAAAATTTTTTATTTTGGTTTTTTAGTTTTATAAAGATATGAATGAAATTTAGGACTGCTTGCTAAGACAGTCTAGCAGGGAAAAACGCGGTAAAGTATTTTTTCCCAGCACACAACAGAATGGCGCAAGTAGGTTTGGAGCCGGACCATATCGATCACAATCACGGCGCTCTTATCCTCTCGACCACTCTGTCTACTGACGATTTAGAGTTGCTTCCCAAGACTGCCCAGGAGGGGAAAGTGTTGTAAAGTATCTTTCCCATGGACACAGCAGAATGATGCGAGTAGGTTTTGAACCGTGATCGTGTTGTTCCCGTTTGTCATCAATCACAGCGCTCTCAACCACTCGACCACACTGGCGGAACTTTTACAAAAAATATTAAAACTTTTCAAATCTTTAGGGTACAACTCTTTGGAATGGTAAGTTACAAAACATTATTGCCTTTCTGCTAGAATCTTAAATTAGTGATAGCTTATTTGAAAACAATAGGCTACCACATACTGTAATAAGGACGAAGGTCTCGAGACCGAATTTTTATCGTCTTGGTTGCAAACTAGTGCTGGTGGTCTCGGTCTCGTATTTAGACTCTAGAACGAAAAGTTTTTGATGATGTGTTCGTGATGATTTTTTTTATTTGATTGAGAACCACACCCAATTAATCAACTTTCTTTCGCTTTGTAAGAGTTAAACCAGCTAAATGTCCGAACTTCTATCTTTTTATTTTTGTTGCTTTCTTACGTCAATTCTACTAAAACTGTTTATAGAGATCTGGGGTATCTATAAATTGATTTTAAAAAATATTTAGTTTTATGGTTTTGTTTCGCAACATGGAGTTTTTAAGAGCGCTGCGATTGTGATCGACATGGTCTCACTTCAAAACCTACCCGCCATTCTATTGTGTCCTTGAAAAAAAACTTTACGGCACTTTCTCCTGCTTGTTAGTCTTGGCAAGCAGTTCTAAACAAATTGGGGTCGACGGGAAGAAAAGTTTGAAAACTACTGATTCAGATATATGATGATCATAGGTAATAAATTTATAACTTAAACAAAGAAAAACTTTGATAAAAAAAGGACTTTGGTTACCCGATAACTTAAAGCATAAGCTCTTATTTCTGAAGTTTTGAAACTTTCTCTAGTAAATTTTGATTTAGACTCCAACGATAATAATGCTATGTTAAGGATACGATTGCCGAGATATTTATAAACATAGACACGGATTAAAGCGGGTTGCATAACAAAATGTAAAAGCTAACTTTATTTAATACTTAGTCGATTTCATACATCTACAAATGTTTATCGCATAATGTTGTCCAGACACCTCACAAAAAAGTCAATTGAAAAGGTCGCCTTCGCTTTCAGTGAAAACACTTGATGCTTAGTGCACTACAGAAGTGCAAAAAAGTTTTGCTAAATACATTAGCAAAAGAAACCAGCAAATTAAACATTTGTATCACAGAGACCAAAGCTTACACAATATTTGGAATTGTTTCAACCATGACTGTGACTGCACTTCCAAACATTTTTTACGTGTAAAAGGTAAAAAACTAATAAATATTTTACCTTTTTCAAACTTGTTAACTGGATGCATCTTGTGCATTCCGCCTTCTTCTGCTTTAGGCTTATTTCAGCGCATTTTCGACGAAGTTGGTTTATTCATGCAACCACACGCAACAAGGCGCTCTAAAAACATGTTAAAAATGTTTTTTTTTAATGCAATCTTACACTTTCGGAAAAGTTCCACCGAACTTAGCTTATGAATACCGCCCGACATGATTGCGAGGAACGGTTAAGTTCGGTGGAATTTTTACAGCATATTTTACGATAGAAAGATTAAGTAAAAAACCTACAACATTTGTCAAAAGATGATATTAGATTTTTGTTTATGAACAATAGCTTGCAGTTGAGCTTGGGGTGAAATGTTACCAGCCTATAAACTAGTCTTGAAGTGGGGAACCTTTTTTGGAGTAAAGGCCACATTAGCACCGTTAACTCCACAAAATAGTGGCAAAAATAAATTAGCAACTTTCGATATAATAGTTGTTTTGCATTAGTGGCATAATTACAGTTCTAATTTGCATGTAAATGTTAAGCGCATCGGAACTATTTAGAAAACAAAAAAAATTTATGAATTACATAATTTTTAAAAAAATTTTTTGAGATTGCTTCTGTTGAACTAGCATTGGGGTTCTAGCGTGGATGTTTTAAAATTGAATTGGTTTTTAAAACGTTCATTTTTTATCTGAGCTCTCAAAACGTTGTTGATTTTTTTCATATAAAATAACGTTGATTCACAGGAATAAGTCGTGTGAAAACACAATACAAACCTAATACTTAATAATCGACGTCCATTTTTACAAAGCGGGATATCCTATCATTTGCTTTAATTATTTTTGGCAATCTTCTTTATTATCAAATTGCGATTTAACAATGTTATCTTCAAATAATTGATGTTAAATTTTTCATATCTCTGTTAAATTTCAAGCGGACAGCAATATTTTGGCATCTCCGAAAGCATGTCAGGATAATTGCTTATCCTGTGATGGCCTAACAAAAAGGGGGGCCTGGTGCAAGAAACGTAAGGGGGGAACTATTTAGTGTACTAAAAAAAGGTAGTTTCTGAAGCCATTTTTAGTATATGAAAGCAAAGTGATCTCTAAAAAAAAAGTCTTTAATTTAGAGGGGGCCACCATCGAGTAATCTAAAGCATGGCGAGAAAAAACAATCACTAAAAAAAAGTATTCAATTTAGGGGGGCAACTATTGGGTGATCCAAAGCATAGAGAGGCACTTTATACTGCCTCAAGACATTGTGATCTCAAAAAAAGTTCAGCAGCCTTGGAAGCCGTTTTTTTTCAAAATTTTTTTCTTTTCTTTTTGACATGCCATTGACGTGCTGGTGCTACTATGAAGAAATGGAACAATTTCTTGTCTAAGGGAAGCAACTTCTTAATGTATTTTAGGGGGACTCAGTGCGGTCGCACCGTTTGCACCCTGTTAAAGCCATTACTTCTTAACAAATACATTTTGGGGTCAAAGTTAAGTACGTCTATAATGCTTTATATTGCTAAGCAAAGAATCATGGCTGAGTTTGCAGCACCATCTTAGACAGCTCAAAATTCCAAAAAAAATCTTTAAGAAACTCAAGAGCAGATTAGTCAATGCGCTGGTCAATCGTCACTGGTCAACTTTCTCCAACTTTAGAAACCGTTCTTCGAAAAACACAGCTAACAATTCAAACCTGCACAGCATATTAATACCGAACACTGGTGCGCAATATTCAGTGGCAGATGAGACAAAGATCATCCAGTTGTGTAAAGTGTTTTGTTGCTAATAATAAAGGTGGTATCATTCTAAGCCTGCCAATTGCCGCAGCAGTGTGACGCGCAGATTTTTTTTGTAATGCCGGAAGATGCTACAAAACGTGAGGGATCAGTCCAATTTTATCAAGATGCTGCAACCATGCACACTTATGCTCAAAAATTTGTTTTCTATCTTGATCGCATGCTATAAATTTTATCGTTTTGTTGCTTCTTCCTTTTTCTGTTCTGATTTCTTATTACTCCGTACAAATTTTTCCCTTTCACTATATTTTCTATAGCGGAACTGAAATAAAAGACATTGATACTGACTCAACAAAGTCTGAGGGATTTACCATTTTTGGCAGACTTTTAGTTCACATTTTACTTCTTTGTTGTTTAGGTCTTAAAGTTTAGCTTCCGAATATCAATATACACTCAAAGTTTAATCATGTTTTTTCTTAAACTCCTCTCCAAAAATAAAGCAACAGTGTCGAATTGCCGGCATAAGCACAATTTCTGGGCTTATAGAATGTGAAAGGCAAATCGTGAGATGTTAAAAAGAGGGAAGTCAAGGCCGATCACTAAGCAAGGCCGGTTGTGAGACGTGGAGCCTACTTCGCTCACTTTCACCTGATGTAGCATATTGGCAATGATAAAAGCTTTACTTCAAACAATTTCTATTACCATTTGGAGCATGTGTTGTGGCCTACCTGGCGCAAATCTCAATTAAAGTTAAAAGCCACGGTGCCGGATAGTTTTATCTGGTGCTGTTGCCAATGTATTTATTCATTTTATCTTTATATTTATCCTCCTGACTCGCAAGAAAGCGACGCAGGCGCTAATACATAGGGCAGTGGTTCTTAAACTTGTTGGAGGTACCGAACCCATCAAGTTTCATGCAGGCACTCACCGAACCCTTCCGAAAATTCAAAAAATATTTACTAACAAACTTGAGCCCAAAGTAAACTATGCATCCGTTGTACATAAAATCATATTATTCACGGAAACAAAACCAACAAAACATGAACTACACACAAAAACACAACTCAATAAGTATTTACGACAAGTCAATGCGTCTTATGCTGTTGTATTTTGGAAACAATTCTAAAAATGCACGGCTTCACTTTGGCAAGGCTCATGGCAACAAAGTCTGTTCCTTTTTTTTATTTTTATGTCTACCATCTCCGAAAAGGACTGCTTGCAAAGATACGTTGTAACAAACTGTATGAGTATTTCAAGGGCTTTCTTAGCAAGAAGAGGGTAAGCTACGATTTGGTGACACCAAAATGTTGAGAGCGTTGTTGTTCTGAAGAGTTGCTGTTAAAACTGGCTCTGCGGAAGTTCAATGATTTTATTGAGGTATTCATCATTGACATCTTCTTTATCTGCACTAAACGTGAATGTCTTACCCATGCTGGATATGACTCTCTGGTCGGAAGTATCCGTCGAGAGACTTTGCAAGCTCATCTAAGTGCATGGAAATTGCTTGCTTCAGTTCTCTCGGTACGGAAATGTTCCCATTTCCAGACACATCTTTGGTCTTACTTATATAGTCGTCAAACAGGGGAAAGTTGGTCAAGTTATCATTCTCTATTCGTCGTTTCCATTCAGTTTTTTTTTTTTAAAAAGCCTTCAGATATTCTTCCTCTTCGATACTGTTGACTCCACCACCCTGCATCTGTTGATTGAGATTATTGAGAGGATCGAAGATATTGACCATGTATGCCAAAACGAGAATAAACTCTGAATTTTCAAAACAATCTGTATGACAATGTTGATGCTCTCGCAATAACACGGCTAATTCCACACGCAAGGTAAAAACACGGCTCAGCATCTTTCCCCGGGATAACCACCAAACATTAGAATAGTACAGAAGCACCTCAAATTCGGAGCTCATTTCATTACACAGCTCCTTGAATATGCGGTATTTCATAGCATTATTTCGCACATAGTTCACATATTCCACCACACTTTTTAATACTTCTTCCAGTTTTGGAGTGAAGGTTTTAGTTGCCAATGCATGCTTGTGCAAAAGACAATACGTTACAGTTATGTGTGGTGCATCGGCTTTCAGTAGCGTACCAAAACCAGAATTTCGTTCCAACATGACTCGAGCTCCGTCCAAACAAATTGCATAAACAACATCCCGCGAAAGATCATTGTCTCTGAAGAAATCATCTGCAAATTTCTTAACCTCGACAGCCTTAGTTGTTGTTATAAAGGGCTGACAAAATAAAAAATCTTCGTTTTTCACGTCTTCCTTCCCCAGTGCACGAATACAGCAAGCTGACTCAGATTGGAAACTTTTGTGGCCTGGTCGAATTGGAGGCTGAATTTTGCCGTTTCCGAAATCAAGTCTGAAACTATTTGAGCCAAGATATCATCGTTCATCAATTTTAATGTAAACACTGTTGCCAGGGATATTACTTACTTTAAAATTCATTTGTTCTTCAGGTAAAATCAGCAAGTTAAACTTTAACAAACAACAGAAGGCGTAATATATTACGTTTTTCTTTGATAATATATTATGCCTTCTGTTATTTGTTAAAGTTTAACTTGCTGATTTTTACCAGAAGAACGAATGAATTTTAAACTCACCAATTAGGTTGCTAATGGTGCCATTGGAAAGACGAATTTGAGATGACTTATTTTCGGTTGCTTTTTCAAATATGATATCCGCCTTCTTTTAACGCAGCTGGTTTTACAAATTTTTCACCAATGGTGTGTAGTTTTCCCTGTTTTGCAATCAAGTACGCAGCTTTGTACGATGCTGTGAGGATTAGTTTGTCAATGAGTACAAAGCCGAAAACTGGCATAGTAGCATTTTCATGAAATCTGGCTCTCTTCATTTTAAATTCAGCGAGCGTGGTGTTCCAATATTTTCTATTGCCATGCACCTTTCAAAATTATTTTTTAGCTTTGCCGGTGCTAAGCAACAATTGCTCAACTTGGCGTAGCAAATCATGTACTGAGAACGTTGACTCCCATCACTTTCTGTGATATACGTAAATCCATATTGTACATATTTTTTTGACCATTCCTTTTTTTTATCGACATAGTTAATATGAAAAAATCAAAATACTATAAAAAGGTAAATGTCTAGAACAGATTAAATTTAAATGGTAAAAGAAAAAAATTGCATCTTTAGTGCCTAATTGTGCTTGTTTAACTTCAAACAGAATTACAGAAGATTAAAACCCTGCATTATAACACAACAACTAAAAAATTATGACAAAATAATGTCAAAAACTAATTGCTCAATATATAAATCGATAAAGCTTGCGCTCTAGACTTGATAGACTTGATCTGGTGTGGTCTGAAAATACAGAATGATCTTCAAGAGAAAGAAGGAGAGATTAAGCTACGTCACAAAGAACAAGTAGCGCGGCTCAAGTAAAGAGGACATTGTGGTCGCCACAACATACACATAACTTGTGTATACTTATCCTGATCTCCGTCGATCCCCTGATACTGACTCATCGAACCCAGTTTAAGAACCACTAACATAGGGTAATCAATTACCATGACCTGCTTCCGGAGATGCCAAGATATTGCTGTTAGCTTGAAATTAATAGAGCTATGACTGAAATTTAGAACTGTTTGTCAAGACCAACAAGCAGGGGAAATTGCCGTAAAGTGTTTTTCTGAAGGACACAACAGAGTGGCGCAAGTAGTTTTTTACCGAGACCGTATCGATCACCATCCTGGCGCTCTAATCACTCGACCACGCTGCTGACCATTCGACCGATGTAACAATTCATTAAATAAAGATGTCATCGACATTTAACCTCATAAAAATAAAACTCATGCTTTGTGTGAGTAATAAACAATTGATCTAGGTCAACTTTGCTCATTAAAACCCAGTCCATTTCTTACGAAGCAGTTTTGATGAGTGTAATTTGTTCAACGCGGGGTGAGATAACCTTTTCGAGAATTTTTTAGAAGACACAGCAAAAATATTATTCGATAGTTTTTTTGATTTTCCACAGGTCTTATCGTCTTTCAATTGCGACCAGTAACGCTGTTCTCCAAATTGTGGAAATTTGATGTCGGTACAAGCAGGAAAAAAGAAAGCCAACTAATCGTAACTTCATAGAAACTCCAGCACAGATGGAATCTTAGGCCCACAGCTTCACGTGCTTTCAAGCGTTGGAGGGCAGCAGCGAATTTTCTTATAAAAAAGTTATCAAAGATGTTTACTGAACTTGATATGGTGGTTCTTGTCCTAAAAGACTAGCCAAGATAACTTGCGGTTAATACATCGTATTTACCGTTTCTCACAAACCTTTTTCTTTTTTGTATAGTCGTATTGGTCATTAGACCTATGCTGCTTAATTCTGTTATATGTGGAGTCACAATTGTAAGTAAGCAGGGTGACTCCATTAAGAGATTCGTGGTGAAGTTCCTTCCCCTAAAAGTAAAACGAAAATTACTCAGACTCAGCATCTAACTCGCCTCCTTTTGCTCGCAATTCAGTGTCATAGCAATGAGCTATCGCGCCGAGCCTCGCAAATTGAGATGCAGTATAAAATTCCTTAAAACGGGACGGTGGCAAAAGAAGTGTCGTAGTTTTTATACCATACTTTAAAATAGCCTACTCAATGCCTTTTGACTATCGAGTGTGAAAAATTTATGCTTTGAATTACTTGAGACCATCAAACTCTTTGTTTCCCATCAAGCTTGGCGAGAAAAGCGGTAGCCATACTCAAGCTGTGTAAAAACGTAGAATCGAGGATTTTACATTCTGCATTCTGTTGTTTGCAGAATTTTTGTTTGTTCAGCTCGCGTTAGATCTAATTCTGTATCAAATAGGTAAGTCAGGTGCAAAATCTTTTGCGAGTTTGTTCGTCAAACCGATGTAGTGCCTCCACTTAACCTAGCGGTAGTTCCATTGCTTAAACCAGATTGCTTGGCAACGGCAATGCCAACTGGAAAAAATAATTTTATGCTCAAATAACTCTAAAAAAGCAGGCTATTAGATAGATTTACTTTTTTATTTTTCTAATTCTTTTAAGAAAAACTGCGGCAAAGTATGAGTTTGAGTGAACAGTCCGAGCAGCTCTAGAAAATTTAAGCTAAAAATAGCGTTTTTGTTGCTACGGACAAAGCAAAAAGTCTCAATGTTAATTAAAAAATCGATCGCGTGGTTTGCCATTCGTTGTAGGCTAAATATCGCAAGGTTCATTCGCTTTCATGTACCTATTGACAAAAAATTCGTAGAAAAATTGAACGGCATTTGAAAATCATAGGATTATTAAAATAATAACATTGAAATGTTTGTATTATTATTTTTAGTGCAGATCATTAATACAATTAATCTTAACGATTTTCCTAACTATTAGGCTATATATCGTCAAAAATTTTAACCTTCATACTGAAAATATGGGTATAAAAATTTTAGTTAAAAGTATTTTCCAAAAAAATTTGGATTTGGTAGTCCATATATTTAGGAAAAATTTTGCACATGACTAAAAATAAGTTGTAGCCTACTGCTCAACGAAGTACTTCCAACTTTCTTGACTTTAAACTAATACAATGTATTTTCTAAAGAGATAACAATGTAACCGATCAAATGTAATTTCAACAAGTTAAATAGGAACAGTAAAAAAGCGACTAAAACAAATTAACAGAGGACGATTATTATGCGAAGGCCTGTTTCGGTCTTTTGGACCTCATCAGGCATAAGTTATCGTAACCTCTATGGCGAAATGGTAGCCCAAAAGATTAAGGTGAGAATTCCATGAAGTGACTCTTTTAGAAATCTTCTTCTTCTTCTCCTTTCATTCTTTTCCTTCAGTCAGGGGTGGCCACAGCGTATCATCATTCTCCACATCTTTCTGTCTTCAACATCCGTCTCCTTCACACCAACTTCCTGCATATCTTCCTTTACTGCATCTAAAAATTTTCTCTTTGGTCTCCCTCTTCTCCTCTTTCCCGGTAACTCCATTTCCATCATTTTTCTTCCTACATACTCTTGGTCTCTCCTCATGACATGTCCATACCACCTCAGCCTGCCCTCCCTCATCTTCATTTTAACTGTTCAACCTTAACAGTACTCCTGATGTGCTCGTTTCTAATCTTGTCTTTTCTCGTCACTCCCATAGCAAACCTCAACATTTTCATCTCTGCAACTTCCATCTCTTCTACTTGTTTTTTTGTAACTGCCACTGTCTCAAGTCCATACAGCATTGCTGGTCTACTTTTCCTTTTACTCTAGCTGGTAACCTCCTGTCGCAGATTACTCCTGATACTCTTCTCCATCCGTTCCATCCTGCCTGTACTCTCTTCTTTACCTCCCTCTCATAACCACCACTTTCTTGCACCGTTGATCCCAAATACTTAAATTCTTTTACTCTTGGCACTTTTGCATCCTCCATCTTTACTGTTTCGTCATCATTTCCTCCATTTATGCAAAGATATTTGGTCTTTGACCTACTTACTTTCATCCCTCTTCTTTCCAATGCATACTTCCAGGATTCTAATCTCCGCTCCACTTCTTCCCTGGTCTCTTCACAAATTACAATATCATCAGCAAACAGCATCGTTTATGGTGGTTCTCTTCTTACTTCATCCGTTAGCCTGTCCATTATCACTGCAAACAGGAATAGACTTAATGCTGATCCCTGGTGCAGTCCAACCTTAACCTTGAAACTTTCTGTAGTTCCTACTGTACACCTCACCACTGTTTCGCTTCCCTCATACATATCCTGTACTAGTTGTACATACTTTTCCACTATTCCAGATTTTCTCATACAGTACCACAGCTCTTCCCGTGGAACCCTGTCGTAAGCCTTCTCTAGGTCCACGAATACACAATGTAGCTCTCTTTGACCTTTCCTGTACTTTTCCATCAACATTCTTAGAGCAAACATGGCATCGGTGGTTCTCTTTCCTGGCATAAATCCATATTGCTGTTTGCTGATCTCCACTCTATCTCTTAACCTTGCTTCAATAATCCTTTCCCATACCTTCATTGTGTGGCTCATTAGCTTTATTCCTCTGTAGTTTCCACAGCACTGTGCGTCCCCTTTGTTTTTATAGATTGGGATAAGCACACTCCTTTTCCATTCTTCTGGCATCCGTTCACCCATATAGTCTGTTGAACAGTCTGGTCAAAAACTTTATCCCCATCTCTGCCATGCACTTCCAAACTTCTACTGGCAACTCATCTGGCCCAACTGCTTTACCTTTTTTCATCCTTCTTAGTGCATTCTTTACTTCTTCTCTACTGACACAATTTACCTCTTCGTTAACCACTTCTGCTTCCTCTGTCCTAGGGTCTCTGTTATTTTCCTCATTCATCAGTTTCTCAAAGTACTCCTTCCATCTCTTTAACACTGCTTCCGAATTTACCATCACATTACCATTTTCATTTTTTATAACCCTCACATGCTGTACATCTTTCCCTGCTCTGTTTCTCTGCCTAGCCAATTTGTACAACTCTTTTTCACCTTCTTTTGTTTTCAATCTAGCATACAAATTGTCAAATGCACGTACCTTTGCCATTGCAACTGCCTTCTTTGCCTTACTCTTCTTTTCTTTGTATATCTTTTTAGTATTTTCATTTCTTATTTTGTCCCATGCTTTCTTTGCCTATTTCTTTTCTTTTATGCTTTTTTGAACTTCCTCATTCCACCACCAAGTCTCCCTGTCTCCTTTTCGTTTTCCGAATGTCACTCCTAGTACAGTTTCAGCTGTTTTTCTTAGCATTTCTGCCGTTTTGTCCCACTCATCAGGTAACCCATCCTTGCCTCCCAAAATCCTGATCACCTCTTGTCTAAACGCTTCTTGACAGTTTGTCTCTTTTAGTTTCCACCATCGTATCTTTGGCTTTACTTTCTCTGCCTTTTTCTTTTTCACCATAAGAGCCATTTTGCATACCACCATACGATGCTGCTTTGCGACACACTCATTCAATATTACCTTACAATCACACATTTCCTTCAAGTTTCTCCTTCTGCACATCACATAATCTACATGGGTACTTTTTCCTCCACTCTTATATGTCACTCTGTGTTCATCTTTCTTCTTGAAATAAGTATTGACAATCGCCAAATCCATCCTTTTCCCAAAATCCACAACCATTGATCCTTCCTTATTTCTTGTTCCAGCACCGTACCTCCCCATTATTTCCTCATCCCCGATGTTTCCTTCGCCCACATGTCCATTAAGATCTGCACCAAGAACTATCCTCTCTTCTTTTGATATACTTTCAATCAATCCATCCAGGTCTTCCCAAAAATCATTTTTCTCCTCCATGCTGTTGTTAACCTGTGGAGCATATGCACTTACTATATTTAGGATGGACCCATTTACCTCCAGCTTCATGGCTATCAGTCTGTCTGACACCCTCTTCACCTCCAAGACACTTTCAGCCAGCTCCTCCCTCAGCACTATCTCTATCCCATTTTTTCTTCCATCAGCTCCGTTGTAGAATATTTTGCATCCACCTCCAATGTTCCTTGCTTTACTCCCTTTCCACCTTGTTTCCTGTAGACACAATATGTCTACATTTCTTCGCTCCATCATATCTGCCAGCTCTCTTCCCCTTCCAGTCATTGTTCCAATATTTAAAGTACCCACCCTAATGAGTGAGCATCTTCCTTTCCATGCTTCTCGCTGCTTCTTCACTCGCTTTCCTCCTCTTTTTTTGCTTTTATTTTCACAATGTTTAGCAGTAGCATAATTTCCACAGGTGCCCTGCTGTGCGACACCTGAGGCGGTCGTTGGTAACCCGGGCCTCGACCGATCCGGTATGGATTGATGATGATTTCGCATTTGTCTGTTTTGGCAAAAAATTTTTTATGCCGGATGCCCTTCCTGCCGCAACCCTCCCCATTTATCCGGGCTTGGGACCGGCATCAAGAGACACAAAAAAGTGCCTCCGATGGCTGGGTTTTGGAAATGGGAATTCTAATTAATAAACTGCAATTCCGAGCTAAAATATTAACAGTCAACATTGAAAAGCACTAATCAGGAAGAGAATTGAAAAATTAAATTTCGGACGGCACCGAACCTTTGGGAATAGATTTCATCGAGAAAAACCTTGAAGCAGCATCGAAAAGGTTTAATGAAGTTTGAATTTTGAACTTCGTCGAATTAAATGGAATAAGTTAGATCGAAAAAATTTTTACAGTAGCCAACATTGAAAAGCACATCGAAAAAAACCAATCGGAGAAGAGCTGCTAGAAAATAAATTTCGGACTTGAAAAGACCAATTTGAAAAATTTTTTTTAATTCATAGAATTCATCACTTCAAAATTCGTACGCCATGAATTTTCAATTTCTTCTTCTGAGTTACTCTCTAAGCTCAATATTCATAGTAAAATAGCGAGAACAAAAAAGCAATGTATATAAAATGCAAAATTACGTAACTAAATTACATATCTCTTTAGAGAATACATTGTACTTGTTGAGAATTGATTTTTTACATGTCGCATCGCTTCGGCCTGGATCCCTTTTAAATGTTTTTTCACATTATTCGTGTTGATTTAGTTATAGTAGCGTTTTTTGATTCTCAGTAATTTTAAACTAAGTTACTGTAAAACCTCTATTTCACCGCCATGGTGCTCTATTTTTCAACCCTTCCCCCATAGTAGTGTTCTATTAGAGGTGACGTTTAATTAGAGGGTGGCGCTCTATTTTTCGACTAGCTGGTCAAAATTTTATTCTGTTTGAATAAGGTTTTGCTAATTCTATTTGGATAAGATTCTGTTTGACTAATATTAAGCGAATATATTTTGAATTAAAAATTTTGGATTATTGGAATTCAATTGCTATCAGCCGCACCGACTCCAGCGTTTTTCGTGGCCCAACAAGCCTAGTAAATTTATTATTATTTTACGAAACTATCAGCTAAATAATTATTTTATTAATAATAAGTACTTCTGTGCTTACAGAAGAACCATGCTATCGTTCGTGCATTCATTCATTCGTTCGTAATCGTGTCGAATCGTTCGTACAAGCGTGCGTGTGCTTCAACAAGAAGTTCAGGAGCAGTCTGTGTTGATTTTACCGCTTATTCGAATAGAGTCATCACCGACAGTGTAGTTGGCGTTTAGGCCACCACCATTAGTTTATTTAAAAACTACAGGGACTTCCCAGCGTCTAAAAATAAACTTGCAATTCGACAATTCATTCTTTCCTTTTTACATTTAAAAAGGCGATTTCAGCCGTAACTATTGCCAAATAGAAGAATTCATCAAAGTGATGTTTAATCAGAGGGTGGCGCTCTATTTTTCAACACTTCCCCTATAGTGGCGTTCTATTAGAGGTGGCGCTCAAATAGAGGCTTTACGGTAACAATTTTTTGAAAACAAATGTTTTAACTAAGTTGATCCATTGATCAAAAATAAGTTTACAAAATTTGCAGCAAAGGTTTTTTTCTTTATTTCGAAAACCTATTTTAACCAGGGTTGGCATTAAAAACCCGGTCTCAAGTGATGTTTTTCGGGTTTTTTTAAATTTTTTATTTTTTAAGATATTGAAAAGCACTTTATATCAATTATATTAATATTAATAGTATTACTAAACACATTATACTTTTTAATAGTGGAAAAATATATGTATATAAAACATTTCCTATGAATAACATGCTACCAATTGATAAATATGACGTTCATAAATAATGTCAGTCATGAGAATAAAAATAAAACTACAGCCTCAATTCAATTCTTCAATTTTTTTCCATTTTACACAAAAATTAAAACAAGCATTTTACTGCTTTTACCACTAGTTAGATAAGTAGGCTATGATAAATGTTCCTATTTAACCTATTACGAAAAACATAAGAGAAACTTCCGACAAAAATTAAAAAATTGCCAGAAACTGGAAAGAGAAATGGAGACTTGTATTTAATTCTATACTGTATATATTTTAACAAGTTTCTGTGCATTGTCGCTGCCCAGCTTATTCTTATCTTATACCAGACAAGTCTAAATGATGAGAATACTCTTTCGATTGATCCTGAGCTGGCAGGGCATGTTTGGAGTTTTGAAAAGAATTTGCAGAAAACTTGAGGCAGTTTTTTGTCTGATTTTTCATTCCTTTGGTCACTTATCGACTACTAGTAACTTGGAGATATTATAATGCAATTGCTCGGTAAACATTCTTTTGGGAAATGCATCAACGTCCTTCAGTTTCAGTAACATTAGCCCAGGACCAAACTCAGGATAATTTGCTTATTTTCTGTTTGTTGATAATGACACACAGCTAAAATATACATGTATATAGCCTATATTTTTGTAGTATATAATAATATTTTTGACATACTTATTATTTTTATTTATTACAGATATTATAAAAGTATACTTAATATTTTTGTAGCGTGTTAACAATTAGTAAGCATTGGATATACAAAAACTTTACAAAAAATATACAATCACATTACTCTTGACCTAACCCTGCCATGCTAAAGAAAATATTTTGTTTTATTCAAAGCGTCTAATGGCCGCCTTCTGCAATTAGCTTCTCAATATAAAATTTAAGTAGAAGCTGTTTGAATTTTTTTCGATAAGTATATATTAATATTATATTCTTCATTCCTGCCACTAAATAGAAATATGAATCACTAAATAAAGTATGCCTAGTGAATAGTGAGCAAGATATCTCTGGATTGCTCCGCAGACACACGCAGTAAACAAACACTCAATGCCTGTAGTGTCTGTTGCTATACTGAACTGCAATGGCCAATGTTGTAAATTGCTGGTTCGACTGCTTTTGTGTAACACTAGTGCATCTGCTCTGCTTCCCTAACTTAACGCTTATCCAAAGGCATCAGGCTACCTATGCTCTTTGATTACAAGCATTATTAGTTTGATGTAAAAAAAAGTTGTGTGCCTTATGCTTATTTTTCAATATACAGTGAGAATTATAAATATATGTTTAATACAATTGGGTGGGACAAATCTAAACGGAAGTTTGATAAATTTTCTGGTAATAATTGTTTATTATATAGGCTACGGCTAATGGCTACGTCAACATGTCAAAAAGTAAACATATCGGCCTATTTGTAAATTTTTAGTAATATTTGTTTGAATTTACTTACTATTCCTCACTTTATTAGTCACTTTTATGCTTCTTTTTTAGTAAAATGTCTCAAAAACAATTTAAGTAAAATGAAATATAAAAATTAATAAAATCCCAAAAAAACCGCTGGGTTGGTTTTTCTTAAATTTCGCTGGCTTTTTTTAAAATTCTATGATGGGTTTTATAAAAAAAAAACCAGAATTTTGCCAACCCTGATTTTAACTATAGACTAATTAATTTTAATATGTTGTCAAAAAAATTTTTTTTGTAAAACTAGCTAATTAGAATTAACCTCGAATAACAGCCTCGCAGATTTCAAGAGCATTTTAGCAAAAACTGGCGCAATAGGATAAATATTAATAAAACTGTATTCTTGAAATCCTATTATATAACCTACTTGTCAAACACTAACGCAGCGTAGATACATTTTTGGATTTTAAAAAATCAAAAACAATCCTAAAACACACACTAATTTTACATCGGTGCAAATTATTAATTGTGTTTTAACTGGTCTAAAATGTCATTGACGTCGAAATCATTAAGCTAGAGATCTGTTAAAAATCTATCACACAGGACGTAAGCGAAAAATAAATTTTCAAATGCGAGCAATTTCGACTTACAATACAAGCAAAACGAATACGACAATTTAAATGCTAATTTAAACAACAAAAACAAAATTGACTGTACATGATCGACTAAACATCAGAATATATTGTGGCAACTAAGAAAAAATAGGTAATTAGCCGTTTCAAAAATAGGTTTAAACGTTTTAAAATAATAAACGTATTTCACTAGCAGATGTTTTGTTCAAACAAAATATTTCATAGTCAATTACTGCATTCTAAAAGTATTATTTAGTAAAATTGCCGGCAAACATCTAAAATAAAATGATGAAATAGCGCAAAGTAAACATTTCTTTAAAAGGGAGAAAAAAAATAATTAAAAAAATTGTCCTATTTGCTTAAAACAAAAACTTGAAAATCTTTTGATTAGCCAAAACATCATATAAAAAAGGTTATATCGATTTAGAAAAATATGGCGCCAAAAATAAAGCATCTTTGACGGTTCGATTGCACTTAATACATTGATTTGCCATTGATCGATTTATTCAAACGTAATCGCGGACTGCCAATTAAATATAATTAAGTAAACTGAAAAGCAAAAAACTCATTATTATTTTCTTATAGCGGGTTACATTTGAGCTAAAATTATTGAGACGTTCGAGTTGTTGCGAACAATATCGCGTAATTTCAGTCAAACAAAAAAACACTACAAAATGAAAAGAAACAAGCAACATCATAACCTAATTGAAATGCCAAGTTTGATGAAATTTTGTGCCAGCATTAAGTTCATTTCCTCGAATGCACGTCAACCTTGGCTATGTACGTTTTTATGCCAAAAGATTGCCAAAGAGTCTGCATTATAGATTGGCAATTGCGTGAAATTAGTTTATGAAAAAATGTACAAAAACATTAAATATTAAGTCAAAGTACTATTGCGTTATAATAATTCATTGACTTGAAAACGCCGTCGGGCAGACAATAGCCAGGAGGATGACCAACAATATCACACAGCATACAATCAAACAAATCTTTTTCTAAAAAATTAAAGTCACTGTTAACATTTAAAAATATATTAAACTTTTAAATCAAAGTTAAGGAATTAAATACAATGAAAAGTTGGCTTTGGATCGATAAATTGTTAATTCTCATCGAAATTGTAGTAAGCCTAGATTTTTAACTATAGCCTACATCACTAAACGCACTGAAGATTTTTTCGAATTATAGATTTTCACACGGTATCGAACATAATAAGTATGCAACACTCTTTCTAAGAGATTAATATTTTGAGGCACTCCAATGCAAGAAATTAATATTTTAAGGCACTGAAATCGCTGAAGTACGTTAAAAAATAATTCAAAGCACAATTTTATCAATAACTCAGATCGACCTAGAAACAGTCAACTCCCAAGCTCATCTTGATGCAGTTTTGATGCCTCAATTTTTAAATATTATTCTTGAAAAGACATTTTCTAATAATTCTATTGGTTAGCTTAGTCTTGCAAGTTCGATGCTATTGTCAAACTCCTAATAAAATTATTATTATAAAAAAAAAAAGACAAAATACATTTATCAGGATGTCAATATTGTGACATCTCCAATCGTATATTGAATAATTGTTTCGTAGTCGCTTCGAGTTTAATGTCTTCAGCGATGTGCGATGTTCTTAGATTTAAGAGACAACTGCAAGGGATTCGCTGATATTCATAATGATGATGGTCTTAAAAAACACTTGGAAAAGATCAACATAATGTTATTGCGATACTTTTAGCTATTGAAAATAAGGCAAAAGAATGCCACTACGCCCTGTAAAGGGATAAATGCTTCAGCCCAATCAATTAGCATTTTTTTTGTCATAGAGAGTTATTTAAAGACGCTTCACATTTTAAGAACAGCGATGCATTTTAATTTTTAGACGATTAGTATTAAAGCTATATTTTGCCATTAAAAGTTTCATAACGATTCAAAATTACATTTTAAGTAAAATCACGGAAAAGACTACGGGTTAGCATAATAGCATAATTACAAGTGCTTATAGTTATAAAATTTTACAGCATGCAATGAGTTAAGAATTCCATGCACAAAAAAATTGATACACCATTACAAACAAACTTACGATAACAAAGATGGAGATACAGTTTGGATCAATCGAATAGACCAATAGAACAAACAGTTTGGGGTTAAGGTTCTGCGTGCCACGGTTAACCAAAACGAATGTCGCCTTTTAGTCGGTGAAGCTCAGCTCGTTGATCAGGTACCCAAGAAAATTCGTAAATGTTCCGTTAAGAGAAAAACGCAAATTCGGTGACATGCTCAAGGCTTCATTTTAGACTTAATTTTGAGTCAGCAAGTTGCCTCAGCAGTATGATTCGCGCAGACAGTGCTCGCACGTTGTTTAAACGTGTTAATGGAATGTGATTCATTTGCTCATTTTTATTTTAAAGTAAGTTGAAACTGCGCAAAATCGTAACAATTTGTCTTGTTTCACCTTTACTTTTCGGTTATTTATAAGGCTGCCGTCGTAGCCGTATCGTAACCGAGTTTCTATTTCCAAAACCTTCCAATCTTCAGAAAAAAACATTAGTGTCATATGTCCTGACAAATACACTTTTTTTTTTTTTGTAAATTTTGAAACTTATACTGCATGTAACCTGTAGACTGATTTCTGAGGAAAGCCGTTCCTGAGATGTTTTGCGTGACCAAAACAAATTAATTTAGAGTCGACTTCCCCGAAATCAAAACCCAACCTGCTCTCTACAAACCACTGAATCAGGCCGTAGACAAACTTTCGAAAGTCTTGTAAAAAACACAGAGCAAAGATATTGGCAGATAGATTTTTTCTTTATCTTTTCAGATTTCATCTCCTTTGAATACCAAACACTAGCTCTCTTCTGCAGATTTCACAAATTTTGAACTGGCTCGGCTGAAACAGGAAAAAAGAAAGCAATGTAACCAGAACTTTAAGGTAATTTCCAACATGCATCATAGGGCAAATGTAATCGACAGCCAGGCTTTATCTGATTGGAAGGCAGTAGTAAACTTTCCGTACAAGAAATTTCCGAAATGATCACTTGGTTCGTTGTTGTTGTTCTCAGAAGATCAGACACCTATTGGGAAACAAGTAGAGATGACTTGCGATGAAAACCTTTGTATAATATAACTAGTTGAGATGTAATAGCATCAGTTAAAACGAGACGGTTACGAGAGGACGGACGTGATCTCCAGTAAGGTTGCTTAATATACCCTATGCTTTTTCACAAAAGAATGTGAAAAGTCTCGGTAACCCACGGACCCCTTACTGCTCTAAATATTGGGTGGAAACGTGGAAATAATACATTGAAATCTAAAAACAATCCAACCAGCGTTTTCGCGGGAACTGTTACAAATCAAAGTGTTAACCTTTTCTTTGGTCTTCAAATGAAATTGAACTTTGAATTCTAGTTGGCAATGAGGTGAAATTAAAAACCTTTTGCGTAAATTTTTTCTGCGGACCCCATGAAAAATTTTTGTGGACTCTTGGTGTCCTTAGACTGAATCCTCCGTTGAATCTAAATCGTCCAAACATCGGAACTCAACCATTGTGGATTCTGCCGTTAGCTCACCCCATACACCTTGGTGTCGCTTTAATATTTAAAAATTGATTTTATATTGAGTAGAATTTATTAAATTTACGAGTTTGGACACCACGAATATTTCGTTGAACATACAACTGAAGTTGGTTCAGACTAAATACTCGCGAAAAAAGTTTAAAGGGAATAAAGAAAAAGCGTAGTTTCCTTTTATCGGTTTGTTTCCACCACGAGCGTGAAATGGAGTATTGTTTGTTTGTTTTATTGATTTTTTTGCTTCGCTTAAATTTTGAGCGCGGAAAGATCAATAAAACAAAGAATGCTCCATTCCTCGCTCATAGTGAAAATGATCCTTTAGTCTAAACCAAGTTATAAAGTAGAAATGTCTTAACTTCGATCTTTTTCCGCAATGCACCAAAAATTTTGCGTTTTAGCAATTGCTTTCAGTTTTTAGTCTGAAATTGGCATATACTTTGTTTTTTGCGATTTTCACTACAGGCTCAACTTTTTCCGCGTCCACTTTCAGTCTGTACCTACCTTAACACTTTTTTTAAACTTTAGCAAGTTTTAATGACACCATTATTCAAGGCTATCATTAAAATTATAATGGACGTGCACACCATTGCAAGCGCGCTCCTTCGTTATAAAAAATAATTAAATTTGCTCGAACCAAAGTAAAATTTTCGCCCGTGTCAGATAAAATGAGAAGAAATCAAAAAATAAAATGTGGTAATTCGTAAATCTTGGCATCTCCGGAAGCAGGTCGGGGGCAATTGCTTTCCCTATGCATAGGGCCTCCGTCGCTTTCCTGCGAGTCAGAAGGATAAACATAGAGAAAAATGAAAGAGATAAAATAAATTACTGTAATTTAAAATTCAAAACCCTTTTGTTTTTTGCCGGTTTGTTTTAATAAAAGTTTTGTATTGTTTTAATTTTGTGTTTTTTCTTTTAGCAAAATTGCATTAAATTGAAACATCGGCTGCAATTTGTATAGTCTGGACTCATATAACCTTCAAGCAGAAGAAAGATTTTAACGGTGTTCTTAAATTCACACCGTCAAGTAAGATCCCGAATCGATATTACAACCACAAAAATCTTAATGAAAGCAACTCTTCTTAGAATAATTGTTTTGTTTGTCGAGAAATAAGTCACTATCAGAGGCGGGCAAATAGTTACAATAGAAATTACAATTACAATACAATAGTAACTATTTACATAAAAAGTTTTAGTAACTAGTTACATAAAAACTCGAGTAGAAAAAGCAGGAATTTTTTTACACATGAACACGAAACTTGAAGGTAAGTAACTAACCGTAATCGTCTAAATTCTAAACGATTCCAATTTTGCTGCATCGGCGTGAAAATAAGACAAGATGATGACAATGTAAACCTTTCTAATCAAAACGATAGCAATCTTGCTTTTGC
Organism: Diplosoma virens; assembly: GCA_963680785.1. NCBI lineage: Eukaryota > Metazoa > Chordata > Ascidiacea > Aplousobranchia > Didemnidae > Diplosoma > Diplosoma virens. The sequence continues at coordinate 17,575,158 of OY796892.1, forward strand.
AACAAAAAAAAACAAGAGTCGGTCATATGCTTTGCATGCAATAAGTGCGTTTTGCAGTAAACGAGAGAATTCAGTTCGCCAGCAATGCTGTTTTAGGAATGTTTTCTTTTGATACTTACAAATTTGTCTTGATATAACTGTCTTTATTTTTTGTTTTAACCATCTTTTTCGTCAACGCGTACTTAAAAATAAACATAATTTGTTGGTTCCTGTGCTTTTTTTCAATTCCATTAAGATTTAGGTATGGAATGAATAAGAATGCACAATATATAAACAAAACTTAAGCTAAAAAGAATATAGTTACTAGTTTTATATGCCATGCAACTATCGTGCACGAAATCGCAGAACCAATCAAAGCAAAGCTACACGGGGTTAAGAGATAGCAGACGGAGATTTAAGAAATTGGATTAAATAATAATATAGCTCTAACTGAAAACTGACCCGATTTGTATAAATAAGCTTTGAAAATAGGAACAATTTTATAAACATGCAAGTAGAACGTTCACGAAAACAGCAACATTGCACATCAAGTAAAAGGTAGTTGCACATAAACATGTAATAAAAATTCATAAACTTCTGAATATGTAAGATACATCAAATTTTAAAACTAAAAATTTAAAATAAATACAACTACAAAGAAAAAATGCCACAAATCTAAAAGCAAACAAAACAGTTTAAAAGTCGAATTTAAAAGTTGACGTTGTAACAGAATAAAACTTAAATTTCATAGGTAAGAATTTTATGCTTTTATTGTTTAACTGAAAAATATTTTCTAGTTTGCTTTTCAACATTTTTTTTCTTAATTATAACAAAAATGCAAAATCAACGTACAAATATTATTTCAACACAAAAATATTTCGAGACTAAAGTTAAATTTGAACAAATCGAAATAATAAAAGATACTTTTTTAATAACCTCCCTTGACTAAAACGAATTGATGTTGAGTTCAAAAATAATAAACGGTCCATAGATCACAAAAAACACCTGTTATTTTACTACTTTAAAATGGCTTGCTTTTCCAAGTCGAATAAAATATAACTGAATACAAAATAAATGTGAAGAAATTTACGAAGTGCTTTGCAATATTAATTCTAGTGCATTAAAAGAAATAAGATCGACACGAAAATAATATTTTAAATCAGACCTTGCATTGATTTTGTGAAAGCCAAAGTTAATCTACACTAAAACTATTGTTGCTAAAACAATTCAGATTAGTAGTGGCGAACCCGGGAACAACGAAGGCAAAAAGTTTAACTCTTCAAATCGAAATCACTATTTTTTTAGTGGTTGCATGAATTTTGAAAGTTTCAAGACTCGGTTGTTGCGAGGTTCAACAGGTTGCAGAATTTTTCATAAGGGAATCGGAACTAGTTAAACGTTGAAAATCGCAGTTTTTGAATTGAAAGTACGATACCTTGCTTAAATGTGGAATGATAGTAAATTTGTTTTAAAAAGCTTAAATCACGTTCTGCAAACATTTTACAAGTACATAAAACATTCCTAAGAGCTACTTCTCCGCTTTTTTGTAGCACGTTCATTTAAAACCCATTTTGAAACAAAAAATTACAATGCTTTAATTTCAGAGATGCACAGTAATGAAAAGTTAAAATAGCAAAAAAAATTAATTGAGTTAATAAAAATATTATTAAAATCATCAATTCCCTGAAAACAAGGTTATGAGATGTAAAGTAAATTGAAAAAAGATTTTTTTTAAATAAAACATTAAGCAAATACTCTAAATGAACACCCAGCGTATACTATAAAAACTGAAAGCACTAAACTTGTTAAGTAGCAAATTTACACTGCAATAACCTACAAGACTAACAGTGGTACAAAAAGGAACGTATAATTGTGTGCAACGCTGAAACAAATCAAAAACAATGGCTCAAGAGCATACAGCATATGTTTAAATAATCTCTATTCGTGTTTAAAGATACAGTAGAAAAAATGACCGGTTTAATAAAAACCATTAAAATTTAGATGAAAAATATATTTATTTTTCAATCGGCTGTTATTATCAACACTGATCGTTAAGAAATTTGTTAGAAAAAGTTTTTGTTGGTATCTCTGCTATTTAGTCTAATTAGAACCCAAAAAATAAGCAAAGACATTGCATACTCTACAGTGCATTAAACACTTCGAAATTTTTCAAATAAAAAACGTGCAAAACAGATAAAAATATAAGCAAATTAAATAATAAAACGTAATAAATTATTTTTATTCACGTAACTTTTTCTCTGAAGTGTCTAAATACTAAAGAATATAACTGGTATACATTAGAAAGAGTTTTAAATGTCAATTGAAGACATAACACTATAACAATAATCAGCATATAAACATAAAAACATAACGTTCATTTAGTTGAACTCAAAATAATGGCAATTTTCTCTCTATTGTTACAGGAGGCAAAAAGAAAAAATAATCAAGACCAAAATAGTTTCCGGATTGTAGTCGTCTTCATTTCAATTACGGCAAGATGATTTTGATGTTAAAAAAATATCCACTGCAAATTTGTAAAAAAAAATCTGATAAATTTTTGGGTTTTAAACATGTTTAACAAAGAATCAGTCAATCTTTTTTACAACAAAGACATCCAACCTGTGGCCTGCGTAAAGGTTTCGAGTGGTTCGAGAGAGCATTTTTTGAAACGACGTAAATTTAATGGAAAAACCGTGCTATCGAAAAAGTCTTGTTTGGTGTTCATTTCGCATTAAAAATTTTTTTTACTTTCAAAGTTAAATGAAAACTTTTTTTGCCTTTTACTCGCTTTTGCCTTTTACTGGTCTTATAAAGGTAAAAAACTTCTTTAATACAAAGCGAAGACAAAAAAGGTATGCACATGAAAAATTTATCGCTTTTTTTTTTTATTAAAGTCACAATTAGCCAACCATGGATCAATGTATGTTTTCGATAAATGGAAATGGCCATTGGATCAAAAAGGTTGGACGCCCCTGCACTACAACTACAAAATTAAAATCAAGCATGTTACAAAATAGCGAACAGACCAATAAAGTTTACAAAAGCTTGGTCATAAAAACCATAATTTATCCATAAAATTAAGGTTTTTAAACTCGTTAGAACACGTGGACCACAAGGCCGATTCTTGAATGCCCATAAACCTCGGGTCTCAATATTGTACGAAAGTCCAGTGAAAAACAAACAAAGTCGTTAACTAAAAGCTTTGGTAAGTTTTTCCTTTCAACAGTGAGGTGAAAACTTTTTTTGGTTTTTATTTAGAAATACCTCACTTCTATGAACACCAAGTCCAATTCTACAAGTGAAATGTCCAATAAAAACTCAAAAAAAAAGTTTTCATCTCACAGTTGGAAAAATAAACTTACCCGTACAGGTATGTTTTTGGAAAAACCAGTATATAGACGGCTAATTATGAAAGCAGTTTATACACGGCTATTTTTGGACCCCTGAAAAATCCTTGTGGACCACAGTTTAGAAACCCTGCCATAAATAGCAAGTGATTGATGTTATGTTCTAATACTAAAAGCAATAATTTACCTATTAAAAAAATACGTTTAAATTTCTTGACAATTCCTAGACCTATGTATGAACATAAACTGTAGAAAATTACCAACGCACGTGTTTGTTTTATTTCTTTTGCTTTCCTAATCATTATTTGCACGTGCACTCGCTGCCAGCGCCTTTTCACTTTACACTTTAATTATTAGTTAATTTCTTCCTCGAGTATAGTTCGTTTCTGCAGCGCACTCATTTAGTGCTGATTCGTTTGCGTTCTCTTTCACTTTTCAATCTGTGAGGTGACCAGCTGCAATAGTTGTGGGCGGCTGGTTGAAGTCTGAATAGACTTTGTGCTGTTTTGTGATACGTTTGTGTGTTTCCCGTTTCCCCGTGAGTAGGCACCGACGTGAACTGCTCGGTAAGAAGGCAACGGTGTGTTTTCTCTTTGTTTGATTTTTAGTTCGTTTTATTTATTTACAGATTACCGCTTCTTATCGCTTCGCTTCATTATTTATTTTCATTTACATTAAACATCCTCTGTTATCAAAGCCAAAAGCGCGTTATTTGACAATTCACTTTGCGGCAATCGGCCAACTTCAGCGCTGTTTACCATTACAAAATAATCGAGCAATTACCCAGCGCTGTTTACCATTACAAAATAATCGAGCAATTACCAAAAGAATGTTCCTCGATAAGAACTTATGGTTGTAAAATTAAAAGTTGCCCCGGCAGGCAGCAAGAAAGTGCCAGAGTTTACGAAAACCAGAGAAAGAGATGAAAAAGAAAGCTTACGTATGAGGCCGAGAAAGCTCGGAAAAAGGCCAATCGTTAGGCCGAGGAAGCAAGAAAAAAGACTGAGCACGAAGTAGAAGAGGCAAGAAAAAGAGCTGATGAAGCCATGGAAGAAGTAAATCGACAAATGAAAAGAGAAGATGAAGAAGAATTGGCAAGAATTGAGGCAGAAGCTTGGGAAGAATTAAGCTGTGGAAATGCAGAGGAAGCCACTAGTACACGTAAAACGCCACATTCAAAAAGACGTGATTATTCTAAACCGTTTAGTGAAAACGTCACTAGTGTTGCAAACAGGGTTGCGGAGTCGGAAGGTTATGATCCGACTTTTAAAATGCCGACTCCGACTCCAACTTTGACTACTACTCCGACTCCCTAATGAGGGCAACTTATTTACCTTAAATTAGATTTAGCTAAGCAAAAATCATCCTTGCGAGTTGACAGTTAATACATAAAAAGATATTTGTTTAAAAAAAATATGTATATGAGTGTATACAAACGTATAACTGCAAATTGCTGGTGCTCTTCAGAAGAGTGCTCAATGACTTCAATAATCAGAGCGACAAAAATATTAAAAAAAAACACTTTCTCATCAGGTAACACTGTTAAAATAATTTTTACGCTTCAGATGAAAACTCGCATCTTATAAAAATAACGCTACCAAAAGTTTGGGTTTAAGCCATTATTTTGCTAAAGTTAATGATTGATTTGCAAATAATTACTTTTGTTACAAGATATTGAAAGAATGCTGTAATGCTGCGCATAGATGTATTCTTAAACTTAGCCAAGCTGCCGAAAAGATTTAAACGTACAAAAGTATGCCGAAAAGATTTAAACGTACAAAAGAATTAGCTAAAAGAAAGTGTTATAAAAAAATTTTTTTATAACACTTTCTCATAACTAATGATCCATATTAATGTTTTATACAGTATAAAAGAATTTCTTTATAACACCTGCTCTTAACTAATGATCCATAAACTTGTTTAATACATCTATGCGCAACATTACACCATGTTTTCTTTTAATATCTCGTGACAAAAGTAATTATCAGCAGACTTGGGCAAAATACTCTCCAAAGGTATTTAAATACAAATACAAAAAACAGTGGTTATAAAGTAATTAAATACAAATACAAAATACTTTCTGGTAATGCTGGTAAATACAAAATATAAATTCTGTAATAATGTATTTAAATACATTTGAAAATACTTTTAAATACTTTTTCAAAAAAATCATCCACTTTAAAAACAAAAAAAAATTAGGAATACAGTCGAGACAATGCCAAAATGGTAATCAATTTTTATGTTTATTAAAACGATCATTGCATTATCATTTGTTTATTATAGAAAAAAATATGACTGTAAATAAACAAAGAATAATTTAATGAATCATGTGAATAGAAACGTGGTAAATAAGTGGGTGTCCATCAAATCGATTCAAACTGTAAATCATTGTATCTCCTAGCTTGGTTATTTTACAATCATTTTTTGTTTTACATTAACCAAATAAAGATACATCGATTTACGTTTGAATCGATTATAGCAACTAGCAAGCCTGAAGACAAAATTCTAAAAACACAGGATATGTACAAAATAGACAGCACCACTATACAAAACATGCAGCGAGTTTCGTCTCTATCTAATCTGGTAATGCAGCATTGAGATGTAGTAAAATAGCTTACGAAATTCATGATCGTACAAAGGAAATGCTTTATCAGTTTATTATCCACTAATGCATATTAGCAGTTTCGCATTTGTTTGCTTTCAGCAAGGTTAACTTTTCAAAGTTCTTATCAGTCAGCCTTCCCCTGCGTCCTTGTAAAATGATAGAAGCAAATGAGAAAAGACGCTCAACGGGTGCTGACAATGTCAGTGATGTGTTGAATTTCAAAAACACATTTTTAGTTTTCGGATAGCGATGCAGTGATTCCAGATTATTATTTGGGTCTTCCAAAAATTGAAGTATTTCAATGGAAGTTAGATTTTTCTGTGTTTGTGGAGTTTCTTCTTCGTCGTCTGACCAGTGAAAAAAGGTATCACTACTTTTGTTGCATTTAAAGCCTTCTGAAACATTTGAACTTAGTTTGTTAGCTGTGTCAATCAGTTTTTGTTTGAGTGCATCTCTTTTTTCTTTCAAAATAGGTTTTAACTTAAAATAAGAATGTGATATTGTGGCTAAAAGGGCATCTTTTACCACCATAAAATCTTGTTGAAGATACGGCTGGAATCTTTTTTGCATTCCTTTCAAAGCAGTTTGAACAAGTGGAGCATTGTACTTTAAAGACTGATCCTGAATTGTTTTGAGTGAAGTTTCTGTCTGTCGCAGCACAGGGATTGCAGAGCCATAAAACGAAAATTGCTCTCCTTGAACCTTGTCAATAGCCATGGCGATAGGTTCAAGCACAGTGCAATATTCGTGCAAAAATTCCACTTCACTTTCACTTAACTCTGGCAAATAAAGTTTTTGACATAAGTCTTTCAAGGTACACTGCTCAAGTTTTAGCAGACATTGTAAGCTGTCAAAAAGAGATTTCCATCTTGTAACGCATGGTGTAACTAGGTTCCGCTTGCAAATATTGAAAATGATTTCAGACGACTTAGGAAGATTGCACTTATTCCAAATCGCAGTGGCTTTTTCAAATGATGACATAAAAATTTTTTTGTGCAATGCAATTTACGAGGTCTTGATATCTGTAGTCGCTATTAAACTGAGTGTATGCGCGAAACATCTTTCTTGCGTGGGCAAAACAAAAAGCACTTCATCATTTTCGCCAGTGAACGTGACCATGCCATTGATGCTTTCAAAATTTACTTCATCTTCACTGCTCTCCTAATCGTCATTTTCATCTTACTCTTAAGCCAAACTCACGAAAAGCTTTTGCAAAATTACTGGCATTGTCTGTTTTGGCAACGGTCCTCAAATTGGGGTCCGTGAAGAATTTTCAGGAGGTCCGCAACAGCATTCAGTTTTTGAGATATAGACTCAGGTTGTTCTGAACTATTTAGGTTTTGTTTCACACGCACTCACAACCTTTTAATTTCCAAAATCAAGTTTATCCAATAGCCTTCCACGCACATGGGTTCTCTTTCTCTACTTTTGCAAAACTCCTTCATTTTCACCAGAACCATTCTCCTTCAAAGCACCGTGCTGTCAATCAGTCCTTGACAATGCGCAAGGAAAAAACGCGACTGGCGGCTAACGCTTTCTTTTTCTCCGAAAGGGTTTGATTTAGGGTTGTTTGAAGTTTGCTTAGCAAAGGCAACCTGCAGAGCTCTTTAAAGCGTTCCAAAATTACAGGTAGTTGTAAACAAGATAAAATCTAGATGCGTGTTTCAATCAGATACATACAGTTAAAAACTGCTAAGAAGCTTACAAAATTATCGTATATTTACACAAAAACTGGTTAGCAGCAAGTATATTAATACAGTATCAAATTCTTTCTATTAACGGCAAATGGCTAAATAGCAAAAATACAATAACGAATATATTAAATTTGGCTTTACTTCAATTAGTGAGAATGGCATGACTAAGCCTCAATGTGTGTTGTGCAATGCTGTTTTAAGTGTCAAAGCAACGAAACCCAGAAAACTAAAACGTCATCTCAATACGAAATAACCACAACACGTAGAGAACCTCAACTTCTTCGAAGGCAAAGAATTGACTTTGAAACGGCAGAAACTTGATTCCAAAGGATATTTTCCGCATCGAAACAAAGACCTTGTTGAGGCATCCTATGAAGCTGCGTTAGCAATCGCTAAACAAACTAAGCCTAATTCTATCGGAGAAACTTTGGTGAAAGCTTGTGCTGTGACTATGGTGAAATTGATATTAGGCGAATTCGCTGCGAAAAATCTTTGTCTGGTGATACCGTTAGAAGAAGGATTTCACATATGTCTTTGGATGTTAAACAGTAAGTAATTGAAGAAATCAAAGCATCTCCTTTGTTTGCCTTTAAAGTAAACGAATGTATATATGTAATTATGCTCACAATTAGTAGTGTTTGTGCGATACATTCATGAATATGATATCAAAAATGAATTTTTATTTTGCACTTCTTTAAAAACTACTACAAAAAGTAAAGATGTCAAGTAAAAAATTTCTACATTTTTTGATACAGAAGGCTTATTAAGGCGCGTTTACAGCCGTTTACAGTACTTTTTTTCTTTCAGCGCGATCTTGGTTTGTTTTTTATTGACGCTCAAATCCACTCATATTTTTATAAAAAAGTGTAGAATTTTTATAAAAATATATTTTTATAAAAAATGAGTGGATTTGAGCGTCAATAAAACAAACCAAGATTGCGCTAAAAGAAAAAAGTACTGTAAACAACTGTAAACGCGCCTTTACAGTGGAATAAAGTATGCGGGATATGCACAGATGGTGCACCAGCTATGCTTGGTACAAGGTTGAGATTCCAGACTAAAATGAAAGCAAAATCTCCCTAGGCAAAAGGTTTTCATTACATCATACATCGCTATGCTCTTGCCTGTAAGACCCTATCAATTTCTTTAAAAGAAGTGCTCAACTTAGTGATAGAACTCGTTAATTTTGTCAAGGGAAGCGCATTAAATTCTCATTTATTCAAAGAGCTTTGCAGAGATATGAACGCCGACCATGAATCACTACTATTTTACTGTGCAGTTCGATGGTTATCGAAGGGTAATGTCATATGTCGGGTTTTCGAATTGAGGAAAGAACTGAAAGAGTTTCTACAACTACAAAAAAAGATATTTTTGTGGCTGCATCAAATGACGAAAACTGGTGCAAGCAATTGGCATACTTAACTGATATTATTGGGCATTTGAACAAGCTGAATTTAAAACTTCAAGGCACCGAATTAAATCTCATCACGTTTAAAGACACTTTACGTGGTTTTATTGCAAAGCTTGAGAATCGGCGCCGAAAAGTTGATTTGGGTAACATTGCCATGTTTGAAAACGTTTCTGACTTGCATGAAAGCAGAATTGATCTTGCTGAACAGCTTAAATCAGAAATATCACAGCATCTACATGCGCTTGAAAAAGAATTGAACCGTTACTTTCCCAATATCCTGGATGAAGAAGAAATTAATCTGGCCAAAAACCCTTTTGCTTCTCAACTTGACATCTCAAAGATTTCAGATGATCTTCAGGACGAATTATTGGAAATGAGAAATGATTCCTCTGCACATGATCTCTTCGTGGAAAAACCTCTCTCTCAATTTTGGGTTTCTATACAACCGTCATATGCAAAGATCAGTATGTAGAGGAAACTTTAAGCCAAGACATGTCTATACTTTCAGTGTATCTCCAGGCTTGGAGGTTGAAGCTCAGTCACACTAAAACGGTGACGGCAGCCATTCACTTAAACAACCGAGAGGCCAAACATGAGCTAAAAGTCTACAACAACGATAGACTTTTACTGTTCTGTCCTGCCCCTACTTATCTTTGGGTACACTGGACAGATCGCTCACGTTTCGTCACCATCTAGTGGCATTGAGCAAAAAAACTATCCTCGCGCGTCACACTGTTGAGGCGACTCGTGGGCTCGGGATGGGGTACTGGTGCTAAAACACTACGCATAGCTACCTTATCTCTAGTCTACTCAACAGCTGAGTACTGCGCGCCAGTCTGGTGTCGCAGTGTTCACACTCGCCTCATCGACAGTGTCTTGAACGACACCTTGCGCATAGTCACTGGATGCCTGCGTCCCACTCCAACGGACCATCAACCGTATTTTCAGGCATCCAGCCAGCTGAGCTTCGCCGAATGGAAGCAACGCTCTCCTTGGCTCACCATGGATCTTTGGATCCTGATCATATTTTATATGGTCTTTTAAGTGGGTCCTCAGATACTCGCCAAGTGAGACTAAGATCCAGACGCCCGTTTGTGCCAGCTGCGCGGAATCTTTTGGACAACCTTGCCAGACTTGGCATCCGTGCTTCTAAATGAACAAATTACAAATGGAAAGCGGAGTACTGTAAAAATTTTTCCAGGCTCGGTGTTTTTGTGCCCGGAACCGGTGCCAGGCCTGTTGGGATGGGCTTACCCCGAGCAGCTTGGGTTAAGCTCAACCGCCTGCGGACTGGTGTCGGGCGATTCCATTCGTCCATGCACAAATGAAGTCTCGCTCCTTCACCAAATTGCGAGTGTGGTGCCTCTGAACAAACCGCAGACCATGCCTAACAGCGTGCCCTATACATCGGACACCACATGGAGCACGAGGTCTGACGGTTTTGGATAGCAAAACCCAATGCTAGCTCAACAAATCACTGCCAGCATCTAATCCAGGCAGTACAGCAGCCTGGGATAGTAAAAGGATAAACCCTCGGCCCCAGTCCTGTTTGTGTCTGACCTGAAGTGGATACCTTTCCAAACGACGACGACGACGATCAGCATGGCTGCATTTAAAATCATTACCCCTTTGTCTCCTCTTACTTATGTGAACGTAAATTTTCTACACTTGTTCAAATCAAAACGAAAGTGAGGAATAAACTTGATGTGCAAGATCACATGAGACTGGCAGTTTCGCGCACACAACTAAGAATAATAAAGCTATGTGCTGAGTTGCAAGCACTTCCTTCCCACTAAGAGTAATAGCTAACTTACAGTAAATGTTGACTGGAATAAGTGTTCCGTATTTTTTTTTTTATATAATATTTTTGTTTTGAAAATTGTTGGGGTCCGCAAGCAAAAAAAGTTTGAGAACCACTGTGTTATGGTACGAGTAATTTTTTTGTAATCAAGACCAATTTTATCATGAACTTCTTGAATTTTTCAGCAATTGAATCAAATGAGTGTGTCCTTGAAAACCTTTCGCAAGCAATTGCAAAGGACTCTCTCTTCAATGTTTCTGGAGCAAGGACATGAGCAGTCATGCCATGAAAGCTTCTTTTTCGCTGCGACCAAATGTCAGCTGTTGTGCAAACATAATCCTTTGAAGAAATTGCTTTTTTAATGTTGATTATAACAGCCTCAAACTGTTTGTCAATTTTTGCACTAAGATTTTTCCTGCCTATGGACTTGCACGTTCCATAAGACGGTGTACTTACTAACTGTTGAAAAGGTTCTGCTTCAACCAAAGACAGGGGTAAACCGCATTTAACTACTAAATTAACAATTGCTTTTGAAGCAGCTCTTCGGTAATCTTTTTTGACTTGCAAAATTGAAATATAGTTATTTGCGTAGTTTTGGGTGTTTTCTCTTTCTAAGAATCGTCCTGAGGTGCTTTCTTTGATGTTTCAAACTCTGTAGTTTCTGCTGGATACTTCCGTTTTAAATGCAACAAAAAAAATTTGAAGTTGCTTTTTTTGATCCTGATAAGGGTGGCTTGCTATCAGGACAGACACAACATTTAGCTTTTATTTTACCATCAGAACTTTCTTCAGTCACTTGAAATAGTTTTCCATTCAGGATTAAAGGCGTTTTCGAAGTCATTTTATGTGCCAGTTTTGACAAATTTTGCTATTTCTGCTTTAAACCGTCTGAACTTTCATCCTGCTGGGTGCATGCGCCCTATCAAAACAGTCTGAACTCCCTGTCAAAAACTAAAAGTGAGCAGAAAAACAAACTCGACAAATTTTTTTGGCTAAACTTCCTGAAAAACTCTTTGATGTTTCTGGTTTACGTAACAATGCTTCAGCGAATGCGCAAGTCCTTTATATACATGTACATCTGCGCGTTGCTTTGAAGTCAGAATTTTTAATCAGAAAAAAATATCTGAAAGCCCGTAACGAACGGAATAGAGATAAGTTGCTCAATGTAATAAAGCCACAAATCTTAAAAAATTATGTCCTTGAAAAAGCAAATTTACAGCACTTTCCGCTGTGTGGTGAATTTAGCAGGCAACTGTATGCCTATAATAAAAAAGCTGCAAATACACATACATATGAAATTTAAAGTGGACAGTAATATTTAGTCATCTCCGCAAGCGAGTCGAGGTAATTGCTTGACAGTAGCTGTATTTAAAGCGCCTCCGACGCTTTTTTGTAAGAAGGATAAAAAAAAAGATTTTACTGCTGTGCCGTATTGACGGTGAACTTGTGTTTGTAAAAATGTTTTATTGCTTATTACACGAAATGCTTAAAAAAACTGTGTGATACATTTTTATTTGCTAAAGTGAAAAACTATAATTAACCCAATTGAGAATATTTTGCTGAAACATAATACCGGAGAAATTTTATGCTTTAGCAAAAATATATCTGTTGTTCAAAATTTGCTACATAAGGATTTATTGAGTGACAAAAAATAACGTTACTTTGCAGAACAAGCTAAAATAAACTATGAGCTTGCCATTTCTTGTTTATAAATTGTCACGAAAAAAGCCGAGACTGTTTTTCTTGATCAAATCAAAGCGCGAAAGATTGCGTGGTAACAAATGTATTTAAAAATTTCTGAAAATACAAAATACTTGTAGTGAAAAGCATTTAAATACAAATACAAAATACAGTATTTTGTATTTCAAATACGTATTTGTATTTTAAATTACAAATACATCCCAAGTCTGTTATTTAGTAATCAATCATTAAACGTAAAATAATCATTAAAACCCAAACTTTTGGTAGCGTTATTTTTCTAAGATGCGAGTTTTCATCGGAAGCGTAAAAATTTATTTTAACTTTTAATTTTTGCTTATTTTATTTCTTTCAACGTAAATAATATTGCTTTTTTCAGTTGTTGTGTTCCCTGATGAGCCTCACAGGCGAAACAGTCTTTTGGGACTATTTTAATACAACATGTTTTTTCGTTATATTTGTGTTTTCATAAATAGAATATACACAACCCATTAACAATTGAATGAAACATTAATACAAATCACATTTAGAAAACTAACTCGAGATGGCATACATCGTAACTCGAAACTAAATATGTATTCTATACTTAATGCTTATTACATTTTCTAAAATATGAATTTTGTCGAATCTTGTAAATAAAATAAAAGGGGGTCTGTAGTTTCTATCTCAAGGATAATTCAATTATTGCAATTTTGTACGAGACTGAACATGAAGGCTCCCTGCCGTTTATAGACGTTCATATTAGAAGATTATTTAAAAATTCACCTTAGTTTTAAACTTTGAGTTGATATTTTTTTGAAAGAATAGAGCAAGAAGAGTAAGCTTTAATTTTCAAAAATTGTTATCTAATAATTTGCTCGTAAAAACAAAATTGCTTCTGTGAGTTTCTCCTTCATTGCAGCCCTTTGGTCTGTTCTGATGAGCCTTAGTGATGAAAACAGACGTTCAACAGTCGCTTGTTTTGGAAGAAGTACTTATTTAAAGACAAATTAAAAATATAAAAATGGGGGGCATTTTGGGGGATGAAACGGATTAATGGCATTTACATTAATTTCAATGGAAAAATTCGCTTTGTCATACGAGCGAATTGAGTTACGAGCTCGGTCACGGAACGAATTAAACTCGTATGTCAAGGTCCACTGTACTATAGAAAGAGGCTGCTTAAGGTAGTAATTGATTATGCACCTGACACTTGCTCCCTGTCATTGGATTGAAAAAAGGGAAGCAACTAAATCGGCTCCCCAAGCATAGCATTACGCAAAACACTATTTGCTTAAAATCTAAATGTAAAAATTTTTATGAGTTGCACGCTGTGTAGCGCGATACGCGGCAAGGCTTTCTTAAAAAGCTTACTGCACTGCACTCCACTGCCGCGCGCGGCCGCGTAAGCTGTGCGATTAACATCACTACTATGTAAGAAATTGGACATCCGGAGTCGGAGTCGGATAAAATATTCCGACTCCGACTCTCAGTACTCTTAACAGTCCGACTCCGCAACCCTGGTTGCAAATGCAACTTCGCATAATTTTCCGCCTTGTATTTCGTTGCTTACAACTGACATGCCCAAAAGTTCTGTTCAAATTAATTAACCATTTCCCGTTATTGTTGCAGAACTTACACCTACTAACCAAGCCTCGCGCATTAAAGTTTAAAATTTTTGTCCTAGTCAAAAACCCGAAAGTCAGTTTAAGTTTACACAGAGCAGAGCGCCGGAATGCGTCCTGCACCGCCGGTTGTAATTCAAAAATTTAATGGTGATCCTATGCAATATTGGTTGTTTGTAAGGCAGTTTGACGTTCGTGTATTGCAAAAGGTTAAAGATTATGAATTATTTCCGTTGTTGCATCAGTATTGTGATTCGCATGTGCAATTTACATTTAGTTATGTATCGAATTAATCGCCTGTAATTGCGTTCCCCGACGATGACAAAATTAGCTTAAATCATCTACTCAACTTCTCAAAGTGCTGTGCATCTTTAAAGCATATTGAACCAAGTTTCGAGTGTAGATTCGATGCATGTGATTATGGACGTTGTTAACAAACTGCTTATTAATTTGAAACGAGCTTGGGTTGAATATGCGGTACAAATTGAACGTCAACCAGCAGTGTATAGAATGAAAGCCATCTTTTCGGTGCAACCTCGTCTCCGTGTTGCGCATGTTTTGCGTTGCGTCAAGCAGCCATTGACTTTGGCGCTCAAATCGAACCTTATCTCAGTTCTGCTATTGAGAAACATTTTTAAAGTATCTATTGTCAAAAGCAAGCTTTAACCTTACGAAGTGGTGCTCAAATTACCCTGAATTAATAAAACATTTGCCTGAGAATGAACTGTCGAAATCGCTACAAACTAATGCCCTGGCGAAAAATTCTCGTGAATGTGTTAGCTATTAATTGGAATCCTAATAGTGACTGTTTCTATTTTGTAGTAGAACTTTCGGACAAGCCATGCACGAAACGTGGTGTTTTATCTTCGATTAACTCCATCTTCGACCCGCTTGGATTTTTGTGCCCTGTGATTGTCAAAACCAAATTTCTCTATCGACGACTATGCGAGTTAAAGTTGGAATGGGACAAACCAATTCCTTCTTTAGAGTTCAATAAGTGTGGCAACAATGGATCCAAACGCTGGAGCATCTGAAGTCGATGTCTATCCCAAGATGGATAGGTTTGCATACCAGTTTAGGCAGCAAAAACTATCAACTTCATCATTTTGTCGATGCCTCTAAGCATGTGTATGGTGCGTTTGTTATCTCCGTTCGATCGATATTAATGACCATGTCAATTGTATTTTAGTCTTTATTAAATCTCATTTAGTTCCTGAAGACGAATTTTCAGTTCCCAACCTAGAACTTCTTGCAGCTGTAACTGCCGTAAAAATTGATATTTTTCTTAAACACGAATTTAGCTCAGTTGAGCTAAACTCCCATCTTGGCTAGCTGTGCCACCCATCATCATCACGCAGCCTGCTCATGCACTGGTTATTTAATCGTTCAGTTTGTTTGATAATATTATTGTTATGTATTTTTTTATTTTTTTATTATTATTTTTTTTTTTTCTTTTTCACTTCTTATATTTTTATCTGATTAAGGTGTTGCGGCCATGCTTTATACTGTCTTGTACTTTTACTTTATGATTATCATATGCATGCTTTAACGTCTGACGTTGTGCTGCTTCTTCCTTTTCTTGATCTTTTTAATATTTATAATTTTTGTGTTAAACTGTTTAATAAAGCCGCGTTTACAGCCGTTTACAGTACTTTTTTCTTTCAGCACGATCTTGGTTTGTTTTATTGACGCTCAAATCCACTCATGTTTTCGAGAAAAAATGAGTGAATTTGAGCGTCAATAAAACAAACCAAGATCGTGCTGAAAGAAAAAAGTAGTGTAAACGGCTGTAAACGCGCCTTAATGATCGAGAATAAAAAATGAATGAATGAATGAATGAACGAACTAAACTTACCGCGGTTGAGACCAACTATTTTTTGGACAGACTCCGCTATAGTTCTACCAAGTATAAGAAATGAAGAAAAGCGTTTCCCTCTTTGTGTCGCGTCGTTTAAAGTTCATAATAAAAAGTACTTGCACTTCTAATTGGAGCCACGTCCCTAGGGAACTTAACCTCGCTGATGTTTTAAGTCGTGGCTTTCTGGACCAGAATTTTTTAGTGGTTCGCCAGACAGCTGGCCTTGCCGGTTTGGTGAAACAACATTAGATGTAAAAAATGTTAAAGCAGTTAAAGTCGCATCTGATTTTTTGATTATTTCTCTTCATGGCTTAAGCTAAAGAAAGCCACTGCTTGGCTTTTAAACGTTAAAAGACTTTTTTTGATGAACTCTAATTCTATCGTTTTTCTCGTTCTTTGTCTATCTTCAAAACGTCTATCTCTGTTCTTCAAAAAGCAGAAATTGAGCTCATTAGATATGAGCAATGGAAGTGTTTCGGCGACATTATGTAAAACAATAAAAACTTTTCTCTGCCTTCCAAATCTCTTCTAAAACTAAATCATTTTATGGTGAACGGCCTTCTAATAGTGCGCGGCCGTTTCGATAGAGCTTCTATTTCCTTTGAACTCAAACACCCAATTATCTTGCCCCACACCTCGCACTTGACCAATCTTATTGTTCTTCATTGTCATTGCGTTATAGGTCATGGTGGAGCAAATATGACGTTGAACCAGCAACTGCAACGTTGTTGGATTCTACAAAGCACGGCTGTTGTTCGTAGAGTGCTTAAATCCTGCATGCATTGTCGACGACGCTACGAAATGCCGGTAGCACAAAAGATAACTGATCTTCCTCCGTCGCGCCTGCAAGTCGATACTCATCCTTTTGCATACTGTGACGTTGACTACTTTGAACCATTGATCGTTAAACAACGGCGTTCTCAAATAAAAAGATATGGTTGCTTTTTTACTTGTTTAACTTCTTGACCAATTCACTTCGAAGTCGCGATGGATCTGATAACCGACGCCTTTATCAACACTTTACGTCGTTTCCTATCAAGAAGAGGTCCGGTTCTGCACTTTTTTTCCGACAAAGGAACCAACTTCGTTCCCGCCGACAAGACCCTTCGCGAAGCCTTGCGCCCTGCACCAACGACAAGCCACCTCAACGTGGTGGTGCAGTCCCCTTCCCTGCACTGGGGAAGGTCGAAATGGCTTGTCAATTCCCCGAGGGTCTCATCCTCGGGCGATTCTCCCTTGGACAATTCTTCTCATTTTTTATCCCTGCTGTCCAATGCGCGGTCACATGTGGACAGCACTCTTAAACCCAATTGACCGCCCCCCTACCCCTTCTTTTCTCTCTCGGACATCTCTTCCTCGTCCCTCCTTCCACCCCAAACCTCTTCATTACTCATCCCACTCACCGCTGATTCTTATCTTTATTCTTCTTCTTATCAGCGGTGACATTCACCCCAACCCTGGCCCTATAGACCCCTGCTCTGTCTGCTCCCGTAGAGTTACCTGGGGAAACAGATCGATACAATGTACCGGCTGTTCTCTCTGGGTACACCTCTCCTGCTCTGGTCTTTCTCCTGCTGACTTCCGCAAAATCTCCCCAGGACACTCCTGGACTTGCCCAATGTGTCCATCCTTTTCTCAACCCCCCCCCTCCATCTCACACTCCAATCCCATATCCTCATTCTTTTCTGCATCTCCATCCTCACACACTCCAAACCCCCCACCTTCACTCACAATCAACCACAAAACCATATCTTCAAAAACTAAACCCTCACCCAAAACAACCTCGAATAATCCCACCTATCTTCCTAATCACCCCCAACTAATTTATACTTACCCTCCCTCAGCATTGACTACTCCTTCTCCACAAACTCAACAAACCACCTCTCCTCTCACACAATCCTCATTTCATCCTTCCTCTCCCTCTCAAAACAACCTCCGAATCCTACAGTGGAATGCTAATGGGATTCGCCCGCGTCGTACTGAACTCCAAAACTTTCTCTCTCATAATCAGTACGATCTCATCTTCATACAAGAGTCACACCTCTCCTCTGACTCCACTTTTCGCATACCAGGCTACAAAACCCTCCAAAAGAACCGTTTTATGACGAGGAGAGGAACCACCAACTCTACGGGAAACCTAGGAGGAGGTGTTCTGATACTTGTCAAAAATGGTCTATCTTACACTTCTCTCTCCACACAATCCCTCTCCTCCCTCGACCCCAGCTCCGATTATTTAGCTATTGCAGTTAAAATAAAAGGAGCCGCTCCCATACATCTTTTCAACGTCTATGTCCCTCCTATCCGCTCCTCTTCCTCCGACTCCCGCCCAAAATCCTTCTCACCCTTTCTCCTACCATCATCTCCTACCACATACATCTTTGGCGACTTTAATAGCCATCATTCATCCTGGGACTCCCACTCACCGGAAGACCATTCAGGCAAAGATCTGTTTGACTGGCTCCTCTCCTCTGATCTTTTACCTCTTAATAACCCCGAACACCACACCCTTCTACACCGTGCCACCGGAAACCGCTCCTCCCCGGACCTTTCCCTAGTACCTGCCCGATTAGCCTCTAAATGCACATGGCAGACCCTTCCGGACCTCGGCTCAGATCATCTTCCTATCTCCATCACTATTCCCACTTCCCCTATAATTAACTCTTTCCACCGCCCCCCCTCATTTAATTATAATAAAGCTCGCTGGGACGAATACCTTACTTATATTGATACCCACTGCCCCACTCCTTCTAACTTTACAACACTCTCTCTTTCTGAAGCCACCCACACCTTTACCAAACTCCTCAATGATGCTGCCACTTCTGCCATTCCTTTCGGCAGCATCAACCGTCCTGCTAAAGCCTGGTGGTCTCCTGAAGTTGCAGATGCCGTCGCAAAACGCCGAAAGGCATTTGCGAAGGCACACTGTTCCGACGAAGACCGCCAGCACTATATCGCTACATCCAGATATACCTCCACTGTGATTAATAAGGCTAAAGCCAAGTCATGGCAGAATACTTGCTCTAGCCTTTCTCCTAAAACCCGTCCTAGCGAAGTCTTTTCTCTACTTCGCTCCATCTCTGGTTCCCCCTCCCCAACTACTTCTGACCTTCCCAATTTCTCAAATTGCCATACCCCTGTAGATTGTGCCAACCATCTCTCCTCACACCTACAGTCCCATTTCTCTACCCAAACCCCAAAACCTTTTCGAAGCACCGAGAAAGCCCAAATGAAGCAAATCAGAACTGCACACTGCAACACCTTGCATTCCACTTTCTGTTCACCATTCTCCTCAATTGAACTCTCTACAGCTATCTCTCAACTCTCAACATCAACCTCCTCCGGCCCTGATCAAATTACCTACCCTCTTCTATCCCACCTACCACAATCTGCGTTACATTTTCTTCTATACATCTTCAACCTTTCCTGGTCAACACACACCTTCCCGTCTGCTTGGAAACAATCAACAATCATCCCCATTCTCAAACCCGGCAAACCCTCTGACTCACCTTCTTCATATAGACCCATTTCTCTCACTTCATGTACCTCCAAACTCTTCGAAAGAATGGTTTTAGGACGACTAACCTATTATCTCGAACTACATGACATTCTCTCACCCGTGCAAGCTGGTTTTAGACCTGGTAGATCGACTGTAGACCAGGTTCTCCTTCTCTCACAGTCAATCGCAGATTCCTTCCACCAATCTAAGCCAGGCGCACGTACAGTCCTTGCCACTGTGGATTTTGCGAAAGCTTTTGACTCAGTATGGCACTCTGCCCTACTCTCTAAACTCCTCTCATTAGATCTTCCTCTTTGCTTTGTCGAATGGATACGATCCTACCTCTCAGATCGCCGTTCGAAAGTCCGTATCTGTAATTCATACAGTCGTCCTTTCCGTCTCCGAAGAGGAGTTCCCCAAGGTTCGGTTCTAGGACCAGTTCTCTTTTCTTTATACATCAATGACCTTCCCACTTTCCTTCCTGCATCTGTTAAGACCTCTCTCTATGCAGATGACCTAGCCATCTGGGCCTCCTCCCCGAGAGTTGAGTGTGCAACCGCTGTAGTACAAGCTGCCCTCAACAGACTGGTGGAATGGTCCTCAAAATGGCGCCTTCCTCTCAACCCCCTCAAATGTGAAACATCCTTCTTCAGCTTAGACCCCTACCAATCACGTATACAACCCTCTCTTCACATTCTTAACACCCCTCTCAAATTCAACCCTCATCCAACCTTTCTCGGTGTTACCTTCGACCGCACTCTCTCTTTCAAATATCACGTCTTATCCTTACGGAAAAAGTTTCACAACCGATTTCGTGCTTTTCGCTCCATTGCCTCTGCCTCCTGGGGCCCATCAAAAGAATCCTTATGTACCCTATACAAAGCCTTCATTCGCCCCATCCTCACCTATGCTTCCCCAGGCTGGTTTCCCTTCTCATCCCCTACTCACATCACCTCCGTGGAGAGGATGCATAGATCTTCCTGTCGAGTAATCACAGGTTGTCTATCGTCCACTCCCATTCCTCTACTTCATATAGAAGCACTTCTACCTCCACTACGAGTCACCCTCACTCACCAATCTCTTTCCTTCTTTGAACGAGCCCTCCGTCTACCTCCCACCTTTCCTATAGCCTCTCTTGCGAACTCTAACCCCCGTACACGTCTCAAAAAGAACTCATGGAGATCTTTCTCCAGATCACATAACCTTACCCCTAACCTACATCTCACTCGTGAACCACTAATCCTCTGCCCTCCTAAACCCCCCTGGTCTGACCCATCTAATTACACAATCTCACTCCACCTCTCATCCCCATGCTCTCGCAAAGATCCCCCCTCCCTTCGTAACAATGCAGCTACCTCCCATCTTTCCTCTCTATCTCACAGCGATATCTCTGCCTGGACTGACGGTTCGGTACCTGGCGGGTTGGGACAGGGTGGTGCAGGGATACACATCAAGTGTACAAAGTGTGTCACTGCTACCTCGCTTTCCTTCTCGACCGGTCTCTGGACTACCAGTTATAGTGCTGAAACCTTCGCTCTCCTACATGCTCTTGAGTGGTGTATCTCTCACTCCAAGACATGTAATTTCGACTCTATCACCTTCTTTTCCGACTCTTTATCTGTCCTTTCAACTCTCTCTACCCCCCTCCCATATTTAACCCCAAAATCCCTATCCAATACCCAATCTCTTCTTAACTCTCTATCTCAATCCAAGGTTGTCCATCTTCAATGGATACCTGGTCACTCTTCCCTCCCAGGCAACGACTTAGCTGACTCTCTAGCTAAAGCCGGTGCCTCTCTCGATCCCTCCAATATATCAGTATCCCTCACACCCCTTATCTCCTCCCAACGGCTATCTCTCTACACCAGTTGGAGACGCAGTGTCCAATCTGGTTTCTTCCAACACCAAATCCCTACAGTATCTCCCGAGGAGCTTACTCTCCCTCGCTCCGCTCGCTGTGCTCTCTCCCGTTTACGCTGCAATGGGCACAGCACTCTCCTCAACTCTTATCTCCACAGGGTTGGTCGAGCCGAGACTCCTTCTTGCAGCAACTGTGGTTCTGAATCACAGGATCTCTCACATCTCGTGCTCGACTGCCCTGTACTAGACCCTCTGCGTCGGGCCATTTTCGGCCACACCCCTTCTCTTCTGGACCTCTGGTCCCGTCCGTGGGGAGTCGCCCGACTATTGGGATTCCGCGGAATTGATCCGCGCCCCCATCCCTAGGAATGGGTCGGGTAAAACCACCACCACCACCACCAAGCCTTGCGCCAGTGGAATCAGCACCAGATTGAAGATTTTCTCCTTCAAAAAGAAATTCAATGGACTTTCAATCCTCCAAATGCCAGTCACATTGGTGGTGCTTGGAAGAGAATGATTCGGTCAGCCAGACGAATTTTGACTTCATTGACGACGGAACGAACTCTTGATGACGACCAACTTCATACCTTTTTATTCAAGCAGAATCTATTTTAAATTCCGGCCTTTAACTCCAATCACAACAAAAGCAGATGGTCCGGTGGTCTCGAGAATATTTAAAGACGATAATCGTCTGCCGAAAATAGTTCAAGAAGAGCAATTTTCAAAAAGACTATGATGTTTTTCTCGTGGACGATTCGATTCCTCGTTCGCAATGGCGTCTTGGCAAAGTTATGAAGCTATTCCCCGACGAACGTGTTTAGTGCGCCAAGTTGTGCCAAGTCGTAGTAAAAGCGCGTGGTTCTGAATTACGGCGCCGTTCATAAGCTCTGCTCAGTAGTTCCCGCGAATCTTGTTGTGCTGCGTGGGTAATTTTTCTTTCAATTTCTCAGATGTTGGGAGTGTAGAAAATTACCTGTTTGTTTTATTTCTTTTGCTTTCCTAATCATTATTTGCGCGTGCACTCGCTGCCAACGCTTTTTCGCTTTACACTTTAATTAGTTAATTTCTTCCCCGAGCATAGTTCGTTTCTGCGGCGCATTAATTTAGTGCTGGTCCGTTTGCGCTTTCTTTCACTTCTCTATGTGTGCGACGACCAGCAGCAATATTGGTGGTAGCTGGTTGAAGTCTGAGTAAACTTAGTGCTGTTTATTGCAATCCTGTTTGGATTGTCACTTCTCTACTGCGAGCCGACCAGCTGCAATAGTTGTGGGCGGTTGGTGGAAGTCCGAGTAGACTAAGTTCTGTTTTATGATCCCGTTTGTGTTTCCCGATTCCCCGTGAGTAGGCACTGACGTGAACTGCTCGGTAAGAAGGCAACGGTGTGTTTTCTCTTTGTTTGATTTTTAGTTCGTTTTATTTATTTACAGATTACCGCTTCTTATCGCTTCGCTTCATTATTTATTTTTATTTACATTAAACATTCTTGGTCATTTTGACTTTTTCTGTTATCGAAGCCAAAAGCGCGTTATTCGACAATTCACTTTGCGCAATCGGCCAACTTCAGCGCCGTTCACCGTTACAAAAATTGTAATAAAAATTATGCAATACATTTTGAAATCATTAGTCTTCATTCGACAACTAAATGAAAAATTAAGAGAAATAAAAAGCAAATTTTCAAATAAGATGATTCAAAATCAAATTTTGGATTGGGTATGAATGAATGTTTAATCTAGTAGTACGTCATAATCTAAAACTGATTCCAGTAATAAATTGTATGTAAATCAAGGGGAAGCGAAAAAATAAACTTAAAAAAGTGAGTGTTTGGGTGAAAAAATCAAGTTTTATAACACAGTCTAAGATTATGTGTATAATCGCTACTTACACATGCACTTCATAAAATACTAATCATGATGATGTTTGTTTAGGTAACACTGTTCCGAGAACTATGGCAAGAACAACAATTATGACAACTATGACGATAACAATAAGAATGATTGTTTTCTGTAAATAAATAAATTAATGATCATTCAAATCAGAGCAAAAAATATATATAAAATAAAAAATGGTTATACTTACCCTTAAAAGTAACGGACAAGAATTTTTAAGTTGAATAAATTGAAATTCAAATTTTTACAATTGAAATTTCCAATCCAACGGGAGAAAGTCGTTTATGCATCTACACTTTGCTCTGTTGCTGAAAACTAACTTCGGCATAATGCTTAACAAATATCACGTAAATACAAAATTCTTATCTCGGCTAATTTTTTCGATTACCTTGCTAATCTAAAAAAATAAGTTGCTTAAACTATAGTAAGATATCAAGCTGCAACATAAAGTTTTTAAAAAATATAACAGCTAGTAAAAGAATCTTCGCTTGCATCTATAGAAATGAAAATTTTAGGTTTAAAACAAAGCTTTAATAGTAAAACCAAACCTCGGTGCGCTCAATTTGTGTGAAGGCTTTTCTCCCTATAAAGCATGTCGTAACACTCAAAATTAAAGTATAAACACAACAAACTGTTACTGAAGAAAGTATTAAAAAGATCAAACATTTTAACAATGTGCTAACAAAATCTAATTTTTAAAATTTTCGAATAGTTTTGTTTTTTTCTGTAATAGCGGAAATGCAGTTACAGATTACAACTTTAAAAATAAAATTTCTTAAAAAACAGGTAAATACCACCTAATTTATAAGTTTTCGTTTCTTAAAACTTCTTCAGATACTTAATTCAAAAAGAATGCTTTAATTCGAGGGTGAAAAACCTGCGGCCCGCGTGTAGTTGAAAAGCAAAGCCATCACTAGTTTTCCGGGAAATTTTAAACAGTTTCCAAGTGATAACTTTTTTTTTTTTAAATCACTCTCTTTTCGGGACGAAAATCGAAAAATTAGAGAGAGATTATAAATGATAACCTTTTCTCTTTTTAAATTTTTTTTAGAGATCACTACGCTTTTGGGAAGAAAATCGAGAAATTAAAGATAGATTCTAAGTAATGACTTTCTTTTTTTTAATCTTAACCCAAAAATTTCTTTTTCTTTTCTTCTCATATCCATGAAGGTTATGATTCAAATATGATTCAGGAAAATGTCTACGTATAAAATTTGGGCAAAACTATACTGCCCACAAAATTTCATGCAGTTCGCACCAATATTTTAATTCTGGGTTACGGCTTGCGAATGCAATAAGGTTCTTCACCCTTGCATTAATTCTATTTGAATAGGTATCTGAAAAAGTTTTAGTAAACAAAAGTTTATAAATTGGGTGGTATTTAGCTGGGATTTTTTAAAGAATTTTTTAAATTAATTTTTCAAGTCTAGGTATCCTACAATGAATCTACCACTCATTGTAAGTTTGGACCTCAATTTATCTTTCGACAGTTTTGGATTATTTTAGTTTTTTTAAATTGTCGAAATTCGGAGGCTAATCTCAGATTATCGCAGGACAAGATGAGCTTTATTAAAAGTTGCTAAAAACAGCTTTATTGAGACCCGCGTAATAATGGTCAATAAAAAAAACTACCTAGCTATGAGAATGTGCATCAAAACAAAAAAAATTGAAGGTCAGATTTAATTGCTATGAGCAAAACTAGTAGAAATCAAAACTAAAACTAAATCAGCACAAAAATTTTGGATCAAGAAAAGTATAATGCTGTAAAACAACCAAGTTAGAAAAGAATTGGTACAGTGAAATATTTTTGAGTAAAACGAGTAAAAGATATCGTTTTAAAACATACATCTAAAAAAGATGAAATAAAACAACTATAAAATAACATCAAGGTTGACCACACTGATGTATAGACTAACCAAGTGGTTGGAATTTGCTTACAACAGCCAACATTACAAAACATGCTAAAAAACATCCATGACTGACACCACATTATCAACCAGTCTTTCTCACCCTTCGAGCTTGGCTTTGGTATTTGACTGCTTTTTTCGTGTCTGATACTGCCCTTTCTACGTAATCCACCGAGTTATCAACGTTGTGTTCTATTCTGTCGACCATATCTCCCTTCGGGATGGAATTAACAAAATTTAAAGGGTACGTACGCATCGATTTAAAAGTATCATTCAAGTAGTTTTCAGGGGAAAAATCGAGAAAAAACTCATCACCTTTCGGGCTTTCTTTTGATACCCAATAGCTTCTTTTAAATTTATCTTCGCTGTTTCAGTATATTCAGCGGCAGTGGTGACATTAAATTCGATGTCGTTAATCATTTCCCCCTGAAAAATCATCATTGACATGAATACGCAGGAAAAAGTATGTAATCAATGAGTAGTTTTTAAAAATGTGTCAATACACGTCACAACGATAACAACAATGTTACCTGAAAACTTATTCCAACCATTCAGTCACCTCTCATCCAATTTTGCGACAATATTACAAAAAGAAAAATAGAATTAAGAACAGCAACTTGTAGAAACAACATCAAACAACTGTAGCTTACCTGTTGCTCAACTAACATCGCCATGTCCATGAACATATCGTGGAGTTCGTTTATACTAGTTTCAAGCTTAATAATATCGTTATGACGAGCCTCAATATCATTTAAGGCTTCTTTTGTTTGAGTAGAATCCGTGATGATCTAAAAGGTCAGAATTAGATTTGTTGAGTAGAAGTAATTGCAATTCTAACGTAAGTTAGGAGTTTAAAAAACATCATAGTACAGCAAAAGTTAAAATAGATGCAAACTAATTCAAGAAAAATTACGCCGGTAAAAAGCTGAGCATTTCCATCCTTTGTGTCAAGCATTTTTTCCATGTCATTATCGGTCACAGTCCGACCAGTTATCTCCAACTGCCGTTGGATTCTCTGCTTGCAACGATCCCGATAGTCGTTTTGCGTATCGTTGTATAAAGTCATTGCAGCGATGAAATTTCTCGACAAGGTAGAGTGCTGCGATGAAGTGCAGAATCGATATAAATGCAGCCGCTACAATACTGAGCAAAATGCTAAATAAAAATGACCTGACGGCGGTCCGGTAAAAATTTTTACTGAATTTTAATCAAAAATAATGTGAAGCACCAAAAGTAGTGTAAACTTATGCTCTAATTTGATGTAACTTTCGTAGAAACTAAAACGGAATTTAAAGAAATATAGATGCGAGAATTCATATTATCTAAAACTAAAACTACAGCAAAATAGCAAAAACATTGATGTGTTATTAATAGGAACACTAATTAAAAATAAGCAAGAGCTGAACCGATAACATGTGAATTGCAGTTTTTTCCATTAATAACGTTTCGTCTAACGTTAACTAATTTGAGAATTCCATCCTCTTTATCATTAACATATATATTTCATTTAAAACAATTACTTTGCTTTTCCAAGTTTGATAATATTTGAAGTAAACTACTGTCTTTTAACCGCATGAAAATTTGAATTTTATCTGAATCCAGTCCGATCAAAAGGTTTTTCATTCTACTGCTCTCACAACGTTAACGAGCTTACTTAACCAGTTCAAAATTTTAACTTAAAAAAAAATTTTTGTTTCAATTTTTCGTAATTTTTGTTTGATTTCCGCACTTAAAAAATTAAACCAACAAATTGCTCTGAAACATAGAACTAAGCGATAAGCAACTTATGATTAAAACGATGATCACAATACCTGAGTTTGCTGAATGCGAATGCTAGCAGCCGAAATATTGTTATTTTCTTCAAGGTTTCGTTGGATTAATTTCAATTTATTACGCACTTTATGGGCGTTCATTTTAATATCTGACATGCATTGTTCCAACTCCTCTTTTATTTCTAAGTTTTAAATTTAAGACATTAATTTTCTTTGAAATATTTTTCACTAAAATAGCAGTATTGCACTTATTAGAAAATGTAAAAAAAAACTTTCAATTTTATTAACAGCAAGTAATAGAGTTAAATTATTTCAAGACGCGAGCTTGGTTTATCAAATAATTTTTCATAACAATAAAATGCTTAAATAATTAATTTTTAACTTGGTATTGCGTGCGTTTATTTATCCTCCATATTGTACACCCTGTTTATAGATATAGTCATAAAAACTAAGAGATCTGGTCAAGATGATTATTTTAAGTTGGTTGCTTAATTAAATTTGCAATTGATTCACATTAATATTTTCTTAAAGCGATAAAGCATAGTTAAGAACTACTGAGCAACACTGACAAAGAAAAATGATAGTTGATTAAAACTCTTTTCGGGGACTATAAAAACTGTCTTTAAACAAGAGTAAATACAGAAACATACAAAAATTACAATTCAAGAAGTTGTTTGTTTCAAGCTTGCACATACATAATGCCATTAAGAGTAAATATGGTATTAAGAGTAAATCAGTAATCACATATGTGACTGAAACTAAACTTTCAAATAAATAAAATGGATAAAAAAATGACAATACAATCCTATTGAGGCACTTTGCAAAGTTATTAATTATTTATATCAAACTACTTGCGCTTTTTAACTAAAAGCAGCATCAAGCATTTTACAAGTACTGAAAAAATAAAACCAGTTGGAATAAGCTTTTTTGCACTTGCAAAAATGCATATAGCATACGTAGAGCTAAAATAGAAAATCGCAATAAAATGATCCTCAAGCCATTACGTTAACAATTTAAATTCGTCCAATAAAAAGGACAATCGATAACATTGAATATGCGTTTTCAGGAGTGAGTTTACTTGGCAGCTTCTTAGTCGGTCAATGCGAAAAAGAATTCGTGATGTACAAACCTTGCCTAACACTTATGCATTGAAGCGCTGAATCATTTTTTTTTTTTAACCCGGTAAGCACAAGGAAGTTAATGACAATCTTATTCGCGTGCGATGAGAACGAAGCTAGTATTGCATTACAAAGTGGGTTGGATCGTAGCTAACGGTAACTTTCTTTCAAGGACACACGTAAGTCTAATCAACTCGTTTACAATAAGACACCTTGATGATCGATAGCTTCTTGTAATAGCACTTTATGAAACTTAACAAACTTTGGTAACTAAGATCGATACAATATTCAAAAAAAACTATAAAACACGCAGGCGAAATTGCTTGTGGCTCATCCAAGAAAACACTTATTTTTATAGCAACCAATGACTAATATAATGAAACAGCGGCTGGTTATTTTCGATTTACTGTAAGAAAAAAGTAGAGTCCAACGCAACAAACGTTTAACTGCACACACAAAAAATGAAAATAAATAAAGTAAAAAAATTTTTACGTTGTCAATAAATGTATTTATTAAGGATGGGCTTTACAATTTGCCATATACTTTATACAGTAGTAGGTATGCAAACTGGTTGAAGGCGTACAAAGATATAAAGTACAGTCAAAATTCAAAACTAACAAGACAATGAACTTTTAAAACACAAAACAATAAAAAAACAATTTTAAAAGTTTAATTAGTTATCTATCAAAATCACAACCAAAGTTTATTGACAATAAAGTTAAAAAATTAATGAAAAATAATTTACTGTCGAACTGCGCTAATATAGTGAAGCCAATTATTCTTACGGTTTGTCTAGGAAATAGTGCTTTCGAATTTAAGGAATTTCGTTTCCATAATTGAAAAAATTCGACTGATAACGCAGTCGACAGTAGTGATGGGACGATAAATCGAAATCGTATTGAAATAATCGGAATATCGGGGATTTTCCAAAGCATCGGAAATCGGTATCGGAGTTGTATAATTCAGACCTGATTCCGATACCAAAACGATTCTTTATATATACAGGGCATAAGATAAAAAGTAGTAACACAGAACTGTGCTGGGGTGTTCATCAAATGTTTCTAAAATTTCTTCACCCTTTCTTTACCATTTTTCAATCAATCAAGCTCATTCCAACTGTAAGGTGCGTAACTATTTGACGAGACAAATTTGTCGGCGAGCCAATTCGGGGAAAAATTATATAATTTCGATTTAACTTCACTAGCGTTAAAGCGACGGCAAAAAAGTTTTGTAATGTCACTAAAGCAATTTATTACAATTTATTTTTAATATGCAAAACTTATAATCGTTATGTCGCATTTTTAAAAATTAACTGTGATACCAGAACTTGTTTTTACTATCGTTGTTTAGCTGATAATAGTAAAAATTCGCATTTAAAAATTGTTAAATTTTCCCAAAATCATGGTGATCTCTAAAAAAAAAAGGTCTTCACTTCGTTTACAGTTATTTATTAACTGTTTTTCGCATACTATGTGGCCCGAGGAGGTCCAAAAAAATCTATACACGGCCAGCTGCTCGAAATGTTTGGAGACCCCTGTACTACATAAACGACAGGTTTCAAGTTTTGCAAACGTACAAAACTTATGACGTCATAATAAGTATTAACAGTATACAAAATTTTTCTACTAATCCATTTTGGTCGGCGCGCATGGCGCATGAGAAAACTACTCAGTGAAGGTTAAGTCAGAGCGATTATTACAATAAACTATCAAACTAGAAGCCATGAATATTATTTTAACTAGTTTTTATTAGTTCTAACAGTTTGTTTCGTCTATTAGGCTTGTCAGAAATCAATCAAAAATCTGAAAAACAAATATAAAAAGAAAGATTGGCAAAGCAATAAAAAGTTCGCAAGAGAACTTAAAAACAACAAGAAAAATACGGCAGTGATCAAATAGTTAAACCGGTTACAAATCTTTTTACAGTAGAATAAATTTCAATGGTAAGTTTTTTCCGTTGCTTACGCTGATGTTATCAAATAACGAATGAATTTATTAGACAAAACAGAGCACCTTAAAAATGCTATTAAATTAATTAGAGATTTTTTTTATGCGTTTTATTAATCCAATAAATTTATTCGTTATTTGGTAACATTTTGTTGGTAAATTTAGTCGTTACCAAATAACGAATAAATTTATTGCATTAATAGAACGCGCAAAAAAATCTTTAATTATTTTAATAGATTTTTAAGGTGCTCTGTTTGTCTAATAAATCTATTCGTCATTTGGTAACATTAGTGTAAGCAACGGAAAAAAACTTACCCATTGAAATTCAATCTAAAAAGATTTGAAACCCGTTTAACTATTTAATCAGTGCCATAGTTTTTTTTTTGTTTCTAAGTTCTTTTGCCGATTTTTTATCGCTTTGTTAATTTTTTCTTTTTGTATTTGTTTTTCAGTTTAGAACTAAAAACTGGAGAGATGCTTGTGTTTTTGCACTATAATTCGCGAGTGCTTCAATTTGACTATGATTAAATGCATAGGCTATTGTTACTACCAACTAAATAAAGTGTATTTTCAGTAAAATGGAATTATTTATATTCTTTTATTTACATTGATACTGTGAACTCAATATTACATCTGTGTGTTGTTAAAATGGAATTATTGTTAGATGTGTTTCTATAAAACCTTCCCAATACGTTGTTACCTAGCATATTGTAAAGCATAGCAAGATGATAAACTTTCCTAATCAATTTTCAACTTATATCTTAATTAGATATGTTAATACCTGGGCACATTAACAGTAATACCTATATGTAATAATAGCCAGGAATCGGATCGTATCGAGAATCGTATCGGGAATCGTATCAGAATTGCTAAAAATTTTGGTATCGTCCTATCACTAGTCGACAGCCACCAATTTTGGACAATAATCATTTTTTTATCATATCATCTAATTTGACAGAACAAACTTGAGGGGTTATTAATGTCAAAATGATATCAACTTAAGGGTATTCACACTTATAAATTATAAGGGTCACTGGCCTCAGCTCAGCATCACTTTCGCGTCTAGATGCGTTCAGAAAAAAACATACAAGTGCGATGCTTGCTTTCAAGTAAAACTAACAAATATATAAGATTTTTCTGTGATTTTCAAGCGCTGATCTAGATATCGTTCCATAAAAAAATTACAACTATAATAAAATCCTTTAGAAAAAAGAGAGCCCTCAGATGGTTACAAGAATCTCATGCTTGCCTTGAGGGATCCTGCCATTAAGATTGGCACTGTGTTAAATCTTGCAAAATGAATATAAATTTTGTTTATATGCAACTGCTTATTGTTAGCATTCCCGTCTAAGGCTATTGAGACTATCACGTCGAAGTATAATTGCAGTTTTATTGAGAATGGAGCAATGAGTTGATGAGACCGAAAAGGTTTATATTTTACATGGTTTACACACACTTCATCACGCAATATTTCATCACCCAACTGTTAATTACGAACATTAAACCACTAGACATTTAATCACGTACCCCTATTAACACTACGAGATTTCATCACTTAGACATTTTACCGCCACACAGATCATCACGTGGACATGTAAGCAAGTGTGCATTTGATTAACACTACAAGATTTCATCACTTAGACATTTTAGTGCCACACAGATGGGCGTAATGAATGTTATTGAATCCACATCTATCCCATAGAAACATGAAATCATTTTGAAAGTGCATCGGAAGGAATTGCTATAACTGCAAACTCAATTGAAGGTTGATATTACGGACTGCAAGCACTATTTCAGTGTCATCACCCAACGCTATGGACTTTTATTGAAGGACTAGAAAAAGATATGCAAATGCAATACGCAACATTTATGCAAGGCGTTTCTGGATTACAGCCATTTGTCCCAAAGCGGTATCAATTGGTGAAATTGTGTGTTGCAAATACAATAGCTCAATATTTGCGCAGTGAGATTTTTTAATGTATTTACGTGGTATTGCGTATTTATAACATAAAAAAATAATGTCATTATAACTTTTTTTTGCGTGATTAAGTATCTGTATGATAAAAATTTTAATTGATTAAACGTCTGATGGTTAAATGTCTGTGATTAACAGTCGGTAAATAAATATTAGGTGATGAAATGTCTGTACACTATTTTACATATGGGTCATAAATGTTAGGTGCAGAAATATCTGTACACTATTTTACATATTCTTAGTCAAGGCAATTGGTCCACTCTGCTAAGTGAATTGAAAAAGCAAGGCTTTTAAAGGAAAAAGTCTGTATATTCTGCTAAATGTGGATTGCATTTTTGCTTGGTTCTTATTGTGATTTTTTAGATAATTAAGGTACAAAGTTATCATCATTATCCTAATTATTCAACTGCCTGAATTGAAAAACAACTCAAAACAACTATCAAGCGATTACCCCAAACTGCTTTACATGAAAAAAAGATATTGCTGTCCCGTTGAAAGTTTTTATTTGATTTGTTTTGTTATGAATATCATTAGAAGATGCTTGCTAAGACCTCCAAGAGGTTCTGTTATTTGTCTTTAGCAAGGCCACAACAGCATGACAAGAATAAAAGCTGACCCGAGACTACATGAATTACAGTAACCATGAGCAAAGCACACCTATCTATTGAGCTACCTGACTTTCTAAAATCAACATTACGTATTAAAAATTACTTAGTACAAAAGTATTAAAAATATTAAAAATATGTAAAAACAGTACTTAGTACAAAAGCAATTTTAAAGCACACAATTTACAAATTCTACTATATTATAGAATTATACAATATCTTACTATCATCTGCTTGTGGTGCAGACAAAATGTCGCTATGTTTTTTTTTGACTTCTTCAATTTTTGTTTGAATAGTATCAATGTATGTTTTAATTTCTTCAACCTAAAATAAAAAAAATAATCAAATGTTATTAAATAAAATTAAAAAATTTTGCCAAAAAATTATTGTGTTTATGAAAATCAATGACAAGGCTTGGTTAAATTGTGTTATAATAGAAACTTCATTAAATGTATAAGATTAGAATACTCTGTGCCAGCAATTATCAATCAAAAACCTGCAAAGTAATTTTAGAGAAATTATAACCTCAATACTATTTTTCTTTTTAATTAAATTGACAATAATAAGATGCTGCATTGCCATGAGAGATTCCAAGTGACATAAAATCTACATCAGCAATTTTTATGCAAAAGCAGCTGGAAGAAGTGATTTTTAATAGATAATTAGTTTCTAAATATATGTTTTTGATGATGGTTGCAATAAAAAATTAAAGTGTATTGATTATTGATTTAGCAAAAATCTTATTGTTGATGAGTTTCATAAATTGTATTTGTTATCTAGCAAAAAAATTTATTAATACAAAAATTGTTCAATCAGTTAAAAAAAATTAAGTTTTTAGAAAACAGCAAGAAGGTTTTTTCCTGACTCTTATTGAAGGAACATGTTAAAAAGACATTAAGTCAACAGTTAAGAACTTTATTATTTCATTAAGCCATGATTGTTTACACTACACAACAATTGCTGCTAGCAGCTAGAAAGAAGATCTTCCCTGCTTCCATCTACTCTTCCTCACTTCTGAAAGGTCATCTACATAGTTACAAGAAAACAATAAAAAGTATTGACACTTCAAAAGCAAAATATGCTATTCACATACATAAAAACATGAAAAATGTATAAATAAAAAAACGACAAAAATTCACATTATCAGCATTTACTTGGTACCAAAATAAAGGAAGCCTTATTCTTAAAAATATAATCCAATATTAAAGATTCATGCTGGAAATTTATCTTTTCTGTTTTGTTTAAGTCTGTATTACGCCTGATTATATCTAATAAGAGTTCTTCATAAACTTTTGTCACAATATATTTTTCTGTCAAAGTAATGTATTGCCATTTCAAAAACTTCATTTTTACTATTTCTCTTAACATAATCTGTTATTTTGATAAGTTTTAATTGAATGCAAAAGGGTAGATTGCTCTGAAGACCTGACTTAATATTAAAATATTTTTAATTTGCTTATGTTTTTTGCTGCTGTATCTTGGTTGAAAAAGTACAAAAAGCTGGTAACATTGTTCTAAGTATTGCTTGAGAATAATAATCTTATATCTACTATTTTGCAAAAGTCACTTGGATAATGAATTGTGTTTTTCAACAGGATCCAACAAAATTTAAGGGCTTTGCTAAAACATATACGAAAAAATCTAGATTTGATGTTGCTGTTTAAAACCAATTGTCGATCAGTTTTTACAGACAAAATAATACTTAAAATTTAGTCAAGTAAACTACCTATACAGACCTGTAATTGAATTGGTTTATATTTGCATGAACAAAATGTTTTTTGAAAACCTTTTGATTTTTTAACAGTGCAAAAATTCATACACAAGTAAAATTTACTTGTGCTTTTAATTAAAATAAATTTAAATTTCAAAAAATAAAATATTAAGCTAAAATCAATTAAAAATTTATATCTAAATATAGTTTATAAATTTTTATTAACTTTTAAAACTTCTATAATAAATAAACTTCAGTAACTTAAATATTTCATCGTTCAATTGAGTTACCTGAAGGAAAAAATCTTTCATTTCATCTTGATCAATTGTCACAGAAACAGCAGTATCTTCAACCTCCTCCAAACCTTCTTCATCCATTTTCTAAGTTACAAATAAGTATACAAAGTTATTCTGATATGTAATTAAAGAATATTGTTATCATGATCATTTGAAAAGATTCCACAAAATATATCTAGGTCAAACACAGATATAACAGAGCCAAGAATTTATCCTTTTATTACTTCAGGCTGCTGTGCTGCTCAAATCAAATAGTACTAAGTGTCAGACCTTATGGTTCCCAATATATAATGGCTCCTAAAAGTGGTCTGTAGTTTTCCCATTTGAGCTGCACTTGCAATTCAATGTAGGAGCAATTCATT
The DNA here is from genome assembly GCA_963680785.1 of Diplosoma virens. Lineage (NCBI taxonomy): Eukaryota > Metazoa > Chordata > Ascidiacea > Aplousobranchia > Didemnidae > Diplosoma > Diplosoma virens. The sequence continues at coordinate 17,610,089 of OY796892.1, forward strand.
TGCTGAACTGCTAGTTAAATATGAAGATTCATTTTGGAAATTAGCTTAAAAGCTCAAAATATCTTCACCTAAGAGAAGGAAAAATTGATTGTGAAAGAAGACTGTTCAGCAATGAGTGGTGCAAAAAGTACTTCATTATTCAACATAATGAAAACGTAATTTGTTAAAAACTAAGCCCCTAAAACAAGAGCACTAGACTCAAGTTTTACTTTTGTTAGAGCTCCTTATTGATGCATATTTCACTGAGTTTCAAACCAACTAGATGTGGTACTCCATGCAGAAAAGGACAAACACCACTAGATCACACAAGTTGGAGAACAATTTGACTCTAAGCAGCTTAGAAGTTACTTTCAGCTTTACCATGCAAGAATCCATAGAATCCACTATTTTTAGACCAAAATTACCCCTCATGACTTGACAAAGACCAAAACTCAAGTCCAGTGCTTCTTGTTTTAGTTGACTCAGTTTCTAACTTATTATGTAAATACCTCATGTTAACAACAGAAAACGTAATTTTTATGAGTTGCCAAAATAGTAGCAGCAACAAAAGAGTACAATATTAAACATCACTAGTGCACAAAATATCCTGCCAAATTTGATGGCAATAAAGGTCAATTCTGATTTGACAAAATAGAGCCGTTTAAAAAGTCTTTGAGCTTGCAAGAGGTATATCATGCACATGAAAAACACTGAGCTTGTTACGAAATTGAGCTTTGAATTATCTGAAGTAATTGCAGAAAAAAGAAAAGCTTACAGTGATAGTGAATCTATTAGAAATTTCAGAATAAAAAGTATAGCCAATATATTTTGAAACATGTTTTATTAAGGATGTTTCAGAATTATAACTCATTCCATTATCAACTGCATAAAACTCTTTCTATTCTGAAATTAGTTAAGTATTCCAAATTCTATTAAAAATTATTTGGAGTTGTTTCCAGAAAAGAAATGTGATGTGGATCAACTAAGTCTGTCTTGGTTTACAGTGGCAAGGCGAATAGATGACCTTTCAAAAAATATCAAACTTTCTTTGAAGCAGAAAATAAGCAAATGTTCTGCTTTTAGTAATGCTTTGGGCAAGAGTAAAGATGTTAGCAAAGCAGCACATTAAGTTTTTCAGTTATTTTATTAATAATTTAACATAATAGAGAAATTTTTTTACAATACAAGGAATAATAACTACAGTTGTTTTTACTTGGTACTAAATTGTCCAGCCTGCAGCATTATTACTATTTTACACTTTGGCCTATTGAGATAAACAATTGCACATCCCTGCTCTAGATGACTGCACCATGGTACAGCTGTCCCTGCTGCTCTCCCTCCATATGTCACTGTTATCAATCAATTTACCTTTCTTTTGCAAACATACTTTTGATAGCTCTTAAGAAAAATATTGCTGCATTAATGTTAAAAAAAAGAAATTAAATTTTCAATATAGACCAATAAATAATAGGAAAGGCACTGCCAAAAACCACATTGATTCATTTTTGGATAACTAAAATCTTACTTTTTAATGACAGCAATAATTCATTTTAAGTATTACATTGTGACACAATAAATATACATGAAGCTAAAATTTGACCTATTGGCAAAAAAGTTTCACATCTTTTTATAGGGTCATTCCATGTCATATGTCTTGAAATTCAGAAATGTTCCAGCTTGACCCTCTTCAAATTTGCTCAAAATTTGTCAAAAGGTTGTATATCATAATTAACCATGAAATTGAAAATTTTAGTTCAATATCTATTGCACTTTATAAAATATGGCTTACTGAAATTTGGTACCCCATTGCAGCGATTAGTGTTTGTCATTTTCAACTATTTTCAAACAAGCATTCCCACAATTTTTATAATTGTGGAAAGCTGATTTTTGGTATATTGACCAACTTTCTGGTATATTAAATGGATCAAGTGTCAAAATAATATTAACTTATGACATAATGAAAATATTGAGTCCCAAAATGTCCACATTTTGACACAAAAACATATTTTCGTCCATATTTAAAAAGCTGTAGCTGCCATACAAAACATAGCACTGCTCCAATTTTTAACATGGGCACTCTCTACCTATTGGACTATAAGTTAACCAAATATAAAGAAAAACAACAGCTTAATAAAAAGTTATACCACTTCAAAGTATGGACCAGCCATAAAATTGCTAATAATGTACATTATATGTGTCATTACAAAATTGCTAATATATAATGAAATGTACATTACAATAATGTACTATATATAATAATATACATTATAAAATGCTAATATATAATGAAATATACATTATTATAACTGTAAGTGTCGATTTCCACACCTCATGTCATTAATAACAGAAATTTTTTTCTATCATTCAAGTGTTAACCTAATGTTTGGCCTCTTGGTTTTTTAAATCAAGTGTTTTTTCACCCATTAAACATTTTTTGTATTAAAAAATCTTGCTGAACATCAAAAAAATTTAAATTTAAGCGAAACAATAAACTCATCACAGTTTTTACTCATCTTTAGTTATTTTAGTGAAATATTTGGGACTGCTTTGAGCAGGATAAATTTGGTTTTTGAGTAGAAAGAGCTGCAGGTTGACAGAAGACAAACCTGCAGCTCTTTCTCAACAGTTCTCAACTTTTTTGTTTTTTAATCTTGAAGCTGTTAAAAAACTTACCTCACAAAGATAAGTTGTAAAAAAAGGGAGCAAGCCCAAGATAGCTCTATTTGCCAGATTTTCAAAAGTAGATTAAAAAAATCGTAATCTTAATCCACTATTTTGTCTTAGTTGAATCAACTTTTCTTTATCTTGCAAGGTCAAGTATTGTAAAATTCTGCTCTTGAGCTGTGAGAATCTGTGACCCAATCATAGCAATCAATGGTAGTAAAATAATTTTAGAATAATTTTTCTTAAAGAGGTAATCCAATGGTTTTGTTGGTCATGCATAGAAAAGCAGTGCCAACATTTTTTCAACAACAATTAGGAAACACGTCTAGATTTTTTCTTTTTACATGCTGTTGCCAAAGTTGCACTTTTAAGGAAAATTTACTAATTTTGTCCATGCTTGTCAAATTTTTGTTGCAACCTTGCATCCAACAGTTGAGTTTCATTTAAATGGTTAACTATGTATATGCAAACCTTGCCCACCAATTATCACTTGCCATCAGCTTTACCTCATAGTGTTGTTCATACGTCAAAAGTACAATAAAGTTAATTTATTAACTCATAAACCTGAGCTAAAACTTTACCTTGTGATAACCATCAAATTTCAGTGTGATGTAATAAATTTGTGTGTTCTGCCCCCATTTCTTTGCATAAAATTGCAAACATGTGACTTTCCAAAAACTTTGTCCTAAAAAATTGAATGATATTTACTAAAATTTTAAGTACCACAGCTAGATCTGCTAAAAAAATTTTACAACCAGCAACTCTTGATGCAAAAAAACAGTGTGTAGCTACAATACCTGGTTGGCTCTCTCTAATTCTGCAAACAAAGCCTTTACCATGTCCAACTATACTGCTCAATCTCTGCAGAAATTTAAACAGTTCTTCTATTTAGTCCTACTTGTTAAAAATAAGCAGAGGTAACTTGAAAATTTTTTTCTTGGTTGTGTTCCATGACAATTTCTGGCAAAATAACCCCAAAAGCAGTCAGCAACAGCAAAATGGTTGTGCACTCCTGACTTGAAAGATTCAAGAACAATTATCAATCACAAGAACATTAAATTTTTTTTTCAAATAATAAAAACTTTTTATTGCTATATTACTTACATTTTTTAATTCATCCAATCTATCTTTCATTGTGCTGGTTTAAAGAAACAGTAGCAGAAACAGCAACCCTTCTCAAGTCAAATAAATATGCAATATTCACAAAAATGTGATTAATGTTAATCACTCATGTATTAGCTAAAATGCTGTTTTACTCAGAAAATTTATTTGTCATATAAAACTGTTAACATAAGCTTAGGTCTTTTTAGGAAGCGACCATGAATGATTTTTGTTAGTAAAACTAACCTGGAATCTCCTTGTGGTTACTATTGCTTCTTAAAAAGATTCTTTTTGTTTTGACTTTTTAATTTTGTCCTGCTGTTGTAGGGGGATTCATAGCTAGTTTCACCAACAAAAATTGCTTCAGTAACTTCTTAAAAAGACCCTTAAAGCTTTATACATCAATATGCATACATTTCATTACATATTTGTCTGCATAATCACAAAATACTAATAATGTTTTATAAACTATTACTACTGGTCACTTTTAAGTACTATCACTGCATAAGCTTTAGCATTGATCAATATTGTCTTAGTTCAATTCCTACTACTGTCATATTGTGTATACTGTTGGAAAGTTACTTTCAATCATTTTTTCTGTTTGGCACTTAACAAGCAGCTCCAAATTTTAGCCAATTAGCCAATAAATTTTTTGTGATAATTATAAGAATTTTATATTTTAAGTGTATTAAATGTATTGAGTATATTATACAATAAATTTTAAATGTATAAATTGCTGCTTAAATTTTAATCCGCTTTGAGCAAACAGTTAATTACTGCCCTAGCTTTCATAATTGCTGTTAATGTTAAGCAGAATACAAGAAATGTATTATTATTATTAATAATAATTAGCCAATAATTTTAGCTCCAACTTTAAAACAAAAAAAAGTCAGGGTTAGTAGTAGTAGTAGTAGTTTGTTTTTATTTGCACCCAAAAAAACAATTGATAATAATTGAAGACAAAATAGAGCAAAGGTTGCAAATAGGGAAACGGCAACTAAACGATATACGTTATAACATGCACAAAAAATTGTGCATGGTCACCGTACCTGCAAAAAATTGTGCAGGGTTTCTTTAAGAAGTCAACATAAGCAATTTTTTTCAGGGAAACTAACCTGCAATCCCCCCTACAGCACTAGGATAGAATAAAATAAAAAACAGGAGAAAAAGAATTTCTTAAAAAAGTGATAGTAACCACAGGAAAATTCGCGTTAGTTTCACAAAAGAAAAATTGCTTAAAGTGACTTTATGAAAAGACCCAAAAATCAACTGAACAATACCTTGTGATTCTCCACAAACAAGTTAACAATATGGAGTGTGTTTAAAAATTAACAAGACTGTGCATAAGTTTTTATTCCATATGCAAATAGAAACTATTGTACAACATGTCATCTTTAAAGTAATCTCCTTGAGATCTATGGCACTTTGCAACCCTCCTCTGCCATGCCTCCATACAATCTTAAAAGGATTTTTCTGGCATTGCATAGAGCTTCTTCATTATAGCCAATTTAATAGCTTTTACATCAGGAAAATGAAATCTTTTTAAGACTTCCTTGAGCTTAAAAAACAGAATAAAATCAACAGAAAACCAGTATAGCAAATATAAAAGTTGCTTCAGAACAGCAATGTTATTTTTGGCACAGAATAATAGAATGATTAAGAAATTGTACTCTGAAGCATTGCTACAGTGAAGCATCCATGATTTCTTTCTTAAAGTTCTGTCTTTTCCTTGCACTTACCACATCAAATAGCACAAGTTGTCCTTGTAAATGTGCTGGTTGATGGATTGGTCATGTTGCATAAATTCTGCATGCACAATGCCTCTCGCTTGAAAGAAAGCAATCAACATTATCTTGATTTTAAACTTAAATATCCTCTGCAATGTCAGAATCTTTTACTTAAGACACTGGCACTAGGTATCCAGATTCTACTCAAAAGACTCATGATTTGTCACTGGTGATTACTTTCCTTAGCAAGTTAGGTATTGAGTTGTTTTTGGATGTTATGACAAACCTGCATATGCTGCTCTTTCTGCTTCTCATAATCACTTTTGCAGAGATCTTTTGTAATGATTGTGTACATTCTGCTAAACTTCAAGTCCAACTTATTTGAAATCATTCTAATAGTTAGGTAACAATCTCAATACACCTTTTGGCTGACAAGTTCAACATTTTTCTTAGTCCTATTTGTGTAAGATCTTCCACTAAAAGGGTTATCTTCCACATTCTCTTTTCTCTTTTTAAACCTTATGTGCCACTCAAAAGCCTGAGCCCTTCACATTGCATCATCTCCATACACAACCTGCAATTCTGTTTAAGAGCTTTTCCAAATAAACAAGAAATTTCAAATTGGTTTGTTGTTTGGTGGTTTTGTGTTACACAAAAATATTACGAGCCTAAATTTTTGACGATAATCAATACTAAAGTGACTATGAACATACGCCTGTAAAAAAACACTGTAATTGTACCACTGTAATTCTAGAAGAAAAAATCCTATTTTGGATAAAAAAAATGCCGCGGCAACACTACGCATTTGACGCACGAGACAAAACTAAGCTTTTTAACTGAATTTGAATAAGCAGTTTAACGCAGTTTCGTCGGGCACAAAATATCATGTCAATTAAAATTTCATAAGGAATTTCAAAATTTTTACAAAAATTAGTTAAAACAACAAGTTTATGATTAAAACACGATAAACTTTTCTTACTAAAAAAAACCTTTACAAAACTAAACAAAAACAATATACTATGATAAAAAACTTAAATTAAACCAATTTCCGGATCGATATTAATGCAATGTCAGATATCATTTTGAAACAAATTTCATACACATCGAAATACCGTTTTTATTATATGACAACATCACACTCACCTTTAAAGTAATTGGCCTTTAATGACAGCTGTTCAATAGCCGAAATCAAAAACAATGGCGAAAAATTTAAAGCAGCGTGCGACTTTTGTTTGGTCAAATTCAAGTTTAAATTAAACCAACTTCCGGATTGATATTAATACAATGTCAGACGTCATTTTGAAGCAAATTTTATACACATCAAAATTTCGTTTTTATTATATGACAATACCATGCCCACTTTTAAAGTAATTGGCCTTCAATAACAGCTGCTCAATAGCCAAAATCAAAACCGATTTCCAAAAAACTAAAAACCGATTTTTATTTGGTCGAATTTAAGTATAAATTAAACCAACTTCCGGATCGATATTAATACAATGTCAGACGTCATTTTGAAGTAAATTTTATACTCATCAAAACTCCGTTTTCATTATATGACAACACCATACTGACTTTTCGAAAAATTAGCCTTGATTGACCGCTGCTCAATAGCCGAAATCAAACCAATTTTCAAAAAATTAAAAGCCGATTTTTGTTTGGTCGAATTCAAGCTTAAATTAAACCAACTTTCGGAATAATATTGATGCAATGTCAAATGTCATTTTGAAGCAAATTTTATACACATTAAAATTTTGCTTTCATCATACCGTTTTAAAGCAAATTTTACGTCCATTTTATTTCAAATGTCAAATGGAGACCAAAAAAGATTTACTCTTGAAGTTTGAAGGGAACTTTTTATTCAAACGCCAACTAAAGAATTGTTTTAGTCTTCCGTTGGCTTTCACAATAAATTTTATGTTTGAACGTCAAACTAATATTTTTGAAAAGCTTAATGACCCCTGGTCGCATATGTTTATTCCGTTATATTCCGATGTCTTTGTAGTTTTATAATGACCCATTAGTTGGGAACATGTGAATCAAATCAACTCAAACTCCTACTTATGGATGACCTGGGCTGCTTGCAAGAGTTTTTTCGCGAAAAGCTACGTAAAGCATTCGGCGCTATAGTGTTTGTGAATAAATATAAATGTAAATTGAAACATAATTGGCAACACTGTACATATTGTTATGTAACTGTTTTTAGTTTAAAGCAGTGTTCTTGAAACTTTTTTCATCGAGACCCATTTTGTACAGCCAAATTTTTTCGCGGCCCCTAAAAAAAGGTCTTCACCTAGAATCGATTTCTGATTCTGCTATTTTTCCCCCAACATCAAGGTATTCTCTAAAAAAAAAAAGGTCTTCACTTCGATTTTATCTCTGATTTCCCTATTTTTCTCCCAAAATCAAGGTGTTCTCTAAAAAAAAAAAAAAAAAGGTCTTCACTTTGATTTCAACCTTGGTTTCATTATTTTATTCGCAAAATCAAGGGGTTCTCTAAAAAAAAATTAGGTCTTCACTTCAATTTGCTGTTGTATTTCGCTATTTTTCTCCCAAAATCATGGTGATCTCTAAAAATTAAAATCTAAAATCCCGCGACCCACCGGGGGGTCGAGACCCCCAGTTTGAAGAGCCCTGGTTTAAAGGAATACACGTTTGTAAGAGAACGCGTGCACAGTCTGTTGGACTTTGTAAGGTTTAATCCGTTAAAATAGCCAACAGACACTACAGGCTAATCTTATTGGTCCAAAGCTGTCATAGTTAGAGCTGCTTTGAAGTTTTGATTACATAACTTTCTCTTTTCCTAATTGCGTAAACTGCAAATTTCCAAAGTCCAAGGAAAGGCACTTCTAGGCGCAATCATAAAGACGAAAACGCAGTAAAAGACCAAAACAGTTATTGACAAATACGTTTGCTTTGTGTCCCCTGTAAGGAATTCGAGAGGCTTACCTACAACAAAACAAAGTTGTTATAATTTTATTTTATTGAAATATTCTGAAATTCTGAACTAATTAGTACTTGTAATTCTCAACTAATTTTTCTGAAGTAATTGGGGCCGTTGCGAAAATCCGTAGAGAGAAAGAATTTTTGTTTTACACGCGTGAGTGTAGGGTTTATGATTTGCAGAACTATTTATTATCCCGGATTTTTCGGGAAAAAATTTTTCCTCGTAAATCCGGGATCCTGATTTTGCAAAGTATACCACGGAATTGGCAAAATATAAAAAACAATTTTGTCTGAAAGATTTACAGAAAATAAAAAAAGTTTCCAATTTTTCCATTTTGGTTCCAAATGACAGTGAGTAGAGAATTAATTGTTTTTTTGCAGCAAAATAGAGAAATTTTGATTTTCCGTTGAAATTTTTTGTTTACTTTATCTTGCTATTTATGCAGTGATATAATTGTAATTATCAATTTTTTTGTTATGATGTCTTTTTCCCAGAAAAAAAAACAAAATCAGAGAACGATGCAGTTTTACGCAGAAACAATTTTAGGTCGTGAAATTCTCCGACTCGTATTCTAAAACTGGGACTAGCATTCGGACAGGAAAAAAGTTTGTATTGCTGATACAATCTGTATTAAAGCTTTGCCCATTGTCAGATAGTGGCAGGATTTGTTACAAACTGTTGCTATTGAAGTCAACGATACCAATTTTTTACAAAGGCGTTAATATAATTTTCAGTGCTATACTTTGAATAAAGTTGGTTTGCGGATTCAGATTGAAACCACTAATATATATGCCCGTGTTTTGCTATTTTAAGTTGGTGAATTTTTATAAATACTTGGTTAAAAGTCAGCAACGATGCCACTACGAAAATCAAGCACGGCAATTTTTTTGGAAACATAGCTTTTTTGATTTTGGCAAAGGAAACAAACGATATTCAAAAGAACAAAAAAAATTTTGAGGAAAAAATTAAGGAAGATTTGATTGAACAAATCAAAACATGCCAAAGAGTTTACCAAGCTGTCCAGGTATTTTTGATTTTCACACTCCACACTTTTAATCATGCTGTTTACCTTTCCTCTAACTTTACATAAATTATAGTTCGCATGCATTGTATTTTCATGTACATAGTGATAAGCTTTAGTTATTGAATTATGCATGCTTAGTGATGCAGCTTAAGAGCTTACAACTGTGAAAGTTCTGTGAGAAAATATTTAAGGGTTACAAAATAACATCGAGGAAAGTTGTGAGATTAGGTTTTGAAAAATATCATGACAGTGAACAGTTTACAACATGCTTTTAAAATTGCGATTCAAAACAAAAATTCACATAAATTTAGCGGTGAACAACTGAAGAGTAAAGAATACGGAAGCAATTGTGACATAGCATCGTACAAATGGGTACAATTAATATAAAATAGTTCGTGACTAGCTTTTTTTTATCTCTCAGAAATTTGCTTGTTTAAATTCTAAAATATTTTAAAAACAAAGATCTTGAGATATGACCAATATTGGTGGCATGATTTTTTTTTCAGGTGTACCAGATCAGAGCAAAATTGCTTTTAGGTGCTTTCAAATTATGGTAAAAATAAGCAAATTAAATACTTTTTCAACTGTTTCCCAGTATTGCAAATATAATGACCCTTATTGACTCTGTTGCTGCTGTCGCGAACAGTGCGGGAAGTCTTCATTAATCCTGTAAACTAGGTTAGCACGTGTTCACACTTTCATCTTTTAATGATCTATACGCAATTCATTGATTGATCAAAATAAATATTCTAATGATTGCCATAATAGTCATTTAAAACTAACAAAACAATAGTTTGATAAGCATTTCTATTAAATTATTTCGGATATTAACATAAAAGTTTTATTTTTTAATAAACAAAAATTAAACTAAAATGTATTTAATGTATTTACTTCTAACTTTGTTTTTGGCAATCAGGTTCAATAAAAGAATCACAATAGCTACTAACTAAAACTATCAGTAAATTAAATTTATTGGCATCTGCTTCTATTCTTCTGCCATTAGTCAAACTATCTACATCATGCTGTTTTAACACTGTCGTGAGAAATGATTGC